>JAFFSR010000323.1:0-1460000 GCA_017163975.1 Anastatus disparis
AAATGTTTGAGATAGCAGCAAAAGCGCCAGCTTTAGCTGTGGTATGAATGAGTGTCGTTGTAAATAAGCGCGAGATTGAATGTTAGTATGAGTCAGACGCGGTAGAGAGGATAGCCCCACAAGAGGCATAAGATCCATCTTAGAACAGGAGAATCAAGACTGAAGAGAAAATTATGGACTGATTTTGCTCCTTTACAGAGCCAGTCCATACCATACCTATATATGCGATCGATTTATGCTCCCTTTACAGAGCCGATCGCCAGGCAGAAGATAGCCTTTTAAATCATGTTGCTTATTAGGCATAGATCTATATTATTGGAAATCTGTATATTTACAGAAGAAGTCAGAAGGAAAAGGTCCAAAAGACTTAGAACGCGGTGCCACCCTGAAGTAATGTGATAAACAGTTTCCGGGGTGGAACAAACGCCGTGAGTGATGATTGGAGAATCTCTTGCACGTCCAGTGACTGCATTTTTTTGCTATCATTAGACAGGCATGAGGATCGCGTAATTTTAGAGGTTTGCTAGTTTATCTAGAACCCCTCTCAACCGTCTGTACTCTGTTCCCGGATATATCCGAGCCCAGCGAACTGACGGCGGTCTGACAGCAGATTTTATTCGTTCAACCAATGGAAAAAAAAAAAATTAATTTTTTTTTTTTTATAAAAATTATTATTATTATTATTATTATTATTATTATTATTATTATTATTATTATTATTATTATTATTATTATTATTATTATTATTATTATTATTATTATTATTATTATTATTATTCCTCCGCATGTTGCTGACCTTGTAAGTGTCCACCTACGATGTGGTGGCGGGGCGGAGGCTTAAGCACGATCCACATATCGCTGGCAATCCTTAGCGATGGTCAAGGATATCTGGATGATCGCGTAGGCACTTTCGCTTCACGAAACTGCCAACCCATTGAAATTTATTGTTCGTATTTACGTGTACTAAGAAGCAACACAGTATGAGTGGATGTATGAATGAGCTGCGGCTGTCGACCAATGGATATTCCCGTCAGACTACAGGAGTTGTACGTTGATAGTGACTTGCTGACCTCTGTTTAGTAATAAGGGTAAACGTTAGTCTCCTCTCCGGCGAAAGTCGTGACGGGCAAAGGTCCCGTGAAACCACATGTTGGTTAGGAACTGTTACGTACTTCTACTAACGTAACCAGAGCCAATGAAGGGGTTGAAGTTGGTTCGTACAGGCGCAGGTGTGAAGGATTACCTGGTCAGTATTTCCTTATACCGAGTCCGCGCAGGAGAACTGCGGAACGTCTAGCCTGAAGTTTAGGGCCAGGCGCAGCACGGTACTGACGTCGCCCACTCAATACGGATGACGTAAAACCTTTAGCATCAATATGGCGCGGGCCTAACCCGTAACATCTTTTCTAGAATCACTCGATGTCGCTAGGGTTGACCACCCGACAACCGCTTCTCGGCTGCGGCATCCTTAACTAGGGCACCTTACAGGCGGGGATAGTGGCTCCACTGCGCCTGGAGCTCCCATGATGGGCGAACCGTCTTAAACCAAGTACACGTTTTAATATGGTAAATTCTACAACACAAAACAAAAACCAATCAGGAGCGGCTAGTAATAGCCAAAACAATACCGAAGGCCAGATGTCGCAGGCTGATCCCCTAAAGAATACAGGGGTAGAGATCACCTGCTTGACAATTGAAGAAAGATCTCAAAGAATGAATGAGATCTTTTTGCTCATGCAGGCAGCTGTTAGGTCCATGCCTAACATGAACTCGAAAGTGAAAGATAACCTGCCAGAATTGATTGAGCACGTAGAAGCTCTGAAAAGGGAGTTTTCTCGCTTGCGCGAAGCAAGAACGGTCACTGAACAGATGGAAGTGACCGAGACGCTTCAGGCAAGCGCTGCAGCTAAGCGGCCCAGAGAAGAAGACTCGCTGGAATCAGGAAACAATTCTGATCCGCGAGCTCTTCTTAAGAAGGGCAGAGCTGAGGAAGACGCAGACGACTCTTTTGTGACTGTCCAAAGTCGCAAGGATGTTAAGGCTGCAAAGAAACAAAAGAAGCTGCAGCTGGAACAACAAACACAGCAGCAGCGGCAACAAACGCAACAACAACAGCAGCGATCACAGCAGCCTAACTCCAAACCACCAACGGCCAGAACATCGGCAAAAGTGACGGAACAGCCTGCACAGCAGCTGCCAAAAAAAGAAGAAGAAAAGGAGGAGAAAGACGAAGAAGCGTTCTGCCGCCGTCCTTATAAGACCAGAAGAAGGTAAGACTTACAGTGAGGTCCTGCAGAACATCCGGCAGGAGCTCATCCAGAACAGCCCGACGAGTAACATCAAAGGGATCAGAAAAACCAGGACCGGAGATGTCCTGATTGAGTTGGGCAACACCAAGGAACTTGAGACCTTCAGTGACTTTTTGAAAAGAACGGTTGGTGGAACAGGCAAAATTAAGGAGATCATCCCCAAAGAAGCAGTCGAAATCAGAGATATAGACTGCCTCGCAACGGTGGATGAAGTAAAGACAGCAGTAAAAGCTGTTTTCACACAAGCAAATAAGGACCTGGGCGAGTTTAGCGTCTCGCTGACGAACCCCAACAGCAGAGAGATTCGCTTGGCCATCGTAGAGATGGAACAAGACCAGGCATCGTTCCTGCTCTCTCAAACCAGAGTAAAAATCGGCTACACTAACTGCCGTATCAGAAGTTGGCAACGGGTTCAGCGCTGTTTCAGGTGCCTGAACTACGGTCATCAGGCGCGTGACTGCCGAGGACCTGACCGTAGCAAGATGTGCTACAAGTGTGGCAAAGATGGCCATAAGGGATCGGCCTGTAAGGCTACTGACACTCAGTGCATACTATGTACTGAGCGCGAAGTAGAACCTGCAGAGCGAAAACATATCCCCGGGTCAGGTCAGTGCAACGTCTTTCGCGAGACCCTAGACCGATTCAAAAGGCAACGCTAATGATGGGCCGCGTAACGGTCCTCCAAGCCAACTTACACAGAAGCGACCTAGCCAACAGCCTTTTGACCCAAATCAAATTCGAAACAAAGGCTGATGTGCTCTTGATAAGCGAGCAGTACACAAACTGGACCGTTAAGACCTGGTTTAGAGACAAGCTTGGCACTGCTGCGATTTACGTAGACCCAAAGACCATCAGAGAAGACGCAAATGGAGCTGAAGAAGGCTTCGTATGGGTTAAAAGCAGAA
This sequence comes from Anastatus disparis, assembly GCA_017163975.1. Classification (NCBI taxonomy): domain Eukaryota; kingdom Metazoa; phylum Arthropoda; class Insecta; order Hymenoptera; family Eupelmidae; genus Anastatus; species Anastatus disparis. Next base: position 3,215 of record JAFFSR010000323.1, read on the forward strand.
ACGTTACATACGTGAGCTGTTATTTTACACCAAACTCAACAGCAGACACGTTTAGGCGCCGTCTGGATCTGCTGGAAGACTCTGTCCGAAGAATGGAAGGTGACGTCGTCGTCGCAGGAGACTTTAACGCGAAAGCGTTAGAGTGGGGAATGCCACTGCAGGACAGCAGAGGAGGATACATCATGGAGATGGCAGACAGACTCGGCCTAACAGTGCTAAACACCGGAAGCACTCCAACATTCAGACGAGGAGCTAGCGGTACGATTCCTGACGTATCCTTCGCATCAGAAAATCTTTCACGTAAAGTGTCAGATTGGAAGGTGCTGGAGACATACAATGGAAGTGACCACCAGTACATCACATTTCAAATCCATGATGGATCCCAATCATCGAGGCGAAATGTCGCTAGACCAGTCAGATGGAACGTTGCCAAGCTGGACTCTGAGAAACTTGTCCAAGTACTGCAGCAAGGATCAGACTATCTACCGGACGCGACAACTGCCACCGGAAACGCCGACGCTGCAGAGGTTCTCGTAAAAGAGACGATGAGTCTCATTCACAGAGCCTGTGATGCATCTATGCCGCGCAAGGGATCGCGACATCATAAGCGTCCAGCGTATTGGTGGAATGACGAAATCGCTAGAACGAGGTCAGAAGCTCTTAGTCTCAGAAGATCATCACAGAGAGCAAGAAAGAAGAACTCACCAGCAGCAGATCTTTTGTCTGCGCAATACAGAGACGTGCATAAAAAGCTTCGTAAAAGATCAATCGAAGCAAAGCACAATGCTGGAAAGACCTGAGCGAAGACGTCAACAGAGAGGTGTGGGGCTTGGCCTACAAGATCGTGACCAAGAAGCTTAACGCCGCCCCCACGTTGCCATTCGAAGAAGAGACCATGGCGAACATCGTAAACCACTTGTTCCCTACGCATCCACCACTCGAAGAACAGGAGAATACAGGAGAACCAGAAGAGATCCCGCTCTTTACAAGCGGAGAGCTACAGATAGCTGCAAGAATGATGAAGAACAATAAGGCACCTGGGCCTGACGGAATACCATCCGAGGTCCTTAAATGCATAGCGGTGAAAGCGCCATCTCTCTTGTTGAACATGTACAACGCGTGCCTCCAGACGGGTGTGTTTAGCACTCCCTGGAAGATTGCGCGTCTTGTGCTGATCAACAAAGGAAAGGGAGGTGATCCCCGGCATCCATCGTCCCACAGGCCACTCTGCATGTTGGACGAAGCAGGGAAGCTATACGAGAGGCTGCTTAAACCGCGATTACAAGGAGCTGTACAGGCGGCTGGCGATCTCGCTGACAACCAGTACGGCTTCAGGAAAAAGCGGTCTACCGTAAATGCAGTAGAAGAAGTAGTAAAGGTAGCAAAGAAGGATGGACTGGGAACCATCATTCCCGTCTTATTGCGTTTCTAGTCATGCTGGATACGAAAAACGCTTTCAACTCAGCAAAATGGCCTGACCTCCTTGCTGCGTTGAAAGAGTTTAATGTACCAGAATACCTTATGCGAGTGATACGAGACTATCTGAGAAACCGTATCCTCCGCTATGAAACAGAAGAAGGCTGGCGTGAAAAAGACCTTAGCGCAGGCGTGGCACAGGGCTCGATCTTCGGCCCAGACTTCTGGAACATCCTGTTCGATGCGTTACTCAGACTTGCAATGCCGGATGGGGTGAAAATGTTTGCGTACGCTGATGATGTCGCTTTAGTCATCTCCGCGAAAAACGTAAACATTGCCCAGCACATACTAAACACGGCGATGGGAAGAATTTCCGAGTGGATGGTGAAGCATGGTCTCGAAATAGCGATGGCCAAAACAGAAATCGTGCCCTTAACTTGGAAACACATCAACATCGAGTTTCCCATGACAGTAGGCACAAACGTGGTGCAGACAAGAAGTGAGGTGACGTATCTCGGCATAAAGCTAGATGCAAAACTAACTTTTTTGACGCACCTAAAACACGTCGCTAATAAAGCGATAAAGAAAACGTTGCAGTTAAGTCGTCTTATGGCCAATACCAGCGGCCCGAAATCAAGCAAACGACGACTTTTAATGACAGTCACGACGTCCATCTTATTGTACGGCTCTGAAATATGGGCTAACCAAATGAGAAAAGAGACGCACCGAAGCGTACTATCTTCTGTTCAAAGGAGAGGGGCTCTTAGAGTCACCAGCGCCTATCGCACTGTCTCGGGACCCGCGGTGCTAGTCATCGCAGGAATCATCCCGATCGAATTACAGGCGATGGAACGCAAGCGAACCTACGAACGGAAGAAAACAGAAGATGGAACTGCAATCGTTCAGAAAGAAGAAAGACAGGTGACCATGGAAACCTGGCAAAAAACATGGAATCAGATGGTGAAAGGCCGATGGACACACGTGCTCATTAGGGAGCTGGCTCCATGGGTCGATAGGAGATACGGGGAGGTCAACTATTACCTCACCCAGTTCCTTAGTAACCACGGGTATTTCTGCGCTTATCTCAGTAAAATGGGAAAGACCCAGAGCCCGGGCTGCATCTTCTGTTTCGCGGATCGCGACGATGCGTATCATACGTTTTTCGTCTGCCATCAGTGGAACGAAGAAAGACGCCAGGTTGCGAGGATATTCGAAGCGTTAACAACAGATAACATTATCAGTGAAATGTTGTCGGCCAAAGAAAAGTGGGACGCTATGGCACTATTTGTCGAAAGCGTCCTAAGAAAGAAGAAACCGTTCTTAGATAGGGCAATCGAACTAAGTGCGAATGAGGAGCGGGGAGTCAGGCTTATACCTCACCATAACCTAGAGGCAGTAGCCGGTCCCATAGATTCGGGTGCGGAGGGTGACGACGAGGACTCGTCTTAAGGACGAGAACGAATCGTGCACCCAGGAAATGTTTGAGATAGCGGCAAAAGCGCCAGCTTTAGCTGTGGTATGAATGAGTGTCGTTGTAAATAAGCGCGAGATTGAATGTTAGTATGAGTCAGACGCGGTAGAGAGGATAGCCCCACAAGAGGCATAAGATCCATCTTAGAACAGGAGAATCAAGACTGAAGAGAAAATTATGGACTGATTTTGCTCCTTTACAGAGCCAGTCCATACCATACCATATATATGCGATCGATTTATGCTCCCCTTTACAGAGCCGATCGCCAGGCAGAAGATAGCCTTTTAAATCATGTTGCTTATTAGGCATAGATCTATATTATTGGAAATCTGTATATTTACAGAAGAAGTCAGAAGGAAAAGGTCCAAAAGACTTAGAACGCGGTGCCACCCTGAAGTAATGTGATAAACAGTTCCGGGGTGGAACAAACGCCGTGAGTGATGATTGGAGAATCTCTTGCACGTCCAGTGACTGCATTTTTTTGCTATCATTAGACAGGCATGAGGATCGCGTAATTTTAGAGGTTTGCTAGTTTATCTAGAACCCCTCTCAACCGTCTGTACTCTGTTCCCGGATATATCCGAGCCCAGCGAACTGACGGCGGTCTGACAGCAGATTTTATTCGTTCAACCAATGGAAAAAAAAAAAAAAAAAAAAAAAAAAATTATTATTATTATTATTATTATTATTATTATTATTATTATTATTATTCCTCCGCATGTTGCTGACCTTGTAAGTGTCCACCTACGATGTGGTGGCGGGGCGGAGGCTTAAGCACGATCCACATATCGCTAGCCATCCTTAGTGATGACTAAGGATATCTGGATGATCGCGTATGCACTTCCGCTTCACGGAACTGCCAACCCATTAAAATTTTGTGTTCGTATTTACGTGTACTAAGAAGCAACACAGTATGAATGGATGTATGAATGAGCTGTGGCTGCCAACCAATGGATATTCCCGTCAGACTACCGGAGTTGTTCGTTAGTGGTGACTTGCTGACCTCTGTTTAGTAATAAGAGTAAAAGTTAGTCCCCTCTCCGGCGAAAGTCGTGACGGGCAAAGGTCTCGTGAAACCACATGTCGGCTAGGAGCTTCTACGTACTTCTACTAACGTAACCAGAGCCCATGAAGGGGTTGAAGTTGGTCTGTACAGGCGCAGGTGCGAAGGATCATCTGGTCAGTATTTCCTTATACCGAGTCCGCGCAGGAGAACTGCGGAACGTCTAGCCTGAAGTTTAGGGCCAGGCGCAGCACGGTACTGACGTCGCCCACTCAATACGGATGACGTAAAACCTTTAGCATCAACATGGCGCGGGCCTAACCCGTAAACATCTCTTATTTAGAATCACTCGGTGTCGCTAGGGTTGACCACCCGAAAACCGCTTCTCGGCTGCGGCATCTTTAATTAGGGCACCTCACAGGCGGAGATAGTGGCTCCACTGCGCCTGGAGCTCCCATGATGGGCGAACCGTCTTAAGCCAAGTATACGTTTTATTATGTTTAATAATCACACAACACAACCAAAAAACCAACCAGAAGCGGCTAGCAATAGCTCAAAAAATAACGAAGGCCAGTTTTCGCAGGCTGATCCCCAAAAGAAGTCAGGGGTAGAGATCGCCTGCCTAACAATGGAAGAAAGATCTCAGAGGATGAATGAGATCTTTGCGCTCTTCAGAGAAGCTCTTAGGTCGATGCCTAACATTCATAAAGATGTTAAGAATAATCTACCAGAGCTTATCGATCATGTGGATGCCCTTAAAACGGAGCATCTCCTCTTGCTTCAGGCGAGAACGGTCACTGAACAGATGGAGGTGACCGAGACGCTCGAAGCAAGCTCCTCAGCCAAGCGGACTTTAGAGGATGCCTCGCTCGATTCTGGCAGCAATGCTGAATCGCAAGCATTAAAAAAGAACCGCCCTGAGAGTCTGGATGATCCGTTTGAGGTCGTCCAAAATAGAAAGAAGAAGACGGCTACAAAAAATCTAGTCCAGAACGCAACGCAGCAGCAGCAACAACAACAACAGCAGCAGCAGCGCCAACAGCAGCAGAAACAACAACAACAGCACCAGCGACAACAACAGCAAAAACGGCAGCAGCAGCCGCAGCAGCCCAAGAACAACAGCAACAGTCCACCAGCGGCCAGAACATCGGCCATCGAGACACAGCAGCCTGCCCAGCAGCTGTTGAAAAAGAAGAAGAAAAGGAGGAGGAAGACAAAAAAGAGGTCTGCCGCCGTCCTCATAAAACCAGAAGAAGGAAAAACCTACAGCGACGTCCTGCAGAGCATCAGGCAGGATTTAATCGCTGAGAGCCCAACGACCAACATCAGAGGGATAAGGAAAACCAGGGCCGGAGATGTCCTGATCGAGTTGGGCTCAACTAAGGGTTTAGAGACCTTTAGTGCTTTCCTCAAGAGGACGGTGGGCGAAACGGGCAACGTCAAGGAGATGTGCCCCAAAGAAACGGTCGAGATCAGAGACATCGACTGTCTAGCTTCAGCAGAAGAAGTAGAGGCCGCTGTAAAAGCTGCTTTAACCGAAGGCCAACAGGAAGTAGGGGAGTTTAGCGTCTCACTGACCAACCCCAACAGCAGAGAGCTCCGCTTGGCCATTGTAGAGATGGAACAAGACCAAGCGGCGTTCCTGCTCTCTAGAACTAGGATAAAGATCGGTTACACCAGCTGCCGAATCAGAAGTTGGCAAAGGGTTCAGCGCTGTTTTAGGTGCCTGAACTACGGTCACCAGGCGCGTGACTGCCGAGGACCAGACCGTAGCAAGATGTGCTACAAATGTGGCAAAGACGGCCATAAGGGATCGGCCTGCAAGGCTACTGATACTCAGTGCATACTATGTACTGAGCGCGAAGTAGACCCAGCAGAGCGGAAACACATCCCTGGGTCAGGTCAGTGCAGAGTCTTTCGCGAGACACTGAACCGAATCAAAAAGCGCTAATGATGGGCCGTATAACGGTCCTTCAAGCCAACTTACATAGAAGTGACGTAGCTAACAGCCTTTTGACTCAAATCAAATTTGAGACAAATGCCGATGTGCTACTGATAAGCGAGCAGTACACAAACTGGACCGTTAAGACCTGGTTTAAAGACAAGCTTGGCACTGCAGCGATCTACGTAGACCCAAATAACATCAGAGTAGACGCAGATGGAGCTGGAGAAGGCTTCGTATGGGTCAAAAGCAGAAACGTTACATACGTGAGCTGTTATTTTACACCAAACTCAACAGCAGACACGTTTAGGCGCCGTCTGGATCTGCTGGAAGACTCTGTCCGAAGAATGGAAGGTGACGTCGTCGTCGCAGGAGACTTTAACGCGAAAGCGTTAGAGTGGGGAATGCCACTGCAGGACAGCAGAGGAGGATACATCATGGAGATGGCAGACAGACTCGGCCTAACAGTGCTAAACACCGGAAGCACTCCAACATTCAGACGAGGAGCTAGCGGTACGATTCCTGACGTATCCTTCGCATCAGAAAATCTTTCACGTAAAGTGTCAGATTGGAAGGTGCTGGAGACATACAATGGAAGTGACCACCAGTACATCACATTTCAAATCCATGATGGATCCCAATCATCGAGGCGAAATGTCGCTAGACCAGTCAGATGGAACGTTGCCAAGCTGGACTCTGAGAAACTTGTCCAAGTACTGCAGCAAGGATCAGACTATCTACCGGACGCGACAACTGCCACCGGAAACGCCGACGCTGCAGAGGTTCTCGTAAAAGAGACGATGAGTCTCATTCACAGAGCCTGTGATGCATCTATGCCGCGCAAGGGATCGCGACATCATAAGCGTCCAGCGTATTGGTGGAATGACGAAATCGCTAGAACGAGGTCAGAAGCTCTTAGTCTCAGAAGATCATCACAGAGAGCAAGAAAGAAGAACTCACCAGCAGCAGATCTTTTGTCTGCGCAATACAGAGACGTGCATAAAAAGCTTCGTAAGAAGATCAATCGAAGCAAAGCACAATGCTGGAAAGACCTGAGCGAAGACGTCAACAGAGAGGTGTGGGGCTTGGCCTACAAGATCGTGACCAAGAAGCTTAACGCCGCCCCCACGTTGCCATTCGAAGAAGAGACCATGGCGAACATCGTAAACCACTTGTTCCCTACGCATCCACCACTCGAAGAACTGGAGAATACAGGAGAACCAGAAGAGATCCCGCTCTTTACAAGCGGAGAGCTACAGATAGCTGCAAGAATGATGAAGAACAATAAGGCACCTGGGCCTGACGGAATACCATCCGAGGTCCTTAAATGCATAGCGGTGAAAGCGCCATCTCTCTTGTTGAACATGTACAACGCGTGCCTCCAGACGGGTGTGTTTAGCACTCCCTGGAAGATTGCGCGTCTTGTGCTGATCAACAAAGGAAAGGGAGGTGATCCCCGGCATCCATCGTCCCACAGGCCACTCTGCATGTTGGACGAAGCAGGGAAGCTATACGAGAGGCTGCTTAAACCGCGATTACAAGGAGCTGTACAGGCGGCTGGCGATCTCGCTGACAACCAGTACGGCTTCAGGAAAAAGCGGTCTACCGTAAATGCAGTAGAAGAAGTAGTAAAGGTAGCAAAAGAAGGATGGACTGGGAACCATCATTCCCGTCTTATTGCGTTTCTAGTCATGCTGGATACGAAAAACGCTTTCAACTCAGCAAAATGGCCTGACCTCCTTGCTGCGTTGAAAGAGTTTAATGTACCAGAATACCTTATGCGAGTGATACGAGACTATCTGAGAAACCGTATCCTCCGCTATGAAACAGAAGAAGGCTGGCGTGAAAAAGACCTTAGCGCAGGCGTGGCACAGGGCTCGATCTTCGGCCCAGACTTCTGGAACATCCTGTTCGATGCATTACTCAGACTTGCAATGCCGGATGGGGTGAAAATGTTTGCGTACGCTGATGATGTCGCTTTAGTCATCTCCGCGAAAAACGAAAACATTGCCCAGCACATACTAAACACGGCGATGAGAAGAATTTCCGAGTGGATGGTGAAGCATGGTCTCGAAATAGCGATGGCCAAAACAGAAATCGTGCCCTTAACTTGGAAACACATCAACATCGAGTTTCCCATGACAGTAGGCACAAACGTGGTGCAGACAAGAAGTGAGGTGACGTATCTCGGCATAAAGCTAGATGCAAAACTAACTTTTTTGACGCACCTAAAACACGTCGCTAATAAAGCGATAAAGAAAACGTTGCAGTTAAGTCGTCTTATGGCCAATACCAGCGGCCCGAAATCAAGCAAACGACGACTTTTAATGACAGTCACGACGTCCATCTTATTGTACGGCTCTGAAATATGGGCTAACCAAATGAGAAAAGAGACGCACCGAAGCGTACTATCTTCTGTTCAAAGGAGAGGGGCTCTTAGAGTCACCAGCGCCTATCGCACTGTCTCGGGACCCGCGGTGCTAGTCATCGCAGGAATCATCCCGATCGAATTACAGGCGATGGAACGCAAGCGAACCTACGAACGGAAGAAAACAGAAGATGGAACTGCAATCGTTCAGAAAGAAGAAAGACAGGTGACCATGGAAACCTGGCAAAAACATGGAATCAGATGGTGAAAGGCCGATGGACACACGTGCTCATTAGGGAGCTGGCTCCATGGGTCGATAGAAGATACGGGGAGGTCAACTATTACCTCACCCAGTTCCTTAGTAACCACGGGTATTTCTGCGCTTATCTCAGTAAAATGGGAAAGACCCAGAGCCCGGGCTGCATCTTCTGTTTCGCGGATCGCGACGATGCGTATCATACGTTTTTCGTCTGCCATCAGTGGAACGAAGAAAGACGCCAGGTTGAGAGGATATTCGAAGCGTTAACGCCAGATAACATTATCAGTGAAATGTTGTCGGCCAAAGAAAAGTGGGACGCTATGGCACTATTTGTCGAAAGCGTCCTAAGAAAGAAGAAACCGTTCTTAGATAGGGCAATCGAACTAAGTGCGAATGAGGAGCGGGGAGTCAGGCTTATACCTCACCATAACCTAGAGGCAGTAGCCGGTCCCATAGATTCGGGTGCGGAGGGTGACGACGAGGACTCGTCTTAAGGACGAGAACGAATCGTGCACCCAGGAAATGTTTGAGAAAGCAGCAAAAGCGCCAGCTTTAGCTGTGGTATGAATGAGTGTCGTTGTAAATAAGCGCGAGATTGAATGTTAGTATGAGTCAGACGCGGTAGAGAGGATAGCCCCACAAGAGGCATAAGATCCATCTTAGAACAGGAGAATCAAGACTGAAGAGAGAAAATTATGGACTGATTTTGCTCCTTTACAGAGCCAGTCCATACCATACCATATATATGCGATCGATTTATGCTCCCCTTTACAGAGCCGATCGCCAGGCAGAAGATAGCCTTTTAAATCATGTTGCTTATTAGGCATAGATCTATATTATTGGAAATCTGTATATTTACAGAAGAAGTCAGAAGGAAAAGGTCCAAAAGACTTAGAACGCGGTGCCACCCTGAAGTAATGTGATAAACAGTTTCCGGGGTGGAACAAACGCCGTGAGTGATGATTGGAGAATCTCTTGCACGTCCAGTGACTGCATTTTTTTGCTATCATTAGACAGGCATGAGGATCGCGTAATTTTAGAGGTTTGCTAGTTTATCTAGAACCCCTCTCAACCGTCTGTACTCTGTTCCCGGATATATCCGAGCCCAGCGAACTGACGGCGGTCTGACAGCAGATTTTATTCGTTCAACCAATGGAAAAAAAAAAAAAAAAAAAAAAAAATATTATTATCATTATTATTATTATTATTATTATTATTATTATTATTATTATTATTATTATTATTATTATTATTATTATTATTATCATTATCATTATCATTATCATTATCATTATCATTATCATTATCATTATCATTATTATTATCATTATCATTATCATTATTATTATTATTATCTCATATTTTATTTTCATATTATAATTATTGCTAATTTTTTAAATAATTCTTAATTTTTAAAGTGATCCGGAGAGAAGAAAATGGGAATGATACGATATCCCATTTAAACTCACCTTCTCTAGAGATTTATGCTTTGAGAAATAGGCCTGTTTGATGGGCACAAGTACTGGGTTGGTTCCATACAATGGTTGAGAATCCTACATCGCTATTGTATACAGATTCTACCAACGATTTAGCCAATTTACTAGGTCGAGTACACGACAGCTTTAATAGACTTTTAGAAGATTGAATTTGTTTTTTTTTTTTAATAAAAAATGTTAAAATTTAAATAAATAATGTAATAGTACTAGTAATGTAGGAATATTGGGTTTCTATCTTAATAAATAAAAAGAGAAACACAATTAAGATTAAAAGAATATTTATTAATAAAAAGTATATTAGGGAGAATGCGCCAATATAAGGTCGTCACGAGACGACTCATACAAGACTGGCCGTCAGGCTCGCTACTTCTTATACGAAGAGTATAGATATAGTGGAGGGGATGACATAGGTGGCAGTCGCATATTCTAACACTCCCTCTCGGCTGACCCTATGGAATAACTCATCCACTCTGTTGCTTCCTGTGAACAAAATAATTAAACAATATATTTAAAATTATAATTTAAAAACTTCGCGCCCGTCAAACGTCAGAGGTCTTGCACACATCACTGCGATTTGTTTTCTACAACGCGCCAATTTAAATTTTATTAATTTTAGTCTCACACTTTCAATAATGTGATGTCAAGTTTTAATCACGTACTGCAGTTAATTGCCTCTATTCGTTTAAACACACACATCTACATTTTTATCGCGTCATCACATCAAGACATAAGCAACTTCTTTAATTAATACATTAAAGAATCATAAATCGACATTTCTTAGTTGGTTTTATTTGTCACACCGTATTCTTTCTAGCACGTAAGAAAGACAATGCAGGATCTATTGTACAGAAGCTGTGAACTCACCAAATAACAAAAATGACACACTCAAAAATTTTCAATTATCAGTAAAGTTCACATAAGAAAAGATCTGAATTTTGATACTCGAACTGTTAGAAATTAAACCCAGTGACTTAGCACCTTTTACGCATCGAGATACTCTTTTCATTAATTCAATCATATTCTGTTGAATGTAATTTATTTTAATTTAATACTTTTATTGTGTAACTAATATCTAGTCTTATCACACCTTCTAGATATAGTAAATTGATCATATCTTTTCTGTATATCATATTCTTCATTTCAAATTAGAACTTAGATTAGTTTGCACGCCTTTAATTTTAAAGAATGATTGCTTATCAGCAAAGTGTCATTTGTTTGTAACGATAATCTTCAATAACTTATCATTATCGCGCCATAGAGATAAACCATGATCTCTGAGTATTTGTATACCTGCACTCAGTGCTACTTAGATATTTATTATTTTATTGATTAGACTTGAGATGTGGAAATCCTTCACAATTTACAGTCCTTAACTAATTTAACCAGCACAACTCATACCTTCTGGTATTTTCATACAAATGCTCTCATCTTTTTTCCATTTGAAATACAGCCTTCATCTGATTTACATAGAAATCCTTATAATAGCACACACCAGAGCTACTCTTATTATAGAAGTATAAGCTCATCAAAATTTATATAAGTTCCATTCTTTAAGAATCACTTAAATCAAATTAAATCTTGTGCTCAATTTCACACCGCTTAATTTTTCTTATACACTTGTTTGAAACAATTTTATTAGCTTGGACATTATTTTATTTGTTAGGCCATTTTTAAGCCTAAACTTGATTTTATATTTACAAGATTGAATCTTCAATCTAACATTGCTTACCAAAGCCAACTCTCTTTGCGCACCTGGTTTATTTGTAGCGAGCACAGTTTCAGTTTGTTTCAACTACTTCTTTCAAAGACTATTTTAATAACATATGCTGAATCACATCTGTTTTATTATTCGCATCTGATTTCTTTTCCATTAGGAAATTTTCTTGATAGTTGTCATATTTAATTTTGTTATCAACTTGCATAATCTTGAAACATCTAACATTGATTGATTCACGCACCGAGACTTTAGCATTATTTTAACAAGATTTGCCGCACCTTTTGGGTTTTAACTCTCCCTCTGATTCTAATAATATTTAGAATCAAATTTATCATGTTTCTTTAACAATCATCAAATTATTAATCTTTCTCAATTTCTTAACAACTTGTCAAGTAATCTTTTATTTTACATTTGATATATAAGAATCATGTAATGATTTTCATTATCGCATCTCTTTTCTTACAACATTTCTACCATTTTGGATTTAAGAAATTGATAACCTGTAGGTATATATCCTACTGAAAAGACTCGCCTGTTTTCATTTCTGAAGTCTGGACCTTTATGAATTTAACGCATCTGAATCCTTCAATTGAATAACATCAAAATTGTAATAAGATAAAAATTTTCTAAAACAATTTTATTATTTGATTATATCGTGTATGGTTATATACATACATTATAATCTTATAACTCATACCCTTTTAAGTAATTAAACATCGTAGATAAAAGTTCTTACATTCTGTTTAATAGCTTGGTTAAAACTATCTAACGAATTATTATGTACTGATATATCAAATCACACTTATTTCAATTCCGCACCAAGTTTGTATAACACTTTTGTGTATATTGACCAGTGTATTCTATTCTGTATTGAGATAGAAAATAACGCATCTTAGTATCACGCCCTAATAAAAATTATGGTAATTTTTAACGCACATTTTCAAGCAACAGTGAATTTGCTGTTTATATTTCAAACTGAATTTATATTTAAATTGAATATATAATTAAACGACAATTTGTCCAAATTCACGATTTTACACACCTTGTAGTTTGATATTTAATTATTAAATAACGCTTCGATCAATTCACTATTAATAGAAAATTTAACTTTATCAATAGGTATTAGATTCACAACCAAACTTACATGGTATACTAATGACCTATTATTGTTTAAAACTTTTGTATTTTTCTATAAGAGAAGACGCATCATCAGTTACCTCTGTTATAGGTAATTCATTTATATTATCAAATTTTCAATTCCAAATAATAATATGAAGATTTGGCATTTATAAAAAGTAATTTTTTTTCCTCTGCCATTCCATTTATTAATAATTTTTATCACGCCTTAATTAAACGCAAACAGTTAATTTTAATTTGTCTGTATTTATTATCGCATCTTTAAACAATAAAATAATTTTATTTAAATTGAATTATTTTCCACTTCATTAAAGTAACTTTATTTAAAACATTCCGAGTGATAATATTATCAACTTCGAATTAGACCTTATTCAAGTTCAGTAAAATAACTTCATTAAAATATAATTTTAATTGTCGCGCCTGAAATCATGATTATTAATTTCTGAATTAATAATTCAGGATTATTTATGTTACACGATAGACAAATATATTTCTTAAAAACGCAATTCAAACATTTCAATCTTTTTCATTATCTTAATAAATAGTTTTACTTAGTTTTGTGAGCTTCAGTAAGAAATGTTTTCTTTTAAATTTTAAACCAAGACGTTTTTGTCTAAATTCAATATATCATTTTTATTTTAAATATGTTTATTTTCTACTCCCTCTGTCTTCAAGTTCACTACTTCATTTTTAATCACTTATTTAATCACACCTTGATTCAACTCATAGATTTTAAAATTTATTAAATGTACACTCACACCTAAACTTGTTTCAATTAAAAATATTATTCACAAAAACAATTTTGTTAGCGAAGCAGTATGTTTCTATTTGTTGGGACTCACCATTATATCCACACTTTTATAAACACGCCATTCGTTGAAAGTCTGCTTAGTATTATTGTTTCTGCAAATTAATACATTCATAAGATTTCATTTTATTTTATTTTAGTTAAAATTGCCTAACTTGGCTTTAAACACATCATTGTCATTACTTGTTTTTCTTTTCGCATCTGCAAACGTGGTATATGATTATAATATAACTTTTATTCACATCTAAGCTAGTGATTATTTATTTAAAAACTTGTCGCATCAAAAGTAATTACGTTTATTTTTGTAAACTTGAGATGTTGGCATCATAAGACAATATAGAGATATATGAGTGCCAAATATATTGTATTTATAATACAATATATCTTATTGAAATTAAGACAATTCTCGCTAGCGTCCTCTCGCCTAATACTCGTATAGCATCTCATTGTTTAATCTGCAAGCATTGAATTTAATAATTTTAGTATAGCTTTTATTCGTAACTAAACTACTGATCCATTTATTTAAATAATTTGTTGCCGCATCAGAAAATGCAATGACGTTTGTTTTTATCAATTTGAAGTCTTGATGGTATCATAATAAATTTATGAGTACCAAATAAACTATACTATAATAAAATTATTAAAGTCTGCTCCATCGCTTAGCATTCTTCACATCTGAGTATTTAATCTGCAAGATTGCAATTCACACCGTTAACACTCCCGATCCCGCACCAAAGACTTGATTTTACTTAGCTTTATGTTGCATAATAATTTATTTGAAATTATTCAAATTATGTACTATTATTTCAAGTACTTTTCAAAAACAATTTATATTGTTTGAATAATATATACGATTTATGTGACAATATTTTAAAATACCATTCTCTTTTCTTTCTTTGCCAAGAAAAAATCGCATCAGAGGTATTTTTACAATTTCTAATGTCATAAAATTTTCACAGTAATTAACAGTTGTTGTTTTACCAACAATATAAAACAATCATATAGGTTCTTTTCTCGCATTTATAATTTTTATTTAAATTTAAAATAAATTACCGACTTACTCGTGTCTTAGGGATAGTTGACCGAACAACAAGTATGGCTATTCCCAAAAGACGAGTAGATGCATGATGATCCGAACAACACTAGTTTCTACTAAATCTTTTGTCATTAATAATTTACTAAATCCTTCTCTAGCTTTTAAAATTTCAATTTTTTAATTAAAAAATATTAATGTAAATTCATTTAATAAATTACTTGATTTTAAGTCAGAAGACCAAAATCATAAAAACATTGACATTTTATTTTGCTAATTAATATGTAGTGACCTTTCACATTCACACCTTTATAAATAAATTCAGATTTTAAATTCAACTTCAAATTTAAATTTATCTTTAAAACTTTAAATTCAAACTTTAACTTGATTAGTTACTTTTATCTAAAGGGTTGAATTAATTAAATAATCCCTTAATTATATAAAAAAATTTACAAGAAAGATTTATAACATTCGCATCATTTACGCTCCTGTTATATTATAAACTTCTCACCATTAATTAGATTTCTATAAAGATCTTTATAAAGTTGTCACTATATTATTCACTCTCGTAATTTATGCAACATAATTCTCATAAATAGATTGTAAAAGCTTTATAAATTTTTCATTTGCTCAATACGTTCGCATCTATTTTAACTACTGCTCAGGTTACATTTAAACTCACGTCTATTGTGATGCACACCTTAACCAATAAACTTCTTTGAGCTCAAAAGTTGTTTTCTCCTTCTGATTTCAATCACGCCATCATTAAAAATATTAGAAAAATCATTAGATTTATCTATATTTATATTGCTGTATTTAAGTACTGTTTAAGTACTGTATAAATTCAGCTTTAGGTTAAGGTTAGTTTTACCTTATTCAAGTGTGTGAATAATTATTCGAAAAATCGTTAGATTTCTCTTTATATTTACATCACTGTATTTAAATGCTGTTTAAGCATGTCGATCAATTTAATATTTTTATATAAAAATCTCATCTGTTTTACTCAATTCTTATTCACCGCATCTTTATCTTGGATCGACATATTCTCCTGCTGAGTACTCGGGATTATTATTAGTATATAATACAAGATATATTTCACACTTCATTTAAACAAGCGTACCCGAATTCATGTCGCGCCATTCCTTACTCTGTAATCAATATGTATTAATAAAGCTTTAAATATACACATATGCATTAATGCAGCGCGCGTACCGAGTTACTCGTGTCTTAAAGATAGTTGACCGAACAACAAGTATGGCTATCTAAAAGACGAGTAGATGCATGATGACCCGAACAACAAGATCTACCACACAAATACCCAAGTTGATCAAAGAATGAGATACCGAACAACAAGCACACACTCTTAGATCAACCAGGAGTTAATTTTAATTTGTATATAAATGTTAGAAAATATTCACTAAAATTATAATTCTTTTTATTTGAATTATAAAGTATTAAGAGTGAACAAACGAGCTAGCATGTTTGCCCATCTTCTTTTACTGCAATTATCACGCATCGACTTGTTTATACATGCATGCATAAATTTACACCAATCGCGCCATCTATTTCCATGTATAAAAGTATTCACGTCATACACATCGTTTATATTAAAATAATTTTATTCTTTACTCGAGAAATATTTAAAACCTTTGAGGTTACAATAAGCTTATTTTTTATGTATATACTTAACGTCAATGAACCGACACATCAATGCATTTAACTTAAAAAAAAACATCTGTCAGATATTCCTGAAATTTTTCCCACTTTTGTTAATCAATAATTATAAGATAATTAAAAATATTTAACAAATTTCGCACCAATTGCCATTTTCTTTTGCAATACAACAAAATAATTTGTTTAAAATATTTATCATTACACATGTATATGATCATACGTATAAATATACATGTGGTTGATTGTATAAAAAAAACATTTACATATACTTGCATCTTTAACTATTTTCAAAATTCTTTTACTTCGCTCGCTTACGACTATACGCAACATAAGGCATAAATAGAGCGAGAGAGAGAGAGAGAGAGAGCGAATATTAGATCGAGAATAGCAGCGCGTACTATCTGTCTCTTTTTCTCACTATGTTAGCTACGCGTCTTGTTAATAAGTCCCTCTCCCCCACCACTCACACCCAATATGCGCAAGCCAGTGCCGGCCGGCTTCACTACGAGTCGAATTCCAAAAATTCACATCAACACGCCACACTAAAATTTCTTTTCCGCACCTTTTCTTAGAAATTTCTTTTCTTGTTGCAACTTTTAGATACTCAATAAAAATTACCAAAATCACTTCAATTCAAACACTGAATTTACTAAAACTATCCGCTCCTATATATTTTAAGTTTTCTTTTCGCGTCATTAGCCACATCATTTTATTAAAGAAAACTTAAATTTCTTTCTTATCTTATTAATATTCGGAAGAATATACGCGCCTTATCATATACTCATGACCACGCCTGAACATGGCAATACTTACTACCTTCTTCTGCCTAAGTTACGACATTCTTACATGAGGTTGTTGTATTTTCTGCCATTTTGATTTTCTCGTTTGGCTGTTTTCTTACGCAATATTTTCTTCAAGAATTCTTTTCGCATCACTGCTACATATATGCGCACAGAAAACATTCACACTAAAATAGGCCTTTTTATATTTTATGCACATCAAAACACTCATAAAAAACAAAAATTTCACTTCGCGCCCACGCCGAAAACGCAAGACACACGATAAAAACGCTTCTAAATTTCACTATCACTAAATCGCGCAGTGGAAAGCGTATGTATTACACGCTCGGGCTCATAACCTGTAGGAATATTTGGTTTCTATCTTAATAAATAAAAAGAGAAACACAATTAAGATTAAAAGAATATTTATTAATAAAAAGTATATTAGGGAGAACGCGCCAATATAAGGTCGTCACGAGACGACTCATACAAGACTGGCCGTCAGGCCCGCTACTTCTTATACGAAGAGTATAGATATAGTGGCGGGGATGACATAGGTGGCAGTCGCATATTCTAACAAGTAATAATAATAATAATAATATTAATAATAATAGTAGCAGTATTAGTAGTAATCATCTAATAGAAAGTTTTTAAATAAATGAAAGGTTTTTGAATGAATTTTCGAATAATTTATTTATTTAATATTATTTCTAATTTTTTCATAGAATCATCATTATCATCATCCTTCTTAGAAGCATTAAGCACGTCTGAAAACCTTTCCACGCTTCTATCTGCTGCTTCTGTAGAAAGTGAAGGAGAAGAAGAGTGGGGGATAGCAAATGCATCAAAGAGAAAAAACCAGCTTGAGTCTCCAACAGCAGTAGCGTCGATCATGGTTATAGTAACAACAAAGAGAGGGAGTCCAATGTGTATTCAAGCGAGAATGTTGACAGGTATGAGTATCAGCGTGAAAGAGAATCGTGTGAGAGTGAGATAGAGAGACGGTGGACGTACTGGGGGGGGGGGGCGAATTTTCAATAAGATCACCAGGCGTACGATTCAACATTCATCAACAAAAAAATCATTACATAAGAAAATTTTAAATAAATGCAACAAGATTAGTTCTTTGCATGCGACCCCTTCCGAAAAATTTTAATGCTGTTTTATGGTTAGAATTAATCGTGCTGGATATTCATGCGCATTTGATATCGTTAGGAGAAGAAAATGACTTAATAGGAGTTTTTTTTTTTTTTTTTTTTTTTTTTTTTTTTTTTTTAAAAAAAGATTAATATATAAAGGATATTGTCCTCTATATGATTAACCTTTTTCCATGGTGAAGTCGAGGGAGTCCAGCCCGGAACCGTTTAACACATTACATCAGGCTAGACTGTCAGACCCACCATACCGAAAACTTTGACTACCGATGGATGGCAACCCACTTTTGTGACCAACAATCAACCAATACTCAATGAGGTCGGATTTTTTAAGAGTCGCGATATAAATGGCACATACACAAATTTTCTTTTGAAAAAAAGTTAGAGGTACCTGGCCAGGATTCGAACCCATGCCCTCCGCGTTGAAGGCAAGAGCTCTATCCATTACGCCACCGCGCTCTCATTACGCCACCGCGCTCTCATTGACTTAATAGGAGTAACTGTAAAAAGTATTCACTTCAGCCACGACCCAGCTGGAATGTCGCTCAGACCGATTGTTAATTTTAATTACAAATATTTATGGGAACTTATAAGTAATTTAACTCAAAGTAATAAAAATTTTGAAGTTGACGATAATTTTATTATAGAGACAACGTACGTTAATTTGCCACGTGGTGCCAGACGGAAAAAAAATGAAATAGAGTATAAACATATTGCATGTAAAATCAATAGTTTGTATACAAAATAAAGATAATTTGTGTTTACCACGAGCTTTAGTTGTTGGAGAGATGTATATGAAATGTAAAAAACATGATTCTATCGATATGAAAAAAGTGGACGAGCATTTGCGACGGTCGCAGATCTTTGCAAAAAACAATACGCTCTTCGGTTGATAAAAAACACTGGATTAAATATACCGATGGAAGAGTGGGGATTCTGTGAAATAGATAAATTTCAAAAGTACTTTACTAGACTCGGTATTGCAATACAAGTATATGATAAAAGTAATTTTGGAAGCTGGGGACCAGGATTTTTTAACGGTCTTGATTAATGGAACAATCACAAAATAATGTGGATTGGCAAGGTGCCATAAATTTATATTATGATTCAGATGAGCGGTATAATCATACTATTTTAAATGTAACCGGAACAGCAGGTGATAGATTTTTTTTGCGAATACTGTAATGAATGTTACAAATATCCTGATCAACACAACTGTTCGAGTATATATATAATATATAAAACGGTATAATGTTAAAATGTGATGAATGACATAGAATTTTTTTCAATAATACTTGCTAAAAAAATCATACAAAAACGGAATATATAAAATGAAAAATAAAATTTGCGAACTTGTTAAAATTAGTACTAAAATCATTCATTTACATAGGGGTAAGCATGAATGTGGTTAATTGGCGTAAGCTTTGTCGAGGAAAACATTCTATTAACAAGTTATGTTACATACAGCCTTTACCGGCTAATGACGTTGAAAAAGAGCAGTAAATTCTGTTTGTATTCTATGATTTAGAAACACAACAAGATACAGAGTATAAAAACCACGCCACTACGCTATTATACGTTCCTAACCTCTGTGTAGTACAACAAGCATGCGATGATTGTTTAGAGGATGATGATTTATCTTAAAGATGTAATACTTGTGAAGTATATTTTTCAAAAAAACCCAATTGGCCAATTTTTAGATTTGTAAATTCGTGAGAAAACAGTTTTCAAGCAAATTATATGTATTGCACACAATGCTGGTGGATTTGATGGGCAGTTTATGCTGACAGAATTAGTGAAAAAATATGATCAAACGTCACCTAAGGTTATTCTTAACCGACAAAATATAATTTTGTTACAATGCGGTCGAACAAAATTCATTCACAGTTTAAATTATTTCCACATGAAACTAAGCGCGTTAACAGAAACATTTGGCTTACAACCCAGCGCAAAAAAGGGTCAATTTCCTCAGGGTTAATTGCCTGATTCCATGTCATAAAATCAGTGGAATTATACTACCTACGGGCTATCGGTGTGCTGATAAACATTCTCAGAAATCAATCAAAAAACAATCGAACTTGATTGAGTTGATTCAACTGTTTTTCCGTTTCAGACTTCACTCGAAAAATAATCAAAATTTCATATTTTTTCATAGAATAGAATCGTTTGCTTATCTTTTGCTCTATTGGGCGGTTGTCTTACTTTTCTATGAAAATATTTAATTTATTAATAATAACGAAAATTTAGATTAGACAAGGACAGAATAATACGGCCGCCTCTTAAGATATATGGAACTGAATTTATCAAGATTTTAATAAATTATCATAAAATTTAATATAGAATCTTAAAAATGTTTGATATATTAAAAATTTATAAAAATTAATGAACTTAAGTTAAAACTTAAGATTCAAAATACTAAAACGTAAGATAACGGATACTAAAGTTTAGCAATATGCTTATTAAAATTCAATATTATAATTGAAAATGTATTAATATTCGATGTTAATGAAAATGTTATTAAACTTAATAATTACTTAAGTAACTTGTATTAAATCCAATATATTAATTAAGATAGATAGATAGATACTATTTATTGTATATCATATCATTATACAAAGGGCGTGTAATACAATTTTTAACTATAATAATAAATATTGCACATAAACAATGTATAAATATAAAAATATTGCACATAAAACAATGTATAAATACAAAATATTGCAATCGATATCACAGTCAGTTACTAAACCTAATAATACTGAATAAGTAAGTCACAACAAAAGAAGTGATATCACAGATACAAAAAAAAAGTAAAATACACGCAACAATCCTATAAATTAAAAGTCAGTCATACAATATCTATCAGTCATAGTATATAAAAATTTTTATTTAAAATACAAAATGAAAAATGAAAATAATGCAATAAAATAATAAAGCGTATGCAGTATGTTATTAATGTAAAGGCAAAACAACAGAGGCCCCAGCACTGAACCCTGCGGAACTCCTAAATTGGTTGTTAGCCAATTCGATTCCTCTTTTAAATGCGTGGAAACCATTTGTTTCCTACCTGATAAATAGGAGCTAATCCACTCGAGTGCAGCCCTGGAAAACCCCATCGACCTCAGCCTTGCAAGTAATTTGGAGTGCGAGATCGTGTCGAATGCCTTACTAAAGTCAAACAAAAGTAGTAGCGTGACAAGTTTCTTATCTAGACCTGATCTTATGTCGTCAGTAAGTTTAAGTATGGCAGTCTGCGTTGAGTGATGCTTTCTAAAACCAGTCTGCATAGAGTCAAGTATCCGATGTGTCGTAATATACTCTTGCAATTGGTCATGGGCAATCTTCTCCAGGACCTTTGAAAGAAAACATAATATTGCTATGGGCCTAAAATCTTTAGACATTATTGGTGCAGGACACTTTTTTAATGGCACAATGCGTGCACTTTTCCAAAAGCAAGGGAAGACCCCCCATGCAAAAGAGGAATTGAATAGAGTTACAAGATGTTCTCCGATAAACGGTAAAGCCTTGTGTATCACGCTCGGCGGAATGCCATCCTCGCCACAAGCCTGTGATAAAAAATGCGAAATTGCAAGGACCACATCAGTAACATTAATTGGTTTGAAGGCAAAGCCACTTTCACTACACTGGGAAAGAATTCTCTTACATTCCTCATTATCATTGTGCGGCGAGACTGACACCCCCGCAAAGTGCGCATGAAACTCATCTGGAGTAAATCCATTCAAATCCCCTTGAGGTCCGGACAAGAGTCCCAGGTATTTTAACTCCTTCCAGACATTACCTTTGGCAAGAGCTTCGAACAATCTGTTATGATAGTAAGTAGTCCTAGCTTGTTCAGTCTGCTCGTCGATCGTTTTACGTAATTGCAGAAATTCAGAGAGATATCTCTCATCCTTCGACCGTTTGTATCTTCGATACGTGGCATCTCTCTTGCACCGCATCTACGACAATCCTTTGTCTATCCACGAAAACTTATCTTTACCAATTTTAAGTGTTTTTAGCGGCGCCAGATTATATATTACTGCCGTAAGATTGTCACAGAGGCAGTCAAGTGCAGATTCCGGGTCAACTGTACCAACTATAGAGTAAGATATATAGAACTGAAATTTATCAAGACTTTAATAAATTATTATAAAATTTAATATAGAATCTTAAAAATGTTTGATATATTAAAAATTTGTAGTACACTAATCATGCACTAGATGGCTACTTGTTTTTTCAGTCTACAAACAGAAATAGAAGGTTTAAAGTATAAAAGAGAAGGTCTAGCCTCGTATCGGCGAGAAAATTCTCATTTATATTTCTTTGGAAATATTTTAATTTTTGAAGTGCTCAACAATAGTTGAATTTTTTAAAAATATATTAAATCAAATCACATAAAATAATATTGTTTTATCATATCATGTTTAGTAGAATTTCTTAATCTTAATTATATTATATTAAATTCAGTAAACTTATGGTAAAATTTATAATTGGATTCTTAACATTTTTTATTAATATTAATAAAAGAATGCATTAAAATTCAAAAAAATATTCAATTTAAGAAAATCATATTGAAATTCTTAATTATTGTGCTGACAATTTTTGTATTAATTTCCGAACACAAATGTATTAAAACTTAAAATAATATTGATTTTTAAAAAATTATTATTAAATGTCATTTAATAAAATTTTATGAAATGAGCTTCCGTCACTTTTATCTTAATTTAAATAATATATTTTTAACAGTGTATAGTTTTTTAATATGAATGTAGTTACACGCATGTCCCAAATGTTTTAATAAAAATCGGGATACACACCTCGCTTTTGGGCATACGTTTAACGAAGCATAATAAATAAAATTCGACAACGTAGATATGAAGTTCGCTGCATATAGGAATGCGAGTTCAATCAAATTAAACTTGAGTCCTGAAATAGCGGAATACGTGTGTAATCACCCTCTAATGAGTAGAATCACAGTGAACCTTCAAGAAGCATTTTTCGGCAGGAGAACTGAAAATATAACTCCGTATTATAAAATTAAAGAAGGTGAAAAAATCAAATACTTTTATATATGTTCCTTGTATCCTTACGTATGCAGACGGGGGCGATTTACGTTTGGACATCCAAAAATTTTCATTGGGGATGAGTGTTGTGAACTAACTGGAGAAAATAATAATGATTTGCAGCGCGTCGAAGGTCTGATTAAATGTAAAGTTTTACCACCACGAAACTTGTTTACCTTTGTTACCCGTTAAAATGCACCGTTGTTTGTTATTTGCTCTTTGTCGTTCTTGTTGTGAGGAGATGCGAGAAAGTGACTTTAATCACGAAAACATTTGCGAGCGTGAATTCACGGGTACTTAAGTGATCGATGAATTACGTAAATCTATTGGGTTCGGCTACCGTATAAAGAAAATATATATTATATGGCAATAAGAAATGACACGCTTTGATGGTATTAATGGAGGTCTCTTTGCAGGATACGTAAATACGTTTTTGAAAATAAAACAAGAAGCAAGTGGATGGCCCGCCTGGTGCGTAAATTCCGACGAAGCGAAATTACGGTACTAGGACGAGTATGAGAAAAATGTAGGTATTTGATTGGATCGCGAGAAAATATAACAAAATGCTGGTCTGAGAGCTGTAGCAAAACTTTGCTTAAATTATTTTTGGGGAAAGTTTGGACAGCGCAATAATTTAAACCAAACGGAAATCGTAAAATCTCTTAAGATTGTTAACCTGTCCTGACAAAGAAGTTCTTAGTGTTTTACCTGTAAATGACGATATTTAATACCTAAGCTGGCAATTGAGAAAAGAAACCGTGGAAGCATCGGCTAATATGAACGTGGTAATCGCAGCATTCACAATTGCACAAACCAGGCTGGA
Organism: Anastatus disparis; assembly: GCA_017163975.1. Taxonomy (NCBI): domain Eukaryota; kingdom Metazoa; phylum Arthropoda; class Insecta; order Hymenoptera; family Eupelmidae; genus Anastatus; species Anastatus disparis. The sequence goes on from JAFFSR010000323.1 coordinate 27,358, forward strand.
ATTGTACAAACATATGAAAAAGCTAGATAGGCGTACTATGTACTGTGATACCGATTCGTGTATTTTTGTAAAAAAAGGACGGTTCAGACAAATACAAACTGCCCTTGCGAAATTTATTGGGTAATATTATGGATAAATTGAGATCTTTTTGTCCTGGTACTTACATAGATATTATGATGTCTGCAGCTCCAAAATTTTACATTTACCGTGCCGTCACACCATTGGGAAATACTTATAAATGTTGCAAAGATAGAGGAATAACTTTAAATTTTAAAAATTCATTAAAAATAAATTTTGATAGTATTAAAATGCTCATAGATGAAGTATTCGCAAAAAAGCATAGAGGAAAAAATGAGGAAGAGATAATAAAAGCGAGATACGATTGAATTTCAAATCTATACGACGCACACCTTACCACGAAGTCATAACAAAAGAAAAATTTGAAACTTGTAGCGTTGTCTTGAAAAAAAAGACGATACGTTTCCCTATCACTTTCTCTTCCTTTTGGTTATAAGAGTACTGAACGACGTTGATAATAAAAATATTGAATAAAAAGAAAAAATGTTTTCATGAAATTTAACTTATTTTATAAATAACCCAAAACATCAATTTTTTAAATTAACAATCATTAATAGATCTTAATAATACGCTGATACCCCTGCGGTGATTAGCTTCGAATTTCGAGAAGTCTTGCGGCAAGCAAGTGACTATTCCAATGACAATGATAAGAAAAAATTACTCATACTTGACGATCTGATGCGCGAATCATCGAATAATACATGACTTGATTTATTCACCAAAGGTTGTCACCATAAAAAAAAACAATGTTATTTTTATTATGCAAAATATTTTTCATAGGGGCAAAATCAGCGTGATTTATGATTGAATTCAAATTACATCGTATTGTTCAAAAATCCGAGAGATCGAGCGCAAATACAATTTTTCGCTCGACAAGTTCACCCGGAGGATCCAAAATTCTTGCAAGAAGCTTACATTGATGCCTGTAGTCGACCATTTAGCTATATTTTATTAGATTTGAAACAAGATATGCCAGATGAGTTTCGCTTTCGCACCGACATATTTCCCGATGACAAGTTGCACTATGCTTACGTGCCTAAATTTTCATCAAGATTCAGATAAACATGACTAAATACAAAGAAAGAAGCATCTTTAGTCGAGAAACAGTCTTCGAATAGCGATGACTGGGACAACATCGATGGCCCCGTTTGTAACAAAAAAAAGAAAACAAGGAGGAGGAGGAAATAAAAAAAGTTCCATCAAGTCTAGCATTTGCAGCACACCTAGGAAATTATATTCAAAAAAGCACGTTGCACTTTTAAATGCTCTAAATCACGCTTACAGCCAACAGCGCTCAGCTTTGATTCGTACAGCTGATAAAAATCTCATAAAGTGTATTTGCGAGTGTGCTCTAAACGTATTGCAAGGTGTTGTGAAATTAAAAACTCCTGAACAAAACCGCTTAAAAAAACACAAAACTATTTTAAGAAAATTAGTAAGGAGTGAAAGGAGCAGCAGCAGAGGCAGAGGTGGTAACGCATGGAAAGCTAAAAAATATTCTATAATTCAGAGTGGTGGTTCTTTTCTATCATTCCTGTTGGGCCCGCTGATACGTACAATTTTTTCAAAAATTTTAGAAAGCAAAAAGTAATTTTCTTTCAAAGGAAAAAAAAGAAAAAAAGTCATGGAACGCGCTCGAAAAATGGTCATTGTCCCTGAAAAAACTCTGGAACAAATAAAAGGTTTTTTGCAGCATTAGCAGGGGGAAGCTGTATCTACAACTATTTCTACAACAGATAACACAACTGAAAATGCTGAAAAAACCATACCGACGGCGTTAACTTAACACGGCTTGATTCAGAAACGTACAAAATTATTAATTCTAAAAGTTTTAGCAGTGAGCGAGAAAAGTGTAAAAATTATTTGCAAGTTTTGACGCGTTATTTATTTTTTAAAGATAATGAACGTATGGATGATGGTGAAATGAGTCGAGATATTGATAAAATCGAAGCTACATTGGCACCTTTAACAGAAGAAAAAAATACTTGATTATGTGCCTAAAATTTATGCTAGAAAAGCACGAGTTTCACTGAAACATTGGCGTACTTTTGAGCCAGATCGATTAAAATAGGATTATACTGGAAGCGTTATCGTCGATGGTAAACTTATACCACGATCTAACATAGTTGAATTACTTAACGATGTTTTGCAAAAGAAAAAGAAAAAGATAGAGAAGGATGAAGAAGTGCCTATTGGTAGATTTGAATTTGCAAAGTTTATTGGAAGTTCGAAAACACCTAATAATCTGATTAGAAACACGGAAATTCTAAAAATTGCTAATAGGCTAACGTCTTCTTTAAATACTGCGAAACGAAAAATGTTATCACCAGTATTTACAACACCCGTAATGATACATGCTGCTAAGAAAAAGTGACTGAAAGCCAAACTTTGAAGAGAATGTCTTTGGAAAATCAGTATCGCGACCCTTCGCACGAAGCAGGTTATGCAGGAGCGTGAAATTTAGTACGTGTAAATATAAAGGGTAAATCATTGATGACCAGAGAAAAAGAGCAAAAACGAATACACGAGTGGTTGAATAATCAAGATGCTCACACGCTTCACCGTCTTATATGAAAAAAATTTCCTAGATTACACTATAACGTAACTAACGTTAATGACATTTGAGAGGCTGATTTCTGTCAGCTAACAAGTTTAAAAAAAGAAAATGATAGTTATTCGTACTTGCTAGTGGTCATTGACGTGCTTAATAAGTATGCATGCGTAGAACTACTGCAGGATAAAACAGTCCATATTGTGTTAGCTGCATTTGAGAAGATTCTTAAGCGAGCTAATGGACGTACACCTGTTTACTTACAAACTAACAAAGGTAAAGAATTTGTTTGGACAGGTATGAAATCCGGACATCAAGGCAGCAGTGGTGGAACATCTTAATCGTACTCTCAAAGAACGTGTTTGGAGATATTACACATCACAATACACATAGGTAAATTGATGTAATACACAAGATAGTTTACGACTACAACAATACAGTACATTCAAGTATAAAAATAAGACCTTCAGAAGTTAATTTGTATAATGCAGCTAAGACAGGAGCGAATCTACAGAGGCGTGTTCTTCAGCAACGAAAAAATCAAAGGCAAATAAAAGTCCATAAATACAAGGTTGGTGACTATGCGAGGATCAGTTGCTTTAGAGAAACCTTTGCGAAAGGGTTCGAAAAGAATTATAGTGAGGAAGTGTTTAAAGTCAAACGCTTTTCTATCAGGCAAAATCTTTATACCTACGAATTACAAGATTTACAAGGAGATGACATTGATGGATTTTTTCAAACAGAAGAATTGGCTCCTGTAGGATCCCAGCGACTGCTGGAAGATAAATTTAAGATTAAACGCATTCTTTGGACCAAAGGAAGTGGCAATAAAAAACAGTTATTTGTAAAGTGGAACGGATATCCTGATAATTTTAATTCTTAGATAAAAGCATCAGAAGTTGAAAAAGTTTGAAAAAAATGGATATCTTAAATGATTTTTATTTAGTATTACCGAGCATCAGTAGCATGCGTTATTTTTCTGACAATACGACTACTTGTTTTACCACTTATTTATGTCGAGAAATTAGATAAATTGGTAACTGACAGGTTGGTCTTGCTGAAATACATGAACCCTGTACTATTATGCATATTCAAGAACCTGAAGCTTATATACTTTCAAATTAGGAAGCGCTAAACCCAAATTTCCGAATAATAACGGATTTTGTAATTTTCTTCACGGCGTATACGCTAGTATAGAGATAAATAATGTACACGTGACGCGTGATCATCAAAAGCTTGAACAGACTGAGTTTCAGAAAGATTATCACACATTGAAATGGATTTGCGATTGCGAAGAGCCGCATTACACGACTTTTAACGAAAAGATTCGTCGAATTTTCGGTTTCGAAGATATTGTCTATAGAGAAATAGGAACTTTTGTCACTTCCAACTGAGGGACAAGTGCAAATGTGGGCAATAGACCAGCTAGTTCAGCACAGGCCATACCTGATCAGCTTTACGTTTACACAGACATATGCAAACCTTATGCAGTCGGTGATACGGAAACAACACTTTTACGCATCGTAGTCCTGGAAAATTCCAATTACAAATTCGGATCAATTGTCGTCAAATACTTTTCATCGATTCAATACATTCTTCTACTACATCATACCTTTCGAAATATTGTTATCGATATAAGAGATCAACATGGACGTAAAATACCATTTGAGTATGGAATGCTGACGGTTACGCTTCATTTCAAGCGTAGTCGTTAATTGTATAACAATATGAATTATTATATTCATTATTACGACGAGCAAGCTGGTGGTGGTGGAGTTGGTATTAAAAACGTTTACTCAGTTTCTGCGTTTCAAAAAGGAATTGGTATTAGGAGCTTTTTCGGTGGATTATTTAGAAAAATTTTATCGTATCTTGCCAAAGGGGCCAAAGCAGTTGGCAAAGAAGCCGTCCAAACAGGTTTGAGCGTGTTAGACTACGTAACGAACAAAAGAGCAAATTTCAAAGAGTCTCTCAACAGTCGCGTTTGAGAGTCGGGATGAAATTTAAAAAGAAAAGTTGCTAATGAAATTTCTGATATTATGGAAGGTAGTTGATATAAAGCTGTTATTGCTAAGCGCAAACAGCAATCAACACGAGCTCGCGTTCCCGTACACAACACATCGAGCAAGAAAAGAATGAAAACAAAAAAAAAGATGAATAAGCGTAGTATAGACAAGAAAAAGAAAAGATTACGGCAAAAAAAGAAAGTATTGAGGAGTTTATCCGTCATTTTTGGATCGAAATAAATTATAAAAATGACTTTCTTACACGCGTGCAGTGGTGAAGGTATGAAGAGTTAACTAGATATTTTTATTCTTCCTCCGAAGTAAACAGCTATTAAAAGCACTTTTTTTCTTTACTACAAACCTGTATCATCTCTCAGCAATGAAAGCGATTCACTTTTAGAATATTTGGTTCCTAGTTGGACTGACCATTCCATCGATCTCGCGCATACAATGTTACAAGTAAGCGTGGAAATTTCACCCATGGGAACCGACGTCGAGAATGTAAAAGTTGCTCTTATTAACAGTAATTTACATTCATTGTTTAAACAAACAAACATCTTTTTCAATTCAAAATTAGTTTCTCCCCCAAAACAATGCTTATCCTTACAGAACTTACATAGAGACGCTCTTAAATAACGCTCCTCCTCCTTCAACATCACACCTAACCTCCGCACTTTGGTATGCGGATACATGGATGCGTCATCAGCAATTGCTACTAGAACAGCAGGGGCTAATGTCGGTTCTTGGAATTAGATCTCGAAAATTACTCAATGGATTTGCTTTAAATTTTGCATACTATCTATTATTTTGTCTAAGTAGACGGGAAGCAATTAAAAATTGGTTTACATAGTGTAGTTTTTTTATAGAACTATTTTAAAAACTTTTAAAAACATTTCGATTTTTTATTTTTTTTGTATTTTACGTAAATTACTTAATGAATTTGCTTTGAAATTTGCATGAGGATCATTTGCAACTGCCAAAAGAAGGATGACTTTTAAAAACCAATTTCCTTAGCGTATTTTTAATTTTAAAAAATTAAAAAATTTTTTTATTTTTAATTTTTATTTTTATTTTTTTCTCTATTTTACGTAAACTACTCGATATATTTGCTCTAAAATTTCTATACAAGTTATTTGCTGCTGTCCTTATAAAACAAGCTTTTAAAAAATAATTTTCTTAATGTAGCTTTTTGATCATTTCTTTTGATTTTTGATTTAACGCTTTCACTAACTCTTTTCTTACTTCCTCACTTTCTCTTTGTCCTTTTTCCTCAGATCGATCCTCATTTTTACCATATTTTCATCCATCTTTGTCTCTCTCTTCCTATTTACTAATCACTCTCTCACATTCACTAATTTTTCTTGAATAGAAATTGTATTTTATATTGAAATCACATTTAAATAAATAAAATCTTTAACTCAAATTACTTTAACTCAATGAGCTCTATGAGAAAGCATTGCGCCAAAGCACTTAGCAGCGTTTTTTTATAATATAGCAAGAAACGCTAAAAGAATTCATTTAAGAGAATAGCTGATAATTTTTAAAAATGAATTTTAAATAAAATGAAATACAAAAGATGTAAGTGGGCTAGCACATTCGCCAGAGAACGTTCTCGAGATTCGGGCCTTTATAATCAAACATGTACTTCTAGGCTAAGATACTAATAATGATATTGTAATCAAATATGTGCGTTTTAGATTCAAGTATAATCAATGTCAATTTTGGAATTTATATTTGAATAAATTTACTTTTGTGTGCATAAAAATATGTTTTTAAATTATTTACTTCCCTCTATTTCCTCCACCCACCCTACTCATCCTATCTATTCATAATAACATCTTATCTACCTGCTGAATGTTAGTATATATTTTACAGAGCACACTTGCTCTGCTACCATCTATATACCGCCTAAAAATGACAGCTGTTTGTACATACTTCCTCCCCCTTCTCAAGTACACCTGGCCTGCGACTACTATTCTATTATTAAAGTATTTAACCCCCTCTACATCCTGATTTGTTATATAAGGGTAAGGATGAATGTTCTTTCTAAATTTCAGTAAGAGTTCAGCTTCGGACCGAGCAACACGTGAAAATGACTCGTTGTGAATTACGTGAGCCGGTGAACCGGAGTTGCCAAACCTTTTATTATCTGTTACCTACGTGCTCAACAAGTCTAACTCGAAGAGAATTTATGTTGGTCTCGAATATAGCGGTGAATACTATCACGAAGTTATTATACTCGTTTCTTCAGGTGGCACGCACAAAAGTGTTTCTCTTGATCGCCGTAGCTGGGATATTCTTAAAGATCAATTCGACGCCATAACAGCTTATTTTGACAATTCTTATTCTTTTTATCAAGATTTCGGGAGATCAACTAAATTGTTTCTCACCAATCATGATTCGAATTTCACCACATCGTACGGCACCAAATCTATCACCATCAATGAAAGACCTAAGCCAAACGAGATACACGACCCCGAAGAAGAAGAAGAAACTCCTGGGCAATCGTTTTGCAAAAAAATGAAATAATTGTACTTTCAATGATCATATTTAATACAAATTTTAGAGTGATATTACAGAATATTATTTTATAATAAGTGTTTCGCAAATAACAAGTAAATTTTTTTTTGAAATGTTTACTTTTTTAGGGGAAATTTTCCTTCTATCTAGACAGTTCATAAATATAAATTCATAATTATAGACATAATCAGAAAAATTTATTAGTATTTCATATATTTTCCTATCTTTATAATTGACTATTGAAAAAAATTTAATATCAAATAAATAATTTTTTAAAATTAAATTTCATAAAATTTATGTTCGAACGATATTTAAAAAAATATTTTTATATCATGTAATGATAATGTTTTAAATGAGGTAATTTGATGTATTTTGAAAATTAATATGCTTCTCTTATTAAAAATATTATTGCTTTAATGAAATGAATTTTAATATATTTAATTGTTAACAATTTTTATATAAATAACAATTCATTTAAATACTAACACGTGTATAAATGAAAATATAATTAAGGTTAAATGGATGTTATTTATAAAAAAAAGTTAACAAGTAACTTTTTAAATAATATATTTTCATGAAAACTAATTTAAATACTTTATTCTCTGAATGATAACTGAATAAAATTTTTATTTAATGAATTTAGTTATACAATTATGAATATATAATATTTATATAACTGTAGTAGTATAGCAAAGAAAGTTCTGGATATCCCCACTCCTCCGACATCAGCTCCCTTGTGCAGGTGAAAAAATAATGACCAGTCACGCGATATAAGAAATTCACTCCGCGCCTGCGCCCCATGTTAGGACTCATTGGCGCGCGAGCTCCGGCGCCGCATCGATAAGCGAATCACCGTGATCCGCGCCGCGTAGATAGGCGAACGCCGTCGCAGATGAAAGTAAATGTTAAATCTTTAAAAATTTTAACATGATCATTCAAGAGAGTCTTATTTTATATTATTGGGTATAAACTGATCTCATTTTGAACGAGTAAAAGAAAGATAGAAAGAATTATAACGTAGGTCATGCATTATAGCTATATACATATATATATTTTCTCTATACATATGTTTCTTCTATACAAGCCTAAAGATGATAAGGGGATAGAAAGAAAGTTACTTGCTTATGAAGGCGAGAAAGAGATAGAAAGAAAGTCAGTGGCTTTACGAAGGCAAGAAAGAGACAGAGAGAAAGTCAGTTGCTTTACGATAAGCGTTCGAATTCTTAGAATCGTTCCAACTATTTTAATTCTAAATTCTCTTTTACACGCTATTCGCTACATATAGAAATTAATTCTGTTATAAGTTTACTATTAAATCGTTGAATATAAATAATTTTATGGGTTGATATTTGGATCTTATAATAATCGAAATAAATTTTTATTCTACATCGGTTTTAACTTTGACGATAATACTCATTTGTCAGTTGATACATCCGGTTAAAATTATTATTTAAATTATGCTCGAGTTCACTAAGATATATTTAACATGATGATCATTTGAAGAGAGTTTTATTTTTGGTAATACATTATTCACTTTATTGTTTCTAATATAATTAATATAATGAAATAAAATTATTTATTGTTAATTACTGGAATAAGAAATGTAATAAAGGAAATAAAATAATTAAGATAATTAATGAATAATCATTTATTAACCAGATACGTATACAAAATTTAATATGATATATTTTTTTTTACATTCATCATATTTGTATTTAAACACTGAGTACATTCTAAACAATATCTTTTCAATGGTGGAAACGGAGTCTCCCCTGTGTGTTCACGACAACGCAAACAAGCTTGAATTTCAGGATCACATTTTAACTGTTCAGAAATTTCATCCCAGGTCTGTTCAATACTTTTTGCTCCAAAAGTTGTGAGAAAAGACTTGGGCAAGTAAGCTATGTCAGCAGAGCTCATGAATGACAGGTGCTCAGTTTGAAAGAACATTCTGATTGATCGTTCAAGCGATGGTGTATTATCAAGAAAGTATTTTTTTAACAGAAGCACATTTCAATGAGCACAATGCACTTTGAATGAAAACTTGTGATATGGACATAACTTCCCCAATATATTATATTTCAGTTTTTGTAATGATGGAAAACCAAGAGTTTCAAGGTTACATACGTTAAAGCCAAACTTTTCGAGCCACTGCTTTTTCTCACTACCCTTGACGTATACAATTTGCACATCACTTAATGTTTTTTGTAGAACATTCTCGATTTCTTCGTATGGTAATTCTCCTGAACTCCAAGACAATCCGTGGTAATTTCGCTCCAACCACAAGTTCGTAGATTTATACTTAGCAGAAAGACTACACCAAGGTTGTGATGGTTTAAACATAGATACCAACGTTCTAGAAGTTTCGCGAAGTGGAATTATTGCTAATTCTTTTACAACAAAATCGTTGACAGGCTGCTTAAAACCTTGTACATCCGACACGTATTCCATTGTGACTGACTACTGCTGCAGCTTCATAACTTAATTTATACCGATCTCTCCACCTCTAAATGAGTTTTTTGACATCCCCACTTATGGGATTATATTCAACAATACGATCGTGTAAGATCAAACAGTAGGCTGAAGTTCCAGCTGGAAAGTCTTCTTTGACCTCAAATTCAAGACGTACGTCCACTGGAGCCTGTTTCAATGACTCATTTTGTTTGGAGCAATCTATGACGATGAGAGGAGCGTGAATTAAAAAATCTTTCTTTTTGAGCAAGGGCTTCTTTATTGTAGTATGCCATTTGGAAATTAATATACATATCATATAGTAGAGCATATTGATTATGCTCAACATCAAGATTTAAATTTCCATAAGGATAATACTGAGAATTGAGGAAAAGTTTGACGTTGCTTATATTGCAATGATCAAAACGGCTAGCATTAGCTCCTCTCTGTCCTTTACCATCGGTCTGAAAACCTAAAATGACAAAACGTGGCTTCTCCAACTGGTTTGATGTTTTTACAGACCCAACGTGCTTTGTGGTGCTGGGGAGCAACGGATATTCATGCATCTCCCATGAGCGAAAACTCATAGAAATAGGTTTATCCTTTTCCAAATGATTAAGTAAAATGTCTGATACATTTACATAAGGCATTAATTATTCTATTTTAATCAATTCAATCTTGAAATTCTCAAGATTTTGTTGACCAGTTGGCAATGTTTGTATAACAGAATTTACATCATTTCTGGACCTGGTGAGAATGAGTTCATGCTTGATGTTCACTACAATTTTACGATAGTCTTCAGCAAAGCCTAAAATCATACTTAGAGGTATTGATACATCAAAGTAACCTTAATTGTTTGTAAGCTGTTGAGTTTCCCCAATATGAAGCCAACCAGCATTCTCTAAATGATAGCTCGATCTCAATGGCATTTAATTCATAACGAATCTCTTCAAAGAGATGACAGATGGCATTATTGACTAGTTTTGTATTCGTGACAGCAGTATTGTCAGCTTTACGCAGTCTTCCACAAATGTGTAAGGAGCTGAGAGATGGTAGAAGACAAAGATCTTGATGTTGTATTGATATGCGAATCTCATCGCTATTATTGTACGCTGATGGAGTATATGGTTGATAAGCATGAATCTCATAATGTACCACAGACTCATCGAAAGTTACAGGTAATTGTATGCTTAGTGTTTCGGCTATTTTTTTGAATACAGCAAAAGAATGTGCAAATTACTTTTTTCCAGGAATGACTCTTAGACCGAGACTTTTGAGAAACTGGATGTTTTGACGTGTTAACGCTTTGAGAACTCCATGATGACTGACTGTCTGCGGACATGGTGTACTGTTTATAAAACCTAGACCAACTTTTGCATTATACACAATACCCATCATTATGATGTGGGTTTAATATGCAGTCTAATCGTTATAGTTTCACCACGGAAATTAACCAAATCTCCGTCTTGATCTACAATACGTAGCTGTATATGTTCAATACGATTGTTGGTGACTGGAAGATAAATAACTTGCGATGGTGCTTCAATAATTTTGTAGCCTGGAGGTACAGCTGGGAAAAATTCGTGTATAGTGTGTACTTTATGTTCGTTTATGTATTCACCGGAAGTAATATTACATTCAACGCGTAAAGCGTTTACTTTTAAAATGGCTACAGGTAAATCAGAATGGTGGGCTGCGTTTGCAGCTAGGATACGTCGATTGAAACCCAACAGTTTGCCAATAGAGTCTTGTGGTTGAAAATTAATCGTGTGACTACACTTTATTCTACTACGAAGAGTACTATTATTTGGTTTGAGGCTGAGAACAATGCTCCTTGGTAGAAGAATATCTTGCAAATAGCTCTCAATATCTTCAATTTCGTAACTTTCAGTCGGTAAAGTGATTACTTCCTCACCGACATAAATCTTGTTGTTTCTTGAATCAATGTTGGGTACTGAGTTGAAAGTTAAAAGTTCTACTAATCCGAGAACGTAATTTTTACTCTGTGAAAGTTCAATTGGTGGAAAATATTGAGCTTCCAATATTGATGACGTTCCCGATAAACTCAGAGTCAATGAATCTTCCATGACTGCTCGGACGCTACTGACTTTGATTCATCAATGTACATTTGTTTTATAAGCTTTTACATAAAATTTTTAAACATAGATGTCCACATTCGTAAGTATCATAATTTTGATATCTCTCATAATTATACCTAATGTTCTTAACTTTGAGATATTGCATAAGATCTATAGGTGGTTGTAAGTCCCTGAAGCTATCAAAATATACAATATCGTTACCACGTTTGCGGTGAGCTACCCAATGCGTACCTGGTCCACTCTCATCATCCAGATTAATTATTGCTGATTCCCGGTTATATGGTCCATCAATCGGTAAAGCGTTTCGCATAAAAACTCCACGGAAATGTGTAATTTTGAAGATTCCAGCATATTTCACTAAATCAACATCAGTTAGAGCCCTTTTAGATAGTTTTACATTGCAACGATTATCTATAATCGTGCAGTAAGCACGGTTAAAATCTCCCGCGAGGCTGGGTAGTAACAGGATCAGTCGCCAGGTGGCGTAAGTTTTTGCTGTTCCCGCAAGAGGAACAGCGAGCTCGAGTACATATAAGACCAACGGCTCAGCCATAAGGCAAGCACTGTGGACTGTGCTCTCCCCCTCTCTTAGCCGAGTGCGCTCGCTGGCCTAGAGAGAGAGAGTAGATACAGTACTGGCTTCTCTTACATGGAGCTCCCACTCTGTATAAGAAAAGCTTGCTCTCTCGCTTACTCTAATGCATCAAACCATTAGTAGTAAGTCAAATTGCAGACAATCTTCGCCGAGTGTGCTCGCTGGCCTAGATTAAATGCAATCGAGGAAACCGCATATACGCTTCATCCTGCCGCTTCCGCCGCATTAAAATTAAGGGTGCCGTCCACCCAAAATCTGATAATACTTTTATAAACCGCCGATAAAGCAGAGCGCTTCTCACTCTGTTACCGTAAGGGTTCCGTATACCCACTTGTAAATAATTATTTCTTATTGTAATAGTAGTATGTTAAGGGTGTCGTCCACCCAACGTTTTCTTTATTAGTCCATAAGATAATATTATTAGTAAATTTAAGTTCTAAGAGTGCCGGCCACTCAAACTCTCCCTTTAATTGATAATTTAGTATTAACAAGTTTCTCTTCCACGACCTATGTTTCAGGTAGAGGACGCCACCGGATAACCGACCGCCCGGGCCGTTATCACAGACGAATAACGTCTCTCTTTTAAAAAAATTGCATTTTTGTTATCATCGGCCGATAAGTGGCAAAACTTTATTACCAAGAAAACAAACTTATTCTTTTCTTTCTTTGACGCGTCAAATACTTTTATTTCTTTGGTTTATATAGAGTCATTTTCTTATTTATTTATGTTAAATTGTTATCGTCGTTGTACCTTTTCTTTTACTGTCTTGTAATAAAGCTAAGGTACTCCCAAGCATAAAATCAACCGTGTTGAAACCCTTTATTTTCCTATTCTTCCGCCGTCCGTCCCAGACCGCCTCCTGCTCCGAATCCTGGTTACTCTCTGAAGCATCTGGCAACAGGAGGCAACGTTTTCTTTCCCACTCTCTTTGCTCATTATATATATACGTAATAATAAATTTATATAGCAATAAACAAAAAGAAAAGCAAAAACGTTGAAACATCGAAGTTTTTTTTTATTTATGCGTCCCCCTTTGTAGGGCTTCAAATGGATACCATAGCCTTTTTTATGTGGTTTCAAATAAAAACCTTTACCAAGTGCAATAGCTTCCATTTTTTATTATGACGTTGACTTTCTTCAAGCTGTCGTTTCGCGTTGCTAGCATCGTTCACAGCTTTTACTATACCAGCAGCGCCACCTGCTAATGCTCCTGTAGCACTCAAACCAGCAAATAGTGGTATTAAAAATAGTAAATATCCACCGACTTTTGATGGGACTGGTAGTATGCGTGGAATTCGAAAATTCTTTTTACCACCACCTTTTTTAATTGCTCGACGAGCACCTTTTAAAGCTGTACGAATGACTTTATGAGCATCGGTATTTGGTATCAACGACTTAGATGCAGCTTTCACCACCTTCGATAGTGTCATGGTTGGCTTTTTTTGTTTCTCATTCTTTAGACCCATTTCAAGTTTTGATTTTACCTTCATGGCGTTTGAAATAGCGTAGGCAGCAGCCTTTCTACCAATGCCTGAATCTTTAGCCCTAACTCGTTGCCAAGCTTTTTTGGCTAATATTCTATCGGCAGCGTTTCTCGCCTCAATGTTCTTTCGATTATGTGAGTAAGCAATATCGTACTCTTTGCAGGCTGCATCGAGTGGATTGATTCCAGGATCACCATGAGCGAGACGTTCTGCTAGTTTGGTTCCAGATCCACAGTATTGATAACCTGGTAAATGAAGTTCAAATGGAAGCTTATTGATGAGAGTGTTTACAAGACTGCGTCCACTTTTTCGCTTGTGTTCAATCATGATCCTTACCCCATGATGGTTGATTGAGTACTGAACTCACATCTATATAAATTATTTATTTATAGTATAGTGATCAGTCAGTTGTCAAAAAGCCAACATTAAACATGGATTTCTAACCGCAAAATGTCAAATTACCAGTATCAAATTCTGATACAATTACACAGCAACATACGTTACAGAAACGTCATGGAGAATTATTACCTGACAGTATACGAGCCGTGTTTTGTGGCCCTTCGAGCTGTGGTAAAACTAATACATTGCTTACCCTTATAATACACGTAAATGAATTAAAATTTGAAAACGTTTACATATATTCAAAATTTCTTTATCAGCCAAAGTATAAGTTTCTCGAGGAACTTTTAAAACCGATAAAGGGTATACAATATTTTGCATTTAGTAAGCATGAAACCGTAGTAACTCCCGAAGATGTTCTTCCAAATTCCATCATGGTGTTTGAAGATGTGGCTTGTGAAAAGCAAGATAATATAAGAGCATTTTTCTGTATGGGTAGACATAAAAATGTAGATTGTTTCTATCTTTGTCAATCATATGCTCATGTACCTAAACACTTAGTTCGAGACAATGTAAATTTACAATATGACCATCTGATACAAGTTTTGAGACAGCTGCAGAAAGTAAAACTGATGATGATGATGGTAATGATAGAAACGAAAAGGATTCGCTTACCAATAAATATCTTTGGATGTTTCAGAAAAATAAAAAATTATATCTAGATAATATCTATGGAGTTCGTAAAGTGGGTAGGATGATGATGATTGGTGATTCACCAATAAATTTCAGTAAGGATCATGTAGTTGTACTTGACACACAACATCCAAAAACTGTAGGCTTACTAGAATTATTGTTTCGAAAACAGCCAGATGAAAAACTTATTACGGAAAATGATTTGAGAAATTATCGAAAAATTGTTGAAATAACGAATGCATATAGAAAGAATTACCATGCTGATGGATCACTTCGCAAATTAAATAGTAACAAATTTAAAAATTATATTGCTCCATTTTTTGATAAATCTCCAGCGCGAAAGAGGAAATCTTTTAGTGGAAAGGGTCTCTTACCACGCTACAAAATTGCTCGAAAAGGTACAAAAATGGATTACGTGTACTGGGATGACCCCAATGAACTGGTTGATCGCTTACGGCTACTAGTAGCAGAAACAGAAGCCGGAAATCCAAGTTATACCAATGAGATTCATTTGATAATTGAAGAGCTTCGCGAGGCCAACATTATATATTGAATAGTACTGCTGTTTCTCTAGTTATTCGCAAGATGAGTGTTGACGTATTCGGACGACAATTACACCAAGCTGGAGGCCGACATGGTCCTCCAGGTGTTGGGTATAAAATCACAGAAAATGGGCAATATGATATTGAAAATAAGAGGTCATGTAATGTTGCCACACCTCAACAATCGAATGATGCAGTTAATTTGCAAACCTTACAAAGTATGGTTGCATCCGAAGTTCGAAGCATATACCTAGTCACTGGAGGCTTAAGGAGTAACCTTGATGCATTAGAATTAGAAATACAAAAGTAAAGGATAAATATGATGAAAATTTTTTTAAAAATTACGATGTAAGCATCCAAGAATTAACTGATGAATATGATGAGAAAATTAAAAAAGTTAATACAAATATCCATAAATTACATGAGTTGATTAAGCATCTTGTCAAAACACTTCAAGATGCTAAAATCCTGACAGATATTCAGAGTATAAAACGCAAATTGCAAGAATTATAAGAATCATTAAGTCTATAGCCATGAAGCATGAAAGACTTGTAGAAGAGCTACATAAGCCTGCTCAACGTAATTATCCAGGTCGTAAATTTAAAATACGCGGCTTGGATGAAACAAGGCAAGCTGATTTCGTAGAAATGCAGCTTTATGCTCGGGAAAATAAAGGGTTTAAGTATATGCTAACAATAATAGATATTTTTTTCAAATATGCTTGGGCTGTTTCTGTAAAACGAAAAACTGATGAAGATATTACTGCAGCAATGGAATCTATATTAAAGCAAGGTCGTATACCAAAAAATCTTCATACTGATAGAGGGAAAGAATTTTATAACTATGCCTTTCAAACTCTCATTAAGCGCTATGATATTAATTTATACTCTACATATAGTTATCTTAAAGCTTCCATTTGTGAACGTTTTAATAGAACACTTGAAAATAAAATGTGGATGAAATTTAGCCTGAAAGGTAACTACTGTTGGTTGGATATTTTACCTACCCTATTAGAAGCATATAACAATAGTAAACATAGAACTATTGGAATGAAGCCAAAAGAAGTTACTCCTATAAACGAAAGAAATGTACTCAAACGTTCTAAAAAGGATATCAAAGCATTCAAAATATCTAAATTTAAAGCTGGAGATAAAGTTCGAGTTAGCAAGAATAAAAAAGTATTCGAAAAAGGTTACACTCCTAATTGGTCAACAGAAATATTTACTATAAGTCAAGTAAAGGCTACTGATCCAATCACTTATAAATTGAAGGACTATCAAAATCAGCCCATCGCTGGTGGATTCTATGAACAAGAATTATCAAAAGCAAAATATCCTGATGTTTATCTTGTAGAAAAAATATTAAAAAAGCGTGGAAATAAATTTTATGTAAAGTGGTTAGGATTTGATGAGGTGCATAATAGTTGGATAAATAAATCAGATTTGTAATGGAACAAATAAAGAAATCTATATTTGTGAAAATTATTTTGTTTTTATTTATTAACTTTATAACCATCATTACACAAAATTATAATTAATTTGTATTTTCATCAATTAAATAATGCCCCCAAGGTAAAGTATCAGTTTCATTATCTAACAAACATCTCTTATCATCATAAGGATTTAAAGCTATTTTATATTATTTTTCAGTAAACACATTATGTTTTCGAGGACATATAATATATTGTTCTCTATGAAATACAATTTTATTTCGTATACATTGCAAGTAGTCATCAAAAGTGATTGTGTTTTTGACAACACCAGTCTTAACACCTTTAACTTTTTTTATTTTATCCTCTCCTTCAATTCGTATACAATACATTTTACTACGAAGACCTATAAATTCTGTCATAATCTTTCCATTGCACTCATCTTTCATTAAACCTACTATCTTTTTGTTCATTTGCGATATTCCGAAAACGTTTCCAGGTGGGTAATCTGATGTATCAAAGTATTGTAAATTATGCTTCATTGTTTCATAAATATCAATATTTCGAATTTCATATATTCAACTATCCGTGTCTGTGTATAGTAACTTGAATTGATCTGCAAATTGTTTTCTCATAAAATCATAATGGAAATCATAAACTAATGTCTTTGATAAATCAAGCACGGTCAGACCTACATATATTAATTTATTCATAGAAACTTCTGTTTTTGATAATTCAATTGCCACTAAATTTTTGTCTAGAATGGTTCGAATATGAAAATTTGGTTGAGCAATAAGAGCCTCAGCACCATATCTCCCATCCCATTTTGTTACAAGTTTTATATCAACTCTTTTTCTAACATTTTCCATGGTTTTGCCAAATACAGCATTATTCATAAATTTATATAAATTTTTCTCAAACTCGTTTTTTGCTTTTTTTCTCATATTACTATTTATATCAATGTAATCTTTTAGCCAGGGTCTTCGATTAAATTTTAAGATTCTATGAATTTTAATTAAGTGCAGAGACTTCAAATCATTTTGTATATAAAGCCGACGAAAGGATTACTTATTAATTGTAATTTATGAGAGCGAGTAGGGAAGCGGATACATGCGTATCATGTAGCGATGTTAGAAATAGGAAAATTAGTTGTGTATCAAAACATCTTTCACTATAATTATATCGTAGGAACAAAAATTGTTCTATAAGTGCCAAAAAATGTCTATAAGAATAAAAAAACGTAAATGATAAGTAAGAGTATCAGTAATATTAAAATGAATCAATTAATGAAATATAAAAATAAACTTTTAGTTTTGAATTATTATCAACTAAATATTTTATTGGAATAATTTAATATTTCATTAATATAAAGAATTATTATATTAATATAATGAAATGTTTAATAAAAAAATCTAATGAAGTAATTACAACAAATATAATTTTGTTTATCTAATTAAATATTTTATTGATCTAATTAAATATTCCATTGATATAATTAAATAAATATTATAATCTATAACATTTAATAAAATATTTAATTAAAATTAATAAATTTTTAATCAAGTCAGTTTGTTAAGTCCTGGCTTGCACCAGGACTAAATAAAAGTGTGAAAATAAAAGTGTATATGTTATTTAATTATATTAATTAATTGCATTAAATATATATATAAATTATGTATGTTTAAAATATAAAGATAGAGATGTATGAATCTAGTGGTGGAAAACTCCACCAATATTTAATTGGACGAAATCGCTCTCACGATTGAATATTATTAAAGGATAAACTTAATTCTTGAAATAAAGAGTTTATTGAATAATTATATATTCTTACCTTGTAGTATTTCTCAGTAGATTGGTGCTAGGTATGGGCAGAAAAATGAATAGGCACAATATGTAATAGATCCTCGAGGTTTATTGATATTTTTTTAACACTTTAAATATAATTGATTTTTATGCGCGTATATATATTTTAATAATTGATACATGTATATTTAATAATAGCAATTGCTTTGAAATATAAAACTTGGCGGGCAGTGTAAATGTATTACCAATAAGACACCCGGGGTAATATTCCGTTCTTTCGATGATCTCAATTTGGTTTTATACTTATCTTTGTTTATAAGATTTTATTGTCTTTTACATCAATTTTTATTTATAAATTTTCTTGAATTTTAATAATATGTTTCGTAATGTTTTTGAGATTTGTAAAATTCGTTTTGAAATTTCGAAACATACGTTTCGATTCTTTTCTGATGATCTACTTAATTTCGCTTAATAATGAAATAATGCGACTGTTCAATAACTGAGGAATTTGATTTACCAATGTTAATAAAAACGATACATTTGTGACGTAACACCTCGGTGCTCAGGAGATTGCATATCAGAAGGATAGGCAATCGAAAATAAAAGTTAGGTCAATTATTGAACATTTACAATATTACGATTAAAATCTAAAAAATTAATCAGGAACTGTAGATGTGTTTATCATTATTTTTTTTTATGAGTGGCCAACAGAAGGGTACGTTTTATGACGTAACACCTTGGGGCTCAAAGATGTTGCTTATTGAAACAAAAGCAACATAAAAACCTGAAAACAGTTACTGATTAATAAATCTTAAAAGTCTATTTACAATTAGCATGAATTAAAGTTTTATACAATTATTCGTGTTGTTAATTTTTAAAACATAGGTTAATGACATTGTAATAACAATTCAGGAAAGTTAACGAAGAGAAAAATGTATGCCGCTGACACGTCTAAAAAATTTTTTTTTTTTTTTTTTTGTAATCTTTTGTAAAAAAATAATAATGTACAATATAATTCATAATATATCTATTTTTGTCATAATCTTTTGTTTTCCTTTTTATTTTTCCAACTGCTCCTTTTCATTTTTAATATTAATTATATAAAATACTTAAATTCTAAAAAAAAAATATCTTAATTTATGATAATAATTTTTTTTTTTTTTTTATAAATACTTTTTCTTATTTAAGTCTTATTAATTTTAAATAATTCAATTCCTTATAATATTATTAGTATATTTGCTTTAAAAAAAATATTATTTCAAATTTCTATGTTACCTTTTCATTTGTTTTTTTTTTTTTTTTAACTGTCCTTATACCTTTGATAATTAAAAATTAATTTAACATAAAGAAATAAATTTTGCTTAAAATTAGAGTATCATTTTTTTCTTATAAATACTTTTCCTTATATAAGTCTTATTAATTTTAACTAAGTCAATTCCTTTCAGTATGTTTCCTTTATAACAATATTATTTAGAATGTCTATATCACATTTTCATTTGATGTTTTTTTTTTTTTTTTTTTAAAATAGATAGATCTATGATCATTAAAAATAAAAGAAATCAATTTTTCTTAAAGTTGAAGTATTAAACAATGTTAATATATTGTATAGGTGAATGACATGTTCGCTTGGTGTCATTCACCTCTCTCCGCACAAAGTTGAATCGCACGCGATTTAACAACGTAGAAACTTATTATGAAAATAAAACGCTAAACTGTCAATTATTTAATACAGTCAAGTTTTTCTTATAAATTTTATAATCTATTATAAGTCTAAATGAATAATTATTTATATAATTAAAACTTGTTTTAGTTTTTAGATACTTATATATGTATCTGCCTTATCGTTTATATATATAAATATACGTATATGTATATATAATAAAATAAAATTGAATGACATTAATGGGCTGATTTCGATTGTATGAAATTACAAAATTTGTATAATTAATTAATCCTAAATAATATTAAATACTAGAATCTCGTTTTTTTCTGGTGGCTTTGTGACTGAGGATTTATTTGTGGGAGTAATATATGGTGACTTCTCTGGTAGAGGTGGGGGGGTTGGTTTAGGTAGAGGATGCTGAAGAATAGGTTGTGATATATCTTTGTTTTTCAATTTTTATTCCTTGTAATTCAATTTCTTCATACTTGGTTTCTCTTTTTATTTGATTATTCTTTAATGTAATCATTAAATGAGTAATAGAGCCGAAAATTGCTCCCAATAAATTAATAGACCAGCCATAAATAGTGTGTAGGGTATAGCCCCTTATAATTGTGTCCATAGTGAATTTAATTATTTGAATAATAATTAATATCATTATTATGGCTGAGCTTATAGATCCAAATGTTGTTAATTTATTTATAAATTTATTCCAAGTATTCTCTGCGATATGAGATAATGTATTTTCTGTAAGTAGATTATTTAATAGATCTACTTGTGTGTTTTGTTCTCCCTGTATTCCTCTCGCTATGGCATTAAGTAGAGCTGCTTTTTCAAAAGGAAACATGATATGTTGTTGTAATTCTTGTAAATCATCTTGTGAGTATATTCCGCTTGTTGCCAACGTTGTTATTTTTTCTGGTGTCCATGATCTCTTTGTATCTGGTTTTAAAGTTTTTACTATATTTTTTGTTGGTCTTGGTTTTGGTAGAAGGTTTATCCAATCTTCTCCGATTTTGTAATATTGCGGTATTATTGAATTACAATTTATTTCTGATCCTGTTTTCAGTAATATATGTGTCTTTGGTGTTAAAAACCATGTTTCATTTTTTGTTGATACAGGCAATTGTATGTAACATTTATTTGTATGATATAACTGGACTTCTACTGGCGTACATTTTATTACATGTACTGCTTCGCCAGCAAGTTTAGCTAAATATCCTGGTTTTTGCATGATATTAAAGGCAAATTCGTCGGGAGCTATGGATGCAAGGGATAGAGATTCACGTATAATTTTTTTTTTCAAGTTCGCATTTTTCTTTTAAAATGTTAAAATATAAATCTGTGAGATCAGCCCTAAAATGTTTTTCAATATATACAAATTTTGAGTTTATATATGTAAATAAATCTAAGTTTGTTACATCTTTTCTTAGTGTATTATCGTCAAACAATATTTTATTATAAGCTATATCTAAAATGAATAATTTAGGGTGTTCCGTTTTTGTTAATATTCTATCGCAAATCTTTACATTATTTAAAGCGGACAAAGAAAATGTTATTGATTCTGTGTTTACAGTATATACGGGATTTTGATTAGGTGAATTAATTATAGTCGCAGGGCCTCTATATAAAGTTTCATATTGTGTTTTAAACCCTTCTTCTGTAGGGAAATTTTCCCAAAAAGTATACCCTGCTTGCGAATCAATGCAATGTTGATCCGAAAACTTACATACAGTCCCTGAATTTAATCTTAATTTATCATTTTTTAGACTTACTTGAGCGTATTCTTCTAATAAAGTTATTCTTATAAGACCTTGTACTAAAACGTTGTCCCAAGATCCAAAATTGTCTGTGTATGAAGCTCCTGTGCAAGTTTTATCCTTTACTGAGCCTGCAAGGTCTATTCCAACTGCTTTTGTTGAATTTATTTTCAGGTCTGCTATAGTATGTATATTATCATATTTAAAGATTCCTGTATCGTGAATAAATTTACATTTTTCATGACTAATTTCGTACAGATATTCTTGCAAAGCATGAGGAGTGGATCCAAGGTGACTGAACATCCCGCAATGAAAAACCGTTCTTTGGATTTCTATTTTACACTGTATAACTTTAATTTTTTTAAATTCCGCTATTTGTAATAATTCTACTGTAGAGTTGGTTATTGTAATATTATCCTGTTGAAAATCGCATTCTCCTGTGTCTAGTAGAGAATATGTAGTGATGATTGGGTCCGTAGACTCACAATTGAATCCAATAATTGCAACATTTTCTCTAACAATAGCTAATACTATGAATAAAATTAACAGCATTTTTTTTCTTTCTGTTTTCCTTTTTCTTTCTGAAACATAAAATAATATTAATTTTTTCGTTCATGTAAAATTAATTTATTTGCATGAACTAATTTTGAACCACTCTTAAAATTTATAGAGATATTGCTATTTTCATGGACTTTTAATACTTCAAAAGGTCCCAGGTTTTGATTTTTTTCTAATTTACCTGGTTTTGGCTCTTTTATAAGCCATACTTTATCACCTATTTGAAATTCTACAGGTTTTATGAATCTATCGTGATATAATTTAGACTTTTCTTTTGATAGTATTAAATTTTCACGAGCTATTTTTGCAATATCTTTCATATTTATTAATAATTTTTCTATATAGTCATTAAATGTCTGTAATTTTTCTGATGATTTTAAAGGTTCACTAGATGGTAATCTAGCTGGGTAGGCGAAAACTAGTTCATGTGGTGTAAATTTATGACTTGAATGAACACTAGTATTATAGTTGAATTGTGCAAGTTCAAGCCAATCATCCCATTCTAATTTTTTATCAGCAAAATTTTTTAAATATTCACATAAAGGATGATGAGCCCTTTCTAATGAACCATTAGATTGTGGATGAAAGGCAGTAGTTTCTATTTTTTTAAATTTAAATCTTTTTGAAATAGCTTTTATTAATTTGCCTGTAAAATTTGCACCTTTATCTGTAAGTACTAGTTTTGGTGAACTAAAAATGCAAATAAATTTTTTTATAAATGCGTCGGCTATAGTCTCTGCTGTTTGATCTTTCAGCGCGACAGCTATTAAAAATTTTGATAAATGATCTTGAATAGTTAATATATATTTATTATTATTTTTAGTTATATTAAGAGGTCCTACTATATCTAGTGAAATTTTATCGAATGTTTTCTCTGGAGTATCTGTTATTATCATAGGTTGTTTTGTTTTATTTCTTTTTAATTTATTTCTCTGACATATTTCGCAGTTTTTAATACGATTTTGTATATCAATTTTAAGATTTTCCCAGAAATATTTATTCTTAATTCGATTATATGTTCTATTTACTCCCGAATGACCTCCTAAACTTGAAGAATGATATAGTTCAAAAATTTCATTTCTTTTTTCCTTTTCAACATATTTTGTATTATTTAAGCAAACTATAACTTTTATACTTGTATTATTAAAAATATTGTATAATATTTCTTCGATTTCATTCCATTTTATATTTAATATTTTTATATTTTTGATATACTAAATATAGTACAATTATTTTCAATCAATAAATCTTTTAGCGTGTTTAAATTATTTATTAATTTTTCTTTTATTAAAATTGATGATTCTTTTATATTTAAGCACATTATAAAAATTTTTCTCTTTTTATAATTTATTATTTTGATTTCATTATCTTTTAAATCGTTATTTATATTAATATTCTTATGTGAAAAATATTCATCTTGAATCTCATCCAAAGATATCTTTTCATTTGTAATTAAATGTAATATATTATCTTTCCTACTTTGTATAGAATTTTTAGAATATATAATAGTATCAGATTTATTTAAGTAAATTTCTTCTTGTTTTTCGACTTCGTTTTCGACACTTTTAATTTCCTCGTTGGTTATTTCTTTGATTACTTTTTTTGGTCTACCACGTTTATTTTTAATACGTGTACGTTCTTCGTTTAATTTTTGTATTTTTATTTCATTCGAAGGTATATTTGTTAATTTAATATTTACTTCATTTTCTTTTGCTTTTTGAGCTCTAGTTATCACATTGATTTCTACCGTATCTATAGGATTTCTAGATAACGCATCACTATTCACATTCATTTTTCCCTTCTTATATATTACATCAAAGTCATATTCTGATAGTTTAAGTCGCCATCTTTGAACTCTGTTATTTTTATCTGCAGATCTAAAAGATAGTAATGGCTTGTGATCTGTTACTATTGTAAATTTATTTCCATATACGTAATTTCTAAATGTTTCTATTCCAAACAATATACCTAATGCTTCTTTTTCATAAGTGTGATATTTTAGTTCAGGACCTTTTAATACTCTAGAAGCGTATGCTATGGGTTTATCTTTCCCGATTTCACCTTGTGATAATATAGCGCCTAAAGCATATCCTGATGCATCTGTAGTGATTATAAATGGTTTATCTAACTGTGGAAATTGCAATAAAGGTGCAGAGCATAGTGTGTCTTTTAGTTTATCAAAAGCCTTTTGTTTCTCTGAATCCCAAGTAAATTTTACATCTTTTTGTAATAATAACGTTAAAGGTTTTGTTATATTAGCAAAGTCATTAATAAATTTTCTGTAATAACCTGCTAAACCCAAAAATTCTCTAATGTTTTTAACCGTTTTTGGTGTTGGAAATAATTTTACTGCATCAATTTTTTTGGATCTGCTTTGATACCCTCTTTGCTTATAATATGACCTAAAAATGTCACTTCATTTTTCATAAAATCGCATTTTTTTGGTTCTAGTTTTAATCCGGCTTCCCTTAATTTTGTAGCTACTAGATTAAATTTAATATTATGTTCTTCTTCTGATTTTGCAGCTATTATTATGTCATCTATATAAACATGACATATTTTTTTATTTATTAGCTCACCAAGAGCCGTATTTGCTACCCTCATAAATGTTCGTGGTGAGTTAGTTAAGCCAAAAGGTAATACTGTAAATTCAAATCTTCCTAAAGGATGTACACTAAAAGCTGTTTTATATATGTCTGATTCTTTCATTGGTACCCAATGAAAAGCTGAAACCATGTCTACAGTAGTAAAATATTTATTTCCGCCTAAATCATCAAAAATTTCAGTTATAGATGGTATTAAATAAGGATCTGGTATAGTTTTCTCATTTAATTTTCTATAATCTATAACTAATCGCCATTTTTCTTTTCCATCAGGACCTGGTTTCTTCTTAACTACAAATGCTGGAGCGTTATATGCGCTTTTAGATGGCCTTACTAAATTATTATCAATTAATTTTTGAGTTTCTGTAATAGCGATTTCTCTTGATTTATGTGGCAATGGAAATTGTTTAACATATACTGGTCTGTTATCTGTTAAATTTATCTCGTGTTGTTCTAAATTGCATTTTCCAATATTTTCTCCTTCTAACCAGAATATGTCATCATTTTTTAAAATTAAATTCTTTATATTTTGTTCTTTCTCTTCACTTAAATGATTTAAACTTATTTTACTTAATAATTCTTCTCTACGATCATTTTTTTTTCACTAATATAATTTACATTTTTATACATTAAATTTTCTTGTAATTTATGAAATTCTTCTTCATGATTATTTAATATAAAATTTGTTAAAATATCTTTTTTCATAAAATATGTTAGAAATTGTTTGTTTTTATCATTAATGTTGAAATTTGTATTTTCTTCAAGTTTTAATAGAAATTGTTCGTATTCTATATTCTTATTATTTTTACATTCATCTTTTTCTAAAACACAGTTGATTTCTTTCATAAAATTTTTAATATTTTCATTCTTATTCTGTAGAAATTGTGTAATCGAAAATATGTGATTATTGTCTTGCATTAGCATGATATAATGAAAAACGTTATTAACTGCTGTGTCATTAATTTCAATGTTTTCTGTACATAAATTTATCAATGAATTTTTATCGTTTTTATAATCTGTTTGAATAAAGAATTTTTTACCATTTATTTCTAAATATCCCTTGTCTAATCTCAACTTATTTTTTCTCAATACATCTATTCCTAAAATACCATCGTAAGGTATTGAAAATTTTTCAGATGCTACGTGGAAATTTGTATACGAATTATTAATAGGAAAAGTGATTAAACCACATGTTTTAACCGGAATATCAGTAATTCCTGACAAATATATTTTAATATTATTATTAATAGAATTTTGTGGTACTAATTTTTCTTTTATGATGTTAAGTTGGGCACCTGTATCTATTAATAATTTGCATAAATCATTTGTATATGGATTTCGTATCTCGATAAATTGCAATGTCTCACCTAGTTTAAATATATAAATTGGTATATTATTATTATCATTAATATTTTCAGTTTTAAATTGTATAATTTTTTTCAATTCATTATTCGTTATATTTTTTTCATTATGTAGTTTTACTGTTGTTGAATCATTCTTTACTTCTGGTTTAAATTCCATTGCATTATGTAATGTTTCTTTTTGTTCGATAATATTAACGTACTCATTATTAGTTTCGTTTTCATTAAACTCATCACATACTTCGAAGTCATAATCAATTTCGTGTGTTCTTGCAAAAAATTGAATGTCAATATAATTCTTGAGCGACTTTTGTTGCGAAACTCGTCTTGTACGCTCTTTCCAAGTCGAGTTTATGCGTTTCCCTGTATATGAGCTGATGTGTTTAATTTAGCTTGACATTCTTCCTCTGTGTGATTAATGCTTTTGCAAAATGTGCAAAATTTACTTAACTTGCTTTCTATATTCTTTAATGTAAAGCATGAATCGATTGAATGTCCTAATTTTTTACAATATGGGCATTGTAAATTTTGATTTGCGTTTTGAGGTTTTTTGTATTGTATTCTCCTACATTCCTCTATGTTATGCCCTCTATTTTTGCAATATTTACAAAATTTCATTTGAATTCGTTGTCCATATGAATTATTATTTCTGTTATTTCCGACGAACATTTTATTCTGATTAAAATTATTCTGACCGATGTTATTATTTCTGCATTCTTTACCTGAGTGACCCCATTTGTCACATAATTGACATCGTATTTGATTATCTGGTTTAGTCTGATTTAAAAATATCTTAAATTTTTCACAATCAATAGTATTGTGTTCACTGTTACACAGATTGCATATTTGCGTAGGTGTATTACTTTTTTCTGTAATTTGATTACACAAGTTGGTATTATGTCCGTTCTTATAGCATTTCAAGCATAATTCATATTTTTGTATGATTGGACAGTGGCCTATTTGATGATTATTTTCCTGGCAATATTGGCAATAATATTCATTGTCTTCTAAATATTTACACATGCTTCTTGAATGACCTACTTGATTACAAAACTTGCATATTAATATAATTTTATCTTTTGCATTTGTGCATTTAAATGATGGATGAGTTGGCTGTTTGCAATATATGCAGCCTGCATTGTTGCAACATAATGCCTCATGATCTATGTCTTTACATATTTGACAGCATTGAATTTTTTTAGGTTTATCTTCAAAAATTTCACTATACATGATTTTCTGTCTAGACGAATTTGTCTTTCTCCTAATATCCTTCTGTTTCTCCTGTTGTTTTTCAATTTCTATTGCTTTAATGGTTGCACTTGAATAATCTGCTATCTCTCCTAATTCAAATCTGATTTCATTTTTTAATCCTTGTTTAAAATATTTTAATGTATCCTTAGCTAAATCATTTGTAAAACGTTGATAAGCATCATCTGCTATACCCGCTTCATTTTGTTTTTTATCTTTAATTTTTAATGTTAACTTTGTTATTCTCTCTACATATTCAACCACTGATTCATTTTCTCCTTGTTGTATTTGTTCCAATTGTGCATATAATGAATGTAAATTATCAATTTCAGGATATAGTTTCTTTATTGTTTTGATAAAATCTGCAATACTTTCAATGTTACTACCTTTTATAGCAGTACGGATCGTTTCTGATACTTTAAATCTTATATAATTCATAAATTTCTTTTGTTCATCCGCAGTCAGCATATCTTTTGCAATTTCTAACGAATCTATGTACTTTTCCAAAGGTATATTTTTACCCGTAAACTCAGGTACTAACCTTGACACCTCTTTCAAAGAATATCCTGAAGTATTTGCCATGTTTGTATTATTAGGCATATTATTATTATTTATTATATTATTATTTCTATTATTATTATCAAAATTTATATTTTCCAGGTTTCCAATACCTTCTATTTCGTAATAACTCTCTTGTTTAATAGAAAATTCCTCTAAGTCGTTATTTGTTTCGTCAATCGTTATATTATTTTCTGATGAAATTGTCACGTTTTTGTCTGTTGTATTAATATTATCAGCTAAAGTAATATTTTCTTCGTTTTCACTACTTTTTATTTCTTGATGTCCTGTCTGTTTAAATGAAAATTCCTGAGTATCGTTAATTGATGTATTATTTTCTGATAAAATCGTCACGTTTTTCGCTAAAGTATATTTCTGTGTAAAACTGTCTTCTTTATTATGGCTCTGTTTCGTCTTAGTAATTTGTGGAAATGTTTTTGGAATTGTGCCTGTATATTTATTTAATAGTGTATTTTGTTCACTTGAATTATATCTGTATTAATATTTGATTGAACGTCCGTAATTATATTTGAAAGTTTATTTTCAGATGTTTCTTCTAAGGTTGTATTTGAAGTATTATTATCAACTGTTTTGTCTAAAGTTTTATTTGAATTATTACTTTCAATTGTTTGATCTAAACTTTTAGTCGGAGAGCGTGTAATTTTAGTGCTTTTGCGAAACGGATTAATATTTTCGTAGATATGTTCTCCTAAAACTGCTTGTCTAATATGATTTCTAATTCTTTCACGAATAACATTAATATGTTCGTCTTTTTTAGTAGGTATATTAAATTTTTGACAAATTTCAGATAATTGTAATTTAGAGTATGATATTACCCACTGTGTTTTTCCTTCTTTTATATATTTTGCTATCTGATCAAAATTTATTTTATTCATTTGAAATCTTCATTATTTACTTAACAATGAAGAATTTTATTTATTCAAAATATTAAATTTTGTACATAAAATTGTAAGTTTTTTAAAAAAAATTATAAATACTGCTGTGTTTCTCTCTTTTTTTTTAAATACCGTTTGTAAACATACGTTATTAACAATTCTTTGACACTGACCTACTATTCTTACATAAAAGTAAAGAATTTTGTCGATCTATGTTTTGAAATTTGATATTAACTCACTGCTGTTATACCTACACGAGAGCGTACGGTAAAAAGAAAAAAATAAATTTTGCTGAGCTTGTATTTTCGAAGTTCAATACACCTGCAATGTTTTGAAGACCACTGTCTATGCTATCTGTTTACTTTATTTTGATATCTTTAAATTTACTTTATATTCTTTTCATAAAAATTTATATGTTTTTAGTATTATTTAATATAAATTTTTATTGTTTAGTCAACTTTTCTTTTTATTTCTTTTATTAATCGTGAACTTAAAACTTATTTCACTTTTAAAATTAAATTATTATGCAAAAATTATTGATATCTGTTGTAATTTCTCAATGCACTAAATGATATTATTTGAAATCAGTTTATGAAAGAATTTGTAATTTTTACTTGATTTCTTATTTATAATTATTCTTGCTAAAATATAGATTTATTTATCGATTTGATGATTTTACATTTATTTTTATTAAAAAAATTTTTTTATGTAAATTGTATTATATGATTTTTAATCGCGCAATTTCGCGTATATAAAATTTATTTCAATTACGCACCATGCGTATAATATATTAATTTTATTTTTTTTACACTATTCGTATTTAATGATACACTTCGTGTTTAATAATTTATTTTTAATAACACTATTCGTATTTGATAATACACTTCGCGTTTAATATTTTATTTTTAATGACACTATTCGTATTTGATAATACACTTCGCGTTTAATATTTTTATTTTCGATGACGCTATTCGTATTTGATAATACACTTCGCGTATAATATTTTTATTTTCAATGACGCTATTCGCTTTTAATAATGCACTTCGCGTTTAATTTTATGTATATTTATTTGATTTGTGCCTTTAATATATAATATTTTATTTGACGCACTTGGCGGTTAATTAACACACTTTTGAACACTGTATTATAAGCCCTTTGAATATCTTTTTATGCACTTTATATATATATAGGTAAAGAATTATAAATTTTCTTTGATTATCCTTCAATATTTTCAATACGATTTCTCAATTAAAACAATTTGTACCGGAACCAAAATGTCTCACCCAGGAGGCTCGGGTTCGATTCCCGGTACCGGAACCAAAATGTTAAGTCCTGGCTTGCACCAGGACTAAATAAAAGTGTGAAAATAAAAGTGTATATGTTATTTAATTATATTAATTAATTGCATTAAATATATATATAAATTATGTATGTTTAAAATATAAAGATAGAGATGTATGAATCTAGTGGTGGAAAACTCCACCAATATTTAATTGGACGAAATCGCTCTCACGATTGAATATTATTAAAGGATAAACTTAATTCTTGAAATAAAGAGTTTATTGAATAATTATATATTCTTACCTTGTAGTATTTCTCAGTAGATTGGTGCTAGGTATGGGCAGACAAATGAATAGGCACAATATGTAATAGATCCTCGAGGTTTATTGATATTTTTTTAACACTTTAAATATAATTGATTTTTATGCGCGTATATATATTTTAATAATTGATACATGTATATTTAATAATAGCAATTGCTTTGAAATATAAAACTTGGCGGGCAGTGTAAATGTATTACCAATAAGACACCCGGGGTAATATTCCGTTATTTCGATGATCTCAATTTGGTTTTATACTTATCTTTGTTTATAAGATTTTATTGTCTTTTACATCAATTTTTATTTATAAATTTTCTTAAATTTTAATAATATGTTTCGTAATGTTTTTGAGATTTGTAAAATTCGTTTTGAAATTTCGAAACATACGTTTCGATTCTTTTCTGATGATCTACTTAATTTCGCTTAATAATGAAATAATGCGACTGTTCAATAACTGAGGAATTTGATTTACCAATGTTAATAAAAACGATACGTTTGTGACGTAACAAGTTGCTTATTTCATTAATAACATCTAACATTTTGTTCAGCGAACGAAATATTTTATTAATTCGATTAATTATTTTATTCATACCATTAATCCTTTTAATAATTAATAAAACATTTCATTGAAATAATCTAATATTTAATTATGGTCATAAAATATGAAATTAATATTATTTAACATTTTATGAAATTAACAAAATATTCTATTAATTTAATTACTTATTTTATTAATTCTATCTGATTATTTTAATGTTCAATGAAATGTTTCATTGAATCAATCAAATTTTTAATAATAACAATGAAATATTTCATTACTATGAATGAAAATATAATTGAATGAACAAATTATCGCATTGATTCAATGAAAAATTTTTTTGATCCAATATTTTGATTTCAGATTTCAATTGAATATTTAATTAATTTAATAACGTTTTTGATTACTTCAATACAAAGCCCTAACTTAATCCCCTGAAATATTGCATAAGGTCAATTACATTTTTAATTAATATTCATAAAATATTTAATTGCGATATTATGATTAAATTATTTAATTGTTTTAGTTAAATTTTCATTGATTCAATAAAATATTTTTCTCAGTGTAGTTACCGACATTGCAATTTTCCGAATTTTTAATCTTTATTCAAAAAATTTCTGAAATATCTCTATATTAGGCTTTCTATCAGTGGAAATGGAAGGCTGTAACACAGAGATATTCTTAAAATTTTTGAATGGTAGATAAAATATTTGGAAAACTGTAATGTCGGTATTTTACATTCCCTTAATCAAAATTTACAGTATATCAAAAAATATTTAATACAAATTAGATAGGATTATCTTGGAAAGCTATGAAATTATATCTTTATATTAAAAAACCTTCATTTGAATTTAGTAAACAAATAATCCAATAATGTAGTCTTTTTTAAAGTAAATATTTACTTATATTAGAAAATAAATTATTTACTTAGAATAATCAAGTCAATTAATTTGAAAATAGCAAACTTCGGTGAGTAAATATTTAATAAAATGAAATCTTTCACATACTTGATTTTAAAAAATAAGTATTCACCTAAATCGCCCGCTAAAGGAATGCACGTGGAACACGCTCCGCAAGTGCAGAGAAGACATCTCGCCCCGTATAAAAAGCTTAAATGTGCTTGCTTCGTAGAAGCGTTAAGAAAGGCACACGTTGTAATTATTAATTATGTATGCGAGCATACAGGCGTACACTAGTTTATAAGAATACAATAGACTTAATTTATTAGTAAATAAATATATCAAAGTAAAGAAAAGAAGATAGAATAAAGGGCTTCGTGCATAAATATAAATATATAATAGATTTAAGTAAATAGCGAACTTGAAATAAAATTAAACTGGATCCAAGTAAATAACGAATTGAAATAAATACATACTAGATTTAAGTAAATAATGACTTGGAATAAATATATGCTAGATTAAAGTAAATAATGACTTCAAATTATAAGTCAACTTGTTAATTACATTGTTCAATTAAAGTAAGTAAATACTACATATCAGTAAAAACAATTTTTTTATTAATTAACCCTTAATGGTCACACGGGGTGTACCATACCCCACGCGATTTTTGAACTGAAA
The DNA here is from genome assembly GCA_017163975.1 of Anastatus disparis. Lineage (NCBI taxonomy): Eukaryota > Metazoa > Arthropoda > Insecta > Hymenoptera > Eupelmidae > Anastatus > Anastatus disparis. Next base: position 60,309 of record JAFFSR010000323.1, read on the forward strand.
TACGAGTCCTTAAATTAATGAATTTGCGGCTTTTCACTACATCTACCATTAGTTCGAAGTTTTTACTTAAAGGCCAGGTAGGCATTATTTCGATCGGCCCCTCAGTACTTGTTCCGCAGCTGTTCAAAGTGAATTAAAACTTCAAAATTGACCGAGTTATAGCAATTTTAGTGAAAAAGAGGATTTTTTCAGTTTTTTTTTCCAATAATTTTTTTATAATATTTAAAATTAATTATTATGAAACCTACGAGATTTGTTAAAGGAAGGTTCAAAATATATGCTGGAATTTTTTCGTTCCATCATATAGCTTTTCACTATTTTTTGTCGCGTCGCAAAGTTGCTGGGGTATGCCATACCCCGTGTGACCATTACGTGATTTTTAAGAGGTGTGACCATTAAGGGTTAATAATTCAAATTAAAGTAATCGAAATTTGAATCAAGAAAATATTTCTTTATTTTAAACAAATATTTTCTGCTTTTCATAATATGAATATTGTTTTTTTTTTTTCAAACAATATTTATTAAAATATATAAAATATTTACTTGATCTCAAAAACTAATTACTCTATTCAAAATTTTTCGATTTTGAATCAACAAAATATTACTTTAGTTCCAAAAAATATTTTCTACATTTTAATAGTTTAATATTTTTATTTATTTTTTGTGAAACTGCATTTATTCGAATAAAATAAATATTTACTTGGTATTACAAGTTAAACATTTCATTAAAGATTATACAACTTTAAGTTATGGAAATATTACTTTTTTTTCTTTTTTTTTCTTATAAAAAAGATTAATATATAAAGGATATTGTCCTCTATATGTTAACCTTTTTTATATGGTGATGTCGAGGAAGCCTAGCCCGGTTCCCGTTTAACACATTATATCAGGCTAGACTGTCTGACCCACCATACCGAAAACTTTGACTACCGATAGATGGTCAGCCACTTTTGTGACCAACAATCAACCGATACCCAATAAGGTCGGATTTTTTAAGAGTCGCGATATAAATGGCACATACACTAATTTTTTTTCGAAAAAAAGTTAGAGGTACCTGGCCAGGATTCGAACCCATGGCCTTCGCGATGAAGGCAAAAGCTCTATCCATTACGTCACCGCGCTCTCTCCAAGGAAATATTACTTTGGATTTAACAAACATTTTATATTTTCAAATATATGTTTTTTAACTTCTAGTAAATATTCTTTTGAATCAAATGAATATATTGACATGATTTAAATAAATATTTATTTGCCATTATTCAAGTTAATAATTTGCTTGATTTAAGTAAAGTTTACTTGCCAATAGTAAATTTTTTTTCAGTGTATGACGAGTTAATCTTTATATTATATAAAAATAATGTCTAAAGGACGGTAGATATCATAATGACATGGAATGAAAAGGAGTCTTACTTAATAAGTACGAGATAGGTTCTAAGGAAAAAAACAGAACTAAATGCTGATATCAAGTGTAAATTTGGACTCAGATAAAGAGTTTTAATAAGCGAATATATACGAGTTACACATAGATATGTCGTAATCACTGTTAATCAAAGTTCTGCTAAGAATAACTGATTAAATATAGAGGTCTTTTAAATGAAATATGAATTTAATAATGAATTTAACTCTTGAACGACCTGCTTAGTAGTAAAGTATTCACAGAGATTCCTAAAGGAGTTAACTTTTCTAATAAAACGAGATAAAATATATAAACTGGAGTGAGTCTTGAATGGATTAAAATGTTGTAAGTTTTTGAGATCAGAAATTTTCGAGTAACTGCTATCAGAGCAAATTTGTACACATTGACAAGTAGTGCAAGAATAAAAGATGATCAGTGTGCCAACCCTCTATGAGTTGAGCATAGTTAGACAACGCGTAAACATAGAAATGTTGCGCGCCCATATTGTTCATCCATGTGAAAACTCAAAATTTTCGACACACATTGATCTGTAACAAATATAGCGTAGTGTTAGGGGTCGTACCCAAATGCCGTTGACAGTTTTTTGGGGGGGAGGGGTCGATCAAAATCTACGAAAAGTAACGCTATGGGAGGGGGGGGGTTAGTTATTTACTCCTACGTTGGCTACTTTTTTTTTATCAAAAAGATCATTGCATAATATTAGCAATTTGGAGCAGATTTTTCATCCGAAAACTGCAAAGTCAAGCAGTTCCGCAGTCTGTCCACTAAAACACAGTATATTACTTTCTTTTACATGTACGCGGGCGCCGCCATACGGTGCAAAGCATAAGCCGTTTCTTTTAGCGAGTGAGCTGTCAAAACAAACGACAAATTTTCAAGCCGATTGCAGCATTTATATTTGTGCCTGTTGAATCGTGTTCTATTTTTATAACGTATTTTAAAAGGTTCATAGTTTTATGATCTTTTTCGATAAAATTGAAGTGAAAAAGTTTATCGACGATTAATATATTTAATATCTTATAAATATTTATTATATGCAATGTTTAGAATTCTGTTGTTTTGTGAAAATGCTATTTTAATAAAATAAAAAACATAAAAATATGTTCAATATTTAAAAAGTAATTAATATAATTAAAATTTTTTTTAAAAGTTTAATAAAAAATAAAAAAGTTAGTTTACGTTACAGGGGGGGGGGGGAGGGTACTTTGATAGTTTACACATGTCACGGAAAGGGGACCGGGGGGTCGAAATATCGAAAAAATTGTCAACGGCATTTGGGTACGACCCCTTATCTGTCATTTCCGTGCGAGGTTATAAAAAAAATTTTAAACATATAATATTGAACATAAAATTTCCCGCTTTTATGAAATAGGGGTTTCCATTTTAAAAAATGACTTCAACCGTTAAATAACCTTGAACGGTCATGTCAAGGTCAAGGTAATTAGCATAGGTTTGTGACCCCTTTTGGCCTAAACTAGTTTTCCGTAAAACGGATAGTTTAAGAGATATTTGAGATTCTAGAATAAAATGGATCACCTTATAGTAAAAATATGAGAAAAAGGCTAATGGATATTTATTTTTGCGCAACATATAATAAAAAATGAATATCCAAGCTAAAAATTGAATTTTATTTTTTTGATAAAATCTATTCTATTCTTCTGTATTATCTTTAAATTTTAAATACTATTATAGATCATAAAAAACTATTAGACAATAATTCACGTGAGATGTTGGTGGCTGATTCCATTCAGATTCATGCAGGCCGTCACTGATCGAATTTTTTTTTTCTTCTAGGTAATAAAAATACCTTCTATTATGTATATAAAGATAAAATTTACCTCGTAGAACGCTCAAAAAATTTTTTTTTTTTTACTACAGCAATTCTAGTGTTGGATGTAAAAACGAAAATTCAAAAATTGAAAATGAACCTCTACTTTTAAATGACTATAGCTCCGTCAATTTTTAACCTTTTTGGGCGTTCTTTTAACAAAAGTGTGCGGAATTTTGTCTAGTTTAAAATGCAATCTCGATTTTTGTAATACAATTTGATCTTACTGAGTTATTTACGAAAAACCGAAAAAAGCGATTTTTTTCAAACACGATTTTCTCAAAAACTATATTTTTTTTTTTTTTAATTTTTATATGATTTTATACATAAAAAATACTAACTTTTAGGGTAGGTGAGAATATGCGATTTTGCCTTATTTTTTTTTAACAGATTTTTAAACGTTTTTTTTTATATTTTCGATTTTAAAACATTGATACCATGGCGCATTGTACTATTTTTCCAACTTTACGTATTCTTACAACTATTATTATGCTTTTATTCATTAATATATCAAAAATATCAACGAAAATCTTTAAAATAAACCCTGGATCGAATATTTTGATCAATTAGAACCAAAGTTATGACGATTTAAAGTTAAAAAAAAATGCTGAAACTTTAAATAAATATATTTACTTTGAATTTTGAATTTTGAATTTTGAATTTGAATTTTGGATTTTGAATTTTGAATTTTGAATTTTTGATTTTTGAATTTGAATTTTGAAACGTGAGTTTTTTAAATAATAAAATATATTATTTGGTCATTTTCAATGAACAAATAATATGCGATACAATTAAGAAAGAACACTAATGAATTGAGAACTAATGTGAATAAAAAAATCCGAATTTAAATAAAACCTTTCATTTTACTTCTTGCCACTCATGTCTCGAAGTTTTGGCAGTGTAGATTTGGTTTCGTTCACTTTTCCAACAGTGAATCTTTTGAATACCTTTAATTTCTTTTGCATTTCCTAACCATTCCATTTTTTTTGTCAGTCGAAAAACTTCTAACTCATCCTTGCGGATAACAAGAATGTTAATCGACGGAGTATATTTTGATACGTGAGTGGCGAAATTTTCAGCGTTTCTAATAAAATCTGCACTCTTCTTGGACAGATTATGCGTGGTAGCATAATGTTTAACTAAACCACCAATACCGTCACAAGCGCCTTTACCATGACCTGTTGCAGAAGAAAACCATTTTCTGTTTACTTTTGAGTTTTGAAGCTCATAGAATTGATATATATTTTTAAAATGACTGGCAGCTCCATCGGAAATGGTTATGATTTCATCAAGATCTTGCGCAATATGTTTTTGTTTTAAGTTATCGATAGTTAAATTTATAGCCATTAGGGCATGATACGAATCATGTTTAATATCGTTACAGACGGTGACATAACTGACTGTTTTATCATTTCCAAAATAGCATACCGACGTAAATATTGATATTTGGTTTTTATTCCAATGATAGCTTTGAATTTCATTTTGAAGCAGAACTGTTCAATTTTCTGCAAAATTGACATGAATAACTAATTGGAAGTCATTATTGTTTGCTAAAAGTTTAACCTCTTTAATTGCTATACGTTGAATTTCTTCGACCAATTTATGAGCTCTTACAGTGAGAGCGCGCCCTCTTAACTCTATTAAGATATTTTCAATTGTGCTACTTTTATTCAGTAAATTTGATTTTTCCCAAACACCATAAATTATTTCTTCATATAAATCTTCTTCTGTTAAAGAAATTACTTGTAAATCAATAGAATCTCCAATGGGACATTCTTTACATTCTCTTAGTACACATTTCATATCATCTTTTGAACAAAGAAGTGAAGAACATATTTTCAATTCTAAATCTGCAGTGTCTTGTTTATTCTCTTTTTTATAATTATTCAAAGCATCTAACATAAGTATAAGATTCTCGCAGTAAACGCAAAGACACAAATCGGTGGGTGGATGTGGTATAACCCACTTTGGTCTTAAAGCGTAGAATGTTGATTTACCAATTTTTGTTTTCATTTCAGGATTTTCGTCTTTGAATAATTGATATATTTCTTTTATACTTCGCGTAAGAAAGCGTTTGATTGTTTTAGTTTTTATACCATTTTCTTTGATAGATACTGTGTCGCTTTTATTCGCACTTTGACGAGAACAATTAAAATCATCGTTCAGATAATAATCCTTTACTTTCATTACAATTTCACTATCCAAAGAATGGCTACAATAGTTCTCAGACTGCTTGTAAATTTTTTTGTTATTTACCAATGATCGTGCTTGATCAATCATATAAATAGTTACATTTGGTAAAACTGATAATAAATAATCTTTGGAAATATCACTTGGTATAATACTCAACAATCGCACTTTCTCAAGAAAATTTTAACAATTATCTAATGCAATTTTAATATTTTCAAGCCATTATCATTTGTTTTACATTTATTATTTTCATTCAATGCGGGCTAATCCGTTATATCGTAGACTTTCATCATTTTACTTGCTATTTGTGAATCAAATGCATCGTTTATTTGTTTTCTTTTTCGGAGAGCATAAGATTCTCGCATCTTGATATTGATACTTTGAGGCATTTTAATTGGTGAAATATTTAATTTCAAATTACTTGAAGTCTCGTTGAGCTGTTCTACCACAGCCTCACTATGAATAAAATCTTCCGAAGATTGTTGACTGCTTAATGTCGATGAAATGGGCGCATTTTTCACTTCATCTAATAATATTTTGTTACACGAAGGGCATACTTTATCTTCTCTAGAGAAAGAAGTATTTGGATACAGGCGCTTCAAAGACTCCGTTAGATCACCTAATTCTCTAAGCGGACTTTTGGAGCAATCATAAACAACTTTTTTGTGCCTTTCTTTTAAATCCTTGGACTTCATTTTGACAATCAGTGATGCCATTATTGATATTCTGTTCAATGACAGATCGAAAAAAATAATTTTTCTTAAACAACTTTATTTTTTATCTTCCTTTTCTTATATTTTTAAACGCGTCAAATCGTTGATGAGAATGCAAAGAACGAATCATCGCCACCTAGTAGTGACATGCGTCAACTCCCTACAAAATAAATTCAAATTCTAGGCGCGAAATTCAAACTGATAAAAAAATTATATTCTTCAACAAAAAAAATTTTTATTATAATAATGTACCATAAAAAGAGGATAAATGGTTATATATTCTTTCATCAAAATAACTTTTTTTCTAAATTAAAAAATTTATATCTTCAGATTTTAATCTTTAACGAAAACTGCGTTTCCTCAATGTAAATATCATATTTATTTAAAGTTTCAGCATTTTTTTTTAAACTTTAAATCGTCATAACTTTGGTTCTAATTGATCAAAATATTCGATCCGGGGTTTATTTTAAAGATTATTGTTGATATTTTCGATATATTAATAAAGAAAAGCATAAAAATAGTTGTAAGAATACGTAAAGTTGGAAAAATAGTACAATGCGCCATGGTATCAATGTTTTAAAATCGAAAATATAAAAAAAAACGTTTAAAAATCTGTTAAAAAAAAATAAGGCAAAATCGCATATTCTCACCTACCCTAAAAGTTAGTCTTTTTTATGTATAAAATCATATAAAAATTTAAAAAAAAAAAAATATAGTTTTTGAGAAAATCGTGTTTGAAAAAAATCGCTTTTTTTCGGTTTTTCGTATATAACTCAGTAAGATCAAATTGTATTACAAAAATCGAGATTGCGTTTTAAACTAGACAAAATTCCGCACACTTTTGTTAAAAGAACGCCCAAAAAGGTTAAAAATTGACGGAGCTATAGTCATTTAAAAGTAGAGGTTCATTTTCAATTTTTGAATTTTCGTTTTTACATCCAACACTAGAATTGCTGTAGTAAAAAAAAAAAATTTTTGAGCGTTCTACGAGGTAAATTTTATCTTTATATACATAATAGAAGGTATTTTTATTACTTAGAAGAAAAAAAAAAATTCGATTAGTGACGGCCTGCATGAATCTGAATGGAATCAGCCTGGTATTCTTTGAATATAAATAATTACTGTCCCTTCTTTGTAAATATCATTCATTCACAATTATTTATTTGATTGATAGTAGTATCATGAAAATGAGTATGTCATATTCTAACCATTACACAATAAGCAATAAGTATGAATTCATGATGCTTGAGCTATTTACTTGTTTATAAAATTATAACAGATCGTAAAAATCTATATAAGCGCAATCAAAATACTCGAAGTAGCAAATAATTTAATAATAAACTTGTATTTCATGCTTTTGGAAGTTCACCAACAAAATGTTCATATATGGGCCTGGCAAGTTATTATACATGTAAAATTTATAGTACACTATGCAACTAGACGCATATTTTTCCCGAGGGACAAACATTTTACTGTCATGTTGCATAGTTTACTTTATTCCTACCTCAACCGTGATCCCTTTATTAACTTCAAAAAAGCGGGTCCAATTGAAGAAATTAAAATATGAATGAATTCAATAGTAAAAAATTTCATAATTTTTTCAATATATTAATTTTTATAGAAATTTAGTTTTTTTTATTAATTGCATCTTTATCATATGTTATAAATTTGAAGAAAATTCATTCAAATTCACAAATTTCTCATTTAGCGGAAATACAGTACTTTATTTCCACTAATGCTTTAAGAGTCAGTTATTTCTTCTCCGTTTTTTGAATTAATAAAGTGGCGATTGCTGTTGGGATGAAAATAACTATATTTTACAGCACTTGAAAATAAAAAGACAGTATAATGAGATGTAGAAATGTATTAAGAGTCGGCCGTATCGCTCTGTGCTTGCCTAATCTAAATTTTCGTTTCAATAAATAAATTAAATATTTATATACAATTAAAGGGATGAGTGCAATAGCGCAAAAGACGAGCAAACGATTCTATTTTATGAAAAAATATCAAATTTTCATTATCTTTCAAGTAAAGTACGAAAAGGAAAACACAGTCAAACGCAACCTCATATTTTCCGTTTTGTACTTTACTTGAAAGATAATGAAAATTTGATATTTTTTCATAAAATAGAATCGTTTGCTCGTCTTTTGCGCTATTGCGCTCACCCCTTAAATTTGTATATAAATATTTAATTTATTTATTATAACGAAAATTTAGATTAGACAAGGACAGAGCGATACGGCCGACTCTTAAGTAGTACAATTAAAATTGATATATTGTCCTAAATGTTGAAAAGGCATGTTTACACTCATAATTTAATTCATAATTTGATCTGCTATATCATTTTTTTGGCGATTTTGATGTACACTCAATTCTCACTATTACGAGCAACTCGGGAATAATTTCTCTCGCTATTACGAGCGTGAGAGGGGCCCCCACCACTCAAAAATGCTATGCTTAGAATAATGAGCGAAACAATACCGAACGAATATAAACAATAACTAAATCGATTGTACGTGTGCAACCGTTTAATTTTCATTGAAATAAGATCATTTATTTGATTTATTTATTTTTAGTTTTATTCTCCTGAAAACGTTTTTTGTATGGCCCAAACCATGCTTGATTGGAGTCAAGAAGTAAATCAAATTTCATGTGCGGAAAGAGCAACGCTGATAAAAGCTCGAGATATTGCTCTTGAATTTTTTTTCAAAAGCAATGAAAATAGCATTTAATTTTGTTTTATAATTGTTGACTTAATTTTTTTTTTTTCGTAGATAGTTTTTTATTGTAATTATGTTTTGTTTTTTCATGTTAATACGATTAATTTACTAATAATCATCTGAAAATAAAATTTTTTTAAAGCACATTAATTTGATGTTATGTCATTAAAATGTACATAAAAAAATAATATAAATAAAAATAAATAATTATAAACATACATATATAATAATAAAAATATGGATATAGTAAAAGATTATATCTATCTATATTATAAAAGATTTTCGCCGCTGCCGCTGTCAGCCTCTCGAAATCCCCAATCCCCCCCCCCTAATCCCTCCTTTTTACTGATAATTTTTAGCTAATTTTAGGTGATTTATTGTGAGTTTTAGCTAAATATTTGATTCTTTAGCTTAATTTCAATAAATTAAGCGGAAAAAATGATAATAAAATGATATTTTAGATAACTTATTGCTAAATTTAAATAATTTATTGTAAATTTTAGCTAAAAACAGGTATTGCATTTATTTTATTACCTGGTGGTACAACGAGTCATAAAGTTTTTAAATTACCTTCAGATTTAAAAAATACGGAAAATTTGAGTATCGAATTGGATTTAGATAAAAAAAACATTAGAGAATGTGATGTTATTTTATGGGATGAATCTTCTACATTTCTAAAAAAAGCATTAGACCTTGTTGATAAACTTATTCGAGATATTTGTAGATTGGAAAATTGCTTTTTTGGAAATAAAATACTTATTTTTAGAGGTGATTATATGCAAACACTTTCAGTCATCAAATATGGAACAAAACAAATAATTATAAATAGAACTTTTAAATTTTCAGAATTTTGGAAAAATTTTAAAATATTTAAATTAACATAAAATATGAGAAATAATGATGATAATTATGCAAATTTTTTATTAAAAATTGGAAGTGGTTTAATTACATCATTGGAAATTCCTGAAAATTGGAAAACAAAAGATATATGTACAAAAATATATGGTAATAATATAGATTTAAAAGAAGATTTATCTGATAAAATTATACTTTCATCACATAATGAAGACATACATAATATCAGTGATAAAATTTCAAATAAAATTAACTCAAATGCAGTGAAATATTATAGTATTGATTACGCAAAACACAAAGATATTGATCGAACTGAAATAGATGTTGAATTAAAGTTTCCAATTGAATAATTAAATTCATTACGATTTCCAGGGTTTCCAGTACATAAATTAATTCTTAAAAAAATGCGATTGTAATGTTAATAAGAAATTTAAGTGTAAGTGACGGACTATGTAATGGTACTCGGTTAAAAATTATTGATTTATTTAAATTTAATATAAAAGCTGAAATTATTACTGGTAATAAAAAAGGTTCAATTATATTTATACCCAGAATAATTTTAGATACAGGTGAACAAACATCGTTACCATTTATATTATACCGTAGGCAATTTCCAATTTGTTTAGCATTTGCAATGACCATTAATAAAGCTCAAGGCCAAAGTTTTGAAAACGTAGGAATATATTTAAATAAACCTTTATTTTCACATGGTCAATTATATGTAGCGTTATCAAGAGTAAAAAATTTTTATACAAAATTAAAATGAAAATGTTATAAAAAATATTGTATAGGAAGAAGTATTATAAAAAAAATTATTAAAAAATCATTATTTAAAATTCTCAATATTATTTTCAATATTATAATAAATACATAAAAAAAATAAATGTTTGCATTTTAAATTTACATACTAATAAAAATTTATAAAAGTCACTCAAAATGTTTTAATTATTTATAATATACAATTTACAATAGATACAAAAAGGGGGGTTGGCGAGCGAAGCGAGCGGGGGGGTACCCCCCTAGTATTATTTAAATAGTACATTTCACGAAATCATATATTATTTAAATAGTACATTAATGCGCGTCGATAGGGAGGGAACATCGACTGTCGTTGCGCGTATGTAAGAAGGGAGGTCGAATTTTCGAGCAGGACAAGAAGAAAAATAGATTAAGTAGTGAGGGAAGAAGGGAAAGCATTTTGCTCGTTTTAGCGAGACAAAAATGCTCGTTCTATCGAACGCTCATTATAGCGAAGCTCGTTATAGCGAGAGTTGAGTGTATATTATCGCTATTATAATCTCGATAGTCATTTCCATTCTCATTATTTGATTTCAAAAGTTTCTTAGACCAAAACTGTAGATAAGTGAAATAATGAGTATAAACTTTACAATTTTTTAATTGATTTCAGTACTTTAAAAAGCTCAATTCTAAAAAATACGAAAAAATATAATGTATGTAGTATTTAGAAAAAATATTCTAAAGGACACTATACTATTTAATAGATAAACTTACCTAAAATATCTTTTTTTTAAAGTAATAATAGTAATAAAATAGAATAGAATAAATTTTATGAATTTTATATAATTACAAAAATAAACTAAATACATTAGTATTTTAAGATCGCTTAATTATTATCAAAACTTTAATTAGCCAAAGACTATTACAATCAATGTAAACTTTGATAAAATAATTTTTTGTATTACACATAATGTTTTCTTTTTCACTCTATCATAAAAATAATTTTTGCCATTATTTGTAAAAATTAATTAAAAAACCAGTATATCAAAACAATCTTATCTTATATTATATCAACGAAGATAGACGCTTATAGAAGCGTACTTCTGGGTTAAATTTTTCGTCCGATACGCTGGGTAACACTTTAACATTGTTTGTATATCTATACATATAAAAAATTTGATATATATAGATATAAAAATACATGGGATCTAGTGGCGCCCTCAGTAGCTGGGTAACTCATTTTTGGCAGAAATTTCCCATTTAAGAGTACGCTTCTATAAGCGTCTATCTTCGTTGATTATATTAAAGTAAAACCACTTTTTTCTCCGTTTCTCCGGTTCTCCGGTTCTCCGCATTTTTTAAATGTGTCTTTCTTGGGCCTTATATTTTCTTGGGCCTTTTATTTTCTTGGGCCTTATATTTTCTTGGGCTTTATATTTTCTTGAGCATTATAATTTTCTTGGGCCTCGTAATTCTTTGGACTCAATATTTTTTTGAGCCCAATATTTTTTTGGACTCAATATTTTTTTGGGCCCAATATTTTTTCCGTCTCTATATTTTTTGGGCCTTATTTTTTTGGGCCTTATATTTTTTTGGGCCTTATATTTTATTGAGCCTTATATTTTCTTGGGCCTTATAATTTTTTGGACTCAATATTTTTTTGGGCCCAATATTTTTTCGGTCTCTATATTTTTTGGGCCTTATTTTTTTGGGCCTTATATTTTATTGAGCCTCATATTTTCTTAGGCCTTATATTTTTTTTGGCCTCATATTTTATTTAGCCTTATACTTTCTTGGGCCTAATATTTCCAAGCATCTATCCCATTTTTTATCTTCATTAATTGATTGTTTTGCCTTAGCTGCCTCATAAAACGAATTGTACATCACATCATCAACAGTACGCAAAGCTTCAAAAGACGTGGCTCCTTTAACATGTAATAGTGATAACCTAATAAAATAACGTTCTCTATCTTTCGGACTTACTAAGTACATTCTACTGAGTATTGGTTTTCTTTTTTCTTTCTTTCATTCCACTTTTTCAGTTTTTCATCAAATGCATAAAAATTTAATATTTCTGAATATAAGGAATTTCGTGCTTCGAAATCTTCTCTATTCAATTCAAAATATGCTGTTAATGTTGTTCCCACATTTTTTTGCATGATCATTTCTTCTTTTCTTTCTTTGATAAAAACATTTTGTTGACTTTCTTCATTAACGCTTAGACGTTTTATAGTATGTGAAATAACATGTAAAGGATATTCTCATAATCTGTGCATTGCTTGAGGTGGACATGAATATCGAGTATTAATATATTGTTGGGTTTCATCATTTTCATATTCAACATTTTCACGATTGTCATTTTAAAAAGTGTCTTTATTTTCTGATTGAAAATCCACACTTACTTGATGTATTTTAATGTATGCACAATCATGACCTTTATAACAGTATTTGAATAAATACTTAATGCAGTGTACAGTGGAACAAACTTCTACGTTTATGTGTGCATTAAATTTCAATAATAAGTAAGGATTATAAGGAACAACAAATCCATTATCTGCAATTCTTTCTGTAAATTTATTTTTGAGAATCATTTTGACGCCAACATTTTTACGTTCGTATAGTGGATATCCATTGAATTTAAATGTTGTTGTATTATTAAATTATTTTGGAAAATTTTTCGTACATTGTTTCGTATTTTTATCCATACACGGAAAATCTATATTTTGCATACCACAGGGACCGTGTATCATAACTTGTTTAACAATACTATATAATTTTGGATAAATATCTCTATTTGGGATTTCCGCACTTATTATTTCATCAACTTTTTCGGGAATGTCAAATTTATTATTTTTATCTAAGAATAACAACATATGCATATGTGGTAATCCTCGTTTTTGAAATTCAATTACATAACTATATGCAATATATTTTCCTAATATTCTCTTTTTTATTACTAAATTTTTTAATTCTTCTACTTTTTGATAAAATACTTTTGTTATAATATCTGGTCCATCTATTGCATTTTCATAAATTTCCAAGTTTTCAGTTATTTCTTTTCAATGTGGGTTACAGGTCATAGTTACAAAAAGGTCAGGTTTACCATGATAATTTACAAGTGTTATTGAATCAATGTAATTTTGTTTTAAAAATCGTGGACGTCCTGTAAAGTTTAATGGCAATATTACCATTTTTCCAATTTTCGAAGAATCTAATTCTTTTTTGTTATGTAAATAGTCCATAACACCTTTGTAACAATCACTTCTTAATACGTTTTGGTTTTTTCGTATGAAATATAATAATCTGGAGGTTTCAACTTTTACAAATGCATCAACAATGAACTGTTGAGATAATTTTCCTAAATTAAGAAATGGATTAAATTCATTTCTAACACTAAATCTATAGTTATAAAATTGCAAATTTTTAATATTAGATTTTCCAAATTCATTTTTTATATTTGACATCCATATGAAACCACCATTAGGATGAATAAGCGAATATGTCATAGGATCTGTGTGTTTGCTAGTTGTTAGTATACTAATTGGTTTATCAGACTTAGGGTAAATGACAATATCACGTTCAATAAGAGGCATATCGTCTTCGTTTGTGATTGTACTGTTTCGAATACTGTGCCTAATTCTGATTTGTTTGGAAATAATCTGTTTATATAAATCTTATACTCATCTTGTAAATATATAAGATTCAAACTGTCATATATATGAATTACCTTATTATTATAATACACACGAATCCGGTGACTCTTTTTTAAATTTCCGGTAAATAATAACTGTATAAATTTTCCATCAATCAGTACTGAATTCACATATTGTGGTATCTGAATTAGTGAATTTACTTGCATGTCGAATGAGGTGCACTGGTTTGAAATGTTATTAAATTCTAATATATGAATATCAGTTAACATGAAAGCAATTCCACTATACAATCCCTGTCTTTTAACAATCAATTTATCTTCCTCAGTCAAAACCATTATTGAAAATGAAAATTCTCTTAAGAATTTTCATTCATTTTTAATGAACTTTTTCCAAAGATATTCACAAAAGAATTGCTTTTATATTAACTGATTTAATTTACTGCCTTTTTACTTTAAAAGCTGAAAAATTAAAGAAATTATGAAAAATGCTATGAATTAATTGTTATATGATAAATAAATAATAATGGAATTTGTAAAAATAATATAATGATAAAAAATGATTATTTTCGGTAATTATTTATGTATATATATATATATATATATATATATATATATATATATATATATATATATTGTAATGTATAAAATACATCACAAGTAATGAAATTTAAATATATTAGTTATTAAATATAAAAAGCGAAATTATAACAAGCGAGTGCACTTATTTTTTTTTAGTCATAAATTTTATGTTTTATTTTGGTAACGTTTTTTAAAATGATTTTTCTCAAGCGTAATAGATTGACAGATGTAAAGGAGAGTCGAGAAAATTATAGAGGAAAACAAGAAATAAAAATAAAATAATTAAGAGTTATTTAAATAGAAAAAAATATTCATCGTAACTAAGAGTAACAGTAGACGTAAATACAGAAGCATAGGAGCGAGAAGGATAGATAGCACAAACGCATTCAGGCTCAACACACAAGAGGAACAGTCTGTACATTAGATATATATGTATATATACATACACAGAATAGAATAAAACGTACAAGACATGGAACCGCTGAGTCCGAGAAAGAAGAGGGGATATGTATAGATATATAGATATGATGTGTATATATACCTATAGATATATACGCATACTTAGATATTTCAACGCCGCGCCATATAGCTGTACATACACATGTAAAATTGACCAATGAGAACTAGTTACGAGTAGAAATCTTCGATAATCGATATTTCTACTGCGTGAAGCAACATAGCAACTTCGAATATAGTCTAAAAATTTACTAGAGTGATAGAGATAGAAGATCCGCGACCAAGAGTCGATTAAGCTGTCGATAGCGACTCGTAACTGAAGAGATCAAAAGAGAGACTAAGACGCGGCGAGAAATAAGGATAGAAAATGAAGAGTAGCTAGGTGCGACAGAGATGGACAACAGAGCGAAGGGGGATGTAATTTCCTTCTTCTTGAAAGAAGATGATTCTTGTATCAGTCGCCTTCGAGTGCACTTGATAGGAGTGCTAAATCTGTTTTTTTTTTTGAGAGAATATCGGAGAGATTAAGGAGAAAAGGAAAAGAGATCCGAGCAGAGAAGCCATGGGCCTGCACCAACGAAAATAAAGAGAGACAAAAAAGGGAGAAGAAAAACTACGGTGAAATACCTCCAGAGATGACGACTCGGCGACCAGGTGCGATCATCCACTAGGGCCACGTTATACTTCGACACGCCATTGTCTTCTTCTTCGACCAGCGTCACGTTCTTTTTTTCGGTTTCGACTACTGAGAGGGAATCTGCAGCTAACACGTGTCGCTGAATCCGAAACCGGGGTCTGTTGGAGTGTCAAACGACGTAATTACGTGAAAATTAATCAAATATTGACTAAAAGAAAATTTTTGTTCTCCAAGAAACCACAGTTTGAAACGAATTTTTCTGTTTGACACTCCAACAGGTCTCGGATTCAGATCCAGCATCACGTAAAACTTATAGGTGTCTTAATCTTATCAAATAATAGAAGATATTCGCGATTTGACCTTCAAATGACCTTGATGGAGACTGGTAGGGTTAAGCGGATATCAGATTCGGATTCAGTGACTCAAGTTACCTATCAGTATCTTCATTTTCTTACTAATTTATCAATGATTAATTCGAGAAATAACTATTGTATCGCGATATGACCTTCAGATGATATTGTAAAATTTTTTTACCTTGAGTGCAATACTATATTCTCATGTAAAATCGAACTCTAAATTGATTTCTGATATAAAAAATATGTAGAATCAGATTTGAATGAATTGAAATTAATTTTTGAAAATTTTTCATGAAATTTCTAGGTTTGAGTCGCCATATTAAGGCCGCCATTTTGGATTTTTCAAAATCGCCACATTGCAAAAGAAAGTAGAGTGTAAGACGAAAATTTTGAGCCCATGCACGACTTTTTTAGTGATCTACAATTTAAGACAGAGCCATTATCCGTTTGACGTGGATTGACCCATATATACATATATATGGGACATTTTACACCAACTGGAAGAGCAAAAAAATAAAAATCGCTGAAACTCTGAGAATATATTCTGTCTGTTACTCAAAATGTGTAGAAAAATATTCAAGGATTTAGATTTGAAGGATCAAGAGCCATAGATCCTTGAAATTTGGGAATTTTCAAAATTTTTGGAAAAGTACCAACTTTATGATTTTTTTTCGGAAAATCTTGATGTTTTAGAGAGAAATTCATGAGAATTCTTCTTGTTCCAGATAAAGAGGAGAGTTAGCATTATTTTCTACAGAGCTAAATTTTGAAGATTTCTATTGGTTCTTACATGTATTACATGGTAATTGAAATTACTCATTGTCTGCTACTTCAGAAATTGCTTTTCGAGGGCTTATTTCCTTCTATTTTTTAGCAACTTAAAAATAAATATTTGACTGTGTAAGGAAGAGCCACAAATAAGGAGTTATAACAGTTTAAAATATATATTTTCATGTCTAATTTATTTTCAATATAAAAATTAATCATACATAATAATATATATTTTAAACTGTTTTAACTTCTTATTGATGGCTCTGACTTACATGATCAGAAATTCATTTTAAAGTTCACGTGAAATAGAGGAAAATAAGCCCGCGAAAAGAAATTTCTGAAGTGGGGAGCAATGAGTAATTTCAATTACCATGTAATACATATGAGAACCAATAGAAAACTTCAAAATTCAGGTCTGTAAAGAATCATGCTAACTCTGTTTTTCATTAACAACAAGAAGTATTCTCATGAATTTCTCTCTAAAATATTAGGATTTTCAGGAAAAAAAATAATCAAGTTGGGACTTTTCCAAAAATTTTGAAAAATTTCCAAATTTCAAGAATCTATGGCTCTTGATCCTCCCAATCTAAATCCTTGAAAATTTTTTTATACATTTTGAGTAACAGGCAGGATATATTCCCAGAGTTTCAGAGATTTTTATTTTTCTGCTCTTCCAGTTGGTTTGAAATGTTCCATATATATATATTTGTTTATTCATTAAAAAAAGTTGTTGTAAAAAGAACTAAAATCAAATTTATTTTGAATTATTTTTTATAATTGTATTCTTCAATTTATTTACAGTTATTTATGGTTATTTGCAGTATCTACATTTAAATAATGTATAAATGATAATAAACAACCCACACAGCATTGAACATTTATGGAAGCTTCCTGGAACATTGGCAGCGAAGATTTGAAATATTTTAGGAATCTTCCATGGAATATTCCTGTAATATTTGTTGTCCTTGATTCTTCCTACATTGGAATATTCCATGGAATATTGCTGGAAGATTCTAAGAATATTTCGTTGGAAGATCTAGGACCTCTCAGATCTTTTATTGAAATATTTCAGATATCTTGCAGGAATATTTCATGAAATATTCCGTTGGAACATTCATTGAAAATTTCCAGAATATGGGAACGGTAAATTTGAAACATTTTATTAACCTTTCATGGAATATAAACGAAAGATCTAAAGAATCTTTCATGGAATATGCACGAAAAATTTAAAGAATTTTTCATAAAATATTCCATGAAATATTTCTGGAAGATTTTAGAAATCTATCGTAAAATATTCCGTGGAATATTTATGGAAGATTCGCAGAATATTGGCACGGAAGATTTGGAATATTTCAGGAATCTTCCGTGAAATATTCCTGTAATATTCGTATGTCCTTGATTCCTCCAACATTGAAATAATCCATGGAATACTCTTAAGAGATTTGAAGAATATAAAAATGGAAGGTTTGGGTAATCTCTCATCTTTCATGAAATGTTCCTGGAAGATTTTTGGAAAATGTGAAATGCTGTGAGGGGATGGTATATATATTATATAATAACACATTACACTTACACATCAATACATATACGCATACATAAACATTTAGTTATAAAATCGCATTTAAATATTCGCTTCGACTGTGCTCATCAAAGTGCTGATACCCTTTCGCTTTTATAGTAAGTGAGGTATCTTTCAACCGCTTGGGGATAAAACTCCCATTTAACAAACATCCCCTTATCGGCGTCACTGGGAACCTCCCGTAACGTTCCGCGCAATCTTCCAACGAAAACTTCATGGAATCATTCTAGAATCTTTTGAGCAATATTCCACTGGAAGATTACTGTAATCTTTGCGTAAAATATTTCGTGGAATATTTACGGAAGATTTATGTAATATTTCGCTGTACGATTTAAAAGTTTTTAGGAATCTTCCAGTGAAATGTTTCTGGAATCTTTCTGAAATCTTTAATGAAATATTCCACTGGAAGATTACTTAAATTTTTTTGTGGAATATTCCGTTGACTATTTAAGGAAGATTTATGTTATATTCCACTGTACGATTTGAAAGTTTTTTGGAATCTTTTAGTGAAATGTTTATGGAATCTTTCTGAAATCTTTCATAAAATATTCCACTGGAAGGTTACTTTAATATTTCTGTAAAACATTTCGTGGAATATTTATGAAAGATTTATGATATATTCCGCTGTACGATTTTAATAATTATCGGAATCTTCCTGAAATCTTTCATGAAATATTTCATCGGAAGATTACTTTAATCTTCCTGTGAAATGTTTTGTGGAATATTTATAGAAGATTTATCTAATATCCGCTGTACGATTTTAAAGTTTTTTTAAATCTTCCAGTAAAATGTTTATGGAGTCCTTCTGAAATCTTTCATGAAATATTCCACTGAAAGATTACTTAAATCTTTCTGTGGAATATTTAGTTGACTAGTTCTGAAAGATTTATGTAATCATCCGCTGTACGATTTTAAAGTTTATTGGAATCTTCCAGCAAAATGTTTATGGAATCTTTCTGGAATCTTCCATGAAATATTTTACTGGAATATTCATAAACATTACATGGAATATTTTATGAAATATTTCAGAAATCTTTCGTGAATATTACATAGAATATTTCGAAAAAGTTTTCGAACATTCCTTTGAAATATTCCTGAAATATTCCTGGAAGCTTTCAATGGAAGATTCCAGTGGAATATTCTGAAATATTTCGTGAAGACTTTCAATAATCTGCATGAAAGGTTCCATTGAAATATTCCAGTGGAATAATTCGAAATATTTCAGTGAAATCTTCTATGCTATGTGAGAATCATTATTTATTTCTAGCCTAACGCTTTTTTATTGTTATTTACAGTTTTCAATATTTTCTTATAATCATTTGTTCATTCGCAGCATTCTTCTACTTTTACAAAATAATTTTCATACAAGGTGATAAAATATTTTACTATAAGATAATATATATATATATATATATATATATATATATATATATTATCGTTACAAAAAGAAATAGCTATTAATTTAATATCAAATTTTGCTAAGTCTAGAAATCTTATTATACATAGAGTTGCCGACAACTCGTAAGAAAATAATCATATATGTATTACGCGACAAACTCTATGGTGCTAGTTAGTCAAACGTATATTGACTAGCGACAAGACTTTATCCTATATACTTGTCGCTACGCGTCTCTCTCTCTCTCTCTCTCTCTCTCTCTCTCTCTCTCTCTCTCTCTCTCTCTTACCTTATCGAGAGACGCGATGCCGGCAGCACAGCTTTCCTTATTTCATACAAAAATATATATATTATATGATATATTTAAAATAAGGACCGCGGAGGCGTCAGGGTAAGCAAATCGATACAGGTCTTTAAACTTAATATAGATTTATTAAATATGTGAATAAAGAAATACAATAAAATGAATTTAGATGAAAAAACAAGAATAAGAGTTAATAATGATAATTCTAAGGGGGGACACGACGCGAACTAAATTATCCTAAGATATTACAGTGTACGCGCGCACTCTCTACGCTAAGATTTCCTCGAGGAAAGAAATCTTCGCCAAGTAGATAAAATAAGATAAACTTACCAATACGCGTAGAAGCTTCTATGACAATAGCAATACATACGCCGGAGATATACCGCCGTTGGCTAACGAAAGAAATGGTACGCCGCAACCTGGTCGCTGAGGCTCGTAGAGAACAGCCAAGCAAGGAAAGATTTCCCGATCGCTGCGACTCGTCGAAGACAGGCAAGCCAAATTATGCACAGCCGGAGGATGACGCTCGTGTTTCTTTAGAACAGCGATCTCCTTTTCCCTTTTTCTACACAAAACTATATGCGGCACTACACCAACGAATTAATCAAATGAAGCCGAGAGATATGACTAAGATGCGTGCTTCTTGGCCGTTAGAAAAAGTCTCCCTTGCAAGTCAGGAATATATGAGCCACGTGTGCGCTGATGAACCACCGGAAATATTCTGACTCCTCTCGTGGCTTTCTTGCTCCTCGCACGTGCGCTGCTCATCGAGTTACGTGCTTCTTGACGTAACTTGTACGAGGTATATGACTGAGCGCGTGTCATTTGATTTCACCTAAGCGCGCAAGATTCGAACACGGTAGAATACCGTGACACCCCTCCGCCAGACGCAGCATAACCGGGTTCTGCTGCTCTGCTTAGAGCGCGGAAGGTGTGCAGCTAATGCTTTGAACAAGTTTAATGCGTTTGATATTTTATCACTGTGTATTCATTCGCTGCGCACGCGTTTTTCTCGGTGAAAAGTCGGTTACGTTTTCGCTATGCTTTACATTTGTAGAACCTTTTGGCCTACCACGCCTACGCATAATCAGTTCGGACTCAGCTTGACGCATACGCTTTACTGTTCGTGTTACAACGATCGCTGTTTTACGCGGACGACCACGCTTCCTATTCGGTTTATCGAGTTTGGGAGTATTACCGCTCACTGAGCCCGAGTCTTTGTCGGCACACGGAGTCGCATCTTTCGCAAGAGACGGGTCGCTCATCTTCTCATTCGCGCGTGTTTGGTCAAACGGTGGTTGAGATGGTGTTTCGTCTTCTTGCCTTGCTATGTATGGTTTTAATTGCTCTACGTGAACAGGGCCGTTAGCATTACTATCTATATCAATCAGTCTGTATGTGTTGGAGCCACATTTCGCTGTGATCACATACGGGCCTACAAACTTAGGTGCGAGCTTACTTGCAATACCCTGAGCAGCTGAAGAGAGTATTTTATTCCTTTTCCATACTAGATCTCCAATGTCGTATTCTACTTCTCTTCGACGGATATCATATGCATCAGCCTGCTTTTGTTGCGCAGACTGTGCACGATCTACCACCTCTTCGTGTAGCAAAGGGAATCTGCTTTTTGCCTTTGCCAGTCCGTTACTTTTTCTAACCTTTCGTTTTCTCGAGCAGCTTTGTCTTCTTTCCTTTTCAGTAAGCTCGGAGGTACTGGCTGTCTACCGTAATTTAACATTGCAGGACTTGTACCAGTCGTACTCTGTTTTGCAGTATTATATGCAAACATAATCTCTGGTAGCTTTTCGTCCCATGAGCGATGATTTTCGTTAATAAATGCTGTAATCATGGTTTTGACTGTCCGGTTTATCCTTTCGACCGGATTTGTCTGCGGGTGGTACGTTGGTGTATTGTTATGACAAATACCTGTTTCATTTAGATATTTATCTATCATGTGATTCCTGAACTCTGATCCATTATCAGATAAGAAAATCTCAGGCACACCAAACCTTAGAATAATTCTTTCTCTTAGTGCTTTTAAAATCGTGGGTGCATTTGCCTTTCTAATAGGTATGCACTCCACCCATTTTGTAAATACGTCCTCAAAAATTAAAGCATATTCATAACCATGTTTACTCCTTAGAAAAGGACCTGTTACGTCACCCGCAACGACCTTCCATGGGCCTGTAATTTCTCTTTTGCCCATCAAGCCTGCAGGTAATTTTTGTTCTACCTTACGCTGCTGGCAAATCTCGCAACTCTTAACGTACTGTGCCACAGTTTTCTCTATATATGGCCAGTAATAATATTGCTTTACGCGAGCTATCGTTTTCTCACGACCTATGTGGCCAGCTGTCGGCTCGTCGTGGCATTCATGCAATACTTCTGCCCAGTTTTCACTAAGAACGATGAGTTCCCAAGCGTCATCATCTCCCATTGTTGCTTCAGTGAACCTGTCCGGTACATAGCGGTACAATTGACCTCCAACTATCTTCCATCTTGGATAGTCATTTGGGCTACTCATAACCTGCTGAAGTAGAGACGCATACCACACATCATTGGTTTGCGACGCCCAACTTAGTGCACTTAAATGAGTGTCGCAGTCCATTGAATCTTCATGCATGCGTGATAGTGCATCAGGCACATAATTCAATGCACCTTTTCTGTGCTCGACAGTGTAAGAGTAACCCTGCAGTTCCAGCGCCCATCGCGCTAGCCTGCCCGTTGGATTATGTAAATTACATAACCAACGTAAACTACTATGATCGGTTATGACTTTTAAGTCATAACCTTCAATGTAGCAGCGAAACTTTTTGACAGCCCATATAACGGCTAAACATTCTCTTTCTGTTACGCTGTAGTTTCGCTCTGTACTGGACATTGTACGACTAGCGAATTCCAATACTCGCTCTTCGTCGTTGACTACTTGTAGAAGTACTGTTCCTAGGACTGAGTCACTAGCATCTGTCTGTATAACGAATTGCAAACTGAACTGCGGTCGATGCAATAACGGAGTTGATGCGATTAAAGCTTTTATTTGATCGAAAGCGATTTCCCGATCGCTTGACCATACGTATTTGCAGTCTTTTCTAGTAAGCCTAGTTAATGGCTCTGCTAATGTGGCGAAATTTTTCAAGAATTTCCTGTACCACGAGGCCATACCCATGAAACGCCTCAGCTGTTTTGAATTCTTAGGAGCTGGGTATTCAATGATGGGTTTTATCTTTTCTGGGTCTGGCTTAAATCCATCTCTATTCACCAGAACACCCAGATATTTGTCTTCTTCTCTGCAGAATATGCTTTTTTCGTGACTGATCGTAAGACCTGCTGCTTTTATGCGCAGTAATACCTTCTTCAACCATTTCATATGTTCAGAAAAAGTCTCAGTTACTACGATTATATCATCCAGGTATGAGAATGCATATGGCTCGAGTTCTGGGCCTATAACCTTGTCAATCAGTCGCTGAAAGGTGGTGCCAGCGTGGCTCAGGCCGTAAGGCATACGTTTAAACTGGAAAAGACCCATGCCGGGCACTGTAAATGCCGTTTAAGCACGTGAATTTTCTTTCGTCCTAATTTGATGGTACGCACTGCTCAAATCCATTGTAGAGATGTATCTTGCTCTCTGCAATTTACGCAGGATATCATCCATTCTTGGCAATGGATACGCATCAGGTTTTGTAACTGCATTAACTTTCCTAAAGTCAATACAAAATCTGAATTTGCCATTTGGTTTCTTGACTCGAACCACCGGGCTTGACCAGCCGCTCATTGAAGGTTCAATAATGTCTGCAGCTAGCATCTCATTAAGCTGCTCGTGCATCCACTCTTCGACTTTTTTAGAAACAGGATAATATTTCTGTTTAATAGGTCGCGCAGAGCCTGTATCGATCTCATGTTCGATCCAGTCTGTACAACCTATAGGAGTATCATCTTCTCCTAATATTTCTGTAACTAGTCTTTTTACCTGAGCACGATCGGCTGCTGATACGTCAGCCAAACCGACTGAGCCTAATTTAGCAACATACAATTGCCTGAGCGCAGCAATTTCTAAATTCACTTTCACATTTGTACCTTTGAAAGAAAGTTTCTTTTCGCACGGATCGAAGATAGCCTTAAATGCTTGTATAAAGTTGCCACCTAGATAACATTCTTCGTCTAGGCTAGGATTAATTGCAGAACGGATCGTTTTTGTAACTTTGCCTTCAGTAAACGGTAAGTCAACATAACCAACTAGTGAGCATGATCTACCATCTGCTACTTTAGCGAATCTGCCCGTAGCTGGTATCAAAAGCACATTACATGCAGCTGTCAACTGCAAACCTATAGAATTCATCACTGTGCGTGATGCACCTGGGTCATACAAGGCGCTTATACGGTAATCTCCGATCACTACCGTGAGCCACCATCGAGCTTCATCATCAATATCTGATTGCGGATGTTCTTCCTGATCACTTGTCTCTGTCTGACAAGTGCGAGACTTGCTCTGCTCTGCTACTAGGGTTTCCGGTAACTTTCCTTCTACCATCTTTCTAGTAGAGAGTTCTGAGGTCTCGTAATCCTCGTTAGGAACAGTAGGTACCTCGTCTACTTGTTCCCTTGCCCTTTTCCCGCACATTGTGGGCAAGACCACTGTGTGTAGCCAGGTAGCATGCAACGGTAACAATTGAGGTTAGGATTTCGGTTTTTTGTACCACTTTGCTTCCCTCCATTGGTTTTACCATTACTTGAGTTTTCAGTCTCATTTTCTTTTTGGCCTTGGCTTTGTTGCTCGGGGTTACCATGCCCTAGATTGGGTTTACGAGGTGGTCTCTTAAAATTTTGTTGTCTCTTAGGAGAATTTCCTCGCGATGCGTTAGGCAGTAGAGATTTTTGCTGCTTTACAAAAGTCTCCCTAAGTTCACGCATCTCTTTTGCTAATTGGGTTAGTACCTTCCCAAGATTTAACTGCTCAGCAGATACCTGCTTGTCAGATACGGCCGCTACTTGTGGCTTACTGTCTCTAGGCTTGCTTGATGGCCGGTAAGCCACATCAGGTAATAAGGACTGTTCAGGCGGAATCGGTGGTCTGTAGACCCTTTCTGCCTCAAGTGTCAGTTCAGCTTCTACAGCTTATTCCAATAATGATTCGATATCTACTATTTCATCCCTTCTTACCATTCTCTGAATTTCCGGTAATAGGTTACGATGCAGTAGATCGAGCTGTTGGTTTAAATCTGGCAAAGGCACTTGCTTTAAGACTATAGACTGCAGACAAGTAATATAGTCACGCACAGGCTCGTGTTTGCCTTGCGTGCGTGCGTTAGCTTCTGCTAACAATCTTTGTTGAAAGCATCTGCTATGGCCATACCAACGTAATGCTGCTTCTTTGAACTGAGCTCATGTTTGCCACGAGTGTCTATTATTTCTATACCAAGTGGCAGCAACTCTTGTTAGCAGTGGAGCGATTCAAGCGCGCATTCATATGTATGCATGGTTTCATACACGTATATGAAAATCATATATATGATTTTTTCTAAAAATTGCCTCCAAACGTGCCTCTAAACATATTTTTCATATGTATGATTCTCATTCACGTGTATGAAAGCATACATATATATGAATGCGCGCTTGAATCGCTCTACAGTTCGGAGAGCGAGGATAGTAAGTCGCTCTCGCTGAGTTTAGCAAGTGCTCTGCACTTTTCTACTCTCGTTAAGAAGAGGTCTATGCTTTGGCCTCGTTCACCCGAGAATGTAACGTTCCAGCGGCGCACTATATGACCCACGTCTGTGGTTTTATTTGCGTTTGCTGTTCGGCCACTGTACCTGGTCTGATCAACGTTAACCGTCGCACTGTGAGGGATCCCTTCCCCCTCGACTGTACGTGCCCCTGTAGTACCAGTTGACAAACTATTGCGGCTTCCATAGCTTAGTGCATTTGCGCTTGCATTGTTACTTTCTTGGTTATCTAATGGGCTGCTGCTGTTAGCGTAATGTACGCTAAATGTACCACGAAAGTTGACACGCTGTTCGGTACTTTTATTTCCTTGGAGGTTTTCCCGTCCAGGTGTTACCTCACTTGTAGCCTGATCGAACAGCTGTGTGCTCGAAGATTTCGGCTGTGATAGCACTTCCACTTTTAGTGATAGCGAATCCATTGTAGTTGCCATTCCTTAGACGACACATCTTTTACTTGGTTATGTATTGTAGTAAGGTAGTCTAGTGATTCCTTAGGTATATTCGAGACATTTACGGCTATTTCTTGTCCTTGTTGTTCTTGGCGAGTTTCTAGTGGTACCTGATCGTTGCGCATTTCGCTTTGCGTAGCGTTACTTAACGCAGTATTTAAATTTCTCACCACCGTTTCATCATTATGTAATACGGTGAGTGGGTGCTCTTCGTTTGGGTCTATGTTTTCGTCCAAGATCGTAGAACCTGTCTTTTCGAATATTGTCTTTTCTATGAAATCTTGCCTGACCGAAAGGCGGTGTTGTCGTGTCGCCATTTCGTTTTCTGCAGAGCTTGATTCCTCAAAGTCTACTGCTGTATAATTACCTAACAGCCATCCTACTATTCGATGTGACTGTTCGTAAGGTAACCCTTCTTGCGTTAGTTCCAATGCTTGAAGGGATTCTAACAAGACATCGTCCGATAGACATGCTGTCCATTTATGGACTTTTATAGCGGTAGCTTTGTGACTCTCGTCGACCGATTTTTGTTGCGTGGCCATCTTGTAGTGGTTCTTCTTTCTTGATTATCTATATGATTTTTTTTTTTTTTTTTGATCGCACGCAAATACGCTATTAAACGCTTGCAGTGTGTGTGTATTCGCGTTATGTAATAAATAATATTTCAGTTCGTATATGTGTGGTTAGAAACTAGGCCACAGACATACGATGCAAAAAAAACGATAAAATATATGTATATAATTTAAAGAAAATGTATGTATATTATGTTTTGGCTTTTGGATTTATTCGTTAAGAAGTAATAACTATAATTATTTTAGTAACTATTACCAAAAATTTTCGACACTATTTTTTTAATTTTTATTACACAAAACGAAATTTTACTAAACCTGTTATTAAAATTTTCAAAATACTCGATTAAATCCAGAAACCTGTGCGCTTTTAAACTTTATTTAAAAGCGCACACCTAGCTGTGTAAGGACAATTTATTTATTATACAATTGTATCAAACGTGTAGTGTAAGAGTTTTTAAATGAAAATCTCGAGAAGAAATTTTTTTGATTTTCTTTATGATACACACTGCGCAGATCAATTGCCGCGCTACGGGCTGGCAATTTTTGATGTGAGAGAATTTTTAATTCGTAACCAAGATTATAAATTTATAATTTTATTAAATCATGCACATACGAAAAAAAGTTTTCCAGACCCTTTAATATATATGTAAAAAAAATATATTTTAACTTTTATTTAATTTAATTTTATATTAAATATATAAAAAAATTACACTTTATGCTCTTATTGAGGTTAGATTCTTATAATATTAAAGGGCTGTTAATAACAAATTTAATTTTAACTTCCTCGACAGTTGAAATCAATATTTCTCTCCCACCATTGAAGTCAAGCAACTATGACTAACGACCTACTCGGCAATAGGGTTATATAACTAACGCACGTTTTTATTTTAAATAAATTCTAAATGCCTGTTCGCTTTTTCTCTTAAAGCGAACAAAAGCATGCAGAGTTTTTATCTTTTGTACTCTGAGTCTAGCAGATGTCGACAAAACTTGCGCGTTATCTTGAGAGAAAAAGAAAATTTTCGCCGGGACACGTGGGGACGCAAAGAAAATTTTGTACTATATTTCCGAAAAAAACACAAAAAGGAAAGAAAAAAAATTTTCTCAATTTTAAATTCAATAAATTTTTTTTGTAATAATAATTTCGTTTTACGAAAAAAAAAAAAATTTTATTCAACACGTGTTGTACTTAATTTTTGCTGTAGGCAAACGCCATCTTTAATACAAAAATTTTTAAGCAACGCGAAGCCTGTTCGCTTTGACGCCGGCTACTTGCTCGACGCCATTTGCAAATTTTGGTTTATTATATAACGCGCAAAGACCTGATCCCGTTGACGCATCTATACATTGGGCGCCATTTTGTAACGGTTATTTTGCCCGTTACAAAAAAAATAGCTATTAATTTAATATCAAATTTTGCTAAGTCTAGAAATCTTATTATAGATAGAGTTGCCGACAACTCGTAAGAAAATAATCATATATATATATTACGCGACAAACTCTATGGTGCTAGTTAGTCAAACGTATATTGACTAGCGACAAGACTTTATCCTATATACTCGTCGCTATGCGTCTCTCTCTCTCTCTCTCTTTGTAAGTAGACACACATCGTTCTTCTTAAGCTCATCGTAAATCTGTCTTTGTATTCTGCATTTTTTGCCCACGGGCGTTTTGTTTCAGATTTACTGCAAGCGCAAACTGCAGAGCTCCAGGTGATATAATATTCATCAATTTTCTCAGCTCTGCAAAGGTAGAATAACTGGATTTTTGTATCGCTGCCGGCATTTTTGAGGTTAAGTGCAACCAAGTTTTGAGGTTATGTTGGCTACCTTCTAGTCTCCTGGTGGATACTCTTGAAAACACGTATCGAAATTCAGCGAGTTACCCAGCGTCGATAAAGTGAATACCTGTATTGTGTATGTAATGATGTGTGCTTGGTCCGTGCGAATATAAAAAGAGCTTGAAGTTGAAGGTTCAGCTGTTTTGATGATAGTCTACTGGGTTAAGGAGGGACTGAGGAACGATCTATATTATTACCTAAATACTGTAAAACTACTTGGGTTTCCAATACAGGGGGCTGAAGTACCCCTAAGTAGTACGTATCAACGTCAGTGGAAACATACACATCGATCTTGTCAACCGAGAATAGTACTATACACGTTTTCTCCTGTGGCATTCGGGTTAAATTGTTGCTGCTTGAGTTGCTGAGTGCGTTAACGTTTCCGTGCAGTGCGCATTAATATTTTGATGCGTGCTCACGGCGGTACGTATTTTTCCTACGTATAGTCACGCATATTCTGTATTTTCTACGCATTTTAATCCTTCTCAATTGCATTTTTTGAGGTTGACATTGCTGTCGGTGACGAGTCTGCGACTGTGCTGCCATTTTTCGAGTTTGCTGGAGGTGTGAAATCTTTGAGTCGGTGAAGCGGTCGTCAACGGTGCCTCTCTTTTACAGCGGCATACTGCGAGACGATACAGCAAGATTTGGCCACAGTTTCATAATCTGGAAGTAAAGGTTGTTCTCCACTTGCTTCTGCACCACAGTCCATAAGTTCATAATGCCTAATCAGTGCTTTCTTTGTGGCAAGGCTTTCACTCACATATCCAAACCTCAAGTCTGTGCGCGATGTAAAAATTCCTTCCACAGTACATGTGATAAGCTCAATCATGTCCGTCACCTTGACCAAACTGTGAAGGTGTGTAAAGGTTGTATTGCTGCTTCTAATCTGGATTGCTCGCGCGCTCGCTCCAGTTCTGTAAGCTCTGTTTCTGGACTTTCTTTTTCACCTTCCACTCCCTCTTCTGCTGCTAAGTCACCTGCTCCTGCTGCTCAGTCACCTGCTCCTGCTGCTCCTAACACTTTGGCGTTAATTCTTTCTAAGATGGAGAAACTTGATAAACTTGATGTCCTGGAGGTGAAGGTGAACAAGCTGGATGCCATGGATGAGAAGATTACTGCCATCGGCGCGAAGTTTTCTGCTTTTGATACCAGGCTTGTTGCACTTGAAGATCGTGTAGATACACTGTCTTCCTCTATTGAGGAGCGCTTCGCTGCCTGTGATGCTAGAGTTGGTCGAGTCTCTGCCGCTCATCATGACCTTTTGAAGAGGCTAGAGAGGGCACCTGTGGAGACACCTAATTCATCTGTCCTTGAGCCTGTGTCTGGTAAGCTTCAAGAGTTGGAGACCTTGAATAGGTCTCTTTTGCAGCGATGCGAGGCATTGTCGGCGCAGCAATCACGCCTTGAGCGTGCTTCTGATCTAGTACTCGGGGGGCTGGTGCCCGAAGAACTCAAAGACCTCAAGTCTGGAGCTTTCGCTGTACTGGCCACTCTGGATCCTGGTCTCTCTCTAACAGATATTACTTCTGTCCGTCCGCTTCGGCGATCCAGGGTCACAACTGATGCTGCTGTTATTGATGCTTCTGTGGAGATTGTATCTGAACACCAACGTGTCTTAACGTCTAAGGTTCCTCTCTTGGTCTCCTTAAAGTCACCTTCGCTCGCCAGGTCTATCATCGCTGCTAAAATCAGGATGGGTAATCTGCACACTACTAAAATCAAGGAGCACCTTCTCCATGGGGTTAGACTCGTCGATACTCTTACCTCTGGATTCATCAATGTAAATGAGTTTCTGCCCTCTGCTCTGTACCAATTGAAACTCCGGGCGCTAATCAAGTCCAAGGATGAGCATTCTGATTTCATTACTTTTGTGAGAGATGGTAAGCTGTTTGTCCGCAGGAAGAAGAGTGGTGTTCCTATCCGCATTACCACTGATGCGGATCTAGATGCTTTTTATTCCTGACTTAACTTCTTTCATTCATAATTATAGTACTAAGGTTATTCTGGGTGACTTAAACACTAATTTATGTACTGATTCTGATGATTCTGTGTTTCTCAGGAGTTTGATTGCTGAAAATGCTCTCTTTTCTGTGCCATATGGACCAACTCACCACACCTCTACTTCTGATACATGGCTTGACCTTTGCCTTGTTGATGCGAATGACTTGCTGCTTGACTACTGGAAGACTGATGTTCCATTCATCGACGGACATGACTTCATTGCAGCTACTGTTCAGTCATCTCTCTCTAAGCCTTTGCTCAATGACTTTAGCTTTCGTGATTGCAGTTCCGTTGATGATGCTGTTCTCCTTGATTACTTTCGTTCACTGAATTGTTCCGTGTGTGTCGATGATTCCTCCCTGTCAGATCGCCTTGAATGTCTCTATCACCATTTGAATGAGGCAGTTGCACTATTTGTGCCTCTCAGGAGGGTCCGTCAGGGGGGCCGTCGTCGACCGTGGTTTACTGCTGAACATCATCATCTGATACGACAGAGGGATCGGCTGTACAGACGATATAAACGCTCAAGACTACATGCTGATTTACTTTGCTACAGGGTTGCTCGTGATCAGGTTCATGAGCGCATTGAATCGGCTAAACTGCTCTACTATCATGACAGACTATCTGGTATCACTGACTCTCGACTGATCTGGAAGGAGCTCAGGAACCTTGGTATATGCTCTAGTGGTGATAGATCCGGTCATACTTTTTCCATTGATGAACTCAATAAATACTTTGGTGGGGTCGCGTTTGATCCTTTGGTACCTTCTATTTCTGCTTACTTACAGTCTTTATCTGTAGATGAACCTTTCATGCCCTTGTTCAAATTCAATGCTGTTACTTTGGATGAGGTTGGAATGGCTATTAGACGTTCTGACTCTCAGGCTAGAGGATTTGACGCTATCCCCCAATCTATCATAAAATCTGCTTTTCCTGTCATTGGCCCTCAGCTCTGTCGCATTTATAATGATTCGCTGCGAGAGTGCGTTTTTCCTTCTTGTTGGAAGACTTCGCTGGTCACTACGATCAACAAGGTCTCTTCCCCGCGCTTGACAACTAGACGGTTACTGGACGCTTATCAGACTGGTTTTAGAGCTGGCCACAGCACTCAGACTGCTCTACTTAAATTGACAGAGGACATTAGACTTAATATGGACAGACGGTACGTTACGATGCTCCTGTTATTCGACTTCAGCAAGGCATTCGATACGGTGTGCCAGTCACCTTACTTCGGAAACTACATTCGCTCGATATTTCGCACACCGTTATCAGGTGGATCGGCTCTTATCTCTCTGATCGTCGTCAAGCTGTCATTGATACTGTTGGTAGGTCATCAGATTTTGTCTGTCTTAACACTGGTGTTCCTCAGGGTCTGTTCTGGGTCCTCTGCTGTTCTCTATCTATATCAATGACATCTCTTCTGCCTTCCATCAGAATGTTCAGCACCTCTTATATGCTGATGATTTGCAGCTGTATGTGCACTTTTCGATTGCTGAGCTTGATCATTATACTTCACTAATGAGTGAACATGCGTCATTGGTCGCAGATTGGGCATCCAGCAATCATCTTAAGTTGAATATCAACAAGACAAAGGCTATCATAGTTGGCTCTTATTATTATATCAATATTCTAACCTCCATGCCGTCTACTGGTATCTGCATCAATGGTGAGACAATCGGTTTTGAGTCATCTGTTCGTAATCTGGGTGTGTATCTTGACAGCAAGCTGAACTGGAAGGAGCATATGACACATGTGTGTAACAGGTCGTTCTCTCTCCTCTATCGACTCAATTTCTTTAGACGGAGCACTACTTTTGCTCTACGTAAGCACCTTATTCGTACACTGCTGTTTCCGATTCTTGACTATTGTTGTCTTGTGTTTACTGACCTTTCTACTGAACTCGACCTTAGGCTTCAGAGGGTTATCAACGCTGGTATTCGTTACATCTATGGTGTAGGTAGGCGTGAGCACATCTCTCCTTATAAGCTCTCTCTGGGTTGGTTATCTACTGCAGGTAGAAGGAACTACTTGGCCTCTACTTTTCTTTTCAAAATGTTTTTATCATGCTCACCTTCATATCTATTTTCTAAATATCAGTGGAACCGGCCTGTTAGGGCTCTGAGGGGGGATGTGAGGCCATTGACCATTCCTCATTCTTCTACCGAATATCATCAACGCTCATTCACTGTTTCATCCTCGCGACTATGGAATGAACTTCCATCATCGCTTAGGACTTCATCTTCACTCTCATCTTTCAAGTTGACCTCTCATGCGCACTTCCTCTCCCAAGAGTTTGGACCTCTGCTCCCAGCTTAAAATTTTCTTTGCTTTTTGTTTTGATTTTTTATTTTTTGTAGTTTATTATTAGTATTTTTATTTGTATTTTATTTTTATTTTTATTCTATTGTTATAATCTTTTGTAAACTATATTTTGTTGTACAACATATTGTACATTAATAAATTAATTATCTATCTACCTATCTATCTCTTACCTTATCGAGAGACGCGATGCCGGCAGCACAGCTTTCCTTATTTCATACAAAAATATATATATTATATGATATATTAAAAATAAGGACCGCGGAGGCGTCAGGGTAAGCAAATCGATACAGGTCTTTAAACTTAATATAGATTTATTAAATATGTGAATAAAGAAATACAATAAAATGAATTTAGATGAAAAAACAAGAATAAGAGTTAATAATGATAATTCTAAGGGGGGACACGACGCGAACTAAATTATCCTAAGATATTACAGTGTACGCGCGCACTCTCTACGCTCAGATTTCCTCGAGGAAAGAAATCTTAGCCAAGTAGATAAAATAAGATAAACTTACAAATACGCGTAGAAGCTTCTATGATAATAGCAATACATACGCCGGAGATATACCGCCGTTGGCCAACGAAAGAAATGGTACGCCGCAACCTGGTCGCTGAGGCTCGTAGAGAACAGCCAAGCAAGGAAAGATTTCCCGACCGCTGCGACTCGTCGAAGACAGGCAAGCCAAATTATGCACAGCCGGAGGATGATGCTCGTGTTTCTTTAGAACAGCGATCTCCTTTTCCCTTTTTCTACACAAAACTATATGCACTAACTAATAAGCGCGCAAGATTCGAACACGGTAGAATACCGTGACAATATATATATATATATATATATATATATATATATATATATATATATATATATAATCTTAATTATTATAATCTATCTAACTATTATCTTATTATTATAATATATACAATATATATATATATATATATATAATCTTAATTATTATAATCTAACTATTATCTTATTATTATAATATATACAATATATATATATATATATATATATATATAATCTTAATTATTATAATCTATCTAACTATTATCTTATTATTATAATATATATATATATATATATATATATATATATATATATATATATATATATAAATATATGTTTCTTTTCACAAAAAAATTTCAACATCGAAACTAATTCTCTAATGTAAAGAATAAAAAATTAAATTGGTATAATTTTGATATGGGAATACTTTTTATAAATAACTTTTTAATAATTTTGAATAATGGTAAATTTTTTAAATAACTCGTGGTATTGAATGCTAATTAAATTTAGTTTTAACATGAAGTTAATTATTTAGGTTGGAAATGTATTCAATAAAATAATATAACTATTTATAAGTTATCACTTAATTTTTTGAACTTTCTATTCATAGTTGACAATTATATTGAATATATGATTCTCATTTTAATAGTTTTTATATGATGTTATGTGAATTTTATAAATATAAATTATTTAAGGAGATGTAAAATGAACAGCACACTTCCACCCATAAATATTGATTATATTTCCATTGTATTTAAAAATTTTGAATAAATAGATGAATTAACATACAGTATGTATCACGAAGAATATTCAGTTAAATGTTTACATAAATCTATTCATTAGTTATTGAGAAGTTTCGGTTCCAATATTAAAGACGTATTTTTTTTAATGTCTTTTCTTACGAATTTTTATTTAAAAAATACGTCTTTGAAATTATAAAAAAAAATACGTCTTTGAAAATGTAAAATGACGTTATTCGTTAAATAGCTTTTCGAAACATTGGAAAAATGACATCTTTTTTGTTCCAATTTCAGACACAACTAAAGACGTCTTTCAAAGACGTCATTTTCTCCGAATTCACGAAAAAAACGTCATTTTTCATGAATTATGTCATTGAAAAATGACTTTACATGATAATCATTTTCCATTCAAAGGAAAAAACAACAAAAACGAGTAAACCTCGTAGTTTCAACTCCTCGAAAAACGAAGAGCATTTGCGATTAAGCTGAGATCATTCTGGCCTTATATATCTGCGTCTTTGAAATTTGTATAAGGGATCGCAAAACTTGAAAATCGCCACCTAGTGACTTACAGTCGAATTGATAGTTGCGCTTGCGTCAATTTTATTTTAACTCACCAGGTGGCGATTTTCAAGTTTTGCGATCCCTTATACAAATTTCAAAGACGCAGATATATAAGGCCAGAACGCTCTCAGTTCAATCGCATATGTTCTTCGTTTTTCGAAGAGTTGAAACTACGAGGTTAACCTCGTTTTTGTTGTTTTTTCCTTTAAATGGAAAATGATTATCATGTAAAGTCATTTTTCAATGACATAATACATGAAAAATAACGTTTTTTTTTCCCTAAATTCGTAGAAAATGACGTCTTTGAAAAACGTCTTTAGTTGTGTCTGAAATTGGAACAAAAAAGATGTCATTTTTCCAATGTTTAGAAAAGCTATTTAACAAATAACGTCATTTTACATTTTCAAAGACGTATTTTTTAAATAAAAATTCGTAAGAAAAGACGTCATTTTTATTAAAAAAAATACGTCTTTGAAATAATAAAAAGACGTCATTTGTTGAATTTTCTAAACATTGGAAAAATGACGTCTTTTTTGGTTCCAATGTAAGACGCGACCAAAGACGTCTTCAAAGACGTCTTAGAAAGACATCATTATTTTCAACAAGGAGGACGTCATTCGTTTTAAAAACAGAATTTTTTTTTGAAAATTTATGTCTTTTACTATGAGTATTTATTGGAAAAATACGCCTTTGAAATTATTTTACTTATAAAAAAGACGTCATTTGGTTACTATATTTCCGGAACATTAAAAAAATGACGTCTTATTTTGTTCCAATCTAAGACACGACCAAAGACGTCTTCAAAGACATCTTTCAAAGACGTACTGGAAAGACGACATTATTTTTAACAGGGTTATAATAAAAATTACTATATTACATAGTAAAATTTATGAAAACAGATATGTAGAAAAAAAAATTTTTTTTTTTTTGTACCCGAAATTTGTCATTGAAATTTATTAATTTCATTTAACATATCAATTTAAATTTTATTAATCAATTTTTTTAAAATAAATTACCTAAGAAAAAAACGGACCTGAAGTGGAGTCGAACCCGGGACCTCGAGACTGGAAAGCGTGTACGTTACCAACTGCGCCATTACGACATGTTACTTATAAAATTTCAAATCGCCTACATATGTTACACAACTATACTTTCAATTTGGTAGGAAATTTTGAGGTTAGAAATGAATTTACAGATCATCGACTCGACATTACTATTTGAAATAGTAAAATTTATTATATTCATAATAAAATTTATTATATGCATAATGAAATTTATTATATGCATAATAAAATTTATTATTTTTATAACATTAATTCCAACACAAGATATGAAATATTTTTACTCTGTCATAACAAATTTTACTATAGCATAATTTTTACTATGTAATATAACAATTTTTCTAATAAGATATAGTTTCATTTCTTAAACGATTGTTGCCAACCTTATCAAATTTATAGTAATATTTGTTATAAATGTAATAAAAATCGTTATAATGCAGAAATGTCCCAGCTCTCCTATAAAATATAGTAATTTTTATTACTATCTATAACTAAAGTTATAATCTATTTTTCTCAGTGTATAAACATTTTTTTAACATTTCTAAAAATTTTTAAATTTGAAAAAAATTTATCAGTATTTGCCATAATCTGCAATAATTTACTATTTTTAACAGTTTTTAATATTTCTTTACAACTATATTTATTTATTAACAGTTATTCACAGGAATTTACTATTATTTACAATTGTCTATTGTTATTTACAATTATCAACTATTATTACCAGTTATTTTCATTTACAAAGAAATTTTTAATACGAAGAATTGAATTCTTATTTGCAGTTATTTACAATTCTTTTTCGTTATGTACAGTTATAAACATATATTTACAATTATGTGTATTTATTCGCATATGTAAAAATTATAAAATTTATAAAAAATTGTTATTTGTAGTTATTTACTATTATTTACACTTATTTCCAGTAATCTTCTGTTATTTACACTAATTTACTGTTATTTACAATTATTTACTGTTATTTACAATTATTTACTGTTATTTACAATTATTTACTGTTATTTACAATTATTTACTGTTATTTACAATTATTTACTTTTATTTTCAGTTATTTGCGGTAATTACCAGTTATTTACAATTATAAACATTTTTTTCAACATTTCTAAAAATTTTAAAATTTGTAAAAAATTTATCAGTACTTGCCATTATTTGCAATAAGTTACTATTATTAACAGTTTTTTTACATGTATTTACAGTTATTTCCATTTATTACTATCATTCAGCTCAATTTACTATTATTTTCAATTGTATACTGTTATTTACAATTATTTACTATTATTTGCAGTATTTTTCATTTGTAATACAAAAAATTTCATTTTTTTTGCAGTAATTTACAATTCTCTATTGTTATTTACAGTTGAAAATATTTATTTACAATTATATGTATAATAAATATACGTGTATGCTAAAAAATGTTTTAATTTTTAAAATATTGTTATTTATAATTATTAATAGTTATTAACTAATATATACAGTTATTCACCGTTATTAACACTTATTTACTATTATTTACACAAAATTACTAGTACTGACAGTTTTTACCAGTTATTAACTTTTTTAAACATTTTTTAACATTTTTTATAATTTCAGAATTTGTAAAGAATTTATTTTTATTTACCATTATTTACCATTATTTACATTTCTCTACTGTTATTTACAATTAATAATATTTTTTTACTGTAATTTATAGTCATTTACTGTTATTTACACATATTTTTTATTATTTGCTATTATTACACGCCTTTTTGTACTCTCTTTACAAAATAAATCAATATATATTTTAGATATTTGCGATTATTAACACTTATTTAGAATTTTTAACATTTAATTACCATTATTAACTGGTCTTAACAATAATTTTCAGTCTTTTATAATAAATTTATTATTTTCTACATATTTTATATTTAAAAAAAATGAATTGTATTGAGTAGTTTCTGTTGTTAAAATATAAATCGATTATTTATAATTTTCATTTGCATATAATGGTAATCTAAAAAAATTATTTATGTTTAACATAGGGTAAGTGTATGAGTTATCGTGCCTTTAAGGTTAAGGCAGCCACATTTCCGTCAATTAAACAAATCTCATTATTTTTTAAAAGTTTTATAAACTGTTTATTTAAAGTAAAGCACATTATCTACGAATAAAACAAATTCCCTAAGTGAAAATTAAAAAACTATTAATTTGCTGATTGAATTTACAAAGTTTATGCGATGTGTCAGTTTATCGTGTGTCGTCTGCTTACCATATAAATGCATACTTTTATTATCGTGCTTTGATTATCGACATCGCATGCTCTAACATAGGGCACGATAACCGGGGAGGGCACGTTAACTCCCACACTTACCCTATTTTATTAAATAGAATTTTGAATTTTTTCAGGAATCCTCTATAAATTTTACAATGGTTCATACGAAAGTCTATGTATAAAAAAATCACTACATTTGTTAAATCGCCTTTTGTACTCGGGAAGTCATCACTTTTTAGCGATGTCTTGAGCAATGCTGTTCGTATAAATCAGACCACGGTTGCGATCAGAGTATTCTTACGAGGCTCGGGAGGCTCACCGATTAATGATAATTAATCAAGAGATAATGTGTCGTTCCATAGCGCACGATAAATCTGATTTACATTTACGACATAGCACGACTTACCAATAAATTGCATGCCGTCGCAAAATACAAATTCATCTTATTATGTCATAGAACATTATGACACCTATCCTCGGGAACCGATAATGGTTTTATATATTTAATGACTTTTATAGTAAAATATTGAAAATTTATAGAGGATTCACAATATCTTTTATTATTTGTAATAAATGAATAAAAAATAAATGTTTAAAAGTCTGCAAGATTATAAAAAAAGACTAACAAATGATTCTGTAAATTCTAATAATGTTAAAAACATTGAAAATTCGAAATTATTTATAATTTTTAAATATTATCAATTTTTTGTAATTTAAAAAAATATTTTTTCTCAGTTAAGGGGGTCAGATACTATTAAAATCTGAAAAAAACATGTATAATTTGATATAAATTGCTGATGTTTAAAAATAATTAATTTCATATAAAAATACATTCGATTTCAAACATTTTTTGGTTTAAAACATTTTCTATATCTTGAGAATTGAAGTGGTGGTGTTTGTTGAAAGTCTGGAACAAAAAACCCTTTACCGCAAGGTTTCTTTATGAGTTTTCATTGGATTCACTTGAAATTTTATGGAGATATTCAAAATTATAGTAGAATCCACATAAGTAAAGCAGATTTTGAATTAATTTATTTCTATTTATTCATTAACTTATTATTTATAATAATTAATAAAAAAAATTTTATTAAAAAATTTTCTAATTATTTAAATTTTTTATGAATGTTTTACACTTATATGAGATTCTACTATAATTTTGAATATCTCCATAAAATTTCAAGTGAATCCAATGAAAACTCATGAAGAAACTTTGTGGTAAAGGGTTTTTCGTTCTAGAATTTCAATGAACACCACCATTTCAATTCTCAAGATATGCTGATTAACTAAATTCAATTATTGAAAATAAATAAATTTGTTATGGTGACTCAAACAACTATTTGTGATTGTCAAATAATTTTCATAAATTTGTAAAACTTTGAATTCAAGTGAAAGTAAAATAAAAATATTGAGGTATATTTCACATCATTTTAATTTATATTATACTGTAAAAATATTTATTTATAATTACCTTCTTGAGATCAGATGAACTCATTTTTTTACAGATGTAGGTTATTTCTGTAACATTTCTAGTTTTAATAAATTACTAGCAAAAACTAAGTGCTCAACAACAATTCCCAAATGCATACCGCAAGAGGCATTCCTTATTCTTATATCACAATTATGTCGCTTCTATGTTAAACAAGGTTCAAAGAGAATTTTCCTTAATTTTTGATCCATGCGACTATGTTGCATTTGGTTTCCAACATACCACAGAATATTAGCAGCAATTTGCACATATAAGGAATTTATTTTATCTAAATCTCCATCAGGTGTTGGTTGAAATTTTAGTTGTAAAGCCAACATAAGCTTTTAGAGTTTATACAGATGAGCCTTGAGTTTTCTCCTTCCATTATTATCTCTTAAAATGTGTTCTTCTAAATTTTAAACTTCTTCACCTTTTAATTAACACATACCTGAAATAAAAAGAACAAAAGTTTTTTACATGAAAACTTTTTTTTATTAACTGTAATTATAGCTAAACACAAAATATTGAGGTATTCAACAGCCCGAGTAGAACTTTGTTAGGGCTGCCACATTTGATTACGTGGCCCCCATCTGGCGGCCGAATGCGGACCAATAGTGGCGTGTAATGGGGCGCTAATCGGGACCACTTAAGGCTGCCTCATCTTTCATAACCTCCAATGCAAAATTATAATGAACTTGTTTAGTTTTTCATAAACTACCTGTTTGAAAACTTTCTTTAATATCTTAACAAAATTATCTTGTAGTGTTTTCATAAATTATCGTAAGTTGATAATCTTTGATTGCAGAGTATTTGGAAAATAATGAATAAAATTTTTTATTTTTTATGAAATCTTTTAAACATTGTATATAATCCATTTCGAAAGGTGATTCCATATATTTAAC
The DNA here is from genome assembly GCA_017163975.1 of Anastatus disparis. NCBI lineage: Eukaryota > Metazoa > Arthropoda > Insecta > Hymenoptera > Eupelmidae > Anastatus > Anastatus disparis. The sequence continues at coordinate 101,189 of JAFFSR010000323.1, forward strand.
ATATAATTGCCCATCGTTTATTAGCTTTACATAGTCTGTAGGTACAATTACTGGATACTTTAATTTGCTATCACAGATGAGACTAATTGAAAGTATCTTGCCATTGTAAATCCTATAATTTGAGGTTATGTTTTTAATAACTTTCAAATCACATAACATTTTCATAAATAAATTGTTTAATTGTATATAAAAAAAGAACTATCTTAATATAATTTATATATATATATATATATATATATATATATATTTATTTATTTAACATACATTGAGTAACATAACTGAAAGCCGACTTTTAAACAATAACTTCGTCTACCTTAAGTTCGGCAGCCTTGCGAGGCCCAGATCTTCGCCCCATTACATACCTCGTATAATACAATGCATAAGCCACAAGAGGGCCACATCAGAATCTTTCGGTGCCACTCGTGGCCCAGATGTTTGCCCTAAGTCTATTTCTACTCGGGAGTTCTCAGGCTATCATCTTTTGTTGAATCGACAAGTTGCTGATCTTCCTTACATTTCTCTTGTATCCGCTGTCTTATGATTTTTCTCATACTTATTAAGTGCATTCATCAGCAAATCACTGTCTAAACTTGAAACGTGTGTTTCTTTTTTTGTAGATATAAAATTTACCATTTTTTCTTTGTTTATATTTACTATTTCATTATTTATTTCAGTCAATTTGATGAAATATCGAGTGGATACAGGTTTCGAGAAAATGCAGTTTTAAATTTTTTGTTAAAAATATTAATAGAACGAGTGGATAATTTAGAAACTGATATACTTTCACTACCTGCTGATGCATCATCTGAATCTAAAGACGTATTTAATTTATTTTCACCAACATTTTTCAATTTATTAAACAACAAAGAATTATTTGGAGTTTATTTTCTGCTATTTTTACTAAATGTTTCTTTGATGCTTTCATTGGAGTGAATAGAACTCAATGATGAATCAGATTTCAATTTTGGCTGAGACTTTTCAAAGCTAATTATATTATCATCATATTCCTCCAATAACTTTTTTCTTCTTCTTTTTATAGGCAGTGTACTCCAATCATCCAAATAAGATTCACTATTGGTTTCATGTTTGCTATTTTTTTTTCTTGAATTGGACTAGATGCTAAAATTTTAACTGCATTATTTTTTGGTAATAATTTTAAATAATTTTTCTTGATAGGATTATTTAAATTTTGAGGCTCATCACAAGGTCAAAATATTTCTAAAACTTTGAATTTTCTAGATGCAATTAAAAGTCTATGTAATAATCTTTGTACATCATTTAATTTTGTTGTTACATCCCTGGTAACATATCGGTTGCAATTCTAACGCAATTCTGCTGCGATTCGAGTGCATGGAAATTGCAAGCAGAAATTGCTCAATCTGTTTCCCTAAATGATGCATTTGCATTGGACGTCGATTTCGCATGAAGAGTGCATAAGAATTGAAGCAATATTGCTTTAGATGATTGCAACAGCCACGTGCATTAGAATTGCGTTATAATTGCACCTGTAAATTACAACATATATGAGCGGTCAATACATGCGGGCGGGCAGCAGAAGTGCGTCAGAATCGCAGAAGATGATTGAAGCAGCCGCATGCACCAGAATTGCGTTAGAATTGCACCCATAAATTAAAATATATATGAGCAGTCAATCTATGCGGGCGGGCAGCAGAAGTGTGCCAGAATCGCGGCAGATGATTGCAGCAGCCACGTGCACCAGAATTGCTTTAGAATTGCACTTGTAAATTACAATGAATATAAGCGGTCAATGCATGTGTACGGGCAGCAGAAGTGCGCTAGAATCGCGGCAGACGATTGAAGCAGCCGCGTGCGCCAGAATTGCGTTAGAATTGCACCCATAAATTAAAATATATATGAGCAGTCAATGTATGCGGGCGGGCAGCAGAAGTGCACCAGAATCGCAGCAGATGCGTGCACCAGAATTGCGTTAGAATTGCACTCGTAAATTACAATAAATATGAGCGGTCAATGCATGTGGACGGGCAGGGAAAGTGCGCCAGAATCGCGGTGGACGATCGCAGCAGCCGCGTACACCAGAATTGCATTAGAATTGCACCTATGACTTACAATAAATATCAGGTCAATGCATGCAGGCGTGCAGAAGAAATGCGCCAGAATCACAGCAAAAAATTGCAGCAGCCGCGTGCACCATAATTGCATCTACAAGTTGCAATATCAATCTATGTCAATATTACTGGAAAACAAATTTTATATTTTTAGAAGCCAAGAATGAGATCAACCTTTAGAGTTGGCTCCCAAGTACAAAGAATATCTATGTTGCGACTTGAAATATTCTCACTTTATATATACCTGTCTTTAAATATTGAATTTATAATTTCGAAATTCGTAAAACGACACCTGGCGATTGAGAATTAAACTTATAACGCAATTATTGCATTGAAAAATTGCACGCATCTGCTGCTTTCGTCTAGATGGCAGACGATTACGTAAGTCTTGTGCAATTCTTGTGCACTCGTCTGACAATTGAAAAATTCAAGTTCATGCAATCTACTTGCGCACTTCTGACGCAATTTCTTCCTTGGAAACTGGCGCATGCCTGTTGAAATCGTCTGGCGGGCGAACGATTACGCAAGTCTTATGGAATTCTTGTGCATTTGTTTGATAGCTGAGAAATTCGAAGTTCATGTCATTTGCGTGCGGACTTCTTACGCAATTATTTCGTTGAAAAATTGCACGCGTCTGTTGCACTCCTCTAGCGGGCAGACGATTACGCAAGACTTGCGCAATTCTGGCGCACTCGTCTGATGGCTGAAAAATTCAAAGTTCATGCAATCTGCTTGCGCACTTCTGACGCAATTTCTTCATTAAAAAACGGCAGATATCTGCTGCACTCGTCTGGTGGGCGGACGATTACGCAAGTCTTTCGCATATCTCGTGCACTTGTCTGACGGCTAGGTAATTCAAGCTTCATGAAATCTTCATGCGGACTTCTGACGCTATTGTTTCATACAAAAAAGGCGCATGCCTGCTGCACTTATCTGGCGGGCGGACGATTACGCAAACCTTATGCAATTCTTGTGTACTCGTCTGATGGCTGAAAAATTCAAACTTCATGCAATGTACGTACGCACTTCTGGCGCAATAATTTGGTCGAAAACTTGTGTATGTCTGCTGCACTTGTCTGTCGGGCAGACGATTATGCAAGTCCTGTGCAATTCTTGTGCACTTGTCTGACGGCTGAAAAATTCAAACTTCATGCAATCTGCGTGCGCACTTCCAACGCAATTTTCCCATAAAAAATGGGCAGACGATTAAGCAGGTCTCGTACGATTCTTGTGTACTCGTCTGCCGGCTGAAAAATTTAAACTTCATGCAATTTACGTGCGCTCTTATGACGCAATTATTTGGTCGAAAACTTGCGCATGTCTGCTGCTCTTGTCTGGCGGGCAGACGATTACTCAAGTCTTGCGCACTCATGCCTACAGCTTTTAAGGCTGGCACATCCTGTTGCAATTTTGTCGCAATTCTGCTGCACTTGCTCATGCTTGGACGTGTCTGGTGCAATTCTTGCTGCAATTTCTGCGTGTCGGAAGTCATGTAATCGCTTGCTTGACAGACTGTGTTACCAGGGATCTTCTAACATTTTTACTGTACTAACACTAAAAGAGTGTCATAATATATAATATTTAATTTTTCATCAACTATTGAAATTCTTGTAAGTTCTAATAAACCTGTAGTTGTCTTACACATTTCACAATCCAAACCAAACATTTGTGATCTTGAATTCACTTCAGCATATTCATCTTTGTTTAATACATAATTTGCGTATCTTGTTGCAAGTCTACCTTTCAAAAGAAATGGATAATTTTCTTCTACTAGTTGACATGAAGAAAGTATCAACTCTATTCTAGAAAATTTGTCAGTTGGATAACCTATACTTTTACTAATCATCATAACCTATTTATAATTTTTACTATATACAAAATTTTATTTTTTTTTATATATATATATATATATATATATATATATATATATATATATATAATAACAAAAAATATATATAAACTCAAATGCACTGTTGACATATAATATATATACGAACACACTGTACTACTATATATACTACTATGTCGCCAGCAGACATACGAACACACTGTACTATCAACGAATATAGACGCTTATAGAAGCGTACTCTTAAGTGGGAAATTTCTGCCAGAAATGAGTTACCCAGCGACTGAGGGCGCCACTAGATTCCATGTATTTTTATATCTATATATATAAAATTTTTCATATGTATAGATATATAAACGATGTTAAAGTGTTACCCAGCGTTTCGGACGAAAAATGTAACCCAGAAGAATCCTTCTATAAGCGTCTATCTTCTTTGGTACTACTATTAGGCAGTTTGCTATGCAAGCTCAGAGTAGGTGGCGTTCTGAGCTCTAGCGCTGTCATGGCGGCACACTCCACGTATGTGTGCATGGATGAGCATATACGAGTAGCTGTGTGCGTGCAACGACGGGCGACGCGCGGCTATTAGAGAAGGGGCTTCCCCCACTACTTTCAAATGTGGCGTCATTGAATATACACAGATAGACTCATGAATACACTCATACATATTAACATCGCAAGATTGTCGTAGTGTGACCGCCATGACAGCGCTAGAGCTCAGAACGCCACCTGCTTCGAGCTTGCATAGCAAACTGCCTAATATACTATACTATGTCGCCAGCAGACAAAAAAGGAGCTCATAGCTTTTCCACAATACAAAAGTGTGACGTCATAGGCTGGAAACAAAAATTGGAGGACTGGAAACGGAGAAGAATTTTTCACGCGAATATGATACTTTAAAACTTTAAATTACGTTTTCTCGTGATCGAGTGAACGGAATGTAATAAAACTTTTTTTTTAATTAAAGATAAAATAAAAAACTTAAAATATCAATTTGTATTTTTTAAATATTTTGTTTTATTTTAATAGGATTAAATTTAAAAATTTTGAAAAACTAATTCAAAGCATAAGAGGAGCGCCTCGACGTTTTCGTATTCGTACCTTAAAAAAATGTTAAAAGCCGTTAATAATAGTAAATTATTGTAAGTAATAGCAAATAATAATGAATTTTTTAAAAATTATAAAATTTTTGGAAATGTTAAAATAAAACTTAGTAATTGTTAATAACTGGTAATTACCGCAAATAACTGAAAATAAAAGTAAGTAACTGTGAATAACAGTAAATTAGTGTAAATAACAGAAGATTACTGTGAATAAGTGTAAATAATAGTAAATAACTGTAAATAATTACAAATTACAGTTTTTCACAAATTTTAAAATTTTTACGTATGCGGATAATTATTGAAACATGTGAATAACTGTAAATTGTAATATAAAACTATAAATAATTGTAAATAACTATAAAAAAAACCTCTTAATATTTGTGAATAATAGTAAATAACTGTAAGAAATTGTAAATAATTATAAATTACTGTAAGTGTTGTAGTGTACTGTAAGTGTGTAATAATAGTAAGAAACTGTGAATAACTATAAATAACAATAAATAATAATAAATAATTATAAATAACATTTAAGTATTTACTGATTTAAAAAGTTTTCGAAAATGTTAATAATAGCTAATAATTATGAATAACTGTAAAAAATTGTAAATAATTATAAATATTTGTAAATACCCTAGCGGAAAAAAAAGAAGAAAACTGAAGAAAACTGAAGACAACAGTTTATAACAGAAGATAACGGCAGAAGAATGTCGGAATTGAGACAAAGACAACAGTTATCAACTGTTTTCTTCAGTTTTCTGCCGATATTATCAGTTTTCTTCAGTTATCTTCTGTTTTCTCCACTTATTATATAAAAATGAAAATTTTTTTCTAATTTTCTTCATTTTTCTTCATTTTTTAACAGTTATCAACTGTTTTCTTCAGTTTTCTGCCGATATTATCAGTTTTCTTCAGTTATTTCCTGTTTTCTTCACTTTTTATATAAGAAAATTTATTTTTTTTTCAATTTTCTTCACTTTTTTTCGTTTTTCAACTGTTATCAACTGTTTTCTTCAGTTTTTTGCCGATATTATCAGTTTTCTTTGGTTATCTTCTGTTTTCTTCACTTTTTATGTAAGAAAATATTTTTTTTTTTTAATTTTCTTCACTTTTCTTCATTTTTCAACAGTTATTAACTTTTTTCTTCCGTTTTCTGCCGATATTATCAGTTTTTTTCAGTTATTTTCTGTTTTCTTCACTTTTTTCGTAAAAAAATATTTTTTTCCCAATTTTCTTCATTTTACTTTATTTTTAAACAGTTATTACCTTTTCTCCTCAGATTTCTTCACTTTTTTACAATTTTGTTCAGAATATAGCTGTTTTCTTCAGTTTTCTTCACTTTTCAACAGTTATTTTCAGAATATAACTGTTTTCTTCAGATTTCTTCACTTTTCAAAAGTTATTTTTAGAATATAACTGTTTTCTTCAGTTTTCTTCACTTTTCAACAGTTATTTTCAGAATATAACAGTTGTCTTCAGTTTTTGCCGGATTTCTTCACTTTTCAAATTGCTTTTATAAATGAAGAAAAACGTTGAGAAATGAATAAAACTGTTGATAATTGCAGATAACTGCAGAAAACTGATAAAAACTGAAGAAATCAAATAAAATCAGAAGATAACTGTTGTCTTTGTCTCAATCTCGACATTTTTCAACAGTTAATTTCCGTTTTCTGCAGTTTTTATCAGTTTTCTTCGATTTTCTTCTGATATTTTCGGATATTTACGGTTTTCTGCATTTTTTTTCCGCTAGGGTAATAGTAAACTTTTGTGAATAACTTTTAATAAAGGAAATAGTTGTAAAGATATGTTAAAAGCTGTTAATAATAGTAAATTATTGTAAGTAATGGCCAGTAATAATTAATTTTTTACAAATCATAAAATTTTTGGAAATGTTAAAAAAAAATGTAAATAATTGTAAATAACTGGTGATTACCGCAAATAACTAAAAATAAAAGTAAATAATTGTAAATAACAGTAAATAAGTGTAAATAACAGTAAATTAGTGTAAATAACAGAAGATTACTGTAAATATGTGTAAAATAGTAAATAACTATCAATAATTGCAAATTACAGTTTTTTAAAAATATTAAAATGTTTGCGTATGCGAATGAATATTAATAAATGTGAATAACTGTAAATTGTAATATAAAACTATAAATAATTGTAAATAACTGTAAAAAAACCTGTTAATATTTATGAATAATAGTAAATAACTGTAAGAAATTGTAAATAATTATAAATTACTGTTAATAATAGTAAGAAACTGTGAATAACTATAAATAATTATAAATAATTATAAATAACATTTAAGTATTTACTGATTTAAAAAGTTTTTGAAAATGTAAATAACAGCTAATAATTATGAATAACTATGAATAACTGTAAAAAATAGTAAATAATTATAAATATTCGTAATTAATAGTTAATTTTTGTGAATAACTTTTAATAAATGAAAATAATTGTAAAGATATGTTAAAAACTGTTAATAATAATAAATTATTGTAAGTAATGGCAAGTAATAATTAATTTTTTTCAAATTATAAAATTTTTTGAAATGTTAAAAAAAAATGTTAATAATTGTAAATAACTGGTAATTACCGCAAATAACTGAAAATAAAAGTAAATAATTGTAAATAACAGTAAATAATTGTAAATAACAGTAAATAATTGTAAATAACAGTAAATTAGTGTAAATAACAGAAGATTACTGGAAATAAGTGTAAATAATAGTAAATAACTATAAATAATTGCAAATTACAGTTTTTCACAAATTTTAAAATTTTTGCGTATGCGAATAAATATTAATAAATATGAATAACTGTAAATTTTAATATAAAACTATAAATAAGTGTAAATAGCTGTAAATAACTGCTATATATGTCTCGAATCCTACATTTTTTAACCTTTAAAGGACGGGATGGCCCCTATACGGGCCATGCCCATGATCGACCCTTCCCGGTCAAAAAAAAAACATCTATAAATATAGCTAAAAATATAGGTGAAGAAAGTACAGCTATATTGATGTGTATTATAGCTATATTTATGTGTTTTTTCTTAGCTGTATATCTATGAGAAATATGACTAGATTTTTAGCTATATTCCCTAGCGGAAAAAAAATGCAGAAAACAGTAAATATCCGAAAATATCAGAAGGAAACAGAAGAAAACTGATAAAAACTGCAGAAAACGGAAATTAACTGTTGAAAAATGTCGAGATTAAGACAAAGACAACAGTTATCTTCTGATTTCTTCTGATTTCTTCAGTTATTATCAGTTTTCTGCAGTTATCTGCAATCATCAACAGTTTTATTCATTTTTCAACGTTTTTCTTCATTTATAAAAGCAATTTGAAAAGTGAAGAAATCCGGCAAAAACTGAAGACAACTGTTATATTCTGAAAATAACTGTTAAAAAGTGAAGAAAACTGAAGAAAACAGTTATATTCTGAAAATAACTGTTGAAAAGTGAAGAAATCTGAAGAAAACAGTTATATTCTGAAAATAACTGTTGAAAAGTGAAGAAAACTGAAGAAAACAGTTATATTCTGAACAAAACTGTAAAAAAGTGAAGAAATCTGAGGAGAAAAGGTAATAACTGTTTAAAAATAAAGTAAAATGAAGAAAATTGGAAAAAAAATATTTTTTTACGAAAAAAGTGAAGAAAACAGAAAATAACTGAAGAAAACTGATAATATCGGCAGAAAACGGAAGAAAACAGTTAATAACTGTTGAAAAACGAAGAAAAGTGAAGAAAATTTTTAAAAAAATATATTTTTTTACATAAAAAGTGAAGAAAACAGAAGATAACCAAAGAAAACTGATAATACCGGCAAAAAACTGAAGAAAACAGTTGATAACAGTTGAAAAACGAAGAAAAGTGAAGAAAATTGAAAAAAAAAAATTTTTCTTACATAAAAAGTGAAGAAAACAAAATAACTGAAGAAAACTGATAATATCGGCAGAAAACTGAAGAAAAAAGTTGATAACTGTTAAAAAACGAAGAAAAATGAAGAAAATTTAAAAAAAAATTTTCATTTTCATATAATAAGTGAAGAAAACAGAAGATAACTGAAGAAAACTGATAATATCAGCAGAAAACTGAAGAAAACAGTTAATAACTGTTGTATTTGTCTCAATTCCGACATTTTTCTGCCGTTATCTTCTGTTATAAACTGTTGTCTTCAGTTTTCTTTTTTTTTCCGCTAGGTTTTCTAGTTATAATGGGCTAAAATAGGGATTGTACCTATAAAGATAGGTAAAAATATAGCTAAAAATCTAGCTATATTTCTCATAGATATACAGCTAAAAAAATACGTGAACATAGCTATAATACACAATGTAGCTGTATTTTTACCTATATTTTTAGTTATATTTATAGATGTTTTTTTTTGCAGGGTTTACATGTGTTAGTTTTGAGGTGTGAGACATCACAAAAACTCGATTTCTATAGAAAAGTGAGAGAAAACAGTAAACCCAAATCCCCGTCCTCTAAAGGTTAACACTTATTTACTGTTATTTACTATTATTTACACTTATTCACAAAAATTATTTCCATATGGGTTGTTTTTGGGTCTTACGTAAACTACTCTAGGAATTTGTTTAAAAATTTGTATAGTAATTATTTGCTACTGTTAAAATAATAAAAACATTTAAAAACTGATTTTCTTGGAATACTATTAATTTTAGAGCATTTTGAAAATTTTTTAAAAAGTTGTTATTTTTTATTATTTTTCTATTTTACGAAAACCATTCGATTGGTTTGCTCCAAAATTTTTATGCAAGTTATTCGCTATTGTCTAAAAAAAAATAAGCTTTGAAAAACTTATTTTCTTAGCGCAGTGTTAATTTAAGAAAATTTTGAAAATTTTGAAAAAATGTTTATTTTTCATTTTTTTTTATATTACACTTAAACCATTCGATAGATTTGCTATAAAATTATTATGAAAATTATTCGTTATTGCCTTAATGAAACAAGCCTATGAAAACACATTTTCAAGGTATAATTTTAGAGCATTTTGAAAATTCTGAAAAAAATTTATTTTAAATTTTTCATTTTTTTGGATCTTACGTAAACTACTCTAAGAATTTGCTTAAAAATGTGTATAGAAATTATTTGAGACTGTTAAAATAATAAAAACATTTGAAAACTGATTTTTTTTGGCATACTATTAATATTATTATTTTTCTATTTCACGGAAACCATTCGATAGATTTGCTCCAAAATTTGTATGCAAGTTATTTGCTACTGTCTGAAGAAAACAAGTTTTGGAAAACTAATTTTCTCAGTGCAGTTTTAATTTAAGAGAATTTTGAAAATTTTCATACAAATTTTTATTTTTTATTACTCTTCTTTCTTAGCGTGGTTACGATTAGAAATTTCGTTGTCATCGTTCTTTTAAAGTATAAATTTATGAATAAATATTAATATTAGACAATTTTTTTATATTAAAATCACATCTGCATAAATATAAAAAAATTTAATGAAACTCAAAGAGCTCTATGAGAAAGCATTCCGCCAAAGCACTTGGCAGCGTTTTTCAAATACCTTAGTACATAAATTAGATATACTTGATTTTAGAACCTATTTTAACAATACTTTCCTTTCTCTGTGCACTTATTAGTTCTAGTAAATGTCAAATACTGTTTTCGATTATTTCATGGTTCGTGATTGAAACACGTGATTAAAAAGAATGAATTCCTATCATATTTTTTCATTGATTCAAATGCAATTTAGTAGAATAAATTTTTTAATTCATCATGACATAATTTGTATTTATACAATTTTTATGCACATTGTAACTTTAATTAATTTTTTTTTTTATAAAAATATGAAAATTTAATTTAGTACAATTCATAAGTTGCGGCAATTCTTTTTTATTTTAAAATTGGCTAATTTATACATAATAATATAATATATGAAAATTCAACCGAGTGACGTTAGAAGCGAGGTATTTTTTGCTAGTTTTTTAATTATTTTCATATCACACTCGTATAGATAATTTTCATATTGTAGGTAACTTAGAAATTAAATTTGGCTTTCAAGGGAGCTGATAATTTATTGAATTAATTATGCCTGATAAAAATATCCTGTAGAATTACTGCAAAATTTCTGCAGTTTTTATTATGAATGCAGAGCTTATTCATAAGTTCTGCAAACGTTATAATAGAAAATCTGCAAAAATTATGTTAAAACTTTGCAAAAACTTGGCTTCAACTGTGCAGAATTTCTGCAGGAATTTCTGTAGATGCTCTGCAGATTTTCCAAAAGCATTTTATAGAATTTTTACATGAATGTTTTAGTTTCCTGCAGTGCATGTATACAGAATTTCTGCAAGATATTTTTATAAATTTTAAGTAGTATATGCATGTCGAAGTTCTGCTCGATTCCTGCAGAAAATGTATATAGCTCATACAGAGAAATCGTTCACAAAATAATGACAAGCTCTGCAGAATTTTAGAGTTTTGCAGCAATTCTCTTAGACTTCTGCGAAAATTCTACATAGTATTTTATATAGTTTCTGCAAAAATTCTACTGATTAAAGCATTAGAAAGTCTCCAGGAAAATTTCAATTTTCAACTAGCAGTATATAAGCAGGTAGAACGAGACGTTTCCCCCTCCCCTACCCCCACCTCCCTTCCCTACCTATCTGGGGGCTGTTATAGTGTACATGGGGTAGTATAGGAAGACATTTATCCCTCCCCTTCCTCATCTCTCTCCCTTAGCTGCCTAGGGCTGTTATAGAGTACATGTGTAAGAATGCGTATAGAGATGGTATGACGAGACATTTCCTCATCCTCTCCTCCCAATTTGGATGTTATGAAGTACTATTTTATTTATCAATTTTATTTATAAATTGTTTGCTACGATTAAAATATTTGTTGGTCCTGAAAAGGACCGTATGTAAATATATGAATATTTTTTAATTTAAATTTGTATATCCTTTTCTTTTAGGAATAGAGTAAGTATTGGTTGAAAATTTTTCAGAATATTGTTTCCAGATGGATGATGATTGATTTTTTTTCTTTTTCTTTTCGTCACTTTGTAGTAAAGGTGCTTTGGCGTTGCTGAAACTGTTTCGACCAAAATAAGTATGCGTTAGACAAATATGATAAAAGAGTGTGTAAAAAATTATTTATCGTAAAAAATTATTATTTAAATTGATATTTTTTAAAAGCATTATCTTTTTAATTACATCTTTGAAAACGTTCTAATTTTTCCATTTCTTTTTTATAATATTCTTTACATTGTTCTCTCTTTAATCTGCGGTTTGTAAAACGTAATGAAGTAATCTTACCTGCGCATTGTCCCATGTCTATTTCGACCGATTGTCATAAAATGAATGAAGGATGATAAAAAATGTCATTATATCTATAGAAAGAAATGAAGTCAAATATACCAATAAAGTTATTTATTGATATTAACACACATTTTTATACATGAATTATTTTACATAATAAATCTTTTACAATCATAGGTTAACTATATAGTAACAAACGGAGTTAATTATATGATTAAAGTAATTAATTGATATTAACACGCATTTTCCATACAAGAATCATTATATCTCGTAAATCTTTTGCAATCATAGGTAAACTAAATGCTAAAATTTTAGCTAAAACAATTTTTAAATACAAGCTTTTATAATGATCCGTATCATCCATCATATTTTCCATCACATAACCTTCTAATTCAGTATTAATCATAAAACAATATTGATTAAATGATTTATAGTTAGGAAAATAACGTGTGATAAGAGTCTACATAAAGCTGATTATTTCCCGTGAATTTTGGCTGTAGGGGTTTGCTTGGTATTTGTACACAATCGACGCAAAGAGAGAGAAAATTAATAGAATAATGCTAAAAGTCGAAAGGATTCAATGGTTGATTACCGTTGAAGGCTCAGTTACTTACAAAACCTATGATGATTTCTTTTGGTAACTAGCCCAATATAACATCATTAAGAATGTCTCCTAAAATCCCACTATGCAAAATGAATGATTAAGCTTCCACTCTTGTTACTGGATATTCTGCAGTAGTCTTGGCCAAAGCATTAGTATGAACCAATGGTACAGCTGGACTTATTTTTGCTCGTCGGACGATTAGCGTCACTTCTCTGATGCGTACTAAAAATTTTCTGTTATCGGTGAAATCCATTAAGTAAAAAGCATCCTTACTACAAACGAACCTTATTTGCATCTCAACACCGTTTACCAAAAATTTACCTTTATTAAACACATCGCAATGGAGGTAGCCAATTATATTGACAACTTTACCGCTAGCTGTAAAAAATTGATGATTCCGAGAACCGACATTGGCCCTGGCTGTTCCAGATGCAATTACTAGTGACGCCTCCATGCATCCTGCTGTGTCCGCATACCAAAGGGTGGAGGTTAAGTGTGATGTTAAAGCAGGAGGAGCGTAATTTAAGAGCGTCTCTATGTAAGCTTTGTAAAGATAAGCGTTGTTTGGGGGTGAAACTAATTTTAAATTGAGAAAGATGTCCATTTGTTCAAACGATGAATGTAAAAAATTGTTATTAAATATAGTGTAAAAATATTGATTTAGTGAGCCACAGCAATGATTTGCGTTTAGAGTGTCCGTAATAAGTACAGTTGTTTTAACCTAAATATATCTTATTTATAAAAACTGTTTGCTCCAATATTAATAATTTTTCTGAGAGCGCGGTGGCGTAATGGATAGAGCTCTTGCCTTCAACGCGGAGGGCATGGGTTCGAATCCTGGCCAGGTACCTCTAACTTTTTTTCAAAAGAAAATTTGTGTATGTGCCATTTATATCGCGACTCTTAAAAAATCCGACCTCATTGAGTATTGGTTGATTGTTGGTCACAAAAGTGGGTTGCCATCCATCGGTAGTCAAAGTTTTCGGTATGGTGGGTCTGACAGTCTAGCCTGATGTAATGTGTTAAACGGTTCCGGGCTGGACTCCCTCGACTTCACCATGGAAAAAGGTTAATCATATAGAGGACAATATCCTTTATATATTAATCTTTTTAAAAAAAAAAAAAAAAAAAAAAAAATATTAATAATTTTTCAAGGTACCCAAGATTAAAAAAAACATCGTAATCGGTCCATTATTAACTAACAAGGGGAGTACCCCGCCTCCGGGAAACGGATTTGGCTGAAACTGCAGGATATGATTTTCGATGAACAAAAATGAACCCTTGTTTTTTCTTTTCGTCGAATAGGCCCCCTAGACAAGGATATAGACATTTTTTCAAAAATATGGTGAATAAAAGCCTTTATAAGAACTTAAATAACCAAAGAACTAAGACTCTTACAAAAAAATGCATATAAGATAAAATAAAGCACGAATTGAATGCTTCAATTTAAGCTTTGTTGCATTAAAAAAGCTTTTCTTGTTCGAAAGTTATGCTTAATTAAATTTTACCACGTATTTACTTAATATTTTTAGTATATAAATTATGATCAATTTTTCATGTTATTTCATTAACATATTTTAATCGCCTGTAACTTTTGAGCCACTAAAGATTTTTAATGCAACAAAGCTTAAATTAAAGCATTTAATTCGTGCTTCATTTTTTTCTTTTATGCATTTTTTTGTAAGAGTCTTAGTTATTTGGTTATTTAAGTTCTTATAAAGGCTCTTATTCACAATATTTTTTAAAAAATGTCTTTATCCTTGTTTAGGAGGCCTATTCGACAAAAAGAAAAAATACGGGTTCATTTTTTTTCATCAATAAATCATATCCTGAAGTTTCAGCCAAATCCGTTTCCCGGAGGTTGGGTGCTCTCCTTGTAAGATACGGTTAATTTTTACGAATTTCATTAGACGAAGTCTTTCGTAAACTTTCCTCACGCCCAAATAGAAGCATCCATAACACAACGCCACGCTTGCCGTTATTATTATTGTTATTATTATTTTAGTTTTCATAATAAAGAGTCGCATTTAAAAAATCTAATCATAGATTTTTAAAATATAAGTCTTTGACTAACAAATGACGCTTGATTTGTTTCATTGTTATAAACAAAGCGGCTGTGATTAAAAAATCCTATCCCGGCTCCTATTGGCCTTAGAGAGTTCTTTCTTTTCAAAATCTCCGTTTCGAACTCAGCTTCAAGAATATTCAAATTAAAAATTCATGAAAGTTATAAATGAAGCTCCAGCTTCTTTTATTTATAAAAAAACACCCTCTTTTTCAAAGCGTTATAAAAAAGGTTGCAATTGAATTTTTTCATTTGCTCTTAATGGGATATGAAAATTTCAACCTTCATGAAGAGTTTTAGTCCTTATGCAACTCAATATGCTCTTCTTAATTTAATATTGTAAAAATTATTTTTGCAATAAATAATTGATATGCACAAAATGGCTATTTTTGAGGGTTCTTTGGCCTTTTTATAATAACTAATTGACGAAAATAATCACGACACCACTCACGTTGTAAGTTTTTTAATTTTCTAATACTTTTATTCTAAACGTTTTTTTCTTAACCTTTAGGGGAAGGGAAAACCACTATAGTGGCTTGACCATGGATAGACACTTTACATATGAGTATTTCCCAATATTAGAGACACATATTATGTGTTTTTTATAGAAAATACTGAGAAATAGAAAATTCCAAATTCCCCGTCCTCTAAAGGTTAAATGCATACGTTGCTTCAGAGAATTAAAAAACCTGTTTTGCCCAACTTTGCACTCTCCTCGAGCATTTTCTACCGGTTTATTTTCGGTTATATTCTATATAGGGTATGTTTTTTCATCGCTCTTAACAACTCTGTATAGGTTTCATTAGGCCCCCAAATAATGTCTAAAATAGCCTATTGATTGGACTATCTCCTGATGTTGATCATTTTCAAATAGTCGATTTACTACTTGGTTTAAAGGCAAAGTTGGTGATCTAATTTTGCGTTTTAAAATTAGCAAGTACATTTTAAATACAAAACAACTATAATTTTCTAATGATCTATATACTTTTACGTTATCAATAATATGTAAGAGAAAATGTACATTATCAGAAATAAAGTTGAATCCGTAGATCGCGCTGAAAAATTTTTCAGCGCAATCAATAAAGCTAGGTATCAGATTTTCACCGGATAAAATAGGAGTTGCACTGTGTAAAAGTAGAAAGCTATCATATTTTTTCTCTGAAATACATCATGCAGAAAAATCACTCTAATATATGATGCAAGGAGTCTAAGTTCAGTTGATTTATATCTTTTAATCTCCATCAAAGATCTACCTTTTGTATGAAAATCTGAAGGATTGAAGGCTTTTATATCTTTTATTTTTGAATCTATAGTTTTCAAATTACCCATGGGAAGTTTAGACTCTCTCTTTCCTCCTATAAGTCTATTTAGAAATAATCTTTTTATCACACCTAAATATAAAATATGTATCGGATCTAATATAAACTGACTTACGAGACCGATTTTTTTAATTTGCAATAAAGATGATTTACCTTTGATGTGATAATCTAATGAAATTACTAGTAGTCCAGTCATTCTACGTAAAAAACATAGATTTCATGACCTAATTAATTACAGATATTTGAAGGTGGGAAGTCATTGGGGGGAAGGGGGGGTTAGTAGATAATAAATAAATAAAAAGATACAGCTAGATTTGCCCTATTTTTTATAAACAACGATCAAAGTCTGAAAATAACGATATTTAGCCGTATAATTTTTAAATGACTTTTAGAGAAAAATATTATAAATAAAAGTTATAGGCAATAAAAAGACCTAAAATTTCATTATTGAGTACGTGAAAATCGATCGACAACTTTTCCGGATAATCGCGAAAAACCCTCATTTTTACACTGTTTTTTAATGTTAATAACTTTTATAATAATTGCTATAAGTGATTTATAATACGTTGTCGGTGACGCCATTATGGGTCTTTGTAAGCATAAGAAATTTCAGACTGATCGGTTCGATAGTTTATGAATAATTGCAATTGTTTATCCCAAAGAAGATTTATTTAAAGAATCATAAGACAGAACATTGTAAATTTTCCGACATTTAACAAAGTAGAATGGATTCTTCAAAGTTTAAAGTATAAGGTAAGTCGAAAAAGTTAATAATTTTTTAAAAAAATTATTGTTCAACAGTTAATGTAGAATTAGGCTATTTTTTGCTTATAAATGAATGGGATAACTTTTTGGTTTTTTGTCATACGGACTTCTAATTAGTCTCATTTGATAGCTATGTTAATCCCAACGGAGATAACAATTTTTTTTTTTAAATTCTTATCTCCGTTATTTATAAACATTAAAGTTGAAATTTCCAGGAAATTTCAATGAAGACTTATATTTTTGAATGCAATAAATAGTTATACAATTTATGCGATGAATATGATTTTCTAGATCTTTAAAGTAAAAGGTACATCTGCAAGCTGGTTTTGGTGAGAGTGGCTTCGTTTTCCGCGCGGCGAGTATTAGGACATCGTCGCCTCGAGTGGGGACCACAAAAAAAATGCAATATTTCGGCTTCTAGACGACGTAGAACCTTCTTTTTTCTTAATCTGAAGCAACTCGAGAAAATATTAATAATGGGTTTATTTTCAACCCACTGGAAAATTGGGAAATGCCGAAAAATCTTCAATTATGTAACCATATGAAAATTTTCAACATTAATACTAACATTTTCTTATTACTATAATTTCTTGTAGTGTTTTAATGCTTTTAAATAATATATTTTTTATAATTTAAATATTTATTAATTAATAAAACGGCCTTTTCTTTTTAAATAATATTATGTTTTCCAATTAAACATAAAAATGACTGATTTTTTTATGTATTTTATATTAATATTCTTTAAATATTTTTTTTTTATTTATAAGAAATTATTATTCGATATTATTATTATTAAAACATGTATTACAATAAAACTATTATTTTTTAATTAAATATAAATATGTTTTTCGTTTTTTTTTCTTTTATCAATGTGAATTCTATTTGTATAACATGTGTTGTGAATGATACTAATTATTTTTAATGTGTTAATTTTAAATATTTACAGTCGTTTTGAAAATAAAATTGTATTATAAATGTATTTGTAGTGAGTGAGGTGGCAATGTATAAGTATAATGCAGAAGGAGATGGGATCTGGAAATAATAAGTTAAAGTATATGAGTTTAACTATAACTTTATTGTATAGCCAAAGCGACTAAGCGCAGTGGTTGGCGGAGTAAAACTGAAGTATAAGCAAGCAGTCTCGAAGCTGCTTCTTCCTCGTCTGATATGAGCCTGCGCAGAGGCGTTCTCATGTATACGCTGACATGTGTATTGGTGCGCTTACAGTGCTGTACGCATACATACAAATGTGAGTGTCCCCACATCACTCCCCCCCAACAATTAAATTTTTTGTTAAGGGTAATTATTTATTTACAAATGCGCAAAAAATATGCATATGTTATATTACAGATAGGTTAACAATTAGAGTCAGTCTTTTTTATACAATATAAATTATAAAACGCAATAACAATTAGATTAAAAAGATCACAGTAACATTACAAATATCGCAGTTATTATCACAGCCTAAAACTTATAGTACATATGCAATTATTTAACAATCATTGAAGGTTTACAAATTTTTCATTACAGTAAGAACTGTTAATACTTATTTGTTATTTTTTTTTTATTAGAAATCCTTTAGGATTTACATATAGTTTTGCAAAAATAAAATGCTTTATTATAGTGAATACTGTTAATATTTATTAGCTATTTATCGTTATTAATGATTAATTCACTTAAAAGTGCAGTGAAAAAGGAATTACTTATGAGATTGCGCTACACACAAAAATGGTACGCACGGAACAAGTTTAGAGCTTGTTACATATTGCTTTAAGGTACTTGAGTATATTATACATTGTGCACTTATGGTGCTTTACTTTTAAGTATGAGCGCTATTATGTACTACATTAGGTTCGCTGTGAAATATTACAAAAGATTTACATAATCGCATAATTTTGCGCATTGGTTATTGCAGTCAAATGCACTATGACGTTGCAAGTTAATGTGTACAACTCACTTGATTATAATTTGTTGATAAGAATGATTGATGCATTATATAGTTTTTCAACTCGTCAAGATAATTATTACTTATTAAATTAAGTAGCATCAATTTATTATAATACAAATTGCTTATTGGCGTATGCTAAGTTGCATGAATCAAAAATAAGAAGTTGAGTGTACATTATGAAAATCAAAGTGCATTATCAATATTATAATTAACTAATTGAAATTTTAAGTAGTGCACTTAACTGTTACGAAAATCTTACATGCGTGAATTTACTTTATATTAAAGAAGAAATGCGTTGCCTAGAACGCAAAAGAATATAATATATATGACTCTACTGATAAAGAGTCAATAAAAAGGATGCAAAAATGTAAAAAAAAATGAAACAAGAGAAAATAAACTAGATAATTAACTATTGCGCATTTACAAAAGTATTAGTAAGGGAAGCTAGAGAATAGATGGAAGAACATTTTGGTTAGTTGTACTTAAATATTTCGCAAGGAGGTATTTAATTTCTCCTAAATCTCTAGCGGTATTCAGCCTACGCTTTTTGTACAATATCGAAGGTGAGTGCGAGGCCTTACGTACATATTTAACCGAGACTTGATCGCGAAACCTAACCTTCTTGTCTACTTCCCCATTCTCTACTGAAATCGAATTGATTTTATTTCTTTTTATGATGTTTGGGATAAATCTTTTCTTTCTAGGTGCTTTACAGAGGGAGTTAGCTGTGGATGAATGATAGAGGAAGGATTATCTTTATTAAGGGTGGAAGTCTCTAAGGCTTCTACGTGTTCCGGTGCATTAATAATCTGATTACTTTGAGTTATTACCGGAAGCGCGCTTTCATCCATTATCCTATCGCTAGTCGCTTGAATGTCGCTGCTAACACCGCGATCATTTCCCCCGGCGACAACTCGTCCATGTCATCATTCCTATGTATTAGAAATACGGGATTCGGCAACAAAATCTAATTTACCGACATAAGATGGCTCTTAGTCATGTATTCCGACTGCACAGGGTGCAGAGTCATTTTATGGACGAGTACTCGCAGAGGAGGAAAAAATATTTTTTTTAATTTATGTGAGGTGCAGCCCGAGAAAAATCCTCTCTTTAAATTTAAAAAGAAAAACGAATTTATATTCAAAAGGCGTCTCGCGCAATCAGATCGACATCCGCGTGCTCAGCGTAAGAGACCTCCAGCGGTCGACGACTGATACACACAGAAGTCTTCCGGTGCGCAAGCGCGAATAACTAACAAAACGCGTGCTCGACGCCGTCAAGCCGACCTCCCGGCGCTGGTGTAAAGGGCCAAGCACCGAGAAGCCTTCCTTCCTGCGCGAGTAAAAAATCAGAGAAAATCTCTCACGTGACTGACTACCTCTACTTAAAAGTAGAGGTTCATTTTCAATTTTCGAATTTTCGTTTTTACATCCAACACTAAAATTGCTATAGTAAAAAAAAAATTTTTTTGAGCGTTCTACGAGGTAAATTTTATCTTCATATACATAATAGAAGGTATTTTTATTACTTAGAAGAAAAAAAAATTTGATCAGTGACGGCCTGCATGAATCTGAATGGAATCAGTCAATAAACAACATTCAGAATCATTTAATAAGCTTGTTTATTGATGCTTTCAATGTTTTTTGCAATAGAATTCAACTGAACAATATCACAAGCTGAAATTGGCAAATTGTTTTCTACAGTTTTCTTTTTATGAAATTTTGATTCATTAAAAGTTTTAAGCGTTGACTCTTTAAAAAAAGTTTCATCAACATTTTTATTCTTATTCAGAAAAATATTAGAAAAAAATTCATTCATAATGAATGATTTATTAGTTCCAGGATGAATGATTTTAGTGTATTCAAAATATTGCTTTTGCGTATTTGAATCACATAATGCATTTGAAAACGTTAAATTACACAAATTGTTAGCTCTTTTACGACACATGCGCCGGCGTCCACTAAATAATTTTTTTGCGTATGGCATAATGTTTTTATTTTGGTGCCATTCAACAAAGATGATCTGAAAAGCAAAAATATATTCTTGGGGTAATTATTTCAGCATGAACCCATTAACGCCCAAACGTACCGAATTTTGAGTAGGTTTTCAACGGATTTTTTTGTATGTTATCCATCTGAAAAAAATCATACTGCCTCTGTTCCAGCGTAAAATTTCACGTTCTTTCAGAATCTGTCATCAAAATTACGATTAGTTCTCATGGAAATGAGATATAGCCGATTCAAACATAAAAAACGTAAAAATTTTCGAAAATATCATTTTTTAGTATTTTTTTGTGATAATATCGCAAGTGATTTATTTCCGAATCGTGATCAAAGGGGATCGGAATACTTGAAGTTTAACTGGAAATTTTTATATTAACATTAAAATTTTTTTTTTTTTTTACAAAATGATGGCAAAAATGGATAAATTTTACCCTATCTTCTTTTATAGTACCTGTGCGTTTCAATCCCAATTTATTCAAATGCACGACAAGATCCAAGCTTGTAAAATAGTCATCGAAGTAAAGATGAAACTGAGATATTTTTCTTGTAAGTGTTATATTAAAAAGTGGTTGTAACAAGTTCATTATTACTCGAGAACCTAATGCACATTTACTAAATTTCTTACCTGACGTAGAATTTTTTCCGCAATATAAGTGAAGACTTAATACAAAATGATCTGAAGTGCAAAGGCCCCAGAATTTTAAGCCAAATCGTATGGGCTTGTCTCGAATAAATTGTTTAAATGACGTTCTCGCATATGATTTTGCCATCATTTCATCAACAGAAAGGGCCGTTCTCCATACGCCGAATTTTAGTATGTTGGTTTGAAATATATCTATTAACGCACGAACTCGCCATCCATTATCAGTAGGATCGTAATCTTTGGCTTTTAAATATTCCAATCCTGACTTTATTTCTTGAAATGCATTACGTGACATTGTAGAAGAAACTACGTCACACGATAGAAAAGGATCAGTTGACCAGTAGTCTCTGTGAGATTCTCTTTTATTAAGAGCAGGCCGGATTCGCTGTCCTTGTCTAATTGGCATTTTTGTTAATTACTCAAGTATTAATCGGTGTATCTGCAAATCGAAGGTTAAGCGCAATAGATATTATTATTACAAATATTTATGCACAAGAAAAAAAAAATCTATCGCTTTGTTTTTGAGAAACTCAGTGTTTCAATAATTGAAATGAATTTATACAAAAATATTATCAGAACATTTCACTCCTCAATCTAATAAAACAAATAACTTGACATGGGTATGTTTACCATAAAGACTAACATCAACTCGATTTATTACGTTCTATTTTTTAATGAAATAAATATTTTTCAGTTCTCGATCTCAATATTTAAAAAAAAATAGTTTTAAATTTTTCATAGATAAACGTCGAAATAAAGAATTAAATCAATAAAAAAAGTTGTGAAAAAGTCCAATGGTAGTGGTCGCGTTTTAGAAGAAAAAATTATAGATTTATGACATGTAAAATTAAATAATTGTTTTTCTCGGAAACTATAGACTTAAATAAAAATTATCCAGAAATACAAATGTCTTATAATTGACCAAAGAGTACCCTCAAATTTTTTCAGAATTTTCCGCGACATTTTTAGAAGTTTTAGATTTTTCAAGTTTTTGGGAAAATAAAAAATTGTCTCAAAAAATTCTGATAAAATTTGAGGGGCCTTTTTGACCAATTCTAAAACATTTTTGTTCCTGGATAGTTTTTATTTAAGTCCATAGTTTTCGAGAAAAAAAATAAGAAAATATTTTTACAAAATTTATCCATTTTTGCCACCATTTTATAAAAAAAAACATTTTAATGTTAATATAAAAATTTCCAGTTAAACTTTAAGTATTCCGATCACTTTTGATCATGATTCGGAAATAAATCACTTGCGATATTATTGCAAAAAAAAATACTGAAAAATGGTATTTTCGAAAATTTTCACGTTTTTCATGTTTAAATCGGCTATATCTTATTTCCGTGAGGCCTAATCGTAATTTTGATGCCGAATTCTGAAAGAGCATGAAATTTTACGCCGGAGTAGAGGCAGTACGATTTTTTTCAGACGGATAACATACGAAAAAACTCCGTTGAAAACTCACTCAAAATTCGGTACGTTTGGACGTTAATGCGTTAATGTATCATAACAACGTATAATTTCAGAACTGATAAATTATACAAATAGTGTAACTAACAATTATATAAAATAAAAAATTCAGAAATGAATATGATTTGAATTATTTCTCAATTCGTAGAAAAGGTACAGAATATGATAAAGAATAATAAGAATTTTTTTTCATTCTAATTCAAAATCAAGAAGTATTAAAATTTTTAATTGAATCTTTTTTTTATAATTTTAAGAACAAACTTTAGTTTAAACTAAATTATTAATGATTTGCTAAACCACTTACATTAAAGGTAAGATGTCTACGTTGCAAAAAACTATTCTTTCTCAAAATTTTGCTGTTTTACAGTCATGCTATCATTATTATCAAGTTTTGGAATATGAATAGAGAGAATATTCTATGCATCAATAACGAAATTTCACTTCATTACTAATAAAAAATATATTTTAATTATGTGATAAATATTATGAGATGCTTTTAACGAACACATTTAATTTTTAAGTTGAACAAAAAATATTTATACAGTGTTCAAGTGTATTTACATCGATTACAGGCTTGTTAAAATATTGATACGGTACCAATCCTTTTCATGAGTTAAATATTTTTTTTCATGCAATGATGAAAAAATAACAATTATAAGAAATTAAATGTGCATCTTTTTAGCTTTCATCAAGCTATTTAAAGCTTTCTTTTTGAAACGTTCAAAAATTAACTGAACATTTGGAAGCTAAGAAACGAACGTTGGTGCGAACGTACGACTTACAAAATATGTTCCGCGTAACGAACAGCGAGTAATAGCTGTTAACGGCATGTCGGAGCTGCAGCAATCGAGTTTTTCTTTTTTTATTTTATCAATATCTTTTTAAATTCTTAAATTAAACAAATATAATGACTTGTCCGCACTAAAGCTATATTTATACAATAATTTTTGTTAAAATAAAAAATCATTTGGACTTGTTATTTTTTTATGAGCTTGGATTGGAAATTAGATATCAAACTCGACAAACCTAACCTTAAAATACGACATATTGAAAGTTTTTATTATAACTTTGTATATATAATATTTTGGTGGATTTCTTGAGTTGTCCGCACTAGAGTTTAATCTTACAAATTTCTTCTTTGTAGCAAAGAAACTCAATTAAACGCATCGTTTATTCATAAGTTATGATTGGAAATATTATTAGAAGGCGGACAGCTTCGTCATGCTCTTAATTGCTTTGTAGGCTAAAAGAATAACACGAGGGAATAGAAATAAAAGAGAATAAGCCGAACATAATAACACTTATATCCACATTATTCTCTTAAGCTGTCGCGGCAAGACACGACTAAACTTCATGTATGTAATACATTTTGACTCTTAACGCAGTTGTAAGATTGCGCCAACATCTAGTCACGAAGATCCAGTAACCAAGCATAGCTTTCTTCAGTGTTAATAAGACACCACAAACGAATATCCACTAAAAAAAATAACATGAGAGAATACGTCCGATTTTATGCCAAAATCCCATGAAGAAATAAAAACTAACATAATAAACAATTTAAATAATGAAGCAGCATCCTGTTAAAACAGTAGAACTTGATTTCTACATGAAGCTAGATTAAAGTGGATTTCAGGTGGATTTTTTGCTTAACAATTCAGGTGAATTCAAGGTTTCTTAAGGATATTGCGGTAGGATATCGATCGTAATATAATAAACATATAAAGGGAAGTTGAAGGGGGCTTGCGCATGCGCAGAAGGTTAAAGCAATATATGGGAATACGCAGTCAATTTGTAAGAGCTATGATGCTGTACATTCAGTCCTCCTTTTAGGGGTTGTAATTATATGCAGTAATTTTTTACTGGTTATAGGTTGCGCAGATGATCTGCAGGGCTAGTACGTATGCGCAGTAAGTTTCTATAGATCATAAACATGCGCAGTCGATTTATAAAAATAGTAGACATGTGCAGTCAGATCGTAGAGAATGTAAATTAGCAGAGTTTGATTAATTTATCGGCTTTTGGTAAAGATTTTACAAAGAGTGGTCCAAAAGAAACTCTGCAAAATTCGTGTTTTCTTGTTTTCAGGGCCTGTACGGCTCTACGAGGTGTAATTAAACTTGATTGTATGTATTCTCATGACTTGGTATATAAACGTGTTTTTGAGGTTAAAATGAAAAAAAAAATAGAAAAATGCCTAAACCCCGTTTCTTTTGCTGTTATTTTTTATTTTCGAACATGTTTCGGTAGGAAAATGATTCCTGCGACCCCAGCGTTGGAAAGTACGGCAAAAAATATACAAAAAAAAGCTATTTAGGTTTTGACCAAATATTATTTTTATAGTTAAAAGAACGAAAAGAAACTTAAACTATGATTAAAAATGGGAATTTCGAGGCGATAAAATCTGCAAACAATCTGAAAAAAATCTGGATGATTCTTAATATAATTATAAAGCTAATTGAATATTTCCGGATTTTTCGTCCGTAAATTGTGCACGGTAAAAATTAATTAACCCATTAACCTTTAGAGGACGGGATGGCCCCTATACGGGCCATGCCCATGATCGACCCTTTACATGTGTTAGTTTTGAGATGTGAGACATCACAAAAACTCGATTTCTATAGAAAAGTGAGAGAAAACAGTAAACCCAAATCCCCGTCCTCTAAAGGTTAACGGGCAAAACGAGAATTTTGTGCACGCAATTTCAAGTAAACGATGCCATTGGAAAATGGAGTCTATATTCTCCCATAGTCACTTTTATAAGGTTTTAATTAATCATATAATTACCAGAAATCGTGCAGAGAATGTCTGGCGTTTCTGAAAATATGGTTTTAGATGTTTGTTTTGCTATTCTTATTACAAAATAGCCTATTTTTCCAGCAGTGTAATGAGAAACTTAAAGGATTTTTTACTCAAAAAATAATAACTTTACAAAATAATTTAATAAAACAAAAAATGCTTAAAATCAGTCAAAAAATATATGTAAACTTTTTCAATATGTTTTGGACCATTTTTATAATTTTGGATTTTGATCACATTTTGAAAAATCCAAAAATGTCCCGAAACATTATGGAAAAATTCACGAATAATCTTTGAGTAATTTCAAGAATTTTTTATTCAACAAAATTGTTTTGTCAAATTGTTTCTTTTCGAATAAAAAATTTACGAAGTCTTTCATTAGATACAATGTTGAACAAAAACGGCTATTTTTTAAAAAATAAAATGGCTATTTTTTAAAAAATAGCCATTTTTGTTCAATTTTGTTCAAGTAATTCTTGAAATTACTCAAAAATTATACGTGAATTTTTTCCATAGTGTTTTGGGACATTTTTGGATTTTTCAAAATATGATCAAAATCCAAAATTTTAAAAATGGTCCAAAACATATTGGAAAAATTTACATATATTTTTTGATAGATTTTAAGCATTTTTTGTTCTATTAAATTATTTTGTACTGCTGGACAAAATAGACTATTTTGTAATAACCATAGCAAAATAAACATCCAAAACCATGTTTTCAGAAACGCCAGACATTTGCTGCACGATTTCTGGTGGTTATATGATTATTCAAAAATAGTAACAACAAAATAATCGGCTAGGAAAAAAAAGTTTGAAAAAATTAAGCCTTTAAAAAAAAAAACGAGAAAATAATAGGTTTCTTCAAAAATAGATTTTATGATAAATAAATCTCAAATTCTGAAGGAGCACACCCAAAAACCCTATAAAAGTGACTCTGGGAGGAAATCGACTCCATTTTCCATTCGCATCGATTACTTGAAATTGCGTGTGCGAAATTCTCGTTCTGCCCGTAAATGAGTTAAGAAAAAATAAGTTTTGGGCATTTTTGGAGCCTCTATGGCAGCTTAGGGACTGAAATTGTGTGCAGAGGCATCTTTCAATATGCTTTATTGAATAAGCAACGCGCCATAAAGATCGCGGCTAGAGCTGATTCGACCCCCTTATCCCTCTATAGCCTTGATGATTTATTTATTCTATTTCAGTAATGGAATATCATTACACAGGCCCACAAAAAAAAGTATTCAGTTCTTTTGACCAGACATACTTTTTCTTACGTATTTTTTGACGCTAAATCTAAATCTGCTATAAAAAAATAGCCTTCCGCAAGATATTTCAAGGATAATGAGAAAAACACCATTTTTTGAGGTTTTTTGAAGGTTTTTCGATATTATAAAATAAAAAGAGCGGAAATAAAATCATTCTGACTTCAGAATTAAATTCTACAGGAAAAATACGTCGAAAATCATGTCCTGAATACTTTTTACAACTCTTTGTAACTCCTCATACGGAATTGAAAGACTGAAAAACGAAAAAAGCCTACATTCGTTCTAAATTTGATTCAAAATCGATTAAAATTTGATTCTGTAACTTTATAACAGTTAGTAAGCATTATAAATGGTATTCTGGAGGTTTTTAAGGTCGCTGATTATGAATTTAATGTCAGATTTTTCAAAAGACCACTCCCAGAAGACGTTAACAAGTAACATATGGGATAAATATAATGATTTTCTAGAAAATCTTTGTTTTGAATACCATTTTTACGGTTTTCTGTGACGTGGTATATGGAAACAAGATTAATTTAGAATGTTGTGTGTAAATTAGACTAAAAATTGATCATCAGTGACACTAGTAAGCCCCGGTGAGGTAATCTTAGTTAATTTTTAAATATTTTCGTATTAGATTGATTTTTGCTTATGTACACGTTTTTCATGGAATGATCGATGTAAAGGGTTTCTAGCACGTTTTTGTCCCGTTTTCGAAGTTGTATCTCTTTTTATCATCCAACAGTAATCTGCCAACATATTTATGCCCCACTTTCCTTGAAATCTGCGTTTGAATTCTTTTAATTCTTGGTGAAACCTTTCACCTTGCTCTTCACTAAAGTCACCGTTATTTTCAGGAAATTGATCAATCTGAGAATCAAGAGAATGAAGTTTTGAGTTCATTAGGCAGCCCTATTTCTAGAAATTACGAATCATTCTTTTCACAATATTAATATAATCCACATCTTTTGTGTTACCCAAAAATCTTGTTGACACCTTTTTAAAGCTTGACTATAGTGCTTTCTTCACATCATTCATACTTTTGTCAAAGTTTCCATCTCTAAATAAAGTACGGATTTCAGGACTGTCAAAAAGGCCTTCGTTTAATTTAGCATCTGATTCCTGATGAAATACTTTTTCTAAGTATTCAAAATATTCACCATCTTTGTTCAGTGCCTTGGCAAATTATTTCATCAACCCAAGGTTTATATACAGAGGAGGTATCAAAATTTTGGACAGATCCACGAGAGGTTCTTTAAGAATATTCTGTTTTCCAGGTGAAAATTTCTCTCTTGGTGGCCAATTTTTTTTGTAGTGATTTGTTCTATCTTTACTATCGAACATACACAAATAACATGGATACTTAGTGAGTCCAGATTGTTGTCCTTGTATCATGGATAGAATTTTTAAGTCCCCACATATTTTCCATTTGTGGTCCTCGTATTTTATTTTTATCAAGAGCAATTCAAGATTAGAATACTGTTCTTTTAGTATAGTTAAATGTGCTAACAGTATAGGAGCATACTTGTTTGTAATGTGATGTGACGGTCCTGAAATCTGTACTTTATTTAGGGATGAAAACTTTGACAGAAATATGAATCATGTGGAGAAAGCAACATGGTCAAGCTTTAAAGAGGTGTCTACAAAATTTTTGGGTAACACAAAAAATGTGGATTATATTAATATTGTGAAAAGAATAGTTCGTAATTTCTAGTAATTGAGCTGCCTAATAAACTTAAAACTTCATTTTCTTGATTCTCATATTGATTAATTTCCTGAAAATAACGGTGACTTTAGTGAAGAACAAGGTGAAAGTTTTCACCAATACTTAAAAGAATTTAAACGCAGATTTCAAGTAAGGTGGGGCATAAATATGTTGGCAGATTACTGCTGGATGATAAAAAGAGATACAACATTGTGCGTAATTAGACAGGTTTACAGGTGCAATATCGAAAAATAACTACAACACAACACTTCACTTATAATTACTCAATTTATAATTACAAATTAACTTATCTAATTATAATTACAAAACAAAAGAGAAACTAAGAAATTTTCGATATAAAGTTTGTAGTGTGGACTGTATAAATGATTTCTTGAGTTGTGTGTGTGCCGCGAGCATTGAGATGCTTGTGTGGCTTCAAACGCTAGGCAACGACTAACTGTACAAAATTTGAAAACGCGATAAAGCAAACTGTGACGAGAGTGTGCGCTTGCGTATTAGATGTATGTGTTGAGAATGTGTGTTTTCTAGAAAATTTTTCTTAATCTTGAACATTCCGCCCGCCTTCGCCAATATTTGGCGAATGATCTTTACCCTGTTCTGGAAGGGGATTTAGCTTTGAAATAGGTCGTATAAGTGTAAAATTAGCAGTCTTAATTTTGACCACACGAGACAATCCATCCGGTCCAGGAGTGATTTCTAACACTCGTCCGAGGGGCCACTTGCATGATGGAAAATTTTCGTTGCGCACAAGGCACAGGTCACCAACCTTAATTGGTGTAACCTTAAAACGCCATTTGGGACGATGTTGAAGACTATGTAGATATTCATATGACCATCTGGTCCAAAAATGCTCGTACATTCTTTGAATGAGCTGCCATCTACTCAATCAAGAAACAGGTATTCTTAATACTGAAGGTTCAGGTAGTGCAATTGGAGGAGAACCGATCAAAAATGCCCTGGAGTGAGTGCTGTCCGGTCAGAAGGGTCATCTGAAAGAGGTGTGAGTGGACGTGAATTTAAGCATGCCTCAATTTGGGCTAGCAAAGTAATCATCTCTTCAAAAGTGAGAAGAGCTTCAGCAATAACTCTCTTTAAATGAAACTTTACGCTCTTGACTGCAGCTTCCCGAATTCCGCCAAAATGAGGTGCTGCTAGTGGATTAAAGCGCCACTCAGTACCATCTTCTGCCAAAAGTCGAGCAAGTTGGTCATTTTGCGAGGTTGCTTGAGAGAATAAGATTCGTAACTCCTTATCAGCACCAACGAAATTAGTACCACAATCACTGGTAAGAGAGGCACAACGACCACTTCTTGCAATGAAACGCCGAAATGCATTAGGAAAATCTTCTGTTGAGTATCCATAGGCAGCTTCAAGGTGGACAGCGCGAGTGGAGAGACACACGAAGACAGCAATGTAACCCTTATATGATTTCGCACCTCTTCCTTTGGAAAGTCGTAAGGAAAGAGGTCCTGCATAGTCTACTCCAGTATGAAGAAATGGTC
Source organism: Anastatus disparis (assembly GCA_017163975.1). Lineage (NCBI taxonomy): Eukaryota > Metazoa > Arthropoda > Insecta > Hymenoptera > Eupelmidae > Anastatus > Anastatus disparis. Next base: position 131,620 of record JAFFSR010000323.1, read on the forward strand.
TGGATTGTTGCACTCGTTTGAATGGTAAATCTCTCATGAGTTGAGTTGATGGTGATGTCTTAAACTTCCAACATTTTAAACATTCGAAGATGTATGTTTTTACTAATTGTCGGCCACGGACAATCCAAAATTTTTGTTGCAGAAAATTCAGCACTAATTGCGTCCCACTATGTAAAGTTTTCTCGTGCGCATCCCTTATGAGAAGTTGGGTCAAGTGTGAATTTCGAGGTAATATCATTGGATGTTTTTCATCTGGGTGCAACAGTGAGTGTCTCAGCCGTCCTCCAACGCGAAGAATATTCTGTGGATCTAAAAATGGATTAAGACTAGTGAGTATACTTTTAGCAGGAACTGGCTTATTGGTTTTTAAGGCTTGAATTTCCGATGAAAAATGCAATGATTGTACGCTCTTAATCCAATGAATAAAAGCTGTATCTAATTGTGCAGAAGTTAATGGTGGCACATTCAAGGTTTCAACTTTCGAATTTTTCCTCTTCAACAATTGATTAAAAAAAGGTAAACACCAAGCAGTTGTTTTAAGAAGCTTGTTGAGAGCACTATATCTCAAAAGTAACTCTGGTTCAATTGGTATTACTTGATTACAGGTATGAGTTGCAAGACAAATTGTTTTTCTTTTCTCTGGGCACTCAACATCCTGATTCACTTCACTAGTCATCCAAGGCTCTGAAGATGTTGTCAGAAAGTTTGGACCATGTAACCATAGCAACGAAGATGTAAGTTCAGTTGGTGTAGCACCTCTTGAAGCAAGATCTGCAGGATTTTCCTTTCCTGAAATGTGATGCTAAATGGCTTGAGGCATGGTAGTTTGTATTTCTAAGACTCGGTTAGCAACATAAGTTTTCCAAGCTGTTGGGCTTTCTCGCACCCATGCGAGAGTTATTGTAGAATCCGACCATAGATGATAATTCACAGTCTGCATAGAAAGCACTTCTTGAACACATTGTGTAAGTCGAGCAAGGATAAGAGCACCACAAAGTTCCAGACGAGGTAGTGAAACTTGTTTAAGAGGTGCCACTTTAGTTTTTGAAGTGATTAATATAGATTTTACTTCATCCGTTGTACTTATTGTACGTAGATAGAGGCATGCAGCATATGCACGTTCTGATGCATCGGAAAATCCATGCAATTCTATATGGCTTATACAAGATGAGTATCCAATCCAGCGTGGTATTGAGATTTTGGGTAAATCAGTTAGTTGATTTACAAGGTTTATCCACCTCTCTTGGAGATCAGAAGGCAGTAAATCATCCCATTGCAAACCAGAATGCCATAGAGACTGCATAAATATTTTAAAATTTACAGTAACCGGTGCTATCAATCCCAGTGGATCGTACAGTTGAGCAATGAACGATAATGCACTGCGTTTTGTTATTGTATTTGGGACCAGGTTGAAGGCAATCATTGATTGAGCGGCCAACTGGAAGTTTGACTGAGCCATTAAATACAACCCGCAACTTTGGAGCGTTACCATATATCTTGAAAACTCCATGATGAGGCAGAAAAAATGATTGAGATGGAGAGCAGTTAATGGATGTTGGTTTCATGTGTCCTGAGGTTTGATAATCTTCCATGAACTGAACGTATTGACTTCTTAACTGAGGATCCTGCCTCAATTTTCTGGTGGGAAAGATTTGTATCGCAGATGCATTGAAAACTAGCTATTGTATTTGAGTAGTGAGCAGAAGTTGAAGCAAAACCCATAATGATCCAATCCAAACTTGTAGATTGTGCAATTAAATATCCATCAGCATTATGTCGTAATCCTTGCTGTAAGATTCGTGGATAAATATCTGCTCCACGAATCATTTCAATTTTTCTCTCAGAGTTGAAATCAGGATTAGCAAGACACAAATCCTTGGTAAAGGCCAGATCTGCAGTTATAGCCTGGGATGATGGTAAATAATCAGTCAGTTTTGGTAGTATTAGCACTTAAACTTCCCAGCATTGAGTATCATCAAAATGTGACATGATTTTAACGTTAGATGCAGATTTCGCTATATAGCTTGGAGCAGCACCAACTCCAGTTATAGGTACAAATATAGAGCGTCGCGGCAGTCTTAATCTCTGAGCGAGATTTTCTGTAAGAAAAGACGCCTCTGAGCAAGGGTCTATAAGTGCACGTACTGTTTCCTTCCGATCATTATCCGTGTAGATGACCAGTTGAGCAGTAGCAAGCAAGGTGAAACGTGAAGGTGAAGTTGCCTTGGCCGTATGAACATTCACAATGGCTGGTTTATCATTTAGAGAACTCGACGTTGTTTCACCAGGCAAGATTCCTGCAGGTTTAGATGGCAACTGCGTGGGCGTAATCTCAGCAGTTTCTTTATGCAATAATGTGTGATGCCTTCGTTTACAAACATTGCAATTGAATGGAAATCGACATGCGTTGACTAGGTGCTCTCGCAGGCAATCGTAGCAGAGTCGTTTATCTGAAACGAATTTTTGTCGATTATCAAGTGAAAATGACTTAAATTTATCGCATTGACCCAACAAATGTTCATTTTTACAAAGTAAACAAGATAACTTAGGTTCTGATACATTATGTGCAGTAACTTTTGCAGAGTTATTAGCAACTTTTTGAGAATTTGATGGTGTGTTCTTGTGAGCAGCAGATGTGGATAATTTTGAGGGGTCAACTCATTCCAATGCCGGAATTCGAAGTTTTAGAAATTAATCCAAGTCTTTCCATACTATGGGTTCTCCAGATTCGGTAAGAGAAAGCTCGGAGTCTCGTCTTGTAGTTGGATCAAGACATTGAACTGTCATATGAACAAGTAAGTCGCTCATTTGGTCGACTGGACGTTCGAGAAGGACCAAAAAAATGTGCGTAATTAGACAGGTTTACAGGTGCAATATCGAAAAATAACTACAACACAACACTTCACTTATAATTACTCAATTTATTATTACAAATTAACTTATCTAATTATAATTACAAAACAAAAGAGAAACTGAGAAATTTTCGATATTAAGTTTGTAGTGTGGACTGTATAAATGATTTCTTGAGTTGTGTGTGTGTCGCGAGCATTGAGATACTTGTGTGGCTTCGAACGCTAGGCCACGACTAACTTTACAAAATTTGAAAACGCGACAAAGCAAACTGTGACGAGAGTGTGCGCTTGCGTATTAGGTGTATGTGTTGAGAATGTGTGTTTTCTAGAAAATTCTTCTTAATCTTGAACAAACATCGAAAACGGGACAAAAACGTGCTAGAAACCCTTTACATCGATCATTCCATGAAAAACGTGTACGTAAACAAAAATCAATTTAATACGACAATATCTAAAAATTAACTAAAATTACCTCACCGGGGCTTACTAGTGTCACTGATGATCAATTTTTAGTCCAATTTACACACAACATTCCAAGTTAATCTTGTTTCCATATACAGCGTCACAGAAAACCGTCAAAATGGTATTCAAAACAAAGATTTTCTAGAAAATCATTATATTTATCCCATATGTTACTTGTTAACGTCTCCTGGGAGTGGTCTTTTGAAAAATCTGACATTAAATTCATAATCAGCGATCTTAAGAACCTCCAGAATACCATTTATAATGCTTACTAACTGTTATAAAGTTACAGGATCAAATTTTAATCGATTTTGAATCAAATTTAGAACGAATGTAAGCTTTTTTCGTTTTTCAGTCTTTCAATTCCGTATGAGGAGTTACAAAGAGTTGTAAAAAGTATTCAAGACATGGTTTTTGACGTGTTTTTCCTGTAGAATACTCGGTCGACTACAGGCATCAATGTAGGCTTCTTGCAAAAATTTTGGATCTTCCGGGTAAATTTGTCGAGCAAGAAACTGTATTTGCACGCGAGTTCTCGGATTTTTGAACAATACGATACAATTTGAATTCAATGATAAATCATGTTGATTTGGCCCCCTATAAAAAATAATTTGCGTAATAAAAATAACACTGATATTCTTATGGTGATAACCTTTTGTGAATAAATCAAGTACTGTATTATACGATGATTCGCACATCAGACCTTCGAGTATGGTAATTTTCTCTTGTCATTGTCATTGAAATAGTCACTAGCTCGCGATGAGCTTTCTCGAAATTTGATGCGTTGGTTTCCAGCTACTTTAAACTCGCTACGGTATGTTTCTTGCCACTCGGCGTAGTAAAAGAAAATACAATCAAAATCCACATTGCACATTTATGACAAACTAGAGAGAAATCGCTTTACAAAAACAGTTTTTCTACACAGTGTAAGTCCGAAAATTATACACATAAAGGGATGTTCCCATCATGTATTCATTTCGAATACTGAATACAGAAACCATAAGTTTTATACTTTTTATGTTAAAAGCCCTCTTTATTTTTTTTTTCAAGTCGGGTGATGGTTGTGTCGAGAGGTGGTGGCAGCGGCGGCGCGGGCACACGTGTTTTTATTAGCTTATTTTACACGTGTGTGGAAACCATCTTATTTCCCGCGTCAATTAGTTAAAAAGAAAAAGAATAAGTTAATCACTGCAGGGGTATTAGCGTATTATTGAGACTTATTGATGATTTTTAATTAAAATTAATGTTTTGACATATTCATAAAATAAGTTAAATTTCATGAAAACATTTGTTCTTTCTATTCAATATTTTTATAATTTACGTTATTTCACTCTTATAATCAAAAGGAAGAGAAAGTGATGGGGAAATATATGATCTTTTTTTCAAGGCAACGCTACAAGTTTTAAATTCTTCTCTTGTTACGATTTCATGGTAAGGTGTGCGTCGTATAGATTTAAAATTCAATTGTATTTCGCTTTTATTCATCTTTTCCTCATTTTTCACTTTATGCTTTCTCGCAAATACTTTATCTATAAGTATTTTAGTACCATAAAAATTTATTTTTAATGAAATTTACAATTCAAAGTTATTTTCCTAACTTTGCAGCATTCATAAGTATTTCCTAACGGTGTTACGGCACGGTGAGCATAAAATTTTGGAGCCGCAGACATCATGATATCCATATAAGAACCACAGGCAAAAGATCCTAATTTATCTGTCATATTACCCAATAAATTTCCCAAGAGCGGTTCGTATTCATCTGAACCGTCCTTTTTTACAAAAATACTATTGAGTTTTTTAATATATTTGTAGGATTCCAGCCTGACCTATGCAGTCGTAAATGCTGAGATTACCACGTTTGTATTAGCCGATGCTTCCACGGCTTCTTTCAATTGCCAGCTTAAGTATGAAATATCATCGTTTACAGGTAAAACACTAAGAACTTTTCAGTCTGAGTAAAACACTAAGAACTTCTCGTCACGACAGGTCAACAGCCTTAAGAAAATTTCACGATTTCCGCTTGCTTTGAATTACTGCGTTGTCCAAACTTTTTAAAAAAAAATTTAAGCAAAGTTTTGCTACAACTCTCAAAACAGCATTTTTCTCTATTTTCACGCGATCCAATCGTATTCCTTTATTTTTCTCATCTCATCCAAGTACTTTTATTTCGCTTCGTCGTCATTTACACACCAGGCGGGCCATCCACTATCTTCTTGTTTTATTTTCAAAAACGTATTTCCGTATCCTGCAAAGAGACCCCCATTAATATCATCAAAGCGTGTCATTTCGTATTGCCATATAATATATATTTCTGTTATAAGGTAGCCGAGCTCAACAGATTCACGTAATTCATCGACCACCCAAGTACCCGTAAATTCACGCTCGCAAATGTTTTCGTGATTACAGTCATTTTCTCGCATCTCCTCGCAACAAGAACGACAAAGAGCAAAAGTGTATTTGATTTCTTCACCTTCTTTAATTTTAGAAAACGGAATTATATTTTCAATTCTTCCACCAAAAAACACTTCACGAGGGTTCATTGTGATTCCACTTATCAAAGGGTGATTACGCACGTATTCCGCTATTTCAGGATTCTCGAATTTAATTTTATTGAACTTGCATTCCCATATGCAGCGAACTTCATATCCACATTGTCATTTTATTTATTTTTATGAATGTATTTTCATGAACTTCGTTAAACGTACGCCCAAAAGTGAGACGTATATCCCAATTTTGATTAAAACATATGGGACAACTATGCGTATAACAACCTTCATGTTCAAAAACTATACCCTTTTCATCCTGATTTTCCGATAACCATTCAATTGATTTCTGAGAATGTTTATTAGTACGACCATAGCTCGTTGGGGATATAATTCCAATAGTTTTAGGTAATAAGAAATTCTTTCTGTAAACGAGAGAACACGCACTTGCAATAGTAGTTGTACGTGTCAATGGATAGCTCTGTTCTACATCTAAGAAAATTTTTCAAAGGCCAAACGTGCGCGTCTTAAAATTTCAACGTCCATGCGACAATATTCTACGGTTTCGTTTTCAAAATTAAATGTACATCCAGATAAAATTTCGTAATCATGCCATTTAAAAAAGGTCTTTCTCCCTTCATATGACATAAAATCAAGCGCATGAAAATGTGCAATAGGCAGCGGGCCTTTGTAACTTTCATTCTCGACGGTATCAAATAGGTGAGGAAAGTAACCCTTTTTTGCGCTGGGTGGTAAGCTGAATGTTTCTGTTAATGCGCTTAATTTCATCTAGGAATAAATTATCGATGAATTTTGTTCGCAATGTACCAAAAGTATATTTTGTCCGTTAAGAGGAGGTCGGAACTATTTGCCGCTTGGTGGCGCTGCAGATGAGAGAAGAATATAAAATATTTTTTATACACAGATTTCCAATTTATTAAGATATTAATATACTTCTAATGTTGTCAATAACTCTAGCCATAAAATATCTAAAATATTTAGATAGAAAAGTCTAAAATATTTTTGTAAAGCGAAAAATGCTGCACGTGATAGAGCCGATGTAAACATGTGTATTTTTCTTTAGTGTGACAGAGAAAGTAATACTAAAGAATGATGAATACGAGGTCTGTCCCAAAAGTATCCGACCTACCTCGATTTCTCGGCGCTTGATTTATTCTTAGTCATCCGGGGGGTGTCATCCTTCAAAGTAGTCCCCATTTAATTGAACAAAACGCTCATATCGATGTTTCTAATTATTAAAGCACTCTTGAAAGTCAGACTTTGGAATCGCCTTTAGTGCATTCGTCGTATTAGTTTCAAGAGTCTGTTTACGATCGAATCGATGTCCCTTAAGCGGCATTGCCAATCGAGAAAACAGCCAATAGTCGCAGAGGGCTATATCGAGACTGTATGAAGGCTGGCGGAGCTGCGCAACACTGTGTTGCAATAAATACTACTGCACAAGGTTTGATGCGTGCGCTGGAGCATTGTCGTTCTACCATTTTTAGCAATAAGCGAATTGCGACGAACGCAAAAAATCGTTGTAAACAAATACACGCTGCGCGAGAACTAAGGCTTTTCGTCGGTATCTCAGGCTACTGACGAGAAAGTTAGGAGTTTCTGGTGACGCTTGTACCCTCCAGAGGTCGCCTGAGTCTTTCCGCGCGAAGATATGAACGTAGGTCGGATACTTTTGGGACAGACCTCGTACACATGCTTACGCCGGCTCTATCTCACGCCGCAGTTTTCGTTTAACAATATTTTAGACTTTTTAAACAAGATTAGCATCAATAATTATTCTACATGTATACGACTAGAGTTATTGACAACATTAGAGGTATATTATTGTCTCAGTATATTGTAAATCCCTATATAAAAAATATTTTGTATTTTTCCCTCACCTGACCGTAGCGCCCCCATGCGGCAAATAGTTCCGACTGCCCCTTAAGAATAACCTTAGGTGATGTTTGATCATATTTTTCCACTCATTCTTTCAGCATAAACTGCCCGTCAAATCTACCAACATTGTTTGCAATACATATAATCTGCTTACAAACTGTTTTCTTACGAATTCCTAATTTTCTTACAAATCTAATAATTGGCTAATTGGGTATTTTTTTTTTTACGTACTAACGAATATCACAAGAGTAGATAAGCTATAGGCATACCTGATCACCCCCTCTCTCCTCAAAGTGATCGAGAATCTAATGTGTGTATAAGCCCATAAGAGTATCCCCTTCTTCAAGCGATTTTTTAAATTTCAGTTTTTATTTACGCCCACCCTTCCCTACTCCATGTGATCGAGAATCCGATGTGCGTATGAGCCCATAAGAGTATCCCCTTCTTCGTGCGATTTTTTTAATTTCAGTTTTTATTTACGCCCACCCTTCCCTACTCCATGTGATCGAGAATCCGATGTGTGTATAAGCCCATAAGAGTATGCCCTTCTTCGTGCGATTTTTTGAATTTCAGTATTTTTATTCACGCCCACCCTTCCCTACTCCATGTGATTTAGAATTCAATGTGTGTATGAACCCATAAGAGTTACCTTTTCTTTGTTTGATTTGTAGGTGACCTTTTAATAAATTTTTTTCTCAAAAAAAGATTTTCTTTAAAAAAAAAATAAGGACAGGGCATAAAAACAGTGACTTGAAAAAAATATATTAGAAGACAAATTTATAGTTTCCTTTTGCATTCCTAAAGGTTGCATGATTCATGATTTTTATCCACCTGCGACTCAAAAGAGAACACACACACAGTGTACTGCATTGAGAGAAAGGACATTCTTTTCCTTCTGTCCTAAAAGCAGGTAAATTTTTGTGCAACGTTCAAGAAAACGCATAGTAGGCAGCGCTACAAAAAAGACTCTCCATCCACCGAAAAAATTGAACGTTTGCTAGTGACCCTTTCGCTTCCCCGCAGCGCCACTTAGTCGGCGCAATCAGTGGGCTGGAAATGGACTCTGATTACTCCGATAATCTTAATGCAAAGACTCTCCATCCACAGAAAAATTTTATGTTTGCTAGTGACCCTTTCTCTTTCGCTTCTCCCGCAGCGCCACTTAGTCGGCACAGTCAGTGTGCTAAAAACGGACTCTGATTGCTCTGATAATCTTAATGCAAAGACTCTCCATATACCGAAAAATTTTACGTTTCCTAGTGACCAGGGTTGGTTTAGTGTTAATGTACGATCACAGTTCATGACTGTAACAGCGAGTAACAGCGCTACCGCGACTTGATTTTTAACTAACACACGAGTTCGAAATTTAAATCCAAATCATTTTAACGTTATATTAATGAAAAATAAATTTTTTTCAACAAATAAAGATATGTATTAGGAAAAATCAAAGAAATATTTTATTTTGCAATATTAAATTACAGTAAAAGTATCCGAATTTTAATTTCGAACTCGTGTGTTAGTTAAAAAACAAGTCGCGGTGTCGCTGTTACAGTCATGAACTGTGATCGTACATTAACGCTAAACCAACCCTGCTAGTGACCCTTTCTCTTTCGCTTCCCCGCAGCGCCACTTAGTCGGTACAGTCAGTGTGCTAAAAACGGACACTGATTGCTCCGATAATCTTAATGCAATCGGCGCTTTACGCAACGCTGAAGGATACATGCGACGCCTAATGTCTTTGAGTGCAGGTATACACAGAAAACCCTAAATACCATAAACCACTGATTCGAAAATAGCAAAAACGTAAAAATTGTAGCTGGCTTTCGTTTTTTTTTCGGTCTTGTCATTGTTTTATCACTGCATGTTTTTTTCTTTTTCATCTCTATGACAGTTTCTTTAACCCATATGCTTCTGATCGATAGATATTTCCCCTTTGGTCACTTTAACATTACTTTACTATTTAAAGTCACTTGTTTTCATTTTGTTGGAAAGAGACCTTTTTTCCCTATTATCTTATTTTATCTTTTTTTTTGAGAAAAAAGGTCTTTCACTCTTTTTCTAAAACGATATATCGGTCATTTAATTTTGAGAACGAAGCCCTTTGCGAATGCATTCCTTTTACATAGAAGAGAGGGCGTGGAAAATACTCGCAGGATTGTCAAAAAATTTTTTCCGCAGGTAGGTAATTTTTGTAAATTTTTTTGTATAAATACCATGGTGCATGCAATGTTTAGTATTCAATCGTTTCTCAAGCTTCCTAAAGTTTAGTATTAGATTGGAGTTAAGATATTTTTTTTAATGTCGAATAACAAAATGACATCAAGTAATAGCCTGAAAGTAATGCGGGAACGCATTCAGTGGCTTATAAAAAATGGATCATTATTATTACTAATGCTAGACCATGTTAGTTGGGCAATGGATGCAATCAAAAGTTGTAAGTACATTTATTTATTGTTTTTTAATAATTATTTTTCTTTTTTTATTTATTTTTGTATTTTTTATAATTTAAACTTTATTTTTCTTGTTTCAGTGCCACCACCACCGGTAAGCGCATCAATGTAGCAGCTGTTTGAGGGGATGGAAACCTCTAGGGCAAGCCCAAGCCCTAAACCTAAGCGCTCTTTGAAAAGAAAGCGCACTTCGAGGGTCAGGACTTCTAGCTCGAGTTCGAGTTCCAGTTTGAGTTCAAATGACACCTCATCGACTTGCTCTTCTTGCCATTCGGAGAAATCGAAAAAAATCATCATGAAAGTCCACAACGCAGAAGGTAAATTTTTTTTATTTATTACATTATTAAAAAGATTAAATTTTGCTTCCGATACATTCTTGAAATTTCAATTTTTACTTTAAATTTTTAATACATTTTTTAACAGTGTAGAGAAAATATAAAAAATATTAAATTTTTTTCTGTTTTAGAAACAAGGATGCAAGTACTCCTCTTCGGGAGAACTCGCCGCAACCTGGACCTTCAGGACTTCACATGGGTAAGTAAAAAAAAAAAAAAGAATAAGAATAAAATATTTAATTTATTTTTTTTCTGTTTCAGCAACAAATAAGGATAAATGTGCTTCTGTTCAAAAGAACTCTTCGAAAGCTGGACCTTCAGGTCATCACATGGGTAAGTGTTAAAACCAAACGAAAAAATAAGTTTATTCACAAAATCAAGTTCATTTTACTATTTATTTAACATTTCTTTGCAATTTTATATTAAATGTCTATTTTTTTAAACTATATTGTTATGCGTGTATTTTATTATAATTCTGTGATACCACTTTCTCACACGCATTTTGTATATTTCTACAAATAAAAACTAATATATATATATATATATATATACATATATGTTTCTTTTTCAGAGGGCAATGGCAGCGCTACTCTTCAGGAGAATAGACCTGCTCCTCCAAGGCAAAATTTGTTGCGGCTAATCAGCAAGGGGAAACAGATTAAAGCATCCAGTTGCCCTAAAGCAATGGAGCATGATGAGCAATCAGTTTCATCATGCAGTGGTCCCGTTATAAAAGAAGATATCACATGGCTTGATTAGAAAATTGTATTGAAAAATAAATTTTATGTATATGGGACTTTTATGTATGGGGGAAAAACATTTTCATACATTTGTCCCAAAAATCAATACTTTTTCAGAAAAAAAATCACAAATCTCATCATTGATCCAAAATAACGATTTTTTCAGACATTTTTGCACAATTAAGTAACTTTGAGGAGGCTGCCCAACTGGAGGCTTCGTATATTTTTTCCTCATAAAAAAACAAAAAAAATAAGACTTTAAAAAGCCAATTTAAGCTGCTGGATTTTTAGATATACTAAATAGTATGTTTAAATCGATCAAGTAAGCATAAAAATCAGTATATTATAATTTGCAAAATTATTCAGGTGAATTCTACATCTAATTTCCAATAAAAAGTATTCTATTAAGTTTTAACGAAAAATTGATAGTTTTTGAGGGAAAAATTCATTAAAATATTTATTTAGCAAAAAATTTGGAAAATTCGAAAAATTCCATCACGTTTAAATCCTGACCCCTTTGACCTAGACCTCTAAAATTTTTTTTGTATATTTTGGGTATCAAGTTGAAGATTTTCACAGATTTTCGACGAATTCTATTTTTTTGTTAGGTGAGTTGACGTGAAACGTCCCATATGTATATGTATTTTATGTAAATGTAAAAAGAATTTTGTAACTGGCGGAAAATATGTATTTGTAATAAAAATTTTAATTCAATAAAAAAAAAAAATAATAGTTTATGAAATCTAAGTTTAAACTCGCTTATTTCATGAGCCTTTCTGTAATATAATCTATTTTATAAAAAAAATTTTTTTTTGACTTAAATAAATTATTATAATTAAAAATAGTAGTTGGTTTGGGAATATTAAATAAAATTATAATAATCATTGATAAAATTTTTTTTTATAAAATCACATACAATTATTTTTTCATTTTAGAAATACAATTATTATAGTATTTTAATAAGATAATAATAAAAAAAATTTTTTTAATTTTATTTATTTGCAAAATATAAGCATGTACATTTCATTTTTTTGTTTTGTTTGGAATAATTATTAACTTCATCTTTATCATTAATATTTAAGTAATTTCGTAGCCATGCTCGTATAGCGATCGCGCTATTAACTGCACACACGGGTCTTTTTCTTCTTATACAGAAAACGTGGTTCTGTATAAGTTCTATATAAGCAGAAGTGGCGCTTATCACTTATTATTTCTTCTAATGCTTGACAGCCGAAATCTTCAACATTTGAAATTGACCTGCAAATAAAATAAACAGAATAATTAAACTATAATATAAAAGTATGAAATAAATAAAAAATTATGAAAAAAGTATAAAAAAGTATAAAAAAAGTATAAAAAAGTATAAAAAAGTACAAAAAAGTATAAAAAAGTATAAAAAGTATTAAGAAAATGATTAATTCGAATATAAAAAATTTGAATATATTTTTACTTACACACTTGGTAAAAGATTTTTCAACCATTGCACTTCCTGCTCTCTTTTGACGAATAATTTTTTGATTCCTTGTGAGCAGATTTAGAAAACATGTTGTAGACGATGATATGGAATATCTCCGGAATTCCATGCTATACCGTGATGGAACCTTTCCACCCACTGAGCCATGCATTTTTCTTCTGTATTTAGTTCCTCCCATGTAATTGGAGATTTAAAAACATAGACTGTAAGTAAAGCTGTTTTTCTAAAATTGAGGAAACTAGCTTCTTTGAAAATAAAAGAATCCTCTGATATTCTTTAAAATACTTGAATATCACATATATAAATGCTTTCTTCTTCCGCAGACTGCATGATATAATTTTTCAACAGCATATCGTAATCACGAGTCCTAGCCATCTCGTAGCGTTGGATGTTTCAGTATGAATTAATATCGGGAAATGAGAATAGAAAATTTTCAAATCGTAAGTTTATGACAAGCAATTCCCCTCTTACTTTTTTAAGATTGGACGATGGAAAATAGGTCAGTTTTCACTGGTTAAACTAAAAGATCATAGTAACTCCGCCTCTAACTTTTTTCAGATAGGACGATGGAAAATCGCTCAATCCTCATTGGTTAAAACTAAGAAATGATTCTGATAGGTTAAAAAAGGTAAAAAATTCATCCCTACCCGTGAAAACCTCTCTTTTTTCTGAAAAACTTGCACTCCGTTTTACTATTGGTTAGTTAATTGAATTTTCCATCTCTCCTTGTGTTAACTTTACCTTTAAAAAGGACTGAAGTTTTCTGGATGAGCATACTTCGTCAGAGGAGTCGTGAGTGTACATAGTCATCGGGACTAAACTTTACTAATCGTGAAAGTTTGTGTTTGTAAAAGGTTATTTTAAATAAAAAGAAAAAAAAATGTCTTCAATTAATTTCTTCGAACGTCTTGTGCAACTACTCCGAGATACTTTACAGAATGTAAATGAACTGAACAATACCGATCTCCATTATTGGATAGATACGAGTAATGGTAGTTTAGAGAAATTGAATGAAAAAATTGTCAATTCTGATCTTACAATGGGAGAAAAGCAGAGATGTCAAACTTGTGTGTTACATCTTTCGGGTATTCAAGTTCAATTTGAACATCATCTTCAACGAGAAGGTGGTCTGCAATCTGAAAAAACAGAAGCTTCTGTTGAATGGCGAGATGTGCAGTCAGCTTCTGTAAACAGAATTAGAACTGGCGTAGTGGTAAATATAAATCATGTGGATATTTTAAGTTTTTTAAACGACGCCCAAGAACTCTTTAAAGTACATGCACAGTCATACTTAGAAGAATTTAGTGCTCTGAAAGTGAATTTAGATTTCACCGCAGAATTTTCCACACAGAAAAGTAGTGAAGAATTAACAGATATTAAATATTTTACATCCACAAGTACTACAATTTTCATGTCAACGGATCTAGAAAAATGGTTCAAAATAAATATCAAAGATTCTATTTTAACACAGATAGAAGAATTTCAGGAAACAGATTCTGGCTAGGCTCTAAAAAGTATTATAAGTCTGAGTATAAATATGAAAAAATATTCTCCGATCAAGGGTAGCTCGTACATTCTTCTACCACCATTTATACAAAAGAAAAAAGCATGTGTCAATGTTCATAACAATGACAATCAATGTTTCAAGTATGCTATCCTCTCAGCAATATATCCAAGTGAAACTAATACTAATAGAGTTAATCAATATAGCAAGTATGAGAACAAGTTGAAATTTAATAACATAGAATTTCTAGTGACACTTAAAAATGTTTCAAAATTTGAAGAACTGAATAATATTTCAGTAAATGTGTACATGTTAAAGAAGTTTGGACAAAAGTTTGAAGTATCAACTTGACGCATTACATCGGAAAAAAGGAAAAGCATGTAAATCTACTCATCATCCAAGACTTTTACATCGATGAGTATGAAAAAGATAATCATTCTGATGATAGGAGTTTACTTAAATACCACTACGTTTGGATAAAAAACATGTCTCGTCTTCTGAGATCTCAACTATCTAAGACACATGTAAAATCATTCCATTGTAAAAGATGTTTACAAGTCTTTTATAATGAAGAAAGATTGCAAGTTCATGAAAATGATTGTGAAAATTTGAATTATTGTCGAATTAATCTAACTGACTCTCAGAACAACATTCTGAAATTTGAAGATTATTATAAAAGCAAAAAAGTTCCTTTTATTATTTATTCTGATTTTGAATGTTTACTGAAGCCTACAATGAATGAGACTGCCTTCCAACTTCATGAAGCGTATATTATAGGATATTATATAAAATGTAGCTTTGATTACAGCTTATCTGCTTATAAGTCATATAGAAAAAATATTGAAGATAGACAGACTCCTGCACAATGGTTTGTTCAAGAATTAAAATCAATCAGTGAGGAAATTGATAAACTCTACAAGAAACCGAAACCATTAAAACTTACGGTTTTAGAAGAATTATCTTTCCAGAGGTCAATCATTTGTCACATATGCCGAAAACTAATCCGTGATGAAGAACTCGTTGTACGAGATTACTGTCATCTCACAGGATGGTAAGATATTAATTATAGTTATATTTCAATGAAAAAAATTTACTTTATCATGCAAATTTTTCAAAAATATTTATTTTTTTACATTAGTTTCAGAGGTGCAGCGCATAATTCATGTAACTTGAATTACAAGTATTCAAAATTTATTCCTGCGGTTTTTCATAACCTCAATTACGATACACACTTTATTTTGAAAGAGATAGCCACATCTTCATTGATGGAAGGACGAGTTACGCTATTGCCACATAATAAGAAAAAATATATTTCTTTTACAAAATACATAGGTGGCAGTGACCTAAGTTTTAGATTCATAGATTCTTGGCGTTTTCTTCCTTCGTCATTAGAAAAGCTTGCATCATACTTGGAAAAAGTGCCGATATTGATAAAAGAGTTTCGAACTGATGGATTTACAGATGAGAAAATTGATTTTCTCGAACGTAAAGGTATATTTCCATATGATTTTGTTGATGGATTGGATAAATTATTAGTTACAAAATTGCCAGAGAAAAATCAGTTTTATAACCAACTCACCGATTCCCATATTGTTGATGAAGACTATGAGCATGCTATTCAAGTCTGGAGTAAGTTCAATATAAGGACATTAGGCTAGTATTCGGATTTATACTTAAAAACAGATGTTTTACTATTGGCAGATGCATTTGAAAGTTTTCGAGAAACATCTCTCAAAGCTTACGGTTTATGTCCAGCTCACTTTTATACGTCTCCAGGCTTGACATTTTCAGCAGCGCTAAAAATGACGAAGGTAGAACTGGAGCTTTTTACAGATATAGATATGATGTTCATTGAAGCAGGTATTCGGAGAGAAATAAGTCAATGCTGTAATCGCTATGCCAAGGCGAACAATCTATATATGGGCTCTTCATATAATGAAAAACGGAAAATGAAAACACTTATGTACTTTGATATTAATAATCTTCATGGATGGGCAATGGTCCAATATTTGCCAGTCGGAAAATTCAAATGGGTAGAATATGAGACGAATCCAAACTTTTACAACGCACCGCCAGATTCAGTTATTGGATATATTGCTGAAGTAGATTTGGAGTATCCTGAGGAAATACACGATGCACATCGAGATTTTTTATTCTGCGCAGAGCATAGTGTGCCACATGGCTCGAAACAAAAGAAACTTCTCACTACTTTGAAGAACAAAGAGAGATATGTTATTTACTATCGAACACTCAGATAAGTGTTGGAAAATGGATTTCGACTGAAAAAAGTGCATAGAATTTTAAGTTTTGAGCAAAAGGCATGGCTCAAACCTTATGTGGGATTGAATACTTAAAAAAGAATGCAGGCTAAGAACGGATTTGAAAAACTTTTTTATAAATTGTTAATCAATGCTGTCTATGGGAAGTGCATTGAGCGAGAGCGGTCTCGAGTTGATGTCCGGTTGGTAAATAAATTCACTGGTAGATATGGAGCAAAAGCACGCATAGCTCTACCAAATTTTCACAGCTGTGCTATTTTTGATGAGAATTTGGTTGCCATTCCAATGAAGAGAACGAGCATCAAAATCACAATCAAGAAACCAATTCATGTTGGATTTTACATTTTAGAATTATCAAAAACATTAGTTTATGATTTTCATTATTCGTATATGAAAAAGCGAGTTGGAGACAAATGCAAACTTTTGTATACTGATACTGATAGTCTCATATACGAAGTTGAGGACGTTGACATGTACAAAATAATGAGAGAGGACATCCATAAATTTGATACTTCCGATTATGAAGAAAATAGTCCGTTCGAAATTCCTTGAGTTAATAGGAAAATTCAGGGTTTGATGAAAGAGGAATGTAATGGTAAGATAATGACAGAATTCATAAGATTACGAAGCAAAATGTATAGTATTTCAATCGATGGAGGAGAAGTTATGAAGAAAGCCAAAGGTTTAAAGTCCAGTGTTGTTAAAAAATCAATTACTTTTGAGGATTACCGAAGCTGCCTTCAGGATCTCACTATTATATACCGTGAACAGTGCCATATCCGTTCAAAATTACATACTGTGCATACTGAAAAACAGAGAAAAATTGCTCTAAGTCCTCACGATGATAAGAGATTTTTATTGCCTGATAGTACAGATACTTTACTTTGGGGACATTATAAAATTGAAGAAATACAGATGGCGCAAGCTGCACTTGAAGTAGAGAGGGAATATGCAAGAAAAATGGCTGCTGAAAAAAAAGAAAAAAAGCGGGAGGTAGAAATGAGGAGGGGAGATACATCGAGAGAAGGGATGAAGCAACCAATGAAAATAGTGCAGAGCGAGTGGGGATGACACTTTATGAAGGCGAGCAAATTATCATTGAGTATGATGTGTTAGAGGAGTTCATGAATGACTGGCATCTATCAATGGAGGGGGCAAGTTCTCAGGAAGGAGAAAAAAAGGATATATTACGAGTAGCAATGGAAAGGGCAGACATCGAAGTAGGGAATGTGCTATATCAACCAACGGACCATGAGGAGGAGCGCATTCAAGTAATCGAAGAGCTTGAGGACGATCAACCTTGCACAAAGAAATCTAAAATCGACTAACTTTTTAAGTAAGTTACAATTTATTTTTTTACCAAAAAATTTTTTTTTTTTCCATCAAAATTTTTCTCTGACAGAAATTTGAATTTTTTTTTACTTTTTCTTGTTTTCAGAATGGATTTATCTGTACTAAACAAGATTGCTGGAAGCGACTTCCTGCCAAGGAAGAAAGCCACAGACTTAGGAAAAGACCAGCAGTACATGGTGAATGCACTGAAACAAGTCAAGACGAGATTTGGAACCAAGGTCGTAGCAGATTTCGACCAAAGCTTCCAAGTCTTCTTACCAGAGAAGATTTCATCTGCAATCCTAAAAGATGAAGAATTTTTCTACAATCTCTGTGATAATGCAAATAAACTGCGTTTGATTGCAATATACCTGGGAGGATCTTCTTTTAAATCCGATCGGGCTTAAAATAAATAAAATATACTCATCAAATTATTTTTCAAACTATTTATTGTAAATTGTACATAATAAGAATACATGAATAAATGAAAATTATTAAACATTATATAATTGTTTTTATTTATCACCACCACTTATAATTACTATATTTATATTGAATCATAAAAAGAAAATTTCAATAGTAAAAATATTTTATACGTAACTTAAATTAATGAACATAATAAAATTAAATTTTTTCTTTTTTATTTAATACACTGAAATACGTTGTAAAATAGATCTTAGCTTATTCAAATAATCTCATTTTTATCCATCCAACTATTATGCTTGCTATTTAGACCTAACCACTTAACATATACACGTTTACCACTTTTCTTTAAAACTTTTTCCAACAAATAAATTTCTGGATACATAGTTTTTTGAATTTACGTTTCATAAAAGCCGCCAGAAACGAGTTCATCATAATAATCTTTGACATGGTAAGTCATAAGATTGGTTTTAACAACTCTTGTTATTGTGAAAATTTCAGTTGACCAATTTGGTGTATAACCTTTTTCAAAAACTTGTTTTACTTATTCGCACTTTATCTCCTACTTTGAATTTTGGTTTTTTCACAGGTTTTTTTTCAGTTGGGTAATTTTTCTTGATTTCTTTTTCATTTATTTTCGTAACGTTTTCAGGCTCGATTCCTATTGTCCGATGTTTTCTTGAATTGTATGCTTTCACTAACTCAGGCAGAATATCCAACTATTTATAACTTCCTTGTTTGCTGAATTCTAACCACATTGCATTTTTTAAAGTTCTATGAAAGCGCTCACATATGCTTGCATGAAGATTGCTATGTAAAGAGTAGTGATTTACCTTGTACTTTTTCATAAGATTCTGAAAGTTTGAATTGTAGAATTCTTTTCCTTGGTCAGTTTGTAAATTCGATGGCACCCGTCCTTGTTTTAATATTGACTTCATGGCTAGAGTAACATCATTGCCACTCTTCGATTTAACTGGTCCAAACCATGCATACTTTGAAAATATATCTATAATAGTTAGTAAGTGCGAAAACCTTTGTTTTCCTTAGAATAAGGTATCATTTCTACAAGGTCAGCTTGCCAAGTCTCATCTAATCCGCGTATGTCATATTTTCTTCGCTTGTACCTTCGACGTGCTGGCTTGTGTAGCTCTTCAACTACTCTTTGACGTTCCATCTTAAACTTCAACTTTAGCAATATTCGATTGTCTATTCATTTCTTTAATTATATATTCAATACTTGCAAAATTTCGTTGAGTCATATCATAGACATAAGTTAATTTTTCGTCTATTTCTGCTTTATATATTTCAACTTTGTTCTCATATTCTTGTATAGCTTTAGCAACTTCTATAATTTTAGAAGATAAGTAATCAACTTCTTTCTGTAGGATATTATTTAGTAAATTCAAACAAATTGCATCAGTTGGATGATCAGCCTCTCCAATATTGCAAAACCGCTTATTTTCTAAATCAAAATTACCATCTGATGTAACATTGAATCCAATACCTCGAGGACCACGACTCACTTGCGAGCCCTCAAGTTTTCTTCCAAACACATCGAGACTCATGTTACTACTATTGATTTGAAAATTGTGTACGTCAATATATATGCCCGGCTTCACGTAGTTCCTCTATGATTGATTGGATTTCATTGTTGTGATTATTATTTCCAGCAGATCTTTCGGCTATTAATAATCGCAGTCTTTCGACAAGCTCATTCGGATCATCCCAGTAGACTAGATCTATGGAAGTATTCTTTTTTGCTATTTTATATTTAGGTATGAGACCCCCTCCGCTGATAGACATTCTACTATGATCACTGCGGAACATTGGTGCTATGATTTTTGAATATTTTCTACTCTTCGAAGAGCGTATATTCTCACTTTTGCTATGTCTTTTTCTATGGGCATTTGTTGCTTCCAGGATAATGCGATAGTTCTTGCGATCTGTTGTACTTAAAAGATTATCATCTGGTTCTTTTTCGAAAAGCAATTCCATTAGACCACTGCTTTTAGGAAAACTTAAATCTTTCACTTTTATCTTTTTATCATCAAATTGAATTTGTGAATTACCCATCATGTATACCCCACTGACTTTTCTCACTCCGTATATGTTATCGATTTTGCTGCGGCTTCCGTTTAGCATTGATAAAAAGTCTGTCGGTTTAGTTTCTTTATGCGCAGATACAAATGGCGAATATATAGATTTGAATGATGAATTTGCAGAATTGAATGATGAATTCATCATTGTGCTATTTATCGAAGAAAAATCATCGCCATTAGAAGCATCATTATCAAACGCTGAACCCGAGTCATTAATATCGTTTACAATATAACTTGATTTATCGAATCTCAATCTTTTTTTTGCCGATTTTCTGTTACTGTCTATAGCCGAAATGTGATTAGAACGTGACACACTTTCAGTTGTCGAATCGACAAGCTTTTCAAGTGGTGGAATAACTGGTTTTAAGAGCAGGCCGGATTCGCTGTACTTGTCTAATTGGCATTTTTGTTATTTACTCAAGTATTAATCGGTGTATCTGCAAATTGAAGGTTAAGCGCAATAGATATTATTATTACAAATATTTATGCACAAGAAAAAAAAAATCTATCGCTTTGTTTTTGAGAAAAGTAAGGAACGCGAAAATATTATAAACATAATCTTTTACTTCGGCGTTCCTTACTTTTCTCAAAAACAAATCGGTAGATTTTTTTTTTCTTGTGCATAGATATTCATAATAATAATATCTATTGCGACCAACCTTTATTTTGAAGATACACAGATTAATACTTGAGTAAATAACAAACAACTCAATTGTTACTCGGTCGGTATCAGGTCCTACTCCGGCCTACCGTTAAAGTATCACCAATAAACTTTTCAAAATCATCTCTCTCCTTTTTTAATATAGAGTATTTTTTTTAATAGCCTCACGTGCTCGTAAGAGCTCGCTAAGAACATTTTTTTCTTTCTTAAAGTCAGGCATGCTGACAAGATGCTGTCTACAATCAAACTGCAAAAATTAAGATTTATACTTCCTTTTTAATGGCAAAACAGTCAAATCCTTTTCTATATCTACCATCATTCATTGCTCTATCTTTGTCAATAACAACAAATCCATACTTGTCATTCTTCCAGCATTCAGAACAAAGATTTCGAAATTCATTTAAAGTTAAGTCAGTATTCACATGGTCTTCATAGATATGTTTAAGATTAACATCATCTTGGCGATTAATTACCATCAAATTAATATTGTCCCTGATAAGATGTTTCGGTATATGAGCATATGACTGACATAGATAAAAGCTATCTACACTTTTGTGTCTCCCCATACAGAAAAAAGCTCTGACGTTACCCTGCTTCTCACAAGCCACATCGTCAAAAATCATAATTGAATTAGGTAGGGCTTCATCTGGAGACACTACAGATGCATGTTCACTAGACGGTAGATATGATATACCTTTAATTGGTTCTAACACTTTTTGAAGAAATTGGTATTTCGGTCGATTTGAAGATTTAGAGTATACATACAAATTTTCAAATCTAAGACCATTAGGGTGTGTAATTAGAGCCAACAAACTATTAGTTTTTCCACAGTTCGATGGGCCACAGAATACTGCTCGTATATTATCTGGAAGTAACTCTCCGTGTCGCTTTTTTCTTTTTGTTTTCTCAAAATCAAAGTTGTCGACAGGAAGTTTGACGTACTGCTCAGTAAAATCCATGTTTACGTAACAAAGTCAAATCTAAGATTGACCTTTTCAAAATATAAACGCTTGTATTATACTTTGATCATCAGTTGTAAATTAGCACTCGAAGAGAGATGCTCGTACACAAATCACAGAAGCACCCTAAGGGTAAAGGGTTATTTGATAAAGTAATCAATAACTTATCTATTGAAATGCATATTCCTGGATATCAATATTGTGGTCCCGGAACAAAACTAAAAAAGCGTCTAAAAAGAGGTGATACAGGTATCAATTCACTTGATCAAGCATGCAAAGAACATGATATATCTTATTCTGATAAAAATGCTGATCAAAAAGTAGCTGACATGGAGCTCGCTAATAAAGCTTGGCAGCATGTTAGAGCTAAAAATGCAAGTCTTAGCGAAAAAGCAACTGCTTTTGTTGTTGCAAATGCTATGAAATTAAAAGGAAAGACAGGAATGGGTGTAAAATTGAGTAAATTAGTAACTGCAAGTAAAGAATCATTAAAACCAAGTAAACATTCTCGCAAAGTTATTCAGCTCGCTTTAAAAGGTGCACGTGAAGCTCTTAAGATCGTTGGTGGTAAGAAAAAAATTATTATTTCACAAATTATCATAAATGAAAAATTATGAAGAAAGTAAGAGGCATAATAAAACTATGGGAGCTATTGCTCTAGGAAAAGGTCTCTATCTTAAACCATATAAAACTGGAATGGGATTATTTATGAAACCTCATATCGGTCATGGTCAAGTTAAAAAAAAAAAACTACGATTTAACTTTGCCAAATCGTGCACTGACTGACTATGATCTTATAAAGTATGCTCGTATGATGGAAATCCCATATTTTCGAGGTGTTTTCATGAGAAATAATCTACCTTCTGATGGCCCATGGCATAACGAATCTGCTATAGTTAACTTAGATGATTTTCAAAACAACGGCAATCACTGGGTATGTTATCGAAAACGAGGTTCTGAAGTGATTTATTTTGATAGTTTTGGTGATCTTAAACCCCCTATAGATCTCATGTTATATTTTAACGTGAAAAAAGTGAAATACAACTATAAAAGATATCAGAATTTTCACTCATTGATTTGTGGACATCTTTGTCTTCAAACAAGCAGAATCATTCTTTTTCAAACAGTCATGGAAGATAGTTTCACTTTGAGTCTTTCAGGCAAATCTTCTGTCTTAGGAGGACGCTGGATCTCTCTATCCTTTTCTAATTAAAAAATGTAAATTTTTGGAAAAACTAATTATTATTGATAGAAATTAAGGGTTGTCCGCAACTTCTATAGTGAAAAACAATATTTTGTCTGATGAGAGCAAATTAATTTTATTGCTTTTTTTTTAAGTAAAGTTTGACATACTTAAATAACGTATTCTCTAGCTTAATTTAGGATTTTGTAAGTACGTCAAACTTTACTTGAAAAAAAAGCAATAAAATTAATTTGCTCTCATCAGACAAAATATTGTTTTTCACTATAGAAGTTTCGGACAACCCTTAATTTCTATCAATAATAACTAGTTTTCCCAAAAATTTACATTTTTCAATTAGAAAAGGATAGAGAGATACAGCGTCCCCTTAGAAGCGGAATATTTTCCTTGAATAGAACTACCACAGCATAAGAATTTTGTTTTGGGTTTAGTTGAACTTTTAACATTCAACTCGATTCCCAATGTTGACGATTCGAATAATAAACTTTATATAAACGGAGAAAGGACTATTACTATTCCTACTAGCAGTTATGAAATTGATGCTATTAATCAATTTTTGCAAAAAGATTTGAAATCTAAAGAAATCGAGTTTTCCTTGAAAGCTAACAACAATACTCTCAGAAGCGAAATTTATTGCAGCCATCAGATAGATCTTAGACCTCGCGATTCAATAGGCCGTCTTCTCGGTTTCACTCGTCGCGTTCTTCATGAAAACATTCATCACAGCTCTGATTTATCTGTGAAGATATTGAAAATAAACGCACTCAGAGTAGAGTGTAATATTACTACAGGTGCTTACATCCACGACAAAAAAGTTCACACGGTCCATGAGTTTTTCCCAAAAGTTCCTCCAGGATATAAAATCATAGAAGTTCCATCGCATGTCATATATTTACCACTCAATGTTAAGAGTATAGATCATTTTCAAATCCGAATCGTTGATCAAGACGGAAATTTAGTGAATTTCCGAGGAGAGGAAATTACTGTTAGACTTAACATAAAATCTGTATAATGGTATAATGGGAATCGTTTATAATTCAAGTGTGCATATAAGTCAGTCATCATGTCAACCCACTATCAGTCGTCCAAAGGTACTCAAACCGTTAACACGGAAGAGCATCCAGTTTCTCAAAAGCATAGGTCTCAAAGTACGTGGAAAAAGATAAATTATATCATTCTCTGCTGCTTTCAGAAAAATGGACGAAATTCTAAGCATTCAATCAGGTGTCGCATTCGATGAGTCTATTGCTCATTATGAGGTTCACGCACATCAACCATACTCCTCATTAAGTTTCAATAACAGTGATGAAATCCGTATTTCTATTCAGCATCAAGATTTATGCCTCTTACCATCATGTAGTTACATCCATGTATGTGGAAAATTACAAAAACCAGATGGACAAGCACTAACTAAAACTAATTTCGTTAACAATGGCATTTGTCATCTGTTTGATGAAATTCGATATGAACTTAATGCTGTAGAGATAGATAAAAGTAAAAATATTGGTCTGAGTAGTCTCATGAAGGGATGCACTTCATCTAATCCAAATCAGACTCTAACATTAGAAAATGCAGGCTGGCTTGCCGTTGAAGAAGGAAACAAAACAATTGTAGATGATCATGGAAATTTTGACGTTTCTATTCCTCTAAGTATGATTTTAGGCTTCGCAAAAGATTACAAGAGAATTGTTGTTAATATGAAGCATGAACTCATTCTCACAAGATCAAGAAATGACCTGAATGCTATAGTACAGGAAGGTACTGTAGCCAACAATGCAATCACATATGAACCTTGTCAAATAAAAATATCAAAGATAGAGAGGTTAATGCCATATGTTATTGCATCAGATAAACAAAAAATCCAGCTGTTAAATTTCATTGGCAAAGATAATCCTATTTCTATGAGTTTTCGTTCATGGGAGTTATTCGAATATCCTCTTCTTTCAACAACAAATACAAACACGTCTGGACGGTAAAAACTTCAAATCAATTGGAGAAACCACGTTTCGTGATTCTTGGATTACAATCGGGAAAAAAAGGTTCAAAATCTAAAAATACCAGTCGCTTTGACCACTGTAATATTAGTAATGTGAGACTTTTCTTGAATTCGCAATATTATCCGTACAACCATCTCAATCTTGACATATCTAAGAATCAATTTGCTATTCTCTATGATATGTATGCTAATTTTCAAAAAAGCTATTACGGAAGAGATTCACAACCATTGTTGACAAAGTCTCAGTTTATCAACTTTGAACCACTCATAGTTATTGACTGTTCACGACAAAACAAATCTCTAAAGAGCGGTTCTGTCGATGTACGTCTAGAATTTTAGTCTAAAACTGACTTTCCAGCTAATACTTCAGTTTATTACATGATCTTACACAATCGCATCGTTCAGTATATAATCCTATTAGTGGAGATGTTCGGAAGCTTGTCTGAATTATCTTCACTTTTACGTAAAAAAATTTATATTTCAAAATGGAATATGCGGTAGACATGATTGGTTTTAAGCAAATAGGTGGTGAATATGTTCTAAAGAAAATAGCAATCATTCCTCTCAACGACAGTGGTGATTCCATTGTTCATCTGTTCAAAAAACCTTTTTTATGAAAAAGGCTCTCTGACGAATTACAAGAAGAAATCATTCGCCTCAAACATAATCACGAAATAGCTTGGAATACTGATGGGCTTGACTACTCTCAAATTGCAAACTTACTTCGTGAATATTCACATGATGCTACTAAAATTTTTGTTCTGAATGAATTCAAACGTAAATGGCTATTACGATTCAAGTTTCCTGCTTATAACATCAATCAATATGGCTATCCATCAAAACCATCTTTCAAGTGTGTTACCATATGCACAAACCATAATCCAATTTATAAAACTGTCTGTGCACTACACAATGTCAAACTCATGAAATTATTCTCTCACAAAATCATTTGTAAGAGAAAAAAAAGAAAAAAAAGACAAAAAAAAATAGTAAAAAACGCTATAGGCATTCTGGATCACGTTCGGATTCTAGATCACTGAGGTAATCTACAATCCGTACGGATTCTGGATCACTTTGAGGAGAGAGGAGGTGATCCAGAATGTAGGTCAATCATCACACGCTTATTGTACTACATAGAGGTTAGGAACGTGTAATCGCGTAGTAACGTGGTTTTTAAACTCTGTATCTTGGTGTGTTTCTATAGTATGATAAAGGTGTTCATCGGAATCATAATATGAATTCACGATACCTTGCAAATTCACATTATTTTGTGATTGTTCAATTAACGCACAACCGCTAAAAAATGGTAGTTCCCCGCTTCCAAAATTACTTTTATCATATACTTGTAATGCAATACATGGAGAAAGGAAAATACCTAAAAATTAATGTACTAACTTGAGTCAGTAGTAGAATGGAGTCATTTTTTAATTTATACTCAGTATATATTTTAAGACGACCTATATTAGTACATTTTTTAACGCGACTTATCCCAAAAAATATTTGGTATAGTACTAAATTTTCCAGTACTACGAGACTGAATTATCTTTTACTAACATAGTATCTATGTAATACTTACTGAGGTGCTGTCGAGTATATCAAATTTTAATACTACTAATCCATCATAACGTAAAAACATTAAATTGTAGAATAATTTTTAACAGTCGATAAATATAATATTAATCATATAATATTTAACAAATTCAAATCACTAATTATTAATTTTTAACTAAAGTTAATTATTTTAAAACGGGGAAGGGCAGATGAATTTTTTCGCTACAATAAAAAAATTTGTAAGATTAAACTTGAGTGTGGACAACTCACGAAATCTACCGAAATAATATACATAAAAAGTTATATACAAACTTCCGATGTATAGTATTTTGAGGTTAGGTTTGTCGAGCTTAATAGATCAAATCTAATTTGCAATCCAAGTTTATAAAAAAATAACAAGTTCAAATGATATTTTATTTTAACAAAAATGATTGTACTAGCATAGCTTTAGTGCGGCCACATCATTATATTTGTTTAAATTATAAATTTAAAAAGATATCATAAGCTGTCAAAGTTTTTGAAAAATCGTGTTTTTCAAACTTTGCGATGTTTTTCTGCCGATTTAGTGCATTTTAGCAATATATTCATGAGAACCTTTTTTGCTTAAAATGACCTAAAAAATATGATAAAATTTTTTTTTTCTGGAAAAAGCGCATCTATATAATTTGTTTATGAAAATTGTTAATAATTATTAAAGGCGCCATTTTCAGACTTTTTACCCAAAAAATTCGGATTCAGCAGATCAAAATACATTAAAAAAACCTGGGTAGAATCAAGGACCTCGATCGGCCACGACTTATGTAGTTTGCCCCTGGACTATAAAAATGATTTTATAATCATCAACTTTTAATCCTAGTATGGAAAAATCAGTTCCATAGACACTAACAATCATATTCGCTGCGAAATATTGTCCGTGGATCGAATAGGTGAAATGTCAGTCACCGAAAAAATAGGTACAACGTAGAAGAAATTCATGCACTCAGTTCGTAATATAGTTGTGTCAACATTAGTAGTTAAAATTTAGAGTATGATACTTATTAAAATTATACTATCACATTTTTTTCAATACTTTATCACAGAAATAATACATACTACGTGTAGTATTGATTTGAATGGTATTTTCCCTTTTCCGTGTACCGAGTCTAGTGTAGTACTTTTGAAATTTATCTATTTCGCGGAATCCCTACCCTTCCATCAGTATATTCAATCCTGCGTTTTTTATTAACTGAAGAGCGTACTCTTTCTGCAAAGATCTACGTTCATCGAGAATGATTACCCACTTTTTTTCATATCAATAGCATCATTTTTTTTATATTTTATATACATCTCTCAAACAACTAAAGCTCATAGCAAACATAAATTATATTTATTTTGTATACAAACTATTGATTTTTATGCAATATGTTTAGACTAAATTAATTTTTTTTTGACCGGTGCCACGTGGTAAATTAACGTACGTTGCCTATACAATAAAACTATTATCTATTTCAAAATTTTCGTTGCTTTGAATTAAATTACTTATAAGTTCCCATAAATCCTCGTAATTATAATTAACAATTGGTCTAACCAGGAGAGGCTATGAGCTTCGGATCACAGATCTTGACGAAACTTTGGGATATATTTTTAGGTACCAACATATGAGTAAAGCTAGTGCGGTACGGTCTAACGCTTCGAAAAACTGAAATTATAGACATTTCCAGTCTTATTTTAAGAAAAATGTAAAAAAAGCTCCTAATTAAAGTGTGAATAATCCAGTCTAGAAATGTCTTTAATAAATCAACAGGAACTAAAATAAAGGTACAGAAAGCAAGCTTCAATTTTCCGTTTTCAGAAGCAAAAAATAAAAAGTTAAGAAGCAAGAAAGTACCAAAAATCACAAAATCACTGTCCTTTAGAATTTAGATGATTTTTGGTACTTTCTTGCTGCTTAACTTTGAACAAACATATCTCTGGTTCTAATTATTATTTTTTAATTCTGAAAACGACAAATTAGAGCTTGTTTTCTATACCTTTATTTTAGTCTTTATTTATTTAAGACATTTATGGACTGGATTATTCACACTTCAATTAGGAGCTTTTTTTACATTTTTCTTAAAATAAGACTGGAAACGTCTATAATTTCAGTTTTTCGAAGCGTTAGACCGTACCGCTATGGCTTTACTCATATTTTGGTACCTAAAAACATGTCCCAATGTTTCATCAAGATCTGTGACCCGAATCTCATAGCCTCTCCTGGTAAGTGACATTCTAGCTGAGACGTGGCTTAAGTGAATACTTTTATGTTTATTAAGTCATTTTCTTCTCCTAACGATATCAAATGCGCATAAATATCCTGCATGATTAATTCTAACTATAAAACTGGATTGAAATTTTATAAGGGGGTCACATGCAAAGAACTAATTTTGTTACATCCATTTGGAATTTTTTTATGTAGTAATTTCTTTGTAGATTAATGTTGAATCTTACGCCTGGCGGTCTTATTGAAAATTCGCCCCTGCTAATACGTCTACCGCTACCTATTTAAAACGGGGCGCTCTCTACCTCACTTGCACTCGATTCTCTTTTACGCTTATACTCATACCTGTCAACATTCTCGCTTGTATACACATTGAACTCCCTCTCTCTATTGTTATTGTACCCATCACTGACGATGCTGTTAAAGATAGAGTCAAGCTAGTTTTCTCTCTCTCATGCATTTGCTACAACTCACTCTTTTTCTTCGCTTTCTACAGCAGCAGCAGATGAAAGCGCGGAAAGGTTTGCAGACGTGCTTAATGCTTTTACGCTATAAAATTTCTATTACATAATACTGATACTATTATTATTAATATTATTATTAGTACTATTATATTACATCACCGAATTAAATTTTAAAGTTTTAATTAAAAAAAAAATGATCAATGTTCTGAAGGTCCATTAAGGCTGTCGTGTACTTGATCTAGTAGATCGGCTAAATCGTTGGTAGAATCTGTATACAATAGCGATGTAAGATTCTCCGCTATTGTATGAAACCAACGCAATTCTTGTGCCCCTTGAATTGGTCTAATTCTCTAAGCATAACTCTTTAGAAAAGATGAGTTTAAATGGAATATCGTATCGTTCCCACTTTCTTCTCTCCGGGTCACTTTAAAAATAAAAATATTTTTTTAAATTAGTAATAATCTTATATTATATTGAAGTGAAACCACGTTTTTCTCCGGATCTCCGATTCTCCGCTCTTTTCAAATGTGTCTAATACTTTTCTTAATAAAAGTAGCAATTTTTTTTGGGCCTTATATTTTTTGGGCCCAATAATTTTTTCTTCTCTATATTTTTTTGAGCCATATATTTTTTTGGGCCTTACATTTTTTTGGGCCCAATAAGTTTTTCTTCTCTATATTTTTTGAGCATTATATTTTTTAGCCTTATATTTTTTTGGGCTTTATATTTTTTTGGGCCCAATAATTTTTTCTTCTCTATATTTTTTGAGTATTATATTTTTTTTAGCCTTATGTTTTTTTGGGCTTTATATTTTTTCCCAATAATTTTTTCTTCTCTATATTTTTTGAGCATTATATTTTCTTGGGCCTTTTTTGGGCCTTATATTTTTTGGGCCCAATAATTTTTTCTTTTCTATATTTTTGGAGCCATATATTTTTTTTGGGCCTTACATTTTTTTGGACCCAATAATTTTTTCTTTATATTTTTTGAGCATTATATTTTCTTGGGCCTTTTTTTTGGGCCCAATAGTTTTTTGGGCCTTATATTTTCTTGAGCCTTATATTATTTTTGGACTTATACTTTTTTTGGGCCTTATATTTTTTGAGCCCAATAATTTTTTCTTCTCTATATTTTTTGAGCCATATATTTTTTTGGGCCTTACATTTTTTTGGGCCCAATAAGTTTTTCTTCTCTATATTTTTTGAGCATTATATTTTTTTAGCCTTATATTTTTTTGGGCCCAATAATTTTTTCTTTTCTATATTTTTTGAGTATTATATTTTTTTTAGCCTTATTTTTTTTTGGGCTTTATATTTTTTCGGGCCCAATAATTTCTTCTTCTCTATATTTTTTGAGCATTATATTTTCCTGGGCCTTTTTTTGGGCCTTATATTTTTTGGGCCCAATAATTTTTTCTTTTCTATATTTTTTGAGCCATATATTTTTTTGGACCTTACATTTTTTTGGGCCCAATAATTTTTTCTTTATATTTTTTAAGCATTATATTTTCTTGGGCCGTTTTTTTGGGCCTAATATTTTTTTGGGCCTTATATTTTCTTGAGCCTTTCATTTTTTTTGGACTTATACATTTTTTGGGCCTTATATTTTTTGAGCCCAATAATTTTTTCTTCTCTATATTTTTTGAGCCATATTTTTTTTCGGCCCTAAATTTTTTTGGGCCCAATAATTTTTTTTCTCTATATTTTTTTAGCATTATATTTTTTTTAGCCTTATATTTTTTGGGCCCAATATTTTTTCGGACCTTATATTTTTTTGAGCCTTATATTTTTTTTGGGTCTTGTATTTTTGGGCCCAATAATTTTTTCTTTTTTATATTTTTTGAGCCATATATTTTTTTGGGCCTTACATTTTTTTGGGCCCAATAATTTTTTCTTCTTTATATTTTTTGACCATTATATTTTCTTGGGCCTTTTTTTGAACCTAAAATTTTTCTGGGCCTTATATTTTCTTGAGCCTTTCATTTTTTTTGGCCTTATATTTTTTGGGCCCAATAGTTTTTTGGGCCTTATATTTTCTTGAGCCTTATATTTTTTTTAGACATACTTTTTTTTGGGCCTTATATTTTTGGGGTCTTATATTTTTTTGAGCCTTATATTTTTTTGGAACTTATACTTTTTTTGTGCCTTACGTTTTTTAGGCCCAATAATTTTTTCTTCTCTATATTTTTTGAGCCTTATATTTTTTGTGCCTTTTACTTTTCAGGGCACAATAATTTTTTTTTTCTTAAAATGTTTCTTTTATATAAATGTTTCTAAGATTAAAAATTTTCAATTGATATAGAGTCAAACAACTTTTTCATATTGTTTGCTACCGTTAACAAAAGATAACAGAAAAAAATTATTTTATAAAAGATAGTGAAGCATTAATAATTCGAAGATAGCATAATTTTTTGCCTTATCTTTAGGGCCTTATTTTTTCATAGTTGCTATATTTTTATCCTAATTTTTTGGGCTTTATTTTTTCAGTCTTTTTTTCATGTCTTATTTTCTATTTAATTTTTGGACTGAATTAATAATTTATTTAGTCATTCATATGGTTTTTTTTGCATGTGACATATGTCAAGTCAGCATTTTTTGCTTTATGACAATATTTTGTATGTTTTTGTTGCTTTAATTTTTGTATTTTTTACATATATGACTAGAGGAATCGATTATATTTTTGAAGTGTAAATGAGTAAATAAATTCTTATAAGCATTTATTATAAGTACCAAACTAGGGCTCTCTCTCTCCCTTGCTCTCTTACATTCTCTCTCGATTTCCTATGTTTTCTCACGCTTTCTCATGCTTTTTATCGCATTTCCACGTCTTGCTCCCTTACGCTTCTTTTTGTTCTCCCATGCATTCTCTTTCTTTCTGTCTCTTGCTGTCTTTTTCGGTTGTCGTCGCTTTTTGTTTTTTCTTTTTCTTACTTTATCTTGCTCTTCTTCTTTTTTTACAGCTTCTTGCATTTTTGTCCTCTCTTGCATTTTTATTTTTTACTCTAATAAAGCATTTCATCCAAGCCTGTTATTTTTTAAAGGATTCGTCAGTGGAGCGTTTTTTTAAAATTTTTTTATAACAGGTCCCGCTCCAGATGCTTATTTGCACAATATTTAGCAACAATTATTGAGCAGTTGATTTGACTGTGTATCTTTATCTGCAGCCAGTACAACAGCGCATCCTCATATGCAGCCGATTCAACAGCACATCACCATATGCAGCCGATTCAATAGCACATCACCATATGCAGCCGATTCAACAGCGCATCCCCATACGCAGCCGATTCAACAGCTCATTTCCATATGCAGCCGATTCAACAGCGCATTTCCATATGCAGCCGAGTTAACAGCGCATCCCCACACAGAAAGAAATTTGGCATTAGGAGATTTTTATGTCTTTTGAAATACTCAATGTAATTATAACTAACATTACTATTTTTGAATTCGTAAATAAAATAAGTGGTAATTTTTTTTTTCAACGTTCCTTATAATACAGGGTTTAATGTATACGGTATTTTAAAACTTCTTGTAATGGTATATTACAATCTTTAGAAAAACGCTTTACCGAATTAAAAATATATTATTTCGATTATTTCTGAAATCGAACACGAACAAAATATGGTAATTATTTATTGCCAAATTTCATTCTGTGCATATGCAGCCGACTCAACAGCGTATCCCCATATGCAGCCGATTGTACTGTGAATTTTTAAATGCAATCTATATTACTGCGCATTTCCGTGTACAGTCAATTCATCAGTGCTTTCTAAAATGCATCATGATTTTGAATATTATATCAAATATTATTATATTAGATATCATAATATCTTTATTATATAAATATTTACAATATTATTTATAATATTTCTTTATATACAATGTTTTTTGTATAAATTATGTCTTGATCATTCTTATTTTCTCCGTTGACTATTGCGCTTTTGCTTAAAAATAATTTTAAATTATTATGTTTTATCCTTGAAAGAGGAACATATAATTGTCCATGACTAAAATCAGGTGATAGCAAATATACACCAACTTTTTCATAAGATTGTCCTTGGGATTTATTAATAGTCATTACAAAACCTAATCTTATAGGAACCTGTTTTCTTTGCATGTTAAAAGAGATATCTTCTTTAGATGGAGATAAAATTATTCTTGGAATAAAAACTAATTTACCTTGGTTTTTTCCACTTGCCAATTCAGCTTGGATAGAATATCTTAGTAGGTTTTTTACTATTAACCTTGTCCCGTTACAAAGTCCCTTATTTACATTCAAAATTCTTAAAAGAATTATAATAGCTCCTACTTTTAAGTGTAATTTATGTGGTCGAAGTCCATTAGGAATTAACGTATTTAAAAATTCTGTAGGTAATATAACATCTTAATTTTTTTTGTTATCATCTTCGGCTGTATACTTAAATATTCAACATAGTCTCCTTCTATTATATTCAAAACGTCTTATCGATTTGAATAACATTATTATTTTTAGGAGACAAAATAACTTTATGTATTAGATTTTTACTATTTATTTTTATTTTATTTCCAAATATTTCTTCGACAATATGTTCTCTAATGATAAGATTTTCTGGTATAGCACTAAGTTCATTATCATCTTTAAAAAGATTACGACGTTTTCCTTCCTCGATATCTAATAATCATTGTTTGAAATTATTATCATTATCTGAAACTCGCAGATTTTCACTTAATGTCGTACGCATAAAATTTTGCCATAATAAACTAAATTTAACCGAATTTTCTATAATATTAAAATGACTTTTATGTTGAACAATTGGTAATGTTTGCCTGAAATCTCCTAATACAATTACAGTTTTACCACCGAAGGGTTGGTGTTGTACATCGCATAAATCTTGAAAATGACAATCAACTGCCTCAAAAGCAAATTTGTAAGTCATAGATATTTCATCCCAATATTATTTGTGTTTCCTTTAATTTTTTTCCTTCTGCAGAGTTAGGCTTAACATTGCATGTTGTGCAATCTGTTACATTCAACGGTAGTTTAAATATTGTGTGCACTGTTTTTCCATCAATCAATGAATTCGCTGCTATACCTGTCCAAGCAACACATAAGTAACGTATATTATGATATTTAAAATAAGCTATTAGAACGTTAAGTGAATAACTTTTTCCTGTTCCACCTGGTCCATCAATAAAAATACATTTTTGTTTATTTTGATTTAAACTTTTTATAGTAGAGTCAAATATTTGTCTTTGTTTCTCTTAAGGAATTTATTTTTGTTTCCAATTCATTTAGAATATCATCATTATAATTTAAAACTAGCAAAAACTACCTCGCTTCTAACGTCGCTCGGTTGAATTTTCATATATTATATTATTATGTATAAATTAGCCAATTTTAAAATAAAAAAGAATCGACGCAACTTATGAATTGTGATATTGTAGTTTTGTACTAAATTAAATTTTTCTATTTTTATAAAAAAGATTAATTAAAGTTACAATGTGCATAAAAATTGTTTAAATACAAATTATATCATGATGAATTAAGAATTTGTTCTACTAAATTGCATTTGAATCAATGAAAAAATATAATAGGAATTTTTTCTTTTTAATCACGTGTTTCAATCACGAACCATGAAATAATCGAAAACAGTATTTGACGTTTGCTAGAAATAACAACTGCACGGAGAAAAGAAAGTATTGTTAAAATAGGTTCTAAATCAAGTATATCTAATTTATGTATTAAGGTACTTGAAAAAAGAGTGACGATATAATTTCAATTAGTACTATAGCTTGAATTTTAGGGACCAATGTTGGTACTATTATATTATGAAGTAAGAGCATAAATTTGCGATGCTTACTGCCTTTTTTTTGGTATTAAGACTGATCTTTTACCTACTCGATTCAAGGGCAATATTTCGCAGAAAATGCAATTATTAACCTCTTTTCGTGCGGCTTTTCCTGTTACTAAAATTGAAAATTATTAAATATAGAATTATTTATATAATATATAACTCTTTAAAATTACTAATAATTAATATTTAAATTCGTGATATTCAAGGATTAAAACGATACATGTTTATCTTCCATATTCCGTTTTAAAATAGTTACTTTTGAGTTTCAAATTAATGATTAGAAATTTAAAATTGATATATATATTATATGATTTACATTATATTTATCAATTGTTGAAAATCGTTACACAATTTATTGGGTTTTACGATAACAGGTATTAATTATATTGAAGCTTTTCGCTCCTAACGTCGCTTAGATGAATTTTCTTTTATTATATTATTATGTATAAATGACTAATTTTAAGTAAATAAGAATTAATTAATTTAATTTTGAGTACTGAATTAAATTATAAATAATTTGATGAAACATAATATAAAAATATATGTACACATGTGCTTAAAGTAAAAAAGCGTATAATTTATTTCAAGTGACTATTTCTCACTCTACTTCCATTAGAAAAACAAAGATAGTACGATATTTGATGTAAATAAACTGAGAACTGGGTACTGAGTTACAACTATAATTTCCAGACCTCAATATATGACCATGAATTTGAATTATGAAATTAATTTATAAGTGAAACATGCTTAAAAGAAATTCGTGTTGATTTCTAATAAAAATATCTTCACAAATGTATTTTATATATATGAAATATGAAATTTAAATAGAAAAAATCATAAGATTAAAATACAACATTTTAGTTAATTTTAAATTCGAATATTTCGGAATAAAAAAATAACTATTTGCAATTACTTAACAATCCTTTTTGCATCTAATATAAACATTCAATGAGATACAAATATTACAAAGTGTATGTATCACAAGTAAGGTTTGTATATCATAAATATTATAATTTTTAGAAAATTCTTGATATCAATAGATTATTAATTTGGAAAATTAAATATTTTTTTATTGATGACAAGTAACTTTTCAAAAATAGTTAAAATAATACTGTAAATGTCAATCAAATAACATTTTCATCAAAATAAATTTCAACGCTATAATTATTAAAATAAACATTTTTATTTAACTACAATCTATTGTAATAATTATTTTTTCAATATATATGTATTAAAAAAATAATATTTTTATTTGATGAACAGTTATATAAATATTATATATTTATAATTGTATAACTAAATTCATTAAATTAAAATTGTACTCAGTCATCATTCAGAGAATGAGGTATTTAAATTAGTTTTCGTGAAAATATATTATTTAAAAAGTTACTTGTTAACAATTTTTTATAAATAACATACATTTAACCTTAATTACATTTTCATTTGTACACGTGTTTATATTTAAATGAATTGTGATTTATATAAAAATTGTTAGCAATTCATTTCATTGAAGCAATAATATTTTTAATAAGAGAAACATTAATTTTTTAAAAATATCAAATTACCTCATTTGAAAAATTATAATTACATGATATAAAAATATTTTTTTTAATATCGTTTGAACATAAATTTTATGAAATACAATTAAAAAAAATTATTCATCAGATATTAAATTTTTTTAATAGTCAATTATAAAGATAGGACAATATATAAAATATGAATAAATGTTTCTGATTATGTCTATAATTATGCATTTATATGTATGAACTGTCTAGATAGAAGTAGAATTTCCCCTAAAAAAGTAAACATTTCAAAAGATAATTTACTTATTATTTGCGAAACATTTATTATGAATGTGGAAAAAAATAATATTCTGTAATATCACTCTATAATTTGTATTAAATATGATACAAATCATTGAAAGTACAATTATTTCATTATGTTAAATTTGTTGTCAAAGTTTGATTATATTTTACTATGAAAAGATAAAAAAAATAACTACCTTTCCATTCTATTGCTGAATTCCCATAAAAGGAATGTATTAACTTGTAGTATGTCTCGTGATGATTATTTATTTGAATTCTTAAATTATTCCAATCATTAGTTTTCAAGATATTTAAATTTCTGATTCCAAATAAAACAATTTTAGCAAATAATATTGGAACCCAAACTACTCAATAACTAATGAATAGATTTATGTAAAAATTTAACTAAATAATCTTCGTGATACATACTGTATGTTAATGCATCTATTTATTCAAAATTTTAAAATACAATGGAAATATAATTAATATTTATGGGTGGAAGTGTGCTGTCTATTTTACATCTCCTTAAATAATTTATATTTATAAAATTCACATAATATCATACAAAAAATAATTAAAATGAGAATCATATATTCAATATAATTGTCAACTATGAATAAAAAGTTTAAAAAATTAAGTGATAACTTATAAATAGTTATATTATTTCATTGAATATATTTCCAACCTAAATAATTAACTTCATGTTAAAACTAAATTCAATTAGCATTCAATACCACAAGTTATTTAAAAAATTTACCATTATTCAAAATTATTAAAAAGTTATTTATAAAAAGTATTCCCATATCAAAATTTCAAAATTATACCAATTTAATTTTTTATTCTTTACATTAGAGAATTAGTTTTGGTGTTGAAATTTTTTTGTGAATTGAAACATATATATATATATATATATATATATATATATATATATATATATATATTATCTTATAGTAAAATATTTTATCACCTTGTATGAAAATTATTTTGTAAAAGTAGAATAATGCTGCGAATAAACAAATGATTATAAGAAAATATTGATAACTGTAAATAACAATAGAAAAGCGTTAGGCTAGAAATAAATAATGGTTCTCACATAGCATGGAAGATTTCACTGAAATATTTTGAATTATTCAACTGGATTATTTCAATAGAACCTTTCATGCAGATTATTGAAAGTCTTCACGGAATATTCCAGAATATTCCACTGGAATCTTCCATTGAAAGCTTCCAGCAATATTTTAGGAATATTTCAAAGGAATGTTCGAAAACTTTTACGGAATATTCCATGTAATATTCACGAAAGATTTCCGAAATATTTCATAAAATATTCCATGTAATGTTTATGAATATTCCAGTAAAATATTCCATGAAAGATTCCAGAAAGATTCCATAAACGTTTCGCTGGAAGATTCCGATAAACTTTAAAATCGTACAGCGGATAATTACATAAATCTTTCAGAACTAGTCAACTAAATATTCCACAGAAAGATTTGAGTAATCTTTCAGTAGAATATTACATGAAAGATTTCAGAAAGATCCCATAAACATTTCACTGGAAGATCTCAAAAAACTTTCAAATCGTAAAGTGGAATATAACATAAATCTTCCATAAATAGTCAACGAAATATTCTACAAAAAGATTTAAGTAATCTTCCAGTGGAATATTTTATTAAAGATTTCAGAAAGATTCCAGGAACATTTCACTAGAAGATTCCTAAAATCTTTTAAATCGTACAGCGAAATATTACATAAATCTTCCGTAAATATTCCACGGAATATTTTGCGCAAAGATTACAGTAATCTTCCAGTGGAATATTGCTTAAAAGATTCTAGAATGATTCCATGAAGTTTTCGTTGGAAAGTTGCGCGGAACGTTACGGGAGGTTTCGGGTGACGCCGATAAGGGGATGTTTGTTAAATGGGAGTTTCATCCCCAAGCGGTTGAGAGATACCTCACTTACTATAAAAGCGAAAGGGTATCAGCACTTTGATGTGCACAGTCAAAGCGAATATTTAAATGCGATTTTATAACTAAATGTTTATGTATGCGTATATGTACTGATGTATAAGTGTAATGTGTTATTATATAATATCAACGAATATAGACGCTCATTGAAGCGTACTCTTAAATGGGAAATTTCTGCCAAAAATGAGTTACCCAGTTACTGAGGGCGCCACTAGATCCCATGTATTTTTATATCTATATATATCAAATTATTTATATGTATAGATATACAAACAATGTTAAAGTGTTACCCAGCGTATCGGACGAAAAATTTAACCCAGAAGTACGCTTCTATAAGCGTCTATCTTCGTTGATAATATATATACCATCCCCTCACAGCATTTCACATTTTCCAAAAATCTTCCAGGAACATTTCATGAAAGATGAAAGATTACCCAAACCTCCCATTTTATATTCTTTAAATCTCTCAAGAGTATTCCATGGATTATTCCATTGTAGGAAGAATCAAGGACATACGAATATTACAGGAATTATCATATCACGGAAGATTCCTGAAATATTCCAAATCTTGTTATTTAAATCAGTGTTATTGAAATTTAAAAACTGTTGTAATGGCTAACTATCCTCCAAATGAGATTGTTGATATGATAATGGTTTTAGGGAAATGTCATAATAATTATCGTGTTGCAGCAAGACTTTACGCTAAACGCTTTCCAGATAGAACACATCCCAGTGATAGGTCAATACAAAGTTTAACTGACAGAGCTCGTCGAGGACGTCTAGCTCGCCAACGCAGGCGTCATGAGTACAACGAAGATGATGCTCGTGTTGTAACTATTCTTGCGGTTATTCATCTTAATCTTCATGTCAACAGTCGTCAAATAGAAATGTAAGTTGGTATTACAAGACGAACATTTTTGAGAATTTCAAATAGGCTTAATTACCATGCTTACCATATCACGCTCGAACAGGAACTGACAAGGAATCATATGCAAATGAGGACTGAATTTTGCCGATGGGCCTTACACATTGTAGAAAATGATCTCAATTTTTTCAAATATGTACTTTTTTCTGACGAAGCTAAATTTTATAGCGATGGACAATTAAATAGGCACAATCGTCATTATTGGTCAAATGAAAATCCTTATTGGCACAGAGCTGTAGATCATCAGCATCGCTGGAGCCTTATGGTATGGTGTGCGATTGTAAATGGATATTTGATTGGCCCTTACTTTTTTGAGCAGAATGTTAATGGAGACAGATATTTGCAGTTAATAAGAGACCACTTGCCAGAATTAATGGAAGATGTTGATTTAGAAACTAGAAGAAGAATGTGGTTTCAGCAGGATGGTGCACCACCACACTTTGCACGGATTGTCCGAGAATTTTTGAATCAAAATTACCATGAAAGATGGATCGGTAGAGCAGGGCCAGTTAATTGGCCTTCTAACTCACCTGATTTAACATTTCCAGATTTTTATTTGTGGGGATTCCTAAAAAATGTTATTTTTAAAGAGCGGCCTACAACTAGAGAAAACATGCAAAATCGCATTCGTCAAGCATGTGCGGGAATTCCGAGACAGACTCTACTGAAGACTGTACGTCCTTTTCGAAGGCGCTTAACTTTGTGTCTGCACGTAAATGGAGGTAACTTTGAACATTTGCTTAGTGGTTAAAACAGTGATAGGCAAGGGGACTCACGATAATTCAGCATCCCAACGTGAGAGGCAAGGGGACTCACGATAATCCAGCACCCCGACGTGAGAGGCAAGGGGACTCACGATAATCCAGCACCTCGACGTGAGAAGCAAGGGGGCTCACAATAATCCAGCACCCCGACGTGAGAGGCAAGGGAACTCACGATGATCCAGCACCCCAAAGGTAACACGATCCTATTACTTCCACGTCGTTGTTCCTGGGTAACGCTAAAGACAAGATAAGCATATTATGTTATTTAATCTTGAATTGACCTTCTTCAGATCCATTCACGACATAACAAACTCAAAATATCACTTTGAGTGTCACTTTTTCTAACTGCAGTGTCAAAAATAGGCCAAGGCCCCCTTCGCCATGCACAAATTTTTTCTAAACTTTTCTTTCATACCAATACACCAAAAGTCTTAGGAAACCAGTGTAATTCAGATAAAGAGCATTCGATAAGTTTTTCAATATTTGACCTTGATTTTGGACCATTCCAAGGTCATAAAATCAACTTTCCCCTAGAATAATCTTAACGTAAAATTAACTAATATTTTTAAATTTGTAGTCTAAAATAGGAAATTCTATTACTAAAAAAAAATTATTTATCTTAAAATGACCTTGAAATTTGACCTTAAGGTCAAGATGGTCAAGATTCTTTTACCTTGGAACTAAGATGACCATTTAACACTACTTAGATCATTTGCATTTATCAGCAAACCAAGATAAAGCAGAAAAAGGGAATTTAATCGGTTTTTAGATATTTGA
Source organism: Anastatus disparis (assembly GCA_017163975.1). Lineage (NCBI taxonomy): Eukaryota > Metazoa > Arthropoda > Insecta > Hymenoptera > Eupelmidae > Anastatus > Anastatus disparis. Next base: position 173,087 of record JAFFSR010000323.1, read on the forward strand.
CCTCGATTTTTGTCCTTGAAAAGGTCACCAAATAAATTTTGACCTGTGACGAACTTATCTTGGAATTTTTCGCTCTTTTCAAATCCGCAGTCAAACATAAGTATTCCTATTTAAAAAAATGGTCTTGACCTTCAAATGACCTTGAAATTGGACCTCAAGGTCAAAACCAAGGGCGCATTTAAATGGCCCCTTCTATCACGGTCAATTTTGCATTGGACCTTTTTTTTGTAGCTGCAGTAGGTTCGGAGAAAATTGAGTGCGAAGATTAAAATGACCCACCGTATATATATATATATATATATATATATATATATATATATATATATGGGTCAATCCACGTCAAACGGATAATGGCTCTGTCCAAAATTGTAGATCACTAAAAAAGTCGTGCATGGGCTCAAAATTTTCGTCTTACACTCTACTTTCTTTTGCAATGTAGCGATTTAAAAAAATCCAAAATGGCGGCCTTAATATGGCGACTCAAACCTAGAAATTTCATGAAAAATTTTCAAAAATTAATTTCAATTCATTTAAATCTGATTCTACATATTTTTTATATCAGAAATCAATTTAGCGTTCGATTTTACATGAGAATATAGTATTGCACTCAAGGTAAAAAAATTTTACAATATCATCTAAAGGTCATATCGCGATACAATAGTTATTTCTTGAATTAATCATTGATAAACCTTAATTAGTAAGAAAATGAAGATACTAATAGGTAACTCGAGTTACTGAATCCAAATCTGATATCCGCTTAACCCTACCAGTCTCCATCAAGGTCATTTAAAGGTCAAATCGCGAATATCTTCTATTATTTGATAAGATTAAGACACCTATAAGTTTTACGTGATGCTGGATCCGAATCCGAGACCTGTTGGAGTGTCAAACGACGTAATTACAGAAAAATTCGTTTAAACTGTGGTTTCTTGGAGAACAAAAATTTTCTTTTAGTCAATATTTGAATAATTTTTACGTAATTACGTCGTTTGACACTCCAACAGACCCCGGTTTCGGATTCAGCAACACGTAAAACTTGAAAGTGTCCTAACGTTATCAAATAATAAAAGATATTCGCGATTTGACCTTCAAATGACTTTCATACAGATCTTGTAGGGATAAGCGGACATCAGATTTAAATTCAGTAACTCGAGTTATCTATCAGTATCTTCAATTCTTCACTAATTAACATTGATCAATGAGTAATTCGAGAAATAACTATTATTTCCCGATATGACCTTCCGATGACTCACTAATTAACATTGATCAATGAGTAATTCGAGAAATAACTATTATTTCCCGATATGACCTTCCGATGACATTGTAAATTTTTTTTACCTCAAGTGCAATACTATATTCCTATGTAAAATTGAACGCTGAATTGATTTCTGATGTAAAAAAATATGTAGGATCTGATTTGAATGAATTAAAATCAATTTTTGAAAATTTTTTATGATATCTCTAGGTTTGAGTCACCATATTAAGGCCGCCATTTTGGATTTTTTTAAATCGCTACATTGCAAAAGAAAGTAGAGTGTAAGACGAAAATTTTGAGCCCATGCACGACTTTTTTAGTGATCTACAATTTTGGACAGAGCTATTATCCGTTTGACGTGGATTGACCCATATATATATATATATATATAAATAATTGCCAAAAATAATCATTTCTTATCATCATATAATTTTTACAAATTTCATTATTATTTATTTATCATATAACAATTAATTCATAGCATTTTTCATAATTTCTTTAATTTTTCAGCTTTTAAAGTGAAAAGGCAGTAAATTAAATCAGTTAATATAAAAGCAATTCTTTAGTGAATATCTTTGGAAAAAGTTCATTAAAAATGAATGAAAATTCTTAAGAGAATTTTCATTTTCAATAATGGTTTTGACTGAGGAAGATAAATTGATTGTTAAAAGACAGGGATGGTATGGTGGAATTGCTTTCATGTTAACTGATATTCATATATTAAAATTTAATAACATTTCAAACCAGTGCACCTCATTCGACATACAATTAACTTCACTAATTCAGAGACCACAATATGTTAATTCAGTACTGATTGATGGAGAATTTATACAGTTATTATTTACCGGAAATTTAGAAAAGAGTCACCAGATTCGTGTGTATTATAATAATAAGGTAATTCATATATATGACAGTTTGAATTTTATATATTTACAAGATGAGTATAAGATTTATATAAACAGATTATTTCCAAACAAATCAGAACTAAGCACAGTATTCAAAACAGTACAATCACAAACGAATAATTATGATTGTAGCATTTTTGCAATGGTTTTTTCTGTTGCAGTACTTTATAATTTAGGTCCATGTTGTTTAAGATATAATGTTTCTCAAATGCGATTACGTTTATAAAGAATTTTTGAAACGCAAAAAATAAAAATGTTTCCAGTTTTACAAAATTATAATAATGCAAAAATTAATTACGATAATCCACCGGATATGATAAAAAGGAGTTTTTGTCATGAGCAAGGTCTTAATCAAATACCATTTGATTTAGATTTCGCCGAGCTTGAGATATTATAAAAAAAATCACAAATGCATTTATTGCCAGAACAAAAAAAGATCATGAAAATGTATCGAAAACAAAAAAATTTGAATCATGAAACAATTTTGATGGAAATTGACAATGACATTTCAGATAGAAATTTTTAAAAAACAGATAATGATATGATGGGAATCGATGACATCCACTTGAATTATAACGATAATAAAATTGGGACACTTGAGATTAAATTGAATGAAGAAAAAAAAGAATCGCAAGAAATAGATGAAAAAGAAACTTTATTTGTAACAGAACTTAAGAGCTTGACGAAGCTGCCCCCCTTCTAATAATATTTCCAATCCTAACTTATGAATAAACGATGCGTTTAATCAAGTTTTTTTGCTACAAAGTAAAAATTTGTAAGATCATACTCCAGTGCGGACAACTCAAGAAATCCACCAAAATATCAGACATATAAAGTTATAATAAAAACTTTCAATGTATCGTATTTCAAAGTGAGGTCTATCAAGTTTGATATCTACTTTCCAATCCAAGCTCATAAAAAAATAACAAGTCCAAATGATTTTTCGTTTGACAAAAATTATTGTATTAATATAGCTTTAGTACGGACAAGTCATTATATTTGTTTAATTTATTAATTTAAAAAGATACTGATATAATAAAAAAAGCAAAACTTAAGTGATGCAGCTCCGACATTCCGTTAATAGGAAAATGGTAACAGAAGAATCACACGAATATAAAAAGATTTCAGAAAAAGACATTATTATGAAAATGCAAGAAACAAAAAAGTAATGATAAATTAGAATTAAGACGTGTTCAAGAAACTTTACGTAAGAAAAAAGCTTATATGAAAATGAAAAAAGGACAACCAAATAAATATAAACAGAAATTAGAAAATACTAAGATAACAAAATGGCAATTCAAGGAAACAATGAGTACTGATAAATTGGAACGAATACGTGCGAATGAGGCTTTACGTAAGAAAGAAGCTTATATAAAAATTAAAGAAAAACAACCAAAAAAATATGAAGAAAAATTATAAAATATTAAGTGTAAACGATCAAAAATTGAAGATAATAATTATAATGAAAATTAGAATAATAATAATCATAATAACAATCATAATATTGTATTAAACGAAGTTATTGATGAAACAATGAAGGGCAAAGTAGAAAAAAAATTAAAGAAATTAAATGAAAAAATATTAACTTAAAAAATTAATTTGAAACTGATTGGTTGTATGGCAAATATATATTTCGATGAAAATCTCATATCTGAAAATTACATTGGTTCCATGACGAATACATGTGTTTATTGTGATGCGCAACATTTTGCTTTTTAATATACTAAAAGTAACAATTTCTCCAATTGTTGTCATAAAGTAGAATTGTTAGAAAATCCACCTTACCCAGAACGATTAATGTTTTGAGCAACTGAATTTACGGAAGAAAGTATTGATTTTCGTCGAAATGTTAGGTTGTAAAATAATGCTTTAGCATTCGCAAGTTTTGATGCCAATTTCGATACATTGCCGGGTAAAGGACCACAAGTTATTCAAATATGTGGACAAATTTACCACAATGTTTATGCGTTACATCCTAATAAAGATGAAGCACGTAAATATGGACTATTATATATTTTAGATAATGAAATGGCAACGATTGAACTTAACAATATTGAAACATTTAGATAACTTAATAAGAGATATTAACCCTCATGCTAAAGCCTATAAAATGATGCATGAAGCAGGAGAAGAAGAACTACAACGATGTGCAAAAATCAATTGTCTTCTGAAAACTGTTACTATGCCTATTGTCCGCAATAATAATTTCGATAAAAATAGATATAATCTACCTACCTGTAATGAAGTAGCAATAGTATACGTTGAAGAAGACGATATGCCTCCTATTGAACGTGATATTGTCATTTACCCTAAGTCTGATAAACCAATTAGTATACTAACAATTAGCAAACACACAGATCCTAGGACATATTCGCTTATTCATCCTAATGGTGGTTTCGGATGGATGTCAAATATGAAAAATAAATTTGGAAAATCTAATATTAAAAATTTGCAATTTTATTATTATAGATTTAGTGTTAAAAATGAATTTCATCCATTTCCTAATTTAGGAAAATTATCTCAACAGTTCATTGTTGATGCGTTTGTAAAAGTTGAAACCTCCAGATTATATTTCATACGAAAAAACCAAAATGTATTAAGAAGTGATTGTTACAAAGGTGTCATGGACTATTTACATAACAAAAAAGAATTAGATTATTCAAAAATTGGAAAAATGGTAATATTACCATCAAACTTTACAGGAAGTCAACGATTTTTAAAACAAAATTACATTGATTCAATAACACTTGTAAATTATCATTGTAAACCTGAGCTTTTTGTAACTATGACCTGTAACCCACATTGGAATAAAATAACTGAAAACTTGGAAATTTATAAAAATGCAATAGATAGACCAGATATTATAACAAAAGTATTTTATCAAAAAGTAGAGGAATTCAAAAATTTAGTAATAAAAAAGGGAATATTAGGAAAATGTATTGCATATAGTTATGTAATTGAATTTCAAAAACGAGGATTACCACATATGCATATGTTGTTATTCTTAGATAAAAATGATAAATTTGACATTCCCGAAAAAGTTGATAAAATAATAAGTGCGGAAATCCCAAATAGAGATATTCATCCAAAATTATATAGTATTGTTAAACAATTTATGATACACGGTCCCTGTAGTATGCAAAATATAAATTGTCCGTTTATGGATAAAAATACGAAACAATGTACGAAAAATTTTTCCAAAAAAATTTAATAATACGACAACATTTAAATCAAATGGGTATCCACTATACAAACGCAAAAATGATGGCGTCAAAATTATTATTAAAAATAAATTTACAGAAAGAATTGCAGATAATGGATTCGTTGTTCCTTATAATCCTTACTTATTATTGAAATTTAATGTACACATAAACGTAGAAGTTTGTTCCACTGTACAATGAATAAATATTTATTCAAATACTGTTATGAAGGTCATGATTGTGCATACATTAAAATACATCAAGTAAATGTTGATTTAAGATCAGTAAATGAAGACACTTTTGAAAATGACAATAGTGAAAATATTGAATATGAATATGACGAAATCAAACAATACATTAATACACGATATTTATGTCCACCTGAAGCAATGCACAGATTATTAGAATATCCTTTACATGTTATTTCACATACTATAAAATGTTTAAGCGTTCATGAAGAGAATCAACAAAACGAATTTTTTAAAAAAGGAAAAGAAGAAATGATCATGCAAAAAAATGACATTAACATCATATTTTGAATTGAATAGAGAAAATTTCAAAGCACGAAATTACTTATATTCAGAAATACCAAATTTTTATACATTTGATGGAAAACTGTAAAAGTGGGATAAAAGAAAAAAAAAAGAAAACCAATACTCACTAGGAGAGTGTCACACCTCCGGATCACGGATTTTGCTCAAACTTCGGGATAAGTTTTCAGATGATGAAATATGAAAAAAGCTAAAGTTATAGTCATAAATACTCAATATTTCCCTAGTTACAGGCAATTAAAGAAAATCACTAAAAAACTTACTAGATTTTTAAACGCATATAGTTCGTTAGCGTCGATAGCTACAAGCTTGAAACCTTTTTTAAATTAAAGCTGAGCTCAAATCCTTTCGAATTAGTAGTTATAGTGTGTAAAAATATTATTTTTTCCCAAAGTTAGAGCGTAATAAGGATTGGACCCAATTTCAGCTTTTATTATTAATTAATGTTTTTAAAAGAAAAATCAGGTCCAATGTTTATCACGCTCTAACTTTGGAAAAAAATAATATTTTCACATGCTATAACTACTAATTCGAAAGGATTTGAGCTCAGCTTTAATTTAAAAAAAGTTTAAAGCTTGTAGTTATTAATGCTAAAGAACTATATGCGTTTAAAAATCTAGTAACTTTTTAGTGATTTTCTTTAATTGCCTGTAACTAGAGAAATATTAAGTATTTATGACTATAACTTTAGCTTTTTTCATATTTTATCATCTGAAAACTTATCCCGAAGTTTGAGCAAAATCCGTGATCCGGAGGTGTGACACTCTCCTAGTCAGTAGAATGTACTTAGTAAGTCCGAAAGATAGAAAACGTTATTTCATTAGGTTATCACTATTACATGTTGAAGGAGCCACGTCTTTTGAAGCTTTGCATACTGTTAATGATGTGATGTACAATTCGTTTTATGAGGCAGCTAATGCAAAACAATTAATTAATGAAGATAAAGAATGGGATAGATGCTTGGAAGAAGCATCTTCAACAGAATTCCCTTATGCTCTTCGTGAATTATTTGCTTTTATTTGCCTTTAATATAATCCTATAAGGGCACGAGATTTCTATGAAAAATATAAAGATAAATTTTACCACCCTAAATACGAAAAAAATGTAGGTGAAAATCTTGCATTGAATGTTATTGAAAATAATTTACAAGTTAATGCATTTTTATTAAACGATTTTAATTTACCTAACATAAGCATATTTATAGAAGAAGATAATAATGAAACAATTTTAAATCATGATAATTATATTCTAAATGAATTAGAAATAAAAATATATTCTTTAAGTAATAAACAAAGGCAAATATTTGACTCTACACTAAAAAGTTTAAACAGCCAAAGTAAAGAAAAATATATTTTTATAGATGGACCGGGTGGAAGTGGAAAAAGTTATTTACTTAACGTTTTAATAGCTTATTTTAAATATCATACCATACATTATTTATGTGTAGCTTTGACAGGTATAGCAGCGAATTCATTAGTCGATGGAAAAACCGTGCATACAACATTTAAACTACCGTTAAATATAACAGATTGTACAACTTGTAATATTAAGCCTAATTCTGCAGAAGGCAAACAATTGAAGGAAACACAAATAATGATTTAGGATGAAATATCCATGACTTCGAAATTTGCTTTTGAAGCGGTTGATCGTCTTTTTCAAGATTTATGCAATGTAAACCAACCCTTCGGTGGTAAAACTGTAATTATATCAGGAGATTTCAGGCAAACATTACCAATTCTACGACATAGTAGCCGTATAAACATTATTGAAAATTCAGTTAAATTTAGTTTGCTAAGGCAGAATTTTGAGCAAATGAAGTTAAATGAAAATCTGCGAGTTTCGGATAATGATATTAATTTTAAACAATGGTTATTAGACATTGGAGAAGGAAAACGCCGCGATGTTTTTGAAGATGATAATAAAGTAAGTGCTATACCAGATAATTTTATCATTAAAGAAAATCTTGTCGAAGAAATATTCGGAAAAACAATAAAAATAGACAATACGAATATAACAGAAAAAGTTATTTTGGCTCCTAAAAATAATGATGTTACTGAAATCAATAATAATGTTTTGAATTTAATGGAAGGAAACCATGTTGAATATTTGAGTATTGATACTGCTGAAGATTATAACAAAGAAAATTTAGATATTATGTTACCTACAGAATTTTAAAATAAGTTAACTCTTAATGGCCTTCCACTACATAAATTACATTTAAAAGTAGGGGCTATCATTATACTTTTAAGAAATTTAAATGTCAATAAGGGACTTTGTAATGGAACAAGGTTGATAGTAAAAAAAATGCTTAAATATTCCATTCAAGCGGAATTAGCAACTGGTCAAAACAAAGGTAAATTAGTTTTCATTCCAAGAATAAATTTATCTCCATCTACGGAAGAAATTCCATTCAATATGCAACGAAAACAGTTTCCTATTAGATTCGGATTTGCAATGACTATTAATAAATCACAAGGACAATCTTATGAAAAAGTTGGTGTTTATTTGCCGTCACCAGTTTTCAGTCAAGGGCAATTATATGTTGCTCTTTCAAGGACGAAATTCAAAAACAATTTAAAATAATTTTTAGGTGACTATGCTATTGACAACGGAAAAATAAAAACGATCAGAACACAATATATACAAAAAACATTGTTTATAAAGAGATATTATAAGGAATATGTCAATATGTATTTTATATTTATGTTTGAGATTGTGTTAATAGTTGAATTTAAAATATAATAATATATATAATATTTAATAAAAATAAATATCAACTGACGCTTTCAAAATAGTTTAATATGATGTTGAATCAGCTGTATAAAAGACGCGCTGGTAAATTGGCTGCATAAGGGAACGTGCTGTTGAATCAGCTGCATACGAGGATACGCTATTAAATCGACTACATTAGGGAATGCGCTGTTGATTTGGCTGCAAATAGGGATGCACTGTAGAATCGGCTGCATATGAGGATGCGCTGTTGAATCGGCTGCATATTGGGATGCGCTGTTGAATCGGCTGAATATTGGGATGCGCTGTTGAATGAGCTGCATATTGGGATGCGCTGTTGAATCGGCTGCATATTGGGATGCGCTGTTGAATCGGCTGCGTATTGGGATGTGCTGTTGAATCGGCTGCATATTGGGATGCGCTGTTAAATCGGCTGCATATTGGGATGCGCTGTTAAATCGGCTGCATATGGGGATGCGCTGTTTAAACGGCTGCATATTGAGATGCGCTGTTTAATCGACTTCATATGAGGATATGCTGTTAAGTCAGCTGCATATGGAGATGCGCTATTAGATTTGCAATGTCAAGTGTAAGCATGAGACGTTAAAACATTGCATTTGAAATAAAAAAAAATATTATAGCGTCTGGAGCGGAGCCTGTATAAAACATCATAAAAATACGTTACACTGAAAAATCCAATGTAAAAGTATACAGGCTTGGATGAAACGCTACGTTAGAAAACATATTGACCAAAAAATGTAGGAATCAAAAAAATATAAAGTGTAAAAAATTATAAGGCCCAAGAAAGTATTAGGTTCAATAAAATATAAGGCCCAAAAAAATTACGGCCCAAGAAAATATAAGGCCTAAAAAATATAGAGACTAAAAAAATATTGGGCCCAAAAAAATTAGAGCCCAAGAAAATATAAGGCCCAAAAAATATAGAGACCAAAAAATCATTGGGCTCAAAAAAATATTGAGTCCAAAAAATTATAAGGCCCAAAAAAAATAAGGCCCAAGAAAGTATAAGGCTCAATAAAATATAAGGCCCAATAAATATAGAGACCGAAAAAATATTGGGCTAAAAAAAATATTAAGTCCAAAAAATTATAAGGCCCAAAAAAATATAAGGCCCAAGAAAGTATTAGGCTCAATAAAATATAAGGCCCAAAAAATATAGAGACCGAAAAAATATTGGGCCCTAAGAAAATTAGGGCCCAAGAAAAAATAAGGCCCAAAAAATATAGAGACCAAAAAATCATTGGGCCCAAAAAAATATTGAGTCCAAAAAATATAGAGACCGAAAAAAAATTGGGCTAAAAAAAATATTGAGTCCAAAAAATTATAAGGCCCAAGAAAGTATAAGGCTCAATAAAATATGAGGCCCAAAAAAAATTAGGCCCAAAAAATATAGAGACCAAAAAAAAATTTGGCCCAAAAAAAATCGGGCCAAAAAAATTATTGAGTCCAAAAAATTATAAGGCCAAAGAAAATATAAGGCTAAATAAAATATAAGGCCCAAAAAATATAGAGACCGAAAAAATATTGGGCCCAAAAAAATATTGAGTCCAAAAAAATATTAGGCCCAAAAAAATATTGAGTCCAAAAAATTACAATGCCCAAGAAAATTATAATGCCCAAGAAAATATAAGGCCCAAGAAAATATAAGGACCGAGAAAATATAAGGCCCAACAAAATAAAAGGCCCCAGAAAATATAAGGCCCAAGAAAATATAAGGCCCAAGAAAGACACATTAAAAAAATGCGGAGAACCGGAGACCCGGAGAACCGGAGAACCAGAGAACCGGAGAACCGGAGAAACAGAGAAAAAAGTGGTTTCACTTTAATATAATATAAGATTGTTTCATCATCATTATCTTCTATGTATGTGCTTATGTTAGGTAAATTAAATCGTTTAAAGAAAATCCATTGATATGTAAATTATTTTGAATAACATTCAATGCCAATATTTCGCCTATATCTTTTTCGTATTTAGGATGATAAAACTTATCTTTATATTTTTCGTATGAATCTCGTGCATTTATGGGATTATGAAAAATGCAAATAAAAGCGAATAATTCACAAAGAGCATGAGGGAATTCTGTTAATGATGCTTCCTCTAAACATCGGTCCCATTCTTTATCTTCATTAAATAATTGTTTAGCTTTAGCTGCTTCATAAAACGAAGTATATGGGGATACTGTGGAACTTTTTAATTTTGAGAGGTCGACTTCACAATAATTCCAAAGTCTATAATACAAGTTTCTGGAGTGGCACACACTTCAATAAGGGCTTAAATCACTCGTTTCTGTGAGTAGAATATGTAATTGAATTTCGGTGTTGATTAAAAAATCGGTCATCACGGTACATAATTTTATACGCCAAAAATGATACTTTTTTATATTTTCTCACGTGTGTTTCTTGAGCTATAAAAAAATGACCGTACTTTCGATCATTCTCAAATTTTCTGAGCATAATGAATATAGTAAAAACAACAGTTTCAGCTTACTCTGGTACATGTGCCCCTCTTTAGGAAGCTCTTTGACTATTTTTAATGTAAGTGAGATTTTCACCTAAAAATCTTACCTACATTAAAAATAGTCAAAGAGCTTCCTAAAAAGGGGCACATGTACCAGGGTAGGCTGAAACTGTTGTTTTTACTATATTCATTATGCTCAGAAAATTTGAGAATTTTCATTTTAAAATTGAGAATATTTTTTTATAGCTCAAGAAACACATGTAGAAAAATATAAAAAAAAGTATCATTTTTGGCGTATAAAATTATGTACCGTGATAACCGATTTTTCAATCAATACCAAAATTTAATTACATATTCTATTCACAGAAACGAGTAATTTAAGCCCTTATTGAAGTGTGTGCCACTCCAGAAACTTGTATTATAGACTTTTGAATGATTGTGAAGTCGACCTCTCAAAATTAAAAAGTTTCACGGATATCCCCATATATTACATTATCAATAATACGTAAATCTTCAAAAGATGTGGCGCCTTTTACATGTAATAGTAATAATCTAATAAAGTAGCGTCCTCTATCTTTTGGATTTACCAAATACATTCTACTAAGTATTGGTTTCCTTATTTTTTTTCTTTTATTCCACTTTTTTAGTTTTTCGTCAAATGTATAAAAATGCAGTATTTCTGTATACAAGTAATCTCGAGCTTTTAAATCTTCTCGATTCAATTCAAAATATGCTGTTAATGTTGTTCTGACATTTTTCTGCATGATCGTTTCTTCTTTTCCTTCTTTAAAAAATACATTTTGTTAATTTTCTTCATGAACGCTTAGTCTTTTTATAGTATGTGAAATAACATGTAAAGGATATTCTAATAATCTGTGCATTGCTTCAGGCGGACATAAATATCGAGTATTTATGTATTGTTGTATTTCATCATATTCATATTCAACCTTTTCATTATTGTCATTTTGAAAAGTGTCTTTCTTTTCTGTTTGGAAATCAACATTCACTTCGCGTATTTTAATGTATGCACAATCATGACCTTTATAACAATATTTGAATAAATATTTAATGCATTGTACAGTGGAACATACTTCTACGTTTATATGTGCATTAAATTTTAATAATAAGTAAGGATTATAAGGAACAACAAATCCATTATCTGCTACTCTTTCTGTAAATTTATTCTTAAAAATTAATTTGACGCAATCATTTTTACGTTCGTATAATGGATAGCTATTGGATTTAAATACTGTTAAATCATTAAATTATTTTGGGAAACTTTTTGTACATTGTTTCATATTTTTATCCATACATGGACAATTTATATTTTGCATACCACAGGGACCGTGTATCATAAATTGTTTAACAGTACTATATAATTTCGGATAAATATCTTTATTTGGAATTTCTGTACTTATTATTTTATCAACTTTTTTGGGAGTGTTAATTATATCATTCTTATCTAAGAATAATAACATATGCATATGTGGTAATTCTTGTTTTTGAAATTCAATTACGTAACTTTCCGCAACATATTTTCCAAATATTCCTCTTTTAATTACTAAATCTTTAAATTCTTCCACTTTTTGATGAAATACATTTGTTACAATATCCGGCCTATCTATTGCATTTTCATAAATTTCCAAGTTTTCAGTTATTTATTAACAATGTGGATTACACGTTATAGTTAAAAAAGGTCAGGTTTACCATGATAATTTACAAATTTCATCGAGTCCATGTAATTTTGTTTCATAAATCGTGGACTGCCTGTAAAATTTGATGGTAATATGACCATTTTTCCAATTTTTGACGATTTTCATTTTTTTTTTGTTATGTAAATAGTCTATTACTCCTTTGTAACAATCACTTCTTAATATATTTTGATTTTTTCGTATAAAATATAATCTAGAGGTTTCAACTTTATAAATGCATCAATGATTGCCTGATGAGATATTTTTCCCTAATTGAGGTATGGATTCAATTCATTTCTAATACTAAATTTATAATTATGAAATTGCAAATTTGAAATATTAGTTTTTCCAAATTCACTTTACATATTTGGCATCCATCCATAACCACCATTAGGATAAATTAGCGGATATGTCATAGGATCTGTATGTTTGCTAATTGTTGGTATACTAATTGGTTTTTCATACTTAGAGTAAATGACAATATCACGTTCGATAGGAGGATCATCTTTTCCAACATATACTATCGCGACTTCATTACGGGTAGGTACATTATACCTATTTTTATTCTAATTGTTATTGCAGACAATAGACATTGTAACTGTTCTTGGAGGACAATTGATTTTTGCACATCGTTGTAGTTCTTCTTTTTCTACTTCATGCATCATTTTATAGGCTTTTGCATAAGGGTTAATGTTTCTCATCAAATCATCTAATTCTTTCAATGATACCAAATTTGTATTGAATTTATTACGTTCAATCGTTGCAATTTCATTATCTAAAACATATAATTGTCCATATTTACGTGCTTCATCTTTATTAGGATGCAAAGCATACATATTATGATAAATTTGTCTACATATTTTCATAACTTGTGGTTCTTTACCACACAAATTAGCACCAAAACTTGCGAACACTAAAGCATTATTGTATAATCTTACATTTTGTCGAAAATCAGTACTTTCTTTTGTACGTTCGCTAAAAGTTTTAATCGTTCTGGGTAAGGAGGATTGTCTAACGATTCCACCTTACCTTTGTGACAACAATTGGAGAAATCTTTACTTTTACTATATTCGAAAGCAAAATGCTTTGCATCACAATAAACACATGTATGTGTCATGGAGTCAATGTAATTTTCAGATATGACATTTTCATCACAATATATATTTGCAATACAACTAATGAGTTTAGAATTTCTTTCTTCTGCTAGAACTTTTTCATTCAATTTTTTTAATTTTCTTCCCATTATGTCCTTAATTTTATCATTTTTTTTGTTTATCATGACATTATCATTGTTATTACAAATATTATTGTTATTTTCAATATAATAATTAATGTCTTCAAATTTAAATGGTTTACACTTTATAAGTAACGTTTTTAATTGATAAGAGTCATATTTATATTTTCGCTTTTTCTCATCTGTTGGTTTATGCATTCCAATATTATAATTAAAATGTTGAAATCGGTAAAAATCATTATTCATTTGCGTTTTGTTAATAACATCTGAAATTTCCAATTGTTGATCGTCAATTTTTTTAATTATTTCCATTTTATCATATTTAACATAATGTTCATTTATTAATTTTCTATAAGTTTTTCTTTTGCGTAATGCTTTTTTTCACATAGCTGTTTCAATTCATCAGTACTTATATTTTGAACCGATTTTACTTTTGCTATTCTATTCTCTTCAAATATTTTTTCATATTTATGTGATTGTTCTTTTTTTAATTTTATATAAGCTTCTTTCTTTTGTGAAGCCTCACTCGCACGTATTTATTCCAATCCACCATTATTTTTTTTTCCTTTGATTCCATTTTGGTTTTCTTATTATTTTTTAACTTTTCTATATATTTATTTGGTTCAGAATATTTTGATTTTATATAAGCTTCTTTCTTACGTGAAGCCTCACTCGCACTTATTTGTTCCAATTCATCATTACTTTTTTTTCTTTGCATTCCATTTTGGTTTTCTTAGTACATTTCAACTTTTCTATATATTTAGTTGGTTCAGAATCTTTTTATTTTATATAAGCTTCTTTCTTACGTGAAGCCTTATTCGCACGTATTTGTTCCAATTCATCATTACTTTTTTTTTCCTTGGATTCCATTTTGTTTTTTTTAGTATTTTTTAACTTTTCTATATATTTATTTGGTTCAGAATCTTTTAATTTTTTATAAGCTTTTTTCTTACGTGAAGCCTCATCAGCACGTATTTGTTTTAATTGATCATTACTTTTCATTTTCTTGAATTCTAATTTCGTTTTCTTAGTATTTTCTAACATTTCTTTATATTAATTTGGTTGTTCCATTTTCATTGTTAAATAAGCTTTTTTCTTTCGTAAAGCATCATTGACACGTTTTTGTTCTAATTTTTTATTTTTTTTTTCCTGCATTTTTGTAATTTTCTGTTTTATTGCATTTTTTCGATATTCATTCGATTTTTCTGTCACCTTTTTCTTAATCAATTTTGTTATACATGAAGATTCCTTGTTATCTATTTCTTTTAATTCTTTTCTTTCTTGATTCAATTCAATCTCATTATTCCTAATTTTATCATCGTTATAATTTATGCTAATATCATCAAAATCCATTAAATAATCACTTTGTCTTGAAAAATTTTTTTATGAAGAGTCATTGTCAATTTCCATTGGAATTATTTCAAGATTAGAATCTTTTGTTTTGCAATACATTTGCATCATTTTTTTTTGTTCTGCTAATAACTGCATTTGTATTTTTTTTCAAGAAGTTCAATCTCAGCATTATTTAAATTTAATGATATTTTATTTAAACAAGGTTCATGACAAAAACTTCTTCTTATCATGTCCGGTGGATCATTGTAATTGATAGTTGCATTATTATAATTATGTAAAATTAGAAACATTCTTATTTGCTGTGTTTCAAAAATTTTCAATAAATGTAATCGCATTTGGGAAATATCTTATTTTAAGTAACATGGACATAAATTGTAAAGTATTGAAACAGCAAAAGCAATTGCAAAAATGCCGCAATCATAATTATTTGTTTGTAATTGTACTGTTTTGAAAACTATGCTTAATTCTGATTTGTTCGGAAATAATTTGTTTGTATAGATTTTATGCTCATCTTGTAAATATTTAAGATTGAAGCTGTCATATATATGAATTATTTTATTATTATAATACATACAAATCCAGTGACCACTTTTGAAATTTCCAGAGAATAATAATTGTATAAATTGGGTATCAATAGGTACTGAATTAATATATTACGGTTTTTGAATCAGTAAAGTTGATTACATATTAAATGAGGTGCACTGTTTTAAAATATTATTAAATTCTAATGTCCTTTAACAATTAATTTATTTTCCTCAGTCAGACCCATTATTGAAAATTAAAATTCTTTCAACACTTTTTATCTACTTTAAATAAACTTAGAATTGCTTTTATATTAACTTATTTGATTCATTATATTTTCATACGTAAAAGTTCAAAAACCAAAAAAAAATTATGAAAAATGCTATGAATTGTCATTAGAAAAAAAATTGCATATTAATTAATTAATTAAGGGCACAAAATACCTTTCACAAATCTTTTTACTCTATTTTATTTATTTTTACTCATATGATGAATATAGCAAGATGAACTTTAAATGATTTTCATTTCTTTTTTCAATTTTGCAATTTTCCAGAAATTTATAGCTAAAATAATATGATATACTATACAAATTTTTTTTAATTAGCTGATTTAATAATGAATATATCTTAAATAATCTCCGAAAAGTTTCTTATGTAAATCTAATTTCGTTTTTATTTTGTTAAGACGCGGTCGGAACCAAATCAGATACTTAGTTTAGTGTTTATAATAAACGCTTTTAATAATTTAATTACTCATTCATACGACAAAAATTAAGTCAATATCTCTAGTCATGCATAATTTAAAATAGTTAAAGCCACAATAACATACAAAATATTATCGTCAGGCGAAAAATACCATTTCATAGTCAAAGCGACAATTTTTTGCATGTAATATATGTCAAGTCGGCATTTTTCGCTTTATGACAATATTTTGCATGTTTTTGTAGCTTTAATTATTTTATTGTATTTTTTACATACATGACTGGAGGAATCGACTATATTTTTTCAGTGTAAATGAGTAAATAAATTTTTATAAGCATTTATTATAAGTATCAAACTAAGTAACTTTAAGACAGTTTTTCTTAAATATTGAATTTTAAAAATCTTCAGTCTGCTTTTGAATAATAATTTTATTGTGAAAAGAATTGAATTTAATCCAAGGGAAAAAGGTGTTTAGTGCCCTATATTGAGAATTTTATTGAGTAAAATAACGTAATAACTTATAATTATGAGTTATAATAATTTTTTGAACTCTTTTCACATTAATTCAAATAATGTTGAGCATATTTTTATTATTTAACTACCCGTATGGAAATAATTTATGTGAAAAACTGTAAATAATAGTAAATAATTATAAATAACTGTTAAAAAATGTCAGAACTGAGACATAAATAATAGCTATTTACAGTTATTTACTATTATTTACTATTAATTACTATTATTTTCAGTTATTTACAGTTATTAACTGTTATTTACAGTTATTTACAATTATTTACAATTATTTACAATTATTTACTGTTTTGCTTTCTCATAGAGAAAGCATTGTATCGATAAAAAAATTTTTTTTCTATTGCTTTCTCATAGAGAAAGCATTGTATCGATAAAAAAATTTTTTTTCTATTTTTTCATTAATTTGTACATATTTGAACTCGGTGAGTCGAAAAAAGTGGTTTCCAGAAAATGTCTGTATGTATGTGTGTGTGTGTGTGTGTGGATGTATGAATTCAGTTAGTAAACTGTATCTCGAGAACTACTCGATGGATTTGCTTCTAATTTTGCATGGAATTTAGTTTTGTGACTAACTAGCTGGGAAGCTATTGATAATTGGTTCTTCTAGCGTAGTTTTCATTTTAAAGTTTAAAAAAAAAAAAAAAAAAAATTCGATTTTTCGTCTTTTGTTTTTTTTTTGTTTACTACTCGATGAATTTGCTTCAAAATTTGCATGGAATTTATTTGTGATTGCCCGGATAAAATAAATTTTTAAAAATTGATTTTCTTAGCTTAGTTTTAATTTTAGAGCATTTTGAAATTAAAAAAAAAATGTTTCTATTTATTAAGCCAATAAAATCTTAAAAACTACTCGATGGATTTACTTCAAATTTTCCATACAATTTAATTTTTTGATGAACTGGTGCGGAAGCTATTGAGAATTGGTTTTCTTAGCGTAGTTTTTTTTTTAGAATCATTTTAAGAATTTTAAAAAAATTTCGATTTTTCATTTTTTTTGTATTTTACGTTAACTACTCGAAGAATTTGTTCGAAAATTTGTATGGAACTTAATTTCGACTGCCAAGAGTATAAAAAATTTTGTAAACTAATTTTCTTAGCGCACTTTTAATTTTAGAGCATTTTTAAAATTTTTTTAAAAATTTTTATTTTTAATATTTTTCTATTTTACGAAAACCATTTGATAGATTTGCTCCAAAATTTTGTATGCAATTTATTCGCTACTGTCTGAAGAAAACAAGCTTTGGAAAACTAATTTTCTTAGCGCAGTTTTAATTTTAGAGCACTTTGAAAATTTTCAAAAAAATTTTTATTTTTCATTTATTTTCTATTTTGCGTAAACCATACTATAAATTTTCTCCAAAATTTTTATACAATTAATTCGCTATTGTCTGAAAAAAATAAGCTTTTGAAAACTTATTTTCTTAGCGTGGTTACAATTTTAGAGAATTTTAAAGATTTTAAAAAAAAATTCGATTCTTCTTTTCTTATTTTTTTTTTATTCTATGTAAAGTACTCGATAGATTTGTTCTAAAAATTGTAGGGAAATTATTTGCGACTGCCAAAAGAAGGGAAATTTTCAAAAATTGATTTTGATAGCGTAGTTTTAATTTTAGAGCATTTTTAAAATTTTGAAAAAGAAATTTTGAAAAGAAAATGTTATTTATTTAACCAGTTAGATCTCGAAAATTACTCGATGGATTTGCTTCAAATTTTGTACACCATCTATGTTTTTGTATAACTAGACGGGAAGCTATTGAAAATTGGTATTCATAGTGTAGTTTTTTTTATAGAGCCATTTTAAGAATTTGAAAAAATTTTCAATTTTTAATTTTTTTTGTATTTTACGTAAGTTACTTGATGAATTTGCTTTGAGATTTCCATGAGAATAATTTGCATCTGCCAAAAGAAGGATAACTTTTATAAACCGATCTTCTTAGCGTAGTTTTCATTTTAGAAAATTTTAAATTTTCTTAAAAAATTTTCATATTTCAGTTATTTTCCATTTTACATAAAGTACTCGATAGATTTGCTCTAAAATTTTTATACAAGTTATTTGCTACTGTCTTTATAAACCAAGTTTGAAAAAAATAATTTTCTTAGCGTAGCTTTTTGATCACTTCTTTTGATTTCTGAGTAACTCTTGAAAATTTATAATAGTTCTACTGATTTCGATGTTGACTTGTATTATTACATTCAATTAAGTATTTAAATATAATCATTATTAAATATTATAAATTAAATTGTTTTTTAATAAAAGGAAAAAATATTTGAAAAGAAGAATGAATTTCGTTGTCATCGTTCTTTTAAAGTACAAATTTATTAATAAATATTAATGTTAGACAATTTTTTTTATATTAAAATCACATTTAAATAAATATAAAAAAAATAATGAAACTCAAAGAGCTCTATGAGAAAGCATTCCGCCAAAGCACTTGGCAGCGTTTTTTATAATTATTTACAATTATTCATAATTATTTACAGTTATTTACATTTGCAAAAATTTTTGAATTAGTGAATAATTTAATGTTATTAATGATTATTTACAATTATTTATAGTTATTTACAGTTATTTACAGTTTTTTTTACAGTTATTTACAGTTATTTATAATAATTTACAATTATTTACAATTTTCCATAGTTTTTGACAATTACCCAGGCGGAAATCACATTCTGAAATAAAAAATGATAAAAAATAATAACTGATATTAACAATTTAAAATGTCTAGATTTTGGACTGTAATAAAAGTTTAAAATAGTTATTATTTTTTATTTTTTGTTTTAATTTCTTATTATTTTTTATTATTTTTTATTAGCTTTTTCAATTTGGAAATCATACGCTAAACCAAACCTAGAATAAAAGTTATTATTAGTTTTTATTTTTTATTATTTTTTATCAGCTTCTGATTGGCTCATTTGGATTTTATTCGGTGCTTTACCAAGCCTAAAAGGGCTTCTACCTAGAAAATATCTAAATCATCTTGCAATGTTTATCTCAGCTTTAAATACTCTTCTACAAGATAGCATATCACTACATGAACTAAAGATTTCAAAAATTTTATTAATAGAATTTGTTTTTTATTTTGGTATATTTTTCGGAGATAAGTATATGTACTACAATGTACATTTACTGTTACATTTAACTGATACTGTCGAGAATTGGGGACCACTATGGGCAATCAATACTTTTCCCTTCGAAAGCCATAATAAAAATTTACTTGAAATGAAGAAAAGTAATTACCACATCGCTAAAGAAATAGTTATTAGACTATTAACTTATCAACAAATTCCACAATTAGAAACGGAAAGCTTTATTTCTCAAGAAACGAAAGATTTTGTTGATCAACTGAACAGTAAAAGATTAAAGAAAGTAGTAAAAATAGGTGATTGTACACTAGTAGGATGTGCAAAACGTCACATTCTAACCAAAAAAGAAATTTCGTGCCTTCGTTTCTTTATAAATATTAATAAAATTACTGAATGTAAAAAATACAATAAAATTATATATCAAAGTTGTAGATACACATCTTGTTATTATTCAAAAGGGAAAAAAACTAATGATTCTATTTTTCAAACGAAAGATAGTCGATTCGGAATCATTAGTTCTATATATTTGATTAAATACGACGATAACTGTGATGTTTATATTTTCTTTCAATTATTAAAACTTGTACCGGTTTCATTTGTTAATGACACTGATGTGAAAGAAGTCATAAATTTAAAAAAATGTTCACTTTTTCATGGCAAAATTCAATGTCTTAAGTATACCATGCTACACCAGCCTTGTATAATAACAAAATGTAATGATGATTATTATTTAAGCTCAATTTTTAAAGGTGCTCTTGGTCGCTGCATTAATTAAGATTTGATAAGTAAATCGTATTATATGTTAGCGTTGACATTGTAAATACAAAATAAAACTTCTTTTATAATTGTAAAATAAGACATATTTTTATATAAAAGTTTTTATGTAAAAATAAAAATAAAAATTCTTTTTGAATCAATTATATCCTTACCTATCTACTTACTTTCAATAATCAAAAACAATTTTTAACAATTTTTAAAATCTAATGAAAAAATAATTATAACTTTTTTTTATCGTTTCCTTCAAGTGAACACCTTTAAAATTCAAAAAATTTATAAAAAAATTAATAAAAATTACTAAAAAATAATATTAATAACTTTTATTTAACGTTGGCTTTATATGTATATATACCTTCCATACCGAAAAAGATAAAAAAAAATAATAACTGATAATAACTTTTATTCAACGTTTGCTTTATATGCATACCTTCCATACCGAAAAAGATGATAAAAAATAATAACTAATAATAACTTCTATTAACTTTTATAAATAGAAAATAATTATTAGTAACTCTTAGATTGAAAAAGAAAAAAAAAATAATAACCGATAATAATTTTTACTTACGGTTTACTTTATGCATATACTTACCATGCTGAAAAAGATAATAAAAAATAATAACTGATAATAACTTTTATCAACTGTTATAAATGTAAAATAACTATTATAAACAGTTATTACAGTCCAAAATCTACACTTTTATAACAAATAATAAAAAAAACTAACTTTTTTTTTAAATTATTTTTCGTTGTATATAATTATTATTAGTTATTAACGGCAGATTATTTCCGCTTGGGTATTTACAGTTATTCACATTTTAAAAAATTTTCACCTATATATAAAATTATAGAATAAATTCGTGAATATTTTCGAAAATGTAAATAACTGCAAATAATTGTAAAAAACTATAAATAATCGTAAATAACTGTGAATAATTGTGAAAAAAGGGAATAAATGTAAATAACTGTAAATAAATATAAATAACTGTAAATAAGTGTAAATAACAGTTAATAAGTGTAAATAACAGTAAATAAGTGTAAATAACAGTTAATAACTGTAAATAAGTGTAGATAACAGTAAATAATTGTAAATAATTGTAAATAACTGTTATTTATGTCTCGATTCCCACATTTGTTAACACTTTTTTACAGTTATTTACAGTTATTTACATTTATTTACACTACATACTACTTTCTGCGAAGAACCCCTGGAAGCCTCCGTAAACCTTCCAAGGATGATTCCGTTCAAAGATTGATGAATCATTGCACCGAAAGATTTCACGGAAACTTTATAGAAGACTCTATTTTCCTTTCGGGGAAATGTTGGGAATTTTCACTAGAATATTCCGACATAAGTCTCCTGAAAGCATCGATAAACCTTCCAAGCAAGATTCCGTTGGAAGATTGATGAATCATTGCACCAAAAGATTTCATGGAAACTTTATAGAAGACTCCGTTTTTCTTTCGGGCAAACAGTGGGAATTTTCACTGGAATATTTTGACTTAAGTCTCCTGGAAGATTCTGTAAACCTTCCAAGAAACATTCCGTTAGAAGATTGATGAATCATCGCACCGCAAGATTTCATAGAAGCTTGAATAGAAGACTTCGTTTACCTTTCAGCGAAATATTAGAAATTGTCATTGAAACATCCCAGTGGAGGGCTCCTAAAAGCTTCCGTAACCCTTCCAAGGAAGATTCCGTTGGAAGATTGATGAATTATCGCACCGCAAGATTTCATGGAAGCTTAAATGGAAGACTTCGTTTAACTTTCATCGAAATATTAGAAATTGTCATTGAAACATTCCAGTGACAGGCTCCTGAGAGCTTCCGTAAACCTTCCAAGGAAGATTTCTTTGGAAGATTGATGAATCATTATACCGAAAGATTTCATGGAAACTTTATAGAAGACTTCGTTTTCCTTTCGGGGATATGTTAAGGAGTTTTAATCGAATATTCCGACTTAAGCTTCCTGGAAGATTCCGTAAACCTTCCAAGGAAGATTTCTTTGGAAGATTGATGAATCATTGCACCGGAAGATTTCATGGAAGTTTTATAGAAGACTCCGTTTTTCTTTCGGGGAAACGTTGGGGATTTCCACTGGAATATTCCGACTTAAGTCTCCTGGAAGATTTCGTAAACCTTCTAAGGAAGATTCCGTTGGAAGATTGATGAATCATCGCCCCGCAAGATTTCATAAAAGCTTGAATAGAAGACTTCGTTTTCCTTTCGGGGATATGTTAAGGAGTTTCAATCGAATATTCCGACTCAAGCTTCCTGGAAGATTCCGTAAACCTTTCAAGGAAGATTCCGCTGGAAGATTGATGAATTATCGCACCGCAAGATTTCATGGAAGCTTAAATGGAAGACTTCGTTTAACTTTCATCGAAATATTAGAAATTGTCATTGAAACATTCCAGTGGAAGGCTCCTGAGAGCTTCCGTAAACCTTCCAAGGAAGATTTCTTTGGAAGATTGATGAATCATTATACCGAAAGATTTCATGGAAACTTTATAGAAGACTTCGTTTTCCTTTCGGGGATATGTTAAGGAGTTGCAATCGAATATTCCGACTCAAGCTTCCTGGAAGATTCCGTAAACCTTTCAAGGAAGATTCCGTTGGAAGATTGATGAATCATTGCACCGGAAGATTTCATGGAAGTTTTATAGAAGACTCCGTTTTACTTTCGGGGAAACGTTGGGGATTTTCACTGGAATATTCCGACTTAAGTCTCCTGGAAGATTTCGTAAACCTTCTAAGGAAGATTCCGCTGGAAGATTGATGAATCATCGCACCACAAGATTTCATAGAAGCTTGAATAGAAGACTTCGTTTACCTTTCAGCGAAATATTAGAAATTGTCATTGAAACATCCCAGTGGAGGGCTCCTAAAAGCTTCCGTAACCCTTCCAAGGAAGATTCCGTTGGAAGATTGATGAATCATCGCACCGCAAGATTTCATAGAAGCTTGAATAGAAGACTTCGTTTACCTTTCAGCGAAATATTAGAAATTGTCATTGAAACATCCCAGTGGAGGGCTCCTGAAAGCTTCCGTAACCCTTCCAAGGAAGATTCCGTTGGAAGATTGATGAATCATTATACCGAAAGATTTCATGGAAACTTTATAGAAGACTTCGTTTTCCTTTCGGGGATATGTTAAGGAGTTTCAATCAAATATTCCGACTCAAGCTTCCTGGAAGATTCCGTAAACCTTTCAAGGAAGATTCCGTTGGAAGATTGATGAATCATTGCACCGGAAGATTTCATGGAAGTTTTATAGAAGACTCCGTTTTTCTTTCGGGGAAACGTTGGGGATTTTCACTGGAATATTCCGACTTAAGTCTCCTGGAAGATTTCGTAAACCTTCTAAGGAAGATTCCGTTGGAAGATTGATGAATCATCGCACCGCAAGATTTCATAGAAGCTTGAATAGAAGACTTCGTTTTCCTTTCGGGGATTTGTTAAGGAGTTTCAATCGAATATTACGACTTAAGCTTCCTGGAAGATTCCGTAAACCTTCCAAGAAAGATTTCTTTGGAAGATTGATGAATCATTATACCGAAAGATTTCATGGAAAATTTATAGAAGACTTCGTTTTCCTTTCGGGGATATGTTAAGGAGTTTCAATCGAATATTCCGACTCAAGCTTCCTGGAAGATTCCGTAAACCTTTCAAGGAAGATTCCGTTGGAAGATTGATGAATCATTGCACCGGAAGATTTCATGGAAGTTTTATAGAAGACTCCGTTTTTCTTTCGGGGAAACGTTGGGGATTTTCACTGGAATATTCCGACTTAAGTCTCCTGGAAGGTTTCGTAAACCTTCTAAGGAAGATTCCGTTGGAAGATTGATGAATCATCGCACCGCCAGATTTCATAGAAGCTTGAATAGAAGACTTCGTTTACCTTTCAGCGAAATATTGGAAATTGTCATTGAAACATCCCAGTGGAGGGCTCCTAAAAGCTTCCGTAACCCTTCCAAGGAAGATTCCGTTTGAAGATTGATGAATCATCGCACCGCAAGATTTCATGGAAGCTTGAATGGAAGACTTCGTTTAACTTTGATTTAAATATTAGAAATCGTCATTGAAACATTCCAGTGGAAGGCTCCTGAGAGCTTCCGTAAACCTTCCAAGGAAGATTTCTTTGGAAGATTGATGAATCATTATACCGAAAGATTTCATGGAAACTTTATAGAAGACTTCGTTTTCCTTTCGGGGATATGTTAAGGAGTTTCAATCGAATATTACAACTTAAGCTTCCTGGAAGATTCCGTAAACCTTCCAAGGAAGATTTCTTTGGAAGATTGATGAATCATTATACCGAAAGATTTCATGGAAACTTTATAGAAGACTTCGTTTTCCTTTCGGGGATATGTTAAGGAGTTTCAATCGAATATTCCGACTCAAGCTTCCTGGAAGATTCCGTAAACCTTTCAAGGAAGATTCCGTTGGAAGATTGATGAATCATTGCACCGGAAGATTTCATGGAAGCTTGAATGGAAGACTTCGTTTAACTTTCATCGAAATATTAGAAATTGTCATTGAAACATTCCAGTGGAAGGCTCCTGAGAGCTTCCGTAAACCTTCCATGGAAGATTTCTTTGGAAGATTGATGAATCATTATACCGAATGATTTCATGGAAACTTTATAGAAGACTTCGTTTTATTTTCGGGGATATGTTAAGGAGTTTCAATCGAATATTCCGACTTAAGCTTCCTGGAAGATTCCGTAAACCTTCCAAGGAAGATTCCGTTGGAAGATTGATGAATCATTGCACCGAAAGATTTCATGGAAGCTTGAATGGAATACTTGGTTTAACTTTCAGCGAAATATTGGAAATCGTCATTGAAACATTTCAGTGGAAGGCTCCTAATAGCTTCTGTAACCTTTCCAAGGAAGATTCCGTTGGAAGATTGATGAATCATCGTACCGCAAGATTTCATGGAAGCTTGAATGGAAGACTTTGTTTAACTTTCATCGAAATATTAGAAATTGTCATTGAAACATTCCAGTGGAAGGCTCCTGAGAGCTTCCGTAAGCCCTCCAAGGAAGATTCCTTTGGAAGATTGATAAATCATTATACCGAAAGATTTCATGGAAACTTTATAGAAGACTTCGTTTTCCTTCCGGGGAAATAATAAGAAGTTTCAATCGAATATTCCGACTTAAGCTTCCTGAAAGCTTCCGTAAACCTTTCAAGGAAGATTCCATTGGAAGATTGATGAATCATCGCACCGTAAGATTTCATGGGGGTTTGAATGGGAGAGTTCGTTTACCTTCCAGCGAAATATTGGAAATCGTCATTAAAACATTCCAGTGGAAGGCTCCTGAAAGCTTCCGTAAATCTTCCAAGAAAAATACCGTTAAAAGATTGATGAATCATTGCACCGAAAGATTTCCTGGAAGCTTTATAGAAGACTCCGTTTTCCTTTCGGGGAAACGTTGGGAATTTCACTGGAATATTCCGACTTAAGTCTCCTGGAAGATTCCGTAAACCTTCTAAAGTAGATTCCGTTGGAAGATTGATGAATCATTGCACCGAAAGATTTCATGGAAGCTTGAATGGAAAATTCCATTTACCTTTAAGCGAAATTTCGGAATTTGTCATTGAAACATTCCAGTGGAAGGCTCCTGAAAGTTTCCGTAAACCTTCCAAGGAAGATTCCGTTGGAAGATTGATGAATCATTGCATTGAAAGATTTCATGAAAGATTGAATGGAAGACTTTGATTACCTTTCAGCGAAATATTTGAAATCGTCATTGAAACATTGCGAAAGTTTGTCAACCGCATTTACGATCACATGAAAATATAATCAAGTAGCCGCCTGCTGGCAAGATGAAAGAATGGCTGCGCACGCAAGATAACTACAAATATTCAAAGAATATTTCTCCAATATTTTTCTGTTATATTTATAAATTTTTTGAAATACTTCATGAAATATTTCTGGACTATTACAGAAATATTTCATGTAAAATTTCTTGAAAAACTGGCGCATTATGGATTTAAAATATTTTAAGAAATGGTGCAGTAATATGTCTTCAATATTTCAGTGTTATGTTCAAACATTTTTTCAAATACTTTATGAAATATTTTTTAAATATAACAAGAATATTTCATGACATGTTTCTTGAAAGATTTGAGAAATATTAATTTGGAACGTTTTAAGAAATAATGTAACAACTTACTTGAATATTTCAGTGTCGGATTCGAAAATTTTTTGAAATAAAACATGAAATGTTCCATTAATATTACAAAATTGTTTCAATAAATTATCTAATATTCATAAACTGAAATATTCCAAAGAAATATTAGTTCATCACTTATTTAATATTTCATGAACAATTTAAGGTAGCTTTCAGTATGCTCCCAATGAAGTATTTTATGAAAAATTTACAGAAGCTTCCAGTAAGCTTTTACTGAAATATTTCATGAATAATTTACGGAAGCTTCCAGTACGCTTCCACTGGAATATTTCATGAAAAATTTACGGAAGCTTCGGTAACCTTACAATGAAGTATTTCATGAAAAACTTACGAAGGCTTCCAGTAAGCTTCCACTTAAATATTTCAATAATAATTTACGGAGCCTTCCAGTAAGCTTCCACTGAAATATTCCATGAAGGACTTACGAAGGCTTCCAGTGAGCTTTCACTGAAATATTCCATGAAAGACTTACGGAAGAGTCCTGATCAAGGATATATCCATCTTCCGGGAAGTTTCCACTGAAAACTTCCTGAAAGCTTCCAACTTTTCTTCCACATCTTCCGAGAAGCTTCCAGGAAGCTTACATGCTGTGTGGGTCTCAATATCATGTAAATGTTATAAGTATAAGTTATTGAAAGTGAAATATATTGCAAAACAAAAAAGTGAAATATAATTTAACATAATAAATAATTATATCAAGATTTATTCAAGTGTAACAGTTAATTATTTATTTGTTGACCTTAAAACAAATCTATTGTTTCATTCGTCGATATGAGTACTAATTATATTGCAATATAAAAGAATAAGTAAAATATAATTTAACAATAATTATTTCAAGATTTATTCAAGTGTAACAATCAATAATTAATTTGTTGACCTTAGAACAAATCTATTGTTTCATTCGTTGAGATGAGTACTAATCAATTTAAATTACCTTATAATATGAATTATTATATTTATTTACTTCGATAACAAATACACTCGGCACAACAATTAGCGGGTCACCTAAAATTTTCAAAAAAATTTGCATTTTTCAAACAGTCATAACTCCGTCAATTTTCATCTAAATTATTTCTTTTTTTTAAATTCAAGGTCAAAAGTTAAACTTTTTGACTATTGCATTCAAAATATTTTTCAATCAAAACAGATGGCGCTGTTGTCAATTGTTTAAACTTATCAAATTTTGCAAAAAAAAATTCAACTTTAAACCATTGAATCGGCTTTAAAATTGTTAGTTCAGGATGTTTTTGCAACAGAATTCGAAAATTTGGAATCTCTTGAAAAATTTAAAAAAAGCATCGAAATTCAATGATTTTTCACAAACTCATGGGCATTTAAAAAAAAGAGGTTTTTTTAATTTTTCGATCATAACTCTGACTGTGTTCGTCGAAATTGGTTCTTTTTTTTAAAATTAAATCTGAAAACTTTAGCTTTTTGAATCTGTTATTTAAAACCCTTTTTAGCAAGATTGATAAAAAATAAACACATAAATAAACAACACGAATAAACGTGAAAAACTGCTATACATTGAACAAGCATACGCAATCATGCATAAAAGTGTTATTGTATTGTTTGACACTTGTCAACGCATAGCAGATTTTATACGAAATTATTACAAAAATTTATCTGAGTTTTAACAAAATTAAACATTAGATTCATAATGATTGCATAACCGACGGCATTAGCATTACCCAGGATGTACCGAGTGGAGGTTGCCCGGTCGGAATTACATCCCTTAAATCTTTTTGTTTTTTTTTTGCTAAAAATGGTTTTGAATAACAGATTCAAAAAGCTAAAGTTTTCAGCTTTAATTTAAAAAAAAGAACCACAGTCAGAGTTATGATCGAAAAACTATAAAAACCTCTTTTTTTAAATGCCCATAACCTTATGAAAAATCATTGCATTTCGATGTTTTTTTTTAATTTTTCAGGAGATTCCAAATTTTCAAATCCTGTTGTAAAAACATCCTGAACTAACAATTTTAAAGCCGATGCAATGGTTTAAAGTTGAATGTTTTTTTTTGCAAAATTTGATAAGTTTAAACAATTGACAACAGCACCATCTGTTCTGATTGAAAAATATTTTGAATGCAATAGTCAAAACGTTGAACTTTTGACCTTGAGTTTAAAAAAAAAGAAATAATTTAGATGAAAATTGACGGAGTTATTACTGTTTGAAAAATGCAAATTTTTATGAAAATTTTAGGTGACCCGCTAATTGTTGTGCCGAGTGTATTTTTGCATTTCAGCTGCAACGAGTAAAATAACAAGATTCTTTTTTTAAGTATCTTTTTTCATATCATTAGCTAATGTGAATAAGAGATACTAGGAAAAAATTATCTTATAAAAGCTAAGTATAGAATTAATAATTTCAAGATATAATAACTAGAAAGTTCAAAACAGTTTTTCTTAAATATTGTAATTTAAAAATCTTCAGTCTGCTTTTGAATAATATTTTTATTATAAAAAGAATTGATATAAATCTAAGAGGAAAAGGTGTTTGGTGCCCTGTATGGCGAATTTCATTGAGTAAAATAACACAATAACTCAGAAGTTATTAGTTATAATAATTTTCTGAACTCTTTTCACATTAATTCAAATAATTTTAAATATATTTTTATTATTTAACTAAATCTTGATATCATGTAAATGTTATAAGTATAAGTTATTGAAAATGAAATATATTGCAATATAAAAGAATAAGTAAAATATAATTTAATATAACAATAATTATTTTAAGATTTATTCAAGTGTAACAGTTAATTATTTATTTGTTGACCTTCCAACAAAGCTATTGTTTCATTCGTCGATATGAGTACTAATTATATTGCAATATAAAAGAATAAGTAAAATATAATTTAAAATAACAATAATTACTTCAAGATTTATACGCACACATACGTACTCATAGACACATACAGATACTTAAATAAACCAATGCATATACACATATATCTACCCATTCACACGAATATATTCACACATACAC
The DNA here is from genome assembly GCA_017163975.1 of Anastatus disparis. Taxonomy (NCBI): domain Eukaryota; kingdom Metazoa; phylum Arthropoda; class Insecta; order Hymenoptera; family Eupelmidae; genus Anastatus; species Anastatus disparis. Next base: position 203,283 of record JAFFSR010000323.1, read on the forward strand.
GTACACATTTGCACATACACACATCCACATTCACATACATACATACGCATACATTTACAACATACATATATTATTCAGCAATAATGTACAAACATGAGCACTTACACATGTCCTCACACACATACATACAAATACATAGATACACATGTACATACACTTTTACACATGCACACATACACATAAAACATACATTTACACATATGCATATATATATCTCTCTATATAATAAAGATATTTCGCCTACGCCGCCGCCACCGCCGTGTATAAGAATTTTATGTGCCCTCAGTTAGCTGAAATTCAGCTAAAATTTAGCTGAAAGTTAGCTAAAAGTTAGCTGAAATTCAGATAAAATTTAGCTGAAAGTTAGCTGAGAGATAGCTGAAATTCAGATAAAATTTAGCTGAAAGTTAGCTGAGAGATAGCTGAAATTCAGATAAAATTTAGCTAAAAGTTAGCTAAAAGTTGGCTGAAATTCAGATAAAATTCAGCTGAAAGTTAGCTGAGAGATAGCTGAAAGGTAGTTAATTGTTAGCTAATTTAATTAATTGTTATCTAATTTAAGAACGTTCTCTTGGAAATTGATATTGATTTGATAATTGATGTTGACAATGGGGGGTTGTGAGCAGAAGCGAGCAGGGGGAACCCCTAGTATATATATATATATATATATATATATATATATATATATATATATATATATATATATATATATATATATATATATACATATATTTAAAAAAATGCATACACGCACATAAACACGCACATACACATACACACACACACACACACATATATATATATATATATATATATATATATATATATATATATATAATTACATACACAAATACATTTAAAAATGGATACTTTGCAATTTAAAATACTTTAAATTGAAAAATATTTTTTATAATGGTCAGAATCAAACCGAGCGACGTTAGGAGCGAAGTAATTGAAGCTAGTATCTATTAAAATATTGCACATAAAACAATGTATAAATATAAAAATATTGCAGTTGATATCACAGTCAATTACTAAACCTAATAATACGGAATAAGTTAGTCACAACAAAAGAAGTGATATCACAGATACAAAAAATAGTAAAATACACGCAACAATCCTATAAATTGAAAGTTAGTAATACATTATCTATTAGTCATAGTATTTAAAAATTTTTTTTAAATACAAAATCAAAAATAATAAATAATGCAATAAAATAATAAGCGTATTTAATAGTACAAAACGCAATCAAAACAATAACAAGTAAAGCATTAATTCACTAAGCATTCAGCCAATAAATACAATCGTACCAGGGTTACGAAAAAAGTAATTAAAAATTATTTGAATCACGAATCATTTTTGAATTTGTAATTAAAGTTTTATTTAATTAACAATTCCTTTTAAATTAATAATTAAAAATATTTTAATTAACAAATCAAAATCTAATCATGAATTGAAAAGGCTTTAATTAAAAAATCAAAAGGAATTCTCAGTTAAATAAATTTCAATACATACAGACATACATACATACATACATACAGACATACATACATACATACATACATACATACATACATACATACATACATACATACATACATGCATACATACATACATACGTGGGACATTCCACGTCAATTAGAACGCACCCACAGACAGGTTTATATATATACATACATACATGGGACATTCCACGTCAACTAGAACGCACCCACAGACAGGTTTATATATATATATATATATATATATATATATATATATATATATATATATATGGGACGTTCCATGTCGTTTCGCATGAATACACGCACACGTTAATATTCATGGGATTTTTCGTGTCAATTGAAACACAAGCAGAGAAAGGTTTATATATATGAGACATTTGATGTCAATTCGCATGCATGCACACAGGCTTTAAAAAACATGTGATTTTTCATGTCAATTATAACGCACGCACACACAGGTTCATGTATATGCGACATTTCATGTCAATTCGCATGCATGCACGCACACGTTAATATACATAGGATTTTTTATGTCAATTTCAACGCACGTACATACAGGTTTATATATATGCGACATTTCATGCCAATGCGCACGCACACACAGAGGATTATATATATATATATATATATATATATATATATATATATATTAATAATTCTTTATTCTTATTCTTGCTAGGAAAATTTTACATATGTCTTTGTGTGTTGTGTTGTTTGCGTTGTGTGTGTGTGTCTATTACTTTTGTGTGTTTATGTTTGTGTTATTTAAGTTCTTAATACTTAATACAGGTTTATACATTTCTATATTTCATACAAATTAAATTAGTTCTTATTTTATGTTCTTGATTTAGGTCAAAACTTAACAATCACTTTTCTTTTTATTTGACACTATTATCACTGTGTAACTTATCACTTTGTAACTTAAACTTAACTTTTTATTTTCAAAATACTTCAAAAAACAAAAAACTTATACTTTTCTTTTCTTTCTATAACTTCTTTTCTCTTTATCTTTCTCTTCTTTCTTCTTTTCTTATTTCTTGTACTGATCGTGTTCCTTATTATACTCTTTTCTATATTCTTTCTCTTCTCTTTCTTTTCTGTCTATTCTTTCTTTTCTTGTTAAGGGCTCGTCCACTACAAAACCTCCTTTTGTCCTCCATTCTCTGAATTTCTTTAACAGGTATTCCCTGTCCTCCTTGATCTTGAATACCAGCCAGTAAAGATCTTCTCTCTCCCCCTTCTGGAAGGCTTTCCACTGAGTCTTGCCTATCGCGTTTTCTAGCATCTCCTTAATATCTACAGTTTTCTTTCTCTCCTCTAGTTTAAGCAACAGTACTCTATCTCTCCCATACTTTCTGCAAACTTCTTCCATGTTCGGTGACCTTCCGAACACTTCATCTTTTTCTTGCTTTTCTTTTACCTCTTCTTTGCCTTCTTCTGCTTTCTTTGTACTTATTCTTCTTTCATTTATCTCTTCTACTTTTAATTTAATCTCCGTTATTTCTTTGGAAACTTCGAGCTCTTTGTCACATAGTTGATTGACTATTTCCTTCAAACTCTCCTTCTGACCATGTACCTTTTCTGGCTCTAATTCTTCCATCCTATTTTCCATCTTCTTCAGCTTTATCCCTAACCTCTCCATTTTTGCCACCATGCTGTCTATTACTGCTTTCTGAAGTTGCAGCTCTCTTTCTTGTTCTTTAACTTTTTCTTCTAACTCTTTTAATCTCTTTTCACTTTTTTCTTCCTCTTCATTTTTCACTGTGGCTTTTTTCTTTTCCTCATCGCATTCTTTCATTGTTATCTTATTCTTTTCTTCACTATTCATTATTTCTTTTCTATTTTCCTTTCTACTTAACCTAAAAAACTTTTCTATTTCTTTTCGTATCAGGCTATCCTTCTTTTCTCTCTCTTATATAACTTTATCTTTACTTTGCTTGTTTCTTAAGAATTCTTCTTGCTTTACTTATTTTCTTTTTTATCTTTTTAGTATTCTTTACTTTATTAATATATTTTTTTCTTTTATCTTGCCGCCACGTGCAACCTTTATCTCTATACCTCTAAGAGTCTTCTGTTTTATCTATCGGCCTTTTCCTCTTTATCTTCCCTTCTTTCTACCTTCTGTCTATCCTTCTCTTTCTTCTCGTTAGATGTCGCTTCTCTCTCTTATGCTTTGATTATCTTCTTGTAGAATCATTCTTTCTGGTTTCTTTTCTCCTTTTCTCCTTTATTATTTTCTCCCTTGCTTTCTTTTTCTTTTTTTTTTGTCCTCTTTTTTTTTTTTTTTTTTTTTTTTTATTCCTTTCTTCTTTCTCTTTTTCTTTTCAACTTATATTATTACTTATTCTTTCCTTTTCTTTTCTTATCCAGTCTACCTTTGCCAATCTTGCTGTCATATTTACATTTCCATTCATTGCCTCTATCCAACTTAAACCTTTTATTTTTGTATATTTACATACCTCAAATATGTGCTTTAGCGTCTCCCCTTCTTTGTGACACAATCTACACTTTCTTTCTGCTTCATCCATCCAATATTTATTTTCTCTGCATTCATTGCCCAGTCTAAATCTAGCTATTTTCTTTATGTTGTTTCTTTTTGTACCATCTTCATTTATCAAGTAGTTTTGTGCCTCTAACCATCCATTAGCTATTATTTTTACTTCTCTTGTATATTTGGACTTTTCTAATTTGTTCCAATTTTCATTCCATTCAATTTCTTTACTCTTTTCTTCTATTGCTTCGTGTATTTTTTCTTCCCTTTCTATTTTTCTATAGAATTCCTTTACTGATAGGCCTCTTTTTTCTAGTGCTTTCCTTACATAATTGTCATTTTTTCTCTCTAACTCCACATTTTTTCCTTTTCTCCTCTCCTTGTTTTTACTATCCTCTTCTTTTATATTTTCTTTCTTATTTTCTTTCCAACAAATTTTAATTAAATCTTCATCTTTATATTTGCTAATTTTTTCTTCGTACTTTATTACTCTTCCTATTGCTATCTTTTCTATACTGCTTCTTTTTGTTTCAATCATTATAGCATAATCTGGTGTGTTCCTTTCCAGTCCTAATGTCCATTTTATGTATTTTTTCTGTATCTTTTCAATTTCACCTCTTCTTTCCCAACCCCATATTTCTACTCCATACATGAATATACTTTTTATGAGTGCATCAAATAAATCCATTCTTTTTTTCCAATTGTTCTTAAGAGGCGGTCGGAACCAAATCGGTGACTTAATTCAGTGCTTGTAATAAATGCTTATAATAATTTATTAATTTATTAATATGGTAAAAATATAGTCATTTCCTCTAGTCATGTATATAAAGAATAATTTAAAATAGTTTAAGGCATAAAAATATACAAAATATTATCGTAAAGCGAAAAATGCTGACTTGATATATACCGCAAGTCACCGATTTGGTTCCGACCGCCTCTTAAATAGCCTTTCTGCTATGCTTCAGACTTTCCCCATTTTTTTATTTGCTTTCAGCTTCTGTTCTTTTATATGACTTTCCTCTTTGTTTCCCACAGATCTTTCCTATTAAGACTGTCAAAGGCAGCTTTCATGTCTGCAAAAAATACTACTACTTTCCCTTTTTCTTTTTTAATTTCCTTCCCTATTATTGTCTTCAAACAGTATATTGCATCAATTGTTCCTCTATTCTTTCTAAATCCGAACTGCGTGCTACTTAGTATCTTCCTCTCTTTAATCTCTGCATCTAACCTTTTCCTTATCACTTCTGCATAAATTTTGTAACCCGTATCCATTAGGGTTATACCTCTGTAGTTTTTTGCTTCCTTTGTGTTACCTTTTTTGTATATTGGATTTATAATTCCCACCTTCCATTCTTCTGGTATCTCTTTACTTACCCAAACTTTATTCATTATCAACTTTAGATCTTTTCTCAATAGATTTTCTCCCTTTTTCCATGCTTCGTTTGGTATTTTATCACCTCCTGCAGCCTTTCTATTCTTCATATTTCTTATTATTTCACTAATCTCTTCTTCTGTAATCTCTGTGTATTCTTTTCTTCCATATTCTGTTTCCTCTCCTTCTCCTTTCTCATTCTCTTTTTCGTTTTCGTTCCTGAAGTTTTTTATCTAATCCTCTTCTTCTATTTTTTCTTTTACGTTGTTTTTCTTTTCCCTTTTTTTATTTACTTCTTTCCAAAACACTTTTCCTGTTTTGTCACTTTGGATTTCTTCCAGTAATTCTATTCCTCTTTTGTACTTTTTGTGTTTTATCATATTCTTATATTCTCTTCTTTCTTTCCAATACTCTTCTCTGTCTTCTTCACCTCTGCTTACACTTCTTAATTTGTTCTTTACTTCACTCCTTTTCTTTTCGCATTCATAATCCCACCAGTCTTCAACATCTTCTTTCTCTTTTATCTTTATCCTTTTCTTGTACATAGCTTCTCCTATTAAAACTTTTAAATCTTTCCATTCGTTAATCTTTCTTTCTTTTGCCAGATTTTTTCTATAACTTTCCACTTCTTTCTCGCCCCACATTATTATTTCTTTTTCTTTAAATTTAGCTTTTTCTTTTATTCTTCTTCCCCATTTTATACTAGCTTCTATCGGCATGTGATCTGAGTCTATCCTTCTTGCTATCTTCATACTTTCTACACTCTCTTTCGCCTTCCAGTTCGTTACTATATAGTCTATTACTGACATACCTGCCCCTCCTATATAGGTCCAATCTCCATCCTCATCTCCTTCTGTTCTTCCGTTTCTTATTTCAAGACCCATCTCTGCTAGCCACTCTATCATTTCTTCTCCTTCTTTGTTTACAGTTTTATCTCTAGAGTTTCTTGCTTCCCCCTCGTTCAATTCCTCCTTTGTCTCTGGTTCTTCTCCAACTCTAGCATTCCAGTCCCCGCATATAATCATTCTTTCATCTAGGTTGTCTTCAACTAATTTCTCTAGTTCTTCATAACTCAGCCTTCTATCTTCTCTTAGATATACTGATGTCAGGGTCAATCTTTCTCCCTTATTCTTTATTTTCAAACTTATTATGCCATTATCCTTTCCATCTTCATTTGTTCCTTTCCATACTATTTCATCCACTAAATCCTCTCTTATTGCAACTAACATTCCTCCCTTTGCTCTTCCTCTTTTGTGTACTCTTCTTGCCCAAATATTTTTCACACAGTAGCCTTTTAGCTTTCTCTTTATAAAATCTTCATTCTTTTCTTCCATCCATGTTTCTTGCAGTGCTATTATGTCAAATTCCTTTAAGTACATCCAAAATTCATTTCTCTTTTTTGTTAGTCCTGCAACATTCCATGATACCATTCTTATCCTTTTTTCTTTTTCTTTCATTTCACTGTTCTCCTTTATCTTCTCTCCTTCTTTTTTCGTTATCTTTATCTTTTCGAAACCACTTCCTTTGCTTTTCGCTCCATATCCAAACTTTATCTTTCTTTTCTATTCTGTTATAATATCTTTTCACTTTTACACCTTCTTCCTTTAACTCTTCTGCTTTTTTGCCTATTTCTTTTCTGTTTTCTCTTTCTTTCTTTGTGAGGTCATTGTCTATGTAAATTTTTGTTCCTTTCAGTTTACTTTTGTTTTCCATAATCTTGTCTTTTGTCATCATATCTTCACATTGTACTATTTTCCCCATCATATTTCCTTTTAAGTTCCATATCTTGCTTATTTTCACCTCAATCTGCATTTTTTCTTTAAACCATTCTTCCATATCACTTTTCTCTTTGCACTCTTCCTCTATATTTCCTCTTATTATTATGTTGTTTCTTTTTCTGATTCTTTCTTCTCTTTCTAGAAGCCATACCAGCTCTTCCTCTTTACTTTCTCTTTCTTTTCTGTTTGCCCTATTATTATCTTCTCTATCGTTATCTCTTTCTTCGTTGCTTTCATTTTTTCCATTTATCATTCCTTCTTTTATACTGCTCAGTTCACTCTTTAATTCTTCCTCTATTCTGCTTTGTTCTTTCTCTAATTTTTCTTCTATTCTTCTCTGTTCTTTCTCTATTCCTTCTAACCTTATTTCGTTTTTCTTTCATCTTTCCTCTTGCTGTTTTCTCTCCTCTCTTTGCTCCTGTAGTTGTTCCATCCATATGTTATTGTTTTCTTTTATCGTCTTCATCATCTCTACCATCTCATTCATATTTCTATTTACACCTTCCCACTTCTTTTCAGCTTCTTCTATCATCTTACTCATCTTTTCTACATTCTTTTCTATGCTTTCTATCCTATTTGTTTCTAGTTTTTTATTCATCTTATCTTCATTCATACTTCTTTTCCTTGTCTTTTTTTCCTCCCCTGGGCTACTCTGACTTCTTTTCCTTTTCTCATTCTCTTTGCTATTGTTACTTTCGCAGTCCTCCTGGCTGCTTGCGTAGCTGTCACTATCTTTGGGCATCCTTTCACCTCTTCTCGAGTCAGTGCTTGCTGATCTCGCTCTTTCTCTCTTTACTGTAAACTCGCTTTTCTCTTTATTCGTTTCGATAAACTTTGTTTTTCCGATCCAAAATGTTTTCATCCCTCTTCTCTCTCTCTCCTTTGCCTCACTATGGTTCTCTAACCTATAATTATCCTCCTTACACTCTTTCTCTTTTCTCTCTATCCTCTATTTATTTCTTTTCCCTTTTCTTTCTATCCTTTTCTCCTTTTCGCCCTTTATACTCCTATAACTTTTTTTTCTAGACACTCGCTATATGAGCCTATTTTTCTTTATGTAAAATTTTCCCTTATTCAAGTGCGCCTACACTCTTATCCGCCATATTGGCATCCTATATATATATATATATATATATATATATATATATATATATAAGTATACATGGGACATTTCATGTCAACTCGTACGTACTCATAATCACAGGCTTTTCTATATATATGGAACATTTCATGACAACTCTCACACACCTATCCGAGTTCCTTCAATATTTATTTAGCAATAAATTTGGATTATTCGAAAAATTCCATCACGTTTAAATCCTGACCCCTTTGACCTCGACCTCTAAAATTTTTTTTGTATATTTTGGGTATCAAATAGAACATTTTCACAGATTTTTGACGAATTCTATTTTTTTGTTAGGTGAGTTGACGTGAAACGTCCCATATATACATACTTTACTTTATCGATGTAGACAATATTTAAAAAATAGTTATTTATTATGCTGTGGCATCCACGATCGCCGTCTTTGGATACCTAGGTGTTAATGACAACTTAAACATCATCTACAGCTAAAACTTTTGAAATTCAACTTATAGTTTAATAACTACTTTGAAGTTGTTTCAAATGTTATCTAGCCAAACATGGATGTTCCGAGTAAGATAACATTGTCTACAAAAATATCATTTGAAATTTAGCCATTATTTATTAATAACATGTACGTTTCCTGAGATGACATCTCACAATATCCAGGTGATCCTGGCTACCTGGAAATCGTCTATATGGGTGATTCTCTTCGAACGGGTCAAATTCAAATTTTGAAATAATAGAAAATAAAGGTGTTCATTTTAAAAATTTTACTCAGGTTGTTTTATGGTCATATCTAATAGAACAATATCCCAAAGTAGCCAAGCTGTCCATAGGTTATTCTCAGAAAAACTGATAGATAAAAAATATACTGATACAGAGAAATTACTTTTATTCCAGGGGAATTACTTTATTTATAACCATCACTTGATATACTATTTTCTAATAATATTTATGTCGAACAAAGATTCTAAACTATCTGAAATACTTAAGAATTAGCTATTACCATATATGGATGAATTTTTAAAAATAAAAAACGACGCACGGAGAAAAATATATTGCATTAGTCAACAAAAAGATAGTTCCATTAGCGAAAATTTTTGCTAGTTTGAGACAGTGAAAATTTGAATTCGAAAATAGACTATCATTATTTGCTGCCATCGATGTGAATATTAGCTATTGTTTTGCGTTGACATCTTCAATGACATTTTTTATGGTTATTAAATAAATGCATATTTGAAAGTGAATGAAATTTTTTTGTATGGTTTGAATTCTCAAGAGTTTTAATATCAACTTTAAAAAAAATAAAGGTTATGACTGATCGTTTAGCTGTCAAATGGTTTACAAAGTTTTGCTAATGTAGCGCTTACGTATAGTTGAAATGACGACAAAATCATGCTGTTTCAGTCAAGATTATGACAATAGTTGTAATATTAATCGCTGCAGAACACAAAATTATAGAAGAAAAAAGAACGCCTTTTTTAGCTAATGATTGTTGCTATGATTACAATTTTTTTGGCTACGGGAATCGATATCTCGCACTAAAATGATGCTGTCGTTACCATACAATTTTTCTCCGTGCGAGTTACAGCAAAAATATGTATTTTTAAACATTATTAGAAGAAAGTTAAAGAGCAAATATATCTTTACTTGAGAAAGTTTGCTTTTTCAAAATATATAATAACATTATTTTTGTGTTTGGGAGTGGAGTTAAGTGTACTTGATGATAAAGGATTAGTAGGAAGTTCGCCACGTCCACGTGTAGAAACCATTTTATTACCAATACAATCTAAAATAATATATTATCAATTTATAGATTTTCCAATTCAGATTTTTCGAAAACTTTCATTTAAATTCAAATAATTATATACTTACTTTGATATCAACGACAAACTGATATTTTTATTTTCCGAATACTACGATGTAACCTTTGATTTCGCTTTATTTATTTGTAGTATATACGTAGTATATAGTGCAGTATGTAAATATGACTACAGTGATTGTTTACAAAAAGATTTGAGAATGTGCTTACTCGGAGATTCTCCACAAATATATATATATATATATATATATATATATATTCAATTTTAAATATCTAAAAATTATAAGCAGTATAATATGTATTAAATTTCAAGTGTACAAATAATTTAACACTTCATGGTATGAAATTCATGAATAAAATTGTTGACTTTATTATTTAATTAGAATTTTGTGAGTGCATTTCAAAAAAGGCAGGGGAATTATATGCCAGGGGAGATTACCTGATAATTTGAATGAAATTTTTACCGAGTAAACGGTCTCCAACATTCACTGCTATACAAAGTTTTTTAGTTGTACATTACTACTTTCTTAAATGTCTATTACGTATTTGAATATGCGCTTATATCATCTGTGACAGTTAAATGTTTAGAGCCAGGGGAATTATCGTAGAAAAGGTAACTTAGCTTTCATAAGTGAAATGATGTTTACACGTAAACAAAAATGTATTCTATGATCAACAAAGCAATTTTTTAGCGTAATAAACATATAATGACAATATTTCCATATTATAGAAATAGCTTATATTTTCATAAGATTCAAATATAACATTTTTTATTATTATTGCTTTTTATCTATGAAAAAATATACATTTTTTTTATAATAACAAAGGGTCAAAGAAAATATTTTTTTTTCAACCATTCTGCTGAAATGTATGTACGGATGGAAAAAAATATTTTTTGATCTTTCCGAAGTATTAATTCATCTATCCTGTATCTCTACAACGTTTAAAAAAAATTTTATATATGATTACAGACAGGGGAGATTACTTTTTATACTGTCTAAGGGTCCCTATAAAAGCTACATTGAAATTAGCGATTAAAAAGTCAACGGATCATAAAGTTACAAGCTGAAAGTATATGAAAAATTTGTGGTTAATAATATTTGAACCTTGTATTGATAGTTTATTAAACGATTAGATGTGATTACCCGTTAGAATAGAATCACCCATATGAATGAATTTTGAAATTTTCCATACCGATTATAAAGTTTACAGACATTTGCAGAGACTACATCAAATGAAACTTGTAGATTCTTTTAGATTTCGATTCTAAGGTTGTTTGATTAGGTCGGAGAATACTGAGAAATAAAAAGATTTTAAAAGAACAATTGTTTAAGATTCATGCAAGTTCCATGAAATATGTTGATTTACTCGTAGTCGATACCCATACATAAAGATCATTCATACAAATCATCTCGCATATAAATTTGCAGTAGTATCCCTACTAATTTATGAATTTTTCGTTCGAATAATGCCAGCGAAATTTAACTTCGAGAAAGCATATTACTATTGTAATTAGTGAATAATTTTAACATTTTTTCATCAAACATCATTCCGATATACAGGTAATAAGCGCTATTATTTAAAAAATTTGAGAATTTATGAATCTTAGTAATTATTTACTTACCACGAAAGTTAAGAAATCATTTTAGTAATTCATTTTATTTGAATTTAATCATTTAAAATCTATATAAGTCAAATTCCAAAGATAAAGAAATTCTAAATTAGTTATGCATTTACATATAATTTTTATTAAATCTTTAACATTTTTGTTTATTTAACCGAACAATAAACATTCTTGCTATTTACATGAAATCATGAAACTTTAATTTTTTATAAAAATAAAAAGTAATATTTTTAAACATCATTTATTATAAATATTATTTTCTTAATAGACATAAATCTTTGAAATGATTAGAGATATCTAATACCATTACAAAATTATAGAAAATGAAGATATATTTTAAGAGGAAGAATCATATTTCTGTCCTTTGCTTATAAGAAAATTGGTTTTTCGAATAAAAAAAAATAAATTAAAATGGAGATAATATATTGACTATGAATAAGATTTACATAATTAGACGCATTTATGCATATTGTGTATGGACTATGGATACATCGTATATTAATTATGTGGGTTCATATAAATACACAGGTTCTCTATAGCTGTTTATGCATGACTTCTGAATTTTTTTCCATACGATGTGACCTTATAAAAAGCAATAAAACAATTTTTTTCATGTCATTTATTGAAATTATTTATTTATTTCATGCTGGTAAAAATTTAGAATATTATATGTGGCGATAACTCAGCCAATGTACATTTTTGGTTAATTTTTAATATCATGATTGCATATTTAACACAAGAGTTTGAATAATAACTTTTCAAGTGGCGATTACTCAGCCAATGTAAGTTTTCAGATATTTAATAATATCGCGATTATTTTCTAATATGAAACATTTGAAAAGAATTTTCTAAGTGGCGATTACTCAGCCAATGTAAGCTTTCATATATTTCATAATATCGCGATTATTTTCTAATATGAAACATTTAAAAAGAATTTATGAAGTGGCGATTACTCAGCCAATGTAAGCTTTCATATATTTCATAATATCGCGATAATTTTCTAATATGAAACATTCAAAAAGAATTTATGAAGTGGCGATTACTCAGCCAATGTAAGCTTATATATATTTCATAATATCGCGATTATTTTCTTATATGAAACATTTAAAAAGAATTTATGAAGTGGCGATTACTCAGCCAATGTAAGCTTACATATATTTCATAATATCGCGATTATTTTCTAATATGAAACATTTAAAAAGAATTTATGAAGTGGCGATTACTCAGCCAATGTAAATCTTTTGATGATTTTGAATATCGCGATTATTATTTTAAAAAATTTTTACCTATTCATATTGAAAGATTGCTTTTATAAAAAATTTTTCTGTATAATTATGAATATTCAATTATAAATTATTAAACTTTTTGCTTATTCATAAAAATAATAAAATAAGTATTATTAAGTTCAAAGCTTTATACCCTTACAAATAACTTTTGAGTCCATTTGCTTTATACAGTACTCGTTTTTTGAATTCAATATCGGACAATCTATTAAATTTTGGCATGTTCATTAAAGTAGCATAAGAAAATAATCTTTCTACTGGAGCTGAAGAAGGTAATGTGGTATTAAATTTCAAAAATAAGCTTTTAAGAACTGGCAAATTATTTAAAGACTCTAAAGACATCGTTTTTTCATTTAAAACCCTCATTAGTTCATTTTCTTCTTGTTCTTGAGGTGCAAAAGCCGTGTTTAGTAATGCATTTGAGCTGTCATCATCAAAATCAAAAAACGTGTCTTCAGTATCCTCATTATCTGGAACAGCTGATTCTGGCTTTTTAGGCCTAACCAATTCTTCAACAAGCCTTTTTATTTTTGCTTGTGTATTTTTATCAAAGCACGAAATCCATTTTGCTTTAAATTTGGGGTGCGTGAGTGCTGCCATAGCTGCTAATTCGCCATTGTTAATGATTTCAAAAAAATCATGAAATCTTTTGTCTCAAGCTTCCTTTAAATATTTCAACAGTGGCTCACACATAGACAAACTTTTATTTGCCGATAAAGTATTCCATTTTTTTCGGATAGTCAACAATGTTGGTAAAAGATAACCATAATGACAATCTTTTTCTCTTTGTAAAATATCAATCGCTGAAGCCAGGGGTTGACACAATTTCAAATAATCTTCAATAAATTCAAAATCTTTTTTTCTTAAGATTTTAATAGATTCCGACATGTCATGAATTCTTTCATCATCAATTTTTTCTTTTAACGAAATGATTTGTTTAAAGGCGTCATACGTAGAATTCCACGTTGTTATAACGGGCCTCTGTAAACTGTGTTAAAAAATTTTTTTCATTTCTTCTCGTTTTTTTGGTGATCTTAAACATTTCCATAATTGTTGGCATTTTTCCATAACAAATTTATGACACTTTTTAATATTTGGAACTCTGTCAATTGCGTCTACAAGATCTTTTGTTGCAATCAAACTCAAGGTATGGCTGACCTATCGAAAATGACGAGATAGTGTTATATTTGAAAATATTGCTTCGTCTTCTACAGGATTTACATTATCGTTACTGTTCATAAACAGTGATTCTTCGCCATCATTTTCTTCAAACTCTTCCATTTCCTCTTCAGAATCATTTGAATCCTCATCTGCAATAATTTTTATATAATAATTTGAAAATTTATTAAGATTTTATAAAGATTTTTCATATAAATTTAAAGTTCAATTTTTTCATTTTTTTTATTATATTTGTAACTTTTAAGCAAAATTAGCTTTTTTAATAAATTTAGATTTGTTTGATTAAATTTTGTTTCATGAGAAATTATAAAATCTAAAGAAAATCTACCGATAATTGACAGTTATTAATTTACTATATTATTTAATATTAATTTAATTCAAGAATTGATTATATTCATCCAATAATTTAAATGTCTGTTTATTTAATTTTTAATACAATTGATTTAAAATAACAATTTAAATAACCTGGAAAATAATTTTCTGGGTTTTCTATTCCAAATTCTTTAAAGCCTTTAACAAAATTTTTCCCATTATCCGTAACTGTAGATACAATTTTTTCAGTAGTTCTTTCCAAAGATATATCATCAATCTTAAAATAGAAATAATTTTGATTTTATTGTAATTTCTTAACTACTTTATGTGAATAACATGTCATCTTACCCAATGAGCAGTTACACCTAAAAATCTTCTATTCGACCTAGTCCAAGTATCTGCTGTTGTACAGACATGGTTTGCATTAGCTAAAGCCATTTTAATCTTGTCTAATTGTTTATAATATGAATCATCGACTTTTTTTCCAGCAGTATAACGAGTCAAATGCTTTAACGGAGCGTCACCATGTTTAATTTTGAAATCTAAATATTTTAAATAAAATGTTATTCATTAATATAATAAAAAAAATATTATATAAAATATACAACCATTAAATATTTTTCGAAAAGCTAAATCTTCAACTAGACGAAGAGAAAGTTGATTTTTCAATAAAAACTCAACAACATTTTTTTCAAAAGTATTTTGAGAAAAAGCACATGTTACACGTTGATAAACAACATCATTTTCATCTTCATCATCACCATCCAATTTCTTAAATTTTTCGTATTGCTGATAGCTTTGTAGTTTATCTTCATGTTTTCTCAAAATATAATTATGTTAAATCATAAAATTAATACAAAATAAACATTTAATATTATTATAATTTTTTGGTTTTGTATGAAATAGTATATTTTTCACCTATAGCGAGTAAAAATAAAGAACTCCTGTTAGGCTTGGATGACAATTCACATAAAATTAAAGTCATTCTTCATTTACTCTCGAGGTGAAAATACAAATTTTCCAACAAGAGGCCAAAAACACCATATTCTATTTTCGACGACAGGAGAAAATATGGTACTTTTGGACTAGGTATTAAAAAAGCAATTTGATGACATTGTAAAAAAGTGAACACAACATTTTATTCTGTGTTTACTATAACAGATAGTGAGAGCGCGGTGGCGTAATGGATAGAGCTCTTGCCTTCAACGCGGAGGGCATGGGTTCGAATCCTGGCCAGGTACCTCTAACTTTTTTTTCGAAAGAAAATAAGTGTATGTGCCATTTATATCGCGACTCTTTAAAAAATCCGACCTCATTGGGTATCGGTTGATTGTTGGTTACAAAAGTGGCTGACCATCCATCGGTAGTCAAAGTTTTCGGTATGGTGGGTCTGACAGTCCTAGCCTGATGTAATGTGTTAAACAGATGCCGGGCGGGGGACTTCCTCGACTTCACCATATATAAAAGGTTAATCATATAGAGGACAATATCTTTTATATATTAATCTTTTTTTTTTAAAATAAAAAAAAAAAAAAAACTATAACAGATAAAATTTAGTATTATTGTCACCTACCAACATGGCTGACCTTTTTTTCTGATAAGGTATATAACTTTAATGTAAATAATGTTCAATTTTATATATCCATAAGAGAAAATTCATCATTGAACAAGATATTTATTGAAACATGATACTTGATATTTCATCTAAATATTAACTTTATGTTTGAATGTACTGTCATAAAAAACATCAACATTTTTTTTCAGTTCATACCATTAAATATTGACTTTATCAAGGTATTTTTAAAAAAGTACAATTTTTACTTTTTAAATTTTGCAAGTCACAATAACAATAAATAAATTAGTTAATTTAATAACATATACATATAAAAACAATAGCCTTTAAATGGCGATAAAAAGTTGATGAAACTTTAAGATTTCCATGAATAATTTGGTTACAAGTCATGTATTTTGCTATGATTTTATCGCCATTTGATTTCGTCAAATCTGCTTCGAAAAATTTTCCATCCAAATAACAAGTTTTACAGCAGACATCTAACATTTCTTTTTGCTCATCACTTAATAAAACAGAAGGCGCCGTTGAAACATTTGTAATTCCTGTAGAATTACTCAATCGTGATAACTCATAATGGGTACCATTATTTGCTGTCCCCTGACTTCCATCATCATGTAATGGTTCACCATCTATACCAACTCTTAAACTAGCTAGCAATTCATCTGTACTATCCACTGAATTTTCTTCACTGTTCATTTTTAATCCTTAAAGTGAACAACAAAACAATGAATTACATAATGAAATACAATGTATTTATAGGTTTATTGATCCAGTAAGAATGATTTGAGAATTTATTTTATAAATAATATTCCTAAAATTAAATTTTTACGAGGTCTAAAATTTGTAAGGTATGAATTTAATTATAATTATTTTAAAGAAAATTAAATTTTACAAAACCCAACTTTGTTAGAAAAATACATAAACATTAATTTCATGCACTATCTGTGCATTTGACATCAAGTCAGTCCCGCGAATTTTTCTTTATACGCATCTAGTACCTTGATTTACATATAGGAGGCGCGGACGCCCCTCATCTATATAAACTTCCGTTTCATTAGTTCCGTTGCATGTACCGTCATGAAATCAATTCACTCCCGTATAATTTTTTTATAAGTCTCTTATGGGAGGTGTATACCGTTGCTAAAGAAGTTTCACTTCAAAATAGAAAATTTATAATGACGTTATTGAGAAAAGTACGGAATGCCAAAGTAAAAGGTTATGCTATACAGATATCTACGTTCCCTAATTTTTTCAAAAAATTGTCAGCCAGTTTTATGTTATTGTACAAAGATTTGCATTTATATTAATTGCGGTAATAAAATAACTGGTGGTCTATAAATTATTCTTTCAGTTACAGATTAATCATATATTTTCATACACAAAACGAATACAAAAAATTTTATAGGTCTAAATCATAAAAGTGTTGAAATGAGACAATGTAAATTAAAAAAATTTTTTTTCTATGAATTCTTTAATGAATTCCGTAATGAATTATTTTCTTGAATACTATAAACTTTAGATAAATACTTAAAACAATAATTGATGTTAAATAAATAACACATTTTGCAAATTATAATATGAAGATATTTGAGTTTATCTAATTGGTGAAATAATACGATTAAATAAAAAAATGTTTTTTTCATGTTGAAAATACGTTGTTAAAAAAAAAACCAATAATTGAAAAAATGCACTAAAAAGTATCAAATAAATTAATTAAATTTCTTAAAATTACTTTTATACAGTTTCATTGCAATAATCAAGATAAAATTTTACAACAAAAATTATAAAAGAAAAGGGTGTGCACTGATTTTCAGTAAATCTAATAATAATTTCAATACTATCTTTAATAATTTCTTAAAAAGATTTTAGAAAAAATTTCAGCAACCACACTTTTCTTTTTAAATTGTTGTTGTAAAATTTTCTATTGATTATTGCAATGAAACTATATAAAAGTAATATCAAGAAAGTTAATTTATTTATTTTATACTTTTTAGTCTATTTTTTCAATTATTGTATTTTATTTTTAAAGCATGTTTTTAAAATTTTGTATTTTCTATTTTTAAGTTAAAATTGTTTTTATTATCATTTAGAGTTACATTGCAACCAGACTTTTCGAAGATTACACTCAGGTACATCCGTTATCGGCAACTTGGTACTCCAGTTCGACCTCTTCATCCTAAATCATTATTATGCATTATAGATTCACTTTCAAACCTCGAATTAGGTTTTAGCAGCCCCGAAATCCCCCGAGGAACCCACCTCGACCCAGAGAAAGCCTCCCCACTTGTAGTTCCTCGGAGACGACGTCCATGCGTATTCTGGACAACGTGCATCACTTTGTGGCAATTGATTGATCTCAAATTCGGTTTTAGCAACCCTGAAAACCCCCGAGAAACTCGCCTCGACCCAAAGAAAGCCTTCCCATTTATACTTCCTCGGAGATGACTTTTCACACCCATTATCATCGACCTGGATGTCCAGGTACCAAAATGACAACTGATTATTGTATTGTCATCCAAGACCAAAGTCTATACCAATTGTCAGTATTTATATCTGTCAAAAAGTGCCTGAAATCGAGCGGGTGATTACAGACAGACAAACAAACAAACAGACATGAAGGCGAATATAAGAAAAGCGTATATAAAAAAATAATATTTACCTACGTTAAGTCTGCTTTAAGACTAATTATCTTTCGTTTTTTATGACAAAAACAAGTAAATTGAATTTGAGAAAATTTCTATAAGTTACTTAAATTTATGAAAAAGTCAATATAAATCGTCATTTTCGCAGAATTATGAAGATTATGATTATTTTCGCGGAAATTATAAAGTTATGGAAATTATTTATGAAAACGTTTTCGATTGGAAAATTTGTGATTATTGCAGTTGAATTTTGTTACATCATCATCAGTTATATCCTCGTTAAAATAACCCGAAAATTTCTGAAAGAATCGGAACAAATATTTTTCTGGTCTTTAAAGAATGTTTAAGAACTATTATAAAATGAAAATTGATAAATTTTTCAAGTTCTCCGAATCGTTCCGACATTGAAATTTCAATTATAAGCCGTTGCTCATAAAATTTGGAAAAGTCTATTGTATGCAACTATTTTTCCAGTGATTCAGTTGTAATTTATAAAATTGTGAATTTGGGTGATTCATTATGTTTCTTTCCGTAATATTTATCTGATGTTGGAGCTGCAGCAATCGAGTTTTGCTTTTTTTATTTCATTAATATCATTAAATTCGTAAATTAATAGTATATTGTGTAACGAGTAAGGTTTAGTTGACTATTGCGCACGAGGGCAAGTTGGCGCACGAGCGTAGCGAGTAGCGCCATTGCCCGAGACTCTCTCTCATATCTGCCGTACGACTGACTCGCAATAGTATATTTCAATACTTTTTGGTACTATTATTTGTAATTAAATTACATACTTTTAGTTCACCAATTTCACGTATATATGGAATAATTACGATTTCGTTGATGTAAAAATAATACAAGAATAGATGATACGATTTACTTTGTCAGAGGTTAGAGCGAGATAGAGTATAAGATTCATCACATGGTCGATGAGATACAGTATGAGGGCGCTGCGCTTGTATAAACCTTTGCAATTTTACATTAATTAACGCTTTTGCGTGACATTATTTTACAGAATGTAACGTATTCACGTGATTTAATACAAAATAATATTATACATAGCTGTGAAACACACGCCCTCAAAAAACAACACACGCACCGCGCGCTATTAGCTACTTACTACCCCGAAAACGCATGCGCTATAGGCCACTTACTCAGCACGGATGAGAAAAACAAATATAATGACTTGTCCGCACTAAAGCTATGTTAATACAATAATTTTTGTTAAAATAAAAAATCATTTAAACTTGTAAATTTTTTATGAACTTGGATTGGAAATTATATCAAGCTCGACAAATCTAATCTTAAAATACGTTATATTGAAAGTTTGTATTATTACTTTTTATGTAGTATTTTCGTGGGTTTCTTGAGTTGTCCGCACTCGAGTTGAATCTTACAAATTTTTTCTTTGTCGCAAAAAAATGTTATTAAACGCATTGTTTATTCATAACTTAGGATTGGAAATATTATTAGAAGACTGGAAGCTTCGTCATACTCTTAAAAATAAAAATAATGTTATCTTATTTTAAAAATAATATTAATCTGAATAATATATCCTCATCAGAAAAGTTATTGTAATTTATATATTTTTGGAACCTTTCCAATTTCATGTGTACCACCATGGTATTATATGGGGATATCCACCCAACTTTAAATTCTCTAGTAACAGGTCATTATTTAAACTAGGTTATAATCTTTTGTGCTATCCTGTAACTCTATTTCTGATGTATTTTGTAAATGTGCCACAAACGGCACAGCAGATGATTCTATAAAAAGTAAATTTACACATAAGATAAATTACGGTAATTTTTTATGTGTGAAGATGAATGTTTCATAGAAATATCTACTGCGCCGTTTGTTAAACATTTACAAAATACATCAGAAATAGAGTTACAGGATAGCACAAGAGATTTGAACCTAGTTTAAATAATGTGCATCATGCGGTAACCCAGTAGCAGCTGTAATATGACCTGTTACTAGAGAATTAAAAGTTTTGTGGATATCCCCATATATAAAAAAATATGATTATGACTTCTTCAGATTTTTTATGAATTTCTAATATATTTAATAGTGATTTTTGAAGGGCATATCATAGTATTAATTAAATTAACTTATTAATAAACTAAAAAATTGCCTAGTATTAATAAATCAGTGCGATTTATTGTATTTATTCACAAAAAGATTTATAGCTTAGTCGTGTAAAATGGCTTTATTTCCACTATCGATCAATTCCATGGTATGCTTAACTATTTCAAGAGTTAAAAAAATTTAATAATACGTATATTTTTTTATAACTTCAAAATCGTTACTGAGAATCATAAATAATTTTCACGGTATTTTATTAATAGCAGGTCGTATATCTCTATCCTTTTATTATAAAAAAATTCAATTTTCTGCAAAACCTTATAATTGTAGCAAAAAATAAGAAGAAAGCCCCATCTCGTATAATAAAAAGCAATATTTTCTCTTATGAGAAAAAATTATTTTTATCGCTTCGTTTCAAAGAAAACTTTGAAAAACTGAATTGTCCGTCCAAACCTCGATATTTTGTTTTTCAAGGTTTTTTTTAAAACGAATCGATAAAAAAATTTTTTCCTAATCAAAGAAAATATTGCTTTTTATGATACAAGATGGGGCTTTCTCTTTATTTTTTGCTAAAATTATTAGTTTTTGTAAAAAAATCAATTTTTTGATTACAATAGGACATATATACTCGACCTCCTCTTAAGGATCTTTAACAGCTATTAAACTCTTTACAAGATTGTTATAATTCATCTCGATTTACTTCCATAGAGTTCGTGAAGTTTCATTAACCTTTCAATCAATATACAGAAAATATAAAGATTCATCCGTATTCTTAAATGATCTCATAGATTTATAATCATTTATTTACCAATAATTTAATAAATATATTCATACGATGATAAAACGTAAAAAATATTTCTGAAGAATTTTTTAAAATACAATCTAGAAGGTTTCTCCTGAAAACTTTACAGTGCTGCTCAATTCTAAAGCGATCTTAATTGTTCATTAATTGTGAATACGATAAAATTAAGGTTACTACTCCTTAGTAAAACTTAATGAATCAAAAAAGTTCAGAAGGTATCAACGACAATCATGACAATTTTTTTCATAAGAGTTCGCAAAGTTGTATTATGGACTGGTACCAAAAACCGCAAAAAATTAGAAAGGTTCTTTTACATCAGGATCTTTCCAAACCTTAATGTACATTTCAACCGGGGTATTTCACCTGAATACGGAGGACATTTATAACTAATATAGGTAGCTAGGAGAGTTTCCGTAGCTGATGGAGATTCACGGCTCCACCAAAGTTTTTCCTATGTATTTTGGTGCCCTGAACACGAATTTCGAGGGTGGATAGCTGGAAAATAGTTAGAAAAATCTCTAAAGTAAATTTTCTGGTTGTTAATTTTTCGCGGAAAAACATAATTTTTCGTGTTTTTCATCAAATATTAAGTCGAAAATATTCTTATCAATTTTGCGGTACATTGCACCATTTCTCTGTAAAAACATCATAAATATAAAAAAAACTCATTTTGCCATTTTTAATGATTTTTTTTATTTTATTGCACCAATCATTGGTGACCAATATAATTAAGAATTTTTACATTTTAATTAGCTAAAATTATTCTTTAATCCACCAACTGTTGATAAAAAAAAGAATGGTTTAGGCTGGTTGCGGTCTTCCTTTAATTTTTCACGAAGAATTGAACCGCTTATTCAGAGAGTACTGCGCAACGGTGCTCACATGAAAAAGTCAGGTGGGGAAATAGGGGAGATTGCTATAGTAACATTAAAGTCCACGGTTCCAAAAATTTTTTTTATATATTTTTTCACTAAACATTAATTTAAAGGGGGTGAAGTCAGAAAATGACCAGGAAAATTTGTATGATATAATTTCCAAAATATGAAAAGTCTATTTTTTAAATAAAAAACATTTTGTCGCTTATTTCATGCAATTTTCATGCCAAAGTTATGAAAAAGAATAAGTTTTATAATTTTTTTCAATTTTTCATATTAGAATGAGACTATTATTACAGTGCAGCAGAGATTAGAATAGGATTTCCTAAAATTTTATTTCAATTGCTAAATTTATGTTATAATTTATAAATACGTTTAATTAATCGTTATTTGTAATTTAATCTTATTACATTTTTTTACATGTAGAATTTTTGCTACAGGAACAATATGTACAGTACGCTATTCATTATTTTATGAAGTTTAAAAAACTTGTGTTTTTATAATTTATAAAATTTTTTAACGAAGTACAATTTTTTTCTGTCAACTACTCTTTTACTGTTACATATTTTGTAAAAATATATCTTTTTAATAAAAAAAATAAGTATATGATTGATTGAAAATATTAATTTTAATTAATTTAATTTATGTATAACCCTGTTGAAAAAACTCACTGACATGGTAACATTTTTTTTTAACTATTAATAATTGAATTTATTAATTTGTTGATTGTAATTCTTTAATCATTTATTTTATTTCCGCAATTCAATCCAAAATATCCTTAATTTATAATACTTCAGTTGAAAATTGAGGCAGCACACTAATTATAACACATCCAAAATAATTTATAGCAGCATCATCAGTGTCTCAACCAAATTTTAAAATTACTAAGCATAAACTTTCAAAACGAATGTCAGGAAAAAGTAATTAACATGGTAAAAGAATTTTTTTATTACAGATAACTATTATGTGAAAAACTTTTTTAAAAATAAAATCATATAATCAAATTATCCATTAAAAAGTAAAACCATTCCTTAAAAATCTTTAAGATTTTTATCAGTATTAATATTAGCAACTTTTCCTAAACTAGAATTTTTTTATTTTAAGTAACATAGAAAAAATAACCTGTTTGGGTAACTGATTAAAAACTGCTCACTTGTTAAAAAAAAAATCTGGTGGCACTCATATATATATATATATATATATATATATATATATATACCTGTGTGTGTGTGTGTGTGTGTGTGCGCATGTGAATTGACATAAAATATCCGATGTATATGTATATACATATATTCATAAGCCCACGTGTGTGTGTGCATGCGCCTTGACAGAAATAGCCCAATATATATATATATATATATATATATATATATATATATATATATATATATATATAAAAATATATATAAACTCAAGTACGTGTGTCATGCATGTAAATTGACATGAAACGTCCCGTGTATATAAGCCTGTGTGTATGTGCGCGCGTGTGAATTAACATTAAATATCCCATGTATATGTGTACACAGATATACACACATATATGTATGTATGTATATATATATATATATATATATATATTCATAAGCCCATGTGTGTGCGTACATGCGAATTGACAGAAACGGTCCCATATATATAAATAAAAATTTTAAATACATGTTTAGATGTGTTTGCGCGTTCGAGTTGACAATATATGTCAAATATATGAAAACTGGTGCGTGCGTGTTGACATGATACGTCCCATATATGTGAACCTAAGGGCGCTCGGATAGGTGTGTTAGAGTTGTCATGAAATGTCCCATATATATAAACCTGTATAGGCGTGGGTAATAATTGACGTGGAAAATCCTATGTATATTAACGTGTGTGCATGCATGCAAATCGATATGAAATGTACCATATGTATAAACCTGTGTGTGTGTGCGTGCATTCGAATTGACGTGAAAAATCCTATGTATATTAACGTGCGTGTGCATGCATGCGAATCGACATGAAAAGTCCCATATATATACAAACCTAAGGTTACTGGGATGGGTGTGAGCGTGTTGTCATAAAATGCCCCACATATATAGAAAAGCCTGTGATTATGAGTACGTACGAGTTGACATGAAATGTCGCATATATATAATCCTGTGTGTGTGTGTGTGCATGGGTGCACATTAGCATGAAATATCTTTATATATATATATATATATATATATATATATATATATATATATATATATATATATAAACCTAAGGTTACTCGGATGGGTGTGTGCGTGTTGTCATAAAATGTCCCACATATATAAAAAAGCCTGTCATTATGAGTATGTACGAGTTGACATGAAATGTCCCATATATAATCCTGTGTGTGTGTGTGTGTGTGTGTGTGTGTGTGTGTGTGCGTGCGCATTGGCATGATATGTCCCATATATCTAAACCTGTAAGTGCGTGCGTTCCAATTGACGTGAAAAATCCCATGTTTATTAAAGTCTGTGTGCATGCATGCGAATAGACATGAAATGTCCCATATATATAAACCTGTGTGTGTGCCTTGGAATTGACGTAAAAAATCCTATGTTTATTAACGTGCTTGTGCATGCATGCGAATCGACATGAAATGTCCCATATACATAAATCTAAGGGTACACGAATGGGTGTGTGCGTGTTGTCATGAAATGTACCACATATAAAGAAAACCTGTACTCATGAGTACGTGCTAACCGACATGAAATATTCCATGTATGTATGTATGTATATATATATAAACCAAAATATATACGGGTCAACGGGTGCAAGTTGACATGAAACGGACCATGTATATATATATATATATATATATATATCAATTTGTCCGTATGTGTGCGTGTGGGTTGACATGAAATGTTGCATATATATGAGCCTAGGTGCGTATGTATGTGCGCGTCCACATATGTTTTTCTATATACATATATATGATAAAAATTTCTTAGTACGTTTAATTAAAAAGGAAATTGTGGAATTTTTAATTAAAGCCCTCGAATTCACAAATCATAATCATAACTGACGCTCCTTTAATTCACGATTACATTTTGATTTCTTAATTGAAATTTATTTAATTAAGGATTCCTTTTGATTTTGGAATTAAAGCCCTTTCAATTCACGATTAAATTTTGATTTCTTAATTGAAATTTATTTAATTAAGGATTCCTTTTGATTTTGGAATTAAAGCCCTTTCAATTCACGATTAAATTTTGATTTCTTAATTGAAAGGGCTTTAATTAAGAATTCCTTTTGATTTTGTAATTAAAGCCCTTTCAATTCACGATTACATTTTGATTTCTTAATTGAAATTTATTTAATTAAGAATTCCTTTTGATTTTTTAATTAAAGCCTTTTCAATTCACGATTAGATTTTGATTTGTTAATTAAAATATTTTTAATTATTAATTTAAAAGGAATTGTTAATTAAATAAAACTTTAATTACGAATTCAAAAAGGATTTGTGAATTAAAATTTATTTAAAGCTCAAAATGATTTAAACATTTGCAACATTTGAATCGTACCTTAAACCTATATACGGGACATCACATTATAATAAATTAACACATAAATAGAAGTTCATTCGAGGTCGAGCAAATACCTCCCCAGAGCCAACTTAAACCTGCTGAGCGATAGAAGATTCTTTATATCAGCAGACAGGGAGTTCCAAAAATGAGTACCTTGAACTTGAAAGCAATTCCTTTCAGTCTCAGTATGCATGAAGAGTACCGCAAAATCCTTGATCTCTATCCTAGTGGCTACCCTAGGTACATATCTAGTAAAGAGACGCATTAGATACTCGGAAATATTTATACGCACAATTTTCTTCATAAGTACAGCCATAAAATACTGTCTCCTCGAATCAGTACGCAGCTAACCCAGCGCGGCTCTATAAGGAGAGATATGATCGTCCGTTTTCACGCCTAATACATATCTCACACAAGAATTACGTAGTCTTTGTAATCGTATTCTCAACTCTTGTAAAGCATCGAGCAAGACCACTGAGCAGTAATCTAGACGTGGAAACAGCAGGGCGGTCGTGAGTTTTTTGTGCGGAGCCTCAGTGGTATACCGTCGAATAAACCGTAGGCCGTACATAGTTCTAATAAATTTTTTAGTGAGCATTTTAATGTGTGGCCTTCGTGATAGCTTAGAGTCAAGCACAACACCAAGGCTCGTAACGATATCAGAGAAACATATACCGACACCACTCTCAAGCTCAATCGTCCTTGACTCACCAGCATAAAAGTCATTAATAAATCGACTATTGCCAAAAAAATTTGCCTTAGTTTTGTTTACATTATATGTGAGAGAAGCATCGACAGCCCACTCCGACACCACCCTGACTGCCCTCTGTAGAATACGAATACCTTCATTCACATTCTCATAAGGGATCTGCGAATAAATTTGCAGGTCATCCTCATATAGTAGGTGCTCGACGCAACCAAAGTCGAGCATGTTACGTATGTTATTAATGTAAAGACAAAACAACAGAGGCCCTAGCACTGAACCCTGTAGAACTCCTGAATTTATTGTTAGCTAATTCGATTCCTCTTATAGATGCGTGAAAACCATTTGTTTCCTATCTGATAAATAGGAGCTAATCCACTCGAGTTTAGCCCTGGAAAACCCCATCGGTATGAGCCTCCCAAGTAGTTTGAAGTGCGAGATCGCGTCGAATGCTTCATTGAAGTCAAATAGAAGAAGTAACTTATGAGTTTCTTATTGAGACCCGATCTTATGTCGTCTGTAAGTTTAAGTACGGCAGTCTGCGTTGAGTTATGCTTTCGAAAGCCAGTCTGCATAGGGTCAACTATTTTATGTGTCGTAATGTACTCTTGTAATTAGTCATGGGCAATCTTCTCAAGGACCTCTAGAAGGAAACATAAGATTGCTATGGGCCAAAGATCTTTAGGCAATGCAGGTGCAGGATACTTCTTTAACGGCACAATGCGTGCACGCTTCCAAAGGCAAGGGAAGACTCCCCATGCAAAAGAGGAATTAAACAGAGTCACAAGATGTTCTTCGATAAACGGTATAATTATATCCTATTGGAAATATTTTTGAGCTTAGCTACATATAAATATTTATAACTGTCCTAAATTATTTAGAACTGTTTAAAATAGTTTTAAAATGTCCAAATGAAGACAACTATATTAGTTATACATATTTATACACAGATATAAATAATAAAAACGGTTATAAACATTTATGGACAACTTTACAATTTTCTTAAAATTTTTATATAATGTTTCAGAAACATTTTAGAACTGTATAAACTGTTTCTAACTGCCTTTAGTCGTTTATAAATGTTTATATTTATTTATAATTGTTTATACTATTTAAAAATTGTTTTTTTGATTTTTGATTGAAGACATTCAAAGAATACTTATAGACGAAATTTAAAATTGTATAAAACTGTTTATAACTGTATTCAACTATTTTATCATATATAATTAAAATATAAAAATATTAACAGTTTTAAAATTTTTCTAAATATTTAGAGAATATTTTTGGCCTTTGACGTACTCTTCTACGCCATAAAAGGTTACGTTTGCGCCGTACAACGTCGGACAGTTGAACAAGAATTAAATAATTTATTATACGATGAATGATAACTCAAAAATTATTTTCGTCACTACTTTCCATCATTATTTGTTAATGAAAAAATATTAATTTCGTACAAAGAACATTTCACTACGCTAGTAAAAAACTAAATAAGAATAAGCATTACTTACAATTCTTTACATGTATGTATCTATATATATATATATATATATATATATATATATATATGATTTTTCATTTTTGGGGAATAGGTTTGATGAAAATTACAGAGAAAGATAAAAATATTCTAAGCACAGGACAGTTGATTGCATACCAACTGATATCAGTATTGTTGCAGTGCAGTTTTCAATCGTTAATGTTTTCTTAAATGCTCACCTTTACTACTATAGAAACGTATGAAAAAAAAATTAAAGGACAATGACAGTCTACAATGAATAAACACATACCGATCTACCTGTCTACCTGCTGTGTGTAATAAACCCCGAACCTTTTTTTTTTTCTAATGACTAAATTTTTTTTCTTGGACTCGCAATGTTTACATATTGTACAGTTTTAGCTATCTCTCTCTTACGCCTTACAAAAGACATATTTATCAGTTTTCAAAATACCGAACAGTTACTGATGTACTATTTAATGTTTACAGATAATTTTAAGTGAAATCCTCCCCAGGATTTCTACAAATGCAAAAACATAGGTTTAAAAACAGAGAGAGAAAGAATATCTAATAATATGCAACATACCATGTGTTAAAAATTTTTTTGACATATACAAGATGTATATACATATCGCTTTACTCAAATACCTTGCAGAGCATATATTTTCTCTAATTTTTTCTATTTAAATCTTAGGAAATAAAACTTACTATCTTTATATTCATAGATAATTTTATGAAAAAAAAACCTATAACGATTTTTCTTCACAATATCGTTATTCAAAGTTTTTAGTTTTAGTTTTGTCCCGTAAACTTATCCGGAAAATATACTTTTTTCTTGGCTTTTTTCAATTTCCACTAAAAATATTTTTAAAAAATGAATACTAAACAACAACAATAACAACAAACTGACAATATGGCGTGGTTAGACGCTATTATTGAAGAGGGAGCGGACGAAACAGTATTACAAAATATTGCTTCTGTTGAATCAATGAACAGTATTAATGTTTTGCAAAATAACAGAAGAAAGTGTTAATAATGGTAAAAAAATTATGATAAGTATGGTTGGACGCTATTTTTGAAGAGAGAGCGGACGAAGCAGTGTTACAAAATATTGCTGTTGTTGAATCAACGAACAGTGTTCATGTTTGACAAAATAACATAGAAGACAGTGTTAATAGTGATAAAAAACTGATGATACGGAATGGTTAGACACTATTCTTGAAGAGAGTGCAGAAGAAGAAATAATTAAAAATTTTGTTGCTGAATCATCAAGTAGTGTTGCGATTGATGTTTCTGATAGTGTTAATATAGAAGAAGAAAATGTTGATGTAGAAAAAAAAGCGAAAGAAGTAAAAATTCAAAATGTCATTGCTGTATTAACAAGTGATATTAATCAAAGTGAAAATTATATCAAAAGTGTTAATAGTGCAGAACGAAATAATAAGATGATGTGGTTTGATGCAATGATTGAAGTAAGAGAGGAGATGCCATTAAGAGTAAATAATGGAATTAACAGACAATAGTGTGAATAATCACTATATAGCAGGAAACGCTAATACAGTCAACCGTGAGAATGCAGATATTATTATTTTAAAAAAACAAAAATTGGCAGGACGGAAAAGAAAGAAGATATCAATAGAAGACGAAAGAGTACGAACATTTGCAAAAGTGGGAAACAACATTACTTGACACAATGAAAAAATTAAAAAAATTATCAGGGTCAGGAATAATTTTAAGCCAGTGTGAATAAGAACTAGATTTTTTGATACACAGAGTCATGCAAAGGCGGCCTTATAAGAATAGGCATATAGTTTATTGTTAAACGAGAGAAATTTTATATTCAAATGCATTAGTGATCAATACACCATCATTCAATATGACGGTAGAAGAATTTCTTAATACTTCGACCCCAGTACCGAGACCTTAGTTGGAAAAGGATCTACAGCATTTTGAGATAACAAAAAAAGCTGTGCAGTGTATGATATTGGATATATCATACATACAAGCCAGAATATTAGAATAGTGAGTATTTTATCAATATTATTTTTATTTTTTATAAATGTATAAATTCATGCATATATTTTTTCTATTCTTCTTCAAAACTTTTTTAAAATTATTTGAAAATGAAGCTTTTATTCATGACTATTATTTTTTTTAAATCCAATTATGTGAGTAGTTATTAGGTCACCATGGACCGTCAAAACAAACCCCCACTCCACCATCCCAAGGCTACTGACTTACTATCGACTCCTGTATATTTTGTGCGCGGGGCCGGTCTTTTGAATGCGGCATTCAAAAAACCAATTCTTATAATACATATGGTAATGGGAGGGAGGGGGTAACAATGTGAGACTATCACACACCTCCACGTGCGCCGGATACGACTCGAAGTCAGTACTGCCAAGCGCGGGGTATCGCGCATTCAAAAGCCTGGTTATATATATATATGGGACATTTCACGCCAACTGATAGAGCAAAAAAAAAAAAAAAATCGTTGAAACTCTAAGAATTTATTCTTTTTGTTACCCAAAATGTGTAAAAAAATTTTCAAGGATCTAGATTAAAAGGATCAAGAGTTACAGGACCTTGAAATTTGTAAATTTTTAAAAATTTTTGGAAAAGTCCCAACTTTATCATTTTTTTTCTGAAAATCCTGATGTTTTAAAGAAAAATGCATAGTAACACTTCTTGTTGTAAATGAAGAAGAGAGTTAGCAGGATTTTTTACAGACCTGAATCTCGCAGTTTTCTGATTGGCTCTTATATGTAAAACATGGTTATTGAAATTATTTAATGTTTGCCGCTGCCAAAATTGGCTTTCGAAGGCTTATTTTTTTCAATTTTTTATTAACTTTAAAATAAATTTTGGTTTGTGTAAGCAAAAGTCACCAATAAGAAGTTATCACAGTTTTAAATATACATTTTCATGTAAAATTTATTTTTCTTATTGAAAATAGCCTGTCACATACTAAACATAAGTATCTGGTTTTAATATTCAAAAACTATTAAAATAAGTTTGAAAATCATTTATTTAAATGTTATTTCTCAATTATAAGCTTAATTATTAATTAAATAACACTCGTTATTATTATAATTACAATTAATTTCAAAGGAAAATTAGACTCTGAATTATTCCAAAATCAAATAATTATTTTTCAATAAAAATTTACTTATTTCAAAGAATTGATTCATCAATAAAAAAGAATAATTAAATAATTACTATTTTCCTTACCTTAACTTTCTAGAAAAAGTATCTGTTCAATAGAAAATGATGATAGAATTTTGGAACACACACTAAATGAATTTTTTGGGGATGATTATAAACAAAAGCTTTCTGACTACCCATCTTTATTTATTTATTTAAATATATATTTTTATTTTTATTTAAACGATAGAAGTATTATTTAACTCAAAATACTATATATTGAATGTTAGTTTATAACTTTTTATGCATAGTATTTTAATGGATCTTTTGAGTTATCCGCACTTAAGTTTAATCTCATAAATTTTTTTACTGTAACGAAAAACTAGATTAAACGCACCGTTCATTGATATACTTGGATTGGAAATATTGTTAAAAGAAGGAGTTTTGGTATGCCCTTAAGACCGTTACATATAAAAAGTAAATAAGATGTTAATTGCCAGAAAATTCTCTTAGTTTTATAAATTGTTTTTTCTCAGAATATTATGAAGAACAAATAATAGAAATATAGTTTAAATTATATTCATTGGGCGAAGAAAGAAAAATGGATTTTGATCCATGAACAGCTGTAGACACAGCTGTTAAAATTGCTGAAACTGGATACGCGCAAAGAAGAATAATAAGAGTTTAGAAGATCTTAGTTTACATTATGATATGACAGTTGAAAATTCTTTTGTTGATATTGTTTAAATTCTTTATCGTGTAGATTCTATGGATCCAACGTATATGGAAGGCAAAGACTGTCTTATTGATTATAAAAAAGTTCTTGATGATATATTAAATCTACATCAACGTACAAAATTGAAAATCCATTAGACAGCCCTAGTATTATTAAAGTAACCCCTGAACTTCTGATGTCAGAGAAATATTCTTGTGTAAGTTAAGAATTTAAGCAATAATCAGCTCAATATTTGAAAACAGTTGCAATTATAATTGCTAGGGTTAGACAACATATTAAACCAGATGTTCCAGTTTACAGGTATATTATACGTTTAACTGTGTCACAACTTCTTGAATTTATTCATACAAGCAAGAAAAAATATATGAAAGCAAAAATTGAACCAGTCACGGCAGTTGGTGCTTTAGCTGCACAAAGTATTAGAGGATCTGGTACTTGAATAACCTTGAAAACTTTTCATTTTGCTTGTGTAGCACCTATGAACATTACTCAAGATGTACCTTGTATTATTGAAATTATTAATGCTAATCTAAAAATCAGTATTCCAATTATAACAGCTCATTTAATGTAATTCATTGTAATAAAAACCTCTATCATTTCTTTTAAGCATATGTTCCAAAATGATATCATCATTTTCCATTTTACTGATACTTTTTATAGAAAGTTAAGGCAAGGAAAATAGTGATTATTGAATTATTCTTTTTTATTGATGAATCAATTCTTTGAAATAAGTAAATTCTTATTGAAAAATAATTATTTAATTTTGGGATAACTCTTACTTTCCTTTGAAATTAATTGTAATTATAATAATAACGAGTGTTGTTTAATTAATAATTAGGCTTATAATTGAGAAATAACATTTAAATAAATGATTTTCAAACTTATTTTAATAGTTTTTGAATATTAAAACCAGATACTTATGTTTAGTATGTGACAGGCTATTTTCAATAAGAAAAATAAATTTTACATGAAAATGTATATTTAAAACTGTGATAACTCCTTATTGGTGACTTTTGCTTACACGAACCAAAATTTATTTTAAAGTTAATAAAAAATATAAAAAAAAAAGCCTTTGAAAGCCAATTTTAATAACCATGTTTTACATATAAGAGCCAATCAGAAAACTGCGAGATTCAGGTCTGTAAAAAATCCTGCTAACTCTCTTCTTCATTTACAACAAGAAGTGTTATTATGCATTTTTCTCTAAAACATCAGGATTTTCAGAAAAAAAATGATAAAGTTGGGACTTTTCCAAAAATTTTTTAAAATTTACAAATTTCAAGGTCCTGTAACTCTTGATCCTTTCAATCTAGATCCTTGAAAATTTTTTTACATATTTTGGGCAACAAAAAGAATAAATTCTTAGAGTTTCAACGATTTTTATTTTTTTGCTCTATCAGTTGGCGTGAAATGTCCCATATATATATAATATAAAATACTAATTCAAGCTCGATGACCTTAAAAATAAAGTATTATACATAGCTGTAGATAGAGTAATATACGCATACATAAACACGCTCATTGTATATATATACACAGGCATTCACACATTGTATACCACAACATTTAACTTTGGTCCAAAGTGTCACATAATGATTGCTTACCAGCTGATCACTGTTGCAAGCACATCCCGACCTAGACCCACATTGTAGAACAACCTATCTGCCCGGAGTTTATATGAAGACTGACAGTTAAGCCGAATCTTCACCCCTTAATAGCCTAACTCCCCCCACCGAAAAATGAAAATATTACATACCATTCTCACACTACGAATAACAACTTGATACTCTTTGCAAGAAAATATTAATAAGTGTATTTTCAGAAGCATATTTTAAAATGAAATTAAAATAATCATAATTAATAAAAAACCACATACTATTCTCACGCTAAGATTGTTAATCTGACTCTTTTTGCAATCAATTTTATGAAAAAGACGTATTTTCAGGTGCGAACATTATAAAATTTAAAATTTTAACATAAGAAATCTCTCTCTCCAAGACGTGTGTACGGGTGCTGATTTTGAAAAAATATGCGTGTATATAAGCCTTTCTCTCTCTCTTTCTCTCTCTTTCTAATATGTATATCATACATACATACATACATACATACATACATACATACATACATATATACATACATAATACATACACGTGTACACAAAAATCTGCACTGGAAAAAAATTATGGTGAAGCGTACTAGAAGTGATTCGGTGCGTTTGGTACAATAGGCGACTAGTAGCCATTTCCATAATTTCTAAAATTGTTTACCAGATGCTCTAGTATTAGTTTCTTTGAGTAGATGGCATAAGGTTTACTTATTATTTTATAGTAATCTAGACGCAACATGTGTTTTGATTTTTTCGTTTGATTTTTGGTGTTTTTGCACTTCGCT
The DNA here is from genome assembly GCA_017163975.1 of Anastatus disparis. Taxonomy (NCBI): domain Eukaryota; kingdom Metazoa; phylum Arthropoda; class Insecta; order Hymenoptera; family Eupelmidae; genus Anastatus; species Anastatus disparis. The sequence continues at coordinate 237,700 of JAFFSR010000323.1, forward strand.
TTTACTTTTTCTCATATCGCAGTTAATGTGAATATTTTGGTGAATAGATCTTGTGTTTTTTAATTCTCTATATCTATAAGAAGCATATTTTTGTGACATAGTAGTTCTTTTTGCTAGTTGCCCCGTCTCAGGGGTGGTTTTTTAACACAAGATGGCTGACTCTATGGATGAATTGGCAAAATTGAATAAAGTCTTAGAGACAGAAAAACACAATATGGCGATGGAAGTTCAACAATGCTCAAATAAGAGAAAGATGGAAGGCCCATATGGAGTTTGGATCAAGAAGATTAAAATTGATAGTGATGATCTCAACGCTTACAAAGTTGGTAGCTTGTTATACAAAACGTATTCTGGCATTATTGATATCAAAAGAAAAAATATTACAAATTACAACAAATTATTAATGGATAAAAGTTTTTATAAAAATAATATAGAACCCTTTCTCCCAGGCCACCGGAAAGAGAGAAGAGGTATTGTAAAATTTATTCCTACAGAGCTTACAAATAAAGAAATTATTTCAGGCTTGGAATCTGAGCTTAATATAACTAACATTAAAAGACTAAATAGAAAAGATAGATCCACTAAGAAAATTGAAGGAGAAAAAAGCAAATGGACACCGAGCCAAACTGTGATAATTACGTTCTCAGGACAAGTGTTGCCTGACTATATCTCCATATTTAAGGTTAGAACCAAAGTAGAACCATACATTGCTAGACCTATGCAATGTTATAATTGCTTTAGGTTCGGCCACACTGCTAAAACATGCAAGGGAAAGGAGACATGCTCAATGTGTGGCATACCAAAAGAAGAGCACGAATGTGAAAGTAAATGTTCAGTGGATGTGCCTTCATGTGTTAGTTGTAAGGAACCTCATAAAAGCTTTGTGCCTTTCTGTCCAAAATATCAAGAACAAACAAGAATCAACATAATAATGGCCTACGATAATGTATCTTTTATTGACGCAAAAGAAGCTTAGCAAGAGTGACTGAAACCCCTAAAAAAATAAAAGAAAATTTTCCTATTTTGGAACAAACAAATTAAGTTAATAAAGGCTTCAACCAAATAATAAAAGACAACATGGAATCTAAAAAACAACAACAACAACAATAAGGACAATACCAAAGGAATGATAATAAGACAACGATATCTATTGAGGTTAACCCAACTAAGTCTACAAGTAATCGCCTAGCTACCGCTACTTAATCTCAAAAGGCATTGAAGGATACTATTTCCCTTCTAGCAGACAACCTACCAATGTATTTATAGACAAAATATCAGAAGAAATTAATTTGGACACAAATCAAGATAAGAAGAGACTAGGTAGTATTACTAATATGTTAGCAAATAGATTGAATAAGGATAATAATATTAAAGAGTTTGTAGATCCAACAAAAACAACTAACTCATCAAGTATTATAAAATATAATAAAAATTGCAATAATAAATTAAAAAGACATTAAATTTAGCTACTTATATATAATTAAATCAAATTAACCCTTTCGTGCATATAAGGAACTTACAATCATAACGTTTCTGAAACTAGAAAATTTCGATGTCCGGCATCGAGCTGAATCCAAATTTGGAGTCAGATTTTCGAAATTATAATAATTGGGCCCAATACCGAGGGGGCCCAATCTTAAAATTGAATATTTTGAAAAACAAAAAATACCAACGTATTCTGCGTAAAATTTCAAGAAGAAATTGTTTTTATCATTTTTCTGATTAGACACACCAATTTCGAGTAAAAAATTATTGAACGTGTAGGATATTGGGTCTGCTTTTACTCAGGGGTCCGATATCCTAGAAATTCAATAATTTTTTACTCGAAATTGGTGTGTCTTATCAAAAAAATGACAAGAATGATTTCTTCTTAAAATTCCGTGTAGAATACGATGGTATTTTTTATTTTTCAAAACTTTGCCTTTTAAGAGTGGGCCCCCTCGGTATTGGGCCCAATTATTATAATTTCGAAAATCTGATTCCAGATTTGGATTCAGCTCGATGCCGGACATCGAAATTTTCTAGTTTCAGAAACGTTATGATTGTCAGTTCCTTATATGCTCGAAAGGGTTAAGTTAATATTATTCTCTATTTTATTCTACCTTGTATATAAAACTTATAGTCATCAATCTCTGCTTTTATTATAATAATATATACATATATATATATATATATATATATATATATATATATATATATATATATATATATATATATATATATATATATATATATATATATATTCATATTTTTTTTGTTATTATTTATGGATAAAAAACTAAAAATAATACAATGGAATGCGAGAAGCATTAAATAAGTTGGATTTGCAAACTCAAATTCAATCTGACAATTACGATATTATTGTTATAGTCGAGACTTGGCTTAAACCTAAAGATTCCTTTTCCCTAAAAAATTTCTGTATAGTCAGACAAGATCGAGACTCGAATATTGGAGGGGGAGGGATAATTATTTGTATAAAAAACAATATCATTTTAAAAAAAAAATTGAATTAAATTTAAAGATTGATAATTTTGAATTTCTGTCTGTTTTAGTTTCAACAAATGTTGGAGATATTTGTATTACAGCATTTTATAGACCAGCAGGTGGCAATAGCAATCTCACCGGCGTGAATGTCAGAAACCTTGCTGGCGAAATTGGTAAACACGATAAGTTCTTTCTATTGGGTGATTTTAATGCGCACCACTACTATTGGGGTAGTGATAAGTATTGCGTAAATGGAAATGCACTTATGAGCGACCTAGACCTTGAGGAGTTTTTCCTACTCAACGATAGCACGCCGACTCATTACTATCAAACTAACTCTACATTAAAATATTCAAATATGGATCTTTCCTTTGCGTCGATGAATCTAACATTTATCTCTGATTGGAGAGTCGGGGACGACCCGTGGGGGAGTGATCATTTCACGATCTTTATCGATGTCGGAGTAATACCCGAGTTTATCCCTAATAACTTCTATAGATATAATCTTCAAAAACTCAGATGGCCTGACTTTTTGAACTTCTTATTGTCTTCAATTTCATTATTTTCTAATTTGGATTTTTAAACAGAAATGCCCTAGATAGATATGAAGTTCTTACTAATTTCATTGATGACAATATTGTCAAGTTTTCCAGCAACAAATCCAATAATTCAAACTGTAATCGAAATTATATTTGTAATCAAAGAAAGGCAAATGTTTGGTGGAATAATATTTGTGAAAAGGCCGTTCATTTAAGAAAGGCTACTCTCAAGACTCTAAAATATAGATGTATCCTTGATGCCTATATCAATTTTAAAAAAATATGTGCTCAAACAACAAGGAATCGTAAAGGATGAAAAGAAAAAGTCTTTTAGATCTTTTGTCGAAACCATCAATAGAAATACATCTACTTCATATATTTTCAATTAAATTAAAATATTTAAAAATGGTATTAAGAGAGCCAATCCTACAATAGGAAATAAAAATTTTTTGAATGATGCTGAGGACCTTCTTAATGAATTCTGCATCGCTAAAGGTAAAAATTTCCAAAATTTTGACCTATGCAACTACAAATATATATTCAATGATAAAAATAGATTTTTACAAGAACCCTTCTCTTTTGAGGAAATGAAATATGTTATTAACTCAGCCAGGTCTTCATCAGACCCTGGTGCTGATAAAATCAACTTTGAAATTCTTAAAAATCTACCTGAATTCTTATTGAGATCTCTTTTGGATATGTTTAATGATTTTTTTTACAGGGTATCTATCCTGAACAATGGAAAAAATTTTTAATTGCTTTTATACCTCAGAGCAATAATCATAAAGCTAGACCCATTACTTTGGCATCATGTATTTTCAAAACTATGGAAAAAATTATAAATTGCAGACTAAGTTGGTATGTTAAACATAATAATCTATTATCCAAATCTCAGTTTAGTTTTGGTAAAGGTAAATCTTGTATAGATAACCTTTTCATATTTGTCAATGAAATCCAAAAATCTTTTTACAAAGAAGAATATGTCATAGCAGTATTTCTTGACATCAAAGGCGCATTTAATTTCGTCATTCCTGACCTACTTCTTAAAGATCTGGCCAATTTGAATCTCCCTAAGGAATATTTGTCTTTTTTTTCTTCCTTATTACTCAAGCGTAATTTATATCCTATTAACTTGCCGAACACCACTAATAAATCTTACCTTGCTGAATTGGGCATTCCACAGGGATGTACAACCAGCCCGTTATTATATGCTATCTATACTAATTTTATTGAAAAAATAATTGACAAGAGAATTAAAATTTTAGAATTCGCGGATGACATTGTCCTTTTTATAAATACTAAAAACATTAATGAATCATTAAATTTCTTGGAAATTGAATTTAAAAAACTTGCTAATGCTTTAAAAGCGAAAAACTTATTGTTGGCCTTGGATAAATGCCAATTGATGATTTTTAGTAGGAAAAGAATTCCCAAGTTGGCTAGATTTTGCATTCATATTGGTGGTGAGGAGGTTACTCTTTCTAGAGTTGTAAAGTTTTTGGGTATGATGTTGGATATGAATCTTAACTGGAATGCTTACGTCAATGACGTTAGAAACTGTTGTCTGCGCCCCTTAAGGGCAGGTCGTATATCTCTATCCTTTTCTAATTAAAAAATTAATTTTTCTGCAAAACCTAATGATTGTAGCAAAAAGTAAGAAGAAAGCCCCATCTCCTATAATAAAAAGCAATATTTTCTTTTATGACGAAAAATTATTTTTATCGCTTCGTTTTTAAGAAAACTTTGAAAAACAGAATTGTTTATCCTAACCTCTAGTTTTTAAGTTTTTCAAGGTTTTCTTCAAAACGAATCGATAAAAATAATTTTTCCTCATCAAATAAAATATTGCTTTTTATGATACAAGATGGGGCTATCTCCTTATTTTTTGCTACAATTATTAGTTTTTATAAAAAAATCAATTCTTTGATTAGAAAAGGACAGATATACTCGACCTCCTCTTAAGTATACTAAGCTGCTTGAGAGGTGTTTATTGGTGCTGTAATCCAGATATCATGCTTACACTATTCAAATCATTTATCAAATCTAAACTTGAATATGGCGGCTTTCTCCTATCGGTAATTAAAGACTCCAAACTAAATAAGCTGCAAAAAATACAGAATTCCGCATTGAGAATGGCGTTGGGTTGCCGTAATAGCACCCCAATAAATTACTTAATCGCTGAATCTGGTATTCCATATTTAAGATATAGGTTTGAGTTTTTTTGCTTTAAGTACATTTTAAAAAATCTGTCCGTATATAATAATTTGATTACTAACATACTAGATGAAAACATTGAGATCGCTGACAATCCAACTTTAAAACAAAATTTTACTGAATCAATGGCTCTGGAGTGCTATAGAAACTGTTGGTTTAACAATGGTTTAATTTTCTAAACGGAAATTCCTCAAGTTCGAAATACCCTATGAAACGAGTTTTTTACCAATGTTCTGTAATATTGAATCGGGTAAGATGATTGCTGGTTCCTCGGAACCAAATCGAACCTTTAATGAGGTATTTAATAGTAATATAAGTGTAATTGATACGTTTACCGATGGGTTCAAACAGATGGAAGACTATTCATCGCCGGTGGGCTTTGCTGCCTGGAGTCAAGATGATGGTTTTAATTGCTTTTATAAACTACCTGATTCATCCTCAATATTCACAGCTGAAAGCTATGCAATTTTACAAACGCTAGATAACATTGATAAATAGAAAAAACAATATCCCTATACTAATAAAAACTTCAGAATCTTTAGCGATTCTGGAAGTGTAGTAAAAATACTTGGAAATATCAAAGGGTTAGACAAAGAACCTGTTTTAATATCTAAAATTGGATTTAAACTACTTGATTTTAAAAAGAATTATAAAAATAGTAAAATTGAAACCTTTTGGATATCTGCTCATAAAGGTATTGTAGGTAACGAAAATGTTGATGAATTAGCTAAAGCTGCAGCTGTGGATAAATACAAAACCCAATTCGATATTCCTTTTACTGGCCTAATAATTAATTATAAAAACATACGTAAAAAAAATAAAAATGATTTTATGGCAACTAATAGCGAAAAGGCAGTAAACTTTTTTAAGTTTCATTATAAAGAATATAAAGTACCTTAGTTTCACGAAAAGTGACGTACCTAGAAAATCTATTTCTATTATTAACAGAATAAGAAGTGGATACACTTTCTTAAATAGTAGTCTATTTAGACATAATATCGTTGATTCTGATATGTGTAAGTGTGGAGAGTGCTCCGATTCGATTGAGCACGTTTTTTGGAACTGTAAACTTTTTAATACACAGAGAAGCACTATGCTAATAGAATTATACAAAGTTCAATCGATTGAACCATTCTCCATTACAAGTATTTTATCTATACTAGATATGAAACTTTTGTATATTATCTCAAATTTTATTATGAATATTGATAAAAAAATTTAACTTATGAATGAAATTCTATCCTGACGTTTATTATAGGATATAAATGTATAGTTTATAACGAATGTATGCTTATTCTACTTTCACCTCAGGGCTAAAGCAACGTTTTAGTTGCTTTAGACGGGCTTCGCGACCCCGAGGCCCCTTAGCTTTAACTTATAAGTTTTGTGATATTGAGTAAATTCAATTTTAATATTTTTAAACTTTTAGATGCACTTAGTATGTATATAAGATATATTTTGTAACACGATGTAATATACCTTTGTATTCTCTTTGTATACATACGCCAATTTGATTGTGCCTGTGTAATGGCTATGTAATTAATGTTGTTGGCCAATAAAAATCAATATAATATAATATAGTAGCCGTTCAAACGGGCTATGTAATCAGAAAAACATTTGAAATATGGTCTTATGAAATTACTCACAAGGAGAGTGCATTGCATTTGGGTCTCGGATTTTCTTCTAACTTTGGTATATTTTTTCTTACATAAAATCATGAAAAAAGCCGCGTCCATTCGGTCCAACGCTCGATTTTTTCCGAGTTATGAGCAGTTTTGTCTGTTTTGTTAAAAAATTTGCATTTGCTTTATAGTTTTACAGTTTTTGAACTACTTATTCTATAAGGTTTTTACTGATTGTATATTAAAGTTGAGATTAAAACCTATCGATTAAAAAAAAAACGTCCAAAAATCTCAAGCTGTTTACAAGTTATAAGGGAATGAAAATAGGGCAAATATTTAGTTGAAAATATGCATAGAAAATTAATGCTGAATTATAGTCTGAATTTCATTTTAATTTTCATCCCTTCATAACTTCGGAACAACTTGAGATTTTTGGACACGTTTTTTTTTAATTGGTAGGTTTTAATCTCAACTTTAAGATGTAATTAGTAAACACCTTATAGAATAAGTATATCGAAAACTGTAAAACTATAAAGAAGATGCAATTTTTTTCACAAAAAAGAGAAAACTGCTCATAACTCGGAAAAAATCGAGCGTGGGACCGAATGGTCACGGCTTTTTTCATGATTTTATGTAAGAAAAAATATCTCAAGGTTAGGAGAAAATCCGAGATCCAAATGCAATGCACTCTCCTTGTCAGTACAACAAAGCCAAGGGTCAGGGTGGCCTGTTTCCAACTTATATTGATAAATTTTTCGCTGAGAAAACGTACGCATCGGGTTACCTATCGAAATGTGCTGACGGTGATAAAAACGCGATTGCTCGATACATTAAGAATTCGTGCGACAAGAAGGTATAAAATTAGACAAAAATCGAATAAAATATAATGCTAGCCTGAGATCTGTAGCAAAACTGTGTCTGAATTCATTATGGGGTAGGTTTGGTCAACAAGAAAATATGCCAAAGACCAAAGTGGTGGATGATCGACAGAGTTTGTTTGAATTACTCTGTGGTGCTCAGACCGAGGTTGACTCAATATTACCGATCGACGATTCGAGAATTTACGTAAGCTGACACAACACAGAAGCGGCTGTCAAGCCATCGGCATTATGTAACGTTGTTGTAGCCGCCTACACCACAGCTCTAGCATATTTAAAACGTTACGAAGAATTGCAACCGTTGGGTGAACGCGTGTTGTATTACGATACTGATTCTATTGTATATGTAAGTCGCGTGGGTGAGTACGATGTGGAAACAGGACCGTTCTTGGGTGACTTAACCGACGGATTAGCCTGTTCTGGCCTTGGTACGAGTATTACATCATTCGTCTCTGGAGGACCAAAGTTTTACGGGTACAAATATTTGACGCCAGATGGCGTCGAAGGATGTGTTTGCAAAATCAAAGGCATCAGACTTAATTCGTCGGTAAGTCAAAAAATAAACTTCGATTCCATACGGAACCTTGTTACCGGCGAAATACCACCACTTTTTGTTAATTACAACGCTATAAGACGTACACAATTTCATGATGTTGTAACACGACCTGAATGTAAAATATGTGAACCCGTATATTTGAAGAGGCAATTTGTAAATAACGAGCTTAGTCTTCCATACGGCTAAAAATCTAATTGAATAAAAATTATTGTTGATATATTATTACCCAAGTAAAAATATTATGTACATATATATATATATATATATATATAGGTTATAGGTTCCAGAATAATCTTCATTCTTTCCACTCTCATTTTAAATCTCTTTCTGCGCTTGCTCCCACTCTCCGCGTTGCGCTGCACGACTCACATAATCCCACACGCGTATCACGTACATATCCGGTCTACCTTCCTTAAAATGCACCTTTTTTGTTTAATTCATTATCATTTTTTTTGCGAGATACGGATAATCACCACACTTCCTCACGATAAATCTCTATAAAATTTTATTGAAATATAAGAATTTGAGTTTTTGATGAATTTTTTGTTAAAATTTGATTACGTTTTGCTCAAATTTCTTGATTATAACTTATTTATTTTCACGATAACAAAACTTGTACAACACTAACCTATAAATGCTGCTGCTTTTACTTTTATACTGGAAATGTAGGGTGACGAGCAGAGTGGTGGTGGTTGTGGGAGGTACAAGTAGTAATGGTGGCGAATGATTTTGAGCAAATAACAGGTTCATACTTGTTAAGCTCTACCAGCCATATAGCTAAAGAGCGGAATAATGCTGGCATCAGCTAGCTATATGACTAATCAGCTAAACGATTGGCTAGCGCCAGCACGATACTGCTCGCACACGCGCGCCACCGCCGTCCCCCACTCTTCCTCATCACTACTAATGATCGTATATGTAGAGTGGTTCGAGGATGTAATGAGGTTGGTAGTATAAGTTTAGCAGCAGCGGTAACATTGACGTTTGCAGGTGGGTGCATCCGTGGACTGTATTGATTTGTTGACCCAGCTCGTGTGGTAAAACAGTATTTGTGAAGAATTTTTTGCATTACATTGATCGCATGAGTGATATAAAATTCGAGCGTATACTTTTGTACTATACCGAGTGGCAGCCAATTTACAAGGAGTTGGGTAAGGGAATCGAATTTCACGAGGGTTTACCAAAAAGCGAAGTTTATGCTAATGATCCACGAGCAAAATTCTTGATTCTTGACGATCTGATGAGAGAATCGTGCAGCAGAGCTGTAGTCAATCTCTTTACTGAAAGCAGTCATCACAATAACTTGAGCGTCATGTTTATCTCGCAAAATCACTTTCATCAAGGTCAGCGAGAAATCTCTCTAAACTCTAATTACATCGGGGTATTAAAAAATCCGCACGATTAGGCGCAAATAAATCATCTGGCGCGTTAAGTCTGCCTCGTTTTTTGCAAGAGGCATATCTCGATGCCACAGCACAGCCACACGGCTATTTGTTCATAGATCTGAAGCAGGGTACGCCTGAAAACATGAGATTTCATACTTGTATATTTCTGTTTGACAAACATCAGTACGTTTATGTGCCTCATTGCACAACCATAAAAGCTAGTGCTCGCTTGAATAATGTACCAGCCGTGCGATTATAATAAAGCTGGTAAAACGTAGTCGTAGCAGACCAATTCCAGAAAAGTACTGGACTCAGCTATATTTTTTGTGTAAAATCGAACTTTATAAACTTAAGGCTATATTACGCGAAGCAAATTCTAAACTTATAACGTACATTTGCGAGTGTGCTTTGAACATTTTACGTCAAAATATTCCACTCATCAAGTATTATAAGAGACAATTGCGAAAATTTGCACCTTTGTTGCGAAAACTCGCTAAACCAGGTGGTTCGGAGGTGAAAAGGAAATCGGTAGTAAAATAAGCATATTTACTGCGGCTAATTGTGAAACCTGTTTTATCGGTGTGGAGTACGCAAGAAAAATGATTTTAGTACCGCAAGGGTGCTTGTAGCAACAGCGGCAGCAGCAGCATGACGTAGCAACTACCAATCATACAACACCACCATCCAGTGTCCAGACACCTGGTACAGCCACGACACGCCTTGACGAGGAAATGAGTAAAATTTTACATTCTGCGGGTGATAAGCGCCAAAAATCTTTGCAATATCAGCAAATCTTGCAGCGTTACTTACATCTAAAAGAGTAGGAGAAGTATGAGAATGGGGGTATAATATGTCCAAACGAGACAATATTATTAGAAACGAAAACGACAATGGATAAAGACAATAATGACGAAATCAACGACAAACAGATTATCGAGTCGGTACCGCAGAAATTTCAAAGCAATGCTAGACATCTTATTAAATACTTGCAGCAAGCTGGTAATATTAAATGGGATAGTCGTGGTACAATCAAGCTAGATAGCGCTGTTGTCAAGGGTACTAATATTGTCAATTTAGTCAACGAAGCTATGAGAAGTAGAAAAAGACCACCACCGCGCGGATACAAACAGTTTGCACGCATCTTGTGACAAGTTAGTATACATCGAGAATTTATTGGTAACGATCAACTGTGGCGTAAAATTGCATCTCATAGCCTTGAGTCTTCGCTGTCATCGTCGTCAGAAAACGAAGGTTATTATACTCCAACAGCTACTAGTCAAACAAGCGTAAAGGAGAAAGAAGTTGGGAGTGCGAAAAAGCGTAAAAAAGTTGGTAGTGAGCTGCCAGCTACGCCATCAACCCCTGCAAAAAAGAGTCACCTCAAACAGCTAAGATGAAACCGTATGTGAAAGCATGAAAGGAAGTGATGGAGGGGGAGCAGGATGAGAAGGATGAAAATACTGGCACTTTTATAGACCGATTGATTTCAGTTGTACCCTTTGACGTGCATCTACCAGGCTACCTGTTTCTCGGCCCTGGAACGCATCTCGAAGAGCGTCTCAAACGTGGTCAGAGAGGAAAAAATCCTCTTGACAATGCCCGTCTAGAGCACGATATTTCATATTCAAATAAAAAAATAACGAATCATATAAAAGCCGACAGACTGCTGGCTGAACGAGTATTTTCACACATGCTCTCGGAGACTGCGGATGGTAATGAAAAGACTGCAGCTGGTATTACTGTTTTGTACATGATCAGCAAAATTGCGTTTGATAAATTTTTGAAACGCATTAAAAATACATTTAAAAGTAAGCAATATAGAGAGAAAAAGCTAGTTTGTAAGAGGAGGAGGAAGAGGAGCAATGAGGAAGAAGGAGTAAAGGAAGAAGGAGGTGACAAAGCCGGACGATCTTAAGTATTATTACTATAATCTTTCTGCACCATCAGCGTACGCTGGTGCTCATCTACTGAAACACGCGAAACCCAAAAAATTTGATAACAATGCGATTGCCAAATAGCAGGAGAGTCAAGATGCACATACCTTACACAAACTCGTGAGACATCGTTTTCCTTGTCGACATTACAACGCTTTCAGCCCCTTTTAAGCGTGGGAAGCTGACTTGGCAGATTTTAGATCACTTAAAACCTACAATGATGGGTACAGCAATATTCTCATTGTTATTGATACACTTTCAAAGTTTGTCTGGGCAGAGCCTCTTTTCGACAAAACCAGCCAAAGCGTCGCTCTAGCATTAAACAAAATTTTATCACAATGTAATGATAGACATCCTATTTACCTACAGACTGATAAAGGTAAGGAATTTATCGGTTGAGAGGTGCAAGAGGTGCTAAAAAAGAAACATATTACCTACCGAGTCGTCAGAGACCCTTATATAAAGGCAGCCATTGCCGAACGCTTCATTCGGACCCTCAAAGGTCGAATCTGGTGATACTTTACTCATTAGCACACCAGACGTTATATAGATGTTTTGCAAAAAATTGTAACGTGTTACAACGAGTCGTGGCACAATGCCATAAAAATGCCCCCTTCCAAGATCAACTTATATAATGCTCACGTGGTACGTCAAAATTTGATGTTGCGTTACAGCGAAAAAAAGCCATTTTGAGTAGCTAAATATAGCGTTGGTGATCTGGTTCGTTCCAGTCGTGCCGAGACAGCCTTCAGGAAAGCATACGAGGGTGGCTGGACTCTGAAGCTGTTTAAAATTATAAAAGTCGACACAAGACGACAACCACCGGTCTATATTCTGACGGATCTTGATGAAGAAAAAATTGACGGATATTTTTACGAAGAACAGTTGATCAGAGTGCGCAAGGATTTAGATAGCAAAGCGTTTGAGGTTGATAAGATTTTAAAGAGTTAAGGTAGGGAGTGAAAAAAAACAATATTTGGTCAGTTGAAGGAAGTATCCAGAAAAATTCAATTCTTGGATAGCGGCTTAAGATATAAAAAATTTACAATGAACGATAAATTTTACATGGTTTTAGCGAGCAACAGCAGCAAGTTTGTCTTTACACACAATGTGGCGACACATTTTACAACACAATTATCACAAAATTTTTATCTTCATGGCGACTCTTGTGTAGGACTCAAAAAAATTCAAATACCTCTCACATTTTAGAATATGTTAATAGTTGAGCGGGAGGGAGTCATTTCTGTTGAAACAGCCAAACGTGAAATGGCGAATGTTTTGCGAGAAACAAAGGAGACTTAACAGAGGGCCGAGGTGTTTGCCAGAGTAAAACCTGGTGTTTATCGTGACATTAAGAGTCTGTTAGAAGGAATAAATAATTTTGAGAATGTGAAAAATCATTAATATTTTGAAATCCAAGGTGGTGGCTATGTACAGGTTAGATGTCGATGTGGTGAAGATCGTACAACTTATATGCACACGTTTACACTATCGAAAAAATCACTTAAAATTTTAGGTCTGGAAAATGTACCAATTTTCTCTCGCAAAGGTAATAAAGAACACTACATTACCGGTAATCATCCAGCAAATCTTGTAAACGAGTTGCCAACCGTACTCATGGTTTACAGCAACATTTGCCAACCTTACGTAACAGGTGATATGCGCACGAACTCACTACGTATAGTCTCGCTCCATTTGCGCGATTACGTTTACAGATGCGTTGAAAATTAAAACTTTTCACCACCCACGTACTTACCACTGCTGTCTTCAGCGTTTCAGTAGATCGAAATAGATATGAGAGACGAACACGAATTTTCCATTCCATTTGACTACGGTACGTTGACTGTAACGCTTCACTTTATGCGCATCCGATAAAATGTCTGAGTTTGAAAATTTTTTCAATAACCAAATGGTTGGTGGTGGGGGTAAGTGCGTTAGAGTTGGTAAACCTTATTCTGGTTATCACCAGTCGGGTGCAGGAATAGGTAGTTTTTTTAAAATTCTCTTCCGAGCAGCTATACCGAAAATCAAGCAAGGTGCAAAAGTGGTCGGTAAAGAGGCTTTCCGAGCAGGTAAAAATATCCTAGACGATGTTACTCTAGATGGCAGACCTGTCAAAGAGGCGGCGAAAGAGCGCGTTCGCGAGAGTGGTAAAAATCTCAAAAGAAAAGCTGACGTTGTTCTGGACAAATTGCTCTTGGGGGAGTCAAGTGCGAAAGAAGAGGATAAATCAGAATATGAAAAGAAGAACGAGAGATCGTCAGCTCAATCGTCGAGTGCACCTGGTACTACAAGCACCTTACTGTTAGTCGATCAAGTCGGAATTATCACTCTTTGAATTACCCTCGACACAAACTGCAATTAAAGGCTCTTACTGGGTTCAGTACAAACCGATATCTTCACTTAACGACCAATCACCAATTAATTTTACCATCCCTGGCAACACTGGTTATCTAGACTTGGCTCACACAATGTTAAGTGTGAGTGTAACATGCACTAGTGCTGAACCACCTGAAGATCCAAACGTTGGACCAATAAATAATATTTTGCATTCGTTCTTTAATTTAGTCGACGTGCTATTCAATCAGAAACCTGTTTCACCACCATACAATACTTACTCATACAGAGCTTACATTGAAACATTACTAAATTATGTCCCAACAGCTAAAAAGTCTTATTTAACGAGTGGATTATGGTACAATCATACAGCAGGGAAAATGGACGATACCACAGGTGATAATGCAGGTCTCAGTTAGCGTGAAGCGATTATGATTGACAGGAAGATTGATTTACTCGGCCATTTACATTGTAATAATTTTAATCAAGACAAATTATTACTGGGTGGTGTGAAAGTTAGAGTAAGGCTCGCGCGTGCTCGTGATAGATTCAATCTCATGGATCCCGCTGGTGCTTTTACCGTAAATATTACCGAGGCTACGCTTTTTGAGCGTCGGGTAAAATTAAATCCTTTACTTGTTCTAGCACACGAAAAACTATTGTCGCAGACTCCTGCAAAATACCCACTGCCACGTGTAGAAGTTAAGGCTGTTACGTTACATAATAGTGTGCATGGGGAAACAATCGACAATGTTATATTAGGTCAACTGCCGAAAAGAATTATACTCGGTTTTGTTGAAAATAAAGCTTACAACGAAGATAAAAGTCTCAACCCGTTCAATTTCAAGAATTTTATTATAAATTTTTTGTGTCTGTACGTTGATGGAATGCAAGTGCCATCGAAACCCTTACATCCAGTTTTCAAAAAAGCAATATGTACGTTGATGCTTATCATACACTTTTTTCCGGCGAAGGTATTCACTTTATGAATTCAGCCAACTCGATTACCCGTGAAGACTATCCAAACGGTTACTGCCTATTCGCTTTTGATTTGACACCTGATTTATCGGCGAGTGATGGTAGTCATTGGAAATGGATAAAAAATGGTAATGTACGAATTGATGTTAGATTCGACGACTCGCTAGAGGGCGCTGTGAATTGTATAATTTATGCTGAATACGACAATTTGCTCAAAATTGACTAGTCGAAACAGGTTGTCGTGGATTATAGCGGTTAAGTAGTTGTCGTGGGAATATATTTCTTACTATTTAAGTGGAGCAAAGCCATCTTAATTATCTCAATCGACGAGCAACTTTCATTGCAAACAGTATGGACATGGTGACTGATGTGCAATTGCTAAAGAACAACAAGAATTGTTTGATTCCAAAGGAGGTGGCTGTACTTGCTATTCATAAAAACTTTATCGCTTATTGAATTGTGGCGCCTTCTTGTGATTTAAGACACTTACCTAAAAATGCTTTGAGACAGAACAATTAGGTGACACTGAATCATTATGGCCTGAAGAGGTACGAAGGTGATATATCAATAAAAAGATTATACAAAAATTCGGAAGATATTTGCATGAATTGTCGTACAATTTCCGTGCGAGGTCAAGAAAAGGTTGAACTACTTTCCAAGCTCACCACCTATAAGATTGAAAATTTAGAAAAAGAACAAGATTGTCCAGCTCTTAGAAATTTAAATTTCAGCAGTGTACAGTGCATCATTACATAAAATCACCTTAGTCAAATTACGTGTGAGTAGTGATGGGATTATTTTCGGATTTTTTGACTATTCAAATTATTCAAATAAACGGATAATACTATCCGTGATGAAATAATCCGGATGGTCAAAAAATATTCGAATAATCAAAAAGTATTCGGATAATCGAAAAATATTCAAATAATAATTTTAATCGAATAATTCAATTGTGTGTGTAGTTGTGTGGGTGTATGGGTGTGTGGGTGTGTGGTTGTGTGGGTGTGTGGATGTGTGTACCGTCAATTCTTTGAAGTTCAAATAATTTGACTCGATTATTTATTATTCGAATAGTCATTATTCGAATACTCATTATTTGAATAAAAAATCCGAATAGTCACTACCCGGATTACGGATACCTTTCGAATAAAAGAATTAATAATTCGAATAATTTTTATCCGGATAGTCCCACCCCTACGTGTGAGTACTAAATAACGTTGTTAATCTGAAACATTGGCTACTCAAACTTAACCCCAGCGTAAAATCGCTGATTTTGGAAGAATTTTCCGAAATTCTCCGCAACGAATTCAAAAGAGATTGTACGATATTTGATGAGGATCAAGTTTCACGCAGTAGGCGTTTATCCAGCGGATCGGATTTCTCTGATGTGGGTTGAGCCTTGTGCGTTCGTGCTTAATACATAAAATTATAACGAGTGTGGTGCGCAGTGGGTTGCCTTATACGTTGATAAGTATGGCACAGGTGTGTACTTCGATAGTCTTGGTAAGTTACCACAAATTCCACAATATTTACGACGTATTCAGCAACATTGTAAAATTTAGATAAAATAATAAACGCTTAAAAAGCGAATATTCCAACGTTTGTGGTCATTATTGTATCATATTTCTGTATTATATGTCTAGCGGATTGGGTTGCAAGAAATTCTTGGAAAATTTCTCACAGAACTTGCAAAAATATGATATTATAGTCAAGAATTTTGTGGGAGAAATCTCGTACGAGTAATATGATATTTGGTTGTCTCTGATTGTTCGCACACCAGCTTTTTGCGGCGCCCCCACCAACTTTTTACAGTATAAAACAGCGGTATTAGCTTGGTGTATCCACAGTTTGACGACGGTGACAGCAGCAGTAACAACAAAGCTCAAGCAAGATGGTTGGTCAAAAGAGAAGGAGACATTTGGTAATGACTTGGCATATTTAATAAAACAAAACAGCAAGAAAAATTGTTGGCAGCAGCTTCTGCCAATGGTCTACGGACTGAACAGCTCTTTTAGAAAAATTGGTACCCAATGACGCACAACCAGAAGAAGTGGAGTGTGGTGGGCCGACGAAAAAATATGGTCGATTTAATCGGTCACTAGTATTTAAACGTGTCACGTTTGAACGTTTAACAGATTTATCAAAATTTATAGATTATAGAATTAGATATTTAAATACTGTTGCTAAATCTGTAGATTATATATTGCAAGAAATAGTTACAAATATGAAAAATGTATTAGAAAATAGTCAGAAATCTCAATATGTATACTATACTTCTAGCGATATAAATATGTCTAGTTTTAATAATAATTTTGTAAATGATCTCATCGAATTATTAAAAAAGAATAATCTAGTTTTAGGAAAAGAAGATTTGTTTATAATCATACACGAATTTATTATTTATCATATGTACACACTAGTTAATTGTATGAATGCTATGTTGTAATGTTTTATTATTAATAATAAATGTTGTTAAACTTTAAAACGTGAGTATTTCATTTACCTCGTTCATTACCAATTCCCTCAACCTTCATACACACAGTAATATCGCAAATTATGTATTTCAAGATTCAATATAAAATTTTTATTATTTCAATATTCAAAAGTATCTAGTTGCAAATTAAAATCTTTTAAATTAATATTTTATGATTTAATATAAATTTTAATAATTAAAAAATATCATGTTGCATATTAAAATATTTTAAATTTTTAAATGTCGATTAAAATATTTTTCATCCCCCTTCTGAATTTTTAGGAGTCAGTGATCCTCAGTGACCCACCAGTTGTTTGGGTGCCATGCCTAACAAACCCCTACTTCACCTTCTCAGAGGTCATTGACCCGCCGGTCATTAACCTTTGGGGTGGTGGAATGGGGGTTCGTTTTGACGGTCCATGGTGCCCCAATAATTACTTATGTGCTTATTTTTTGTTTCAGTGCACAAATTCGTAAAACGACGCTGATGCACACGGCATTACGGAAAAATGTTGTAAATCACGTATGGTGTTTTAAAGCTGCGCAAAATTAAACAAAGCTGACAGTTACACACGAAAACAATGAGGGATTGACAAAATATCCACATGAAGGAGAAGAATTCTTTGATGCGATTCCCAGAGAAGAATTTAATGGAATTTCAAATCAAGAACCACACTTAATATTATTATATAATAGAAAAACAAGCAACCCGGCGACGGCTAGAATAAAAAAATTTAAATAATGTTAAAAATATAGACATGCTCAATCATGTGTGTAGTATGTGGCACCGCCGTAAGGCGGGTTATGTCTGATGAACGCGAGATGCGTTTGTTCATTTCGTGGATGACTGTTGGACAGTCAAGTTGTATAATACTTTTGTATATTCTATAATAAATTATTTATTACTATTTAATTTCGTTTATTTCATTCAGGTCACCTCTCGCTAATTTTAACAGGTTATGCGCCCAGAGCGATTTTAACTGCGCGTTCTCTTTTACTTTTCTCACGGGTTGTAAAGTTTGGAGCAGCTCATTATCACCGCGTTCATAATAAATTTTATTAATTAAAAGTAAATTTACAAAACGTTTTTCTTGTCTGCTTTCCTCGCTTCTTTGTATTGTGTGTACTGCAACTGTGAAGATGTAATTGGCAGTGCGTGAAAGAAATTACACAAAAGGCTAACATGAGCGACAGAATCTCGTTCAGCACAGAATGAAGGAACAACGCCAGTAGGACAACAGTTGGTAAGAAAATAAAAATATAATAAAACAGAGAAGTGCGGGTTCTTACAAGTGAAAAGAAAGAAAAACGTTGCGAGTGTGACTTGAGTGAAACAACGGATTATACATGTAAACTACTGTGAAAAGTAAAATTATTCTACGATTGCAAAGGGTGTATTTTGTAAATTTTGTTAAGGGTAAGGGAAGTTAAATAGAGGCCGGTTAAAAGTGAATATTTGAGAGAAACGGGAAAATTAGTTTTTGTTTTTCGTAAATAAGTGCTGCTTTGATTTGGCGAAATTTCGTTTTAATAAAAAAAAATAAATGCAAAAGCGGACGCGTTTTTACGTATAAATATGAAATGTAGATGCATGTAGAAAGAAGAGTGATTGCTTAATTTCCGAAAAATGTGTATATAGAGGCGCGTCCAAACATGGCGGCCATAGTTAAAAAGCAAGTTGACAAAGAAACGTCGACGCCATGTACAATGAAAAGACCGTGAGGACGTGCGCGCGCAATTAAGAATAAAAAAAAACAGAATGACGGCGACTGACTAAAGGCGAAAATAAAGGCGCGGGCATATATGTATATGTGTGTATGAATGTATGTGTACACACATGAATGTAAAAAAAAACAGAATATCAATGGCATAAACAAAAGAGACAGTATATATGTGTGAGTATGTGTATAGTGTGCGCGTCGTCGCGATAAAAATGACAGCTCAAGAAAAAGAGAGAATGAGTGAAGCGAAACAAACTAAATCAAAGTGGACAAGAATAAAGTTTACGTAGATGCGTGCAAGGGATCAATTGAAAGGAATAAGAGAGGAATGATTTTAGTAAAAACTAGAATTGGGTAAGTGGATTTAGAGGACAGCTGTGGGAGTTGATAAGCGTAGGGAATGGCGGATATGACTGTGCGAGCGTGTATATGTTAGTGTGTATGTCTGTATGTAAGCATCGTGAATGTGTAGCAGTGCGCGCACGACTGTAGGTATATATGCGCATGCATATACGTGCGTATGTGGGAGGCTTCAGTGACACTATGATAATGGAATTTAAATATTAACTGACTGATACGAACGAGTATATATAAAATAAATTGAAAGAAAAATATATTTTAAAATATTAATTTAAAGTTATCACTGTACAGAGGAGAAAAGCTTATTGCTGTTTCTCGAAACTCAAGAGACAATAAATGATTTTGTAAAGAAGCATTCTCATGAGGAGTCGTATGTGACAGTCATCTAAGACAGCATTGGATTTAAAACTATGACAGGAATTGAATATAAATTAAGTATTGAAAAATAATTATTCTATATTTAAAAATTTTATTTAATCAAGCTTCAACGTATAATATTACGTATATAAATAATTAAAAAAATATCCATGGTTTTAAAATAATATTGATCGATCATAATTGCTGCTTTCACATACATAGTAATATTTGTGTTCAGTATATTGTGTATGGGAATAATAGCACATATGTATAATTGTAAATATAAAAATATATTTCACATAAGATTCACTTTATTTGTCATAAATATGAATTACCTAATATTGCTTGTGTTCAGCATACTGGGTTGATTCTTTTTATTTTTCATAAATATGTGATTGATATATTGAGCTTGAAAGGCTTGTGTTCGGTCTGTTGAGCTCATAATATATATAATTAACTCTAACGTAAATTATCTAGTTTTGATTGTGTTCGGAAAAATTGTATAAATTTTATTTATATTGGTTTACTATTCCTTTATAGTTGAGAAATACGTTACGAGTGAAGAATTTGACCTGATGATAAGGACAGTTACAGAGATGGAGACAGATTATATATGCCCTATTATACGACAGGTGGCCACACTATGACTGATAAGAAAGAAAGAAAAGACAGAATTAACAACAGTTATGAGACCGAAAAGACGGAGAGGCTATATATCGAGACAGTGTGAAAGCAGTAGTTAAAGTAACTGCAGGAGGTCAAATTGCGACAGATAAGGAAAGACAAAAATAAATTAAAGGTTTGACAGCAAAATTGAATAAAATGATTGAAGCAAAATTGGCAGGTAAAAAAAATATAAATAAAATATTTATAAATAAACATTTTGTTGTTTCGTCAATAAAACAAATAGAAAATTATGACAGAAAAATTGACGATGAGAGTAAGATTTTTGAGCATGATTATTATAATGAAAATTTAGATTTAGACCTATCTAACAAATAAGACAAGGTAATGGATAAGCTTAATTCAGTTAAGGCAGAAATGGCAAAGAATAAGAGAGACTAAGAAAAGACAAGAAGAATAGAGCAGAAAGGAGATGACGCTTTAATGATTTTGATAATATAAGAAAGAAACACCATGCAAATTTTAAACAACCACATTCTGGAAACAATGAGGAAGGATTTTAAACGAAAATGACTACAGGTAACGAAGCAGAAAGGACAGGTAAATCCAAAGGCAGTAAAACGACATAAAGGTAAACAATGATTTTGAAAATTATACACTTAAAGCATAAGGTTTCGGAAACTCGACAGTCTTGGACTAACACCTAGGACTGGTAAATAAATTAAAAAATATAGTATTTAATACAAATAAAACTTAATAAAATAAAGAAAACGACAATATTTTAGACATTTCTTAACAATTAACAGAAACTATCAAAGCCGGACTGACTGAGAAAGACGGACCAGTAAAACGCGACTGTAAATTATAAATGAATGACTTAATTAAACTAAATTAAATTCGAAAACTTTTTGAACTATTTTATGTCTGAATTAAGTTCGATGGAATTTTTATTGTATGTTGTTGATAGTATCATTATAGCAAATGAAAGTGTACTTGAAAGTATAAGTGAGAAACATAGATATGAAATTCGTAATATTTTAATAAGTAGAATAGATAAAGACTATCATGCTAGACTTGTGGAAATTAAAGGTCCAGTTGAATTGTTGAACAGAATTTAAAGAAATTAAATTAAGGGGGGGGGGGGGGTAAAGTTTGTTCGGTCAAAAAAGGCAAATTTTCAATAATTTTTTTAGAGCACTTTGCTATTATCGATTTATTTGAAAATTTAGTATGTTATTATACAATATTTAAAAAGTTTTATAAAAAAATTTTGGTGCGAAAATATGAAGAAACAACGGAGTTATAGTAGTTTTTCGCCGATGCCTCGAAAAATATTTTTTTTCCGGTGACCACGAATGCTCATCGCTGGATTATCTAAAATCAAAAAAGTAAATAGTTTTGGTTAGTTGATACCTTTCTCTCTCAAATGACGCTTCGTTTTTTTAATTTTATAAATTTTTTCATGTTTTGCACCATTTTTAAGGTAAAAGGTTGATTTTTGCAAAAAAAACGACTTATTTGTTATTGTAAAATTGAAAAAAAAAAAAAAAAAAAAAAAAAAAAAAAGCGTTACCTGAAAGCTTTATATGTGTAGAATATATGTACAAAATTTCAAAACGATCGGTTGAATAGTTTTTTTGGGACGCTGGTCACCGGCTTCAAAAATGACATGTTTGGAGAAACCAATTTAAAGTTTTGTACACGAAAAAAATGAAAATAACGCGAAAAAAATTGGATTTTCTTATAAAATACTTATACAGAATCATTATATGCCAGGTCCATATAGTATATTACTATCATCCAAGAGATCTAAGGCTTCTTTTTGATCCTGTCTACGCTGCATTCTGCCTTCCTTAGTCTCAAGTGCAGCTTTCTCGTCCGCTCTGTTGATCCGCAAATTGTCTGTTGCGTTCGCCCATTGATAAGCGCTTGGTCCTGAAGTGATGCCCATTTCTGCCATGAATGTGAGAAAAGCAGAGCTGCCTTCATTAAATACACATGCTTCTACATACGCAGCAATTTCGACTATTGTTGAGGTACCACTCACTGAGAGTTAAAACTAATCATCCAGACGAGTTGATTGTAACTCTCATTATTGTTCTGCGTCAATCCACCGAGATAACGTTTCAGCAGTGTGTCACTACTCAGATCTTCGTACATAGGCTTGATGGCTTGTAAAACATCATCTGGAAGAGCAGAGTATGTTTAAAGGATTGCAAGGTCTCAGCAGCTTCGGCTTTTTTCCAATTGCACCATAATTCATCGCACTTTCCGTGCTGAGGGTTTTTGTCAGTCGACGAGTAGTGAAAAAAAGGTCGCCCGTATAGCGTTCTTCATTCTTTTCACAGAATCATGGTTTCTTCGAATAGCTAGGCCATAAAATACTGTCAACTTATCAATCATAGATGCAGTAAATTTAACTTTTCCAGACAGAGTTTTCCGCTTAATTTTCTTACCTTTTTTAGTTTCCGTATCAACGACATTCGATTTCACCAAGTCACGCAGACGTTTACCCATTCTCTTTTGCACATGGCCAATACACTCTTTTTTGTTTATAACAAATTTTTCACCATAAGGTTCCGCACTGACAAATCCAGTGTACGTTTTGGAGTCGCCGTCACCAATATAATTACGGTATTTAACTTTGTAGAAGTTCATCGAGCGTTGAAACATTTTTACGATAGCATCGACCTCTATATTACCTTCCGGGCCACTGTGATTTGAAAGACATTCTCCTTTTTCTACGTGCTTTTTGCTCCATTCTTCGTATTCTGCAGTGTCTAGTTTGTTATTCCAAGTTTCACAATTATGACAATATGAACTTTTCATAAATATGTCGAGGACTTTGCCCGTCCAGTAGCCAATCAAGGACGATACACCATAAAGCGAGGAAAATCCTCGTTTTTTCCGCGTTTCGTCGCCTGATACTATCAATTCCGATGTTCCTTTAAGATTATTTTGTTTAGTAGTTTCTTCTTTCTCTTCTTGAACGGCAGTGGCAAAATGTTTATTGGCAACAATTCGTATGCTATCGCTCATTTTTTTCATATACTTGTTATATGCAGGTTTTGAAATAAAACTACTCGCAATATCCATGATTCCACAAAACTTCGTACAACCAGCAAGTCCAAGGCCTAAAACTCGCATTACAAATGCAAATCTGTAATTAACTTCTTATGCATTACCATTAATTCTTTTACTAGATGGAACATACTTAGGCTCTTTGCACTTTTCGCATGAAACTTTTATTTTAAAACCTTCTTTTTTGCACGTTTGAAAAGATACTGCACCGTCACTCGTTTTACACTTAACTAATGTTGCAATTGTTAAAAAAACAAGAAGAAAATCTACGATTTTCAAGTGTTTGTTATAGTCTTCTTCGATTTCTAGAACGCGTTCAATTTAATTTTTTTAGCAGATGCACTCGACGCTCTCACTTCATCGTTCTTACGTTCGTGGGGCATCACTCTTTTTCTCGGTCGACTTAACCTCGGGCCACCTTCACTACGACCTTCTCTACCACTTCTTTTTGGCATATTTTTGTTCAGAAATGCACAATCACTGCAAAAACAAACTAAAAACTATACGGAGCAAGAGTTATGAAATTGGAGCTAAAATCAAACAACGCACACGACTGCTCTTTTAAACGTACAATTTTTAACTGAAATATATACTATACATCAAAGATACAGAAAGTACGTTACATATTTTGTATACCTAAACAAAAGTAAGGGGATATATACAATACGATAGAGACCCAAACAGCTGCCGCTTACCACTCGGCACAGATAGCTAAAATGTGCGTAAAACTGAGTTGAAGCAAGGTTCGTTCAAACTGCTATAACTCCGTCAATTTTGCTCGGATTGATCTCAAAATTTAATACAATATTTCTGATGTGTTATAGATTCAAAATATCAAATAAAAACAATTGAAAAAAAAGGTTTCAAACTTTACCCCCCCCCTCCCCCCCTTAAGCGAGGTAAATATAACTCCATCTAATATAAAGAAAATTGTACAACATACAATATAATCCAGCGAAAGAAAAGGCAATTAATTTTATAGACAGATTTGAAGAAATAGTAAGAGGTTATAATAACATGTCAAACGTTAAATCGTTGTCTGAAAAAGACGAAAGAGATTTTTCTTCTATAATGTTATCATAAGTAAAGTAAATCAAGTAGAAGGACTAGATTTAATGACAAATAGTATAACGGAGAAAGGGTTACCATATCATAAACTAAAATTACTTATTTTGCAGGTTGAAAGCCACCAAACGAGAGACAAACATCCAGCCACAGCTATGACGGACAAGTCAGGGGTGATACAGAAAGTGCGATGTTCTGAATGCCACAGTTATGGATACTATGCCAGCGACTGCCCATGATAGGAAACTAGCATAAAGAAGTGTTTCTTTTATCAGAGATTTACCCGTGACCATGTGATTTCAACATTTCTTAAATTTTAGGGATCTCGAAACAAAACAACAGAAAAAGGTATGATTCAAAATATTATAATAATAAAAGTAAGGAAAGTACAGGTCGAACTGCATTCAAACGTAAGATAACTAATCTGATTAATTATGACAAAAACGAGTGAAATCTGACAATGAAAGGAGACAAGAAAATGATGTAAAATACAACACAGGATAATATCAAAAAGAAGGCAATTCTAACCAATTAAAATCTAGAAACAAGAATACTAATGAACAGAGTGCTGACAGTGGTGCAATAGAACATTTGACAAATTCAAAGTTGATTTTCAAGACATTTATTAAACAACCGGACGAAATACAATGTGCAAATAAAGACAGCAGTGCAAATCTTAAATCTGAGAGAGAAGGAAGCGTGCAAATAAATACGTCTGATAGAAAATTTATTACTTTAGACAGAGAAATCTGCGTGAAAAACTTAAATGAAAATTATCCTTACGTAGGTTTGCAAATAAGGTTCTGAGGATTTAATTAGACAATAAAATGATAGATATATATATAACTCCATTTCGAATGAATCATTTTTGACAGAAATATATAAATAGCCATATCAGTTGATTGGATTTGAATCAGATGCGACGGAAAATAACTTAAAACAAAGATAGGTTTTAGCATATGTAACGACAAGAAAAATAAATGAAGAACAAAATATTGAAGAAAATAATTAATTTAATGAAAAAGGAAGAAAACAAATAATTAAAGAAGAAAAATATTTAGATTTTGAAAACACGATTGCAGACAGAAATCTCCATAAGCTACATGACATTAAAGTCAGTTGTGATTTGTACTTTTTAAGGACAGATCAAGGCACTAAGTACACAGGTGGATATACTCAAGAAGTTTTAGAAAGACTGGGTGCAGAAAATCAATTTGTTCATACAGATGCATCTCAGGACAATGGAATTGCAGAAAGGTTTTATCAAACTGTACAAAAGAATGTTAGAGTCCTCATATATGATTCTGATTTACCAGAAAACATGTGAAACTTGGTATTAAATGCGTCAGTTCATGCCTGCAACATAACATCGCATGCAATAAATAAAATGGTACCAACAATTCAAAAATTCAAGAATGATTAAGAAATAGATTTGAATCAAATAAAACGTTTTGGACGTTTTGCTTACATGAAAGTGCAAATAAAGGTTAGTCTAAAATTTTATTTTATTGCAAAAATAGTTATTCTAATAGAAACGAAGAGACTGGATACATCTTACATCAACTAAAAACAAAAGAAGGGAAATTATACAAAAGCAGAGACATACGATTCAACGAGCAAAATTAGTCTACAAGGACAAATATGCAACAAATGATATACAAGATTGGAAACAAATTGATGAACAGATAAAAAATACATGATTTGTGAATTTTGAAAAAGAAGACAGAGAGAATGATATACGAATACAAAGACCGGAGAAAGAGAAAGTCAGAAGATCAGTTAGACGACCAAGAAAAGAAAATAATAAGACTAATAAAAAGAAACAAAAACTGGAGGGAGAGAAAATAAAAAAATCAGTAGCACGATCGACAAAAGTTAAGAAAAATACTAAATATGAAGTACAAGAATCGGAGGGAGAGGAAACAAAACGACAAATTGAATTACTAGTATAAACACAAATGTAGCGTACATAAGTCGTTGAATTTCCTTACATTACATATACCTACGAACACGTTTATATATTTCTCTTATGTAGCGTTATTCCATAGGTTTCAAATGTTTATTGTACCGAAAATAATATTTGTCATTAAGTTTTACAATTTATATTTTCCAGTAATTTTTTTGTTTTATAACTTCTTTTCATATTTTTTCTATATAACATTAATCTTAATCTGTAAATGTGCTAAGTCCGATTTTTAATGTACGGTCAATTGTCTGTGTCTAAAATGAATGTATTTACTCGCACCGTAGTTGTAAAAATTCGTACACATGTTTTGACCCTCTTATAGTAGTTTAAGCAATATAAAATGTCCAGAATACCGTTAGTTTTCCGTCCGTTTGGAAATCCCCGAAATTAATAAAAAAGGGATGCGTAGGAGATTTTCACACTGTACCTTTTTACCTGTATAGAACGAGCGTTTTGGTTTTTACCTAAATAAAGTTAGTTACACTTTAAAATCGGTCGTGTGCACATCGCTCCGACCAGCTTCTTATACATATAAAATATAAGTTAGTTTCAAAATTAGAATAAAGTCTTGAATTTTATTTCACCAATCTAAAACTATTATATACGCAATATCATCTTTATAGATTGATCTCTATAAGGATACGCTATTCAAATGAGCGTACTAAACAACAAACAAGTACAGAAAATAACATGGACGAAGAAACTCGTGTTTTATTAGCTGAAATAAATAGTGATCTGACTATATATTAAATAAAAATGGACCAAAACTATAAATGAAGACTTGAAATTTATGTATAAGAATGGCAAACAAACTGGATTTAGAAATATGTCAGATGGACGTAAATACAGCTTTTCTAAATGGATATTTAAACAGTGAAATATATATGAAAATACCTAAAAGGATGACTGTTTATGAAAAGAAATTGGCGAGCCTAAAAGTTTTTTTTAGGCTTAAAAATAAAACAAGCCAGAAAGAAAAGGATGCTAAGCATTAAGCAAGAACAATACATAAACGAAATGCTGAAGAAGTTTAGTTTTGATCAATCAACTCCTCAACGAATACCTATGATAACCAATCAGGTGGAAGAAAGAGCTGCGTGAAGAAAAGGATAAATTGGCACATGACTACATTTAGCCAATTCAAGTCGGCCAAATATTGCCTATGATGTTAATGTTCTAAGCAGACACCAAAACAAACCCATTGAAGATGAAGACTAACAAAGGATGACGGAAGATGAAGACTAACAAATGGTTGAAAGAGTATTTAATAATATTTAAATAATAGTATTTAATAATAGTATTTATTACTGACAAAAATTTTAAATTATATATATTAGACAGGTCGTTATTTCCCAAAACTTACTGAGCATCCCTCCAAACCCTTAGATCGATGTGTTTATACTAAAAATTGAAAAAGTAGCTGAAATACCTTGTTGGAATAGAGATTTAACCTTGCCGAATCGCAAAAAACCGTAATTTTTATTGTTTCTTCTTATTTTTCTTTTTTCTTCATACAGCTATGACTGAAAAAATTGTTTTTAGACTCTCTTTCACACTTTTTCCATTGCCGCAAGTTAAAATAATATCTCATGGGGTGATTTTCGAGCCGAGAAAAACTTTTTTTCCGAATCGTTGCTCTTGAAATATTAAAAAATTTTACTCAAACGGGTTTATTCTTGTGTATTTTGAGGTTAAAAGCACTTTATAATTTTTTTTCATTCAAACAACCAACATAACTTTAAAGTCGGCTTGAAGATCTTCAATTTCCTTTTTTATAAAAGTTTCTAGGTGCTTCTGATACTGAGATATAGCCATTTGAATTTGATAGGAAATTCGTAGAATAAAATCTATTAACATCGTGAGCATGCAATTGACTATCAACTCCCTCTGATCAGAAATTTAGTTTTAAAGCACATAGGAACGGTCTAAGTAAAGCAAAATGAAGGTCTTAATTTCAACAAAAAAGTGGCGCTAGGTGCCTTTCGCACAGTCAGAGTTATGAAATTAGTAAATACCCATATAGAAATAATTTTCGTAAATATCTGTAAATATCTCTAAACAACTGTAAATAATTAATAAAAAGTATTGAGACTGAAAAATTAATGAAAGTTATTTACACTTATTTATTATTATTTACAATTATTTATAGTTATTTAGTTATTTACGATTACTAACTGATTTTAAAAGTTATTTACTATTATTTACAAACACTTACAGTTACTTACTCTTAAATACTATTATTTACTATTATTTACAATTTTCAAAATTTTTAGGTAAGTAAATAGTTTATTGTTATTTATAATTATTTACGATGATTTACAGTTATTTATAGTTATTTACGTTCGTTGTCTTAGATAATTTTTCGGAACGCATGTACACTTACCGTTAAATGATTTTTTTCGAAGGTGTACCTAAAATGACAACGTCTTATATTTAGTCTATGGCGTAAGCGAACTATGAATTATACATCAAGTTTCGAATCATCAATCTTTGAAACTTCGTCAATTGCACTCTGTTGGTAAAACAGCATCAAAATTTTTTAATTATCCTGTCAAATTTATAATTACATAAAAAAGATGAATTAAAACTAAATTTTAATTTGAATCATGCTGTGAAATATATAATTGTATAAAAAAAATGAATTGAAAATAAATTTTAATAATTATAAATAATAATAAAATTAAAAAATAAAGCAAAATTTGTTCTTTATTTAAAACTTTGGATAATATAACATCAAACTTTTATAATTTTTTATTATTAAAACTTTTGAGAAAATTTATGATTTTTTTAAAAATAATTAACTACATTGATTCCAATACAATTTAAATTTACAATTGTAATACATAAACTATGTTTTAATACAACTTTTTATTTATTAAATATATAAATATGCATATATCTGAAAGAAACATGATCGACAAATTTCATGCTTGAATAAACTTCTAATTTTTCTATTATGAATAATTATACTAATTTTGATAAAGTTAGTATGACATAATGAGTGCCTTCTAAATATAATAGTTAACAAAACCATTGCTTTCAACATTTACATAATTTTATTCAATTATTTTTTATAAAATTTTACATAAATTAATGATTCATGAAATTATCGTTGTAATTAATCAATTATAAACCAGAGTTATGAA
This sequence comes from Anastatus disparis, assembly GCA_017163975.1. NCBI lineage: Eukaryota > Metazoa > Arthropoda > Insecta > Hymenoptera > Eupelmidae > Anastatus > Anastatus disparis. The sequence goes on from JAFFSR010000323.1 coordinate 267,420, forward strand.
TACGGGCTCCATTAATAGCTATTTTGACAGCAGCATCAAACCCCAGATCAACTTCAGTATCTGCAACTTATCAAGGAGTTGATAAACTGAGAAACAAGGAAACTGTAACTTCTTCGCTTGCAAACAGTTGAAGCAAGACATGCATCTCATTTATTTCTATACGAATGCTTATTAATTAACTACTCAACAAATAAATAGACTCGTTTCAGTATGCTTCTGTTTAAATATCCTATCTTGTATCCGCAAGGATATAAATTTTTACTGGATATAAATTTGACCCCTGAATTGTAAACTTTAAATTTCTTGACAAGTGTTTGTTATTCCAGTATTCCAATATTTCCATCTCCTCGATATAACCAATACAGCATCCATGGTTCTGTTAATGGCAAATAAAAGAATTTTACTCTATTTTACTCTGTTGGTAGCTTGCACCTGCTATCTAATCTTAGCGGCTTCAACATTATTTATGATTCCAAAACATAATTTATTTTTGAATATTAATTTTTTAATTATTACAAATATTATACTTTTAGATATAATTTAATTGAAAAAAAGACATGATCCACAAGTCTTGTGCTTTATAACACTTGAGAATATTTGATTAAATTTGTAATATTTTTGAATAATAATTATATTAGATTACATATAATTAACATGGCATAATATCTGTTTTCTATGAATACTTGTTTACGTAATCAAAGCTTTTTATGATTTCATAATGTTATTAGCTCATCGTCTCCAATCAAATTTGAAATTTATTTCTTAGTTATTGAATGTTTATTTTTATTTATTTATTGTGAATCCCTAAAAGCTATTGGTATGAAATTCCATACTTACAATTAGAAATTAGTCGAGGAGTTGATAAACTGTGAAACAAGGAAACTGCAGCTTCTTCGCTTGCAAACAGTTGAAGCAAGACATGCACCTCATTTCTATTTACAGGAATGCTTATTAATTAACTACTCAACAAATAAATAGACTCGTTTCAGTATGCTTCTGTTTAAATATCCTATCTTGTATCCGCAAGGATATAAATTTTTACTGGATATAAATTTGACCCCTGAATTGTAAACTTTAAATTTCTTGACAAGTGTTTGTTATTCCAGTATTCCAATATTTCCATCTCCTCGATATAACCAATACAGCATCCATGGTTCTGTTAATGGCAAATAAAAGAATTTTACTCTATTTTACTCTGTTGGTAGCTTGCACCTGCTATCTAATTTTAGCGGCTTCAACATTATTAATGATTCCAAAACATAATTTATTTTTGAATATTAATTTTTTAATTATTACAAATATTATACTTTTAGATATAATTTAATTGAAAAAAAGACATGATCCACAAGTCTTGTGCTTTATAACACTTGAGAATATTTGAATAAATTTGTAATATTTTTGAATAATAATTATATTAGATTACATATAATTAACATGGCATAATATCTGTTTTCTATGAATACTTGTTTACGTAATCAAAGCTTTTTATGATTTCATAATGTTATTAGCTCATCGTCTCCAATCAAATTTGAAATTTATTTCTTAGTTATTGAATGTTTATTTTTATTTATTTATTGTGAATCCCTAAAAGCTATTGGTATGAAATTCCATACTTACAATTAGAAATTAGTCGAGGAGTTGATAAACTATGAAACAAGGAAACTGCAGCTTCTTCGCTTGCAAACAGTTGAAGCAAGACATGCACCTCATTTATATTTACAGGAATGCTTATTGATCAACTACTGAGTAAATGAATGGACTCGTTCCAGTATGCTTCTGTTTAAATATCCTATCTTGTATCCGCAAGGATATAAATTTTTACTGGATACAAATTTGACTGAACAAGGAAGAATTTGAAACTTTAAATTTCTTGACGAGTGTTTGTTATTCCAATATTCCAATATTGACATCTCCTCGATATAACCAATACAGCATCCATGGTTCTGCTAATGGCAAATAAAGGAATTTTACTCTATTATACTCTATTGGTAGCTTGCACCTGCTATCTAATCTTAGCGGCTTCAACATTATTTATGATTCCAAAACATAATTTATTTTTGAATATTAATTTTTTAATTATTACAAATATTAAACTTTTGGACATGATTTAATTGAAAAAAAGACATGATCCACTAGTCATATGCTTTATAATACTTGAGAATGTTTGATTAAATTTGTAATATTTGTGAATAATAATTGTATTAGATGACATAATGTTTGTTTTCTATGAATACTTGTTTACTTAATCAAAGCTTTTTCTGATTTCATAATTTTATTAGCTCATCGTCTCCAATCAAATTTGAAATTTATTTCTTAGTTATTGAATTTTTATTTTTATTTATTTATTGTGAATCCATAAAAGCTATTGGTATGAAATTCCATACTTACAATTAGAAATTAGTCGAGGAGTTGATAAACTGTGAAACAAGGAAACTGCAGCTTCTTCGCTTGCAAACAGTTGAAGCATGACATGCACCTTATTTCTTTCTACAGGAATGCTTAATAATTAACTACTGAGTAAATGAATGGACTCGTTCCAGTATGCTTTGTTTTAAATATCCTATCTTGCATCCGGAAAGATATAGATTTTTACTGGATACAAATTTGACTGAACAAGGAATAATTTGAAACTTTAAATTTCTTGACGAGTGTTTGTTATTTAAAAATTTAACATTTCTTGAATACAACCAATACTGCAAACTTTAAATGTATTGAAAAATATTTTTTTAACATTATATATTTTAGGCACTTCATTTATATTTGATATAACTATAAATACTTTGAAAACTTTATGATAACAAAATTTCTAAATTATTTTTTGATATATATAATTATATAAAAATGTTAACTTGGAACTACGTTTTAATGATTAGAAATGACTTTGAAATTAAAGAATAAAGCAATATTTTTTATATTATATCTTTATTCAAAACTTTAAATAATAATACATAAAACTTTTATAATTTTAAATCTTATAAACTACTTTTATGAAATCACAACAGGTGTATTCTGTGCGCTGCTTGCGCATGTGCAGTGTGCAAACAAACTTTGAAAGAAACTTTTAATTTTAAATTTTTACATATCTTATAAGAACTAATTAATAACATTAAAACTTTTATAATTTTAAATCTTATGGACTACTTTTATGAGATCACAACAGGTGTATTTTGTGCGCTGCTTGCGCATGTGCAGTGTACAAACAAAGCTTGAAAAAAATCAAAATTTAATAGATTTCTTAATCATTTCTAAAATAAAGTCATTACAAATCGATAATCAATAAATCCACCTTCATTATCTATCACTTTCTGCAATCTTCGTAGGACAGAATCACATAAATTATGAAAATATTCTGGATTATCAAAGCAAGCAATTCATGCTTCTTGAACGAGTTCCACGAGCTGCTTACGATTTCGTGCTATTCCAGGTCTCCTTCCTTTCACCATATATGACCAGACATTCTCGATGATGTTGAGATCTGGTGAACGTGGTGGCCAGTCAAATCTCTGAAGCTGGGGATGCGCTGCATACCAATCACGCACTATATGTGCGGTATGTATAGAACTATTATCCTCCACTATATAAATTGGCACCTTATCGTCTGCGTATCTTTCTCGTAGACTTGGCAGAAGCTCATTTTCAAGAAGGTTCACGTATACTTGAATATTGAGTCTTCTGTCAATACGAAAAATACGACCGGGACCATCACCGTTCACCCACGCTTCGAAAAATTATTCAAGACAACGAAAGTAAATAACTATAAATTATCATAAATAATTATAAATAACAATAAACTATTTACTTACCTAAAAATTTTGAAAATTGTAAATAATAGTAAATAATAGTAATTAAGAGTAAGTTACTGTAAGTGTTTGTAAATAATAGTAAATAACTTTTAAAATCAGTTAGTAACCGCAAATAACTATAAATAATTGTAAATAATAATAAATAAGTGTAAATAACTTTTATTAATGTTTCAGTCTCAATACTTTTTATTAATTATTTACAGTTATTTACAGATATTTACGAAAATTATTTCTATATGGGTATTTACTAATTTCATAACTCTGACTGTGCGAAAGACACCTAGCACCACTTTTTTGTTGAAATTAAGACCTTTATTTTGCTTTACTTAGACCGTTTCTATGTGCTTTGAAACTGAATTTGTGATCAGAGGGAGTTGGATAGTCAATTGCATGCTTACGATGTTTACAGATTTTATTCTACGAATTTCCTATCAAATTCAAATAGCCATATCTCAGTATCAGCAGCACCTAGAAACTTTTATAAATAAGGAAATTGAAGATCTTTAAGTCTACTTTAAAGTTATGTTGGTTGTTTAAATGAAGAAAAAAATATAAAGTGCTTTTAACCTCAAAATACACGAGAATAAACCCGTTTGAGTAAAATTTTTTAATATTTTAAGAGCAACAATTTGGAAAAAAAATTTTTCTCGGCTCTAAAATCACCCCATAAGATATTATTTTAACTTACGGCAATAGAAAAAGTGTGAAAGAGGGTTTCAAAAAATTTTTTCCAGTCATAGCTGTATGTAGAAAAAAGAAAAATAAGAAAAAACAATAAAAATTACGGTTTTTCGCGATTCGGCAAGGTTAAATCTCTATTCCAACAAGGTATTCCAGTTGCTTTTTTAATTTTTAGTATAAACACATTGATCTAAGGGTTGGGAGCGATGCTGAGTAAGTTTCGGGAAATAACGACCTGTCTAATATATATTTACATTCATTTATTCAAATTTTATTTTAATATTCCTTACTTCGTACGTATTACAGGTCCTAAATGAAACAACAAGCGACAGAGCTAACGGCAATTATCTTTATATCAAGATTGAAAAACCTTAAAAATTTCATTTCTTTTTATAAATTTTTATTTATGTATTCAAATAAAAAAATTATTTATGTATGATAAATAACATTGGGCGTGGGAGGGAGTGTTAAAAATATAGATACGCTCAATCGTGTGTGTAGTATGTGGCGCCGCCGTAAGGCGGGTTATGTTTGATGAACGCAAGATGCGTTTGTTCATTCCGTGGATGACTGTTGGACAGTCAAGTTGCATAATACTTTTGTATATTTTATAATAAATTATTTATTACTATTTAATTTCGTTTATTTCATTCAGGTTACCTATCGCTAATTTTAACAAATACATTAAGAGGCGGTCGGAACCAAATCGGTGACTTTCGGTATATATCAAGTCAGCATTTTTCGCTTTACGATAATATTTTGTATATTTTTGTGGCTCAAACTATTTCAAATTATTCTTTATATACATGACTAGAGGAAATGACTATATTTTTACCATATGAATCGGTAAATAAATTATTATAAGCATTTATTACAAATATCAAACTGACTTGACATATACCGCATGCAAAAAACTGTCGTGTCGATTGTTAGGTGGCATTTTTCGCTTTATAACAATATTTTATATATTTTTGTGGCTTTAACTATTTTAAATTATTCTTTATATACATGACTAGAGGAAATGACTATATTTTTACCATATTAATAAATGAATAAATTATTATAAGCATTTATTACAAGCACCGAACTAAGTCACCGATTTGGTTCCGACCGCCTCTTAAAAATATATTTTACTTTGTTAATTAACTTTGATTTTTACCATAATCCAAGATTCCTTAAAAATTTTTATTATATATTTATTTAAAAAAAACTTTGGTGGTTTCCACGTATACATTTTTACATGTTTTTACGTATCCCCCACACCTTTATTTATCTTTTTTATTCCAATTACCCTCCTACCCATCCCATTCTCCGCATTGGCCCGGGGTAATACCCGTGAAGAAGGAAAAACTCTGTAGCCCAACCCAGTGGGATAAAATGCTTAGGGAAAACCTTCTCCGGAATGGGTCGGTGTATATAGCGAATTCGGTATTAGGTAACCCTTGTACAAGAGTACCTACACCGTATTTGCCACTTCTCCCGCTCACATTGTCAAGTGGCCAGCACACATAAGCGATCGTCATACAAAGCAAGTCAGAACCGGCCGCACGAGGCACGTGAGCGGTCACCCATCCAATTATTAACCGTGGCCGATGCTGCTTAACTTTGCAGATCGCCTGGCGCGCGCCGAACCACTCGGCCAATGCGTCGGTCATTATATATTTATTATTAACAATTCATAAAATCTTAGGTAAGTTATTAATTTTTCTGTTCTTTTATAATTTTTTCATTCAGTTTTAGAAATAAATTAAATTGGTAAATAATTTGTTTGAACTTTTTTTTCGAAATTTATATTATAATAAAATATAAAATTTTATTTATTTATTTAATATTTAAAGTTTTATGTTAATGCATAACTTTAAATGATTATTTATAATTATATATAATACATATAATAATATTTTTTCATGTACATAAGTTCGATAATAAACTAATGAAAATCATATATAATTATATATGAACATTTTGGAGTTTATAAGATTTAATGCAATTATACGTTGCCGTGCAGACTCTTAAGTCATATTTGATTATATATGTTTATACAGGATTATATATTGATTGATTTATTCTTTTAAATAATGTTTTTATATTAAAGTATACATACACGCATACCCATACATATACACACAGGTAGAGGAGAGAGACGGGGAGAAGAGGGGTGAATATCTCGCTATACCATCCCATGTACGCTATAACAGTCTCCCAGATAGGTAAAGGAAGAAGACAGGAGAGACAGTAGGGGAGGGAAAAATGTTTCGCTATACCTGCCCGTATACTACTTCAACTTCTATTTTTTTTCTACTATAAAAAGTGAAAATCATTATTATTTTTAATGTTACAATAAAACATTATGGGATAATTGCTTTAATAATCTTTATGTCAAAGACAAAGCCAAAAATGAGGGTAACCTTGTAGTATCAACTCTCCTAAGAACTGAGAACCTTTATAATGTAATCTAGAGTGTTCTAGCCTTATATTTTATTAGTACTCAAACTTCGTAACAGATCGCAAAATTTTGAGAAACGCCATCTAACAACGTAGAGACAAATCAACGTGTCTTCAACCATAAGCTAGTTTTTATGTCACTAGATGTCGTCTTTCTAAATTTTGAGCTTCCATATATAAATTTAAAGGATATAGATGTATGATACTAGAGCGCTCTGGGTTACATCGTAGAAGTTCACTCTATCAAAAAGAACCAGGTGGATATCCACCTGGATTACGCAGCTAGATAATCCAGGATGTGACTGGGTTTCGACTAGATAACCACACGGAAAAAAAAGTTAGGCTGTGGTAGCATAAAAGTTGGGCAGTTTCAGCGTAACTGACGCAAGCACTGTGATTCAAGCAAGAATTGTGGAGCGATACGCAGTTTCTGCGGGGCATTCGCGAAGTAGTATATTTAAAGTATTCTAAAAACAGAAACTCGTATACAAGAATTTTTGAGGTTAGTTTTATCTATGATTATTTGAAGAAGATAGTAATTCACAATTGCTTTAAATCTTCTCAATTAAGCACTTCAGTTTCCAAATATGTAGTTTATTTTATGAAAATTAAACCGTAAATTAATTTATGACAATATAAAATTATAAAACACGCGTTGTATCACTTTCGCAGCAGTATAAATTTAACAAGAGTATAGACGCGCCTCCTATGTAACTATAGCAAAGTTTCATGATAATCCTATCCCTACTAAATAGTTACGCAAAAACTGCGGATCTCTACTACCGTTGAAGTATTAGCAGCCCCAAGCCGATGTCACATATTTGGCTCAAGCACAATGCACAGAACTGTTTTTAAACCAATTTTGGACTCAGAAAATTTTGAAAAATAGTCCTCAATCGATTTAAAATGATTTGCAATACATAAAAAACGAATAAAATTGTCACATGAGATTTCGGCATGAAAAATCACCTGATTTCTCACCTAAGATTTTTTTTTAAAGTTTTAATAAAAAAAATTAAATCCAGCTCAAAATCCAGGTAATTAATCTAGTTTGTTTGGATATTCAGCCGGAATTATTTACTTTGATTTCCAGCGTAATAATCAAGCTCTGTTTCATTTTTCGTTTAATCAAACCCAATAATTTTTTCAACATATATAAAATTAATTATTTTCAGATCGACTCAATCAGAAATGCTTTCACATGTATACTGTAAGAAAATCTGGAGCTTCAGGAATGAGAATAAAGGAATTGTAAATAAAGGGTTACATATATTACTTTTTTTCATGATGCTTATCAAATCTGTTTGATTTTGAACAAGTGTTGAGAAAAACAAATGGATTATCAATCAAAAAATTTTGCATTATAGACCATCACATGCTTGGATGCAATTTTAATTAAAAATTAATATTGATTATATACACTTCCAAATACTAATCTTCTTTACAATACTTTAATCATTAACTACTGTTGTTGATGGAAGAAACATTAAAATCATTCAATAGAATTCAAGTTCATAATATATAATTTTGAAAAATTAAAATAAATTCAAGTATTATATGTGAAATTATATTTTAAATTGATAAAAATTATATTTGATGAGAAATATTCTATTAATAAAAATACTTATATTAATTTTCGTATTTATAGTTTGAATGTTAAAAAGAAAGAAAATTTGTAACATCAAAAGAATGATTTCCTAATAAATTATATAGTTTTTGTATAAATATTTTTCAACATATACATGCCCATTTGTAAAAGATATATATGCTACTAAAAAGAATTTTTAATTTTTCAATTGAAAATAAAAGAAAATTTTTTATAAAAATATTACAGATCTGACAAAATTGATAAGTTAAAATACGTTTTTACACATTCTTTTATAGTTTATAAAATATTTTTTCTGTTGGAGGAAATGTGTTTAAGCCTAAAATTATATCCAGTAAATGTGTTGTAAAATTAAAAAAAAAGATGAAAGGATGAGGTCACACATTTATAGTATAGATATCGCAATTTGGATCTTGATATTGAATTAGATATAGAAATGCCATCCAATCTGTGCATTTCAAATGCAGATTAATATCGTCTATCGCGGGAATCTGAACGTGAACGGCGATCACGGCTACGACTTCGTGTCAGCGACCTTCTACGAGGACTCCGTGAGCGTGACCTAAAAAAAAAAAAGAAAAACGTTATTTTATAATTCATCTATTGAATTTTATTTTAGTTACTCTTTTTATTCACTATATTGATAAGTAACGAAGTTTTTTGGAACTGACCAAACAGGTTATTAAAAAGATTAAATTGAACTCATAATTTCTTTTAATCAATTTATTTAGTTAACCCTCTACATAAGCAAACGCCCAAACTCATCCGAAGCCGCCTTCGTGGGGATGCTATAAGTAAACGAGGACTTGAAGGAGTGGGGATATAGCAGCTTAAGTAAAGGTTAATTTTTTAACAATGAAATCACAAAATGTAATTTTAAAGAAATTAAATTAACACCAATCAACTTAGATTTTTCAAGTCGAAAGTTCATCATGTCCTTTAATAACACCTTACTTTTAGGTCAATAATAGAAAAAAAATTGAAAATAACCCAATGAAGAATCAAATAAAAAGGTGTCGACTAAAATAAAAAATTTTAGTCTTGAGAAAAAGTCTATTTAAAGAACTTAAAGGTTTAAAGTTGAATTTTTTTTGCAAAATTTAATAAATCATACAATTGACAACAGCGCCATCTGTTCTGATTAAAAAATATATTAAATACAATAGTCAAAAATTTAAACTTTAGACCTTAAATTAAAAAAAAAAAGAAATAATTTCGATAAAAATTGACGGAGTTATAACTATTTGAAAAATGCATATTTTTTCGAAAATTTTAAGGGATCCGCTAATTGTTGTGCCAAGTGTAAATTTTCAATAAATTGTTTTTTTTTCTTTTACATATAATGTAGACTCTGACAGTAGTTAAAATAGTTTTTTGGATGTAAGATGTTCAATGACTTGACTGCTAAATTCAGAAAATAATTTTCATTCTTTCATATAATACAAATTTATCAGTCGACGTCTCTTTCTACTTTGAAAATTTTAGAGCTTTTTCTAGAAAAAATTCTATAAAAATATAATATGTTTTATTGTACTAACAAGGAGAGTACCCCACCTTCGAAAAACGGATTCAGTTAAAACTGCAAAATATGATTTTTTTATGAAAAAAAAAATGAACCTGTGTTTTATCTTTTCTTTGAATAGGTCCCTAGGTCGGAGATATAGACATTTTTTCGAAATTATAATAAAAAGGAACGTTTATAAGATCTTGAATCACCAATCAACTAAAATTCTCACAAAAAATGTATAAAGAATAAAATAAAGAAAAGATTAAATGTTTTAATTCAAGTTTTGTTGGATTAAAAAAGCTTGTGTGGTTCAAAAGTTTCAGGGTATTAAATTATGCTGATTAAATAGCGTAATAAATTGATGATATGTCACTCGCTAAAAATATTAACAAATATGTAGTAATTTTCAATGAGGCACAACTTTTGAACCACAGAAGCTTTTTTAATCCAATAAAGCTTAAATCAAAACATTTTATCTGTACTTCATTTTACTTTTTATACTTTTTTTTGTAAGAGTCTTAGTTATTTGGTTATTCAAGATCTTATTATAATGCTCCTATTTATTATATATTTGAAAAAATATCTGTATCTCCGCCCATGGGGTCTATTCAGAGAAAAAAAAATATGGGTTTATTTTTGTTCCTCAAAAAATCATATCCTGTAGTTTCAGATAAATTCGTTTCCCGAAGGTAGGGTACTCTACTCGTAAGTAACACACAACGCTTTTTTTGATAAATATATAAAAAGTATTAACCGGGTGTTAATATTTGTACTTACGTAGTTTTTTTACATTAAATAATATTAAGTATTAATTATATCGAAGTTTTATACTTGACAGCGCCGCAGTGCGTATTATATAGGTAATATGTTAGTATAAGATAATTTAGTTCCGAAATACGGAAAAATTCGTTTCTATACCAAATAATTTTTGGGATAAGACGCGTTAAAAGATATACTTATATAAGTTGTCTTAATTTATGTACTGAGTATCAATTAAAAAACGACTAGTAATATTTTTTCGACAACTGATTCAAGTTAGTACATTTTTTAGGTATTTTTCTTTCTCTGTGTGCGCAAGTGCAAATTCAAGATTAAGGTTGGAACTTGATAATCTTTAGTATTCACAAGATTGAAATTCGTCTATAAGGTTCGAATTCATGAACAAGATTTCAGTATTGAGTATAACTTGAAACTCAAGTATCTTTACTTGGGTATCAGCAGTTATTTTTGTTGGATGGGACGTAGAGTTGAAAAAAGGTAGAAAATGGGTGTAAAATGAGTGAAAATTGATGTTATTAAATAGATGGAAGGTAAATAAGAGTTCTATGGGTAGGGTATGGGGGGGGCAACGACTAAATTTTTTTTTAAACTATATTATATAGAATGATCTATAATTCTTTATATTATAAAAAATTTTTGTCACCGTTATCGATGCTGCCACCGTGCATAAGAATCAGTCGTGGCCTCAGTTAGCTATAATATAGCTAAAAGTTAGCTGAAATTTAGTTAAAATAGAAGCTACAAGTTAGCTAAAAGTTGGCTAAAAATAGCTGAAAGTTGTATGAAAGTTAGCTAAAAGTAAGTTAAAACTAGGCAGTAGTAGGATAAATTTACCTGGAAATTCGCTGAATTTATTCATAAAGTCAGTTCAATTATACAAAATTTTGATAAAACTTGACAAAACGTCAGTCAAAAGTTAGCTGATTGAGTTAAATTTAGCTGCATTTAGAGTTGCGCTGTCAACAAAAAATTTTCTTTTTTGCCTAGAAGCTATTCAAGTGTAGACTCTAATATTATATCATAATTAAAGTCCATACTTTAAAGAAAAGAAAAAATTAAGGACAGCTGAAGACGGACTGGGTAAAAGAAAAATAAAGGAAGAAAGAATAGAAAGTGAAAAAAAGATAATAAAGCAAAATATAGTGAAACATAAATGAAGAAAGAAATACATATACTAAAACCCAAATAAGACCGAACAATGAGGCCCAAAAATAGAGCTTGAATATGATAACTACTTAGTATATGGGACTCAATAAAAATTGCTATTCTTATTACGAAAAAATGCGCAGATCTGTAGGAGCCAAAAACTGTAGAAAAATGTAGTTTCACTTTAATATATAATAACTAAATATGTAAAAACCAATAAAAAGGCAAATCTTATTACAAGAAAAATTACACATACCCTTAAAGCATATATACTATGGAGAAAACATGCCGTGTTAGAAAGTGATGGCAACTTTAGGTAGAGAGAAAGAAAATATTAACTTACATCCTATCTCTCTCGCGTAACGCTCCTGTAAGTGCTGCACCAGAGAGACAGTATGTAAGTATTCATTTTCTTTCTCTCTCACATTATCGTTGAAATAGCAACCACTTTATCATATAACATGCTGTCTCCATGTATATATGCTCGAAGCACATATCTAAAAAATGCACGAACCCGAAGAAACGGAGATTCGTAGAAAAAGGTGGTAAATATTTCAATTACAATAATATTTAAAATTCACTGAAGAGTAAATTAACTCTTGAATATTGAATTTGAATAAACGTTATTGTATATGTAAACAAATATTAAAGAAAAGCTTAAGTTTATTACACATACAATATAAGGCTAAGTTTGAATATGTCATATATGAAATGTCATGTAGTTCTGTTCGATTACATGTATATAATTAACTTCACCGATTTTCAATTAAGAGCAAATATATGTGGTTTAATATTTGAAATAAAAGTAGCAAAAACAACAACGAAAAATAAATTTCAAACATAGATTTACTTTATACTAAAAATCAGTGAAACTAAATAATATAAAGTAATGGAATAGAACTAGGAACATTAAAAAAAATACGAAACTTAAGCTTTGTTCAAAGAATATTTAACTTTAAATAGTATATTTTTCACCTAGGGAAAAAAAGTAAAGAATGTCCTAAATCATATGTGAATTGTAAGGCACAATTTACAAAAGTCAAAAATTAAGCTCGTCTTCATAGGTGACCGTGAGTATCACGTATAATTTCGAACTTGAGTATCGTTTAGATATTGAATTCAGTAGACATCGGACAACAAAATTTTAAAACGTGTAACGTGTAATACCATTGAAGAACGGCTCTTATGTTTAGATTCTTGATCTTAATATAAGACTATAAATTTGAACAATAAAATTAAAAATAAACTTTTTACGTGAAACATGCTTGAAAAAATTTCGTGTTTATTTCCAATTATATCTTCACATATGTATTTTATACATACAAAATACTGAATTTAAATACACAATTATAAGATCAAAATGAAATATTTTGGTTATTTTAAAATTCGGATATTTCAAAATGATAAATCGACTATTTGCAATTACCCAACAATTCTATTTTCATCAAATGTAAATTCTTAATGAAATATAAATATTACGAAGTGTATACATCACAAGTAAGGTTATATTATATTTAATTTTATATTTTTTTTTTATTTCCATATCATTGATATTATAATTTATGAATGAATCCTTAATAATAATTAAGAATTATTAATTAAACAATTTAAATCTTTTTTTATTGATAGCAAGTAACATTTTAAATATAGGTATATTTGTATTAAAACACAACTGAAAATGTCAATCAAATAACACTTTCATCAAAATAAATTTTAACGCTATGATTATTAAAATAAAATTTTTTACTTAACTATCATCTATTTTAATTATTATTTGCGTAATATATATGTAAGAATAATATATTTGATGAATAATCATTTCATTTGATGAACAGTTAAATAAATTTATATATTTATAATTGTATAACATAATTTATTCAATTAAAGTTTTATTTAGTTATCATTCAGAGAATGAAGTGCTTAAAATAATTTCATGAAAAAACATTATATTATTTAAAAAATTACTTGTAAACAATTCTTCATAAATAATATTCATGTAACCTATACTAATATTCATCTAACCTATCACATATTCATATACTTATAAAATTTATATAATATTTTAAATAAACTATGAAAATGATAGTCACATATTTAATATTATTTTAAACTACGAATAAAAAGTTTACATAATTATTATAATTAATAACTTTTATATTATTTTATATGTAAAATAAAATTTTAACTAAAATAATTAGCTTTATGTTAAAACTTAATTTTATTAGTATTTAATTCCACGAGTTGTTATATATATATATATATATATATATATATATATATATATATATATATATATATATTATTAACGTATATTGAATAGAAAACTTTGATCCCTCAATAATTTTTATAAATCTCAACCGATACTTTCAATTCTTTCGAGTAGTCAAAAACTCAATTTTCTAGATTTTGGTACTTACCACAAACTTTCTCAGCAAATTTTCAACCAATTGATCTCAAAATTTCCAGGGATCTTTAGTTTATGTATCTTTAGACAATAACAGTTTCAGTTTTTGAAGAGAGCGAATTTAAAAGTTTAGTTTAAAAAAATGATAAAAATACATATTTTTGTGAATTTCATATAAGTAATTTAATTCAACATTTACTTCAACTTATCTCATCAAAATTCCAGAATTGTTATTTTGTGAAGATATGTATACTTGAGATCCTTGGAAATTTTGAAATTAATTAGTTGAGAATTGGCTGAGAAAGTCTATGGCAAGTACCAAAATTTTCAAAAATCAAGTTTTCGACAACTTGATACCTTCAACAGTTTTTAAATATAAATACCGTGAATATTTGTGAATAACTATGAATAATTGTAAATAATGCCATCATTAAAAATAACTTAAAATAATTATATTTATGTTCTATTTACAACAATCTTTTCTAAATCATTAAGTATAAATATATATATATATATATATATATATATATATATATATATTTAATAATTTTGTATTTAGAATAGTAATAAAATAAATGTTTTGTTAAATAGCTTCTAAAAATTATAATATTATACGAATAATTAATTATTCAGAAAAATTTATCAGTTTATCAAATTATTCAGAAAAATGTTGTAAATAGAACATAAATATTATTATTTACAGTTATTTCTAATGATTGCAGTATTTACAATTATTTATAGTTATTCACAGATATTTACAGTATTTACATATAAAAACTGTTAAACAAAAATTCTTTTTACCTTAAATATATATTAAATATGAGACTTTGATCCATAAAAGCAATTCTATTGTGAATATTTTTTGGAAAAGTTTATTTAAAATATATACAAATTTTTAAAAGATTTTCAATTCCCAATAATGGGTTTGACTGAGAAAGATAAGTTGATTGTTAAGGGGGGATATAAGTGAAACTGCGTTTTTTAACAAAAAAATGACGTTTATTATTTTTAATTTATTACCTATAACACGTACAACATAATCCATGCGTAATGTTGTTCAAAATCATCTGAAAAATCTATAAAAAAATTTTCAGCCTAAAATAATAAAAACTGTGAGACTAGTTCCATTTTAGATGCTGCCTCATTTACCAGTAAAGCGAGCAGCAGTTAAAATGGAACTAGTCTCACAATTTTTAATATTCCAGGCTGAAAATTTTTTCATAGATTTTTAAGATGATTTTGAACAACATTACACATGGATTATGTTGTACGTGTTATAGGTAAAAAATTAAAAATAAATAACGTCATTTTTTTGTTGAGAAACACAGTTTCACTTGTGTCTCCCCTTAAAGGACAAGAATTGTATAGAGGAATTGCTTCCATGTTAACTGATATTCATATATTAAGATTTAATAATATTTTTAATCGGTGCACCTCATTTAATATGTAATCAAACTTCCTAATTTAAAAACCGCAATATATTAATTCAGTACCAACTAATAATGAAGTATTGTTGTCCGGAAATTTTGAAAAAAGTCACTGGATTTGTATGTATTATAATAATAAAATAATTCATATATGAGGATATCTCTACAATTTTTAATCTTTCTGTGATATGTCATTTTACAGCTATTACTGGGTTACCCAATGTTAGAAATATAAATGTATTGGTTCTCATATTCTCTCTGTATTACTGTATGTATGAGTGTGTGCGTGATTAGTACATGGTGGGGAAAGCCGTTAGTTACTTTGAATGTGAGGCGTTAGTCTTGGTCGTGCTTCTCACTGTGCCGGAGCTAGTCGCTCTTCTCTTGCGCATAAGCATACTCTGTAGCAACTCTGTATTTATTAAATAAAGTTCAAACACATTTATATATTATCATAACGCTTTTTATTACTTGCTACATAACTCATTTTAACAGGTTATGGGCCCAGGTAAATGATAATATTAAATGCCGTTAAAGTTTGAATAAGTTGTCTACAAAATGAGTGAAGTGAATAATCAGTTTCACCATGCAAACGTGGTTAAGTTCGATGGTACGAATTTTCAGTTATGGAAGTTTCAGATAGTCCGTGTATTACTATCTCTGAAATTAAAGAAAATCACTCTTGGCGAAGAGATACGCCCGCTTGATAATACAAATGAAGCCCAGGATAAATGGGACGAAAAAGACGCAAGAGCCGCAGTAATTTTGTCATCTACAATGACAACCGAACAAATGAGAAATTGTCTTATGTGTGTAACGGCAAACGAAATCTGGAAAAAATTATGTAGCATACATGAGGAGCACTCGGAAAACAATAAGCTTTTATTGCTTAATAAATTTCACCAATGTAAGTTGGAAACAGGTGAAACCGTTTTGGAGTATACATCGAAGATTGAAAATATTGTGTGTCAGCTCAAGGACATAGGAGAAAATATTTCTGATAGTCAAGTCATGTCCAAAACGTTGAGCGGTCTATCGATGGAATATTCAAATTTTTCTACTGCTTGGGACAGTACCGATCCTGTGCGTCAAACGTTTCAAAATCTGCAGGAAAGATTAATTAAAGAAGAAAAGAAAATGAAGAAGGATAATGATGAGCAAGATTTGAACGTTCTGGCAGTGACGTCACAATGTAGACCTAATGGTCAACGAAGCATGAAATATAATTTGCATCGTAAAAGAAATGAACAAAGAGCTTCACGGGAAAACAGGCAAGGTAATTTTAATTTACGTTATAATTCAAATTTGAGATGCTATAACTGTAACGAATTCGGGCAGATAAGCAAATATTGTCCGAAGCCCGATCGTAAACAAAACAATCAAGGTCAAGGTGAGCCGAATAGTAGTAAATATAACTCATCTAATTTTCAAGTAAATTCAACGTTGGCTAGCGCTCTTATCGCTACTGTAAATGATTTTGAAAAGTTGGAATGTAACGCCATCTCTGAAATAAAGGATAAACTACACACTACAGATATAATGGATGTCTGGCTTACCGATAGTGCTTGCACTGTACATATGTCACCGCGACGTGACTGGTTCGTAGATTTTAAGCCGTTAGACAAAGTTAAGGTATATCTTGGTGATAATACACAGTGTGATGCAATGGGTACCGGAACTATACTTATTGCACGGTTAATTGAAGGTAAATGGATAGATGGTAGAATTGAGAATGTACTTTTTGTACCAGCTTTATAGAAAAATTTATTCTCAACTAATGTCGCAACACGTAAAGGCTTTCGTGTAATTTTTGAGGCCAAAACAGTGAAACTAGAAGATCCGAGAACACATCAAGTTGTAGCAGAAGGTGTTAAAGCATTCAATGATATATGCTGTTTGTTTTTTAAAATTATGATGCTTCAAGCCAACGCAGGCAATTTGAAATTAAGTGACCTACACGAAACACTTGGTCATGTGAATCATGCTGAATTAAAGCATATGATTAAGAATAAAGTTGTTGATGGTATTGCAGATGTGACTGGTAAAGAAGCTTTCTGTGAGGGTTGTATTCTTGGTAAGATGCATCGTAAGCCGAATCATGAGCGAACTTATGCTCGAGAGTATCAGGTTGGTGAATCAATTCATGCAGACCTCTGTGGTCCTATGTCTCTATCTGTTGGAGGCAATAGATATTTTTTCCTGATCAAGGATAGAAGGTCGCACTTCAGAAGAGTATTTTTCATCAAGCATAAGAATGAAGCATTTGATTGTTTTAAGCAGTTTTATAGGGAAGCAGTTCGTCAAGGTAAAGTTATCTTAACATTTCGGGTTGATAATGGCACTGAATTTGTCAATAAGAATTTCAAGAAATTTCTCTCTGAAGAAGGCATAAGGTTAGGTACCTCCATTGCACGTACGCCAAAACAAAATGGTCGTATAGAAAGAAAGAACCGTACTATTGTTGAGTCAGCCCGGAGCATGATGCATGCAAAGCAGTTACCCAAGGATTTATGGGCCGAAGCTGTTAATACTGCCGTATATTCGTTGAATCGGACAACAAATGCTAACAACAGAGATTTTACACCATTTGAAATGTGGTATGGAAGAAAGCCTGATGTAAGTCACATGCGTCCTTTTGGAAGTGATGCATATTCTTTTGTGCATGAAACCCTCAGAAAGAAGTTTGATGCTAAAGCTGTAAAAATGATTTTAGTAGGTTACCATGAAGATTCAACAAATTATAGATTGTTTGATCCTGTAAGCAGAAAAGTTGTGATAGCATGTGATGTAAAGTTTAATGTTGCTCACAATGAGTCTACTGTTCCGTTATTAATGTTTTCAAATTTGAATGAGGCTGAGGATAAGGAATTGTCTGATGAGTCAGTTTTGGAAGCTGAACAAGAAGATGAGCAAGATTATGCAAGTATGAACAGTACAAATGATATGGAAGAATCTATGGATCTGTCAGAAGAAGAGCCTGTGCAGCAGCATATTCAGGATGTAAATGACAAGCAAAAACGTGGCAAGAAAAGAAATTCAAAAGAGTCTAATATGACTTTACGGGATAGAACCTTGATAAAGAAGCCAAAAAGATATGAAGGCAATGTTGTCGATATTCAGGAGCCGATTAATTTCTCTGATGCCATGAATGGAAGTGATGTTGTGCAGTGGAAGTCGGCTGTGGCAGAGGAGTTGCATTCTCATAAAGTAAATAATACTTGGGACATTGTCGTTCCCCCGGTGGATGCAAACTTACTGGATACGACATGGGTTTTTAAGGTCAAGACTGATTCAGCTGGTAATGTTGATAGATACAAAGCAAGATTGTGCGCTCGTGGTTTTATGCAGCGTCCAGGCATTGATTATTTTGATACCTATGCACCTGTCGCAAGATATGAATCCATCAGAGTTTTATTTGCATTGGCTGCACAGAAGAACTTGGAAATGGTGCAATTTGATATTAAGACTGCATATCTGTATAGTGAATTGAAAGAAGAAATTTATATCAAGATACCAGAGGGTCTTTATGTTCCTGATGCGAAGAACAAAGCGTGTAGATTGAGAAAATCTCTTTATGGACTCAAGCAGGCATCTAAATGTTGGAATACACATTTCTGTGAATTTTTAAATAGATTTGGTTTTGTAAAGTGTGATTCAGAATGGTCTGTTTTTGTATGTAAAAGAGAGAATGAGTCATCTATGTATCTAGCGCTTGTAGTGGATGATGGTATGATTTTTGGTAGTAATATGAATGATATACAGAATGTAATTAAAGATTTATGTGATAGTTTTGAAGCAACTGTTGGTCCGGTAGGTATATTCGTGGGAATTCAAATTAATAGGGATTTAGATAAGAAAACGATTTTTATAAATCAGGAATGTTATTGTAAAAAGATTATTAGAAGGTTTAATATGGATACTGCGAATCCCACTGATACGCCTGCTGAACTAGGTTTGATTTTATGTAAACCGTGTAATAATGACACATATGTTAATTATCCGTATAGAGAGGCTATCGGTTCTTTATTGTTTCTGGCTAATGTTACAAGACCAGATATAGCCTATATTGTAAATACATTGAGTAGATTTGTAAATAATTTTAATGTAACTCATGTTAAATGTTTGAACCGTGTTTTTAGATATTTGATTAAAACGAGTAATGTAAGAATTTTATACAATGGTAATTCTGATAACATGTCTCCGATTGCATATGCGGATGCAGATTTCGCTGGTTGTTTAGACACAAGAAAGTCTACAAGTGGTTGTGTTATTTTATGTGCTTCAGCACCGGTTATATGGTTTTCGAGAAAACAAAGTATTGTAGCGCAAAGTACGACTGAAGCGGAATACGTTGCTGCGTGTGAGGCATGTAAGGAACTTGTGTGGTTGAAAAGGTTCTTAAGTGAAATGGGAGTTGAATGCGCAAAGGGTTGTGATTTGTTTGTGGATAATAGAAGTGCAATTGAATTATCTAAGCACCCAAGTAATAATAGAGGCACTAAGCATATTGAACTCCGATTTCATTTTATAAGAGAACAAGTAGAAAATGGCACCGTGATTGTTAAGAGTGTTAGTACTAAAGAACAGTTGGCTGACATTCTTACAAAGAGTCTTGCCAAATCGCAATTTAATGTTTTAAAGAGGATGATGAATGTTTTAGAAGAGAGATTATTCGAACAGGGGGAGTGTTAGAAATATAAATGTATTGGTTCTCATACTCTCTCTGTATTACTGTATGTATGAGTGTGTGCGTGATTAGTACATGGTGGGGAAAGCCGTTAGTTACTTTGAATGTGAGGCGTTAGTCTTGGTCGTGCTTCTCACTGTGCCGGAGCTAGTCGCTCTTCTCTTGCGCATAAGCATACTCTGTAGCAACTCTGTATTTATTAAATAAAGTTTAAACACATTTATATATTATCATAACGCTTTTTATTACTTGCTACATAACTCATTTTAACACCCAATGATGCACACTATTTAAACTAGGTTCATACCTGTTGCACAATCCAGAAACTCTATTTTTTTATGTATTCAGAGAATGTACCATCAACGGTATAGTAGATATTTCTACAAAACGTAAATTTTTACATGGATAAAATTTCCGAAATAATTTATGTCCATGTTGTTAAAGATATGATATTTCTCAAATGCGATTACATTTATTAGGAATTTTTGAAACGCAACAAATAAGAATGTTTCCACTTTTAGATAATTATAATAATACAAATATTAATTACGATAATCCATCAGACATAATAAGAAGAAGTTTTTGTCATGTACCATGTTTCAATAAAATACAATTAAATTTAAATATCTCACGGTGCTCCCAAGGAAGTTTAAATACAAATTTAATATAACTTCAAAATTTCATCTGAGAATGATTTCTAGGCCCATTACATAATTTGAACATCATTTTTAAAACAGTTTTACACGACCGATTTAGAGAAAAATAGGTAAGAATGAAAATAAAATTCAAAACCAAACAATTTTATTTTATTTATAAAAAAAAATGCTCAAAAGTGTTTGAAACGTAGGTATAATAGTAAAAATATAATAAAATTGAAGAATATATGCCTTATGTTATGGAGCTATTGAGCTTAAATATTAAAATTACTGTCGAAAAATAGTTCTATAGCTGTTTACGTATAGATACATAGTATACCAAGAATGTAAATATTTACGTCGATGACATCTGTTGATATACACTTTCAGTAGTAATTTGGAACTTGTACAACTAATAAGGAGAGGTCTCCACACCTCTAGCAAACAGATTTGGCTAATACTGCAGGTTATGATTCTTTAAAAAAAGAAATAAATCCGTGTTGTTTCTTTTCCTTGAATACGTCCAGAGACGAAGATAAGGTTATTTATTAAAAAAGTGCATAGGAGATAAAAAAGTATAAGTGAACACTTCACTTTAAACCTTATTGTGTTACAAAAGTTTTTGTGGTTCAAAAGTTATGCTAAATTAAATATTACTAAATATTTTCTTAAAACTTTTAGCATGTAACACATGATAAATTTTCACACTATCTGATTAGCATATTTTGATCACCTCCCACACAGCATGGAATATTTATGGAAGCTTCCTAGAATATTGGCACAAACAATTTGAAATATTTTAGGAATCTTCCATGAAATATTCCTGTAATATTCGTCTGTCCTTGGTTCTTCTTACAATGAAATATTCCATAAAATATTGTTAGAAGATTCCAAGAATACTTTATTGGAAGATTTGGGTCATCTCAGATCTTCCATCGAAAAATTTCAGGAATCTTGCAGGAATATTTCATGTAATATTCCGTTGGAACATTCATCGGAGATTTCTAGAATATTGAAAGGAAAGATTTGAAACATTTCATAAGCCTTTCATGGAATATGCATAGAAGATTTGAGAAATCTTTCATGAAATATTCCATAAAATATTTATGGAAGATTTTTGGAAGATTTCAATCAAAGATTCAGAGTTTCAGATTTACCAACAAATATTTCTGGAATGTTTCATGAAAGGTTTTGAAATGCTGTGAAAAGTATGTATATATGGGACGTTTCACGTCAACTCACCTAACAAAAAAATAGAATTCGTCGAAAATCTGTGAAAATGTTCTATTTGATACCCAAAATATACAAAAAAAATTTTAGAGGTCCAAGTCAAAGGGGTCAGGATTTAAACGTGATGGAATTTTTCGAATTTTCCAAATTTTTTGCTAAATAAATATTTTAATGAATTTTTTCCTCAAAAACTATCAATTTTTCGTTAAAACTTAATAGAATACTTTTTCTTGGAAATTAGATGTAGAATTCACCTGAATTTTTGCAAATTATAATATACTGATTTTTATGCTTACTTGATCGATTTAAACATACTATTTAGTATATCTAAAAATCGAGCAGGTTAAATTGGCTTTTTGAAGTCTTATTTTTTTTGTTATTCCATGAGGAAAAAATATACGAAGCCTCCAGTTGGGCAGCCTTCTCAAAGTTACTTAATTGTGCAAAAATGTCTGAAAAAATCGTTATTTTGGACCAATGATGAGATTCGTGATTTTTTTTCTGAAAAAGCATTGATTTTTGGGACAAATGTATGAATATGTTTTTTATTGGAAATCATGTGTAGAATATGAACATATTTTTACAAATTGTAATTTAAGACATTATGAACCATATATACTAAAAATTTAACAAAAAATAAATTTTAAAATTTCAAAATTGCATTTATAATTTGTGATGTTTAGCAAATAATGGTTTACAAAAATTTACATACATTTTACATACAATTTCCAGTAAAAAACATTTTTATACATTTGTCCCAAAAATCAATACTTTTTCAGAAAAAAAATCACGAATCTCATCATTGATCCAAAATAACGATTTATTCAGACTTTTTTGCACAATTAAGTAACTTTGAGAAGGCTGCCCAACTGGAGGCTTCGTATATTTTTTCCTCATGAAAAAACGAAAAAAATAAGACTTTAAAAAGCCAATTTAACCTGCTCGATTTTTAGATATACTAAATAGTATGTTTAAATCGATCAAGTAAGCATAAAAATCAGTATATTATAATTTGCAAAAATTCAGGTGAGTTCTACATCTAATTTCCAAGAAAAAGTATTCTATTAAGAGGAGGTCACGTATCTCTGTCCTTTTCTAATCAAAGAATTAAATTTTTTACACAAACTAACAACTTTAGCAAAAAATGAAGAGAACGCCGCATCTCGTAATAAAAAAAGCAATATTTTCTTTGATAAGAAAAAATTAATTTTATTGCTTAGTTCTCAAGAACACCTTGAAAAACTTAAAACATAGAGGTTAGGGTGGACAATTTGGTTTTTCAAGGTTTTCTTGAGAACGAAGCAATAAAATTAATTTTTTCTCATCAAAGAAAATATTGCTTTTTTTGATACAAGATGCGGCTTTCTCTTCATTTTTTGATAAAGTTATTAGTTTTTGTAAAAAAATCATTTTTTTGAGTAGAAAAGGACAGAGATACGTGACCTCCTATTAGGTTTTAACGAAAAATTGATAGTTTTTGAGGAAAAAATTCATTAAAATATTTATTTAGCAAAAAATTTGGAAAATTCGAAAAATTCCATCACATTTAAATCCTGACCCCTTTGACTTGGACCTCTAAAATTTTTTTTGTATATTTTGGGTATCAAATAGAACATTTTCACAGATTTTCGACGAATTCTATTTTTTTGTTAGGTGAGTTGACGTGAAACGTCCCATATATATTATATATATATATATATATATATATTATATAATAACACATTATACTCATACATCAATACGTATACGCATACATAAACATTGACATTTAGTTATTGAATCGCATTTACATATTCGCTTCGACATTACACGACAAAGCACGACATTACATCCCTCTGTTGGCGTTACTGAAAATCTCCCGTAACATTTTGCGCAACCTTCCAACCAAAACTTCATGGAATCTTTCTAGAATCTTTCGTTCAATATTCCACTGAAAGATTACTCAAATCTTTCTGTGAAATATTTCGTGAAATATTTCTGGAAGATTCATGTAATATTTTGCTGTACGATTTTAAAGTTTTTCGGAATCTTCCAGCGAAATATTTATAGAATCTTCATAAAATCTTTCATAAAATATTTTACTGGAATATTTGATGAACATTAAATGTAATATTTCATGAAATATTCTAGAAATATTCTATAAATAATCCTGGAAGCTTTAAATAGAAGATTCCAGTGAAATATTTCGAAATATTTCGTAAAGACTTCCTATAATCTGCATGGAAGGTGCCATTGAAATATTCTAATGGAAGATTTTGAAATATTTGAGTGAAATCTTTCATGCTGTGTGAGCTATAACTTTTGAACTAGACAAGACTTTCTGATTCAGTAAGGCTTAAATCAAAGTTATAAACTTAAACTCTCTTTTATCTTCATTATATTTTTCTATGAGAGCTTTAGTTTCTTGGTTAATCAAGTTTTCATAAGCGTTTCTTTTTACTATGTTTTCGGAAAATGGTTTTATCTTAGTCTCCGGGTTCATTAGACGAAAAGAAAGAACCCGGGTTCATTTTTTTATCAAAGAATCATAACCTGCAGTATCAGCCAAATCTGTTTCCTAGAGGTGAAGACCTCTCCTTGTTAGTTAAGCAAGTTTTAAATTACGACTGAAAATCTGACATATGATATGAACTTAAACAAATTAAAGAACATATTGAAAAATGGCATCAATGTAAATATTAACATTCTTTGAATACTATGTATCGATACCTAAGTAGCTATAGAATTATTTTTAATATTCAAGCCCAATATCTCCATAACATAAGGCTAATATTTTTTAATTTTGTTATATTTTTACTATTGTACTAACGTTCCGATCACTTTTGAGCAATTTTTTTATAAATAAAATAAAATTGTTTGGTTTCGAATCATTCTTTTCATTTTGATCCATTGTTTTTCAAATTGGCCATGTAAACCAATTTTAAAAATGATGCCTAAATGTTCGTAATGGGCCTAGAAATCATTCTCAAACGGAATTTTGAAGTGACATTAAATTTTTATTTAAATATACACCGAAGCACCGTGATCGTCAAGATCCAACGTCTTGAAAAAAACTGACAAATACATTTATTAGCATAATAAAAAAATATCATTGAAATGTATCGTGAATAGAAGAATTCAAATCTTGAAATAATCCAGATGGAAATCGACAGTGACATTTGAGATACAATTTTTTTTTAAACCAAATGATGATTTAATGGATTTCGATGATATCCACATAAATTATAACGATATTAAAATTAAGACTGATGAGATTAAATGAAATGAAGAAAAAAGAGAACTAAAAGAAATAGACGACAAAGGAGCTTTATGTATAACAGGATTTAATATGAAAATGGTAACCGAATAATCAAATTAATACAAAGAAAATTCAAAAAAAGACATGATTATAAAAATGCAGAAAAAAAAGTAATGATAAATTGGAATTAATTATTATTGTTGAATCAACGAACAGCTCTACATTTATGTGTGAAAAAGAAACCAATAAACTACGGGCAATACTGTTCTAAAATGTTTTATTATCAATTTAACGACGTTTCGACATCTCTATAGGAAGACCTTTTCAAGTTCTAAAATGTAATATATAAAAAATATAAAGAATGGCTTATGTAAACATTATAATAAAATATTATAAAAACTTACAAATAAATAACATTGTTCGCAAAAATTAATTCTACTATGGGTAGCCCGTGTAGCCCGATACTTGCAGACATAGTAATGCAAGATATCTTAGATATTTTTTGTGCAACTCGTCCTTATCCTATTTCCTTTATTAAGGTGTACGTTGATGACATCATTGCTTGTGTTCCAATTGACAGAACCAATGATATATTAAATTATATAAACACTTTTGATGATTACATTAAGTTTACATTGGAGTGTCCTATTAATAATAGTTTGAATTTTCTTAATGTCTCACTATATTGGAATGAAACAGGTAAAATTTTAACTAATTGGTATAAAAAACCAACACATGCAGGGATGTACTTAAATAATCTTTCTCACTCTCCGAAGTCACAAAAAGTTGCAATAGTCTATTCATTGGTTGATAATGCTATACAGTTGTCTGATACTTCGTTTCATAAAGAAAATTTGAGTTATATTTATTTGTATTTGCAGGTGAATAATTACCCTAATAATTTTATAAAGAAATATATAAATATTAGATTGCAATTATTACACAATAATTATAATAATAATAATAAATGTATGGACGTTGATACTCAATGTAAGTTTGTTGTTTTGCCAATTATAAAAAATATAGATGTACCAATTAAAACAATTTTAAAAAGTTGTGATTATAAAGTTGTTTTTAGGTCTGATAATGAATTACAGTTTTTAAATATTTTGGGTAAGGATCCTGTTGAAAAGTCAATGAAATGTAATTGCGTTTATCAATTAAAATGTAAGGATTGTTCAAGTTGTTATATAGGACAGTCTAGTAGAATTTTAAAAAAACGTATATCAGAACATGAAAGTGACTGTAAAAGGAAAGTCGACACTTCTGCCTTAGTCACACATATGGTTGAGACTGGTCATAGGTTTGATTTTAATTTTGATTCAATTCAAATATTAGATCAAGAAATTTCTTATTCTAAAACACTCGTTTCTGAAATGGTTCATATTGTAAAGTTTAATGACAACGTTAATAGAATTTCTGATACACAGAAACTGAGTTCAGTATTTAAGCCTATTTTACATACAAATATTTATAGTATAGTATTGTATAATCACTTTAATTATTGTTTTTGTTGTGTATAAACGCCTTTAAATTTACTACGATTGAGGTAGCATTGTTATTGTAAGGAATGCTTATAAACTTTATAAAGTTTAGTCTTCGCATATTTATAATATTGTAATATTGACTTGTAGACTTTTATTGTCTATTGATTATTCACCTTTTGGGTAAACATTATTTTTTTTTGCAAACAATGTTATTTATTTGTAAGTTTTTATAATATTTTATTATAATGTTTACATAAGCCATTCTTTATATTTTTTATATATTACATTTTAGAACTTGAAAAGGTCTTCCTATAGAGATGTCAAAACGTCATTAAATTGATAATAAAACATTTTAGAACAGTATTGCCCGTAGTTTATTAGTTTCTTTTCCACACATAAATTGGAATTAAGGTGTGTTCGTAATGTTTACGTAAAAGAAAATTATATAAAAATAAAAGAAAATCGACCAAATCAATATGAAAAAATATTAAATATTAATAAGATAATAAAAAAAAAATTGGAAAAAAATACTAATAAATTAAAATAAATACGTGCAAATAAGGCTTTAGTAAGGAAGAAGCTTATATAAAAATTAAATAAGAACAATTAAATAACTATAAGGGAAAATTAAAGAATAAAAAAAAAAATGAAATTTAAGGAAAAAATGAGTACTGATAAATTGGAACAAAACCATTCGAATGAGGCTTAACGTAAAAAAGAAGCTTGTATAAGAATAAAAAAAAAACAACTAAATAAAGTATAAAGAAAAATTAAATAATACTAGAATAATAAATGAAATGGAAGGAAAAAATGGTACTGATAAATTGAAAGAGCAAGAGAGGACGAGAGAGGAAAAGAGACAGCGAAAGAGACAGCAAAAGAGGGTTAGAGAGACATAGACATAGACATAGACATTATTTATTCGGCCTTGAGGTATATACCCTGTCTGGCACTATTAGGTAAAATACAACGACTTATAAAATTATTTATAAATATTGAGCCCCAAAAAATATGCGGCTCAAAGAAAATAGGATCAAAAAAATAAGTCCCAGAAAATTATGAGGCCCAAAGAAAAAAGGGCTCAGAAAAATGTAGGGTCCTAAAAATATAAGGCCCAGAAAAATATACATCCCAAAAAATATAGGACCCAAAAAAAATAACAGCCAGAAAAACATAGGACCCAAAAAATTAAGGTAGTACTATCGTTAAGGGATTGACGGTTCAGAAAAATCTGAGATTGGGCACATAAGTAGATTTTAATTCAAATAAAGCACAGTTAAATTTTGGTTAACTTTCAGAGCATGAGAAAAAAATTATAAGCATTTTAATTTTCATCTTTTAACACGCGCTTTATATCTATATATAGTGTATATATAGCTATACACGAGCGAGCATTGAGTCTAAGATGTTTATATCGTTTCAAACTCGATACTGAAAAATTTATTCTTTAGTTCTTTAATTAATTACGTGTTAAATTTGATGAAATTTTGAACCATCAGTAGCTTATAATCAAAAGTTGAAAAAGAATTTCTGTGTGGTTACCATAAGAGCGCGTGTTAAAAATGTGAAAATTAAAATGTTTGTCATTTTTCTCTCATGCTCCAAAAGTTTACCAAAATTTAACTACGTCTTATTTTAACTTAAATCTACTTATATACCTAATTTCAGATTTTTCTGAACCGTCAATCCCTTAACGATAGTACTACCTTAAGGCCAAAAATTATAGAGCCCAAGAAAATATGAGGATAAAAAAAATAAGACCCAGAAAAGTGAAGGGTCCGAAAACAAATAAAGCCAAAAAAAATATAGATACCAAAAAAATATTGGGCCCAAAAAAAGCTTTTGACTAATGAGTACTAATTATAAAAGACCCAATAAAAAATTGCTGCTCTTATTATCAAAAAATTGGACTTATTTGAAAAATGCGGAGAACCGAAGAAATGGAAAAAAAGTGGTTTCACTTTAATATAATATAAGGAGATAAGATTAATACATATTTACCTAATATTTTTATCATATAAAATATGATCATTTTTTTACGCTATTTCATTAGCATATTTTAATCACCGGTAACTTTCGAACATCAAAAGCTCTTCTTATGCAATAAAGCTTAAATTAAAACATTCAATTCGTGCTTTATTTTATTTTCTATGCATTTTTTTCGTAAGAGTCTTAGTTCTTTGGTTATTCAAGTTCTTACAAAGGCTCTTATTCATTATATTTTTGAAAAAGTGTCTATACTAAAAAAAAAAAATCAGCCTTCATTACTAGGCACTCTGGCCGTTACTATCGGAGTCACTCTGGCAACGAGTATACAGCCGATATTATTGGTGAGACTAGTAGTGTTTACCATCTAACATAGAGAAACTGTGAACGAGGATGTAGGCGTAACTGTTAGTGAAATTATTTAGCAATTTAATATATCTATAATGTTCTAAATGGAAATCATTTATGTAAACAATTTATATGTTACAATATTAATGTTAATTTAACCTGAAAAATAATTTTAACATGGAAATAAGTAATGTAAACTTAACCTAAAAATATTATTTTGATGAGTTGCGATTTTTTATAATAACTAAAATAACGTTCTTAATAAATATATAAAATCGTAAAATTATGCTTTTAAATATAGATTATTTGAATCATTTGATAAAAATGACAAAGATAATAGTAAATGCTTTGAGAAAAAAATAAGTTTTTTAAATGGAAATGGATAAAAAAATTTTTATAACATATTTTGATAATGTAATTTTATATTTAAAATCATAATTTACCAT
This sequence comes from Anastatus disparis, assembly GCA_017163975.1. Taxonomy (NCBI): domain Eukaryota; kingdom Metazoa; phylum Arthropoda; class Insecta; order Hymenoptera; family Eupelmidae; genus Anastatus; species Anastatus disparis. The sequence continues at coordinate 297,276 of JAFFSR010000323.1, forward strand.
TTTTTTATAATTGTTAAAAACATTATTTTTGTTACTAAGAAAAAATTGCAACTCATAAAAATAATATTTTAGTTTAAGTTTACATTATAATTTATTTTTACGTTGAAATTATTTTTCAGGTTAAATTAACATTAATATTGTAACATATAAATTATTTACATAAATGAGTTCCATTTAGAACATTATAAATATATTCAATTGCTAAATAATTTCACTAACAGTTACGCCTACAACTTTGTTGACAGTTTCTCTATGTTACATGGTAAATACTGCTATTCTCACCAGTAATATAGGCTGTATACTCGTTGCCAGAACGACTTCGGTAGTGACGGCCAGAGTGCCGAGTAATGAAGGCTGATTTTTTTTCAGTGTATATTCTTGTCTAGGGGCAAATTGTCTATTGGATAAAAAGAAAAACACGAGCTCATTTATTTTTAACAAAAAATCATATTTTACAGTTCCAGCCAGATCCGTTTCCCGGAGGTCAAATGCTCTCTTTATTAGTAAAACTAAACATATTATATTATTATAGAATGTTTTTTTGAAAAGGCTTTAAAATTGTCAAAGTAGAGCGAAACGTCGACTGTCAAATTTCTATTATATGATGGAAAAAAAATTATTCCCTGAATTGAGCAGTTAAGCCATAACCTCCTTACATAAAAAAAAATTGTTTTTTTTTTCATTTAAAAAGTAATTTTTTTTTAAATGGGGGCTTTCTCTACTCTCAACCCTCCTTACCGAGCCCCAACACACCACCTTTTTACTTTCTTGTATCTATCACTTATGAGAAAAAATGGTATGCAGCGTTGGTGATCGATTCTGATTTTTGTCTAAAAAGTGCACCAAACAGCAGGATCCATTACCAATGCTGATGGTATGCGAAATTCGTTCGGTTTAGTTTACTATTGTGCCACGCGGACCACACAGCGCTGTTCGCTCTGCTCTTACGCAATAATCATTTAAACCTCACTTGCTATACAATATATTATAACTGGTTATCAGATCATTTTTTATTTTTCCAAAATTTAATTTAAAATTATAATAATCATAATTGTTAAGTCTGTAAATTATCAGAGTAAATCCCTGATGTTTTGAATATAATAGGAAAAAAAAATTAAGCACGGTAAAAGATATTTAATAAATAACAAACGAATTCATTAACCCTAGATTATCACCGTGGGTGAATTTCACCCAGATAATTTTTCCAACTCGTCATTGAAACATGAGATTTTTAAATTAAAAAATAAGCGGACACTGGGCGCGAAACCCGTCTCCAGGCACGAGCTCTAACCACTGAGCCAGTGCCGCACTGTTATATACACGCTAAAATACTATACATAACGACTTTCGTTGGTATAGTAGGTATCTTTATGGAATAATAACATGTGGATGGAAATCCACCATGTTACATTCCCCCCTACCACACGAAAGTACACGGTGGAACCGATACTTTCGTAATACGTACGGGATGGTAGGCCGCTAAAGTGGATGGATGCTGGAAGGGTCGTCACGCGTAACGAATTCACAATGCTACTGCTGTTACTTCTTCTTCTCTAATGCGGCATTCCCACTCCACTATTTTTGGCCACTTCTATTCGCCTTGCTCTAATGTTAAAACTTAAAACTAAACACTTGACATTATCACTTAAAAATGCTTCCTAGGGTTATCACGTTGATTTTGTGGGCTATTACGTTGGGCGCCATCGAAACATGAGACTTTTTAAATTAAAAAATAAGCGGGCACCGGCTAACCATTGAGTCAGTGCCGCACTGCTATATACACGCTAAAATACTATTCATAACGACTTTTGTCGGTATAGTAGGTATCTTTATGGAATAATAACATGTGGATGGAAATCCACCGTGTTACATTATAGTTTGCTGACAAATTTCTATATTTTAATGGTGAATTTTGGTTATGAAAACTATTAGATGTTTTTTTAAAAACCTCAAAGTATATCTTGATATATTTAAAAACTTTTTTAAACTTAATATTACTGCAGGATGTTGCTTAGATAGATTGCCACTGTTATCAATATGAAATTTTACTGAAGTGTAACCATCTAGGGTTAAATAGCTACGTTTTGTCAGCCATTTTCGCCCTCTAGAGACTAAAGTAAATGATAAGAAATATAAAATTATTAACATTTTTTACAGGTACAAAACTACAAATTGAAATTTTTTAAAACATTTATAATGTACAGATTTTTCTGTTTATATTGTAAACGATTTGTAATATGCTCAAATATGGAAAATAATGCCATAACGTTAATTATTAAATAAATACAGTTATGTACATTTTTGTGGATTATTAAAGAAATCTTACGGTCTTTAAAATCACGCTCTCTACTGAATATCACAGTCCGTGACCACTCAAAATCGACACTTCGGATAAAAAACATACTGTTTCAAACTTTTTCTAACGAAAAATATATAATTTTGATTTCCTCGACGGAAAACATATCATTCTGATTTCAACCCATAGAAAACATTATTTCGATTACCTTCAGTGCTGTGTGCGATCATATGAGATGAATTTATAACATCTTCATATCTAGGACATTTCACGTCAACTTGCATGGTTGAAAAATAAAAATCTTTGAAAGTCTAAAAACATTATCCACAAACATAAAATTAAATTTTTAGAGATCTAGATTTCGAATTCATCTCTGTTCTTTTATAATCAAAGTATTATTTTTTTGCAGTAATTAATAATTTTAGCATCAAATGAAGAAAAAGCCGCATCTTATATCACAAAAAGAAAAACTTTCTTGGATGAGAAAGAATAAATTTTATTGCTTCGTTCTCAAGTGAACCTTGAAAGATCAAAGTGTTTATCCTAACGTTTATATTTCAAGTTTTCCAAGATTTTCTTGAAAATGAAACAATAAAATCAATTTTTTTTCTATCAAAAAAAATATTGCTTTTAAAATTTAGAGAAAATTATTAGTTTTTGTAAAAAAATCAATTTTTGATTAGAAAAGGACAGAAGTGTTCGACCTCTTGACCCGCATGAAAATGGTTAGTTCTTCCAAGATATAGGCAAAGGTATTTTTCAGATATTGGAAGTGTGTGGGATAAAGCTTTTAAAGTCTTGGCGAAATGTTGGTAAGATATTGCCAAAAGCTCGCCGAGGATAAGGAGCAAGACTTTGTTAAGATCTTAATAAGAGTATTGCCAGACTATTACTGATTTATAGCCAAAATATTGATAATATATTACCAAGATTTTAGTAGTAAGTTACCAAAGTATTGTAATTCCTTGCCGAGATACTCATACACAGTTTTAAACTGGTTATCGTACAATGTGGGCATTATAATTGAATAAAGTAAGTTAAGTACGTACGTATTGTATGTTATATATTTACCTATAATTTTAAATATTTATAATTCTTATTTGTGGAACGTATAAAATAAGAACATAGAATGATATAATTTTTTATCAAGTATGAATAATTTCAACATCAAGTTTCATAAACAAAATATTTTTATTTTCAATGTAACAAATAATTTTCATTAAATTTGTAATATTTTGATTACAGTTGAATGGATGTCTTTCAGGATTTCTTGCTGCTTATTCCGTTTCGATTCTCCTTATTGTTTCTTTCTGTATCTCGCTATAATTGAGTAAATCATTTTCACTTACAACGCTTTAAGTTTTTTATTTCACCCACTGCAGTGAAGCAAACATTTTGTAATTTTATATCCAAACAAAGTTCTTTGATTGTACTTAAACACTGTTGATCGAAAAACAAAATGAGTTATGAGTGAAATAAGAGAAGTATACACGAAGAGTGAGAAAATACGCTAAGAGCAACAAACACGAAAAAAGTTGGTTGATTTCACCAACTGAATTATTACATTCATTTCACTCGAATCGTCGCAAGTTTTTTTTTATTCACAGCTCAATCAAGGTAAATACAAAAGTGCGGGAAAAATGTACGGGAAGTTTTTTTGTTCTCACTTTTTGTCTCTTTCTTATTCTCTCCACCTCTCTCCGCAAGCTGCACTTTTCTGTATTTTAAACAATTTCGCTTAGTTATCAATCGACACTCTTAAATATATAATTTATTTTAAGATATTTTTTATGAGATAAAAATTATTTACCTCGTACAGATGTTTTTTAAATAATTTATATTCAACAAATAAAAATTATTGAGTGTTGTAAATGTGACAAATTTTATAAATTGTAGTAAATAAAATGATCGCCATCTGCGCATGTAGCATTCTTCGAACGCTTTCAACTTTTCTCGCACTTTTACACTTACCTATTGAAATAAATCTGATAATTCAATCGAAGAAATAAAGTTTTCCAGCGTTTCTTGCTCTTAGCATATACCCCCACTCTTCGCGTATTTCTTGCCTTTCGTGAACTTCTCTTATTTTGCTTATTATTCATTTGGTTAGCCGATCAACAGTGTTAAATACCATTAAGGAGGTTCGATACCCATAATCATAATAGTATAGTTGTACAGAAAATTTTATTATACGTTAGTACTCTTGCGCATGTACAATTGACCACGATTCAACTTTTTGGCCCGCGACTGCTTGGTTATCTATGTATAATATAACCTATTCGTAGATTGCTGATGAAAAATGTTTTAAAACAGGACCGCCATGCATCAGCTGAGCTGAGAGACGTACTGAAAAAGCAGAATTTTGTAGTTTCTGATTGAATATTTCTTTTAAATGGGCGTCAACGTAACAGTTTTTGCATATCAATCGAAAAGTAATTATTGTTAAAAAGTTAATTATCAAGATGTTCGTTTCAAAAAATTAAGTCGTGAACAGGGTCTCAAATTTTGATAATACTTGTATCGAACCTTAATGAACAATCTCACAAAGTTTCATAATCATAGTATCACAAGTAATTTAGATTTGAACCACCTTAAAAAAATTTGTTTGAATATAAAACACAAAATTTTTGCTTTAATACAATGGGTGAAATAAAAAACTTATAGTGTAGTGAATAAAAAGGATTTACTCAATTATAGCGAGGGATAGGAAGAAACAGTATGAGAATCAAAACGAAATGAACGGCAAGGGATTCCGGAAGATATCCAATCAGCTGTTATCAGTGTTATTATGAATCAAAATAAAACTAGTGGCAACTATCGTTTCTGGCGCTGAGCAAAGAGTCGTCAGGTAAAATTTGTGAAAATTTTAAATACTAATTGGATTCTAATCCACATTTCAATTACTGGGTCTATTATTGTACTTTTTCACCTTCCGTTATAATTATAACATAGATAAATTGTAAAATAACTCAATAATAAATACATATAAATTATATAAATGCAATGAAACTAAACTTTTGTCATAATTATAACACAATTCTATATGAAATATAAATTACTAGCATCCCCCGTTGCGGCTACACAAGCACTATAGCTGGGCAGAACTCGGTAGGCATAGAAACAGATTCTCAGAAACTATTATTTATTAAATATTGCTTATATGAATGTATTACTATGATGAGAAATAAGTGCAATAAAAATTTGCCGATAAGTTGTACACAATAATCTTGCGTTATAAGTACCTCTACCATGCTAATGTAGTAGTTATATTCTTATCAGATCCATCGATGATTCCTAGAATTCCTTGATGATTGATTCTCAGCCTTTGTTTCTTCTAAATTTTTGCCTAATCATTTTATATCTTTAATGCCCAATTGGTCTTTTTGATAACACGAGTTGCCCCGAAGGGCTTTCTATAAGAATTTTCGTGGTCTCCGAGTTCTATTTCCCGTAAAAAAATTCAGAATAATTTTTCCAGAATTTTCCCGAGGAATCGAACTCCGATCCACTAAAGCACGAATCAAGAGTCTTAGCCCCTGCGCTACCATCCCCCTCTTATATACTAAAATAAGTGGCAAAACCTGTCACCACCTATTGAACAGTCAACGGAGTGTCAATTGGTAATAAAAAATGGTCAGTTATTTAATAGCTGATTATCACTGACCTGATTTATTTAGATTGCTATTGCCTAAAGTGCTATATGAACAATTAAAATCGGAAAAGAAAATCAATGCACGAGAATCCTTTAACAGTTATCTATTTTTTTCAAGAACGAGTTAATTGATTTTTGAATAAAATATTAATACCAATTTTCAATGTAACAGACTATGTTATAGATTTTACTGGCAAATTTGAAGCATTCCACATATTCAGAATTTGATCACATAGTTTAACTACATGGTTTCACCACGTATTTTTTTTAAACAGGGATCATTGCCGTTATTTTGTCTGGTGCACATTACATTATTAAAGGATTATTTTGATAAACTTTGTTTTGAAATAAAACTCGTAGGAATAAATATAGAATCATATGAACATCCTATTTTTTTCTATGTATTATCTGCTCTATAAAATAGTAATTTTTCTTACAAAGCGTGTATGTCACAGCATTACTATATCAAATAGTAATTTAATATATATTTGTAATAAACTTTATCCAGACATTTTTCTCAGTGTATAAGTTTTGTATACTTAAAAGAAAGGGATAGCAATAGTAATAAACCATATAAATGTTATATTTTTTTCGATACGATGAGCTTTCGCTCTTAAATTGTTTAAAGCTTATGTAATTGACATTATCAGATTATAATATAATGTCAAATATATATATATATATATATATATATATATACTAGGGGGCAAGCGTGCTAACCCCTATCTTGCATTTATAACTTGAAAATAATATCCAAGAATTTGCAATTTTTTAAATAACTTTTATTTAAAATACTAAATAATTTTAATTATTCAAAAGTTTTCTTCAGGTAAATCTTCAATGATCTTTTAATAAATCTAATCATCTACACAAATTTATAAAAATATATTTGCAGAAAAAATAACTATTATTTTCATACGTCGATTATTAAATAAAAAGAATACCTACGTTGACTGTAACATAATGAATTAAAAAATAATTCTATTAGTCTCTAAATCTATTAATCGAACGTTGTTTTTTCTCGTTTTTTTATCGATGTTTTAATGTTTTTTATATATAGAGATTTTTTCACTGACGTTTCAATGTAAACAGTATTGCATTTGTTTGTCTCTAGATAAACATTTTAAGATTAATTGTTTCTATAACGAAATTAATAATACACGAGCAAAATTTACCTCGCTCCTGACGTCGCTTAGTTGCATTATCATACATTATATTATTATATATAAATTTGCTAATTTTATTGACAATAGTAGTTCAATATAAAATATGTATTTAATTTTTCTCCATATATTCATATTATTATATTGTACTGCATTGAAATGAAAAATTTTTAAATTTTTGTAAATTAATAAGCTTCAATAAAAGTAATTATTATATTACCATCAACTTTTACAGAAAGTCCACGTTCCTTATATCAAAATTTTCTTGATCTTATGACATTAGTACAAAGAATTGAGAAACCAGATTTTTTCATTACTATGACATGCAATCCGAAATGGGAAGAAATCACAAATAATATAGGACAAAGTGAAAAAGTAACAGACTGACCAGATATTGTTGTTAAAGTATTTTATCAAAAATTTAAATTATTAATAGAGTGAATTTCTAAAAATCATATTTTGGGAAAATGCATTGCATACGTAGTAGAATTTCAAAAGAGAGGATTACCGCATGCCTATATGCTAATATACTTATGTGAAGATGATAAAATTTACAATAGTCATGACGTTAATAAATTTATAGTAGCTAAAATTCCAAATAAAAATTAGAATCCCAGTTCATATGAAATGGTTAAACAATTTATGATCCGTGGCCCTTGTGGAGATCAGAATAAAAACTCACCTTGTATGGATGTAAAATCAGGAAAGTGTACGAAAGATTTTCCGAAACGATTTAATGAAACTACAATAATGACAAATGAATATCCTATTTATCGACGAAGAATTAATAAAAATGAGACATTGTACACAAAAACAAGTGGGCAGACAATAGATTTATGGTTTCTTATAACCCGTATTTATTACTAAAGTTCAACTATCATATTAATATTGAATTATGTTCAACAATAGGAGTTATAAAATACTTATTTAAATACTGCTTTAAAGGACATGATTGTGTATTTATAGAAATGAAAGCAATTGAAATAAATACTGAAAGTAATACTAATGATGAAACGGATGAAAAGAATGACTTGGATATGTTTTATGATGAAATTAAACAATATATAAACACAAGATACGTTTGCCCGCCAGAAGCTATGCATCGCATATTGGAATAGAATATTAGTGAACTTTCGCATACAATTTATAGATTAGTTGTTCATAATGAGAATGAACAATATGTGTATTTTAAAGAAGGATCCGAACACGAAATTGATGAGAAAAATGTAAATACAACACTAACAGTGTGATTGAACTTAATAAAAGTGATCCAAAAACACATAATTACTTGTATTCTGATATACCGCAACATTATGTTTTTAATCGAATACATAAAACATGGACGAAAAGAAAAAAGACTATGAAACGTATTCTAATCAGAATGTACTTAGTTAATCCAAAACAAAGAGAAAGATTCTTTTTAAGATTACTTCTGCTTCACGCAAAAGCTCAAACATTTTTTGAAAACTTAAAAACTTTCAATGGAATCACATACCTAACATTCTTTGAAGCAGCAATAGCAAGAAATTGAATTGAAATCGATGATGAATGGGATAAATGTTTAGAAGAATCATGTAAATCTCGATTTCCAAAAGCTCTTAGTCAATTATTTGGATACATTTGTACATTTTACATTCTAAATAAAATAATTAAGTAATTTTCATTCTAAATATAAAAATGGAAATGAAGTTATACAAATTTCAAAAGAAATATTGTCAAATGGCAATCTAATTGATAAAATTTACGGGCATAATATAAATATTGAAAATTGTGGCTGTTACGAAAATATTATATTAGCACCAAAAAACTAGATGTAACAGAAATGAATGAGAAAATTTTATCAAAAAGAAATGAACCAGTAATAGAGTACTTAAGCATTGACTCTGCAAAAAATGCAAATGACAAAAGTTTAAACGCAATTTTGCCAAAAGAATTTTCAAATTCTATAACGCCCAACGGTCTACCTTCACATAGATGACAGTTAAAAAAAGGAGCTACAGTAATGCTTCTTAGAAATGTTAATTTGAATGAAGGACTTTGTAACCCGATTAGTAATAACGACATTAAAACAATTTACTATTATAGCACAAATATTAACAGGGAGTAAAAAAGGGAGCACTATATTCTTACTACGTATGACCTTATCAGCAAATGATGAACTGCCATTCCAGATGACCAGAAAATAATGTACTGTAAAACTTGCTCATGCAATGACTATCAATAAGTCGCAAGGACAATCATTTAAAAAAGTAGAAATGTATTTACCAATACCAATTTTCAGTTATGGGCAGTTATACGTGGCACTTTCAAGGACGACTAATAAAAAAGAATTGAAAATATTATTAACAGAAAAATCAAGAAAAGTCAGAGATGAAATGGTCTATACTAAAAACATCGTTCACAAAGAAATATTATAAAACCACAATACAAAAATTAAATATAACGAATAAGAAAATAAAATCAAACATATTTGAAACTCTAATAAAACATTAAATATTAAAAATTAAAAATCATAAAACAGAGTTTAGCGCTATGTGGTTAAAAATCGATTGCTTTTTTAAGACCAGGCAGAGAAATAGACAAATAGACAAGCACGAAAAAACGGAGACGAAGGGACTAAGACGGAAGAACAGAGACTAAGAGATTGATTGATTGATAAAATTTATTGGGCCTTGGGGTGAAAACCCTGTCTGGCACTAATATGAGTACACAACGCCGTGTACAATATATAAGTATCTTTATGATACAACAATATATGAAAAAGTACATGATAGTATTTGTATTCAAAAAAACAAAAAACATAATATTTAAATAAATTGACAATATTATCAAAAGAAAAATAAGTAAAAAAATAAGTGGGTGAGTACTTAAGTCGTCTGAAGCGTAGTTTGAGCTTAAACCCAGTTCCACTTGACGCATATGGCTGATTTTCTATTCTTCTTACATACTAATGAAAATAAGGCCAGCTGCATGATCATATATAGTGACTGCAATAGTTTTCAGCCAGCATTTAATTCACACTGTCGCGATTCACATTCATTCGATAAAAGCCTTTCATACAAAAGTATCTTTTGAAGGAAATGGAGTTCTTTGAAGAGAAATCTTCTAATGTAAAAAGCTCTTTATTAGCATAAGTTGCTGATGAAAAAGCAAAGGAGTTCTGAAGTGCAGCAGAACGAACGTTGAGACATATGAAAAGTCTAGGTGGAAGCTTAGAGGATGAACGAACTGATAGATCGACATGCTGCCTTAAGAAGTATGATGCTAAGTATTGAGGGCTACTATGTGCAACAATGTTATAAATCAACGAAATTTCTAAGTAGAATCGTCTGTTTTGAACAGAGAGCCAACGATAATTCAGTTGAAAAGGCGTTACTCTACTGCGCCAACCAAGACGGAGACAGAAAGATAAAGATAGAAAGACGGTTACAGAGGGACGGAGACAGAAAAACGGAGACACACAGAGACGGAGAAACGGAGACGGAGAGATAGAGACGGAGAGACGGAGACAGAGAGACAAAAACGGAGAGACGAAGACAGAGAGACGTAGACGGAGAAACGGAGACACAAAGACGGAGACGAAGAGACAAAGACGGAGACGGGAAAACAGAAACGAAAAGACAAAGATGGAAAAACGGAGACAAAGAGACAAAGATGGAAGAACGGAGACGGAAAGACAGAAACAGAGGGACGAAGACAGAGAGACGGAGACATAGAGACGGAGACAGGGAGACGGAGACGGCAGCGGAAAAACAGAGTCGGGGAAATGGAGATGGAGAAATGGAGACGAAGAAACGGAGACAGAGACGGAGAGACTGAGACGAAGAGATGGAGTGACGGATATTGTGTATGTGTGTGTATGTATATATGAGTATGTGTATGTATTTGGATATGTGTATGTGTTTGGATATGTGTATATGTGTGTATGTATGTGTGTATGTATATTTCAATGCTGCACGTGTGTATGTGTATGTATGTATGTGACAATAATGCAAAAGATATTCACGTAAGAAAAAAAGTCTTAATTCTTCACTTTAATATAATAGAAATAATGTAAATTATGACATAAAATTTTCGAAAACATTATTTAGGCCCGAATTCATAGTCGTGTCTTGAGTATTAAGTATGACTTAAAACTTAAGTATCGTTATTTGAGTATCAGCAGTTACTTCAATTGAAGGTTACATCTTTACCGACGAGTATCTCATCTGTGTGATTTTTTTTCAAAACCAACTGTGATAACTTCTTTATGTAGCACTCAATTGAAATAACAGCTGATACTCAAGTAACGATACTTGTTTTAAGTCATACTTAATACTCAAGAAACGACTTGGAATTTGGGCCTTAAGGGGATTTAATAAGTTATATTTATAGATAGCTACCGATATTGCAGTTTTCCAAATTTTAAATATTTATTGAAAAATTTCCGGAAATTTTTTTATATTAGGCTCTCTATTAGTAAAAATGGAAGGCAGTAATAAAGAGATATTTAAAACATTTTTGGATTGAGAATAAAAAATTTAGAAAATTGTGATGTCGGATTTTTTTTTTACAAAACTAAATAAAAATTAAATTAAATGTTTAAATAATATATTTAAGTGTTTGATTTTGATTTCGATTTAACAAAATTAAAATTTTATCATTTGTTTATCAAAATTTAATTTAGCTTTTTCAAATTGATAATTTGAAAAAGCTATAACACACTGGTAGGCACCAATTCGTTAACGGTAGTCAGGGTTGCAAATTTTCGCAGTAACTTACACAGTAACTGAAAACTGGTCAGACCATTTTCAAGTTACCTGCCTAGTAACTGGTAAATGATCAGCCCAGTTACCACTTACTGGGTAAGTAACTGGAAACTTTTGCAATGCTATATTCTACTTATCCCAATTTTCTTGCCAGTTATTAACGATAACCATCATTAATGCTTGTTCAACAAAAATCCAATGATTGTTGCAGACCAACACAAGCTATTACAAGGCAATGGGTGAATGGTCGGACTATTTTCCAATTACTTGCACTCTAACTGGGAACTAATTAGACCATTTACCAGTTACTTGCTTTGTAAGTGGTAACTGGTGGTAAGTATTCTCAATTACTTGACAATTTCAAATGGAAAGCCATTTCCTTATTTACAACTCCGTACGTAATTAATGACTAATTAAACTAGTTGTCATTTACTAGGTGCGTACACACGTACAAACACATACATGCACGTACAAACACGAACAAACACGTACAAACACTTACAATTACGTACACACACGTGCAATCACGTGCACGCGCGTACAAACACGTACAAACATGTTTACACACATACACACACATACAAACACTTACAAACAGGTACACACGCACAAACAAGTACAAACACGTTCAAACACGAACAAACACGAACAAACACGTGCACACACGTACAAGCACTTACAAACTCGTGCACACACATACAAACACGTGCAAACACGTACAAACACGTACAAACAGGTACATACATGTGCACCCACGTACAAACACGTACACACGTGCAAACACATACATACACGTACAAACACGTAAACACACGTACAAGTACTTACAAACACGTACATACACGTACAAACATGCACACACACATCCGCACACGTACACAAACGTAAAAACGCTATAGGAAATATATATATATATATATATATATATATATATATATATATATATATATCTACTGGAGACAATAGCTAAAATTTTAAAATTTTCCGTAACTTCACGAAATCGTCACAGCTACGTCACTAATGGAAAGAAAATTCTATTTTAAGAACTCGAAACGCTTTAAAACTTTTTAAATAACGTTGTGGCACATTTTTATATGAGAAATTGGTTTTTCGTTGATACAATATATATATATATATATATATATAGGGACGTTTCATGTTAACTCAACTGACAAAAAAATATAATTTGCTGAAAATCCGTGAAGAGGTTCCATTTGATACCCAAAATATACAAAAAAATTTTTAGAGGCATTGGTCAAAGGGATTACAAGTAATAAGTAATAGAATATTGTGATTTTTCAAATTTTTTTGTGGTGTTCGGCCAGGTTGATTTCACTCAGGTTGCACTATGTTATGTCTTTTTATAATATCTTGAAGTGAGCTTTGTTTCATCTTAGGCATGGAACTGAGAGAAGAGCTATAGAACTTTGAATAGTAAAAAATAAAACAGAATTTTCAATTTAAAACATATATACTGTGGATTTGGTTCTTCGATTATAGATAATGCATCATAAGAACAAATGATTTTTAAATATCTTAAAAGAGATCTATTTCTTAGTAATTTAAGTGTTAATTTAGAATCTGAATTGAAATATCAACTGTTCATTATGTAGACATCCTCAAAATATACTCGTAACCAAAACATATTCATGTGTTTCAATAAATTGTTATTATAATGATTTTAAATATGTGTTGAAAAATTATTTTTATACATATTATATATTTAGAATTAATATTTATATCATATATCTAGAAGTAAAAGAAATGAAGTAAAATAAATTCTATAGGCATGAAATTGATTTAATATAAAAATTTATTACGAATTCAAAGAATGTTTTATTTATAGATTGTGGAACTTTTGGCAAGTATTTTTTGATTTCATTCTCATTCTAGTGACATTTTAATTTTGCAAATAGACTATGAATTGAGAAAATTTTAAAATATATTTAGGAATTAATATTTATATCATATATCAGGAAATAAAAGAAATTTAATTAAATAAATTCAAGATGCATAAAATTTATTCATTATAAATTATTACAAAATGAAAAAATTTTTTATTTATGGATTGTCAAACTGTTGACAAGTATTTTTTCATTTTATTTCCATTCTAGTGACATTTTAATTTTTAAATACTTTTCAACTTAAAAAAAATAATTATAATAAATGAAAATATGATAGAGGGATGATTAGTTCTATTTTTACAATCATTACTCAAAATAAGAATATCAAAAGTCTTTTTCTTTTAGAAGAATGTTATTTAGTGATAATTATTATCATTTTTGTCATTAATTATACTATAATTAAGAATAAACAGATAGCAATGACTAATAGTATAAGGTAATTAAGAATGATAATGTCTAAATAATGAACAGTTGATAATTCAATTCAGATTCTAAATTAACACTTAAATTATTAAGAAATAGATCTCTTTTAAGATATTTAAAAATCATTTGTTCTTATAATGCATTATCTATAATCGAAGAACCAAATCCACAGTAAAAATGTTTTAAATTGAAAATTCTATTTTATTTTTTAATATTCAAAGTTCTATAGCTCTTCTCTCAGTTCTATGCCTAAGATGAGACAAAGCTCACTTCAAGATATTATAAAAAGACATAACATAGTGCAACCTAAATGAAATCAACCTAGCCGAACACTAGAAATTCAAAATTACATTAAAGTACAAAATGAACCAATCAGAAGACAGCAATTCTGAGATTTCAAAAAATTTGGTTAGATTCTACTTATCATTTGCAACAATAAATATATTTATAAGTGAAACTCTAAAATCCTTAGTTTCTGAGGATAAAAATAATTAAGTTGATAATTTCACAAAAAAATTTGAAAAATTACAATATTCTATTACTTATTACTCGTAATCCCTTTGACCTATGCCTCTAAAAATTTTTTTGTATATTTTGGGTATCAAATGGAACTGTTTCACGGATTTTCAGCGAATTCTATTTTTTCGTCAGTTGAGTTGACATGAAACGTCCCATATATATATATATATATATATATATATATATATATATATATATCTTCTGATATTTATATAAAATAATATTATATTCCGAGAAGAGTTGTAAATGAGGAAATGGTTTTTATTTGAAATGGTCAAGTAATTGAGAATACTCGCACCAGTTACCAGTTACAGAGAAAGTAACTGGTAAATGGTCTTACCAGTTACTAGTAAAGAACTGGTAAGTGGTCGGACCATTTGCCAGTTACTGGATGAGTAACTGGAAATGGTTGGACCAGTTAGCAGTTACTGGTTGAGTAACTGTTAAATGGTCGGACTAGTTGGTAGTTACTGGATGAGTAGCTAGAAATATTGGAACCAGTTAGCAGTTACTGGGTAAGTAACTGAAAAGAGTTGGACCATTTACCAGTTACTTGCTCTGTAACTGAGAACTAGTCAACCGTTCACTAGTTACTTGCTCTGTAACTGGGAACTGATCAGACGATTTACCAGTTACTTATTCTGTAACTAGTAACTGGAGCGAGTATTCTCTATTACTTAACCATTTCAAATGAAAAACCATTTCCTCATTTACAACTCTGCACAGTTGTAGTGTCCGTTTTACATCCCCTTAATTATAATTTCTACACTAGCAACAAATACTTCGCTTGCTAGATTGCTCGTTCGGTTATATTTTTAATATCCTCATGTGTAATATATTTTATAAATAAAATAGATTGAAGTTTTAGAAATTAATAAAAAATTTTTTAAGCAATGCTTATTTTATTTTTTGTTTATATATTTTTATTAACGAATTTTTAGTTTTATGAAAAAGATGAATTAAAAAATTTAATTTTGTTGAAAGTTGAAACTTGAAAAAATAAATATTTTTGTAAATTCTATATATATTTGATTTAATTCAATATTTTATAATTTGGTGTTCTTACATAATTTATCTTATCTCTAATTACTAAAAAGGAATATTTTATTATATAAATATAGTTTAGGCATCAAATAATTAAATACTATTTTTTAATTTACATTCTCACAATAGTATTTTTTTTTTATTTTCAGCTATAAATAAAAATTTTAAGAACAAAATATAAATTTATTATTTAGAAATTAGAAAATCAATAAAAATTTTAACAGATTCAAGTATTTTATTTAGTGTGTTTATAATGAGTTTAACAGAAGAGCAAAAATTAATTACAAAGGATGTTGGAAAATTCAGAGGAAATGGCTCTATGTTCACTGACGAACATATTTTAGAATTCAATAATATTCTCAGTTTGTGTAGTATGTTGAAACAACGCTTTTAATTTAGAATCCTTGTAATATTCAAACTGTACTAACAAATAGTTAATACATTTATTTGTTATTTTGGGAAATTTTAAAAAAGGTCATTGGATTTGTATGTATTACGAAAATGGAACTAGACATATTTATGATGGTTTAAATATGGAATGTTTTCTAAATGAACATAAGGTTTTTATTCATCTTTTATTTCCAAATAATTCGAATCTGAAAATCACTTTTGAAACAGTACAATCACAAACTAATTTTTATTATTGTGGAATTTTCGCAATAGCTTTTAAAGTTTTAATTGCTTATAATTTATGTTCTTGATAATGTAAATCTTGATATTTTCCAAATGCATTTACATTTACTAAAAATATATGAAATGCATAATACTATGATGTTCCCTCTTTCAAAAAATTTCCTGTTTGAAAATAAAAAGTTAATAAAAATGAGTTACCCGTTAAGAAAAAAAATATTTAAAAAATACAAGAGATAAGCAATAACAAATTAGAAAATAAGAAAAAAGAAAGATAACGTGAAAAAGAAGCCTTTTGGAAAAACATAAAAGAAAGATAGAAAAAAATGAAATAAAAAGAAAGCAACAAGAAAATGAAAAAAAGTAAAGGATGAACATAAATGAATTAAAAGCAGAATGTGCAAAAGAAGCATTACGTAAAAAAGAATCTTATAAAAAAAAGTAAAAAAATTAAAAGCAAAACGTGCAAAAGAAGCATTACATAAAAGAGAAACTTATAAAAGAAGTAAAAACATTGATGAATGCAAAGAGGAAGAAAACAAATTGAAAAGAAGAAATCAGAAGGATAAAAAAATGCAAAACCTGTATGAGGACGAATTAAAAATTATGCGTGAGAAAGAACTACAATGTAAAAGAAAAAGCTATTATAAAAATAAAATCAATCAAAGTCATTGGAGAAGCCAGTGAATGAAGAAGAAAATATTGATATATTAGTAAAAAAACGGTTGAAAAAAAAAATTTTTAAAAACAAAATATGATGATGAATGTTGATAATATAGAAAAACTAATTGTTTTAATAAAAATATTAAAATACTATGATTGTAAACAATATTTTAATATGTATAATGATTCAAATACTAAAAAAACTAAAAATTTATGAGAAAAGATTAGAAAAATCTCATATTCAAAAGGAATAAAAAAACTTAAGAATTTAAAAATCAATAAAAAATCATTGGTAGGATAACAAATATAGAATTTGATGAAAAATAAATTATTCAAAACAACTTAGGTTTAATGACTGAACTATGTAAATATTGCAGTGCTAAACATATTACATTCGAATATGCACAAAATATGGAATTCATTAATTGCTGTCACAAAGGAAATATAGAATTACCAAATAATCCTACTTACCAAGAAGAATTAAAAACCAGGTGTGGCAGTAGTGGGGACTGGGCGACAGAAGTTAATACTTCTTTTGGTTTAGTGACAGTCTTGCTTCTCATAGAATGAACAATGTTCCGACACGTTTCGTTTAAAAATATATTTTATATTAAATAAATATGTATACGCAAAACAAATTATCAACTCATGAAGTAGAATAATGGTAGTTCTGGGTAAAGAGAAGGCCCCCTAAATACAGTTGCAACTTACTAAGCTACTTAGAAGTATACAGAAATTGTTTAAATAATAAGTATATAATGATAATAAATATAAAAACAATTAATTTATTAAAATTTTTTAATGATTTATGATAATTATTACATTCAATATGGAAATTGCATATTATAATAATTTTTTTTATGCAAATTTAAAACTTAACTCAATAATAGCCAAAAATATAATTAATATTTTTTTTCATAGCTTTTTAAAAATATGTAAAAAACGCACAGTACGTATGTGAATTATAATTGCAGTTCTAAACTACAATGTTACGTCATAAACGTATCTTTTTTATTAACATTGGTAAATCAAAATTTCTTAGTTATAGAACAGTCGCATTATTTCATTATTAAGCGAAATTAAGTAGATCATGAGAAGAGAATCAAAACGTATATTTCGAAATTACCAAACGAATCCTAAAAATCATTACGAAACATATTATCAAAATTTAAGAAAATTTATAAATCAAAATTGATGTAAAAGATAATAAATCTTATAAATAAATATGAGTATAAAAGCCAAATGAAACAAATGATATTGGGACATTATCCTGGGTTTCTTTTTGGTAACAAGTTTTCATTGCCCGTAAGTTCTTATATTTCAAAAGCAATTGCTAATATTACATATACATATATCTATTATTAAAATATATACGCGTATAAAAATCTATTGTATTAAAAGTGTTAAAAAAAGATATTAATCAACCTCGAGGTATATATATATATATATATATATATATATATATATATATATATTTACATATCGTGCCTATTCATTTGTCTGCCCATACCCAGTATCAATCTACTTAAAGGAGCACTGAAAGGTAAGAATAAATTATAATATATATTTATATTCAAATCATTACATTATCTTTAATAATTGTCCAATAGTGAGAGCGATCCCTCTTAGTCAAATATTGGTGGAGCTTTCTTCACCACTAGATTACATACATCTTCTTATTATACTTATGTTATTTAACTTTCACTAATTTAATAATAACTTGAACATTTTAAAATAAATTAAACGTATTAAGTTCAATATTCAATTCAATATATACAAATCTAAATTATTTAATCCACCCATAAATTATCAATCAACTCAATATATACATTTATTAAATTATTCAATTTATCTAGTTCTACTGAAAGCCCGGACCTAACAACAGTTTAGTCGATGTTTTTCTTAAAACTTTGAATCGAGCACTAAATATAAATCATTTGAAAATTAATATTTTTACTGTAGGCATGTTAAAATATTAGAATTTAGCTTTTTAGTATATCTACCAGCAATTTCAATTAATTAATGACGGAAAATGTTCGTAAGACTATTCTACACTTTAGGTCTAAGCAGCCTGATGACATGGCTTTTATTCGTAAACTAATTCGCGATTTGTCTACGTTCCCCTACTGACAACTAACCTCAGATCGTCAGAAATTCACAAGAAAAAATTTAGATGAAAAGTACTTATTCAAATAGTATTATCTTTGGTTCTACTTGTCACACAAACAAAATTAAAAAAAGTAATAAAATTTTATTTTATTTTTAACCTCTTTAAAAATTTGTAAAAATTTCAAATAAACAAAAATTTTTTTAATTGTATATTTTTTAATAATTACTAAAAAATTTAAACGGAAATAAAGAGAATTTGGAAAAAATAAAAAATTCAACTCTAATTTTTTTTTTTTATGCTTTTGAAACATCAAAAGTAAAAATCAGATTAACAATTACGTTTGACATACTATTATATATCCGATCATCATTTTTCTAGAAATAAATTTTAGTTTTTTGAAGAAATATGAAAAAAAATATTTGAATTATTTGAATAATTTTGATTCAAATTTGATTGTTTACATGCTTAATAATATATACGATCACTTGTAACTTTATTAAAAAGTCTCTTAATAGAAAAAACATCTCTAATGAATATTATATTTTTGAAAATTCTTTCGGTTTCCGTTTAAATTTTTTCCTAATCGTTAATTTAAAAAAAAATATACACTCCGCAACAAAATTATCGCAACAAAATTTTTCATCGAAAAATTGCCATTTTTCAAATGCTTGTAACTCGGTCAATTTTCATCATATTGAGATGATTTTTCTTTAGATTTGTAGGGAATCATGTGTACTTTTAGGAAAAAATGATGTCCAATAGCTGCGAGATAATGCCACATTGCTACGTCTTAATCAGGCCTACCAAATTTTTTTTTTTTTTTTTAAACGCAATAGTTTGCACGTTTGCCTAGATTACCAAAAATTTAAAAAAAAAAAAATCACTAATATTATCTTAAAGTACATTTTCCAACTAGTATTAAAAAAAATCGACCCTCTACGATTTTTTTTGACCGAGTTATGCCATTTTAAAGATATCCCTATGTTTTAGCTAAATACCGCCAACATCAGCATTACCCGATGAGTACCGCGAGGGGGTTGTTGGATGGACTTACGCACCATTGTGGTCCTGAAAAGGGCCGATTGTGTGAACCGTTTCTTACATTAGGGATCCCGCGGCTCGTCGCAGTATTTTTTGACTCCAAACCCTATGCGCCCGAGACCTTTAATACCGTGTATTGCCACCTCGCTGATGAATTACCTCTCCTAAATGTTCTTGCGAAATTATCAGGTTACATTTTAAAAAATTCGTTTCCCGGGAACTATCCTGAACCCCCATTAACAAAGGAACCACATTGATATTCGTTTTTTTTTTTTAATTAATCCATGAAAAGTGTAACTTTATTTAAAATTACACCACTACGTTTTCGGTACATTTAACATTGCATCTTCACACTTACTGTAAAATTATCAACTCTACCAACAAATCAATATAAAAAAATAAAGTGAAAGTTTAAGGCGGCATACTGGCCAAGAGTGAAAGCGAAAGATCATTCAACATTAATTTTAATACTTTCTCTGATTCTCACCAGCACTTATCTAGTGCTTTACAAAATTGTGGTGTTTTTCCACTATCTTAAACCTAATTTTTGGTGTTTTTTACTTCTGTAAATAGTTTATCTTACTTTTTTAAATTTTGCACTACTATTAAGGTTTTTTCCCACTGCACCTTTATACCTTCATACCTTTATACGTCACACTTTCTTCACACTTTATTACTATTCAAGTGATTCTTATCTTTATTATTAGTGACTTATTCATTTGTTCTTCTCCATTATGGCTAAGAAGTGCTCTATCTGCCTCAAGGAGTTCACTTCTACATCTAAGCCACTGTGCCAAGTGTAATAGATGTGATAATCTCTTTCATACTACGTGTGCCACTGGGTTGGTCAAGCTTATGGTGGTGCGCAAGGAGGATGGTACCTTGTTGAAAGTTTCTAAACCCTGTTTTGAAGAAGCAAACACCCTTATTAATCGCTTACGATCTAGTTAGGTGAGTTCTAACCAATCGTTTACTCGACCTGAGTCTTTGTCAGGAGCCTTGACGCCGGTATCAGCTGGT
The DNA here is from genome assembly GCA_017163975.1 of Anastatus disparis. Lineage (NCBI taxonomy): Eukaryota > Metazoa > Arthropoda > Insecta > Hymenoptera > Eupelmidae > Anastatus > Anastatus disparis. Next base: position 318,489 of record JAFFSR010000323.1, read on the forward strand.
TCTCAGCAGGATACTCTTAATGCTATTCTTGAGAAATTGAATAAGCTCGATTCGATTCCCACATCATTGTCATCTATTGATTCACGGCTTTCTTCTTTGGAGACTCAAATGGCGGATATTAATGTGACCTTGGAAAAGCGCATTAACGCTGGTGAGGCACGTCTGAATGCTCTTTAGAAGGACCATTCAGACTTGGTAAAAAAGGTGGATCAACTGTCGGCCGCTCCACCACTTATTGCTTCAGCCACTTCAACATCTGCTCTTCCAGCTTCTGATGCCGCTAATTTGGCAAGGCTTGATGAACTCAGTAAGACTTTTAATCAGCAATGCAAGGAGCTTGCTGCCCAGCAACAGCGTCTTGAGCGTTCTACTGATCTCGTATTGAGTGGGCTAATATCGTCTGAGTTTGAGGATCTAAAGTGTGCGGTCTATGCCCTCTTCGCGACGCTTGACTCTTCTATTTTGCTGGATTATATAGTATCTGTTAAACCACTTCGACGCTCTCCTACCCGTGCTTCTGCTTTACCATCTTCGGATGTCTCTGCTCAGGGGACTGCCTCTGCCGAGTGTCGTGCTGTCTACTTTAATGTCTGTGCTAAAGGATTCAGTTCCACTCTTTGTTTCTCTTAAAAGCCCTAATTTGGTTCGAGTCCTTATTCTTGCTAAAATTGGTATCAAGAAGTTACATACCTTTCAAATTGGGGTGGATCTACTGAATGCTGCTAAACCAATTCATGCGATTGAATCTGGGCTCATCAACATTAATGAGTATTTGCCTCCAGCTCTTTACCAGCTTAAGCTTGCATCTTCCTTTCATCCCCCTAATCCTTACATTACCAACACTCATTTTCCTATTGTCACCGAGGATGCCCTGCGTGTCTGCTATTTTAATGCCAACTCTATTAGAGCTCACATTAAAACGGTTAGACTGTTTCTTGCATCTCGTTCTTTCTTCCACGTAATTGCCGTAGCTGAGACCAAACTTGGTCAAGTGCTTGATGACTCGATTGTGGCTCTTGATGACTATGTTATCTTCAGACGTGATCGCAACACTAAAGGTGGAAGTGATGCCCTTTATCTCCATAATTCACTTTCTTCTAAAATCTCATGCTCTTCTTCAGGTAGTTGGTCAGGTAAGCCTGGCTTGCCTGAGCATCTTTTTTGTGAAGTTTTCTCCAACTCAATTTCTGCTCCTATTTTTATTAGTGTTGTTTATAGACCACCTCATGCTCCATTCTTGGCAAACAATGATCTTATTCCTAACTTAACGACCTTCCTGCACAACTATAGCACAAAGATTCTGATGGGTGATTTTAATGCTGATCAGTTGTCTGATTCTGATGATGCTTTATTTCTTAAATCCTTAATCTTAGATAATTCATTATATTCTGTGACCTATAACTCTACGCATCATAAAGCTTTCTCTAATAGTAGGCTCGATCTTTGTATTATTGATACTAACGACATTCTGACTGACTACTGGAAGACTGACGTGCCTTTTATAGACGGTCATGACCTCCTGACTGCCACTGTGAAGTCTTCTCTCTCGAGGCCTATTTTCAATGACTTTACATTTAGTGATTTCAAATCGGTTGATCAACATGCTTTACTGTTCTATCTTTGTGCTATTGAGTGTCATTTGTGTGCTGGCTCGTTGCCCTTGGAGGATCGCCTTGGCTGTCTTTATTCTCATCTTAATGATGTTATTTCTCGTTTTGTGCCAGTCAAGGTGGTTCGACAGGGGAAGCGTCATCACCCTTGGATTACTCCTGATCTCAATCGGCTTATTCTCATGAGGGACAGGCTCTACAGACGCTTCAGACTTACTAGACTTCGCACAGACTTACAGGATTATAGGGCTGCACGTGACCTCATGAACGGGTTGAGACTGCTAATCTTATGTACTTTCATGACAAACTATCACAACTTACAGACTTGAGACAAATCTGGAAAGAGCTCAGGATTCTTGGCATTTGCTTTGGACGTGCTGGTTCTTAGCACTGTTTTTCTCCGGATGAACTTAACGACCACTTTAGTAATGTTGCGCTTGACTTCAATGTGCCTGCAGTTGAGGACTTCCTGTGCGGCTTAACGGCAGATAACAGTTTTAGGCCTTTACTTCATTTTAATGAGGTCACAATGGAGGAGGTCTCTTCTGCGGCCTCTTATTCTTTTTCACAAGCAGCGGGCTTTGATGGTATACTGCAGTCATTTATTTTGACTTCTTTTCCGGTTATTGGCCTGATCTTGACTACGTTCTACAATAAATCTCTTAAATATTCTGTCTTTTCCGCTGTTTGGAAGAAATCTCTAGTCTCTGCTGTTAGTAAAATTCCTTCTTCTTCCTCAGTAAATGACATGCGACTGATCTCTCTTTTGTCCTTCATGTCTACGGTTCTTGAGCGCCTTGTTCATCATCAATTTTATGACTACCTTAATACTCGACAGTTACTTGACCCTTTACAGACTGGTTTCAGGACTTCACACAGTACACAGATAGCACTTTTAAAACTGACGGACGACATTCGATAGGCCATGGATCGACGCCGGGTCACCTTGCTCTTGTTTGATTTCAGCAAAGCCTTCGACTCTGTTTGTCATGTTACTCTCCTAAGAAAACTTCACAATATTGGCTGTTTCTTGGAGGTGGTTAGATGGTTTGCGTCTTATCTCTCAGATAGGAGTCAGTCTGTCTTGGGTTGTGGAAATTCTAGATCTGCGTTTCGTTACCTTAGCACGGGAGTTCCACAAGGGTCCGTAATCGGCCCTCTAGTTAAAGTGTTTCAAGAAAAAGTAAAATTCATAGAATTGGTAACTGAAAAAAGTGCATTATGAATAACTGTTACTTATACTAATTCCAAAAGCAAGGGCTTCTATACATGCATACGTTATTATTTCTAGATGAAAACAATAAAATTAATACTCCTGATAAAGTTGGAGAACTTATAAGTGCAGAAATTCCAAATGAAGATATTTTATCCACCACTATTTCGAATCGTTAAACAATTTATGGTCTATGGTCCATGCGGAGAACGAAACAGGAGTTTTCCTTATATGCAGGAAAATAAAAATTAATCTTAGAAAAATTTTCTAAAATGTTATAATAAAAAAACATCATTTAAAACATCTGGATATCCAATTTATATGCAGAAAGATGGTGGTAAAAAAATTTGTTACAAAGGTAAAAATAATAATAGAGTAGCTGATAACAGATTTGTCGTTCCATATCATCCTTATTTATTACTCAAATTTAACCTTTAGAGGACGGAGAATTTGGAATTTTCAATTTCTCAGTATTTTCTATAAAAACACATAATATGTGTCTCTCATATTGAGAAATACTCATATGTAAAGTGTCTATCCATGGTCAAGCCACTATAGTAGCTTTTCCGTCTCCTAAAGGTTAACTATCACGTTAACGTAGAAGTATGTTCAACTGTAATGTATCAAATATTTGTTCAAATATTGTCACAAAGGACATGACTGTGCGTTTATTGAAATACGTAATGCAGAAATAAATTTTGAAGAAAATTTTGACGATTCGAGTCGAAATGAAAATAATGATAGTAATGAATATGAATATGATGAGATGAAGCAACATATTAACAAGATATTTGTGCCCCCCCCCCCTTCCCAGAAGCTATGCACAGATTATTAGAATATAGTTTACACAAAATGTCTTATTTTAAAATACGATTAGATATTTACAATAAAAATGAGCAAGAAGTATATTTTAAAAAAGGAAAAGAAAAAGAAAAAAAAAATTGTTGAAACTACTTTAACAACATATTTTAAATTAAATGAAATAGATCCTGAAGTAAAAAATTATACATATCCGAGAATCGCATTGCATTATGTATTTAATCAAAAATTGAAAGTATGGAATAGAAGGCAAAGGTTCTGATTCTGAATTTTGAGCAGAATGTATTTGGTGAATCCAAGAGATCGTCAATGATATTTCATAAGATTATTACTTTCGCATATTACAGGTGCAACTTCATTCAAAGATTTACATACTGTCGATGGTATAGCGTATTCTTTATTTTTCAATACTGCTGTAGCCAAACATCTGGTTAATGAAGATGAAGACTGAGATCGATGCTTAGAAGAAGCATCCCAAATACAGTTTCCTGTTGCTATTTGTAAATCGTTCGCATTTATTTGTATATTTCATAATCCTGTTAATGCTAGAAATTTATATAAAAAATATGAGCATTTTTTGTATCGACGTTTGTTGTATAGTATTTTAGCATGTATATAGCAGTGCGCCACTGGCTCAGTGGTTAGAGCTCGTGCCTGGAGATCTGGAGGAACGGGGTTCACGCCCGGCGTCCGCTTATTTTTAATTTAAAAAGTCTCATGTTTCAATGACGAGTTGGAAAAATTATCTGGGTGAAATTCACCTACGGTGACCATCTAGGGTTAATGAATTAGTTTGTTATTTACTAGATATCTTTTACCGTGCTTATTTTTTTTCCTATCATATTAAAAATATTAGAGATTTATTCTGATAATTTACAAACTAATTAATTATAATTATTATAATTTTAAATTAAATTTAAAAAAAATTAAAAATGTTTTAAGATATAGGGAAAAATTCCATCTTATCATCTGATAACCAGTTATAATATATTGTATAGCAAGTGAGGTTTAAATGACTATTGCGTAAAAGTAGAGCGAATAGTGCCATGTTGCCCGAGTGGCGCAGTAGTAAACTAAATCGAACGAGTTTCACATACAATCAGCATAGGTAATGGATCCTGCTGTTTAGTGCACTTTTTAGACAAAAATCAGAATCGGTCACCAACGCTGCATACCATTTTTTCTCATAAGTGATAGATACAAGAAAGTAAAAAGGTGGTATGTTGGGGCTCGGTAAGGAGGGTTGAGAGTAGAGAAAGCCCCCATTTAAAAAAAAATTACTTTTTAAATGAAAAAAAAAACAATTTTTTTTTATGTAAGGAGGTTATGGCTTAACTGCTTAATTCAGGGAATTATTTTTTTCCATCATATAATAGAAATTTGACGGTCCACGTTTCGCTCTACTTTGACAATTTTAGAGCCTTTTCGAAAAAACATTCTATAAAAATATAATATGTTTAGTTGTACTAATAAAGAGAGTGTTTGACCTCCGGGAAACGGATCTGGCAGGAACTGTAAAATATGATTTTTTGATAAAAATAAATGAGCTTCTGTTTTTTCTTTCTATCTAATAGACAATTTACCTTCCTAGACAAGAATATAGAAATTTTTTCAAAAATATAATTAATAAGAGCCTTTATAAGAACTTGAATAACCAAAGAACTAAGATTCTTACGAAAATAATGCATAAAAATAAAATAATGCACCACGAATGGAATGCTTTATTTTAAGCTTTGTTGCATTAGAAAAGCTTTTGATGTTCGAAAGTTACAGGTAATTAAAATATGCTGATGAAATAGCATAAAAAAATGATCATATTTCATATGCTAAAAATATTAAGTAAATATGTAGTAATCTTCTTATCTTCTTATATTATTGCTACGTACATTATATTGTACGTATATTATAATATAAAACATAAAATAAGGTAGAAACTCAGAGAAATGCGACTCCGAGTTTCCGGACCAAGAGTCGCACGACGCGCGAAGTGCTGATTCGGCACTTCGTCGCGGGCAACTTACATCGTCGTTTTGGATGACGACGAGCGACAGACCATCGCCGGACGCGCTAGAACAAAGTAGTAATCAGTCTCTCTCTCACTGTAATTACTTCATAATAAATAACAGACAACTTCATATTAATTCTCTTGTAATTATTTTACATCCTCACACTCCCCATAGGAGTGCGTATCAAAAATCCCACGTAACATTTTGGTGGCAGCGGTGTGGGATACGCAGTGAGGTTTTTAGAAAATAAATAAAATTTTTTTTCAAGAAATAAACTTAGAGCGCGTCAGATAAAATAGAGAATTTTTTTAAAAGAGAGAGAGAGAATTAATTTGATTAATTAAATACAGCGAATAAATACATTCTTTTAGCGAATTTTTTTTATTAAATATTTTTCGAAATCGCGTCGCGAGTTAGCAACGAAGAAGATCGGAACGAGAGGAAGGAAGGAAGGACGTCCGAAAGATATTATCCAAAGAAATGAGAGTGCTTTTTATCACGCTGCTCACTCTCTGCTGTAACAAGTAAGTAGAAATTAAATAATACCTATTAAAGCGTCCCAAGGGGTAGTATAGCTTCTTAAAGTGAATATAAAGCGAACTCGTAATAGAACAAATAATGTTAGAATATTGGCTTGAAAAAAAATCGTTAAATAAAAGTGATTAGTGCGTGAATATAATTACGCGAACTAGTAGTGTCGGTCGGTAATAAGTAAATGTTAAAAATTATAAGTAAGGTTGTGGAAAAAAGAGATAATTCATACATACGTGAAAAAGGAAAATAAATATTTTTGTTTTATCAATTTTCATCAGGGTTCTTAGTAAAATAAAATAAATTTTTATCATTCGTTTTTATCATTGTGCTGAAAAAATAATAGTTGTTGCCGTAGATAGAAAAAAAAGGAGTTTATAGTCTAAATATTGGAAAATAATTTTAATAATAATTTCATAATTAACGTGATTTGTAGAAATATTTTTATGTCATAAATTGTCATTATTTACTAATAAATTTCCGTAAATCAGAAAAAAATCAGCGCATATAAGAAAACGTAAACGCTTCACCTTCTTACGCGTAATTTAAAAAGCAATAATAAAAATTTTAAGAAAAAGTTAAATTGTGAAATCTTAGTTATCGAACATGTCGCTCATTAATTTATTTTCAAAAAAAGACGAAAAAGCGAGACGTAGAGGACGTTCGTTGTCTCCTATTAGAGGTTCGCGCAGTGAAGAAATCTTAGCCGAATTCGAGAACGAAAGGATATCATTTCCGACCATGTCACAGAACACGGTGTATATGCCAATGTACACTCCGAGATATGGTGAAAATTTAACAGTCAATTTATCAGAGAAAGAAATGAAAGAATTGAATGAAAAATACAAAAGAGCCGCGTCTCAGGGTTTCGAATAACCTAAAGAATCATTAAATATTACGAAAGAAGGAAACATAGTAAATAACGGCACGCTCCCGCGAAATAAACGAGAAACCGAGACTCAAAAATCGAAATCAGAGGAAAGCCCAAAAACCAACGAGACATGGTTACCGTACGCGAACCAGGGCCCGAACCAGCTAGTTTATCCTTCGATACCATACAATTACACGAGTTTTCCGCAACAAATTCCACAACCATGGAGTAATATGATACCAACGCAAGCCAACCCAAATTTTCCAATAAATTCACCGACAAATACTAACTACGCATTAAATACGCAACAAATAAACCCCATGTTAAATATGCAAAGCGCAAACTTTCAGAATATACCTCAATTATCATTACATCAAGCGATAAGGCAAATACCATATTTTGACGGGAGCGTAGATAAATTACCCCTATTTTGCTCTGTGTTAAGGAACATAGTAAATAGTTTTGGACCAGGTAGTCAAATTCTTATTATATACGAGTTAGCAACGAAGCTTACGGGAAAAGCAGCAGATATTTTTACAGCGCGATTGATGCAATATGAATCTATTGAGGCACTGATAAAAGACTTAGAGGCGCAATATAATAATTTAACAGTGATAGAAGAATTATCAACGCAATTAAAAATAATTACACAACAACAAGGCGAATCGGCAGCAGATTACGGCGCGCGGACGCAAGCTTTATTGAATAGGCTTTTAGTGATTTACGACACGGTGCCCATGTTAAACTTACAAGATCGATTAGCAAAAAAGCAGCTAATAGAGAGAGATGCGTTACAATATTATCTGTTTGGACTAACTTCACCCTTAGACGTACAAGTGCGCTGCGAAAAACCTCTAACGTTAAGAAAGGCTATACAGCTTGCAGCTGATTTTGAAAACAAACAAAAGACGCGACTTTTTGCACAGATGCAAAATTCATTTATAAACGGCTTGCAACCCATAAGTTCTATAGCACAAAATATGCAAGCCTACTCATTATTAACACAGCCAAATGTCAATAATATAATGCAATTAAAGCAAAATCAACATCAGGCATTAGATGCAAATAAAGTGCATGAGGCACAAATAAAAGCAATGCAAGCTACGCCTGTAAAAATAGAAACAGGTACAAGTGCGGTTAAATGTAGCTATTGTGATAAAGAAGGCCATAAAGAAGGCGCGTGCATTAAGAAGAAATATGATAAAATACAATGCGCTTATTGCGATAAGATGGGGCACGCGACGGCAGAGTGTCAAACACTAAGAAATGATGCCGAAAATGGTATTATTCATGCACAAAATAAAAATAATGCGCAAAATGTTAATAATAATAAAAGAAAACAATCAAACGATAACAGAAATTATACGAACGGTCCGCGAAGCAATTATAGCAGAAGTAATTTCAACGATAATAATTACAATAAAAATTACAATAATAATAATTACAATAGAAATTTTGATAATAATTATGGCAGAAATAATCCTAATAATAATTATAACAACGTGAATGCTAATAGTAATTACAGAAATAATTATAGCAGATTTAACAGTGGGTTCAATAGGAACGGAAACTATGACTCACGCAATAATGAAAATAATTATAATGCGCAAGGACCGCCGCGTTATAATAATTATGCACGTAACGATAATAGAAATGATATAGGTTTTAATAGAGGTCGTAGTAGAGACAATAGTCACGAGAGATATCAGTATATCAGGAACGAGAATCAAACGCGCGGCCCGGATAGAGAGCGGGATTCAAACGCAAAGATAAATGAAAATAATCAAAGTGATAAAATAAACGAGCCTTTAAACTCGCAGGATGTCCGCCGCAATCCTCAGGCGCCGGGCAGGAATTAATTAATAATGATCAGTATATATTAAATAATAATAATAATAAGCATGTAAAAATTAGACGCACAATAAACATGAAACTCGCGTGCGCAGGGCGTAATCCGCCTATTGTTAAACTGGAAAGTCGGAATTTAAGAGAAAAAAGTGCAAGATTTTATGTTGATTCAGGAGCAGATATTTCCGTAATAAAGGCCAAGTGTATAAATGAAAATACAAGTATAGATAAGCAGCATATTTTAGAGATTACAGGCGTCGTACCAGGAGGAATGTATACGTTAGGAAGAGCAGATATGACTCTTCAAGGACTGCAGTGTGAGGTCCATATTGTCCCAGAAAGCTTTCCTGTAAAAACAGATGGGCTACTAGGCTGGGAAACTATTAATGAGCACAACGGACATATGAATACCGTACATAAGTGCATTGATTTTGTAAAATTATCGATTCCCTTTGAGCAGGTGGAAACAGTGGAAATTCCCGCAAGAATGAGACGCGTTATTGCTGCAAAAGTTATAAATAATGATGTAGAAGTAGGCTGGGTGCCACTTCAAAATTTAGGGCCTGGAATATTATTTGGAAATTTTATTACAGAAAATAAAGATGGTAGAGCATATGCAGTGTGTATAAATACGAATCATAAGAATATTGAAATTCCGACTCCAGAAATAGAAATTTTTCCATGCGAAGTTATAAAAAAAGATAATGATTATGCCGGTGAGGACGGCAACCGCGAAGGAAACGAAGTTTCCGATTGCAAAAAGATTAGACGCGCAATGTCGGAGTACGCGCAACAAAATTCAGAGAAAGAAAGTGCTGATGCTGAAATAAAATATGTAGACAGATGCATGGCAAATAAAACTCCTTGTGAAATAAAAGAAAGAGTTGAAAAAATAATGAAAGTGTTAGACTTGGAAGAATTAAATAAAGAAGAAAAAGAGCATGTTCGAAGCTTGATATCCGAGAATCCCTTTGTCTTTGGGTTAGATAAGGAATTATTACCAGCAACAAATATTTTAACACACAGAATAAAAACGACTCATGAGGAGCCAGTTCGTGTGAAACCGTACCGTTACCCGATAGCATTAAAAAATATTATGCAGCAAGAAATAGAGAAGTTACTGGAAAAAGATATTATAGAACCATCTATGTCGAGTTATAGTAGCCCAGCATGGATAGTTAACAAGAAACCTGACCCTCAGAGCAGAAAACGCTGGCGTTTGGTGACAGATTTTCGCCAACTAAATGAAATCACTGGGGGAAGTTGCTATCCACTGCCGTTAACTTGTGACATCTTAGAAAATTTAGCGTCAGCAAATTATATCACCGCTGTAGACCTTAAGGACGGCTATTATCAGGTGAAGATTGGTGCAAAAGACGCACATAAAACTGCGTTTTCAGGGCCATCAGGTACTTATCAATATAAACGTATGGCTATGGGGTTATGTGAAGCACCCATGACCTTTAGCAGGGCAATGGCTCTAGCTTTGCAAGGCTTGCAAGGTTCAGAGCTTGAAATTTACTTAGATGACGTGATTATACACGCGGAAAATTTAGAACAGCACGCTCTTCGTTTTAAAAGATTTTTAAAACGCATTGAGAAAGCTAATCTAACTATTGAACCAAAGAAATGTCAATTTTTGAGACGCGAGGCGAAGGTATTAGGACATATAGTAGGAAAAGGCCAAATTAAAACAGACCCTAAAAAGATAGAAGCAGCGCGTGATTATCCTATACCAACAAATAAAAAGAAAGTAAAACAATTTTTAGACTTTGTTGGCTATTATCGTCGATTCATAAAAGATTTTGCAAACATAGCAAGACCGTTACATAAATTAAGTTCAAAGAAAGAGAAATTTCTGTGGCTAGAAGAACATCAAATAGCATTTGACACGTTACGTGAGAAGCTATGCGAGGAGCCTGTGTTGGCCGCGCCTAACTTAAGCGAGCCATTTATAGTAACAACAGATGCGTCTGATTATGCGATAGGTGCAATATTGAGTCAAGAAAAAATCGGCGAAGATCGACCTTGTGTATATGCCTCACGATGTTTAAAAGGAAGCGAACTCAGATATACTGTATATGACAAAGAATTGTTGGCAGTAGTTTTTGGAAAAGAACAATTTAGGCCTTATTTATACGGTACAAAATTCACGGTAGTTACAGATCATGAACCGTTAAAGCATTTCCATACGAGCACAGAGCCTGATTTAAGATTCAACAGATTAAAAGCAGCTTTACGAGGATATACGTTTGATGTAGTATATAGACCAGGAAGGAAAAATAATGCAGCTGATGCATTGTCTAGAAATCCGGTAATTGCAGATGGCGAAGAAAATCCTGAATTACCACGTGCAGAAATGTATCAATTAGCAGATAAGCAAGAAAATCAGGAACCAAACGCAAACGAATGCGGTCCGCCAGCAAGAATTTTTATTACACGCGCAATAAATAAAAATGCGAATAAGACTAAAGAAGAAGATTCAAGTTCCGAAAATTCTGAAAATCCTAAAAAGAAAATCTTTATTATAGAAACAAGTGACGAGTCAGAAATCAATAGTATAACCGAATCTGAAGAAAATTGGAATTATGCAAAAAGAAAGAAAGACCCTTGGAAAAGATCGGCGTACAAAAGGAAAAGGCGAAATAAAAAAGCGTTAAAAACACGTAAAAGTCAAGCAGATAGAAAGAAAGAATTAATTCAAGCTGAAAATATAATAAGTCAAGCACAAGACGACGGTAAGCTTGCATATATGCGAAAAAGCACAAACATGCGAGAAGGAATTCTTGCAGCGAGTACACCAGTAGATAAGCCACATGCAGTGTCATCAAGAAAAGAAAAGAATACGTATGAGCCAGCGAGCGAAATATCAAAAAATAAAAGTATACTGAAAAATAATAGAAACAGCTGCGATGTAGAATCGCCATTAGAGACAATAAATGTAAAATCGAAAGCATCTCAACACAACGGCACCAAAATAGTAAAAGAGAAGAAGACACAGGATGATGCACAACACATTTCGCAAAGTAAAGAAAGTAGCCGAGGAAGTATATTAAATATGATTCCAGAAATAATAACAAAAATGCGTGCTCGATTTTTAGTTGATGTGCAAGAACGAGAGATAAATGGTAGAGAAGGTGTACAAATAAATATATGGGAAGAAACTCCAGGAGAAGTAGCAGAAGCACTAAGAGGCGACGTATCTCAAGAAATAATAAATCAAACAGATTTTAATGAACGAGAAAAAGTTCGACCTCAAATGCCAAGAGAATACTACAAATTAGTACCAAACATAAGCTTAGAAAAAGATAAAGAGAAAAAATCATTAAGAATAAGTTCTGAAGTCGAAATTATTGACAGTGAAACAGACAAAGGTTCATATTTCGAGGACGAGTTTGAGGTACAAGATACAAATAAAAATCAAGAAAAAGAAATTATAAGTGAGAGTGAAAGCGAGAGAGATAAGCATGACGTCAGTGAATCTGAGTCGCAAGACGAAAGCATGGAGCAGGAAGAGAATGAGAGTGACGTAGAGCTAGATAAAAATGATTTAGATGAGACTGAGTCGCAAGACCTTGAAGAAGAAGAAAAAACTGACGAAGAAAATGAGCATATGAATATAATAGAAACGGTACAAAACGAGGACGAAAATGGACCAATAAGTTGGAGTAATTCTTTTAATGATGGTGCAGGTGTATTCGAAGTATATGATGCAAGTGATGAATGCGCACAATACTGGTTAGATTTGATAAGGGATGACAATATACCGAAAGACGGCAATTGTTTTTTTCACTCAGTAATAAAAGTATGTAATTTAGGAATGTCCGCAAATGAATTAAGAGACATATTATTAGACGCAATATCTCTAGGTGCATGCGGAGATCCACAAACGGCAGAAGCTATCTTAACGTCACGCACAAGACACGCGGATGTAGATTGCGTATTTATATTTTCTTGTGAATTTAATCAAAACATATGCGTGCATTTTGTAACAGATTATGATGAAACACTATATTGCCATTTCAAGGCAAATAGTTCAAATAATTTTATTCATCTACATTTAAAAGGAAGGCATTTTACGCCGTACCTTTATACAAGGAAAAATAATATAGTAAAAAGACATCAAAATAATAAAGAAAACGAAGAAAGTACAGCGTCGAACGAAAACGAGGACGAACAACGAGAGAATAATATCAACAAGCCAGGTACTCCTATTACACCTACGACAGACTTACTGGCGCAAAGAGAAAAGAGTCAATCACATAAGATAAGTGATGCGCTCGAGCGTTGCCTTGTAAAGAATGCAAGGCCGCCGCGCGAGAAGCCACCTTGGGCTCCGTTAGATGACGAAGTACCACAGCCATTTAGTAAATTAAAAATATTAAGAGATCACCCATTTAAATATAAAGAAAATTTAATTTATACGATTTCAACAGATTTTTACTTAAATACAGAAATAATTGAAGCGCTTATAGAGCGGCAATATATAAATCCGGAAGAAATATCAAACAGAAAATTTGCAGTGGGCGAGGTACATGTATCTAATTACAAAGATAATTTCATATTTTATGCATTCGTTAAAGCACATATTGACGACAAAATATTAAAAGGAGATATTAAAAAGTGTATCAAAAATTTAAAGAAAATAATTGTACAATACGATATTCCTTACGTTAGCGTCGTGAGAGACTTAGCAATGCTCTCAACTAGCACCTGGACATACTTCATAGAAATGTTTAATGAAATATTCGCAAATATGCCATTAGTAGCAGTATTTTACCAAAATAATATTCCAGTACCACCGGTAGAAGATAGATATAAAATACTCAAAGAATATCATGAGGCAGCTATAGGTGGGCACAGAGGAATAAATAAAACATATAGCAAAATAGCAGCAGACTATTATTGAAGAAACATGAGACCAGACGTGCGACAATTCGTCCTAGGCTGCGAAAATTGCCAAACAAAGAAACTAGTACGTGTTAAAACACGGCTGCCTATGTTGATTACAGACACACCTGCAAAAGCCTTTCAAAAGTTATCTATGGATTTTTACGGGCCATTAAAGCAAACAAAAGAAGGATATAGATATGTGCTAACAGTGCAAGACTGGCTAACTAAATATTGTGTCTTAATACCGATGGTGCATGCAGATCTAGAAGAAGTAGCACACGCCCTTACACGGAAAGTGTTGGCATATTTTGGGCCGCCGTCTGATATTGTTACGGATCAAGGCAGGCATTTCGTAAATAATCTACTTGAAGAATTTCCAGAGATATTTAAAATAGAAAAATATTGCACAATTGCGTATCATCCTCAAAGTCAAGGAGGAATCGAACGCATGCATCATACAGTCACAGAATATTTAAAAGCATATATGGAAGAAAAGTCAGATTGGGCCGAATGGCTAGACTTATGCCAGTTAGCTTATAACACTACAAAACACGAAGCAACAGGATACAGTCCTTACGAACTAGTGTTCGGATACAAAGCACGTATGCCATCAAGCTTTCCACCGAAAGAAAAATTACAAACATATGATGAATATTTAAAAGAAACGGTAGAAAACCTTTCCCAATTACAAACGTTAGCGGCAATGAACCTAGTACAGGCCAAGTACAGGTCAAAATTTTACTACGATAAGAAATTAAATACTAAACATTTCCGAGAGGGTGAGAGCGTTTACTTGTTGAAGCAACCGCAGAAGGGTAAATACGACGCGCAATATGAGGGACCGTACGAAATCATAGAGATAAATAACGCGAAACATAATATAACAATAAAAAACGCGAGTAGGATAAAAACGGTTCACGTAGACAAAATAAAGCGCGCAACTACAGTAAAAGCACCTCCTCCTTTCACAGACAAAGCAAGTAATTAATTTTTCAATATGGAATGCAACGAAAACTTTTCTTTTTCCGCGGCCTTCGGACGAGGAAAAAGAAAGAACGACATATGAACACTGCTTATTTTACAGAAGATAAATAGAAAATATATAAAAAAATGAAAATTAATAATAATGGTTGAAATTAAGAAATGAGAATAATAAGATATCCTTAAAGGCACGACGTTTCAACAAAATATTGTATAAGTGAAAAAAAAGAATCAAATATCTTTTGAATAAAAGCAAAAAATAAATAAGAAAAATAATTAGTAGATAAGATTCAGTTGTACAGCAAAGCGTCAAAAGAATTGGCCGCAAGAGAAAAGAAACGTTTTTACTCATAAATAAAAATAATAGATCAGCTAATTGTTTTGAAGAGAATTGTGATAAAAATATTTTATTATCAACAAAATTGAAAAATTAGCAAAAGTTAAGCAACTCAAATAATAATAACAACTATAAAAGAAATGCAGGATCTCGCCTAAGATTCCCTATGAGTATCCTTTTACTCCTTACCCTTACGAAAAATATAAGTCCAATGGATAAAAAAAAATAAGGTAATAACATGCATGAGTTCAAAGAAAAAGAATAAATAAAATGTACATAAAAATTATAACGAGAAGATAACCTTCTCTATGTTGTAAATAAAGCAACATGCCATGCATAGTTTAATCAAATAAAACATGCAAAAAAAAATTGGAAATAAAAGTTAAGAAAAAAAGCAAAAAAAAGACTGTTAAATACAGCGAACTATTATATGCATGTGTTATCAACTTCGTGATAAAAGAAGTTGAATATTAAGAATAATTATAAATTATTAAGAACTCAGCTAAAGGACTAAGATCTGAAAAAAATATATCACCTTAACAACCGAACATATCCCAAAAACCCATGGGAATCGAACGCAAGTATCCTTTATAAAGTTATTCGAAAAAGAAGTAAAATGAAAATCCAATGAGTTTTTTGAGTTGAATAACGTTGCTTATAAAATTAAAATAAGAACACATAGAAAATACTGGAAGCAGAGTAACATTTTAGAAAAAAAGGCGATTATCAAGCCAATCGTAGTCGAAACCGTGGCCATATTCTAGTTGACGCAGCGCTTCTTAAACGATAATGTCAACCAAAAAAAAAGATAAACAAAAGCGTCAAAGAGAACACATAGAGTTAATAAATAAATTTTTTGTAAGACGCAGCTTTGAGGATACATGATAGAGTATTAATCAGTGATCAATTTAATAAAAAAAGAAGTATTTTATAAGGAAGGAGGAACCAAAAAATAGATAAATGACGGTTAAACAGTTAGAAATAGAGGGGGGACCCTTTTCTACTAATAAGTTAATTTTTGTTTCAGATAAATCATACAATTATTGAAAAATCATGTACAAATTTTATTATAAAAGTTCGACAAAAAAAAAGGAGTTCGAATCCACGTTCGAATCCCGCTTCAAACCCACACAAAAACAAGTAGAAGGTTCTTTAAATAACTTTAGAATAAAATTAAATATCATCCGAGGAAGAATGTATTTCGTGATGTGAAAGGCTTCTTATCTTATCAAGAGTACAACATGATGCGCACGTGTATCTTCAGAAGAAACATCTCTTAACATTAGAAAAAAAGATAATGAATTTTGTATTTAAAGCTATATTATTTAATAATTTAAAATTCATGTTAATTTTTGTACAATTTTGTAAAATATTTTATTATAAATGTCATATATCTTTTGAAAAAAAAAGAGAGAGACCATAAATTCATAGTTAAAATGAAAAAGTATTTAAAAATAAACAGTAGAATAAATTAGTACGCAAACAACACAACACCAACACAAAACAAATAGAAAAAGCTAGAAATTTTTGTAAGATAGGACGGGCATCGGCTCGTGTAGGTACACAAAAAGTACCAATTACACTTTAGGGACTTAATTTTAATACTTTTTTTATTTTTGTATTCATGTGTACGTTCTTGGCTGCGGGGGCCGAAGCCTCGCGGTCTCGGACGTGCTACGTACATTATATTGTACGTATATTATAATATAAAACATAAAATAAGGTAGAAACTCAGAGAAATGCGACTCCGAGTTTCCGGACCAAGAGTCGCACGACGCGCGAAGTGCTGATTCGGCACTTCGTCGCGGGCAACTTACATCGTCGTTTTGGACGACGACGAGCGACAGACCATCGCTGGACGCGCTAGAACAAAGTAGTAATCAGTCTCTCTCTCACTGTAATTACTTCATAATAAATAACAGACAACTTCATATTAATTCTCTTGTAATTATTTTACATCCTCACAATCCCCATAGGAGTGCGTATCAAAAATCCCACGTAACATTATATTAAAGTGAAACCACTTTTTTCCGTTTCTTTGGTTCTCCGCATTTTTTATGTATCCATTTAAATGTATCCAATCTTTTGGTAATAAGAGTAGCAATTTTTTATTAGGTCTTATGTAATTAGTACTCATTAGGCAAAAGCTTTTTTTGGGCCATATTTTTTTGGACCTTATATTATTTTGGGTCTTATATTTTTATTCGATGCCCATTTTTTTGGGCCCTCCTTCTCACCCTTCTACTACCCAAGTCACTTCTTTTGCTACCCTTCTTACGCACTCATCCCCCCCTAAGATAATTTAGCTAAATATACCTTATTTTACCAATGTATTTGTTACTCATTCTCTATACCACTACTACCCCTTCATTACTACTCCTTATTTTTTTTCTCTTCTCCTCAAAAAATCACAAGTCACCCCTCAAAATAACGTAAAAATGTCTCTTAAAATGTCTTAAAAAAAAAAAAAAAAAAGATACTTCTTACTACCCCAGTCACCCCTCTACTACCCAAGTCACCCGACGCTCCACAAGTCATCCCCTCGCTCCACAAGTCACCCCTTATAACCACTCATACCCCTCATACACTCTTCATATAATCATTATGAACCATATTATCAAACTTAAACTTAGAAATTCACTTTTTATTTTCATCTCTATCACTTTCACACTTCTTTTTTGTTTTTCTTTTCACTATCTTTCTTGATCTTTCTTTTCTTTTCTTTCTTCTTCTTTTCTCATTCCTTTTCTTAATCTTATTCTTTGTTATGGTCTTTTTTATATTCTTTTTCTTCTCTTTCTTTTCTGCTTATTCTTTCGCTTCTTGTAAGTGGCTCATCGACTTTAAAACCTCTCTTTGTTCTCCATTCTCTAAACTTTTTTAGTAAGTATTCTCTATCTTCTTTTATTTTAAAAACCAACCAAAATAGATCATCCCTATCACTCTTTTGGAAGGCTTTCCATTGAGTTTTACCTACCGCTGTTTCCAAAATTTCCTTTATATCGTTCACCTTTTTCCCATCTTCTAACTTTAGCAGGAGTACTCTGTCTCTTCCAAACTTTTTGCATATTTCTTCCATATTTGGTGGCCTTTCCATCATTTCATCTTTCTCTTGTTTTTCTTTCTCCTCTTCTCTACTTTCTCCTGTCTTCTTTGTATCTTTACATCTTTCTTTTATTTCTTCTACCTTTACTTTAATTTCAGATAGTTCTTTACTTGATTTTTAGCTCCCTATCACATAGTTGATTCACTATTTCTTTTAAACTTTCCTTCTGTCCATGGACTTTCTCTGGTTTCAATTCCTCCACCTTCTTTTCTATTCTTTTCATTTTCATACTCAATCTTTCAATTTTTGCAACCATGTTATCTATCACAGCTTTTTGCAGTTGAAGTTCTCTTTCCTGTTCTTTCACTCTTTATTCCAACTCATGTATTCTTTCTTCTTTTTTATCCTCTTCTTTATCTTTCTCAGTAAATCCTCTTTTTTCATCTTCACTATCTTTTGGTGTTACTTTTTCATTTTTTTAACTATTCATTTTCTTTCTTTTCTTCTTTTCTTTTCTATTTAACCTATAACTCTTTTCTTTTTATATCAGCTATCTTTCCTTTATCTTTTTTCTATATTTTTTGTCTTTACTTTATTTTGCAGTTCTAAATTTCTTCTTAATTTTTACTTATTTTCTTTTTCTTATTCTTTCATGTTCTTTACCTCCTTAATATTTTATCTGTTTTGTGACCACGTGTTCTTTTATATTTCTTTGCTTCTATAGCCACTCTGTTTTACCTACTAATCTTTTCCTCTTTATCTTTTCGATTTCTCTACTTTCTTTTCCTTCCTTCCATTTTTTCTCAGTAGATGGCGTTTCCTTCTTTTTCGTCCTGTTTCACTCTCTTAGATTCTCATTCTTTCCTATATTTTTCTCCTTTTATTTTTATTTTTTCTTTCTTCTTCTTTATTATTTTCTCAATTTCTTATACTTTTCCTTCTATTTCTTTTTCTTTTCTTTTTCATCTTATACTACTCTTCGTAACTTCTTTACTCTTTTTCTTTTTTCTTTTATTTCACCTCATTTTTCATCTAATACTTTCTTTTCTTCTTCTTTTCTTATCCAATCTATTTTTGCTAATTTCGCTTATATTTTCTTTCATTGTATCTATCCAGTTTAATCCTTCAACTTTTGTATAATTGCATACTTCAAAAATATGTTTTAGTGTTTCACTCTCTTTATGACATAATCTGCATTTTCTTTCTTCTTCACACATCCAGAATTTATTTTCTCTGCATTCGTTACCCAGTCTGTATCTAGCTATTTTCTATATATTATTCCTTCTTGTGCCATCTTCATTAATCAAATAATTTTGCATATCCATCCATCCATTTCCTATTATTCTTACTTCTTTTGTATATTTGGACTTTTCTAGTTTGTTTCAATTTTCATTCCATTCAATTTCTTTACTCTTTTCTTCTATTAATTCATGCAATTTTTCCCCTTTTTCTATTTTATTATAATATTCCTTTACAGATAGACCTCTTTTTTCCAATGCTTTTCTTATATAATTGTCACTTTTGTCCACCTTCTCTACATTCTTTTCTCTTCTCCTTTCTTTGTTTTTGTTTTCCTCCTCTTTTATATATTCCTTCTTATTTTCTTTCCAACAAATCATAATTAAATCTTCATTATTGTATTTACAAATTTTTTCATCATATTTTATTACTCTTCCTATTGCTATCTTTTCTATACTACTTCTTTTCGTTTCTATTATTATAGCATAGTCTGGTGTATTCTTTTCTAGGCCCAAGGTCCATTTTATATATTTTTTCTGAATCTTTTCTATTTCATCTCTTCTTTTTCATCCCCATATTTCTACACCATACATAAATATACTTTTTATAAGAGAGTCAAACAACTCCATTCTTTTTTTTCAATTATTTTTGAAAAGTCTTTCAGCTACGCTCCAGACTTTTCCCATTTTTTTATTTGCCTTCATCTTTTGCTCTTTTATATGTTTCTCATCTTTGTTGTTTCCTTGCAGCTTGTATCCTAGGTACACAAAAGATTTTACTATTTCTATCTCTTTCCCTTTCCACAAATATCTTTCTTCTTTTCTTCTTCCGCCAGCTTTTCTAAATTCCATAATTTTTGATTTCTCTACATTTAATTCTAGTCCTTTCTTTTCTATGTATTTAGCAAACCTTTTCATTAGGCTGCTCATTTCTCTTGCACTTCTAGCCATTAAGGCAACATCATCTGCTGAAGACATCATTAAACTTTTTTTAGTTACTGGTTCATCAGATGATCTTTCTTCATTAATTTTTCTTTTTGACATTTTACTAATAAAGAAATAAAATATTGAAGATAATACCTTAACTAAAGGATTGGCAGTTCAGAAAAATCTAATATTATTGATATAAGTATAAATGTTTTATTTAATCAGATAAAACTTTTAAATTAAGATAAATTACGAAAGCATAAGAAAAAAATTATAAGTATTATAATTTTTCTATGTTAAGAAGAAACCAGATTCTGTTCTCTGTTAAGACAGGCAAAAATATTATAAAAATATACCTACACTTCAGCATTCCTTACTTTTTTTAAAAACAAAGCGGTAAAATTTTTTTTTTGTTCTGCATAAATATTTATATACCGATTAATAATTGAATAAATAACTAAAATCTCAATTAGACAAGGACAGCGAATCCGGTCTGCTTTCAACAAGTACTTTGAATATAGATATAATTATATACACGCGCATATTAAGTTAAGATGTCTATAACTTTTCAAACTTTAATAATTTTAGAAAATTTTAACTATATTTTATTTAAACTATAATCTACTTATATTTTCAATCTTTTTTTCTAAATTGTAAATCCTTTGGCTGAGATAATATTTTACTATCAATAATTATTTAAATATATTAAATGATAAATAATTACTTAAGTTTTTAAGTTAGCCTAGTTATCTACTTTATGAGTTCTACAATGTCGTATAAGATTATCTTTTCTAGAATATCTTTTTCCACAAATTTTACAAATAATATAATTATTTTTTAAATGAGTTTTTAAATGTCTGTTTAAATGATCAATTTTTGAAAATTTTTTTGTACAGTGTATGCAATTATAATTTTTATTTTTTTTATGTCCTTGAATATATCCTCGTAAATATATTTTTTTTAATATCAAACCACAAATTTCACATATATTTGATTTATTTTTATGTTTTTCTTTAATATGAATAAGTAAATAAGTTTCGTTTGCAAAATATAATTTGCAAAATGAACAAATGGCCACATCTGAGTTTTCTTTTGAATTTAAATCCATATTTATAACTGTAATTAAAAATTACATTATATAAATTATATATCAATGAATATAAATTTTTTAAATAATAATAATTATAAATGTTTTAAAAAATAATAATTCGTTACAATCATTGCATTTATGTATTTAAATCAAATAAACATATACACATTTTATAATAATTCTCTTTTTGACAACCAAAAATTAACTAATAAATATTTATATAATTATTGAATAAAATCATATAAAATTTCAAATAAAAATTATCAAATAAAAAATCAAATAAAAAAATGTTATAAGAAAGTTAAACTTAAACATATTTAGATTCAAAATTATGTAAAAATTTATAAGAAAGAATGTTTTATATTACATTAACGTTATCAATTTTTCAATTAATGTCATTTGAAATAAGAAAAAAAAATCTAACAAATCCCATGTTTAGATTATAAATTTCTTAAATTTATAAGTATTGAAAATTGTGTCGAAAATATTTTTTTGTTTTGAATAAAAACTAAATGTAACATTTGAAACTTCTATAGAATAAAAACGGTTTAATCAAACAACTGCCAAGAAAAAGGTATTTAATTTTTTCAAGTTCACCCATAAACTAAAGTCATTTATTTACTATTAGCTGGTTAACCCCATTATAATGCTCAATAAAATAATCACATAAATTCAGAATCTGAGATTCGTCCAGCGGAAGCAATTTTATAATACATCTGTAATTAACCACTGGCTCTACACGGTATAAATTAGAAAAACTGCAACATGAATATTAAGGACAACCATCCATGAGATATATAAAAACATCGAATATCATGGACTATTAATAGATATGCTATATTTCAAAAATTACAATTTAACTTTTTTTGGTTTAATGGATCCAGTTTCAAATGAATACATTGTTGTAGAAAACTTACAACATCAAGAAGAATTAGATGATTTAAATAACCAATAACCGAATTTGAAAGATTTCAAGAGCAGTACGAAAAAAATATGGAAAATTTGAATGAAAATACAGATTTATCTAGATTAAATAATGCAATGAATAACTATATCGGTATTGAAAATGAAAAACTTTATTTTGAAAATTGGAACAACGTAACATATTATTACAAATAAAATTATTCAATATAAGTTAGAAATACGTGATCCAATAATGGAATATTATATCACAATTCATAATACAATATATTATAAATATTTATTACGTGTTGATAATATAATTTTCTTTATATTAAAAAATATAATATAAAATATGTTTAAGTAATAAATCAATAAAAATAATAAATATATCTTTTATAATAACAGAAAATTAATCAAATATATTAAAAAAGAAAATTAACATACATTTCATACATCAAAAAGACTTAATTGCATTAAGATATATTTAAAAAGAAATAAATGAAATTTAATAAAATAGAAAATATATACTTTACAATTTTATTTATGAAGACAATGGATCACTAATTAATTGAATTAATATTATTATAATTATGATAATGGCATTAAAAGTTAAAAAAAAAAAAATAAAATCCTATTATAACTTATACATTTTTAATTGAATTTAAATATAATAAAATGTTTAAGGAATAAATAAAAAATTATTTTATGAAACAAAAAAAAAATTAGTAAAATTGATATCATTATGTATCATATTATATTGATTTTTATAATTAATGAATAATATTAAAAATTATTTATTAATAAATAAATAATCGATAATTTTAAGAAAAACAAATATGAAAATACATTCTATTAATTTTGTAAAAATTATTTTAATATATTTTTTTTAATACTAGCAAGAAAGTCAAGGATATTAAAAAACAATAGAGATATATATTTTATACATCTAAAAGACTTTAAAATAAAATTAAGATATATTAAAAAAAAATTAGAATAATTTATAAGGAAAAATTATGTTATTTAATTTTATCGTTTTATTTATGAAATATATTAATTAATAATATTATGATTATCATAATGATATTGAAATTTATTGTAAAATATATACTTTAAATAAAACTAATATTTAAAAAAAAAAGAAAATATATTAATTTCGAGTGTATAAATTAAAGATACTAAATATTATAAAAAAATAATAATAATTAATATTCAAATATAAGAAATAATTGAAAAATTTTTAATAATAATAATATTAAAAAACATAGAATCCAATCAGGTATTAAACTTTAAATTTAGAATAATTATAATAAAAAAAATTTCTGTTCTATATTATTGTAAGACATGTTACAATAATATATAATTGAAAAATATCAAGTTATAATAATTATTCTAATAAACATACTTAAACAAAGAATTAAAAGAGATAAATATTAATTGGAAAATTGTTATATAACAATAATATAATAACAAATTGTACAAATAATAAAATCACTTTTAAAACTTTGTTTAAATATATAATACTGATGGTGGAGGATGGATTCTAAATAGAGTCTATGGTATAAGGAGGAAGGAATATAGACTCTCATGGTTGTGTAGGGCTACAGGCGAAGGGAACCATGGTTTTATTTTAAATAATTGTATAAAAAAAAGGAATAATTTTAATTAATTTTAACATGTCTTAAAATAACTTAAAATTATTATTATTGATTTTATATAATTATCTAAAATAAAACAAAAAAAACCAAGGCGCCGTAATACCATAAATTTTTTATTATTTAATTTATATTATAAATTATTAATTATAACGTATTATTGACAGTACCTCTTCGGGTGGTGTGGAAATTTATCTGAGCAAATATATAATTAATATTAATTTTATTAATAATTTTTGTCAGTACAAATTTCATTACTGACTGATATTTTCATTAGTGTAAATATGCACGGGGGTTGGCGAGCAGTGCGAGCAGGGGGGTACCCCCTCTAGTTTATATATATATATATATATATATTATATATATATATATATATATATATATATATATATATATATATATATATGAAAACAAATATATATGTATGAATAAGACCGGTCATGTGATTTTTTGGCCAATACGACGTTGTTATTCTATGTAAAAGCAATATCCATATATATCGACGTAGTCCAAAAAATAATAGGTCTCAAAAAATACAGGGCCCAAAAAAATATAAGGCTCAATAAAATATTCAACACAAAAAAATATTTAGCCTAAACATTATAAGGCCCAAAAAATAATAAGGCCCGAAAACATAAGACCCAAAATATAAAACCCAATCCAAAATGGCTACACTTATTAGGAAAAATAATGTACTTCTAAAAAACCGGAGAACCAAAATGTATACCTCTTTAATATAATATAAGATTATATAACAATAATTGGTTAAAAAAATTTACAGCAATACAATTTTTCAGCTATTCATTTTTTTTTGCATTTTACATAAACTACTCGAAGAATTTTCTTGAAAATTTGGAAGAAAATTATTTTTGACTGCCAAAAGAAGAAAAACTTTTAAAACCTGATTTTCTTAGCGCATTTTCAGATTTTATGCTTGTATATCCTGTGAAATTATTATAAATTTCCTTAGGGACCGGTAAAGTGTGAATTTTGTAATTAAGCAATTTGGTGTGGTCTGTAAGAGAGAAATCTATCATGTGATGTTCATTCTTCTTTGAATTAAGAAGATGTTGGTTTGAGAGAGCCAATAATTTTTCTTATACTATTTTAGAATGGTCGAGAGGAAGAGCGTGATCATTGTTTTGTTTGTTTATTTCTGTGAGTAAGATTTTCAACTAATTTTGACTCAAAATTAAAGGGTGTAAATGCCCACGTGAGGTAATTTTAATTGTATTAACTAAAGTTTTAGGAGATTCTATATGAAAGTCCACCGATTGCGCGAATTGCACCGACCATATGATCATTGATTGCGTTACAAAACTTTTGTTTACGGATTTATTGTTGATGTAGTATTGAGAAGAGTTAATATTTCATTACATAATTTAGATAGTTCTTTCTCATTATTGTTAAGTTTCTGATGGTTATAGTTTAGGTCAGAGCTCACTGTGTGCATTTAGTTTGCCGCTAATTTAGCGATTGTTTTTCGGCTTTCGTACGAGAAATTTATTTGATGATTAATTTGTTCTCTGTCTTCTGCATCCATGGTGTGTAACAATTTTTTGCTTGCTCATTCTATGAATTCTATTGGCGCTCCTCTATTAGTTAGCGTGAGGGATAGGATATTATCAAAGAGTTCCAAGGTGACGGGGGCAAGAATGTTGGAAAGTTTGTCGTGATGAGATTGTAGGTTGTCAAGTTTTTTCTGGTAATAGGTAATGAGTTCATAACATTTGTTTTCGAATAACTTTAAGCAATTGTCAAAAGTTTTTGTAGTTGTTTTCTTTCCCAAGGAATTGGATCTTTCAAGTTTTGCAAATCCGAGGTCATAATTACTCTGCAGTGACTGCGTATGAATTTCACCTCGTCCAAAATTTCATACTATATTCCTAGATTTCTCTGTAGGTGAGTGATGTAGTAGAAATTAAATATGTATTTAATGGAAATTCAGATAAAATTTTTCTTAAAAATCAAAAATTACATCATACATAAAAAATTACTCAAGATCATATAATGAGTATATTTTATTTTTAGTGACGTTTCGAAGTTCTTAATGACTTCCTCGACAAAAAAATATAAGATGTAAAAAAAGACAACATGTACATTGTTGCTAACAAAAAACACTAACATTTCACGTACTTTAGCTAATAAAAGAAGTTAACTAATTAAAGCTAAGTTAAGTAATTAATTAAACTCTTGAAACCTTGTGTCATTGTTTCAAATACAAATAGCATTATGTCAATATTTTTATGTTTTTTCTATATATTAAATGATTAAAGGAAAAGAGAAAGCGAATAGCTACTTATGTGCGCTAACATAAGCAGAAGAACAAAAACAGATGTTATATATAAAGCTTGAAGCAAGCATCACAACGGCGTGTAAAGAGCTGTGTATAAAAACTAAGGATGTATATTACAACAAAAATTGTAACTACATATACAAGGAACAAGGAATAGTATTAACTCTTTAGAGAAAATGGGGTATTTCAATAATAAGAAATCATGAATATAAGAGTAATTTATTACGAATAATTTGTAAATGTATCTAAAATACAGATTTTAGAATTAAAATAATATTTTTAATTTCTATTATTGTTTTTTTAAGTAGAGAATATATAGTTCTATAGCTATGATTAAGTTGATAGGTGTCCAATTGAACATTAATTGAGGTGTTATTACTGTTGATATGATTAGCCTCAGAAATTCTCCGCTTCCTGAAATTTTGTTACATGTCTAGAATTCTAACATTGTTCCAATCAAATAAATGTCCTATATTATTACGCATATGGAATGAAACGATAGAGTTGTTGATTTTATTTTTATATGTTCATTTTATCTGTCTTTAGATTGTCTTTTGATTTATCCTGTATAGGAGTCACCACAAGATGAAAAACTGAATAAGTAGACAATATGAGTGGAATGTAGTTTATTTAAAGGATCTTTACCAAAAGTTATGATAATGATATGTTTGTTGTTGATGTTAGGAATAACAGAAACGTTGAATTTATTAAGAAGCCATTTGTATTTAAAAAAGGAATTTGAATTTACAAAAGATATGAAGACAACCATGGTGGAGATATTATCTCTTTTTTATATACTAGGGTTTTCATTCTAATATTTAAGAAATTTTAATCTATTTTTTATATGTTGATCACAAAACTTTTTTGGATAGTTATCGATATGGAGTAGCTTTTTAATTATACAAAGATTTTCTTTATGAAACTGTGGATGTGATAGATTGATGGCATACCCTATTTAGTTTTTAATGTGTTTAAACAAGATTTCCCGAGATCAGCTATAACCATGTCAGCAAATAGGAGTAATATAGGTAAACCCATGGGGGTTCCAAAAACTTGTTTATAGTATTTACCATTGAAAGAAAAATAAGTGTTATCAAAAAGCAGTTTAGTAATCTTAACTATGTTATCAAAAGGAATTTTGGAACGTCTTCTTATAATGTTTACTCTTGTCTCTAGGCTTTGAATAACAAGATCATATGGAATATTGGTGTAAAAGAGGATAAATCTAAAAAAATTAACTAACTTGTACAAATCCCAATCTCCCTAGAAGTTACTGTTTGCCTAAGATCCATAAACCTAATATCCCATTACATCCTATATTTTCTACTGTAAATTTACCCATACACTTTATTTCTAAACTTTTATATGATGAATTAAAAAATGTAATAGACCCTCCTAAATCATCCATTAAAAATAGTTTGAAAAAATTAAAAATATTAAAATTCCTAATAAACATAAATTATATTTTTTTTAGATGTATCCTCTTTTTACACCAATATTCCATATGATCTTGCTATTCAAAGCTTAGAGACAAGAATAAACAGAATAAGAACACGTTCCAAAATTCCTTTTAATTACATAATTAAGATTACTATGTAATCAATTATATTCAAACATGGTAAACAGGATTATTTTGTCCCAATCTCGTGTTTTCGGTGCTCGGGTTGAGCATCGCATGGGTTCGTTCTAATGAACCATTAGAAAGTAAGTGGTAATGCGTAGTTGTTTTTAATTTGAACCTGAAGAATTATGCTAAATTTCCAAGTAGTTGATTCCGAAAGCTTCTGTGATTATCTGATAATATTATCACGGGAACACCGAATTGAACAATAAAATTTCTTGCTGTGGCGTTGGCTACGGTGGTTGCTGTTAGATTAGATATCAGGGCCACAACGCAGTATTTTGTTACTGAACAATGCATGGTGGGTATGTATTTGTTACCAAATGTCTTAATTGAAAGTTGTTCTACAGTATCTATTTTTATTTTGTAAAAAAAGTTCAGGTGTATCTGTGATAACCATTGGTTTCTTAGTTTGGATCCAAACCAACTCTTGTTCTTGGCAAATTTGACATATTCTTAAAAAATCTTCCACTTTTCTTTTTATACCTTTCCAGCAGTAATGCTCTCTTATTTTTTTAAACATTTATCGCATGCCTCGGTGTGCGCTGAATAAATTAGTATGGCAATCAGTCAGGATGTCTTTCCTTGCGTCTGGTGGTGGCCTTCTAAATGCATTCCAAATTCTAAATTTATATCTAACTGATTAAGTTTTCGTAGGTTTTGTTGTTGTAGCTCTGAGCGGATAAGCCATAACGACCATTGAATCTGTCGCAGATTTCTTATCTATTATGGATTCGTAATAAGATGTATCGTCATCTATCGTTACATCAACAGAGTTTCTAAAGAGCGCGTCTTAATGCGTGTATTTAAATATATATTGGTAATCTCTAAGTCTGGTTCTCCATCTATCAAGTCTACTCATTGGGGCCTTGATGCTTTCTATCCCGGTCAAAGGTTCATGGTCACCGTAGACCGTAAAGTGACGCCCGTGAAGGTGATGCTTAGAATATAGTAAGGAGGATATTACTGCTAGGCATTCTTTCTTGGTAGTGACATAGTTCCATTCACTTTCATCGAGGTAGCGTGACATGTAAGCAGCTGGGTGATCTTGGCCTGGTGTAAACAAAGACAAACATTCATAACACATTTATACTTATATTCATCTTGCACATTTCACTCAAGGGTGATTGAACTCCATACGCATCATATGTCAAGTCTTCTACCTTGAGACTGCGATAGCAAACAATAACGTTATACATTCGCGAGAATGCGACACACAAGAATGCGACGCACAAGAGGCAATCGAACTCTAAACTGCATCACATGCAAAATTCAATCAATCTTTTCCCCGAAATTATAAAAGTATCAATAATATCATACATACGAAAGAATGCAACTGTCTTTTACCCATAGTATAAAAACCCAAGAGTCTTTAGCTCGCCAGCTTAATTTCATACTTACCGTCTAAGGCTACGCTTTGCCTAAAATTATTATACTAAAGGTTAAGAAGGAGAAATAAAGATAAGTTCAATTCAAACATATATATATATATATATATATATATATATATATTCTTTTATTCTTGGATACCTATCCTAAAGAACCAACGTCCTAAATTACAAAAATAAGTTATAATAATAATTAAAAATTTATAAAATTAATAAATA
Source organism: Anastatus disparis (assembly GCA_017163975.1). Lineage (NCBI taxonomy): Eukaryota > Metazoa > Arthropoda > Insecta > Hymenoptera > Eupelmidae > Anastatus > Anastatus disparis. The sequence continues at coordinate 347,978 of JAFFSR010000323.1, forward strand.
AAGTTTAATAAATTAAACTTTACAAATTAATAAATACAGTTCTAACGGTTAACACTGGTTCACCTTGACTAAGCACCACGCATAATGCATAGTCTGAATCGACCGTCAGAATAGAATTATCGGTTATTAAAATTGGTGATTTACATAAAGCACGTTTTAATGTGTCAAAGCTTTCTTGTTGATCCTTAATCCATTCTTATTTGTTTTCTTTCTTTAGTAATGTATTCAAGATCTTAAATTTTAATGCGAAATCTTCGATAAATCATCTATAATAACCTGTTAAACCAAAGAATTGTCGAACATTAGTTATAGATTTGGATCTAGAGAAATTCTCAATTGCGCTCAAGGTAGTTCTTCCATGCAGGTCCGTTTGTTGCGGGCGCTTAGCCGGGAGCCACACTCAATGCATAAATTCTTAGTATTATGAATAAAAAGTTTATTCTAAATACGATATTAATAAACTTAAAGTAAATTTATGCAATATTTGTGAAGAATACTAAAATAATATGTTATTTTATAAAATTTCATTATTTGTAAGTACCTGAACATATTGGGATTCCGGTAACGTTGTGAATTTTGGTTTGTTATTGTATTTTTTGTTACATATGATTAGACTCATTATAACCTAAGTAAAATGTGACATTTTCGAAAGAAACGAGATACGTGTTTACATTTTAATTCCACAACGTTGTCAAGTTTTATAGAACCATAATTTAAATCATATTTTTCAAATTTTTTTATTTTTAATATTTAATATCTTTTTAGATAATTCATCAACCTACAACTTTTTTATATGTTCTGAATCTATGAATTCTGAAGAATTTGATGAATGATTTTTTATTAATATCTATTCATTAAAAATCATGAAAATATTAAGTTCAAACTTGAAATTAAGAGCAGGCCGAAGTATCTATCCTTGTCTAATAGTGTTTTTCATCATTTATGTAAACACCATTGGCTGTAACACTAAAAAAATGGCAGCCCCCACTAGATACCAGTATAATAGATAAATTTTATAATAAGAACAAAATAATTTCATCCCGTGGTTTTTTAATTATAAACTTTAAGCATTATACTAGTATCTAGGGGCTGCCATTTTATTTAGCGTTACAGCCAATGATGTTTACATACAAGGTTTAGAATACAAAATTATATCATAAAACACTGAATTTCAAAATCATTATTTTCTATTATTTCATCGATAACTGGGTCTAAAATTAATAGGCATAAAAATATAGGTATTGTATACGATCTTCTAAATTTCGATATTTCGTTCATTTACGTCTGATGGAAGAACTACCTTCATTTCTTTGGATCAAGTTTGATTCTATAACTTCCTATTTCATGACTTAAGGTAGCTCGTCTGTTAGTTATAGTTTGTCGTTCATAAAAATTAAAAGACTGGATACACATTTAAAACTTTTAATAAAGTGAGTTTTTATTTCATATATTATTCCTACAAAATTTCAGGTAGCTCAACCAATTGTTTCTTTAAGATAATCTCATTGAAAGTTCGATCATTTTATTACTATTAGATCTAAAATGATCGAACTTTGAATGAGATTACATCGAAGAAATGATTGGTAAAGCTACCTGAAATTTTACAGGAATAATATATGAAATAAAAACTCATTTTGTTCAAAGTTTTAAACATGTATATAGTCTTTTAATTTTTATAAACAGCAATATAGCTCGCCTATCAGCTATAGCTGATAGGCGAGCTACCTTAAATAGGTGACTTACGATTTAAAAAAATCATATTTATCAATTTGTAGTCTAACAAGGAGAGTGTTCTTTTTCGGGACACAGATTATACCCAAATTTGGTAATTGTGTTTCTAGTAACCAAAATAGATAATCTGTAAAGTTATTGAGCCCAACACTCCCTCATTTTTGAAATATTCAATTTTATAATAATTAAAAATCAATATATCGACCGATAAATTACAATTTTATGCTAAAAAATTCTGAAATGTAAATATAATATGATCAAAACTATAAGTTTGTACATTTAAAGTTTCCATAATATATTTAAAAAAATAAATATTCAATCAAAAATATCTGATCAAAATCACACTCATTACTTCATTTTACCGTCTTTTAAATGTAATTTATGTGGTGGAAGTCCATTAGCAGTTGAATTATTTAAAAATTCTGTGGGTAACATAATATCTAAATTTTTTTTATTATCATCTGCAGCTGTATCAATACTTAAATATTCAACATGGTCCCCTTCGATTATATTCAAAATACTGTTATTGATTTCAGTAACATCATTATTTTTAGGTGCCAAAATAACTTCCTCCGTCAGATTCGTATTGTTCATTTCTGTTGCTTTTCCGAATATTTCTTCGACAAGATTTTCTTTAATGATAAAATTATCTGGTATAACCCTTAGTTCATTATCATCTTTAAAGACGTTGCGTCGTTTTCTTTCTCTGATATCAAATAACAATTGTTTAAAATTAGTATCATTATCTGAAACTCGCAGGTTTTCATTTAACGTCGTACGCATAAAATTTTGCCATAATAAACTAAATCAAATTGAATTTTCAATAATGTTCATACGGCTTCCATGTCGAACAATTGGTAATATTTGCTTGAAATCTCCTGATACAATCACAGTTTTACCACCGAAGGGTTGGCATACATCGCATAAATTTTGAAAAAGACGATCAATTGCCTCAAAGGCCAATTTCAGAGTCTTGGATATTTCATCCTAAATTATTATTTGTGTTCTCTTTAATTTTTTGCCTTTTGCGGAGTTAGGCTTAACATTACAAGTTGTACAATCTGTTATATTTAACGGTGGTTTAAATGTGGTGTGCACTGTTTTTCCATCGACTAATGAATTCGCTGCTATACCTGTCTAAGCCACACATAAATGACGTACAGTGTAATATTTAAAATAAGATATTAAAACGTTAAGTAAATAACTTTTTTTGCCCTAGGCCGCAAAATGACCATTTTGCGTCCTACGGAAAAACTTTAAATGTCTCGGCCTCGGGACAAAAAAATAGTATATTAGACCATGGATGCGTATTGATCATCCTAGCTCGTGCAACTTTCGAGGCCTCGCTACGCTCGGCCCCAAAAGTTCGCACTCGCCGAGAATGATCAATATGCATCCTTGGTCAATAATGTACTATTTTCACTTCCACCTGGTCCATCTATAAAAATACATTTTTCTTTACTTTGGTTCTTAAACTCCTTATAGTAGAGTCGAATATTTGTTTTTTATTTTATATTATATTAAAGTGAAACCACTTTTTTCCCGTTTCTCCGGTTCTTCGGATTAGCCAATTTTTAAAACTGCATAATTTTTTTCTTGTAAGATTAGCAATTTTTTATTTGCTCCTGTATAATTAGTACTTATTATTCATGAGTTTTTTTTTTAAGTCTTATTTTTTGGGTCTTATTTGGGCCTTAAGAGGAGGCCATATAGTTCTATCTTTGTCTAATCTAAATTTTCGTTATTATTACTAAATTAAATATTTTTATATAAAAGTAGGGGCAGAGCCCAATTGATTTAAGGATGAGTAGACGATTCTATTCTATGAAAAAATATAAAATTTTCATTAGTTTTTGATTAAAGTCTGAAACGGAAAAAGAGTTGAACACTTCAATCTAATTTTAAGTCGTCTGTTAATAATTCATCAGTCCAATAATATCCGATGGAACAGTCATTGCTAGATTCACCAAATATAGATAAAAACTTTGACGACATGTCATATGAAACCCCTACAAGTGGATCAAAATACTCAAGTAAATTTTATGGATGATGAATTAGAATATCAAGATATATTTATTTGTAATGAGATAATATTATCTACAAAGTGTGAAACAGAAACACAATGTTATTTGCCAGTATTTAAAAAAAATACTAAGATCTGTGTTGTCGAAAAGTATAAAACTTGTGAAAAAAAAGAAAAAGAAAAAAATACTGAAGAAATAAATGAATAATTAACTTGTACTAATGGATTTCATCGATACAGAAGCATTGAACATGAACAAGGACTTATTGATTTATGCGGAGTAACCAGAAAATCATTTGAACTTCTTTTAAAAATATATTCCACACTACACAAATTAGTTTTACCAGAGGATTCAAGACAGCAAATTGGTGATCAAGATAATCTTGTTATATTCTTTATGAAAATGAAATCAGGATTAACTTCTGCTTTGAATGAAATTTTTAAAATTAATTGAAGAACTGTTTCGAGAACATTTTACTCCATACTTGAATATTTATCTTTAGCATGCAAAAACTTTGTTTACTGACCTGATCGATTAGTTGTGAATGAAACTATGCCTGAAGTATTCAAACCAGATTACAGTCGATGCAGAGTAATAATTGATTTAACTGAGTTTGTCGTAGAACAGCCTCCAACAGTTGAACAGAGAGTACAGTTTTATTATCACTACAAAAAAGGTTTTAGAATTAAAGCTGTGATTGGATGTTTACCAAGTGGATTAATATGCTTTATAAGTAAGTGTCATGGTGGAAGAGCAAGTGATGCTCAGATTACAGTTTCATCTGATTTATTAGATTTGTTGGAACCTGATGACACCTTTTTTACATAATGAGCAGTTTTTGGAAGAAGAAGTTAAAGAAACGTATAAAGTTGCTAGAGTACGTATACACATAGAAAGAATTATACAGAAAATAAGAACTTACAAAATAATGGATAAGTTCACAAGTGATATGTTACCTTACTGTGATGATATACTATTTATGGCTTGCATTCTTGTGAATTTACAACCACCCATTATTAAAGAAAAATAAAATAGTATTAATGTTCTAAATATATTTATAAATATATAAAACAATTTGTCTCAATTTCTCATAATTATAATAAAATAAAAGTTTTGATTGAAAAATGTCTTTATTAGTTAAATACATTTTTATAGTTATAACATTTCATAAAATATTTATTTTTAAAGTTACATCTTTATAATCACATACATCTTTAATTTTAGCTTTATAAAATTCTATGTAACATTTGATGAATAACTTATTTTAAATATTAGGCTGATTCCATTCAGATTCATGCAGGCCGTCACGGATCGAATTTTTTTTTGTCTGAAAACTATGTGTATGTGTTTTAATACTCAAGAAAAGATGTGGAGACCTCAAAATACGGCTTAAAAAAATTTTTCGCGATGCTATAGCCTATTTTGTGTTGAATGTTGAAATAAAAGGTAAAAAAATGACAATGAACCTCCATATTCAAAATGCTGTATCTCCGTAAATTTTTGACTCTTCAAGGCGTATTTTTTTTTTAAAATGTGAGGAATTTAGCCTACTTTTACATGACATTATTATTTTATAATTAATAATAATTAATGCCGTCGAGCTATTAATGAAAAACCAAAAAAAAACGATTTTTTTTCAACGTGATTTTCTCAAAAACTATATATTTTTTTTCTTCAAATTTTAATATGTTTTTATACATAAAAAAACTAACTTTTAGAATGGGTCAAAATATGCTATTTTGCGTTATTTTTTAATAATTTTTTTTAAATTTTATTTAATTTTTTTCAATTATGGAGTATTAAGAACATGTCCTCTTCCAATAATTGTGCTCTTTCACTATTTGTTTACTTTTTAATTTAAAATAATTTAAATTATTATGATTTTTTGTAATTTTTGCAGAATGTGTTTTTGCTTTACATTCTCCACAATTGAATTTATAGCCATTAAAGCATGAGAAGAATTATGTTTGGTATCGTCACAAACTGTGACGTAACTGACCGTCGAATCATTTCCAAAATAGCATACCGATGTAAATATGGATATTTGATTTTTGCTCCAGTGATAGCTTTGTACTTCATTTTGTAATAAGATCGTCCAATTTTCGGCAAAATCTACGTGAATGACTAATTGGAACTGGCTTTTTTTTACTAAAATTTTTCCTCTCGAATAGCAAACGTTGAATTTCCTTAATCATTTTATGAGTGCTCACGGTGAGAGCATATTTTCTCAATTGTATCAAGAAGTTTTCAATGGTACTAGTTTTATTAAGTAAATCTGATTTTTGCCAAACACTATAAGTCATTTTCTTTTACGGATATTGTATCATTTTTATTTGCACTTTGTCGAGAGCAATTAAAATCATCAATTAAATAAGACTCTTCAACTTTTAACACAACTTCCCTATCTAATGAATGGCCACTATAATTTTCAGGCTTCTTATAAACATCTTCATTATTCACATATGAGCGAGCTTGATCAATCATGTACGCAGTTACGTCTGACAGAACTGATAATAAATATTCTTTTAAGAAATTAGTTAGTATAAGGGTTAATAGTCGGACTTTTTCGGAAAAACTTGAACAATTTTTTAAGGCAATTTTAATATTTTCGATCCATTTATCACATGTCTTACATTCAATGCTTCCACTCAATTCAGGTAAATCCGTCATATCCAAAAATTTCATCATTTTACTAGCTACTTGAGAATCGAACGCATCAATCATTTGCTTTCTCTTCCGAATAGCATACGATTTTCGCATCTTCACATTAACAGTTTCAGGCATCTTGATAGGTGAAACCTTCGAATTTAAATTATTTGCGGTTTCCTTAAGCTCATGCACCACAATCTCGCTGTCATTAATTTCTTCTGAAGATTGTTGACTGCTTGAATTAGATGTGGAAGGTATAGCATTCTTCACTTCTTCTAAAAATAATTTATAACATCCAACGCAAACTCTATCTTCTTTAGATAACAAAATTTTAGGATACAAGCGCTGCAAAGATTCCGTTATTCGGCCCAATTCTCTGAATGGGTTTTTAGAAGAATCGTAGATAGCTTTCGTGTGCCTTTTTTTCAAGTCCTTGCATTTTATCTTAGCCAATCATGCCATTGTAACTAACTCAAAATCATTTATTAAAGAGGAAAAAAAATTATGAAAGTTAGACGATTTGTTATTCAATTTGATTTCTTCTTATCTACTGTGATGCGCTGAATACAGCGATCGATCGGCGATTGATTTCTTCTTATGTACTGTGCTGAATACAGCGCATCACAGTACATAAGAAGAAATCGAATTGAATAACAAATCGTCTAACTTTCATAATCTTTTTTTTAGCAATAGCTAATGAGTACGCTGGGACTGCGACTTCGCTACCTAGCGGCGGCATGCACAAACTACTTTCAAATTGAATTTCACTTGCAGGCGCGGAATACAAATTGAATAAATGATTATTTATTTTTCTTTTTGAACATATTTTTAAACTTAAAACTGCTATATCTTTTGTTCTAATTGACCAAAAAAGTTGACCAATGGCTCATTTTGAAGGTCTTTTTAAACACTAACAATATATTAATAAATTAAAAAGTAAACGAATAGTGAAAGAGCACAATTATTGGAAGAGGACATGTTCTTAATACTCTATAATTGAAAAAAATTGAATGAAATTAAAAAAATTCATTAAAAAAAATTAACGCAAAATAGCATATTTTGATTCACCCTAAAAGTTAGTTTTTTTATGTATAAAAACATATTAAAATTTGAAGAAAAAAAATATATAGTTTTTGAGAAAATCACGTTGAAAAAAAATCGTTTTTTTTTGGTTTTTCATTAATAGCTCGACGGCATTAATTTTTATCTATGAAATAATAATGTGATGTAAAAGTAGGCTGAATTCCTCACATTTAAAAAAAAATACGCCTTGAAAAGTCAAAAATTGACGGAGATACAACATCGCGAAAAAAATTTTTTAAGCCGTATTTCGGGGTCTCCACATCTTTTCTTGAGTATTAGAACACATTCACATAGTTTTCAGCCAAAAAAAAAATTTGATCCGTGAAGGCCTGCATGAATCTAAATGGAATCAGCCATATATATATATATATATATATATATATATTGTCACGGTATTCAAATCTTGCGCGCTCAGGTAAAATTAAATGACACACGCTCAGTCAGATACCTCGTCTAAGTAACGTGAAGGAGCACGTAACTAGACGAGCAGCGCGCGCGCAAAGAGCAAGAAAGCCACGAAGCGCGTCGGAATATTTCCGGCGGTTCATCAGCACATACGTTTGTGTAAGAAGACATTTTTCTGCAGTCCATGAGCACTCATCGTTAGTTTTATTCTCTCTGATATACGTAGAGTTCTGATAGTTCGTTGGCGTGGACCTTTAAGTGGTTTTTCTCTAGAGTATTCAAGGAAAAAGGAGATAACGCTTATTTGGAGACGATCGGCATCCAAGGCCGCGTCTTTTTATTCAATCTTTTTGGCTGCTATCAGCAAGCTCCAGCGACCAGGTTTTGATTTGCGCTGAGTTGGCCAACGATCAAAGGATATTCTAAGTATGTATTTTTAAGTAAAAGCTTCTACTCGTAATAGCAAGTTAATTATAAATTTTGTTAACTAGAGTTTCTTTCCTCGAAGAAAGTATTAAAAGTGCGTGCGTTTGTTCTTGCTTAATAAAGCTTTAGTTCACGTCGCGTCCCCCCTTTGTTTCTCTATCTTTTTGAAATAACTAGATTTCAAGATTTAAGTAATATTATACCTTTTTGTTTGCGATATATTAAATTTTCATTATTCACATTAATTCTATTATATTAATTTCTTTTTATTGAATAAATTCTCTTAAATTTAAATACAAAGTGCTATCTATTTGGCTCATATTGCCTGTCTATATGTAATAATAATAAATATATTTCTTGTTGCTTACTCCGACGACTCTGCGATCCTTGTATGCAGTCATAGTTAATTATTCACATAAAAGAGCATAGTCTGATATTGTGCAATTGTAAATCTGCATCACGAGGAAAACTGTGCTACCGGCAACGCGTCTCTCGATCAGGTAAGAGAGAAAGAGAGAGAGGCGCATTAAGTGCTACGAGCGACAAATATCTCAGTTAAGATCTTGTCGTATATCAATAGAATTGACTAGCTAGCACAATCGGAGTTTGTTGCATAATATTTAGCATATTTATTATAATTTGCAGTAACTCTGCATTTAATTACATTCCTAGACTTAGCTGAAATAAAATATAATTGAAAGCTAATTCTTTTTGTAATGTGTCTTAAAATAACCGTTACAAAATATACATATATGTATATTTAATTAATCAGAAAAGTTTGTTGTAAATAAAACATAAATATAATTATTTTCAGTTATTTTTAATGATTGCATTATTTACAATTATTTATAGTTATTGACAGATATTTATAGTATTTACATTTGAAAAATGTTGACGGTATCGGGACTGAGTTTAAGCCTAAGAAAAATTGAAATGTAGTCATAATTTTATTTTCTAATGATGATAATTAATGAAATTTCTCTTTTTTTTAAATGTATATTAAATATAAGATTTTGATCCATTAACAATTTTAAAAAACCTTATCCGATATTTTAAATTCGTTTGAATTGTCGAAAACTTGATTTTTAAAAATTTTGGTACTTGCCGTAGACTTTTTCAGCCAATTTTCAACTAATTCACTTCAAAATTTCCTGGAACCTTAAGTATATATATCTTCACAAAATAACAGTTCTGGAATTTTGATAAGATAAATTGAAGTAAATGTCGAATTAAATTACTTATATAAAATTCACAAAAAATGTATTTTTATCAACTTTTTAAACTAAACTTAAAATTTTTTCTTTTCAATTAAAATTGTTATTTTGTGAAGACACAAATTAAAGATCTCTGGAAATTTTGAGGTTAATTGGTTGTAAATTGGCTGAGAAAATTTGTGGCAAGTACCAAAATTTAGAAAATGAAGTTTTTGACAACTTAAAAGGATTTAAAATATCGGTTGAGATTTTCAAAAATTATTCATGGAATAAAGTTTTATATTCAATATATATATAGTGAATTCTCAAAAAATCAGCCGATTTCCGTTCTTTGCCCAAACTTTCATATAGAATAATGTGTGACAGGACTGAAAAATTATTTTCAAGTTACCTTATACTTTCTTGTGGTAGATAACGGAATGAGATTATTAATGAGGTACTCTATTTGTTGACCAAAGAATTAAGAAATATTAGAAAACGTAACTCCGTTAGCTTTCACGCGTTGAATCACAAAAGTATTATTACATATCATCCTTGAATCATATTAAAAGTTTATTTTATTCCACTCAGAAGTGTTCATATTTCTTTAATAAAAAATATGTATTTACTTGTTTATACCCCTTTTTACATTTATCATTAAGTATTAATAACACCAGCACACAAAAAAAAAGTGGTCTGACATCAGAACCAGACCACCATACCTTTATGTTTTTTGGGTCGCTGAATCCGAATCCGAGGTTGGTTTGACCTTATCACGTCAGGGTCAAAGTCAGTTCAAGGTCAAATCGAGAAGAAACGGTTTATGCCGAGAAAAATGCCATACCTTTATGTTTTTTGGGTATCTGAATCCGAATCCGAGGTCGGTTTGACCTCATCGCCCACAGTTTAAATATAAAATATTAAAAATACCGGAACAGTTTTTTCGTCATTATTAAGTCACATTTGCATGTATTTTGACGTGATATTTTGGTTACTTTTTAACTTTCTTGTAGTTTTATGAGACTCAAGTCTCTTCTAATCGAAGCGCTGGATATTGTAATTGAGAAAACTGCTTGATCCTTCTTTCGCTTTGTCTCTTTTTAGTAGCCAACAGTAGTCTGCCATCATATTTACGTCCCATTTTCCTTGCCAACGCTGTTCTTATTACAGCGACCCGAAAAACTTACAGGTATTGTGGTCTGGTTCCGATGTCAGACCAATTTTTTTGTGTGCCGGTGTAATTGGATCATTTTTACCCCAAAAAAATTGTAAACTCTGTTAACTTGACGTAACTGCTATTAATTAAGGTACTTATTGAAAGATATTGATAAGTACTTAAGTTCAAATTTTATCTTTACTAAAGTATCATTCAAGTTAAATATAATGTATAAAAATACTATATATCAATTCTTTTTAATCATCATCATTAAAAATTTCTTGTGTAACCAGCCGATTTTTTGAGAATTCACCATATATATTAAGTCAACTAAAATTTATATAAATTTTTAGCAATTTTAGGTAAATTTTGGTTTGACTTCAGCTGAATTTTAGCTGCATTTTAGATCTATTTATATTATATTCTCTCTGTACTATTGAGCATATCACCGCTGTCGTCACTGTCATCGTCAGAAATGTGCCCCTCATTTTTGAACCTACAGACATTACAACGATAAATTTAGCTGGATTCAAGCTTGTAATTAGCTAGGAAAAAATAAATTAAGCTAAATTTAAACTTTGAAATAGCTGAAAATCAGCTGAATTGAGCTGAGTTTAAGCTTGTAGTAAACTTGGTAATATCTAATTTTAAATTTCGTATATAACGATATATCATAACATATAAGTTTAAGACTAATAATAGATGAAAAATAGGTAAAAATATCTTTTTTACAATCACCTAATTATCCTGTAATCATCGTGAAGTTTAATCATATAAATAATTATTAATTTTATGATTTTTTTCAAAGTATAGGTTTAAAAATATCATTTTGAAAAAGCTAAATTAAAGTTTAATAATCAAATGATTAAATTTAAATTTTGTTAAATCAAAATCAAAATCAAACACTTAAATATAGTCTTTATAAATTTAATTTAATTTTTATTCAATTTTGTAAAAAAACACCGACATCACAGTTTTCCAAATTTTTTATTTTTAATCCAAAAATGTTTCATATATATATTTATAACTGCCTTCCGTTTTCACTAATAGAAAGCCTAATATAATGAAATTTTTCAATAAAGGTTAAAAATTTTGAAAACTGCAATGTCGGTAGCTATGTATAAATCGAATACCTTATTAAATCCCCTTAAATGATGTTTTCGAATGTAAAAATTTTATGACATAATTTACATGTATTATTAATTTTGTTATAGGAACAATTAATATTAATATGCATATCTAGAGACAAAAAAATTTAATCCTGTTTACAATAATACGTCAATGAAAAAATTTTTAAATAAAAAATATTTAAACATCGATAAAAAAAACGAGAAAAAATAACGTTTGATTGATCTATAAACTATCTATCTATCTTTGGGGTTTATCCACCAACAGCCTATTAGGTCTAGTAAGTGACATCTCGACTACCTTTGTGTTCCGGTGTTATCGCGTTCGAAACCATACCTCAATTTCCCTAACTTCGATAGGTGTGTGCTCCATCGTGCAGGCCTACTTAGGCGGGGAGCATCGCTCATACCCATCCTTTTTAGCGCATCGGAAGCTTAAACACCTATCCGGCAGAACGGTCCAGCTCAACTATAATAGTGGAACAGTCGCGTCCTGCCTTACCAGCCCTCAAGTGACTTTCGTCGGTTTTTGTTAAAAAAAAAAAGTCTCTCGAAGGTGGTCCACCGCGGTGTCAGTGAGCTTGGGATATCCTCCACTTTCAATATTTAAATTGAAATATGAAGAAAAAATCTCGACCTCACCGGGATTCAAACCCCGGTTCTCTGCGTGAGAGTCGGATGCTTGGAAATTTGTCTTTACTAAAATTTGAATGTTTTTAGTGGCACCAGATTTTGTATTGCTGCCTTAAGATTTTCACAGAGGCAGTCAAGTGCAGATTCAGGGTCAACTGTACCAACTGTAAATGGCGTTCAATCACAGCCGGCTAAACTCTGTACCAATAATGTTGGAGAAATATCTTTATAATTTCTATTCTTAATTGACTTTTGATATGTTATGACATGATCACAAGAAATACGTACATTAATTAAGTTATGCCAACTGTGAAAATTAACCGGTAAGTTCCGTGCGTCAACTACTGTGTCGTTGCCGCCAAAAATCAGGTCAATCCACGTGTGAGAAGTCGGAGTGTGATACGTGGCACCGCGCTGGACCAACTGTAACGAAAGCTCAGCCGACAATTTATTTATAAATTTGGCATCACTGCTCTCGCGCAGGAGATCGGCATTCAGGTCTCCCATTATAATTTTATGAGAGTAATCAGAGTCATCATCTCAAAACATCTAAAAAATCTCTGTTTCTAATAAACAAAATAGCAGGAGGCCGATAAATAACAGAAACCAGCACGGGTTCAGAACTGCCTTTTTGCACAGAACAGAAAATATAATCAGGCACCTCTTTTACCTTCACTATGACTAGTTAAGGTAAATAATTTAATTTAATAATTTTAGTTTAATAATTTCAAATTGTTTTTAATATACAAGGCAACTCCTCTATCACGCAGGTTTCTGTCCTGCCTAAACACTTCATACCCCTTAACCCGAATGTCGTCATTCGAAACAGATGGACCCAGCCAGGTCTCAGTCACTCTAAATATGTCGTAAGAAGGAACACCACATAGGACACTCACAACTCACCCCTCCTTCCTATACGACCCTCAGAGGAGGCCCAGCGCAGTCATTGGGGAGAGGCCACATTCGATGTTACTCCATTATCTTTAATTAAAACTTGATTTTTCTCTACATTTTGTTGCACAAAAAATTTGTTACATATGTTATTCAATGGAGTTTGAGAGTTTTCCTCATTTACATTTAGATCATCATTTTATTTTTTACTGTCAATCAGTTTGTATAAATCGTTTTCATTACTAAAAGTGTGTGCCCTCTCTCCTCCCTCCCTCCTCATCAGGAATTTGCCACGTCTATGCCAAACAAATTTAAAGCCTTTTTCTTTAGCAAGCTTTTTTAATTTTTTTAAATTGACATATTCATCTTGGGGCATAAATTCATTTATGAATATCAAATTATGATGTTTAAGGGCACAAAACACCTTTTTCCCCTGCTAGTAAAAAAGATATGTATTAATTAGATTTAATTAAATTCCTTGGAAATCAAAATAGTATTTCAAAGTAGACTAAAATACCTTTAGTTTAAGCCTTTATAAGCTCATTTTGCTTTAGCAATAATCTCATAATCATTCGATGAATTCTTGTTCTTATAATTGCTCCCCCGTAAGGTTCAAGCTGAACCACTGGATAAAAATGACTTTTCCAAATATATTTAGCTTCAGTATTCTTGCCATTCTCGCGCGAATGAGGGAATTCCTGAAACAAAGAAAATTTTTTAATTTTCAACAAAAAATATCAATTTATTTAATAAATTTTAAAATTTTTACTTTATTTTTGGATATTTAACAACTTCTAATCATTTGATTTCGAAACTCTTCATTCACGAGAGAATGATGCTAATACTGAAGTTAAATCAGTTTGGAAAAGTCAGATCCATCCAGCCATTCAGCTCAAATCTTACGGGGCAGCACCTAAAATTTTAAAAATTCAATATTTGAGAAAAACAGCTTTTTAATTATTATATCTTAAAATTAACAATGCTATACTTATCTTTCATAAAATAATTCTTTCCTTGTATTTCTTATTTATATTAGCTTACAATATGAAAAAGAGATACCAGACAAGAGAACTTTGTTATCGACTCGATAAAGCTGGAATGCAAAAAGATATTTTATTAAAATAAGCAATAATAATAATCTTATTATAAGATATTTTGTCAGTACTCACCCTTATTCACTAATGAAACTATGTATCTGTTGTAAGAATTAACAAATAGATAGTTAATTGTTACTCTGATGGTTGTTAGAATTACTCGTACTAACCTTGAATCGGCTGGAAACTAAGAAATAATATTTAATATGGAGTAATCATTTTATATTTTATTTTATAATTCAAATTCATAATTAAGAAATAAAATTTAGATTTAAAATTTATATTTTGATTAATATTAAAATTTATAAATAGAATTTATATCCAAATATGAAATAATAATTAGAATTATACACTTACATGAATTTAATATGCTTCCAGTGCATAGAAATCCACCACACCTATTCGTTCTTTTCTATTCAGAGTATGTGCTTCTTTCGAATGAGACTAAGTTCAACACTCTGCATTGAATTATCTTTTATCATTCGAATTCCTGACCCACTCAAACATTTCCAAGTTAAATGTCACATTTTTCCATCATCTTGAGAAGGTTACATCAAGATCAGCACTATTCGGGGAAGTCAAATCAAGTTATTTCTTAACAGCTTCAGATGAAGAATCTTTTGCCACTTGTTCGTATACTTTTTTTATTTAACCATTTATACCATTGAATGCTGACTAAACTACTGGCTTTGATAAATCTATTAAACTACAAAAACTAGATAAACTTGCAAGTTCATGGCCGATTGCACGAGCGGCAAGAACATTATATCTGTTATCTTTATATGTATTGTCTATAGAACTTTCTCTCTTGTTAGAGTTTACAACTGCTTGTTCATCACAAGTCAGATTCATTTTTAATCCAATCCTCGAAAAGAGGGTTCAATAAATTATATCTTATGATGGTACACACTGCAACACATAATTTTTCTAACTCAGGAGATAGAATGTTCATGTCAATAATTCTATTTTTGTCTTGGGCCTTGAAAATTCTGTTCTTTTTAGTTCAAAAGAAGTAGCGGAGGGCCTATTTCTCATGGTTTCAGGAGAATTTTTTTACTTCTGCCAAGAAACTCAAATCTGCCTTCTCTTTGATTACTAAACATTTTTGAGCTTGTTAAACTCAATATTAATTTAAAGTTTTTGTACTTTGAATTCACTATATGATTATGTGAAATCGGAATTTTGGGCGTACATAAAATAATATGAAATAATTCATGAATTCGTAATTTATTAAAAAATAACTATTTTTTTTAAAATTAAATCAGAAAAGCTACTACTATTTTCTGAAATGCAATGTAAATAAACAAACTAACCGAAAGTAACCATCTGTGAATACGATCAAATGAGACTGACAATAACAGAGCAAAATCGTACAAACCACCACGAAAGCACGGAGGCCAATTTAAAAAAAATTACATAAATGACTACGTGTTGAGTGACGAAAATACACTCAAATATTTTTCTTTTAATGGGAAGTTATAATTCAATTTATTTGAAAATAGAATTATAACTTAGTAGGTAAGCTGTAAGGATTCTGGAACAGGCACTACTGAAACAGGGCGCTACTAGCACACTTTGTGTGCTAGTCGCGCCCTGTTCCAGTAGCGCCCTGTTCCAAAATCCTTACAGCTATTTTGGATGTGTATTGATAGATTTCGCTCCATGCTCTGTATGGCGCGCCAGTCGCGTCTATTTATCGATCTATTTATCGATAAAGTAGATCGTTGACCTTTTCTATGTTGCGTAACTGCATGGCAAGCCAGTTAAATCAATTTATCGATCTATTTATCGATAAAGTAGATCATTGACCTTTTCTATGTTGCGTAACTGCATTGCAAGCCAGTTAAATCAATTTATCGATAAAGTAGATCGTTGATCACTTGTATGAAGTATTAATTGCTTCTATTTACCAGTCATCAACCTAGTTAAGGATGAAAATGCAATAATCAACTATTTGTATGACATTGAAATGTCTCTCGAATAGAAGAAAATTTTTTTTTTACTGTTACTATGTCCCATAGCTTTAGTACAACTGCTGCACCAATTAAGGTGAGTGACTCTCTTTTTAAATGTTAGATACCTGCTGATTAGTTACTTCAGTAAACTGTATATAGCGCGACCGTTCCCGAAAGTAGCCGAGATTAGTCGAGCAGCAATTGTCTGCTTACCGATAAAGTAGAATAGCATCATCACGTGTATGCCGGTTTCGAACAAAATATAAACAGACGCACGTGCAGCTGTTTTGACGTATCGTGTTTTTTTCATTCTACGGGAATATTCTGCACATATGTTAGTGAAATGAATGGAAATGTTTTCATGTTTCAAGCAAGAAAAAAGTTTAAAAAAAAGTTCAAAAAAAAAAGGTTCGAGAAAAATATAAAATTTTATTACCTATGTGTGTGTTCTCTAAGGCATAAAGCGGAAAATACATCACCCATGAATGAGGGCATTGTTCTACGTGAAAGATTTATGATTCTCTTTGTAGTGAAATAAGTTTTGTGTATAGTGTAAAATAATTTTTTATTGGTTAAAAATGTGAGAATAATAGATTATTCTTTATAAAAAATATAGTGTTATTTTTATAAAAGAATATTCTAATAAGTGGAATTCGTGTAAATTAAATATTCATTAAAAAATGAAATTTGAATGTATAATTATTCAGTGTTACTGAAAATTATATAAGAATAAAGTATATAAAAATATGTAGTGTATTAATGAAATTTTTAAAAAAAATATTTTAACGAGTGAAATATAAGTGTATAATTATTCAGTGTTAGTGTAAAACATATAAGAATAATAAAGTATTCGTGTACATTAAGCATTTAATGGAAAGTGAAATAATAGTGTAAATTAAATGTAAGTGTAGTATTCGTATAATTATTCAGTGTTAGTGAAATTTATATAAACTAAATGTGTATTATTCGTATAAGTGCAAGCATGTGTTTGAAATGCAAGTTATAACCTGTTTTTTAATGCTATAATAAAGTGTTTTTAATGTTATAATGAAGTGTATTAATTTTAGTTATAAAAACATGTGTATATTTATAAGTGTATAAAAATATTCAACCCAAAGTGAAATTAATAAGTGGTCTTATTGTATTGAAAATGCAAGTTATTAAAATGCATGTTTAAACGTGTATACGTGATGAAAAGCGAATCATTCGATAATAAAGTGTTTGTTTTAAAAATGTTGTGTATTAATAATCAAGTGAATGAAAATAGCTTAAATATAGTATGAGAAAAAGAAATATTGAAAGCAGTTTTTCAGTGAAAATACATGTGTTTTCTCTAAAACAAAGGCTTGTTTGTTTGAGCCAAAATTTTTTTTGAAACGAGTAATTCGGGAAAATTCTTGACAACCTTTGGACTTTACGAAAAGTAAGCTGCTTTTCATTATTAGAGAGTCAGTCGTGTGTAACAAGTCGAGTGAACTCTAGTGCAAACATGGATAATATCGACATCCTGCTCAACGAAATTACAACGCTCCTTCAAGAGGATACCGAAAATAATCTGAATGATTATGTGCTATCAACAACGCGCCCGGACACAGAACATATCGCAGAGCTCGAGGAATTCCTGGAGAAGTTGGATTTTCCACCACCTTCAAAGGCAATGAAAAATTATTACAATTCTTTTTGTGAGGAGATTGAGATTGAGATGGTAAGTTAAGAATTTTAATAATTTCAATTAGAAAAAATTTATCATTTAAATAATTTTAATAATTTCAATTAGAAAAATTTATCAATTAACGTGTTAACATATTTATGAACTGTTTGTACTACTGTAAAATATAAAATTTTAAGGAGATGTAAAACGGACACTACACCTTTACTTATAAATATTAACTTCCTTTTCATTTAATTGCTGAATTTTCAAAAAGAAATGCATCAGCTTGTAGTATGAAGATTATTCAGTTAAATTTTCAAATAAATAAATTAATTTTTAAGATATTTGGATTCCTATACAAAACAAAAAATTTTAATAAATAATTTTGGAACCCAAAATTCTCAATAGTCAATGAATGAATTTATTTTAAAATTTAACTGAATAATCTTTATTCTACAAGCTAATGCATTTTTAATGAAAATTTAGCAATGAAATGGAAAGATAGTCAAATTTTTATGAGAACAGGTATAGTGTCCATTTTACATCTCTTCAATAAATTATTAAATTTACTTATTATTTTCTAATAATTTAAAATAATTGAAATATTGTAATGTGTATGATATACCATTTTTTATTTAATTGATTTTAGTTAGAAAAAAATTTTCTATTCTAATAATTTAAAAACTTTTTAGGCTGCTGCAGAAGCTGAAACGATTTCAACATCTATACAAACGCCACCTTCAGAAATTTTTTCACTTAACAATGTTCCTGTGAGTGTAAATAATTATATTTAATATTATTATAATTAGGTATTTTATTAATAACAAAATAACTTTTAGCATAAGTTACCCGTTCTCGCAGCACCGACTTAAACTTCTAAGGGACTGCCGGTGTGCGAAATCCCATTACCAAAATGGGATGTTACCAAGATACCACTGCCAGGAGACTCACCGCCACCGATGCCGTCCAGTATTACATATAGCGAGTGGCTACGTCTTGCAAGCATGCCTCCACCACCGATGCCGTCCAATATTACATGTAGCGAGTGGCTACGTCTTGCAAGCATGCCTCCGCCACCACCACCGACAACACCCTATCATATGCCAGATCTGGACATGACCAGCGAAGTTGAGCAACAGCAGCAGCAGCAGCAAGAACAGCAACAGCGACAATCCAAAATAAAGAGGAAAGGAAGATCCAAGGGATGGATAAGATTAGAGGTATCAATTGCACCTTGGATTCGTATACCTACAAGACCAGCACGCGTGGCAACATCGAAGAGGAAAAAAAAAAAGATGCGGCCCAGATTTTCTGATTGTGAAATTTTTAGTTTTTATTTTTATTAATTATTTATTATGTAAATTTTATTTTATGTATAGATTTATTTTTTTTTAATTTTTATATAGAGTAAGTTTTTATATAGACTGAATTTTATATTAAAAATGGAATATATTAATTTTGTATACATTGTAATTATAATAAAATATGTTTTAATGAACCCAATAATTTAATTCCTTGTATGAATGTAAATAAATGTATGCTTGAGTGTATATCTGTGTATATGAGTGTTAGAGTTTTGAATAGGTGTCTGTATGCTTCTTTGTATATAATTGATAGCATGCTTATATGTCTATGTATATGAATGTAAGCGTTAGAATAGATGTCTGTATGCTTATATATATATACATATATATATATATATATATATATATATATATATATGCGCGTTATGTCTGTGTATATGAATGTAAGCGTTGGAATAGATGCCTGTGTGCTTCTATATATAAATATATATAAATATATATATATATATATATATATATATATATATATATATGCACGTTATGTCTGTGTATATGAATATAAGCGTTAGAATAGATGCCTGTATATGCGCGTTTTGTCTATGTATATAAATGTAAGCATTGGAATAGATGCCGGTATGCTTCTATATACATAAATATTAGCTTGTGATTAGGTATATTTATGTAATATAAATTACTTTAAATATTCACACGTAAATACATATATGTGCATAATACAAATTTATGATATTAATTTATAGAAAAAAAAAATTTTGATGTCAATGAATTTTACATAAAAATTACAGTAAATATTAATTGTTTAAAGAGAGAGATGAGGGCCCCAACCTACGCCCTCTATCTGTGAGGAACAACCTATTGTAGGATCATTCATACATTTTTTTATGTGTTTGAATGATCCACTTTCCTCTCCATACATTCTCTCTTTCAAATTTTTTCTTTATTAATAATTCTTTATTTATTAACTATACATAGAAATATATATATATCATTTTTACATTTCGCAACATTTATTGGAGAAACTAAAGGTGATCGATTCCCGCAACCGCAGTCTCCTTCATCTTGTTCTTCTTCTCCTGTAGGTGGTAAAGCAGTTCGCTGCAGAGTGAAAAAAGAAAATAGCCAATCTTTGAGGGCGTATACGTTCTCTACCGCACATGTTGGTTTCCCGCATAATACATGAAGCATACAATTTACAGAATTCTTTTCCATATTCCGCAATGAAGGACACTCCATTTCATCCATATTACAAATAAACCTGCAAAGTTGTGTTATATTAGATAAATTATCATTTAATTTTATTTATAATATATACTTACTTTTTTGGAAAAATTTCGGCTAACCACTTTTTCTTCTCAAGACCCTTAACAAAAATCTTAGCAGCATCTTTCAAACTACCTTCCAATACTTGGCCTACTTGACTGTAAGCAATCATGCCCGATTGCCATGGTATTCCATGATAATGTATCTCTAGCCATCGATTCACGCATTTTTCTTCATCATGCAGCTCCGTCCATTTACAAGGAGGTTGGAAATGGTAAACCGTTGGTAGTGCATCCTTTTCGACAGGAATCAAAGCTACTTCTTTCACAACGAGAATATTGGGTGATTGCCTGAAACCTTGTAGATCTAAAATGTAATCCATCGCAAGGAAGTTGAGATTTTTGAGATTCAAAAGTTTCTAGTCTCTTTTCCAGACGCAGCTGAGTTTTCGAATATACGGATTTGCTAAACGAATCTGCTTTTAAAGGCGATAACCCCCTCTTTTTCTCCGTCCACCTCCACTTTTACTCCCACCATCGTGCTGAATAGTGTATAAGAAGAAGTTCGCTAGAGAGCACGTTTCATTGCATCGGATCGAGTCCTTTGAGCAAGCAGTCGAGGAGAGGAGAGATCACTGAGATCCATCACAAGGCTTCAGGCTTCAAAAACCAGGGGATCCAAGGAACGAGGCTCCAAGCAAAGAGGGAGAATATCCACAGTAAGGAGGTCTGCTTACGAGGCTCAAGGCAGAGGAAGTCCCCAAGTGCACGGTCCACCACGAGAGAGATCACTGAGAAGGTCTGTGGAAGTTTATGGCTCCATGACTGTGGTTGGGAAGTTCTTCGCTTATACGCTTAACTCCCCAATTCTGCTGCCATTCCCCACTGACACCCCTTTATCGAGAGGATATAAGAAAGCTGTGACTGTCTGAATTCATCATTTCAACGCTTTGAGTCGATAAAGGTTCATCGAGGAGTCGAGAGAGCACTTTACCCACCAAGCCTGTTGTTTCAAGGAGTCGTAATTACGCATATCGTTCCAACGCTTAAAGCCAAGGGTCATAAGGGAATCTGAGAGAGAGGTCGCTGAGAGGACACCCCCCACCAGCTCAACTTCTTCACAGAGCCGTGGCTGATAGAGGAGTCCAAGACAGAGAGGTCGCTGAGAGGACACCCCACCCATCCCCCACCTCAAAGCTTGGAGCTAAGGTGAGTCGAGTCGGAGATAACGTCAAGGGATCAGAGAGGTCGCTGAGAGTACATTCTCCCAACACAACTACTTTTTTGGCATAACGTGACTACATTCATCAACACAATCAGGCTAGGAGTCCAAGGACTTTGCCAAGGAGCGAGTGCATCAAATCCTCCCCGATAGGAATAGAGAGGTCGCCATGAGTTCTCCGGAGGATTTTGCTGAGACGGTGAATTTACTCTGGAAGTCTCTGGATTACGTTGAGAAAGGTGATGCTGACGTAAGCGATATACAATCATGGTTGGATCTGAACATGGAGGCTATACGCACGCTGAGAGCGTTTATGGCGGCTGAACTACGCAGATCGAAGAAGAAAAAATGTGAAACGTCTATGACACATCTTCTTACGATTCAGTGCAGGCTCCGGAATTTGTTGAAGACGGGTGGGCGATTGCAGGATTCAACATTACCAACACTCGATGCAGAACAAGAGGCCGGGAGGAATCAAGAGAAGCCATTGAACGAAAGAGTACAATGGGATGATATGTTATCGGCATTCGTGAGACGTATAAGGTCTGGTGTCATTACGAATCTTGCACATCTGGATATTGTCTCGTTTATGAACGATGCTCAAACTCTCTTTGAATCAAAAATTGCCACTGCCCTCAATGAGTACAATGCCTTAAAAGTTAACACTAAATTATCAGCTGAATATATAATACAGAAAAGTGAAGGTGTGATTGCCGAGGTGAAATACTTCAATACTGAAAACGCATCAATTTATCAAACGACGGATATCAAGCAGTGGTTTGACGAGCATGTGAGACAGCCGATTTTTCTACAAATAGAAAAATTCGAACAAAAAGATTCTGGATGGACATTGCGAGAGATTTTAAGTCTAGCAGTAAATATTAATAAATTTAATCCATTAAGTGGTAGTTCTTACATTGCACTACCAATCGAAATTTCAAAGAAGAAAGCCTGCGTCAATGTACAAAATGACGATGATCAATGTTTCAAATGGGCAGTTTTATCCGCATTGTATCCTCAAGAACATAATGCGCATCGAGTAAATTTATACTATCGCTTCGCAAAGAATCTTAATTTTGACGGGATAGAGTTCCCAGTGATGCCGAAACAAATAAGTAAATTTGAAAAGCAAAATGATATTTCTATTAATTTATATATTTTGAAAAAAAGCGGACAGACTTATAAAGTGCATCCCTGTCATGTAACCTCTCTAAAAAAAGAGCGGCACGTAAATTTACTTTTTCTTGAAGATCATTATATCGATGAAGATGAAGAAGAAAATAAAGATGATGATGATGATAATGTAAGGGTTCAGCCACGATTTCACTATATATGGATAAAAAATTTATCACGATTGGTAAGGAAGCAATTAACAGATAATAAAAAACAGCATTACATTTGTGACAGATGTTTACATTTTTTCAATAAAGAAGAAAGATTACGAAATCATGAGATTGACTGTGCAGTATTGAACAAGAGTAGAATTCAGTTGCCTTCAAAAGAAAATAATCTCCTTTTCTTTAACGGCTATCATCGACAAATTAAAGTACCATACGTGATTCATGCAGATTTTGAATGCCTTTTAAAACCCGTAGAAGACGATACACGGGCCTTTCAACAGCATCAGGCTTACAGCATTGGTTATTACCTTAAATGTAGTTTCGATGATGAAAGATCCACCTATAAAAGTTATAGACAGCTAGAAGAAGGTACTTTGACTCCTGCTGAATGGTTCATCCAGGAACTCAAGGGCTTGGTTGATGAATTAAAAATATTGTATGAAAATCCAATACCAATGGAGCTCACAGTTGAAGAAATAGAAGGATTTATAGCAGCTCAAGAGTGTCACATCTGTAAGAAAGTGTTTTCGGAAAATGATAAAAAAGTTAGAGATCATTGCCATCTTACGGGACGGTATGCTATCATTTTTTTCTTTTTACTCATCATCATTATTATGTTTATAGTAGATAATTTATTTTTAGGTATAGAGGAGCTGCTCATGAAGCCTGTAACATTAATTTTAAAGATGCTAGATTTATACCAATAATCTTTCATAATTTGACTGGTTATGATTCACATTTCATTATAAAAGAACTTGCGACTGCTTCTACTCTGGAGGGACGTGTAAAACTTATTGCAGAGAACAAAGAACGTTATATATCATTCACAAAATATGTGAAAAATAGTGACATCAATTTTAGATTTTTAGATTCGTTCAGGTTTATGCCATCCTCTCTCGAAAAACTTGCATCATATTTGGATAAACTTGATATTACTAGTTCAGTATTTCAGAAGAGTGGTTACTCAACAAATCAAATTGAGTTGTTGTTAAGAAAAGGCATTTTTCCTTACGATTATGTAAGTTCCTTCGATAAGTTGAAAGATGAGCAGCTGCCATCTAAAGATGATTTTTTCAGTAAGCTCACTGAGAGTGATATCGCTCAAGCCGACTATGATCATGCCAAATGTGTATGGGAAACATTTGGTATTACGACACTCGGTGAATATTCGGATTTGTATCTTAAGACAGATGTACTGCTTTTGACTGATATTTTTGAAAACTTTAGGTCTACATGTATTGCTGCATATGGATTGGATCCCGCACATTATTTCACAACTCCTGGTTTAACATGGGATGCTATGTTAAAATATACAAAAGTTCAACTTGAACTCTTAACACATATAGACATGCTAATGTTTATTGAAAAAGGTATAAGAGGTGGTGTTAGTCAATGTAGTAACAGGTATGCAAAAGCAAATAATAAATTCATGGGTGAAGACTACAATCCTAATGAAGAAGAGAAATATCTTATGTATTATGATGCCAATAATCTGTATGGATGGGCTATGACGGAGTATCTACCAACCAACGATCTCAAGTGGGCTCATAATTTCAATGAGAAGAATTTACTTAATATTCCAGATGATTCAGATATTGGCTTCATCTTAGAAGTAGATTTAGATTATCCAGTAGCATTACACGATAGTCATAAAGATCTTCCTTTGTGTCCAGATCATGAAGTTCCTTGTGGTGGTAAGCAGAAGAAACTTTTAACTACTCTGCATGATAAAAAACGCTATGTCATACATTATAGAGCACTCAAGCAAGCCATTAAGCACGGGCTCATTCTAAAAAAGGTTCATCGCGTGCTACAGTTTCGGCAAAGTGCTTGGTTAAAATCGTATGTTGATCTCAACACTGAGAAGAGAAAAGGGGCACGAAATGAGTTTGAAAAATTGTTTTTTAAACTCATGATTAATGCGGTATACGGCAAAACCATGGAAAATGAGAGAAAACGAGTCGATGTAAAACTTGTTAATAAGTGGACTGGACGTTATGGTGCAGAGGCATTAATCGCTAAATCGAATTTTCACAGTCGTTCAATCTTTGATGAAAATCTCGTTGCAGTACAACTTGCTCGAACATCGATCGCTATTAGAAAGCCTATCTACATTGGACTTTGCGTGCTTGACATATCGAAGACACTCATTTACGATTTTCACTATTCTTATATGAAACGACAAATTGGTGATCGTTGTAAGCTCTTATACACAGATACAGACAGTCTTATATATGAGATTCAAGGAGTCAATATATATGAAATTATGAAGAAGGATATTGACAAGTTCGATACGTCAGACTATCCTGTAGAAAATCAATTTGGATTACCTTGTAAGAATAAAAAAGCCATCGGCCTTATGAAAGATGAATGTAGTGGGAATATAATGATGGAATTCATTGGTTTACGTAGTAAAATGTATGCCATTCGTATCCAGAATGTGAAACCTATTAAAAAAGCAAAAGGGATCAAAGCAGCTGTTCTAAAAACACGAATCGACTTTGAAAACTATCGAACTTGTCTTTTCAACAACTTCACGGTAAAATGTTATCAGAATAACATACGATCTAAATGTCACATTATTCAAACGGAGAGACAAGAGAAAATAGCTCTAAGTCCTTATGATGACAAACGTGTCTTGCTTTCAAACAGTACTGACACACTTCCTTGGGGACATTACAGCATAATGCCTGACGAGGACGATGAAGTTATTCTACGAGCAGCGATGTTATTCGAAGAGGAGGGGGAGACAATCTCAGATGTAGTGGGGGCAGCTGAGGAGAGAGAAGGAGTGCATAAAGCAGTGGGGGCAGCTACTGAGAGGGGAGAAGGTCTACATAAGGAGCGCTCACCGAGTACAGAGCATATTCGTTCAGTCGACGAGCAAGAAGACGGACAACCTCCGAACAAGAAGCTACGAGTCTAAAAATTTCTTAAAGTCTAAGGAAGAAAATAGTTACATTGCAAGGTAAGTACTTAGATTATTTTTTTGTTTATTACAAAAAGTATAGCAATTTCTTGCTTTTCAGAATGGACTTAGCTATGTTGAATAGAATTTGTGCCAGCACCTATCTTCCAAAGAAAAGTTTATCTGAGTTGGAAATAGGACCAAAATACATGGTAACGGAGATTAGAAAAGTAAGTACGAAATTTGGGCTAAGAATCGTCGTTGTAATTGATCAAGAATTTCAAGTATTCCTGCCAGAACGAGTATGTAAGTCACTTGAGAAAAATGAAAACTTATATGAAGAAATGGCAGCAAAGGCTAATAAGTATGCTCTATTTTTATCATATCTTGGAGATCATAAATTTGAATTTTGTGTTTAGTTATGTTTAATGTAAGAAATAAAATATGTATTAAATAAAACATGTATTGAATAAAAATATGTTTAAAATAAAAATAAAATAAATAAAATAAAGAGAAAATTCATGGAGAGGAAAACGAGTCATGAGTTAATCCTATACAGTGAACTCATTCATCGTATAAGATTAACAAATGATGAATTCATTGGTTGTTCCTCACAGGTAGGGGGCGTAGGTGGGGGCCCTTACCATTTTCTCTTTATTCATTTTTAAATATCAAATTTATCGATCCAGCTATTGTGTGAATTATCGAATCCCAACCACTTTACATAGAATTTATCACCACGTTTTTTAACAACTTTTTCTACAAGATACATGTCAGGATACATTGCTTTCTGCAGCTCTTGTTCGTAAAAGCCACCAGTGATAGGTTGATCTTTATAATCCTTAAGATGGTAAGTTACTGGTTTCGTTGCTGCGACTTTACTTACTGTGAATATCTCCGTAGACCAGTTGGGTGTATATCCTTTCTTAAATAATTGTTTAACTTTACTCACTCTTACTTTATCACCGACTTTGAATTTAGCCTTTTTAGTAGAAATAACTTTTTTTTTATTAAAGCGTCTAAGAACTTCTCCTTCCTTGTGAGCAGTGATT
This sequence comes from Anastatus disparis, assembly GCA_017163975.1. Lineage (NCBI taxonomy): Eukaryota > Metazoa > Arthropoda > Insecta > Hymenoptera > Eupelmidae > Anastatus > Anastatus disparis. The sequence goes on from JAFFSR010000323.1 coordinate 375,099, forward strand.
TCGTTTGGCCTCATACCGGTAGTTCGATGCTTTGTATCATTGTAAGCTGCTATTAATTCAGGTAAGATATCGAGCCATTTATAATTTTCACGTAGGCTGAACTGTGGCCACATTTTATTTTTCAATGTACGATTGAAACGTTCACAAATAGAAGCTTTGAGATTGCTATACGTTGAATATAAATTAATTTTAAACTTTTTCAGAAGACTTTGAAAATTCGTGTTATAGAATTCCTTGCCTCTATCTGTCTGTAAATTTTTAGGTACTCGGCCCTTACGCAGAATAGACTCCATTGCCTCTGTAACATTTTTCCCAGTTTTTTGCTTTACAGGAACGGCCCATGCATATTTTGAAAATACATCTATACAGGTAAGCATGTAATTGAAGCCTTTATTCTCTTTGGAATAAGGTTGCATTTCCACTAGATCTGCTTGCCATGTTTCGTCTAAACCTCGCACATCGAACTTCCGCCGAGGATAATTTCGACGAGCAGGCTTATAAAGCTCTTCCACTACTCTTTGTCGTTGCATCAATAGTTATTGAATGACTGTTATGAATTAGTTGTGACAATGCTTCTTTTATACTCTCGAGTTCCTCATCGTTTTGAAAAAGCCTACTACCAAGCTCATCTACAATTTTATCCAAATTTTTATGATCACTTCTCAAAGGAAGCAAAATATTCAAGACTCTTTCTATTTCTACTCGTATGATGCGCTGTAAAGTTCCAAGATTCACGGCTTCGTTTGGTTGATTAGGTGATGCCACATTGCATAACCTCTTGTTATCCAAATCATATTGACCATCAGATGTGATTTTAAATCCTACACCAGGCGGGCCTCGGCCACCTTCACTTCGTTTAAGGTTGCGTCCAAACACGTCAACACTCATCTTGAAAATATATCAAAGATTCAGTTACAGCTCAATATATATAGGCAGCTTCACGCAATTCTTCGATGATAGAGTGAATCTCATTAGTATGACTTGGATTTCCAGCTTCTTGCTCAGCAATGAGCAATCGCAATCGATCAACGAGTTCATTGGGATCATCCCAGTAGATGTAGTCCATTCTCGTATTTTTTCTTGCAATTTTGTATTTAGGTAATAAACCAGAGCCAATTTTGAACATAGGAGCTATTAAAGTCTTAAATTTATTACTGTTTTTGTGAACACGGAGCGATTCATTACTTTTGAAACGTTTCCTGTGAGCACTTGTAGCCTCAAGAATATGTTTATAATTTTGCTTATCATCCGAACTTACTTTTTTTAGATCAGGTTGTTTTACAAAAAGCAGTTCTAATAACCCCTCTGTTTTCGGATATTTGACATCCTTGACCCTTATGAGATCATTTTCAAAGTGAATAAACGAGTCTCCTATTCGATAATTATTGCCTTCTTTACGAACACCATAAATCTTATCCAAATCGTTAGTTTCATTTCGTTTGAGCTTAAGAAGGTATTTGTTAACATGATCATCTTCGTCACCTTCACTCTGAGCTGATTCGAATTCCGTGTCCGTTTGATGTATAACAGTATCGTTCAAGAATGAGTCATCTGACTCCATATAAGAGTTGTTGATCGTATCATTGGTACTCATAGTTTCAGTGATTTCTTCTTTGGTCTTAGGATGAATAGCAGATGTTTGAACGAGTTTCTGTAGTGGATCGACTATTGGTTTGAAAGTTTGTTCTATTGCTTTTTCGAAATTCTCCTTTCCATACTTCAACAAATTATATTTTCGGTTAACGGCATTTCGTGCTTTTATAAGTTTATGAAGTATATCTTTTTTTCGTTGAGAATCAGACATCTTAACGATTCAGCGTTCAATCGCAGATTGTTACAATAATACTAAGTACGCTCTATATTTATAGCAAAACAGTCGAAGCCCTTTCTGTACCTGCCCGCGTTGATCGGACTATCTTTGTTAATCATTAAAAACCCACATCTATCATCCGACCAACATTGTGAACATAAATTTTTAAACTGCACATAAGTCATATCCGAATTCACATGATCGTCATATAAATGTTTTAAATTCTTGTCATCCTGCCGAAATATCACCAATAAATTAACATTATCTCTTACAAGATGTTTTGGTACGTGAGCATAAGATTGGCAGAGATAGAAACAATCAACGTTTTTATGCCTACCCATGCAGAAATATGCTCTGACGTTATCTTGTTTCTCACAGGCCACGTCATCGAATATCATTATAGAATTTGGTAACGCTTCATCCGGTGATATGACTGATTCATGTTCACTAAATGGAAAGTATTGTATGCCATCTATTGGTTCAAGAAGCTGCTTCAGAAACTTATACTTTGGTTGATTAGGAGACTTAGAGTAGACATATAAATTCTCGAATCTTAGTCCGTTAGGATGTGCAATTATGGCAAGCAAACTATTAGTTTTCCCGCAATTAGATGGTCCACAAAACACAGCTCGAATGCTGTCTGGAAGTAACTCTCCATGCCTCTTCGGCTTTTTGTCTTGTTCCACGACAATGTTAAAATTCACTATCGGGAGCTTGATAGATTGCTCTTTAAATTTCATGTGGTTACTATTCAATCAAGAGTTCAACTGTTCGATTTAGTATAAATAGAGAGCTTATATACCCTCATGAGCATTAGTCTTCGTGTAGTTTCCGTAAGGTGATGATCGTACACTATCGAAAACGTCGACGTGGGCGTGGTTTTCTTAACAAATTAATTAACAGCCTTCCAATCGAACTTCATATTCCTGGATATCAGTATTGTGGTCCTGGTACAAAATTAGCTAAACGGTTGGCTCGAGGAGATCCAGGTATCAATCCTCTCGACAAAGCGTGTAAGGAACACGATATAGCTTATTCAAAAAATCGTGAGAACATTGAAGCCAGAAACGCTGCAGACAAAGAATTAGCAAACAAAGCCCTGCAAAGGGTAATTTCTAAAGACGCAACATTAGGAGAAAAAGCGGCTGCTTACGCTGTCACAAACGCTATGAAATTAAAATCTACATTTGGTATGGGAATGAAAAAAAGAAGAGATAAAAGAAAAAGAAAGAAAAAGAAGACAACCATGACAAGTCTAAATAATATAGTGAAGGCTGCTTCTAAGTCAATCGTTCCTAGCAAATGTGCTCGTAAGGTCATTATGTCAGCTTTGAAGGGTGCACGCAGAGCTATTAAAGCTGCTGGTGGTAAAAAGAACGTTAAGATTCCTCGCATATTACCTATTCCGTCAAAAATTGGTGGATTTTTACCGTTTCTTATGCCACTATTGGCTGGATTGAGTGCTGCTGGTGGTATCGCAGGAGGTGCTGCTGGAATAGCCAAAGCAGTTAACGATGCGAAAGCTGCAAAAAATCTTCTAGAGAAGAATAAAAGACATAATAAGAAAATGGAAGAAATAGCTCTCGGTAAAGGTCTTTATTTGAAACCGCATAAGACAGGACTTGGCCTTCGCCTAAAGCCATTCAATGGTAGAGGTTTAAGAAAAAAAAAGTCGCTTGAGATAAGGTTACCGAACCGAGCACTTACCGATGCAGACATCACAAAACACGCTAAGATATTGAAAATTCCAAATTTTCGAGGAGTATTTATGCGAAATGCATTACCGAAAAACGGCCCACGTTATCATGAGTCAGCTATAGTTAATCTCGATGATGCAGATGGACCGGGTACACATTGGGTAGCGTATAAAAAGCATGGGAACAATGTTGTTTATTTTGATAGTTTTGGTGATCTTCAACCGCCTTGGGATTTAATGATGTATTTAGGAGTCGATGAAATAAAGTATAATCCGGAAAGATATCAGACTTTCAACTCGTTCAATTGTGGTCATCTGTGCTTAATGTTCTTGAGTAATAAACTAAATGCTATATAAGATGAGTGTGCACAGACACTAACTCATTAGTAATTCAGCAAGCATGGAGAATTCTTTGACGTTGAGTCTTTCTAATAAATCATCCATACTCGAAGCACAGTATTTGCCGCCGATCGAGCTTTCAAAGGAAAAGAACTTCGTTTTAGGATTGGTTGGACTTTCAATCTTTAATTCAATACCAAACATTGACGCTGGTAATAATAAATTCTATGTTGGTACAGAAGAAGTTCTTTTACCTACAGGTAGTTACGAAATAGCAGATACAGAATACTACCTCCGCGAGGCACTAGCTTTAAAGGGTATCTCAATCAGTATAAAACCTAATAGTAATACGCTTCGCAGTGTAATAACGTGCAGCCACTCTATCGACTTTAGACCGCCAGATTCTATTGACGCTTTGTTGGGTTTCACTAAACGCATTCTCCCAGCAGAAATTACTCACGACTCCGATCTACCAGTAGCTATATTGAAAGTCAACGCTCTACGAGTTGAGTGTAATATCACCTCGGGTGCCCTACATAAACGGTCAACGAGTGCACACAATACACGAGTTTTTTCCAGCAGTACCGCCAGGATATAAGATCATTGAAGTTCCGTCACCAGTCATTTACCTTCCGATCGCCGTCAAAAGCATAGATCACATTCAAGTGCGTTTAGTCGATCAAGACGGACAATTAGTTAGTTTTCGAGGAGAAATAATTACTGTCAGATTACATCTGAAACAAACGTGATGGGAATCTTATACAATTCTAAAGTTGGAAGAGGCTATATAAACAGTTCACGATGGCGCCCAGTCATCAGTCGGCGAAAAGCAGACAAAGCGCTAACACGGCGAAACATTCAATTCTTAAAGAGTCTCGGCCTAAGAGTCGTAGCTTGTGGAAAATAACTTGTGTTTTCTTTTGTTGTTTGCAGAAAAATAAAAATGGAAGGAATACTGAGCATAAAGTCTCCCGTAAAGTTTGATGAGTCTGTAGAGCATTACGAAATACATGCACATCAACCATATTCAGCATCCAACTTCAATAACAGCGACGAAATTCGCATTGCTATTCAACATCAAGATTTGTGCCTCTTACCATCACGCAGTTCACTACACATTTGTGGTAGGCTAGTTAAAAGCAATGAAAATGTCGTTACTAATACGAAATTAGTTAACAATGCCATCTGCCATATGTTTGAAGAAATACGCTATGAGATCAATGCAGTGGAAATCGACAAGTGCAAGAATGTAGGTTTGACTACTCTGATGAAAGGTTGGATTTCCCTCAATCCCGGTCAAAATTTGATTATTGAAAACGCTGGATGGCTTGACGTCGAAGAAACATTGCAATTGACAAACACTGCAGGTTACTTTGATGTGTCCATTCCTCTGAGCATGATTCTTGGATTTGCTGAAGATTATCGTAAAATCGTAGTAAATGTGAAACATGAACTCATTCTGACAAGGTCGAGAAATAACTTGAATGCTGTTGTACAGACACAAGCAGCAGCAGCTCAAGGGAACGAATTTGAAGAGTTCCAAATTCAATTAACAAAGATAGAGTGGCTCATGCCTTACATCGTAGTATCAAATGCTTATAAAATACAACTATTAAATCATATTGAAAAGGATAAACCGATTGATATGAGTTTTCGTAGTTGGGAACTGTATGAGTATCCACTGCTTCCTACCACATCTAAACACGTTTGGACTGTCAAAACTTCTAATCAATTAGAAAAACCCCGCTTTGTCATATTAGGCTTTCAAACAAATCGAAAAAGTCAAAGAAATGTTAACGCAAGTCGTTTTGATCACTGCTACATCAGCAATGTAAAGCTATTTCTCAATTCTCAATACTATCCATATGGAAATCTAAACTTAGACATAAACCACAATCAGTATGCAATATTATATGACATGTATGCCAACTTTCAAAGTGCATACTATGAAAAAGACATCGAGCCTATGCTGAAAAAGGAACATTACATCAGATACATGCCTCTGATTGTGATCGATTGCTCTAAGCAAAATGAATCACTAAAAACTGCTCCCGTGGACGTGCGTTTGGAATTTGAATCAAGAGAAAATTTTCCAGCTGGAACATCCGCTTACTGCTTAATCTTGCACGATCGTATCGTTCAGTATAATCCTGTCAGCGGTAGCGTGAGGAAGCTTGTTTAATCCGTCAACCGTGACCTGAAGAAGCTCGTCTAATGGAGTACTTAGTAGATATGCAAGGCTTCAAACAGCCTGGCAACGACTATATACTCAAAGAATTGGCTATAGTTCCTCTTGAAGGTAATACTGAGCCTTTAGTACTTCTATTTGAGAAACCTTATCCCTGGCGTCGACTATCAGATAAGTATAAAAAAGAAAATATTTGGTTAGAGCAGTACTATCACGGATTGTCTTGGAATTCAGAAGACATTCCATAAACTGAAATCGGTAAAATACTTAGAGAAGCATTACGTGATGCTACTAAAGTTTTAGTAATGGGCTCTATTAAGAAAGCATGGTTAGAACGCTTTAAATTTAATGTTCGTGACATTGCAGAAATGGGTTTTCCGCCATTGGATAAAATAAAAATGGTGACAGTTTGTCCACATCATAATGGAGCCTATAAGGCTAGTTGCGCTCTTCATAACGTTAGACTTATGAAAAAATATCTTACTGAATGCCGCCCAACATTGGAAAATTTGTTTATGGAGTGGGAGTAAAATTGACTATAAATAGGAGACGCATCGTGATTCAGTTTCATTTCAACATGGGGCAGAGTCAAAGTTCAACGAACAAGGGGTGCAACTCCTCAGAACATGCAAAACTTCTTCCTCCCGATGATAAAAAGGATAAAACACAATGGAAGGAACATTTTGAAAAAGTTTCTAATAAAGTGCAATTATCAAGCACTAACATTAAGTATAAAAAATTTTAGAAACTGCGTCTCAACTAGTAGGTAATTTTGAAAATACTTACCTTATAAAAAATATTCATGTTATATCAATGATCTATCCTATCGATAGTTGAGTCAAAAGATTAACCATCTACTTTACCGACAACTACATCGATGGTTGATAAATAAGAACTCTTATAAAAGCTGTAGGTGTGTCATACACATCTAAAATGGCTGTAAGGATTCTGGAACAGGGCGCGACTGGCACACTTTGTGTGCTAGTAGCGCCCTGTTCCAGTAGCGCCCTGTTCCAGAATCCTTACAGCTTACTTACTTAACTTCACATATATTTTAAAAATTATTCTTTGTTATACTCAGAGAGTTAACTCGATAAAGTATCGAGTAACATCTTCAAGTATAGAAAAATGCAACTCTTGCAAACTAACCATAGCTTGACCCTGAGATCATGCGATTTAACACATCGTATGATGCTCATGGTAACACCAGGTAGCCAATAAGAGTGCTAATTTCTCTCCTCCTTTTGATTAGAAGTGGAAGCGAAATTAGTCTCTCTTAATGAAGCGCGAGAGATCTCGGGCAGTCTGCCGCCGGCCTAGCCAAAAAACAGTTGAAGATAGAGAACAAGGATGGATAAGGAAATACGTTGGCGGAAGGGGCTGGTCGCCGGTGCGACTTAGAAAGAAAGTCATTAGAATCACGGTATTGGTTGCATTTGATTTTGTTTTAATTTAACGTCTCGCTACTCTTAGAAGAAATCATCATTCTCAGCTAGGACCGTAGTAGATACAAATAGATAAGTATAATTTGTATTATTATATGTGATCATATTATTGAAAATCTTGTCTTTTCATAATTAATGTTCATAATAAAAATGGTAATATTTAACATTTACTTAAAGTGTTACTTAGTTTTTCAATTTCTCTTATTCAATTGAAGCATGTGTCTATATATATATATATATATATATATATATATATACATTAAAATATTAAAATATTAAAATATTTAGGTTTAAGTCTTTAAACGCGTGGGTTTTCCAATTTTCGGAAAACCCACGTAACACTACGAGCCACGAGTTTCCTAAAATTTTTAGAGTTTAAATCAAGATAAATATTTTCTTAGAATTAAAAAAATATTTTCTTTACAATTTGAATTAGAAGAAAATCAATAAAAATTTTAAAAATTCAATTTGAAATAATTTAAAAAGTTTTTTTAATTTGTAAAAATTATATCATTATAGACTTAATGAATAAAAACAAAATTAAATCTCTTAAAAAAAAATTTTTGGAGATTGATTAACGATTTAATACTTATTGAATCAAGCGATAAGAAAATAATTTTTTATGTTGTGGTAATTAGATAAGCTAAAGATTTGAGAAAAATCTCAAAATGGCAAAATTAACGAAAAAAAATCAATTAAAAGTTTATTCTACTATTTTCTTCATAAAAACGAAACCTAATGAGATAGGGTAAAAAAACTTGACAGAGCTTATTGTACAGTAAATTTTCTATAAAAAAAAAGCAATAAACCCAAATTCGATGGTGGGACTGGAAAAAAGTGTTTTGTGCCCTTAAATTTGGACAATCTGCTGAGGAGGGAGGGATCAAGATCCACAGTTGAAAAACCTGTACATTGTCGTTTAGCCTCAAATACCTTCTGCGCCAGGCCCGCCTCAGAGAGTGTCACCAGCAATGAGAATGCACCCCTAGGACCGCCATCAATCTCACGTTCTGCAGACACCTCGTTTTTATCATTACATTTAGTGATTTCTTCAACTGAAATTATATTTGCACGCTTGATTGACATCAAGAACGGCACAAGCATAATCCTCCAGCCCAACATTGACTTCTGAGTAGTCCAGCCTGCCAGAGATCACCAACATACCATCTCTAAAACCATACTCCGTCTCAACCTGACGAGGTGCCACATTATTAATTACTGTATGTAAAATATAATTTAATTTTGACAACAAATCCAACTAATAGAATAATTGTAATTTTCAATTATTATATTTAATACAAATTTTAGAGTAATATTAAAAAATATTATTAATTTCCTGCATTCTTAATAAGTATCTTGCGAATCATAAGTAAATTTTCTTTAAAATGTTTACTTTTTTATAGGAAATTTTACTTTTATCTAGATAGATCATAAATATGAATTAATAATAATAGACATAATCAGAAAAATTTATTCATGTTTCATATATTTTCCTATCTTAATAATTGACTATTTAAAAAAATTTAATATAAAAAAAAAGCTTTTTAAGATTGTATTTTATAAAATCTATGTTGAAAAGATACTAAAAAGAATATTTTTATATTATGTTATGATAATTTTTCTAATGGGGTCATTAAATGTATTCTTAAAATGAATATGTTTTTCCTAATAAAAATATTATCGCTTTAATAAAATTATTATTAATACATTCAATTCTTAACAATTTTTACATGAATAACAATTCATATGAATACGAACACACGTACATATAAATATGTAATTGAGGTTACATGAATGTTATTTATGAAGAATTGTTTACAAGTAATTTTTTAAATAATAATGTATTTTTATGAAATTATTTTAGGCACTTTATTCTCTGAATGATAACTGAATAGAACTTTAAATGAATAAATTATGTTATATAATTATAAATATATAAAAGTATTCAACTGTTTATCAAATAAAATGATTATTAAATTTATATATTATTCTTACGTGTATATCACACAAATAATAATTGCAATGGATGATAGTTAAATAAAAATTTTTATTTTAATAATTATAGCGTTGAAATTTATTTTGATAAAAATGTTATTCAATTGACATTTTTAGTTGTGTTTTAATACAAATATAACTATATTTAAAAAGTTATTTGCCATCAATAAAAAAATATTTAAATTGTTTAAATAATAATTTTTAATTAATATTAATAATTCATTTATAAATTATAATATCAATGATATGCAAATAAAAAAAAAACAGATATAAAATTAAATATAATATAACCTTACTTGTGATACATACACTTTGTGATATTTATATTTCATTAAGAATTTGCATTTGATGCAAAAAGAATTGTTGGGTAATTGAAAATAGTTGATTTATTATTTCAAAATATTCAAATCTTGAAATAACCAAAATATTTTATTTTAATCTTATAATTGTATATTTAAATTTAGTATTTCGTATGTATAAAATACATTTGAGAAGATATTTTAATTAGAAATGAACACGAAATATTTTTTAAAGCATGTTTCACGTAAAAAGGTTATTTCTAATTTTATCGTTAAAATTCATAGTCATATATTAAGGTCAAGAATCTAAACATAAAAGCTGTGCTTCAATGATATTACACGTGACACATAACTTGTTACACGTTTTAAAATTTTGTTGTCCAATGTCTACTGAACTTATTATCCAAACGATACTCCAGCTCTAAATTATACGTGATACTTACGGTCACCTATGAAGTCGAGCTTAAGTGATTTAGGACATTCTTTACTTTTTTTCCTAGGTGAAAAATATACTATTTTAAGTGCAATATTCTTGGAAACAAAGCTTAAGTTTTCTATTTTTTCTCAATGTTCCCGGTTCTATTCCATTACTTTATATTATCTAATTTCACTGATTTATAGTATAAAGTAAATCTATGTTTGAAATTTATTTTTTGTTGTTAATTTTGCTACTATTATTTTAAACATTAAACTACATATATTTGTCTTTAATAAAAACTGGTAAAGTTAATTATGTACATGTAATGGAACAGAACTACATGAAGAATGGATATTTACTTCCATATATAACATATTCAAACTTAGCCTTATATTGTATGTGTAACAAACTTAAGCTTTTCTTAAATATTTGTTTATATATACAATAACGTACATTAAAATTCAATATTTAGAAGTTAATTTACTCATTAGTGAATTTGAAATATTATTGTAATTTAAATATTTACCAAGTTTTTCTACAATCTCCGGTTCTTCGGATTCGTGCATTTTTTAGGTGTGTGTAATTTTTCTTGTAATAAGATTTGCCTTCTCCATTGATTCCTATATAATTAGTAATTATTATATCTTAAGTGAAACTATCTTTTTCTACAGTTCTTGAGTCCTACGGATTTGCGCACCCTGGTAACATGGTCAACACAATTTTTCTGCAATTTTCTTGAAAATCAAAAACTTGCAGCAGAGCATGTGCTGTCTGTTCCCGCATTTCATAGGGTTTTTTATGAAAAGAAATTACAGCAGATAAGTGCAACAGAATTGCACGTTTCTGGCAGAGAGAAAGTGCAATCTACGGAACAGACAGAATGCGCAGAATCTTGAAGATATTTTGCAGTAAACTTGCGGAAGAAGAAAAACTTATTACAGATACTAGCAACAAAATTGAGTAAATAATTCCCGACAAAGTTTTGCAGCACAAATACGTAAGAATTGCAAATTGTCAAGTGCTGTTCTGCGAATCGTAATAAGTACACAAGCATATAACAGAATCGAAACAGTCTTGCATCAGAAACTTGCAGCAGCACTTTACCTCAGATTTACATAAGAATGACAAAAGTTGAGTGCAATTATATGACGAGAATAAACATGCTAACTTGCAGCAAAATCAAAGCAGTCTTCCGTAAGAATCTTGCAGCAGCACTTTACCCTAGAATTACATAAGAATGACACAAGTTAAGTGCAATTATGTTACGAAAATAAACACGGAAACTTGCAGCAGAATCGAAGCAGTCTTCCGTAAGAATCTTGCAGCAGCACTTTACCCCAGAATTACATAAGAATGACAATAGTTAAGTGCAATTATGTTACGAAAATAAACACGGAAACTTGCAGCAGAATCGAAGCAGTCTTCCGTAAGAATCTTGCAGCAGCACTTTACCCCAGAATTACATAAGAATGACAATAGTTAAGTGCAATTATGTTACGAAAATAAACACGGAAACTTGCAGCAGAATCGAAACAGTCTTCCGTAAGAATCTTGCAGCAGCACTTTACCCCCGAATTACATAAATATGACAAAAGCTAAGTGTAATTTAATGATGAGAATAAACACGCAAATGTACAGCAGAATTGAAACAGTTTTATGTGAGAATCATGCAGCAGATTTGCGCTAAAATTACATCAGAAGAACAAAAGTTAAATGCAATTTTATCATAAGAACAATCACGCGAGCATGCAGCATACTTGAAGCTATCTCGCATAAGAATTTTGCGACAAAACTTGACTACAGAATTACGTATGAATGTAGAATCAAAATATTTATCATCTTTTACTGATAGAAATTTATTTAAAAATTTTCTTAGATATTATAAAAATTTTTTATCTACGTTTTTTATATTTAACAGTTGGCTGCAATGGTCTCCTCTCTCCTCCCCAATGTCTACATGTATATAATTTTATACTATAACATCAGCGCCCACCCCTTTGTGTATATATGTTGATTGTTTTTTGCGTTTTTTCTTTTTTCTTTTAGCCAATATGTGCCTATAGGTGTAGGCATTGGTAGTAATAACACGTAAAGTTTAAAGAAATGCATTAAATGTATCGCAATTATAAATTATTATATTTTCACTAAATTATATTATAATTTTTAAATTCAACATTTGCTTTCTTAAAATCTGTCAACAACTCTTATGAACATGTTCTCGTTAGTTGAATGTTAATAATATTCACAATGAAAATTTTTTATTAAAATACAATGTATTATCTTTATTCTATAAAGTGACTTCAATTTTTGAACTATTAATTAACTTTGAAATTCTATAAACTGTGCTGTTGCAAGATTCTTACTGAAGACTGCTTCGATTCTGCTACAAGTTTACGTGTTTATTCTCGTCATATGATTGCGCTCAACTTATGTCATTCTTATGTAATTCTGGGGTGAAGTGCTGCTGCAAGATTCTTACAGAAGACTGCCTCGATTCTGCTGCAAAATTGCGTGTTTATCCTCGTCATATAATTGCGCTCAACTTATGTCATTCTTATGTAATTCTGGAGTAAAGTGCTGCTGCAAGATTCGTACAGAAGACTGCTTCGATTTTTCTGCAAGTTTACGTGTTTATTCTTATTTTAGAATCGCATGTTTCGATTGGCAATCTGTTACAAATCTGACGCACGTTTCAGTCGCAATTAAAGAGTATAGCTGGATAAGTACGTTAAAATGGCCTGTCCTTCGATTTTTTTAGAATTTGGCCCATTTATTTATCATGTCAAAAAACTCCCATCCTGAAAGTTACAGCTCGCTAGACTCAAAATTGGCTTCCTAACCTCAAAAAATGTGATTTTCAGTTTTTTAAGCATATCTCTGCGAATTTTTAACCGATTTGGGTGATTCGAAATCGAGATTGAAAGGAATCATAATGCGCACATAAGCTTATTATTTTTAGAGGTTTTTGAAACCAAAACAAAACCTAAAAATGGGTTTGAAAATTTCTAAGTTGCGTAGAAAAAAAACTATTGTTTGGATTTTTTTTTAGTTCATCTCAAAGTCTTCTTTTTATTTAAATTTAGTACCATAAATTTTTTCAGATTTTTTAAAAGGGTGGAAAGTAATTAAAATGATGAAAAACTCAAATTTCCACTCATTTTTGGGATTTTTAGAGTATTTAAACAATTTCAAAGTACAATTTATGATGAAAAATGAGTTCAGCGACCCAAAATACCCTTTAATATGAGTTTTTGGTTACATTTTTCCACAATATATTGCTCGAATGTCGAAAACTAACCTCAAAAAACGCGTTTTGATATTGCATACGACGTAAAAACTCACGTTATCTCGGTAATGATCCAAGGTGTTGTCTTAATGTTTATTGAAAATATCATTTTTTTCTTCGAAAATGCTATATTATTAATGACATAAAAACTCACATTTTCCATATTTGACACAGTGCTTTTGATGTTAAGCTAAACACTAGCCTTTAAAATAAGTTATCTACCAACAAATTCGTTTAGATATAATGGTAAGTCAGGTTTCTGTTGAATAAGTGAGAGTATAAGCGCGAAAAAAATTAAATAAAAAACGCTGTCAACTGCCTTAGCGCAGTGCTTTAGAGTTCATTAAGTTCGAGTAATTAGACTTTATTTTTTAAAATGTAATTCTAATATAAAAAATGATTTACCAGTAATATTTCCTAATATTTTTATGAAACTCATCTTAATAAAGTTTCATAATTAAATTTGGCATTAAAAAAAATAATATGATGAAAAAAAAGCTTATTTGATAAATGAAAAAGCAAATCAATAGATCGTGCAAATTTTGGAACATATGCATCAAGTACTTCACGTAAAATAAAAAAAAGGAAAGAAAACCAAAATTATTTTAATTCTTTACTTATAAAAATTATTTAATGACAATTAATTAGTTTTGATTGTGGTCAAAAAAATTTGTATTAATAGAATATACAACGATATTACAAATAATATTAAATATTATTTAATACATACAACGATATTACAAATAATATTTAATATTATTTGTAATATCGTTGCATGTTCTATCAATACAAAATTTGATATCACAATTAATATTTAATACATACAACGATATTGCAAATAATATTTAATATTATTTGTAATATCGTTGTATGTTCTATCAATAAAAATTTTTTTGACTACAATCAAAACAGTTAAAGGTCATGACAGCTAAACATGCATAAACCATAACCATAAGGAACAAGAAGGAACAAGGGCGCTGTTGTCGTAGGGTGTAGTTGAGCATATCATCGGGTGGGAGGAAAAAGATCGTGATTGAGCCAAGCTCAAAAACGTAACAACTTGGCTTCGGCAACTAAGAAGTTGTAATTCAACTAAGCGTATGAAAAAATTGTAACTCGGGTTCGGCCATAAAAACGTTATAACTTTTATGCTTGAACATAGAAGTTATAACGTTTATTTATAATTACTACTTTTTTGAGCGCTAAGTTGAATTAGAACCTTTTCGTGAACAAAACCAAGTTGTTACGTTTTTAAGAGTTTAGCTGAGTTATGATGTTTTTCCGCCAACCCGACGATACGTTTAGTGGTTCTAGCCTACTGCATATAACTGAAAATTAAATATTTTCATTATTTTATTTTTAGAACAAAAAAATAACTTTATTCACATAAGTGTTTTTGAAATTTTCAAATGATTTTATATTTTATAATAAACTAATTAATTGACATTAAATAATTTTTATAAGTAAAGAATTAAAATAATTTTGATTTTTTTTCCTTTTTGCTTTCTCATAGAGAAAGCATTGTATCGATAAAAAAAATTTTTTTCTATTTTTTCATTAATTTGTACATATTTGAACTCGGTGAGTCGAAAAAAGTGGTTTCCAGAAAATGTCTGTATGTATGTGTGTGTGTGTGTGTGTGTGGATGTATGAATTCAGTTAGTAAACGGTATCTCGAGAACTACTCGATGGATTTGCTTCTAATTTTGCATGGAATTTAGTTTTGTGACTAACTTGCTGGGAAGCTATTGATAATTGGTTCTTCTAGCGTAGTTTTCGTTTTAGAGTTTAAAAAAAAAAAAAAAATTTCGATTTTTCATTTTTTGGTTTTTTTTGTGTTTACTACTCAATGAATTTGCTTCAAAATTTGCACGAAAATCATTTGTGATTGCCCGGATAAAATTAATTCTTAAAAACTGATTTTCTTAGCTTAGTTTTAATTTTAGAGCATTTTCAAATTTGAAAAAAAAAATGTTTTTATTTATTAAGCCAATAAAATCTTAAAAACTACTCGATGGATTTACTTTAAATTTTCCATACAATTCAATTTTTCGATCAACTGGTGCGGAAGCTATTGATAATTGGTTTTCTTAGCGTAGTTTTTTTTTAGAATCATTTTAAGAATTTTAAAAAAATTTCGATTTTTCATTTTTTTTGTATTTTACGTAAACTACTCGAAGAATTTGTTCGAAAATTTGTATGGAACTTAATTTCGACTGCCAAAAGTATAAAAAAAATTGTAAACTAATTTTCTTAGCGCACTTTTAATTTTAGAGCATTTTTAAAATTTTTTAAAAAATTTTTATTTATAATTTTTTTCTATTTTACGAAAATCATTTGATAGATTAGCTCCAAAATTTGTATGCAATTTATTAGCTACTGTCTGAAGAAAACAAGCTTTGGAAAAGTAATTTTCTCAGCGCAGTTTTAATTTCAGAGCACTTTGAAAATTTTCAAACAAATTTTTATTTTTCATTTATTTTCTATTTTTCGTAAACCATACTATAAATTTTCTCCAAAATTTTTATACAATTAATTCACTATTGTCTGAAAAAAATAAGCTTTTGAAAACTAATTTTCTTAGCGTGATTACAATTTTAGAAAATTTTAAAGATTTAAAAAAAAATTTCGATTTTTCTTTTCTTATTTTTTTTTATCCTACGTCAAGTACTCGATAGATTTGTTCTAAAAATTGCAGGGAAATTATTTGCGACTGCCAAAAGAAGAAAAATTTTCAAAAATTGATTTTCATAGCGTAGTTTTAGTTTTAGAGAATTTTTAAAATTTTGAAAAGTAAATGTTATTTATTTAACCAGTTAGATCTCGAAAATTACTCTATGGATTTGCTTCAAATTTTGTATAGCATCTATGTTTTAGTATAACTAGACGGGAAGCTATTGAAAATTGATATTCATAGAGTAGTTTTTTTATAGAGCCATAAACATAAACTGTATTTATATATAAATATGATTCCATTTTATAAAGATTAGAAATTTTGTTGTCATCATTCTTTTTATTACTACATTATATCATTTTTTCAATAGAACAAAGTTTTTTGTATTACTTGATGATTTAAAATAAATTATAAATGTTGAAAAAGCAAACAGCTAGCATATATGTTCGAAATTTATAAAGTACAATATGAGTAAATAATAATGTTAGACAATTTTTTAATGTTAAAATCACATTTAAACAAATATAAAAAAATTAATGAAACTCAAAGAGCTCTATGAGAAAGCATTCCGCCAAAGCACTTGGCAGCGTTTTTTATTTTACGTGAAGTACTCGATGCATATGTTCCGAAATTTGCACGATCTATTGATTTGCTTTTTCATTTATCAAATAAGCTTTTTTTTCATCATATTAATTTTTTTTAATGCAAAATTTAATTATGAAACTTTATTAAGATGAGCTTTATAAAAATATTAGGAAATATTACTGGTAAATCATTTTTTATATTAGAATTACATTTAAAAAAATAAAGTCTAATTACTCGAACTTAAAGAACTCTAAAGCACTGCGCTAAGGCAGTTGACAGCGTTTTTTATTTTATTTTAATTAATTAGTTTATTATAAAATATAAAATCATTTGAAAATTTCAAAAACACTTATGTCAATATAGTTATTTTTTTGTTCTGAAAATAAAATAATGAAAGTATTTAATTTTCAGTTATATGCAGTAGGCTAGAACCACTAAACGTATCGTCGGGTTGGCGGAAAAACATCATAACTCAGCTAAACTCTTAAAAACGTAACAACTTGGTTTTGTTCACGAAAAGGTTCTAATTCAACTTAGCGCTCAAAAAAGTAGTAATTATAAATGAACGTTATAACTCCTATGTTTAAGCATAAAAGTTATAACGTTTTTATGGCCGAACCCAAGTTACAATTTTTTCATACGCTTAGTTGAATTACAACTTCTTAGTTGCCGAAGCCAAGTTGTTACGTTTTTGAGCTTGGCTCATTTACGATCTTTTTCCTCCCACCCGACGATATGCTCAACTACACCCTACGACAACAGCGCCCTTGTTCCTTCTTGTTCCTTATTGTTATGGTTTATGCATGTTTAGCTGTCATGACCTTTAACTGTTTTGATTGTGGTCAAAAAAATTTTTATTGATAGAACATGCAACGATATTACAAATAATATTAAATATTATTTGTAATATCGTTGTATGTATTAAATAATATTTAATATTATTTGTAATATCGTTGTATATTCTATTAATACAAATTTTTTTGACCACAATCAAAACTAATTAATTGTCATTAAATAATTTTTATAAGTAAAGAATTAAAATAATTTTGGTTTTCTTTCCTTTTTTTTATTTTACGTGAAGTACTTGATGCATATGTTCCAAAATTTGCACGATCTATTGATTTGCTTTTTCATTTATCAAATAAGCTTTTTTTTCATCATATTATTTTTTTTAATGCCAAATTTAATTATGAAACTTTATTAAGATGAGTTTCATAAAAATATTAGGAAATATTACTGGTAAATCATTTTTTATATTAGAATTACATTTTAAAAAATAAAGTCTAATTACTCGAACTTAATGAACTCTAAAGCACTGCGCTAAGGCAGTTGACAGCGTTTTTTATTTAATTTTTTTCGCGCTTATACTCTCACTTATTCAACAGAAACCTGACTTACCATTATATCTAAACGAATTTGTTGGTAGATAACTTATTTTAAAGGCTAGTGTTTAGCTTAACATCAAAAGCACTGTGTCAAATATGGAAAATGTGAGTTTTTATGTCATTAATAATATAGCATTTTCGAAGAAAAAAATGATATTTTCAATAAACATTAAGTCAACACCTTGGATCATTACCGAGATAACGTGAGTTTTTACGTCGTATGCAATATCAAAACGCGTTTTTTGAGGTTAGTTTTCGACATTCGAGCAATATATTGTGGAAAAATGTAACCAAAAACTCATATTAAAGGGTATTTTGGGTCGCTGAACTCATTTTTCATCATAAATTGTACTTTGAAATTGTTTAAATACTCTAAAAATCCCAAAAATGAGTAGAAATTTGAGTTTTTCATCATTTTAATTACTTTCCTCCCTTTTAAAAAATCTGAAAAAATTTATGGTACTAAATTTAAATAAAAAGAAGACTTTGAGATGAACTAAAAAAAAATCCAAACAATAGTTTTTTTTCTACGCAACTTAGAAATTTTCAAACCCATTTTTAGGTTTTGTTTTGGTTTCAAAAACCTCTAAAAATAATAAGCTTATGTGCGCAATATGATTCCTTTTAATTTCGATTTCGAATCACCCAAATCAGTTAAAAATTCGCAGAGATATGCTTAAAAAACTGAAAATCACATTTTTTGAGATTAGGAAGCCAATTTTGAGTCTAGCGAGCTGTAACTTTCAGGATCGAATTTTTTTGACATAATAAATAAATGGGCCAAATTCTAAAAAAAATCGAAGGACAGGCCATTTTAACGTCCTTATCCAGTCCCTATACTCTTTCAACAGATATGCATTAAAATGAGGAAACAGACCACGCAAGTTCTGCGCAATCGTGCTTGCAACAGATTGTGTTACCAGGGCATTTTTTCGTAATAAGAATAGCAATTTTGCATTGAGTCCTATATAATGAATATTAAGGTTGAATGAATCTACTAGCCATCCTATAGAATGAGTAATTATCATATACAAGTACTTTTGTCGGGCCTTATTTTTGGGTCTTATTTGGGCTTTAGTATATGTATTTCTCTCCTCATCTGTGTTTCACTATATTTTGCTTTATTATCTTTTTTTCACTCTCTATTTTTTCTTCCTTTCCTCTTTCTTTTTAAGTATAGACTTTAATTTTGATATATTATTAGAGTCTACACTTGACTAGCTTCTAGACAAAAGAAAAAATTTTTTGTTCACAGCGCATCTCTAAATGCAGCTAAATTAAACTCAATCAGCTAATATTTGACTGGCGTTTTGCCAATTTTTATCTAAATTTCGTACAATTGAACTGACTTTAAGAATAAATTCGGCTATATTTCAGGTAAATTTATTCTACTTCTGCTTAGTTTTAACTAACTTACCAGGAGAGTATCTGAGTTGCAGGTCACAGATCTTGATAAAACTTTGGGATAAGTATTTAGGCATTAAAATATGAGTAAAACTACAGCAGTACGGTCTAACGCTTCGAAAAACTGAAGTTATAGACAATTGTTGATGGAACTAAAAATACCAATATCTCTACTATTAGGTAGGCAATCGTTTTCAAATTTTAACCAAGGCTTATTTACACCCATATCAACCTTCATGCCAAGTTTTATCTAAAACTCTATGTTTGTCCCCCTACCGATAGTACTCCCTTAAGAAAAAGGAAAATATGAAGTTTTATTTTTGTTTATTCATTATTGTAAATTTTCAACAATATTGATTATAGACGTTGTATATATATATGGGACATTTCACGCCAACTGAGTAAGCAAAAAAATAAAAATCGCTGAAACTCTGAGAATATATTCTTTCTGTTACCCGAAATATGTAAAAAAATTTTCAATGATCTAGATTGAGAGGATCAAGAGCTATAGATCCTTGAAATTTGAAAATTTTTCGGAAAAGTCCCTACTTTATGATTTTTTTTCTGAAAATCCTGATGTTTTAGAGAGAAATTCATAAGAATAATTCTTGTTGTAAATGAAGAGGAGAGTTGGCATGAGTTTTTACAGACCTAAATTTTGAAGTTTTCTATTGGTTCTTACATGTATTACATGGTAATTGTAATTACTCACTGTTTGCCACTTCGGAAATTGCTTTTCGAGGGCTTATTTTCTTCTATTTTTTATGGACTTTGAAATAAATTTTGGTTCGTGTAAGCAAAAGTCACCAATGAGGAGTTATGACAGTTTGAAATATATATTTTCATGTGTAATTTATTTTCAATATGAAAAATAAATCATACATGAAAATATATATTTATATTCTATATGAAAAATAAATCATACATGATAATATAGATTTCAAACTGTCTTAACTCCTTATTGGTGGCTTTTGCTTACACGAACCAAAATTTATTTTTAAGCTCATAAAAAATAGAAGAAAATAAGCCCTCGAAAAGCAATTTCCGAAGTGGCAAACAGTGAGTAATTACAATTACCATGTAATACATGTAAGAACCAATAGAAAACTTCAAAATTTAGGTCTGTAAAAAATCATGCCAACTCTCCTCTTCATGTGCAACAAGAATTATTCTTATGAATATCTCTCTAAAACATCAGGATTTTCAGAAAAAAAATCATCATAGTAGGGACTTTTCCGAAAATTTTGAAAAATTTTCAAATTTCAAGGATCTATAGCTCTTGATCCTCTCAATCTAGATCATTGAAAATTTTTTTACATATTTTGGGTAACTGAAAGAATATATTCTCAGAGTTTCAGCGACTTTTATTTTTTTGCTCTCTCAGTTGGCGTGAAATGTCCATAATATATATATATATATATATATATATATATATATATATATATATATATATATATATATATTAATGTTCGTTAAATGTACATGATGTATATGACTATCATATACATGTCATTGTATATACTGTTGCTTATATATAGTTTATCTTTGAATAAATATATTATTTGTTTGAATCATTAAATATAAATATTGAAATTCTCGATTTATATTGAATTTTATCCTTTATTTTATTTACCAATGTCATTTCTGAGCTCTTGCTTGATACTTTTAATTAACTACATTACACATCACATTATAGTGATGAATTGCAGATCATTTCAATTGAAATTATTTTTGAAAAAAACAATTTTTTTTTTGCAATAAATTTTTGAGGCATCACTGAAATCGAGTAACGTTAATATATTATAGGCTCAGAATGTCTAAGAAACATATCTAAAATGGTTAAAAATGTGTGAAATTTCAAAATTAATTTTAGTTTTGTGAAAAATCAAAGGTTTAATGGATTTCCCTATATATAAATATATATATATATATTGTAACGAGGCAAATTGCACCTGTTACAATGCGCGAGAAAAAGAATAATTTTTTTAGAAAATTTAAAAAGCCAAAAGCAAAAGTCGTCTCTCGCTTTATGGTCACAAATTATGGTTCAAATATTTAAAGATTGCTTTTCGAAAATGTATTTTGATTTTACATGCGTCTAAGGATAAACCAATATCTACCACATCAACAAGGCAAGAAAAGTTCCTCCTTGCACTGGTCTTATTCCGACAGACTTGAGATGGAAAAGATAAGTAAACCCTTCCTATTATTATAATAAATTATTTTTCTTTCAATATAAGGTAATTTGCCTAAGACAACTAGTAATTAATAGTAAATGTATATATGCATTTCCAGAATCATGGCGTATTATTAAGCTATGATAGGCATTTTTATGCATTTTTGAAGGATACTATCTACCTAAAGGAAAATGTGCTCTTCAATAGTTACAAATGAATACAGAGGTACTATGTAGGTATACATAGCTAACAGTACACTCTAATATATTTAGAATAAATTATTATATTTGTGGAATTTTCCACTACAAGAAACTAAATTCTGAATTTTGTTTCAGCTTAAGGAAAGAACAGGGTGCTCACGGCTCTCTCCCTAAATCTCGATATTACACAGCGAGTATCGTCGGGTTCAAGGCCAGCGCAAGGTAGGAGAGAAATTTCTTTTATATTTTAGAAATATGTGAATTCCAAAGATTTGACAATTTATAAAGAAAAATACAAATTTTGGATAATTATTTTGAAAAGAAAATAAAAGAAGAAAAACCACTGGTAATTTATTTAAAAGAAAGAATAATAATTTTTAATTAAATAATAAAATTAAAAAAGAAATCAATTGTAAAATTACTAACAAGGAACGGAATTTACCCAAATGAAAAGAGACAAAAAAATTTAAGTTTAAATTATAACGTATTTTATTTTTCTTAATGGTACAAATTCTCAGGCAAGCTCACGCTTCGACAGCTCAAACTCAACTGACTCTTGCGCGCTTGTTCTCAAGCTCCGTGCTATTACTCCCCACCTTTCTCGAGTTCAACAAAGGAAAAACCCCCCACTACAAATCTTAACGCTATTTTTCTTTCTCGCGATCCCCACCATATTTCCCGTCTAAGCTTTATGGATCGGCAAAAATGCGGCCTCATACATGTCTTATGACACTTCTGAGCACGCGGGACTCTTATTTTTAAACAAAGGAGCTTAACTCCGTTTTCGAGTCAAAAATGGCCCTTAGTTTATCTCTCACTTGCGCGATAGATAAACCTAGACCGGCGCCTGAGTCGCCCTCAAGCCGACCTTACAGTCGACTCTAGACGGGTAAAACAAAGACGGAAAATATGGTTTTCAAATATAATATAATTTGGAAAAATAACGAAATATTAAGTAATGTGTTCTCACTGTCGTAGCGTGTGCTTTTACAAAGTTTTAAACATTTTTGTTACAAAGTAAATAAATTTTTATTTTTATTTATTTATTTATTTATTTTTACTTTTTTTTTTTTTTTTTTATTTAAATCAACTTAACAAATCTAATAAATTGATCAACTTAATTACTGTTGAATTAACAATAACATTACGCATGGATAACATTGTAGGTGCTACGGATCAAAAGTTAAAACTAAAAAACCTCATTTTTTTCGTGTTTTACTTGTGTCTCCCCTTGAATATCACCGAGAGGTACCTCGTAAGGTATTAAATAATATATTCATTTTTTCTATCTAGATACTTGTAAAATTAGTTGAACTGCCTCTTTGAGGCATTGTTAATATTTATTTGTGTAAAACATTTAGCAAGCTAATTTTATTTATCATCGATATCTTTTGGCCTAGGTCGTTGAAAATAATTATTTATTATTAATTAGTATCACTCAGCCCTTTAGGCACTTTATAATTTTTGTTTTCCTAAACCCATTGTAAATTTTTATAGCTTTAAAAAAAAATCTTTTACCCTATCTCAAAAATAAAAAATATTTTGTCAAAAATCTAAACGGATTTAATACAATCAACTGTAAAAAAAATCTATTATAATATCTCTAAAAAAAGGCTTTACCATTATAGATAATAAAAAAGTGGGAATTTAATTATAACAAAAATACATTTGAAAAAATACTGAAATCAATAATGTGTGGTCAAGTTTTAATATGATTTAAAATAATACTTACAAATGATATTGTACCTATATTTTGATGATAATAATGAATTAATAAAAAATTTCTTTATTAAAAAAAAAGTATAAAAAAGCCATATAAAATAGAAGAAAGAAGTAAAATGATTAAAAAAAAGCTATGGGACGAAGTCTCTGTTGCGATAGAAGGTAGTTTTACACCTGATGGTGCCAAAAAGAAATTTAAATCTTTAACAGATGCTTTTAGAATTATATTACGTAATGAAAAATGTCCTAGCGGCTCAGCTTGTAGAAATACTGTTGAAAAATGGACTCATTATAAATCAATGGAATTCATGAGAGATAATTTGAGTCTAAGAAAAACTATATCAAATTTAGAAGAAACTGAAACTACATCAAACTATGAAGCAGGTATAGAATTAGACGAGTTGAACTCATCAAATGAATTTGAAGATGACAATATGTTTCCTAATAAGCATAACAAGACTTCAAAACGAAAGAAATCTGCAGCAGCAAAAAATGAAATGTTATGCGAGTCATTTGGTAAAGTAGCAGAGGCTATAGCTACATCTTCAAGATCAATTGTTCTACCAAGGCCACCATCACCACCTGCAGTAACAGAAATAGATTCATGTTTGAGTGTAATAGGCTGTCGTTTAAGAAAAATTCCAGAATATAATCAGTTTGAAGCAACGCAAGATATGTTGAATTATTCAATGGAAGTACTTGGAAAATATAATGGATAAGCGATCAAATACACACATGTTATTAAGTTGTGAAATTATTTTTATTTATTAGAATTTTAGTGTTCTATAAAGTTACTTATAGTCAAATATTTTCTTAACCAAAGAATATTAATTAATTAAATAAAATAAAAGACTGAAAATTGATTTTTGAATCATGTATCTCTTAAAAAAAACAAATTACTTAATAGTTAATCAACTTTTTCTAATGTAGGGAAAAATAAGTTTTAGTTACGGTTGCAGAATTTGTAAAAACATATCTTTTGCATAATACAAAAACAATTATAGCAAATTGAATAAAAGTCAATATGTACAAGTATAATATATACAAGTGAATAAAATAAAGTATTTGTGTCTTCCTTAATTGATAAAAATAAAGTTATGTAATTTCATATGTTATAAAAATAAAAATATTTTATTAAAAAACATTAATTTTTATATCATTTATTTCCAAAAAATTGTATACCATCGTTCTATAACCTTACAAAATAAATAAATAGTTCAGAATTCAGAATAAACTTTTCACAATTGAAATAGGTATTATTTAGACTAATTACAATTATCATACTGCCAAGATACCGCTCCTTCACTATTAAAATAAGCACAGAATTTATCTCGAATAGCAATAGCAGAATGGCTACTTGTATTTGTTCCTGCTCTTCTTATATCCTGGAACGACCAGTGACCTGTCAATGTATTTTGCAAATCACAATCAACCACATCAGTGTCATTATCTTCTCTTCTTAAGAAATTATGAAAACAAACTGCAGCTTGTATACCAAATGTATTTTCTATAGTACGTCCAGCACAACTGAGACGATAATTATAAATTTGTCTTTCTAAAGTTAAGTTTTTTCCTGGATAAGGTCGGAGCATATACTCTGTTAAAGGGAAAGCCTCATCTCCTACTAGAAAATACGGTAAGCTCGGTCCTTCTTCTGATATTGACACAAATTTTCAAAATCTTCTGCTATTGACAACCAGTTATCTGCAGTCAATGATGCTGGGAGCACAAAACGGTGGAGGCAATTCCATATAGATTGACAAGTTTCTCCAATAATTTTACTAATAGTTATCAGACCTCGCAAATAATGATATTTAAGAGAGCTCATCAGGTCTCCAGATGCTAAATATCTATAATTATAATACACATGAATTAGTGTTTTTAGAGATTTGAGAAAATATATTATATTCACTTTCACACACACATATTTATATATATATATATATATATATATATATATATATATATATATATACATATACATCGATAAAATGATAAATACATAATATGCTCCTTTTAGTTACCTCAGTGTGATACATAATCGTTCTCCAGGGCTCACAGGTTCTCTTATATAAGTTTGTTTATAAATACTTTGACCAACAATACACAGAAGTTCTTCAAACTGAGTAGCAGTCATACGAAAATAATCATTGAATGGCACTTCTCTTGTTTGTAAAATAGGAAAGATATATTCGTAAAATCTGTGAAAAATTCTTTGCTGCAAAACTTCATCAATCCATATACGTTTTTGAGAATAAACTTTTTTTTCTATTAGCTATTGCTAACATTAACACTGTAACTACTGCATTGATATTTTTTTGTCGTTTATTTTCCTTTTCCACTATATTTACACACTCTTTCATCCATGCATAAAGTTTATTGTTATACATAATTATCTGCAAAGAATAAATCTCAGATGATTAGAGGTTAAGATTTTCTAGCATTGACATAAACAACGTTGACTGAAACATCAGATCAGAAGCTTGCTATATATATATATATATATATATATATATATATATAAAATACATAGAGTGATAGATTCGTCTCACCGTTTTAGCTTTTTAGCTTTCTAGCGTGACATGAAAAGGAGCCTTAAGTATTATTTTAAATCATATTAAAACTTGATCACACATTATTGATTTCAGTATTTTTTCAAGTGTATTTTTGTTATAATTAAATTCCCACTTTTATATTATCTATAATGGTAAAGCCATTTTTTAGAGATATTATAATAGATTTTTTTTACAGCTGATTGTTTCAAATTAGTTTAAATTTTTGACAAAATATTTTTTATTTTTGAGGTAGGGTAAAAGATTTTTTCTTAAAGCTAACTTGCCGTAATTTTACCTTTTTAAAGGTTTTTTTGGGGAGAGATATCACAACTTTTTCAAAGTCGAAAATTCTCATCTCAATAAATTTATTAACTTTACCGATAATCTGATACTTTAATATAATAACCCTAGTTTTATAACTAATTGTATCAACCCAATTTTTATGTATTTATAAAATATTTGTTTTCGAAAAAATTTTAATCTTATTTTCTTCAAGTCTTTCAAATTAATCAACTATTATTCACAAAACTTATTTTGTCACTAAATATCGTATGAAGAACTAATGAATTACTTAATAATGTTTTAAAATATGCAAATATTACTTTTTTATTTGTTGTTGTTTTTATTTTTAAATACCAAATCGGTATTACCGACTTTAGAATTTTGCCGCTTTCAACTGTTGAATTTTAAGTGCGGGACGTTTTACTACGCACACGCGAACTGATCATGAACGCCCGTGATTTCGCGGCAGCTCGTCAGCTATATAGATAGAACGAGAGATTAAATTCTTGTATTGCTTATTTACGCGATGTCTTTATACATTTAGCATGTTCTGAAGGCATTCGTCTGAATACATGCGTTCATTATTAACAGATACATAACTCGTATTCTCTTTCTTTTTCTTACTCTCTATACTCTCTTTCTCTCTCTCACTTATTAGCAATCGCAGAACTCGTATTCTGTCTCTTTCTCTCACATCAGACGAAAAACTCTCCGAAGCTCCATCATTCTCTAACATCCGCCGGAAATCTGAAACAACCCGATATAGAAAAGAAATCGACAGACTAACCTGTAATAGTATAAAAAAATCATAAAAAATTGACTTTTGGCCATGTCTTTTTATTATCAGATAAAACATTAGATCATTTCATGCATACTTGTAATCAAATAATATATAAATATTGAAAACATCATTTACTCAAAGTTTTAATCTTCGAACATCACAAATTCAAAGTCAATAGGGAAAGCCGTAGCGCTAACTCGCCATTAGGAGCGCTACTACGCTCCCTGATGTTAAGTTTTCTTTAATATAGAAAATTGTAATTACTTAACCTTTAGAGGACGGGGGGTGGCCCTTAAAGGGGACACAAACTATTTAATGTTTAAATGTTTATTTTGTAAGGGTGGGTTTCATTTGGGAGAATATAAATATGTATAATTAAATAAGAGATAATAGTTGGTTTATAAACCCCAAATCCTGAGATTCTCCAGCCTACAAAGATAATAATAATGATATAATAAGGGAATTAAACACTCTACCTTTAATATTCTAACCAATTATAAGATCACTTCAATAAATAAATTAATAAACGTCTAATTATAAAGAGTAAAACTCACTAAATAAACTTTGAATAATTTAATTAAAAGAGTTTAAGTTAAGGTTGTATGGGCTATACAGTCTGTGTCAAAAGTTAGTTTCTTAGAAAATTGTCTATATTTTTTGGTAGAAAGTAATTATCTAATTTTTAGCTTAGTAACTTATTGGATAATATTAAAACAATCATTTCAAACTTTGATTCATTTAAATATAATGAATAATTAAAGAGTTATAACATTTTAAAGTTTATAAATTTTACACAAATCTAATGCAATCATAAATAATAATGCCAAACTTTCAAAAATGATTTTATTTGACTGCAACAAAGTTTATTTTGTTCAGTTTAAAATTTATAATCTATTGACGAGGATAGATTTTTTATTTTTATTTTTTATTAAAATTTATTGCTAATTTTCTATGATAAAACAGTAAGTACCGTCTGAGACATATACATTTTTTCGCAGAAAATTAGCAATAAATTTTAATAAAAAATAAAAATAAAAATTCCATCCTCGTCATTAGATCCTAAATTTTAAACTGAACAAAATAAACTTTGTTGCAGTCAAATAAAACCATTTTTGAAAGTTTGGCATTATTATTTATGATTGCATTAGATTTGTGTAAAATTTATAAACTTTAAAATGTTATAACTCTTTAATAATTCATTATATTTAAATGAAACAAAGTTTAAAATGATTGTTTTAATATTATCGTATAAGTTACTAAACTAAAAATTGAATAATTACTTTCTACCGAAAAATATAGACGTTTTTCTAAAAAACTAACTTTTGACACAGACTGTATAGCCCATACAACCTTAAAGCCATAAACAAATTTCTTTATAAAACAAGTTATTATTAGTTTAAACTATTAAGCAATAATAATACTTTGACTCTATTTAATATTATAAAAATTAAACAACGGATGCAACACGTGCTCAATATATATTTTAGGTTATGTAAGGGTGGAGCTCGAACAGCAGTGCGTATCCCAGATTACGCAATCATCTTGTTGGTGGCGCTAGTGTCGAATTTCTTCTGATTCTTTCTCTCTTTGACCTTTGATAGGCGTTTCGTAGAAGTGAGGTTATATACTTTGTATAAAAAAAAATATATATATATATATATATATATATATATATATATATATATTTTCTTCTTATAAAGTAGATTACACAATTTTTGATTATAGATAAAATAATAATAAAGAAAATCTTTCTTAAAAAAAAAATTTTTTATATATATAGGAGCAGATTCTATAGTTAATGTTGAAATATACTATTAAATTTAATTTTAGATTGGATATAAGGGATAGTGAAAGAATACAAATCTTTATTAACTTTTTCACGTTTATAAAGAAAGATTTAAAATAGGATTGAACACTTTCCGTCGATATACAATGCTTTAAGTTAACACAATTTCTTTTAATTTGGAGGTTAAGTAACCACGTGGCTATTATGATAGCCGACCGTCGTTCTTCACTATACACTGCAAATTACACTATTCATACAAAAAAAAAACAAATTCTATTTATTATTTTTCCGCTAATTTTCTCTTTTTAATTTAGATTAATCATAAATCGTTATTTTTCTTCGAGAGAGAGAGATTACGAGCTAAAATCACTGATTAATTTCTCACAAGTAATACAAAAAAAAATTATTTAATTAGATAGTACCTTTTCCTGAGTAGATTGGGTCGTAGCCATCACCTCAATTCAACAAAGAAAGAAACTCGTCAATTATATAGACAAGGTATAATCCCAGCAAAGACGCTACGTGGGTTTCAAGATGGCCAGCAATCTCTCTGGTACAATATAGGCACACGCAATAGAGGTAGTAGATCTCCGCAAAAGAGAATAAAGTCCAATAACGATAATCAATAAAAAAAAACTATTTAACACCGTTCAATTTACTATAGAAAATATTCAACAATCAAAGAAAGCAACAATTAACAAATTCAACAACTCTAACAACTGTGAGAAAATTTAATAGTTAGCAAAAATTCAACTGCGATACGAAGCAAAAAAAATGACTTGATAGCACGATGACTAAAACGACAATGAGGCACGAAGAAGAAGGAAGCGAACGCTGAGCATCAGTGGCTCCTTCTTCTTTATTGCTCTCCTTGTTACTCTTGTTATTTCCTATCTACTATCTTTTTCTATTTCGCGACTCTCTAATCAAATAAAGTTCTTTTCATCACCTTATTCGGGTGTAGTTTGCTACTCGCTAGTCAAATTACATGTTATTTCCTGTTACTAGTGTAGTATTTTTACATTTTATTTGTTACGCCCTCTGCGCGCGTGATTTAATTGAATATTAATGATATGTTAGATGTTAATAATTATTGAAATTTCTACTTCTTATAAACATTAAATTTTTAATTAGTTACTTTATTAATTTATTCAAACAATTTTTATGTCATCAATATTCAACTAATTTACGCTATTACAAATCTTTATTATAAATAAAAAATATTTTTTAAAGTACAGTAGCGCCACTTGTAAAATTAAAAGAAAACAAAGTAAAAGAAATTTATTTAACTTTATGTTCGAATCTTATTAGTACGCGAGTGCCCTCTATATAGATATACTCCTATGCTATGCTAAGCATTATTCATTTCCCCTATTTATAATATAATTCAATTTTTAATCTAACTAATCTCTTTTTACCATACACGTTCATACTACGTTCCTGACTTCGCTCCGCTCATTACATCATTCTATTTCTATCTATCTCTCTCTCTTTCTATCTCTTAACTAAACTGCGCGAGCGCCACATTAATATATTCGCGCGAGCACGTGTTCTTATTTCCACGCCGTTGGGACCGCTCTGCTACTTCCTAGACGTGGTAAAACCGTCTTCTGCTAGCAGGTATCAGTCGTACTATTCGCTGATTGTGTGTTCATAGTGAGAATGTGTGTGTGTGCATAGTTGTTTCTTCATCAGTGCCGTCAGCCGGTAGTCCAACATACATGGCTACTTGGCAATAGGCCATATGATCAGCTGTGTACACCCAGGGCTCAGCACCGAAAACAACAACACAACAGAATTATTTCTCTGTTGGTTCCTTACGGTGGGCTTTGCTGCTGTCACGAGTGTGGTGATTATTATTTTATGAATTCACACGCTCGGAGAATTATGTATGATTTTTATTCAACAGGTTTTTAGTGAAGAATTATTTTATAATAATAAAAACAAAAAACATTATTGTGACGTGAAAATACCACGTCACAATTTTAATGTTCAAATGTTTATTTTAATGTTTGAATGTTTATTGTAATGTTTAAATGTTTATTTTAATGTTTAAATGTTATTTTAATATTTAAATGTTTATTTTAATGTTTAAACGTTATTTTAATGTTTAAATGTTTATTTTAATGTTTAAATGTTTATTTTAATGTTCAAATGTTATTTTAATGTTTAAATGTTATTTTAATGTTTAAATGTTTATTTTAATGTTTTAATATTTATTATAGTTTATGTTCTCGGAGTGATCCCTAAAAGGACCACCCCTGTCCTCTGAAGGTTAAAGGAAAATTCATATTTTATTTGTAGTTGGAAAAGTTATATGTTCGTTCAGTCCTAAACCTGCACAGCCCAGTTTACTGTCGTTTGATCTCACAACTCTCCTTATGAGAGGCCAAGGCATATGTATTAAAAGAAATATTTAATTAGATATATAAAAATTCATAAAGTAAAATTAGGGAGAGCCACTGCTTCTTTTCGTTCATTTTCACGGTGCCTGGCGCTCAAATGCTTGCATTATTTGAATTTTGTAGGTCTCAATCGGATTGGACCTTCATTATTATATGTCTAATTATTTTTTTCTTAATTGCATATTTTTCTTGCTGATGACCGGGAGATTAGGGAAGGATTTTCTCTCCTCTTAAATCCCCCGTTATAATATATATATATATATATATATATATATATATATATATATATATATATATATATATATATATATATATATATATATATACACAGGTCGTTATTTCCCGAAACTTACTGAGTATCGCTCCCAACCCTTAGATCGATGTGTTTATACTAAAAATTGAAAAAGCAGCTGGAATACCTTGTTGGAATAGAGATTTAACCTTGCCGAATCGCAAAAAACCGTATTTTTTATTGTTTTTTCTTATTTTTCTTTTTTCTACTACTGCTATGACTGAAAAAAATTTTTTGAGACCCTTTTTCACACTTTTTCTATTGCCGTAAGTTAAAATAATATCTTATAGGGTGATTTTAGAGCCAAGAAAAATTTTTTTTCCAAATTGTTGCTCTTGAAATATTAAAAAATTTTACTCAAACGGGTTTATTCTCGTGTATTTTGAGGTTAAAAGTACTTTATAATTTTTTTCATTCAAACAACCAACATAACATTAAAGTAGGCTTAAAGATCTTCAATTTTCTTTTTTATAAAAGTTTCTAGGTGCTTCTGATACTGAGATATGGCCATTTGAATTTGATAGGAAATTCGTAGAATAAAATCTGTAAACATCGTGAGCATGCATTGACTATCAACTCGCTCTGATCACAAATTCAGTTTCAAAGCACATAGAAACGGTCTAAGTAAAGCAAAATGAAGGTCTTAATTTCAACAAAAAAGTGGCGCTGGTGTCTTTTGCACAGTCAGAGTTATGAAATCAGTAAATACCCATATAGAAATAATTTTCGTAAATATCTGTAAATATCTGTAAATATTTCTAAATAACTGTAAATAATTAATAAAAAGTATTGAGACTCAAACATTAATAAAAGTTATTTACACTTATTTATTATTATTTACAATCATTTATAGTTATTTAGTTATTTACGATTACTAAATGATTTTAAAAGTTATTTACTATTATTTACAAACACTTACAGTTACTTACTCTTAATTACTATTATTTACTATTATTTACAATTTTCAAAATTTTTAGGTAAGTAAATAGTTTTCTGTTATTTACAATTATTAACGATGATTTACAGTTATTTATAGTTATTTACTTTCGTTGTCTTAGATAATTTTTCGGAACGCATGTACGCTTACCGCTAAGTGATTTTTTCCGAAGGTGTACCTAAAATGACAACGTCGCATATTTGGTCTATGGCGCAAGCGAACTATGAATTATACATCGAGTTTCGAATCATCAATCTTTGCAACTTCGTCAATTGCACTCTGTTGGCAAAACAGCATCAAAATTTTTTAATTATCCTGTCAAATTTATAATTATATAAAAAATATGAATTGAAACTAAATTTTAATTTGAATTATGCTGTGAAATATATAATTGTATAAAAAAAACAATTGAAAATAAATTTTAATAATTATAAATAATTATAAAATTAAAAAATAAAGCAAAATTTGTTCTTTATTTAGAACTTCAAATAATATAACATCAAACTTTTATAATTTTTTATTATCAAAACTTTTAATAAAATTTATGATTTTTTTAAAAATAATCAACTACATTAATTTCAATATAATTTAAATTTATAATTGTAATACATAAACTATGTTTTAATACAACTTTTTATTAATTAAATATATAAATATTATTGAGATATTATTGAGATATTATTTGATTGGGATGTAACCAACAATTACACAAAGAAAAACCTCAGTACTTATTTCAGAAAAGCTTTATTCAATATTATAATTATCACTCCACGATCAAAACCTCTCCTTCTTTACTCTAGCAGAGCTGTTGTTAAACTGATTGTGTAGCGAAGTACAGACACATGAGGAGAAAGGAAAGGTGGCGCTACTGTCCACGGCAAATTGTCCAACGATAGACACACAAACAAGAAACACAAATATGCGCATAATCCTAACACTCCCTTCCGCATATTTAGGGTTGAACTCCAGCTATTTCTCCACTTCCCGCTAACTCCTTTTACCCTTTAGGTCCTACAACAAATGAAAAACAATTAAGGTATATGTATATTTATATATTTAGGATTAATTTTATTAATCTAGCATGCAACTCGAATGATAAGGGCTTCGTCAACACACCCGCAATCTGTTCTTTTGAAGCTAGCCAATTTACTTTGACCAGGCCTCTCGTGACACATTCTCGTACATAATGTTCCTTGATCTCGGTCATATGTCTAAGCTTTCCACCTCCTCCCGTTTTCACACTGGCCTCTGCTGCTCGATTATCACACCACAAGGTCATTGGTGTGAACTCGTTATTTAAAAATCTGTTTAATGAGTTGTACAGAGAGATTAATTCTTGACAGCAGTCGCTCATGGCCACATATTCGGCCTGACAAGTTGACAATGCAACATACTGTTGTTTCTTGGTTCTCCAAGCGACTGTGTCTCCGTACAACTTAATGACATATCCACTTGTTGTCGAAGATCCTTTACAATCTCCAAAACTCGCATCCGAAAATCCTTGCAACTCGTCCCTTTCTCCAAAATAGTTTAGGCCTATGGTTTTTGTACCCTTTAAATATCTGAAGACTCGTTCCAGCATTTTCCATTCTTTCTCAGTGGAACTAATCTGGTGTCGACTGAGTACATTGACCGTATAGGCGATATCCGGCCTGCAGGTATTAGCCAAGTAGAGCAGTGTACCTACTGCTTCTCTATAAGGACGATTGTTGTTATTTTCAGTTGTTATCATCGAGTTCGAATCTTCCTTTTCCTCGTGATCTTTTCTGTCTCGATTAGCCACTTGATTCGTAACCATTGGTGTTCTTTGCGGATGTCCCTTATCAAATTCAAATTTAATCAGCATTTTCTCAATATATTTCACTTGTTTAATACTTAGAATTTTCTCCTTTCGGTTTCTGTGTATTTCTAGTCCTAAGAATACTTTAGGTTCTCCAATGACCGTCATTTCAAACTCGTTCATCAGTTTCTCCTTTATCTTGTTAAGTTTTTCTTCATCATTGCTGACTAGTATAACATCGTCTACATATAATACCAGTATCAGTAGTTTGTTGTTTTCGCACCAAGTGAACAAGCATGGTTCATCATCATACGTTTGCAGATTGAGTTTGATTGCTGTTTTCCGAAATTTCTCATTCCAACATTTTGAGCTGACTTTCAGCCCATACAGAGCCTTTTCGAGCTTGCATACCTTTTCTCGTCTCGTCTTAGTGGGATAGTCTACACCTTCTGGAATTTCCATATAGACTTTGTTGTTCAATACACCATTTAAAAAGGCTGTTTTGACATTCATTTGACAGATTTCCATATCAAACCTATTTGTGATAGCTAGTACCGACCTGATCAATGGCAGTCTAGAGACTGGAGCATATGTTTCTTGAGGGTCGTAAACATTTCTGTCTTTAAATCCTCTGATTACTAGCCTAGCTTTATACTTGATGTTACCCTCAGGATCCTCCTTTTTCTTAAGAACTCACTTAGAATCTATGATGTTAGGTTTCTTTCCATTTTTCGTCTCTGGTCTATCGATTGTTCGCCAAACATTGTTTTTGTATATTGAATTTAACTCATCCTCAATAGCTTCCATCCATCGTTGTTTATCTGCCGAATTCATGGCTTCCTTATACGTAGTTGGATCTCCATTTATTTCAGCTAACAGTGCTGTGGTTGTTTCTGTAGTTTGTTCAGTTTTCTCGTTGTTTCTGTCTTTTTCCTTTCTTGGACGACCTCTTTCTCTTGTTCGTACTCCCTCCGTTCTCGTTGTCTCGTTTTTCTCTTCTTTGTTGAATTCTACAAACCATGTATTTCGATTAACTTCCTTATCCAAAGTTTCCCAGTTATTCAATTCTCGACGTTTATATTTATCAGCAAAGACAAGTCTTTCATTAAACCTGACATCACGACTCTCGTAGAATTTTCCTTCCTCTGGCTTGAATAAAACATAGCCTGTTTCCTTGTAGCCAACCAGGACCGTTCTACTTCCAATACCTTAAAATTTCGGACCTGTTTTCCTTTGCACTTTCATGTATGCCAGACTGCCAAACCTCTTCAGTTGGTTGATGTCAAATTTTCTATTTGGAGCAAATTTCTCCATTGGGGACTCCATGTTGTTTGAAGTATGTGGTAGTCTGTTATATGCGAACACAGCAGATCCCAGAGCTAAATCCCACATGTTTTCTGGCAGTCCTGAGTCATACATCAGGGCTCGTACCTTCCTTTGGATAGTCTGGTTAAACCTTTCGGCAACACCGTTATGTTGAGGTGTGTCTGGACAAGCCAATTGGTTCTCAGCTCCTAATTTCTGCAAAACTTCCACAGTGTATCCTCCTGTATACTCGGTTCCTTGATCAGTTCTTAAGTAACAAACTTTGACGTCCTTTCCTAACAAATTTCGAGGACTCCTTATAAAAGACTCCAAACAATGGCCAGTTTTGTCCTTGGTCTTCATTGGATAAGCCATTGCTAGTCGAGAGTAGTCATCTATGAACACGGATATAAATCTATACCCTTTTGGGTAAGTGCTTGGACTAATTGCACCCATTACATCTGAGTGTATTATTTGAAGTGGTTCTGATGCTCGTTGTCTGGTTGTGTTGAACGGTTTTCTATTCATCTTAGATATCATACACACTTCGCAATCCAATATTGAATCGTCGAAGGTTGTTTCCTTTAAATCCTTAATTTCATTGTATCTTTCTTGCAACTCCTTTAGATACTTAAGCGATGCATGTCCCATCCTAGCATGCCATATCATGGCGTTGCTGTAGGAAGGAATTGTTTCGACAGTTCTTGATTTTTCTTGATCTGGTACATCCTTATCAAATTCTTGTATCTCCTTTGTGTTATTTATAATTCTGTCTCGTAAAGTGTTGTTGAAATCTGAAACTCCTTCAATCTTTGTATCTTTATCTTCGTTACCTTCGTCTTCTTTTTTCCTTTTGTTACTTGAGTCTTCCTTGTCGGACTTGATCCTTGTGATTGCGTATGCCACAGTCTTGTTTGTTGTAGTGTTTTTGCTTTCGTTTCCTTCTGTTGTTTCCAACTCTATTATCCAATAGGGCCTCTGATATATTCCCGTGATGAAGGATTCATTCGATACTGGATCATAGATATCAATCTTTTTATTGTCCATATATATACTTAAGCCTTGATCAACAAATTGTCGTAGCGAAATCAGATTATCTGATAAATTTTCAGCATATAGAACGTTATCCATTTTTATTTCTTTGTTTTGACTCGTTAAGCCTTGCATGACTCCTACTCCTTCTGATTTTAAATTAGCACCATTGTCCTTATTCGCACATTTAATCTCGCTTTGATATTCGTTAAAGGTTTTAAAAATCAGTTTCGAGTTTGTCAAGTGTTGAGTTGCTCCAGAATCAGCAAGAAATTGCGTTACTTTAGTCAAACCCTTATCATTCGATTTAAGTCACACACTCTTACATGCATTTTCAACTTTCGTGTCTAATCCTCGTTTTTTCTCGTTTAACTCCGAGCACTCACCGTTCTCTTTATGAGCATCCTTTTCTTTACGTGATTCGTTACCCCTTTTCTTATCGTATGCTTGTTTGTTAGGGTTGGTGTTTGCGTAGTTCTTGTCGTGCAGTTTAATTTTCTTCGTTCGATATTCATCCTTAGTGCTATTTTTCCTTTTATAACCGCGTGTACGTCTGTTATGCCTATCACCTCGATATTTATTATTATAATGTTTGTTTTCATACCTCTTATCGTCTCTCCTTTTGGACTTCCTTAATGGACAGGTGTCGCCAATATGGTTTGACATTTTGTTGCACTCGTAGCAAAGACGCAGGTTCCCACTGGGACAGTCTTTGCTCATATGGCCCAGCTTGTTACACCTGTAGCATCTCACTTCGTTTGGAGTTGCCATAGCTGCTGCTCCTCCACTCGTGACTCCTTTGAGCTGGTTTTGAATGCTCTCCATCTGTAAAATATACATCCTTAGTCTGTCGTAGTCTAAATTCTTTTCTGTCGTAGTTTTGTACATAAAATCAATATTTTGTATTTGTGGTATGTTTGCCACAATAGCATTGAAAAAGGCATCTCGTATGTCCTCATCAGACAATATTTTGACGCCAGGTAGGTTATTGTAATTTCTAACTAACTCGTCAAAACGATCTAAGAACGTGCTGGCTTTTTCTTTGTTGGGATTATATTGCAAGCTATAGAGTTGTCTTTTGATTGTAGCTGTCGTTACGTTCTGTTCTCGTAATTTTATCTCCTTGAGTCTGTTGAGTAGTTTTACAGGATCCTTTATATCAACTACTTTAGTGTGGTAGCTAGCGTCTATATGGTTTATGATGATATCTCGAACTCGGAATTTGTGATTTTCTTTAACGCTCTCGTTCAAGTCCTCGTTCTTCCTTTCAGACTCTTTTATTACATACAGAAGATCGTTAGCTTGCAACTCGGATGTGAGATAGTCCATGAAGTAATCGATTTTTACGGATTGTGTTAGTTGGTATTTGCGATGAACTGATTTGTTCATCAATCCGGCTCTTAAGGTCTCCTTGAGTTCAACTGATGAACAGTTCGTCGATTGATTTTCCTTCAGTGCTTTCACTTCTTCTCTTACCATCCGAGTGATCTCTGTCTTAGTAACTCGTTCTCCTTCGATCTCCGCTGAATTACAATAACTTTTATTATAACCTGCTCGACAGTTTTCACTTGCGTACTTTATTGGAGAAGAATCAAAATTATCAACCTTGTTTTTCATCTGGTCAAATTCTTCTTCCATGTTGGTTTTTAACCCTTCCAAATCATTCGTGAATTTCTCCCTTGCCCAATATCGAAATCTTCCTTTTCGTCTTGACATTGTTTCTACAAACGTGTCGAGTCTTTTCTCGACGTTGTCGAACCTGGTTGAGAGTATGGCCAGCTGATTCATGATCTCTGTAAGGGAGTCATTAGTGTAATTTATTCTTTGTTTGACACTCGTTTCATCTGTTACTCGTTCTAATTTTATTTTATTTTTGTTTAAAAATATTTTCTTAATGTTATAATTGCAGTTTTCGACACTTTTAATTTTTAAAATAGGTATACCTCGTAGCATTGACGCAGAGGCAGCTTCTGCCTCTTTATTCGTCAACTCCTTTAAATTCTCGTCCTTGTTTGACTCGTTCTCGTTTTTCTCCAAAACCTCGGATCCTCCGTTCTTGCTTTTGTCGCAGCTGCGACTCTTTCCATTTCCTCGGCAGTAAGGCATCAGCAATTTTTTACCCCTTTCCTTTTCTTTGCCTATCTCCTCGGTCAATGCTTCCTTCTGTTCAGCGGTTATATACTCCTCATCTAAAATTTAATTTTTCATAATAAATAGAAAGTCGACATTGCTGAACACAAGCAACATACAAACTTTAATATTTATTTTATCATTGGGGTTTTTCTTTCTATCTTATTTTGTCAAGACTCTAAAAGGACCGAACACAAGTCACATCAGAATTAAAACTCATAAGGGTTAAATTTAATTTGTTACTAGTTAGGTTTGATGTGAAATACCGAACTCAAGTAGTTCACATATTAATGTTCTAACTAGTTATGTATTTACCTAGGAATTTTGATTTAGCTCATTTAAGATTAAATCGCTCTCGTGTGCATACATAAATATACACATACACACGCACACGTACATATACATATACACACACATATATATATATATATACATATATACACATATTTAATATTTCTTATGCACGTGTATATCCCTACTCATACATTCACACATACACTCACACATTCATGCATCCTATATCAATCCTTACTCTCTTTCTTAAACACATGATTTTGTTCATATACATATACATATATACCTAACGTATAGCAAACTCCTGACTCGGTCTCGAAAGAAACTCGTCCCTCCTTTATCTCCACACTCGTTTTCTCACCGCCGTGCCTTTCTTCAAATCCAAAAACTTCTTCTTGCGTCTTCAGAAATAGAAGCAAGTTTTTCTTTTCTGTACAGAAATTTAAAATAAATTACTTTTTATTCGTGTATGTACATATATATGTAAGATAATTTTGTATTTATTTTTGTTTCTTTATGTTTTATGCTTATTATATGCTATGGCGTCCCATAGCTTTCATATAGCATGTACGTATATATATACACATAGATGTACACATATACATTTTTATACATATGCCCATGTATACTTGCATTCATTGTACTCATGAAATCGTTTGGTCCTCGTTTTTATTTCTCGTTCCTCGTTTCTCGTGTCTGCGATTCGTTCGACTACGTTCTAGCGCGTACCTTCCGTCTCGCGCCATCTTTTCTCTATCTCTTTCTTTCATTGTCGTAGGTCCGCCATTTTGACTCGTTCCGAAGCAAAAGCGTTTCTTACAGAAAGCTGCTTCACGGAAAACCCAATCGCAAATGAAAATTAAGAAAACCCCCGCATGTGCATGAAATTGCACGCACCACCGAAACTCTTTCTTTTATATCTTTTTATGCATTTTCATTTTCTTCTTTACACACGCCTACATTACGTTCATTTCTTTCGAGATACAAAAAAAAAACGACGCGCACCGCTCCTCGCTTTCCCTTTGCGAAACACACACACGAACAAAAAGAGAAAAACTCCTCTTCGTTCTTCCTTATACCGAAATCCTTTCTCTTACCTCGCTCCATCTCCTTCATCCCCGGGCTTTGCGCAGTGGACGTGTGCTGGGCTGCCATGAACTATTGAGATATTATTTGATTGGGATGTAACCAACAGTTACACAAAGAAAAACCTCAGTTCTTATTTCAG
Organism: Anastatus disparis; assembly: GCA_017163975.1. Lineage (NCBI taxonomy): Eukaryota > Metazoa > Arthropoda > Insecta > Hymenoptera > Eupelmidae > Anastatus > Anastatus disparis. Next base: position 415,529 of record JAFFSR010000323.1, read on the forward strand.
AAAAGCTTTATTAAATATTATAATTATCACTCTACGATCAAAACCTCTCCTTCTTTACTCTAGCAGAGCTGTTGTTAAACTGACTGTATAGCGGAGTACAGACACACGAGCAGAGAGGAAAGGTGGCGCTACTGCCCACGGCAAATTGTCCAACGACAGACACACAAACAAGAAACACCAATATGCGCATAATCCTAACAAATATGCATATATCTGAAAGAAACATGATCTACAAATTTCATGCTTGAATAAACTTCTAATTTTTCTATTATGAATTATTATACTAATTTCAATTAAGTATGACATAGTGAGTGCCTTCTAAATATAATAGTTGACAGAACCATTGCTTTCAACATTTACAGAATTTTATTCAATTATTTTTAATAAAATTTTACATAAATTAATGATTCATAAAATTATTGTTGTAATTAATCAATTATGAATCAGAGTTATGTATACGGGCTTCATTATAAGCTATTTTAACAGCAGCATCAAACCCCAGATCAACTTTAGTATCTGCAACTTATCGAGGAGTTGATAAACTGAGAAACAAGGAAACTGTAACTTTTTCGCTTGCAAACAGTTAAAGCAAGACATGCATCTTATTTCTTTCTATACGAATACTTATTAATTAACTACTCAGTAAATAAATGGACTCGTTCCAGTATGCTTTTGTTTGAATATCCTATTTTGCATCTGGAAGGATATAAATTTTTACTGGATATAAATTTGACTAAACAAGGAAGAATTTTAAACTTTAAATTTCTTGACGAATGTTTGTTATTCCAATATTCCAATATTTACATCTCCTCGATATAACCAATACAACATCCATGGTTCTGTTAATGGCAAATAAAAGAATTTTACTCTATTTTACTCTGTTGGTAGCTTGCACCTGCTATCTAATCTTAGCGGCTTTAACATTATTTATGATTCCAAAACATAATTTATTTTTTAATATTAATTTTTTAATTATTACAAATATTATACTTTTAGACATGATTTAATTAGAAAAAAGACATGATCCACAAGTCTTATGCTTCATAACACTTGAGAATGTTTGATTAAATTTGTAATATTTCTGAATAATAATTATATTAGATTACATACAATTAACATGATATAATGTGTGTTTTCTATAAATACTTGTTTACGTAATCAAAGCTTTTTATGATTCCATAATTTTATTAACCCGTCGTCTCCAATCAAATTTGAAATTAATTTTTTACTTATTAAACTTTTATTTTTATTTATTTATTGTGAATCCATAAAAGCTATTGGTTTGAAATTCCATACTTACAATTATAAATTAGTCGAGGAGTTGAACTGTGAAACAAGGAAACTGCAGCTTCTTCGCTTGCAAACAGTTGAAGCAAGACATGCACCTCATTTCTTTCTACAGAAATGCTTATTAATTAACTACTGAGTAAATAAATGGACTCGTTGCAGTATGCTTTTGTTTGAATATCCTATCTTGCATCCGGAAGGATATAAATTTTTACTGGATACAAATTTGACCTAACAAGGAAGAAATTTAAACTTTAAATTTCTTTACGAGTGTTTGTTATTTAAAAATTTTACATTTCTTTAATACAACCAATACTGCAAACTTAAAATGTATTGAAAAATATTTTTTTAACATTATATATTTTAGGCACTTCATTTATATTTGATATAACTATAAATACTTTAAAAACTTTATAATAACAAAATTTTTAAATTATTCTTTGAAATATAGAATTATATAAAAATGTTAACTTGGAACTACGTTTTAATGATTATAAATGACTTTGAAATTATAAAATAAAGCAAAATTTCTCATATCATATCTTTATTTAAAGTCTTAAATAATAATACATAAAACTTTTATAATTTTAAATCTTATGAACTACTTTTATGAGATCACAACAGGTGTATTTTGTGCGCTGCTTGCGCATGTACAGTGTGCAAACAAAGCTTGAAGAAAATTCTAAATCAAAATTCAATAGATTAATCATTTTTAAAATAAAGTCATTAAAAATCGATAATTAGTAAATCCACCTTCATTATCTATCACTTTCTGCAATCTTCGTAGAACAGAATCGCATAAATTATCAAAATATTCTGGATTATCAAATAAGGCAGTCCATGCTTCTTGAACGAGTTTCACGAGCTGCTCACGATTTCGTGCCATTCCAGGTCTCCATCCTTTCACCAAATATGACCAGACATTCTCAATGATGTTGAGATCTGGTGAACGTGGTGGCCAGTCAAATCTCTGAAGCTGGGGATGCGTTGCGTACCAATCACGCACTATATGTCCGGTATGTATAGGACTATTATCTTCCACTATATCAATTGGCACTTCATCGTCTGTGTATCGTTATCGTAGACTTGGCAGAAGCTCATTTTCAAGAACGTTCACGTATGCTTTAGCATTGAGTCTTCTGTCAATACGAAAAATACGACCGGGACCATCACCGTTCAGCCACGCTCCGAAAAATTATCTAAACAAAGAAAGTAAATAATCATAATTAACTGTAAATTATCGTAAATAATTGTAAATAACATTAAGCTATTCACTTACCTGAAAATTTTGAAAATTGTAAATAATAGTAAATAGTAATTAAGAGTAAGTAACTGTAAGTGTTTGTAAATAATAGTAAATAACTTTTAAAATCATTTAGTAATCGTAAATAAATAAATAACTATAAATAATTGTAAATAATAATAAATAAGTGTAAATAACTTTTATTAATGTTTGAGTCTCAATACTTTTTATTAATTATTTACATTTATTTAGAAATATTTACAGATATTTACAGATATTTACGAAAATTATTTCTATATGGGTATTTACTAATTTCATAACTCTGACTGTGCAAAAGACGCCTAGCGCCACTTTTTTGTTGAAATTAAGACCTTCATTTTGCTTTACTTAGACCGTTTCTATGTGCTTTGAAACTGAATTTGTGATCAGAGCGAGTTGATAGTCAATTGCATGCTTACGATGTTTACAGATTTTATTCTACGAATTTCCTATCAAATTCAAATGGCCATATCTCAGCATCAGAAGCACCTAGAAACTTTTATAAACAAGAAAATTGAAGATCTTTAAGCCTACTTTAATGTTATGTTAGTTGTTTAAATAAAAAAAAAATATAAAGTACTTTTAACCTCAAAATACACGAGAATAAACCCGTTTGAGTAAAATTTTTTAATATTTCAAGAGCAACAATTCGGAAAAAAAATTTTTCTTGGCTCTAAAATCATCCCATAAGATATTATTTTAACTTACGGCAATAGAAAAAGTGTGAAAAAGGGTCTCAAAAAAATTTTTTCAGTCATAGCTGTAGTAGAAAAAAAAAATAAGAAAAAACAATAAAAAATACGGTTTTTTGCGATTCAGCAAGGTTAAATCTCTATTCCAACAAGGTATTCTAGCTGCTTTTTCAATTTTTAGTATAAGCACATCGATCTAAGGGTTGGAAGCGATGCTCAGTAAGTTTCGGGAAATAACGATCAGTCACATATATATATATATATATGGGACGTTTCACGTCAACTCACCTAACAAAAAAATAGAATTCGTCGAAAATCTGTGAAAATGTTCTATTTGATACCCAAAATATACAAAAAAAATTTAGGGGTCCAGGTCAAAGGGCTTAGGATTTAAACGTAATGAAATTTTTCGAATTTTACAAATTTTTTGCTAAATAAATATTTTAATGAATTTTTTCCTCAAAAACTATCAATTTTTCGTTGAAACTCAATAGAATACTTTTTCTTGGAAATTAGATGTAGAATTCACCTGAATTTTTGCAAATTATAATATACTGATTTTTATGCTTACTTGATCGATTTAAACATACTATTTAGTATATCTAAAAATCGAGCAGGTTAAATTGGCTTTTTAAAGTCTTATTTTTTTTGTTTTTTTATGAAGAAAAAATATACGAAGCCTCCAGTTGGGCAGCCTTCACAAAGCTACTTAATTGCACAAAAAAGTCTGAATAAATCGATATTTTGGATCAATAATGAGATTCGTGATTTTTTTTCTGAAAAAGTATTGATTTTTGGGACAAATGTATAAAAATGTTTTTTACTGGAAATTGTATGTAAAATGTATGTTAATTTTTGTAAACCATTATTTGCTAAACATCACAAATTATAAATGAAATTTTGAAATTTTAAAATTTATTTCTTGTTAAATTTTTAGTATATATGGTTCATAATGTCTTAAATTACAATTTGTAAAAATATGTTCATATTCTACACATGATTTCCAATAAAAAACATTTTCATACATTTGTCCCAAAAATCAATACTTTTTCAGAAAAAAAATCACGAATCTCATCATTGATCCAAAATATCGATTTATTCAGACTTTTTTGTTTTAAAAAGTTCGAAATGATTTCAGTGTTTCATAATTTTGTGTTTGTAAAAATTTTCTTATATATATTAAAATTTATATAATATATACGAGAAAATGTTCACTTAAGTTTCAAATTATTCTGTATTGTTTAAAACCGTTCCAAAAAGTTTAAAACAGTTTATAACTGTGTTAAATGTCCAAAATTTCTCACTTTTAAACTATTTTAAACGGTTTTAAACAGTTTAAAATATTTTTAAACAGTTTTGAATAATTTTAAACTATTTTAAACAGTAATGCACATTTTATATTTCCACTAGAGATTGAAGATGTTATCTTCTTCTCCATTTAATTGCCAGTGGGTCTCTTTATCGCTATGGACTGAGACCCGTGATTTCACCTTACTCATGTAATTTTTATTGGCCAGGGGGACTTTTGAATTGGTTTTTCCTGGTCTCCTGATTCTATTTCACAGAAAAAAATTCAGGAAAATTTTTCCAAAATTTTCTCGGGGATTAAACTCCGGTCCACTACAGCATGAGCCAAGAGCCTTAGCCCCTGCGCTACCACCGATTCTACTTATAGGTATAAACTTATTTTAAATAAATGAGAAGCGGAAGAGTGTAAATATGTATAAATTTAAAGAACAAGCGGAGAAAATCATCCCTACTGAAAATATTATATGAACTCTCACGTGAGATCTCATATGAAATCGCCTTTGAAATCTCATATATATTCGTTGAATTTTGAAAATAAAATAAATATATGTGAGATCTCATGTCAGATTGCACATATATTTATTTTATTTTAAAAATTCAACAAATATATATTCGATTTCATATGCGATCTCATAGGCGATTTCATCTGACATCTCATATGCAATCTCGTGTGCGATCTCATATGTGATCTCACATTGGATCTCTTATATATTTCATTTTATCTAAAAAATTTAAAAAAGATATTTATCATTGTTTTATTTTTTCGTCTTGTTCTTTGAATTTTGACGAATGTTGACATTAGCTATATTAGTACAATCATTTTAGATAAAATGAAAAATCCTTTGGAATTGTTATTTTTTATGAACTTGGATTGCAAATTAGACATTAAAGTTGACAAACCTAAGCTCAAAATACTATAAATTGAAAAATTGTATATAACTTTTCAAGTGTAAGATTTTGGAAGATTTCTTTAGTTGTCCGAACTCAAGTTGAATCCTATTCATAAACTTGGATCAGAAATATTATCAGGAGGGGAAGCTTCATCATGCCCTTAATGTATATAATTACACTTATATTATAAATACGTATTCGAACACTAGAACATCATCATATTTGATGAATTTAGTGGAGCCATAAGACCCCATGCATCTTGCCCGGGATCAGTAGTTCTTATTTCGGCCACTTTATTTAATTTGTACTGTATTTTTTTATTATTTAATGGTGTCACTTTCCAATTAAGGATCAGCTTTCGACTAATTTTACCCATCGAAAATAGCTAAAAATGATATTTAGTTTTTATTCATTTTGTTTGGCTTGTTCTTTAAATTTTAACAAATTTACACGTTTCCGTTTCTCATTTGTTAAAATGAATATTTACAAGTGAAAGCAATTCTGATATATATTTTTATTAAAAATAAAACTAAATGGCTTCTTTCGCTACTTTCGATCAGTAAAAAATGTCCAGAACCTTGTCTAAAACTAACCTTTAACATGACGAATGGTATAATAATAAAATATGTATGTGTATTATTTTACTTTTAACTTTGAGACTTACATTGTATACAAATATAATTCTTATTATAAAAACTATGTGAATAATCTGTATAAATATGTATGTTAGATTCACGACTGAATTAGGAAAACAAGCAATGAGATTGCGATAATACTCTAAAATAAAAGTAAAATTAATAATTCTTGAGTTGTAAAAACCTATATTATTTAAATCTGTATGATACAATTGTAAACGATGTCTAAAAATTATTCATCAGTAGGATAAGAAAAAGATATTAAGTACTAATTCACTGTCAGTTTATTAAAGGTAGTTTGTCATAATGTTCTAAGACATAAATAAAGCTGCAACTGTTTTTACGGCGACATGCAAATTGTATAACAATTGGTAAGACGTGTTATGCCGTAAATCTAAACCAGATGCAGCGTGCATCATATAACGACACAACCTATTGATTAGAAAAACTGTCATTAATCAGTGGACTGACCCCGAGCCTCGTATACATGATTTAGTCTGTGATATAAAATAAGTTACTCAATTCGTGAATACACAAATACTGTAAAAACCTTTCTATACGAACGGCATCGCTCCAGACTTCACTGAAAAGTGATGGGCTACTCGAGTGTAAAAGGCGATATGCATAATTGTAGTGACTAGTATCTTAACTATTACTTATAAATATAGTCTAAATCTTCGTAAAAAATTTGTTTGTTTTTATTATTATTTAATCGCCAAGTATAATTATGTGTGAATATAGTTCAAAACCATAATCCATAATAACATGCTTTAAACAACGATTACTTTGTAGATGTAGAGTAGAATAATTCAATCATAATGTTAGAATATATACAAATTAATTGAATTTTAGACCAAATTTCAGATTTGATGTCGTTGACATTGATTACAGCTATAAGTGTATGAGAAAATATAATTATTTAGCACATGAGATCTTATGTGAGATTGGGTATCGGGAAAAATTAATTTACTTGCACATGAGATCTCACCTAAATCTCACATGAGATCGGGTATCAGGAAAAATAAAATTAAAAAGAAGTAAACATAAAAATAAAGAATCCATAGTAATTCCAATAATATTAATCCATCTCAAGATGGCGCCGGGAAGATTATAGCCTTTCGACGGCCTCGGAGAACAATTTATCATATTTCATCCTAAAAAAGAGATGACTCCGGTTATATGTATCATTTGCGACGATGTATACCATAAGAGTGGTTTTGCAAGGTTGGAAAATACATTAGTGATAACTTAATTATATATCCAGAACATATGTACGTGTATAACATAACCTCTAAAGATCATGAAGATGAAAAAGAATAAACCGAAATAGCAAAAATGATAATAGCAAAATTAAAAACAAGAGAATCTGAAGAAATAAGAGAAGAAATTTGAGCAGAATTAGCTAATAAAATCCAAGGACTACATAATAAAAGAAAAAATTCCGTTACGCATTATCCAATAAAAGGCAAATCAATACAAACAAAAAGTGTTAGTGAGAATAAAAATAAAATAATAGTGAAATGTATGAATTATAACAGTGTAGCAACCGCAAAAAAATACTAAGAAGTAAACTATCAAAATGTGAAGTAATAACTAAACAATTAAATAAACCAAAAATAAAAATAGTTGGTATAGATAATTATACGAATATGGATTTAAAAACTTTTGAAAATGACATTAATACTAGAAATTTTAATGATATCAATGAAAAAGATAATGCATTACACATGTATACTAACAAAAATACTAAACTGAGTTCAGTGATAATGGAAGTACCAGCCGAAATCTAGAAAATTATACGAGAAAAAAATAATAGATAATTTATAGGGCACCAAAGATGTATGGTCTATAATATAATAAATGTAACAACATGTTTCAATTGTGATCGATTGGGCCATAACGGTATAAAGTACAAAAATGAAACAGTATGCTTAAAATGTACAGGTAAACACGAGTCAAGCAAATGTACAAGTAATAAGATTAAATGTGTCGATTGTGTTTTTATTAACATGAAATATAGAACAAACTTTAATACGCGTAACATTCCTACAGATAAAAGCAAATCCGAAAATTAACAAAAACAAGATAAAGAAATATATAGACTTAACGGATTACCCCCTGAAACCTATTTTGCCAACAATAGATACGGCTAAATTACCAAGAGCTAATTACCGACAGGAACAAGAGACTGACTCAGCACTTAAGTCAAGAATGAAAAGACTCACAAACGGCTCAGGTTCATCAACTTTAAGTATTGCAACGTAATGTGTTAGATGATATACAAAACCAAGTTGTTGAGTAGGTTGTAGCTTACGATGATCTCAAGTCCCTAAATAGAAATTGAAAAACTAAAAATAATTTAATTTTTAATTTAAACATAAAAAGCTTTAACGCAAATTCCAACAAATTACAAATCTTGATCAGGAGACTCAGGAGTAAGCCCTACGATATAGTCTGTGCGTAAATATGGTATTTAAAATAATATGAATATACTATATTATATTAAAGTGAAACCACTTTTTTTTCGTTTTTCCGGTTCTCCGGTTCTCTGCATTTGTTAAATGTGTCTAATCTTTTAGTAATAAGAGTAGCAATTTTATATTGGGCCCTATTTAATTAGTTCTCATTAGTCATAAGCATCATTTTGGGCCATATTTTTTTGGGTCTTATATTTTTTTGGGCCCAATATTTTTTTGGGCCTTATATTTTATTTAGCTTTATATTTTTCTGGGCTTTATATTTTTTAGGCTCTACATTTTTTTGAGTCTTATTTTCTTTGGGCCTCATTTTTATCAGCCTCTTATTTTTTGACTTCCATATTTTATTGGTCCTATATTTCTCTAGGCCTTATACTTTTTTGGACCACTTTTTTCGAGTCTTGTTTTTTTTCGGCCTCTAATTTTTTTGGGTCATTTATTTTACTAAGCCTTATTTTTTTTAAAGTTTTTTTAGGTTTGTATTTTTTTTAACCTTATATTTTTTGGGCGCAACATTATTTTATTATTATATTTTCTTGGTCTCTATATTTATTTGGGCCCAATATTTGTCTGATTCTTTTAATTTTTTGGGCCTGATATTTTTTTACTTCTTATATTTACTTAAGCTCTATATTTTTTTGGGCCAAATATTTTTATGAATCGTATATTTTTTTGGGCGCAATATTTTTCTTATTATTATATTTTCTTGGTCTTTATATTTTTTGGGCCTAATATTTGTCTGATTCTTTTATTTTCGTGATCCCAATATTTTTTTAATTCTTATTTTACTTGAGCTCTATATTTTTTTTATTCTTATATTTTCTTGAGCTCTATATTTTTTTGGTTTCAATAATTCTTTGAATCTTATATTTTTTGTATCCTTACGTATTCTTGGCTCTATATTTTTTTTAGCCCAATATTTTTTTGATTCTTATATTTACTTTGGCTCTATATTTTGGGATCTAAATTCTGCCATAATAAACAAAATTAACTGAATTTTTAATAATGTTCATACGGCTTGCATATCGTACAATTAGTTATGTTTGCCTAAAATCTCCTGATATAATTACAGTTTCACCACCGGAGGGTTGGTTTACATCGTATAAATCTTAAAAAAGATGATCTACTGCTTCAAAAGCATATTTTGAAGTCATGGATATTTCATCCCAAATAATTATTTGTTTTCCCTTTGTTAGCTTTCTGAGGAATTAGGCTTAACATTACAAGTTGTACAATCTGTTATATTTAAGAAGACGTTGTATCTCTCTATCCTTTTCTAATAAAAAAATGTAGGTTTTTGGATAGTATGATATTTAAAATAAACTATTAAAACGTTAAGTATATAACTTTTTTCACTTCCACATGGTCCATCTATAAAAATATATTTTTCTTTACTTTGGTTGTTTAAACTTTTTATAGTAGAGTTGAATATTTGCCTTTGTTTATCATTTAACGAATTTATTTTCATTTCTAATTCATTAAGAATATTATTATTATGATTTAAAATTGTTTGATCATTATCTTCTTCTATAAATGTGCTTATGTTAGGTAAATTAAAATCGTTTAAAGAAAATCTATTGACTTGTAAATTATTTTTAATAACATTCAATGGAAGATTTTCACCTATATTTTTTCCGTATTCAGGATGGTATAACTTATCTTTATATTTTTCATATAAATCTCGTGCATTTATAGGATTATGAAAAACGCAAATGAAAGCAAATAATTCATAAAGAATATAAGGGAATTCTGTTGAAGATGCTTCTTCCAAATATCTATCCCATTCTTCATCTTCATTGAAAAATTGTTTTGCCTTAGCTGCCTCATAAAACGCATTGTACATCACATTATCAACAGTACGCAAAGCTTCAAAAGATGTGGCTCCTTTAACATGTAATAGTAATAACCTAAAGAAATAACGTTCTCTATCTTTCGGACTTACTAACAAGGAGAGTGTCACACCTCCGGATCACGGATTTTGCTCAAACTTTAATTGCCTGTAACTAAGGAAAAATTGAGTGTTTGTGACTATGGCTTTAGCTTTTTCCATATTCTGTCATCTGAAAACTTATCCCAAAGTTTGAGTAAAATCCGTGATCTGAAGGTGTGACACTCTCCTAGTAAGTACATTCTACTAAGTATTGGTTTTCTTTTTTTTTCTTTCTCTTATTCCACTTTTTCAGTTTTTCATCAAATGTATAAAAATCTGGTATCATCTTCTCTATTCAATTCAAAATATGCTGTTAATGTTGTTCCCACATTTTTTTGCATGATCATTTCTTCTTTTCTTTCTTTGATAAAAACATTTTGTTGACTTTCTTCATTAACGCTTAAACGTTTTATAGTATGTGAAATAACATGTAAAGGATATTCTCATAATCTGTGCATTGCTTGAGGTGGACATAAATATCGAGTATTAATATATTGTTGGGTTTCATCATTTTCATATTCAACATTTTCACGATTGTCATTTTAAAAAGTGTCTTTATTTTCTGATTGAAAATCCACACTTACTTGATGTATTTTAATGTATGCACAATCATGACCTTTATAACAGTATTTGAATAAATACTTAATGCAGTGTACAGTGGAACAAACTTCTACGTTTATGTGTGCATTAAATTTCAATAATAAGTAAGGATTATAAGGAACAACAAATCCATTATCTGCAATTCTTTCTGTAAATTTATTTTTGAGAATCATTTTGACGCCAACATTTTTACGTTCGTATAGTGGATATCCATTGAAAAATTTTTAGTACATTGTTTCGTATTTTTATTCATACACGGACATTTTATATTTTGCATACCACAGGGACCGCGTATCATAAATTGTTTAACAATACTATATAATTTTGAATAAATATCTCTATTTGGGATTTCTGCACTCATTATTTCATGAACTTTTTCGGAAATATCAAATTTATCATTTTTATCCAAGAATAAGTTGTTATTAAGATATGCATATGCGGTAATCCTCGTTTTTAAAATTCAATTACATAACTATATGCAATACATTATTCTAATATTCCCTTCTTTATTACTAAATTTTTCAATTCTTCTACTTTTTGATAAAATACTTTTGTTATAATATCTGGTCTATCTATTGCATTTTCATAAATTTGCAAGTTTTCAGTTATTTCTTTCCAATGTGGGTTACAGGTCATAGTTACAACAAGGTCAGGTTTACCACGATAATTTACAAGTGTCATTGAGTCAATGTAATTTTGTTTTAAAAATCGTGGACTTTCTGTAAAGTTTGACGGTAATATTACCATTTTTCCAATTTTTGAAGAATCTTATTTTTTTGCTATGTAAATAGTCCATAACACCTTTGTTACAATCACTTCTTAATACATTTTGGTTTTTTCATATGACATATAATCTGGAGGTTTCAACTTTTTCAAATGCATCAACAATGGACTGTTGAGATAATTTTCCCAATTTAAGGAATAGATTAAATTCATTTCTAACACTAAATCTACAATTATGAAATTTCAAATTTGAAATATGAGATTTTCCAAATTTACTCTTCATATTTGGCATCCATCGAAAACCACTATTAAGATGAATAAGCGGATATGTCATAGGATCTGTAGGTTTGCTGATTGTCGGTATACTAATTGGTTTATCATACTTAGAGTAAATGACAATATCACGTTCAATAGAAGGAAGATCGTCTTCTCCAACATATACTATTGCAACTTCATTACAAGTAGGTAGATTCTATCTATTTTTCTCCAAATTATTATTGCGGACAATAGACGTAGTAACAGTTCTTGGAGGACAATAGATTTTTGCACATCGTTGTAGTTCATCTTCTTCTACTTTATGCATCATTTAATAGGCTTTAGCATAAGGGTTAATGTCTCCTATCAAGATATCTAAATGTTTTAATAATGTTAAATTTATATTAAACTTATTCCGTTTAATCGTTGCCATTTCATTATCTAAAATATATAATTGTCCATATTTACGTGCTTCATCTTTATTAGGATGTAACGCATATACATTATGGTAAATTTGTCCACATATTCTAATAGCTTGTGGTTCTTTACCTGGCAATGTATCAAAATTGGCACCAAAATTTGTGAATGCTAAAGCATCATTGTACAACCTAACATTTCGTCGAAAGTCAATAATTTCTTATGTTAATTAAGTTGCTAAAAACTTTAATTGTTCTGGGTAAAGAAGATTTTCTAACATTTCTACTTTACCTTTATGACAACAATTGGGGAAATCGTTACTTTTAGTAAATTCGAAAGCAAAATCTTCCGCATCACAATAAACACATATATTTGTCATGGAACCAATGTTATTTTCAGATATGAGATTTTCAACATAATATATATTTGCTATACAGCCAATCAGGTTGGAATAAATTTTTTCAGTTAATATTCTTTTATTCAATTTCTTTAATATTTCTTTCTACTTTGCCCTTTATTGTTTTATCAATAACTTTGTTCAATACAATATTATGATTGTTATTATAATTATTATTATTGTAATTTTCATTATAATTATTGTCTTCAATTTTTAATTGTTCACACTTAAGGGGAATCCTCATACCGACATAGAATTCTACCTTATCTACATTCAAATTATGAGTTTTAATAAAAATTTAACTATTCATGACTGAAATTCGTGGGAGAGGCACATTTTTAACATGCCAAAGAATTTATTGCAACGTTAAAAGACAATATAAAGGTAAAAATAAAGGCGAAAACTGCTTGATACGATTAACTTTTCAACGTAGTTATGAATACTCGTAATATGCAGTTTTTGTCTTCATTTTCACTTTTATTTTGTCTTTTAACGATGCAATAAATTCTTTAGAATGTTAAGAATGTGCCTCTTCTTTGAATTTTAGTCAAAAATAGTTAAATTTTTATTAAAATGCATAATTCAAATGTAGATAAGGTATATCTCTGTGCTGGTATGAGGACATCCCTTAATAAATAATATCTTGAATTGATAAGAATCATATTTATGTTTTCGTTTTTTTTCATCTGTTGTTCATCTATGGTTTATTTGTTGTAGTATCATTATTAACATATTTATTGTCATTAATTTCTATTTGTTTACACCTTGTACGTGATTCTATTAATTGGTAACAATCATTTTTTACTTGTGTTTTCTTAATAATATCGGCATTTTAAAATTTTTGATTTTTAATTTGTACCATTCTCTCATATTCATTATTAGCTTGGATTGGAAATTAGATATTAAACTCGATAAACCTAACCTTAAAATACGATACATTGAAATTTTTTATTATAACTTTATATGTATAATATTTCGGTGGATTTCTTGAGTTGTCCGCACTAGAGTTCGCATCGTTTATTCATAAGTTAGGATTGGAAATATTATTAGAAGGCGGGCAGCTTCGTCATGCTCTCAAGTCCTGTTACAAATAAAGCTTCTTTTTCATCTATTTCTTATGATTCTTTATTTTCTTCATCTAATTTAATCTCAACTGTGCTAATTTCATTATCGTTATGATTTAAGTGGATATCATCGATTTCCATTATATCATTATCTGGTTTTTGAAAATTCGTATCTGAAATGTCATTGTCAATTTCCATCAAAATCGTTTCATGATTCGAATTCTTTTGTTTACGATACATTTCCATTATCTTTTTTTGTTCTGCCAATTAATGCATTTGTGAGTTTTTTTTCTAATAGTTCAAGCTCGGCAAAATCTAAATTTAACGGTATTTGACTTAGACGTTGCTCATGACAAAAACTCCTCCTGATCATGTCCGGTGGATTATCGTAATTAATATTTGCATTATTATAATTTTGTGAAACTGGAAAATCCTTTTTTGTTGTATCGCATTTGAGAAACATCATATCTCAAACAACACAGACATAAATTATAAAGTATTGCAACAGCAAAAGCAATTGCAAAAACGCCACAATCATAATTATTTGTCTGTGATTGTACCGTTTCAAATACTATGCTCAATTCTGATTCGTTTGGAAATAATCTGTTTATATAAATCTTATGCTCATCTTGTAGATATTTAAGATTTAAACTGTTATATATATGAATTACATTATTATTATAATACACACAAATCTGGTGACCCTTTTCTAAATTTCCGGAAAATAATAACTGTATAAATTCTTCATCAATCGCTACTGAATGAATATAGTGTGGTCTTTAAATTAGTAAAGTTAATTGCATGTTAAATCAGGTGTACCGGTTTGAAATTTTATTAAATTCTAATATATGAATATCAGTCAACATGAAAGCAATTCCACTATACAATCCCTGTCCTTTAACAATCAATTTATCTTTCTTAGTCAAAAACATTATTGAAAATTAAAATTCTTTTAAGAATTCTAATTCATTTTTAATGAACTTTTTTCAAAGATATTCACAAAAGAATTGCTTTTATATTAACTAATTTAATTTACTGCCTTTCCACTTTAAAAGCTGAAAAATAAAAGAAATTATGAAAAATGCTATGAATTAATTTTTATGTGATAAATAAATAATAATAAAATTTGTAAAAATAATATAACGATAAAAAAAAAGGAAGAGCAAAAAAATAAAAATCGCTGAAACTCTGAGAATATACTCTGTTTTTTACCCAAAATGTGTAAAAAAATTCTCAAGGATTTAGATTGGAAGGATCAAGAGCCATAGATCCTTGAAATTTGGAAATTTTTCAAACTTTTTGGAAAAGTACCAACTTTATGATTTTTTTTCTGAAAATCCTGATGTTTTAAAGAGAAATTTATAAGAATACTTCTTGTTGTAAATGAAGAGAAGAGTTAGCATGATTTTTCACAGTCCTAAATTTTGCAGTTTTATGATTGGATCTTATATGTATAACATGGGAATTGAAATTTTTTATTGTTTACCTCTCAAGAAATTGGCTATTGAGGGCTTATTTTCTACTAGTTTGTATTAACTTCAAAATAAATTTTTGATTGTGTAAGAAAGAGCCATCAATAAAGAGTTGTGACAGTTTGAAAATATATTTCAATGTATGATTTATTTTTCATATTGAATATAAATGTATATTTTCATGTATGATTAATTTTTATATTGAAAATAAATTATACATGAAAATATATATTTTAAACTATTATAACTCCTTATTGATGGTTCTGACTTACATGATCAAAAATTCATTATAAAGTTCATTTAAAATAGAAAAAAATAAGCCCTCGAAAAGAAATTTCTGAAGTAACTAACAATGAGTAATTTCAATTACCATGTAATACATATAAAAACCAATAGAAAACTTCAAAATTCAGGTCTTTAAAAGAATCATGCTAACTCTGCTCTTCATTTACGACAAGAAGTATTCTTATGAATCTCTCTCTAAAACATCAGAATTTTTAGGGAAAAAAAATTATTGAGTTGGGACTTTTTCAAAAATTTTGAAAAATTTTCAAATTTCAAGGATTTATAGCTCTTGATCTTTCTAATCTAAATCCTTGAAAATTTTTTTACATCTTTTGGGTAACAAAGAGAATATATTCTTAGAGTTTCAGAGATTTTTATTTTTCTGCTTTTCCAGTTGGTGTGAAATGTCTCACATATATATATATATATTTAATCATTAAAAAAAGTTTGTTGTAAAAAGAACTAAAATAAAAATTATTTTGGGTTATTTCTAATAATTGTATTCTTCAATTTATTTACAGTTATTTACGGATATTTGCAGTATCTACATTAAAAAAAACGTATAAATGATAATAAACAATCATTATTTATCTCCACCTCAACGCTTTTTTATTGTTATTTACAGTTTCCAATATTTTCTTATAATTATTTATTTATTCACAGTATTATTCTACTTTTAACAAATAATTTTCATACACGGTGATAAAATATTTTACCATAAGATATATATATATATATATATATATATATATATATATATATATATATATATATATATATATATATTGAAGCGGCTTGACTTTATTCACGGTCGCCAGGTAATATTTTAATTACCGAATTTAAATTTACTTCATTATTTTAATTTATTACATGCATATACAAGGTGCATACAGCAATATTATAAAAGAAAATTACATTTATCGACGATCTCCTCCAGTGCAATACTCTTGGAGATGCGATAGTTTATAATTTTCTTTACGTGTGGAGGAGAGGGTAATGTGATAAAAGTTATTATCGACGACTCCATTGAGTGCAATACTCTAAAGAGTGCGATAATAAACTCTTTTAGTATTATGAGATATGTAGAAAAGTGTTTAAATCGACGACATCTTTGAGTGCAATACTCTTAGATGTGCGATAAATAACACTTCTATTTAATGCAAAATGAATAAACAAATTATTATCGACGACATATCCAAGTGCAATACTCTTCAATGTGCGATAATTAATTTGTTTAGTATTTATATTAAAAATGATTAATGAGATGAGATGAGTTATACTTTTATCAATAACTTTTTAAACACAGTTTCATTTAAATTTAAAATACTTAATCTTTTTATTAAAAAATTAAGAAAATATATATTTTACAAAGATTTAAAAGTTACTTAGTACTTTAAGACAGAATGCTTAAATCTTATACTTCTGACAGTATAAGATCGAATGAATATAGTATCCATGTTAGATGTTACATGATCGAACATCTAAAAGATAATGAGAGAGCTTGCTTGGGTTCACGCTCTTTTATATTATTTCATAAACCTTCTATGAGGTTCTATTTCTTGTTGAAGAATTATATTTTAGGAAATAGAATGTTCCATAACATTTATTTTATGTATTTACAAAAGAGACATTTAATTTAGATAAATATATTAGTAAAAGAAACATTCTATTTCCTTTACATTTCAAAAGACTATTTTTTATAGTTAATTTTATTATTTATTAATTAAAAAAGCTAATTTTTTAATTTATATCTTTAAATTTTAAATAGAGTGATCATTTTTATACATATTATATAAATAGAATGTTCTATTTATATATACACAATTATTTTAGAAAGTTACATTTTATTATTAACAATTAAATATTGATAATACTTTTTATTAAAAGAAATAGAACATTCTATTTCTATAATCATTTTACTATAACTATATATATATATATATATATATATATATATATATATACATTTAAGTTATCTTATCGACCTCAGTAGGTAACTATGAAGTCCTACTTATACCTTTAATGTAATTTAAATTTCTTATAACCAAAAATTATTCTATCTTTTAAATAATATAGTCATTCTTATGACATATTTATATTAAATTAAATAATTATACATAAAATTGATATGAGCCGTTACAATATATATGTTGCATATCATAAAAAAATTTTAACATTAAAACTAATTCTCTAATGTAAAGAATAAAAAATTAATATAATAGAATTTTGAAATTCTTATATGGGAATACTTTTTATAAATAACTCTTTAAGAAGGGGCCGAACTATCTGTCTTTGTCTAATAGCGTTTTTCATCATTTATGTAAACACTATCCGGTATAACAAGAAAAAAATAGCAGCCCCTGCTAGATATTAGTATAATAAGTAAATTTTGTAATAACAACCAAATTTTTTCACTGCGTAGTTTTTGAATAATTAGAGACCTACCAAAAAAAGATAGGTTATATTGTAGATTGCTAGTAGGTCTCTAATTAGTCAAAAACTATGCGGTAAAAAATTTGGTTGTTATTACAAAATTTACTAATTATACTAATATCTAGCGGGAACTGCTATTTTTTTCTTGTTATACCGGATAGTGTTTACATAAATGATGGAAAACGCTATTAGACAAAGACAGATAGTTCGGCCCCTTCTTAATAACTTTGAATAATGGTAAATTTTTTAAATAACTTGTGGAATTGAATGCTAATTAAATTTAGTTTTAACATGAAGAATTATTCGAGTTGGAAATTTATTTAATAAAACAATATAACTATTTATAAGTTATCACTTAATAATAATTTTTTTAACTTTTTATTTATACACTGAGAAAAAAATTTCATCAGATCAACTGAAATGTTATTGATTTAACAGATCCGCTGTTAATCTGACTGAATTTTTTTGATCCAACAGAATCTGTGCAGTTAAAATAGCCCAATTACGATCGTGCTGACAATTTAACAGCACGGCTGTTGATATAATTGAATAACAGTTAACATAAAAGAACGTACGTCAAAATAAAAGTTTGACTTACATTTCAACAAAATTTTATGAATTGAATCAATAAAATGTGCATGCTCAAATTAACTGATGAATTATTTCAAAATAAATGTTTAAATTTAATTATATCAACAGCGTGGCTGTTGATATAATTGAATAATAGTTAGAATAAAAAGAACGTAAGTCAAAATAAAAGTGTGACTTACATTTCAACAAAATTTTATAAATTGAACCAATAATACGCACATGCTTAAATTAACTGATGAATAATAGTTAGAATAAAAAGAACGTAAGTCAAAATAAAAGTGTGACTTACATTTCAACAAAATTTTATAAATTGAACCAATAATACGCACATGCTTAAATTAACTGATGAATTATTTCAATACAAATGTTTCAATTCAATTATATCAACAGCCCTACTGTTGATATAATTGAATAACAGTTAACATAAAAAAACATTAGTCAAAATAAAATATTTGTCATTTATTTCGTTGATATTTTATAAAGATTTTTATGTTATTCACTAAGTATTTTGAAATCTCCCGCTTTTCAATACAGTTACGTTTCGATAGTATAATAATAGATGGCGTATTTCTTGTAACCCGCAAGTGGTAAGACTGTACGTCAGTTAGTATATAAGACCAAATGAATTTCTCCGCTATATGTATAAATGCGATGCGATGCGTATAGTTAGTTGGCGAACAATGTTAGATTTTATTTGTAAATATCAATAGTGTAATATATAATATATCTAAGAAAATGTTAAAAAATTTCACTTGAAAAACGAATAATGATCATTGTTATATTATGAGTTATGTGTTAATATCTGGAAATTGGAACTCTGTGAGCTTGTGAGCTTCAAATAAATGAAAAACTCTTTTATCATCTTTAAAACTTATTTGTTCGATACAATAAAATGTAACGGCTATTTTAACTTACTTTGCTGTCAAATTAAAGTTAATTTTAAATTGAATCAATATTACGATTTTATCAAATTAACAGAACTCGTCTGTTAAATGAATAGAATATATCATCGTGATATATTAACAGTAGGATTCGGTTGATACAATCATATTTTTTTCTTAGTGTAGTTTAAAATAATATTGAATATATGATTATCATTTTAATAGTTTTTATAAAATATTATGTAAATTTTATAAGTATATATTATTTGAGGAGATGTAAAATGGACAGTTTACTTGCGCTGATAAATATTGACTATATTTTCATTGTATTTCAAAAATTTGAATAAAGAGATGCATTAACATATAATATGTGCGCGGTGGCGTAACGGATAGAGCTCTTGCCTTCAACGCGGTGGACACGGGTTCGAATCCTAGTCAGGTACCTCTGACTTTTTTTGGAATGAAAATTAGTGTATGTGCTACCCATATCGCGACTCTTGAAAAATCCGACCTCATTGAATATCGGTTGATTATTGGTCACAAAAGTGGCTGACCATCCATCGGTAGTCAAAGTTTTCGGTATGGTGGGTCTGACAGTCTAGCCTGATGTAATGTGTTAAACGGGTACCGGGCTGGACTCCCTCGACTTCACCATATGAAAAAGGTTAATCCTATAGAGGACAGATATCTTTTATATATTAATCTTTTTTTTAAAAAAAAAAAAAAAACATAATATGTATCACGAAGATTATTCAGTTAAATTTTTAAATAAATATATTCATTAGTTATTGAGGAGTTTAAGTTCCAATATTATTCACTAATATTTTTCTATTTGGAACCAGAAATCCAAATATCTTCAAAACTAATGATTAGAATAATTTAAAAATTTAAATAAATAATCATCATGGTACATACTCTAAGTTAATACATTCCTTTTATGGAAATTTAGCAATAGAATAAAACGAGAGTTAAATATGACAGTTAATTTCTATATCTTCTTATAGTGAAATATAATCAAACTTTGACAACAAATTCAACATAATGAAATAATTGTACTTTCAATGATCATATTTAATACAAATTTTAGAGTGATATTACAGAATATTATTTTTTTTTCACATTTATAATAAGTGTTTCGCAAATAATAAGTAAATTTTCTTTTGAAATGTTTACTTTTTTAAGGGAAATTTTATTTCTATATAGACAGTTCATAAAAATAAATTCATAATTATAGGCACAATCAGAAAAATTTATTCATATTTCATATATTTTCCTATCTTTATAATTAACTATTGAAAAAAATTTAATATCGAATAAATAATTTTTTAAAATTATATTTCATAAAATTTATGTACCAACGATATTAAAAAAAATATTTTTATATCATGTAATGATAATTTTTCAAATGAGGTAATTTGATGTATTTTAAAAATTAATATGTTTCTCTTATTAAAAATATTATTGCTTTGATGAAATGAATTTTAATATATTTAATTGATAACAATTTTTATATAAATGACAATTCATTTAAATACTAACACGTGTACAAATGAAAATGTAATTAAGGTTAAATGTATGTTATTTATAAAAAATTGTTAACAAGTAACTTTTTAAATAATATACTTTCATGAAAACTAATTTAAATACTTTATTCTGTGAATGATAACAGAATGAAACTTTAATTTAATAAATTTAGTGATACAATTATAGAAATATAATATTTATATAAATGTTCATCAAATAAAATTATAATTTTTATAATATATATATATTTAAAAAATAATTATTACAATAGATTGTAGTTAAATAAAAATGTTTCTTTTAATAATTATAAATCACCTGATTTATCAGGTGATTTATCATGTCAAAACATCATGTAACGATTTTGTTGGTCTTTACACATTTTAAACTATGCTTAGTCAATTTAGAACGATTTTGAAAATTTTTGAAAATTTTGAACTTAGAAAATTTTTTAAATAATTTAGTCTTAAAAAATTTTTGACTCATTTTACAAAAAAATTTTGAAGTTCGAAAATTTCAAAATTTTTCAAAAACTGTTCTAAATTGACTAACTAGGAGAGGCCCAGGCCTCCGGATCACGGATTTTGCTCAAACTTGGGGATAAGTTTCTAGATGTCAAAATATGGAGAAACTCAGAATTTTAGACCCTAACGCTCAAAATTTCCCTAGTTATAGGCAATTAGAAAAAATCACTGAAAAAGTTACTAGATTTTCAAACGCCTATAGTTCTTTAGCATTAATAACTAGACACTTGTAATTGTTTTTAAATGAAAGCTGAGCTCAAATCCTTTCGAAATAGCACCTACAGCATATCAAAATATTATTTTTTCCCATAGCTACAGTGTTATAAAAATTGTACTACATTTTAGCATTTATTATTAATTAATGTTTTTAAAAGAAAATTCACGTCAAAATCTTATAACGCTGTAACGTTAGGAAAAAATAATATTTTGATATGCTACAAGCACTATTTCGAAAGGATCTGAGGTCAGCTTTCATTCGAAAATGGTTGTAAGCTTCTAACTGTTAATGCTAAAGAGCTATAAGCGTTTGGAAATCTAGTAACTTTTTCAGTGATTTTCTTTAATTACCTTTAACTAGGGAAATTTTAAGCGTTAGGGTCCAAAATTCTGGTTTTCTTCATATTTTGACACCTAGAAACTTATCCCAAAGTTTGAGCAAAATCCGTGATCCGGAGGTCTGGGCCTCTCCTAGTAAGCATGGTTTAAAACGTGTAAAAACCAACAAAATCGATACATGATATTTTGGCATGATAAATCACCTGATAAATCAGGTGATTTATCACCTGATTTTTTTCACCAGAGTACACTTTGTAATATTTGTATCTCATTAAAATTTTATATTAGATGCAAAAAGGATTGTTAAGTAATTGCAAATAGTTATTTTATTATTCTGAAATATTCAAATTAAAAATTAACCAAAAACGTGTATTTTAATCTGATAGTTTTTTTTTTATTTAAATTTCGTATTTCATATATATAAAATACATTTGTGAATTTATTTTTATTAGAAATAAACGCAAAATTTTTTTTAAGCATGTTTCACGTAAAAATTAATTTCATAATTCGAATTCATGGTCATATATTAAGGTCTGGAAATCGTAGTTAGTTACTCAGTTCCCAGTTATCAGTTTATTTATATTAAATATCGTACTATTTATTGATGTATTATGAGAACGTTTGGAACACGTAAGTCGCGCCACACGTACTTCATGACGCTCTGTATTTTTTAACTTTTTTCTGCCGCAATCTGCCTTTGGGCGTTTTTGTTTCAGCATACTTGCAAGTGCCTTAATGCAAGACAGCGTCTGGATTAAATTCGTGAGGAGTGATGCTGTTCTTGCTTTCTTGTTGCGAGCTTCTGGACAAGCAGATCTTTTTTGAGGTCAGTGTTTGATTACTGTTTGATTTTAGAGGGAAAGCGGCGTTTGATGCCTTTCTGAACACATTTAGCGACGTAATTTTTGAAACATGCCGCAAGAGGTTGCTACTATGGATCATAGTGGTATATGTAAGCGGCCATCGTCAGATGTATGCGAAGAGAAAAGGTTGTACAATTGCTCTACCTGTCGTCAGCGCTGTCATGCTAGATGTATGACACGTATACAATCAGAAAGCACCGGTCATCACTACATGTCTAATAAATGCGTAAAGGCGAAGGATGAGAAGCGCGCCCCCTCTACTTCACGCGCGCTTGGCGTTAGCGATGTCGATAGGGCTCAGAAGAGACTGCTTCCCACTACATCGACTCCATCAAGGCTCGATATACAAGTATCACCGGTCATCGTCTCACAGGGGCAACCAACAACTAAGGCAGTTCAGAAGGCCAGTGGCGCGGCGAAAAATAATAAGTCTAGTTTAAGTATTATTTTAAATGACAAATCTATTGAAGCTACGCATAAAAGAGGTGGCGCTGCGCGTGGTGCCCCCCGTCGCCATACTTAAAAATAATAAATCAAATAAATCAATAGTTGATTATGAACAATTGAAAAATAATGATAATTTGATTTCTCAAGCTGCTTTGTCTGCACTTGAAGGCGCTTTCTCTCGTAAGCTTGACTCAATCCTGGGCGCTCTCGATCGGCTTCCGAATGTTGAGAGCAGTGTAATGGGTATCGGTGATGGCTTGCGAGGCATTGTTGAGAGACTTAATAGTCAAAATAAAATAATAAAAAATTTAGAAGCTGTGCAAGCAGGGCTGCTTGATGAAAATATTAAACTAAGGAAGAAAGTCAGTGGTCTTGAGACTCAATTGTCCACTCTGATTAAGAATTATGAAAAGATGAATTCAAATTTTAATTCTAAAATTGATAGCCTTCAATCTATATTGAAGACTGAGTTTAATGGAGTGCGCAAGAATTTTTTGGATCTTGCGGTGGGAGTGGCATGCGTGGTACAGTACCGTCTCTGATCTGAGTGTGCAAGGGCGTGTGGAAGAGCATGAAAGTATCCCACATACTAACACAACCTCAATTGAAGCGGTAGACACCAACACAAAAATTACTGACACAAGAATAGAAAAGGCTTATTATAATCGAAATCAAAATACACAAAATTGTGGTGCCAAGGGTGACTTATTGGTGATCTCCAATAGACTGGACTGCTTAGTGGCTAATGTTCGACCGGAAGATTTTGCTTCTGTTGTTTTTGGTACCATACTTCCGGACATAACACATTCACACATATTATCGGCTGTTTGTTTGACATCGCATGATTCTGGAAGCGGCGTGGTCAGGGACGGTCCAGGGGGTCCCTTCTCGCTGCTAGTCAGACTCTCCGAGGCCAGTCTGGTCCAAAAAATATTGAATGCAAAAAGAAAAATCACTAATTTATCAAAGGCAGATATTGATCTTACATGTCTTGCCTGTTTGTCTGCCACAAACAGCCACTACCAAATTTTTATAAATGAATATCTTCAAAAAAAAATATATAAAAACTTTCAAGATTTAAAGAAATATGCAAAGGATAAAGGTATTGATTTTATATGGCATAAAAGTGGTAGATTTCTGGCAAGAAGAAAAAGAGGGGAGAAAGTATACACCTTTACTACAAGGGATGATATAGATAAGATTATGGGTAGTGCAAATAATGCTATTTTAGATAAAAGTCCTGTTGCTGAAAAATCTCATGTAATAAGTGGATGTATAAACAATGTTGATAATGTTGTTAAAGTAGTCTCCAATGATAAATGTTCTGTTATTAAGAGTAATGATGTCTCTCCCCAATGACT
Source organism: Anastatus disparis (assembly GCA_017163975.1). Classification (NCBI taxonomy): domain Eukaryota; kingdom Metazoa; phylum Arthropoda; class Insecta; order Hymenoptera; family Eupelmidae; genus Anastatus; species Anastatus disparis. The sequence goes on from JAFFSR010000323.1 coordinate 440,420, forward strand.
GGACCAGATCTCCTCGGGGACTCGAACAGGGAAAAGAGGTGCACTGCAAGCGAGCTTTTTGAATGCGACTTCATTAAGGGCTCACATTGAACAGGTGCGTGAGCTCCTGTGTGACGCCCATTCTTACGATCTATTTGGAGTGGCTGAGACCTAGTTGGAACCGACTGTCTCGGATGACGTCATTCAGATTAAAGGGTATAAAATATTTAGGCAGGACAGAAACCTTCATGGAGGAGGAGTTGCCCTTTACGTTAAAAATAGTTTAAAATGTGATATATTAGCTTTTTCAAATACCACAACTACTACTACCAGTGGTAAACCAGACGTACCTGAATATATCTTTTGTTCTGTTAAAGCTGGTAACTCTGAACCTGTGTTGGTTTCTGTTATTTACCGTCCTCCTGCTATTTCGTTTACAAAAAACTCTGATCCTTCATGAATTTAACTCCCGATTTTTCATTTAAAATTATAATGGGAGATCTAAATGCCGATCTCCTACGAGAAGGCAGTGACCCGAAGTTTCTTAAAAAGCTGTCCGCTAAGCTTTCGCTTCAGTTGGTCCAGCATGGTGCCACGCATATTGCTTCATCGTCTTGGACATGGATTGACCTGATTTTTGTGGACGACAATGACACTATACTTGACGCACGTAACTTACCTGCGAACTTTCATAGTCGGCACAACTTAACTGACGTCTCTATAGCCTACAATGTGAGCGTTTTAGAGCAAGAACATATCAAGTATCGAGATTATAAAAATATCAGTGAAAAATTATTATTAGAGAAATTAGCCGGCTGTGATTGATCCTTATTGACAACTGATACAGTTGACCCTAAATCTGCACTTGACTGCATTTGCAACAATCTTGCTGCTGCTATTGAAAATTTAGCACCAGTAAAAATATTTAAATGTACGAAGAAGAAGCCACCATGGATGGATAAAGAGTTGTCGCAGATGCAGCGCAAGAGAGATGCTACATATAGACGATGACAGTCAATATCTCTCTGAATTTCTACAGTTACGTAAGGCAGTAGACGAACAGACTGAACGCGCAAGAACTGAATATTACCATAACAGACTGTTTGAGGCTCTTGCAAATGGTAATGTCTGGAAGAGATTAAGAGAGCTGGGACCGCAAAGTGTGATACTTAAAGCATTGCCGTATATTGGTGAACATCTTGTGACTCTGTTCAATTCCTCTTTTGCACGGAGGGTCTTCCCTGGCCTTTGGAAGCGGGCACGTATTGTGCCATTAAAGAAGTGCTCTGCACCTAAATCGCTTAAGGATTTTAGGCCCATCGCAATTCTGTGTTTTCTTTCGAAGGTACTTGAGAAAATCGCCTATGATCAATTGCAGGAGTACATTACTGCAAACAAATTACTTGATCTAATGCAGACTAGTTTTAGAAAGCACCACTCGACGCATACAGCTATACTAAAATTAGCTGACGACATAAGATCAGGTCTGGACAAAAAACTCGTCACGTTACGTTTGCTTTTTGACTTTAGTAAGGCATTCGACACGATCTCTCCCTCCAAATTACTTATGAGGCTGAGAACGATGGGGCTTTCCAGGGCCGCCCTCTTGTGGATTAACTTCTATATATCAGGGAGGAAGCAAATGGTTTCCACGCATTTAAATGAGGAATCGAGTTGGCTGACAACCAACCTAGGAGTTCCACAGGGTTCAGTACTGGGGCCTCTGTTGTTTTGCCTTTATATTAATGACGTACGTGATGCTCTTGACTCTGGTTGTGTCGAGCACCTACTTTATGCGGACGACCTGCAAATTTACACGCAGGTGCCTCGCGAGAGTGTGAAGGGGGTTATTCTTATCCTACAGAGGGCGGTCAAAGCGGTGTCGGAGTGGGCGGCTGGTGCCTCTCTCACTTTAAATGCTAATAAAACTAAGGCGATCGTCTTTGGTGGCGGTCGTTTTGTAGATTCGTTTTATGCTGGAGGGCCCAAGACGATTGATCTTGAGGGAGGCATTAGTATACCCTTCTCTGGTTCCGTGATGAGTCTTGATGTTGTGCTTGACCCTAAACTTTCTTGGGAACCGCACATTGATATGATTACAAAAAAGTTTAATAGAGTTTTATATGCCCTGCGATTTTTCCGTCGGTACACCACGAAGACTCTGCGTAAACAGCTCGCAACCCCTTTGCTGTTCCCACATCTTGATTATTATTCAGTGGTTTTGTTCAATGCTTCTCAGGGGTTGAGAAGACGAATACAGAGGTTACAAAATTGTTGTGTGAGATATGTATTGGGTTTCAGAATGGGGGATCATGTCTCTACTTATAGACCCGCGTTGGGTTGGCTACGCACTGATTCTAGGAGACAGTATTTCTTGGCTGTACTTATGTACAAAATCGTGCGCATAAATACTCCGGAGCATATAGTGGGTCTCTTCGCTAGATGTGTACCTAGGGCGGCTACCAGGGGAGAAATTAAGGACTTAGTAGTGCCCTTAATGCGAACTGAGACTGGCAGGAATTCCTTCTAAGTCCAAGGTGCGCATTTTTGGAACTCCCTACCTGCTGAGATTAAACATCTTCCATCTCTCAACAGGTTCAAAGCAGCAGTGAGGGGGCACTTACTTGACCTCGATTGACTTTTACTTTCTTTATTTATGTTAATTTATTATGTGATGTCCTATATATAGACTTAAGGTGTGAATGTATTTATTGTATGAATGGTTGGTGAGTAAATGTTTTTTTATTTGATTTTATTGTATTGACTGCGTTTCATGCTATTGTGTACGCTTTTTATTTTCATTTTATGTATTTTTATTTTTATTTTTATTTCTTTATTTTTCTTTTAAATTTTAATATTATAACTGATAGATAGATAGATCTTAATTATTCTTGTATTATCTGCGGTTTATCTGTGATATCACTTTTTATTGTGACTTACTTTTTCAGTATTATTATAGTTAGTTATTTGACTGTGATATCAACTTTAACTTTAAGTGCAATATTTATTTGTAATCTTATATTGTATTACACGCCTTTTGTATATTTAATACGAATAAATCATTATCTTATCTAATCTAATCTACTATCTTTGTTTTTCTTATGGAAGTAGAGTGAAAAATAGTCACTTGATGGAATAAATTATACGCTTTTTTACTTTAAGCACATGTGTACATATATTTTTATATTATGTTTCATCAAATTATTTTCAATTTTATTTAGTACTTAAAATTAACTTAAATTAATTAAGAAGGGGCCGAACTATCTGTCTTTGTCTAATAGCGTCTTTCATCATTTATGTAAACACTATCCGGTATAACAAGAAAAAAATAGCAGCCCCCGCTAGATATTAGTATAATAAGTAAATTTTGTAATAACAACCAAATTTTTTACCGCATAGTTTTTGACTAATTAGAGACCTACTAGCAATCTAGAATATAACCTATCTTTTTTTGGTAGGTCTCTAATTATTCAAAAACTACGCAGTGAAAAAATTTGGTTGTTATTACAAAATTTACTTATTATACTAATATCTAGCGGGGGCTGCTATTTTTTTCTTGTTATACCGGATAGTGTTTACATAAATGATGAAAAACGCTATTAGACAAAGACAGATAGTTCGGCCCCTTCTTAATTCTTATTTACTTGAAATTAGTCATTTATACATAATAATATAATAAAAGAAAATTCAACTGAGCGACGTTAGGAGCGAGAAACTTCAATATAATTAATACCTATTAACGTAAAACCCATTAAATTGTGTAACGATTTTCAACAGTTGATGAATATAATGTAAATCATATAATATATATATATATATATATATATATATATATATATATATATATACATATATATATATATATATCAATTTTAAATTACTAATAATTAATTTAAAACTCAAAAGTAACTATTTCAAAACGGAATATGAAAGATAAACATGTATCGTTTTATTCCTTAAATATCACAAATTAAAATATTAATTATTAGTAATTTTAAAGTGTTATATATTATGTAAATAATTCTATATTTAATAATTTTTAATTTTAGTAACAGGAAAAGCCGCCCGAAAAGTGATTAATAATTACATGTTCTGCTAAATATTGCCCTTGGATCGAGTAGGTGAAATATCAGTCCTAGTACAAAAAAAAGACACTAAGCATCGCAAATTTATGCTCTTACTTCATAATATAATAGTACCAACATTGGGCCCTGAAATTCAAGCTATAGTACTAATTGAAATTATATCGCCACTCTTTTTTTAAGTACCTTAGTACATAAATTAGATACACTTGATTTAGAACCTATTTTAACAATACTTTCCTTTCTCCGTGCAGTTGTTAGTTCTAGTAAACGTTAAATACTGTTTTCGATTATTTCATGGTTCGTGATTGAAACACGTGATTAAAAAGAATGAATTCCTATCATATATTTTCATTGATTCTAATGCAATTCAGTAGAACAAATTCTTGATTCATTATGATATAATTTGTTTTCAAACAATTTTTATGCACATTTTAACTTTAATTAATCTTTTTTTAAAAAGATAAAAATTAAATTTAGTACAAAACTACAATATTAAAATTCATAAGTTGCGGCAATTCTTTTTTATTTTAAAATTGGCTAATTTATACATAATAATATAATATATGAAAATTCAACCGAGTGACGTTAGGAGCAAGGTATTTTTTGCTAGTTATAAATTAAGCGGAAATAATATGTATTATAAATATACATAAAGAATAATGTAAGCCAAGCAACTAATATACTAGAAATAGGTCAATTGAAAATTTTAAATTTAATTGCAAAGCTCAATAATAATAGTTGAATGGAAATCTCGGCAATGTACCGATCACATGACTTATCTACCTCAAAATTTATTTTAAATACAAAAAAATTATTGAAACCTAAAAAAGAACATAAAAAATCATTTAGTGATTGGTGATTTTAATATCAATATACTACAATCTAATATTCATAGTTCAAATTTACCGAATAACTTTTTAGAAAATTGTTTTTCCCCGGATTTTAATTGTACGACTAGACTATATGATCTTGATAAGGAAGAAGGAACATGTATTTACAATATTTTTATAAAATCAGAATCTATAAGTACTAAAGCAATCATTTTGAATATCTCAGTCACTGATCATTTTTCACTCTTTTGGAAGTGATGAAATATATGAAAGATACCAACACCAAAAAAATTAAAAATAAATATATATAATTAAATAAAAATTGATTAATGTCGCAACTAATTCTGATTGGAATCAATTTAAATATAATGAAGACCCAAACATAGTTATAAACCTTACTATAAAATAAAATTAATAATTGCCTGAAGAAATGTACGTAAAAAAACGCTGCCAAATGCTTTGGCGCAATGCTTTCTCATAGAACTCATTAAGTTAGAGTAATTTAATTTAATTTTTTTCAATTTAATTTCAATGTAAAATACAATTTCTATTCAAGAAAAATTAGTGAATGTGAGAGAATGATTAGGAAATAGGAAGAGAGAGACAAGGATGGATGAAAATAGGGTAAAAATGAGGATCAATCTGAGGTAGAAGGACAGAGGTAGTGAGGAAGTAAGAAAAGAGTTAGTGAAAGCGTTAAATCAGAAATCAAAAGAAGTGATCGAAGAGCTACCCTAAGAAAATTATGTTTTAAAAGCTTGTTTTATAAAGACAGTAGCGAATAGCTTGTATACAAATTTTAGAGCAAATCTATCGAGTAGTTTACGTGAAATGGAAAAGAAATAGAAAATGAAATTTTATAATTTAAAATTTTTAAATTGAAACTACGCTTTTTTTGGCAGTTGCGAATAATTCCCACGCAAATTTCAAAGCAAATTCATTAAGTAATTTACGTAAAATACAATTAAAATGTAAAATCGAAATTTTTTTTAAAATTTCTTAAAATGGTTAAATAAAAAATACTACCCTATGGCAACCAATTTTCAATAGCTTTCTGCCTACTTATACAAAATAATATTTGATAGTATGCAAAATTTGAAGCAAATCCATCGAGTAGTTTTCGAGATTTCGTTGGATAAATAAATACCATTTCCTTTTCAAAATTTCTTTTTTAAAATTTTAAAAATGTTCTAAAGTTAGAACCATACTAAGGAAATCAATTTTTGAAAATTTCTCTTCTTGTGACAGTAGCAAATAATTTCCCTGCAAATTTTAGAACAAATCTATCGACTACTTTACGTAAAATAAAAAAAAAATAAGAAAAGAAAAATCGAAATTTTTTTTTAATTCTTTGAAATTCTCGAAAATTGTAACCACGCTTAAAAAATTAGTTATTAGAAGCTTATTTTCTTCAGACAATAGCGAATTGATTGTATAAAAATTTTGGAGAAAATTTATAGTATGGTTTACGCAAAATAGAAGATAAATAAAAAATAAAAATTATTTTGAAAATTTTCAAAATGCTCTATAATTAAAACTGCGCTGAGAAAATGAGTTTCTTAAAGCTTGTTTTCTTCAGGCAGTAGCGAATAACTTGCATACAAATTTCGGAGCAAATCCATTAAATGCTTTTCGTTAAATAAATAAAAAATAAAAAAAATTTAATAAAAATTTAATATACGCTATTTAAAATTAAATATACGCTAAGAAATTCAGTTTTCAGAAGTTTTTCCTTTTTTAGCAGTCAGAAATAAGTTCCATACAAATTTTCAAGCAAATTCTTCGAGTAATTCACGTAAAATAGAAAAAAATGAAGAATCTAAATTGTTTAAAAATTTTTAAAATGACACACACACACACACACACACACACACCAGGATCTATAGCTCTTGAAACTTTCCATCTAGATCTTTGAAAATTTTTTTACATATTCTGGGTAACAAACAAAATTCATTCTCAGAGTTTCAGCGATTTTTATTTTTTTGCTCTTCCAGTTGATGTGAAATGTCATATATATATATATATATATATATTGTAGCGGTATTCTACCGTGTTTGAATCTTGCGCGCTTAGGTATTAAAATAGGATAAACGCTCGGTCATATGGCTCGTCTAAGACGAGTAAAGAAGTGCGTATCTTGACGACCGGCACGCGAGAGAGAAGCTCGCCGGCCGTAAGGCGCTACAGAGATTTTCCGGCTACCGTTGCGTTAGCACGAAACCTAAGCCGCGCTGTGCTTATTAGAGAATTTCGCCACGTGGTCATATAATACGGTAGACTAAGTTCGCATTTGATAGAGCGAGACATTGTCTTAATTAAAAGTCGTGAGTTTATACCGACTTGCGTATTATATTATATTGGCTAGCTGCAACTCTCAGACATTCTTTCTGTAGAGTTTTGCTTGACCGCTTTTCGCGCGTCTTAGCGGTCAGCCATTAAGTGCCACAAATACGTTGATCGGCGTGCATAGGATTCCACCGGTCTATGTCCAGGCAACCACGTTGGCAGAGCTCAGCGGAATTCAAGGATCGGGAAGAGACGTGTTCCACCGATTTACTCCAGAGCATTTACGTATTGGTTACGTACAGGGGAGAAGATTCGATAACGGGCGAGCGGCATCTACGTGCACGTAGGTAATTAGTGTAAGCTGGCCAGTGCGTTATTGTATGTATAATTATACTGTACGATATCTAAGTATCTCTTCCTCGAGAGATACTTGTTCAGATATATTGTATCATTGGTTATATAACCGATCAGCGTCATAAGCGAGTATCATTTAGTTCGCGACGCGCCCTCCCTTTGCTCACTCTCTCAATAGACGCGTACATTACTTTTTATATATTATTCAATTTCATTCTCATTTAGTTTACGTTTTATCTTTGTATTTATATTTTTCTTATAATAAATTGATTCCGTTTTTCTATTAAATCGTGCTTCATATTAATTATATTGCCTGACTATATATAACATAAAATATATATATTTCCCGTTGCTTACTCCGACGCCTCCGCGGTCCTTGTGAGCAGTTATAAATTATTTAATTACGTAATATCATATATTTTAATATAACGTATTTTGGAACCTGCCTCACGAAGGAAAACTGCGCTACCGGCCACGCGTCTCTCGATCAGGTAAGAAAGAGAGAGAGAGAGAGACGCAGTGCGTGCAGCAAGCGACAAGTATATCAGATATGATTTTGTCGTTTATCAATAGGATTGATTAGCTAGCACAATCGGAGTTCGCTGTATAATATTTAGTGAAATTCTTACAAATATCAGCAACTCTGCATATAGTAAAATTTAAGGACTTAGCTGAAGTTACATTAAATTAAAAGCTAATTCTTTTTTTTTGTAACGGGCAAAATAACCGTTACAAAATGGCGCCCAATGAATAGTTGCGTCAGCGGGAACAGGCTTTCTCGCGTTGTCGAATAAATCGAAAATTGCAAATGGCGTCGAGAGTGTAGTTACCATCGACGTAAACGGACTTCGCGTTTTCCTAAAAGACTTTATAATAAAGATGGCGTGTTGACTATAGCAAAAATTTAATATTGGAAGTAACACGTGGTAAAATTTTTGTTTTCTTTCTATTTTAACAATAAAATTATTTTTGTTTGTTAAAATAAAAGTGAATTAAAATTTTTTTTTTTTTGGAAAATAATTTCGACAAAATTTTTTTTATGTAATTAAAAAAAAAAAAAAAAATTTAATAAAATTAAATAAAATTCAGTTGTCGCTAAATACATAGCAAAAAATTTTCGTGAACAAAATTACAATTTGAAATTTTCTTTTCGTTGTAATTTTCTGTTACGAGTTGCGTCCCCACGTGTCCCAGCGAAAATTTTCTTCTTGTCTCGTTCTTTGTAGGTAATGCGCAGGCGCTATTGACATAGCTTAGCGTAGATACAGAGATTAAAATATATAACTCTGTATGCTGTTGTTCGCTTTATGAGAAAAAGCGAACAGGCATTTAGAATTTATTTAAAATAGAGACGCGCATTATTATATATACCCCCCTTATCGATCAGGTCGTTAGTCATATTTCATTGACTTATAAAGTGAGAGAGAATATAAGTTTCAGCTGGCGAGGAAGCTGAAATTAAATAAATTGTTAATAATCCTTTAATGTAAAAATAATTTAATCTCAATAAGAGTAAAAATTTTTTGTTGTAATTTATTAGTAAATCTAATTAAATAAAAATTAAAATAAAAATTTTTTCGTTATACATTAAAGGATCAGGATTTTTTTCTTGTTTTAGTTTAATAGAATTTAAACTACATATCCTTATTTACATATAGTAAAATATTTTTTTTTTTTTCATGATATTAAATTCTCTCTCACAAAAGATTGCCAGATCATAGCGAGGCAATTGATCGGAGCAGTGTGTGTGGTTGAAGAATTTAGAAATTTCTCAAAGATTTCATTTTAATAAATTTTCACCTTTTTTACACTACACATTAAATACACGTGTATAATAAAAAAAAAATTGTCCTCACACAGTTAGGTGTGCGCTTTTAACTAAAGTTTAAAAGCGCACAGGCTTTTGGATTTAGCCGCGTATTTTGAATATTTTAACGACAATTTCTAATGTCCTTGTTGTAATAAAAATTAAAATTACAGTGTTGGAAAATTTTGTTTTATGTCGGTCAATCACTAAAAGATTATTAGTTATTGCGTTAAATAAATAAATCCAAAAACCAAAACATAAAAATATATATTTTTTTCTTCTCAATTATATATACATATATTTTATTTTTTTTTCACATCGTATGTGTGCGGCTTACTTTCTAACCACACATATACGAACTGAAATATTATTTATTATATATATAGCGAATATACACACACACTGCAAGCGTAGTAGCGTACTTGCGTGCGATCAGATTTAAACACAGACATAGTCAAGAAAGAAGAAAAATAAATTCAAGATGGCTAATGTACCCTTAAAAGCAAGTGCTGATGCAGCCGAAAAATGGGTAGGGTACATATCTGAGGAAGACTTAGGAATAACTCTACAGGAGTTAGGACTAAGAACAGACGGCTTTCATCATCAAAAAACCAATCGATTAATAAATTGGCTGATTGGAAATTATTCGGCTGAAGAATTTCAGCAAACGAATTCTAATGATGATGAATTGACAATACGTCAACAGCGTCTGAGAGTAAGAAAAAAATTTATAGAAAGAACAATATGTGAGAAGACAGGGTCAACTATTTTTGACCCTAACGTGCAACAAGATGAAGAACATGTTCTCAGTGTGCTCGATAAAGATCCTCAGATAAAGTTAAACCTACAGGAAACATTGAGAGAGGGAACGAACAAACCACGTTCTGGCGGACAGGCACAAGCATCCACCAACCCTCCAAATCAAGTTACCGAACAGGCAACAACAGTGATGCAAACAACGGATGGAACACCGTTTATATTGCCAACTGAGATGATGCAGTATCTTCACAATATGCAAATGCAAATAAAAGCACTGGCAGAGTCAGTAGCTGCCATAACACAAAGAAGAGAGGAAACTCCAAATCCAAGATCATCTAGTACACGGATAGATGAGCAGCAAAGCAACCAGCTAGAAAGGGGTAACGACCAGAGGCCGCCAACAAACACGAGAGTAAATTTCCAGGATACATTCAGGGTATAGAATAATACTGGAAATGGCACTCTGGCTGACGTACAGGCAGGCTTACCTCCGAGTGAACTTCCAAGAGTAAGTACAGTCGGGGGGAGGGGGAATCCTATAACGTCAAGCCCAATGCCGCAAATGAGCACAAATTTGCAAAATGATCGGCCTAACAACGCTAATAGAACGTTATATATTGGTCACATAGTTCGCCGATGGAACGTAACATTTTCAGGCGAAAAAGGACAGAGCATAGACCTGTTCCTGACCAGGGTAGAAGAATGCAGAACATTAGCAAAAATGAGTGAGAGTGATCTGCTATCCTCTCTTTCAGAACTGTTATCAGGCGTAGCAGCCACGTGGTACAGAAACAATAAACATTCATGGAACACGTGGGCAGAATTTAAAGAAGCTGCTTTGCGTTGGTACGGACACAGTAGACGTTTCCAACAAAGACTGCGGTCTGAAGCGAACAGGCGTACGCAAGGTAAAGATGAACCTGTACGTGATTATATAACCTGCCTTCAGGCCATTATATTAAAGCAAGTCCCATTACCAGATGTAGGACAACAGCTCGACCTGTTACATCGCAACCTCTTACCCGAGATTTAGCGCATGGTAAGAAGGGATGAGATTGTTGACGTAGAGTCACTACTAGAAAAAGCAGTCGAAGCTGAATTAACAATAGATGCAGAGAGAGCATATAGGCCACCTCCTCTGCCAGAACATTCCTTATTGCCTGACGTAGCTTACCGTCCTGCGTCCAAGCGAAAAGAGAATAAACACCAGGTTGCCGCTATAGAAGAAAAAGCGCTGGCATCCGAACAGTTTAACATAGCTAAAACGTTGATGCAGATAGTTTCTCAGTTAAATAAAATGTCCGAAAGGATGGACAGGCAACCGGCGGTTCCCAATATAAATCAGTCTGGACAAGCTTCGCCAAATACATCACGTAAAAATCAACAGGGAAATCCACAGAATTTTAAGAGACCTCCTCGTAAGCCTAATCAAGGGCAAGGTAGCTCTGAACAAGAAAATCAGAATCAGAAGGGAAATCAGACCGAAAACCCAAATAAAGATAAACCTAACGAGGAAAATAAAAAAGGTACGAGAAGTAGAAATCCTAACCTCAGTTGTTATCGCTGTGGGTTGCCTGGATACACGCAATGGTCCTGTCCTCAATGTACGGGAAAAGGACAAGGGAGCAAGTAGATGAGGTACCTGCTGCTCCCAGCAAAGATAACGAGACCTTAGAACTCTCTACTGAAAAAGTAATAGACAAAAGGTTACCTGAAATTCCAGTAGAAGAGCAGAGCGAGTCTCGAACTTGTCAGGCTGAGACAAGTGAACAGGAAGAGCAACTGCAGTTAGATATAGATGACGAAGCTCGATGGTGGCTCATGGTAGTAATCGGAGATTACCGTATAAGAGCATTATATGACCCAGGTGCGTCACGTACAGTCATGAATTCTACAGGTTTACAGTTGGCTGCAGTCTGTAATGTGCCATTAATACCAGCTACGGACAGATTTGCCAAAGTAGCAGATGGTAGGCAATGCTCGATAGTAGGTTATGTCGACTTACCTTTTACAGTAGGCGGAGTTACAAAGACGATCCGTTCTGCCATTATGCCTAGCTTAGATGAAGAATGTTATCTAGGTGGCAATTTTATATGAGCGTTTAAAGCTATTTTCGATCCTTGCGAAAATAAACTCTCTTTCAAAGGAACGAATGTGAAAGTGAATTTGGAAATCGCAGCGCTTAAGCAGTTACATGTTGCTAAGCTAGGATCAGTTGGTTTAGCTGACGTATCAGCAGCTGATCGGGCTCGTGTAAAAAATTTAGTTACAGAAATATTAGGAGAAGATGATACTCCTATAGGCTGCACAAATTGGATCGAACATGAGATCGATACAGGTTCTGCACGCCCTATTAAACAGAAATATTATCCTGTTTCTAAAAAAGTCGAAGAATGGATGCACGAGCAGGTTAATGAAATGCTAGCTGCAGATATAATTGAACCTTCGATGAGCGGCTGGTCAAGCCCTGTAGTTCGAGTTAAGAAACCAAATGGCAAATTCAGGTTCTGTATTGACTTTAGAAAAGTCAATGCAGTTACAAAACCTGATGCGTACCCATTGCCAAGAATGGATGATATCTTGCGTAAATTGCAGAAAGCGAGATACATCTCTACAATGGATTTGAGCAGTGCTTATCATCAAATTAGGATGAAAGAAGATTCACGTGCTCAAACGGCATTTACGGTACCTGGCATGGGCCTTTACCAGTTTAAACGGATGCCGTACGGCCTTAGCCATGCTGGCGCAACCTTTCAGCGATTAATCGATAAGGTTATAGGCCCAGAACTCGAGCCGTACGCATTTTCGTACTTAGATGATATCATCGTAGTAACTGAGACGTTCGCTGAACATATAAAATGGTTAAAGAGGGTATTACTGCGAATAAAAGCAGCAGGCCTCACGATCAGCCATGAAAAGAGTATATTCTGCCGAGAAGAGGTCAAATATCTCGGTGTTCTGGTAAACAGGGATGGATTTAAGCCCGACCCAGATAAGATAAGACCCATCGTTGAATACCCAGCTCCTAAAAATCTAAAGCAGCTGAGGCGTTTCATGGGCATGGCCTCGTGGTATAGGAAATTCATGAAAAATTTCGCCACGTTAGCAGAGCCATTAACCAGGCTCACTCGAAAAGACTACAGATATGCATGGTCAAGCGATCAGGAAATCGCTTTTGACCAAATAAAAGCTTTAATCGCATCTGCTCCGTTATTGCATCGACCGCAGTTCGATTTGCAATTCGTCATACAGACAGATGCCAGTGACTCAGGCCTAGGAGCAGTACTCCTGCAAGTAGTTAACGACGAAGAGCGAGTATTAGAATTCGCCAGTCGTACCATGTCCAGTGCAGAGCGAAACTACAGCGTAACAGAAAGAGAATGTCTAGCTGTTATATGGGCTGTCAAAAAGTTTCGTTGTTACATTGAAGGTTATGACTTTAAGGTCATAACTGATCACAGCAGTTTACGTTGGTTATGTAATTTACATAATCCAACAAGCAGGCTAGCGCGTTGGGCGCTGGAGCTGCAAGGGTACTCTTACACTGTTGAGCACAGAAAAGGTGCATTAAACTATGTACCTGATGCGTTATCACGTATGTATGAAGACTCAGTAGAATGCGACACTCATTTAAGTGCACTAAGTTGGGCGTCGCAAACCAAGGATGCGTGGTATAAGTCTCTACTTCAACAGGTTATGAGTAACCCTAATGACTATCCAAGATGGAAAATAGTTGGAGGTCAATTGTACCGTTATGTACCGGACAGGTTCACTGAGGAAACGATGGGAGACGATGACGCATGGAAACTCGTTGTTCCCAGCGAAAGTCGAGCAGAAGTACTGCATGAATGCCACGATGAGCCGACAGCTGGTCACTTAGGCCGTGATAAAACAGTGGCTCGCGTAAAACAATATTATTACTGGCCTTATCTAGAGAAAACAGTGTCACAGTATGTTAAGAGCTGTGAGATCTGTCAGCAGTGCAAAGTCGAACAAAAACTACCTGCAGGTAGGTTTAATGGGTAAAAGAGAAGTTTCAGGCCCATGGAAAGTTGTCGCCGGAGATGTAACAGGTCCATTTCCAAGAAGTAAACGTGGATATGAGTATGCTTTGATTTTCGAAGATCTATTCACTAAATGGGTGGAGTGCATACCTATTAGAAAAGCGAATGCCTCCACGATCTCAAAAGCACTAAGAGAAAGAATTGTTTTAAGGTTTGGTGCGCCTGAGATCTTCTTATCTGATAATGGATCAGAGTTCAGGAATCAAGTAGTAGATAAATATCTAAATGAAGCAGGTATTTGTCATAATACTACTCCTGCGTATCATCCGCAGGCTAATCCGGTAGAAAGAATAAACCGGACGGTTAAAACCATGATTACTGCCTTTATTGATAAAAATCACCATTCTTGGGACGAAAAGCTACCTGAAATTATATTTGCATATAATACGGCGAAACAGAGTACAACTGGCACGAGCCCTGCGTTGTTAAATTATGGTAGGCAGCCGATACCTCCGAGCTCACTGAAAAGAAAAGAAGATAAAGCTGCTCAGAAAAATGAACGATTACAAGAAGTAACGAACTGGCAAAATCGTGTAAGCAAATTACCTTTGCTACATGAACAGGTGGTAGATCGTGCACAGTCTGCGCAACAGAAGCAAGCTGATGCATATGATCTTGGTCGAAGAGAAGTAGAGTATACCATTGGAGATTTAGTATGGAAAAGAAATAAAATACTCTCTTCGGCTGCTCAGGGTATTGCAAGTAAGCTCGCACCTAAGTTCGTAGGCCCGTATGTGATCACAGCGAAATGTGGCTCTAACACATACAGACTGATAGATCAAGATAGTAATGCTTACGGCCCTGTTCACGTAGAGCAATTAAAACCATATATAGCAAGGCAAGAAGACGAAACACCATCTCAACCACCGTTGGATCGATCAAAGGCGAATGAGACGATGAGCGACCCGTCTCTTGCGAGCGATGCGACTCCGTGTGCCAACGGAGGTTCGGGCTCAAACAGCGTGCGACCGCCTGCGAGCGGTGATGCTCCCAAACTTGATAAACCGAATAGGGAGCGTGGTCGTCCGCGTAAAACAGCGATCGTGGTAACACGAACAGTAAAGCGTATGCGAAAAGCTGAGTCTGAACCGATTATGCGTAAGCGTGGTAGGTCAAAAGGTTCTACAAATATACAGCGTAGCGAAAATGTAATCGAATATTCGCCGAGAAAAACTAGAATGCGAACCCGCGCGAGTAAAAAGTAACCACCTGAGAATACTAACAAACAATCCTTTCTTCCTACTAACAGATGGATCCTCAACGTCGTAAAGGGATGGAAGACCTTATCGCCTTCCTAATCTCCAACGCTGCGGATCTAAAGATTAGGGATTACCTGCTGCCATACGCCGAATTTCTGCGAGACCAGTCAGAGACTGAAAGGATCCAGCGGGAGATAGAGAAGGAGAGAGATAGCCTCCCGGCATTGACGATCGAGGAAATACCACGGGAGCCGTCGCCGATCAGGGTTAAACCAACGCCCAAGCGGCAAGAGGTCAAGGAAGCCTCAAGGCCCGGTGCGTCGCAGAGCCAACCGGCCTGCGACCCACGATCAGGCACAAAGCCTTCCGAGGAAGAGTCATCGATGGCAAAAGAATGGAAGGAACTCGAGATTGAGTTAAGGAGAGTGGCTCGTCAGTCTTCAGTGGCGTTTGACGAGGAAGCTGAAGCTTTTGCTTGGTGGGACCACTTTGTCGAACAATATGGGTTGGAAGCGTCGGATCTAGTGAAAAATTGGCCGACCATCGTTAAAGATAGAAGGCAAGAGGTGGCAGCTTTGCTACGAGCTAGGCGTGCTAGATTGGCCAAGATCGAGGAAGAAAGAAAGAGGAGAGAAAGAGAAAGAGTTAAAGTCCGCCAAGCAGAGGAAGAAGCCTCTCAAGCCCTAAAGAAGGCATATGAAGCCGCTGCCAAGGCAAAAGCGGCCCACGAACGGGCCAAAGCCGACAAAATGATGGCTGAACTGAGGCTAGAGAAAGAAGAAAAGAAGGCAAGGCGAAAAGCCCTTGCCAAAGACCAGCCAAGGTGCTACATCTGTAATCATCCTGGTGTAAAAAGGTCGTATCAGTGTCCTCGTCGTGCTGAGCACCGAGAATATATGTAATATAATTTAATATTTCTTTTTGTAATTATTGACTACACCTTTCCCATTCCAAATCCTTCAGCGCGTTAACTGAGAGCAGCAGAATCAAGGTATGCTGCGTCTGGCGGAGGGGTGTCACGGTATTCTACCGTGTTCGAATCTCGCGCGCTGCTGTAATTAATTTAACTCGGGGCGCTGTCACGAGCGCCGTCATATACTAATGTTATAAGGCGTCAATCGACGCGTACGAGAAGGAAGAGAAGCCGCGGCGCTTCAGACTTGATTCAACAGCCTACAAGCGCGCAACTTAATCTAATTTCTCGATTTTATTCGAATCTCTCTCGATTAATTCGCTGGTGTAGTGCTGTTCATAATTTTGTGTGAGAAAAGGGAAAAGGAGATCTCCGGTCGAAAATCGCACGTGCATCGTATCCAGGCTGCGTTCAACCTGTCTTGGCTGTCCACGAGGAGTCGCAGCGACCTGGAAATTGTTTCTATTGTTGGGCTGGATACACGAGCCACAGCGTTCAGGCAAAATATATATCGTTGCTGTTGGTCAACGTCGGTCGTCTTTTGCTACACGGGATAAGAGGCCTCTTCGCGATATCGTAAGTTATTATTAAGATTTTGTTAACCAGAAGTTTCTTACCTCGAAGAAACTTCTGGCGTTGTAACAACTGTCGTGCGTTCGAGCGTACGTTATATCTTAGCTCGCGTCGCGTCCCTCCCTATTGCTATCTCTTTCTAGAGAATATTTCACCGTTTGATTTAAACACTTTTATATTGCTTACGTTTGCATATTAATTCATTCGCGTTCATATATTATTTTTGTATCTTTACTTCATTGTTTTTAATAAATATATTTGAATCATAAAATATTATTCTGTCTGATATAAGTTGCACGCTATTAAAAAGCCTATCCTGTTGCTTACCCCGACGCCTCCGCGGTCCTTATTTATTTGATTAAAAGATATATATATTCCCTAATAAATTTAACTGGGAAAGTTAAATTCCATATAAATAAGGAGAACTGTGCTAGCGGCATCGCGTCTCTCGATCAGGTAAGAGAGTGAGAGAGAGAGAGAGAGACGCGCAGCAACGAGCTGACGGAAAAATACTCCGTCGCATATCAATCTAACATACTAACTAGCTTTACCGGAGTCTGTTACAAGTTTGTCATAGTTAGTATAAATTCTGGCAGCTCCGTGTTTTAATCAAACTATTTAGTCTTTATAAAAAGTAAATTGGAATTAATAAAAATCTAATTTCTTTTGTAACGCGTAGTAAATTACCGTTACAATATATATATATATATATATATATATATATATATATATATAAATAAATATATATATATATATATATATATATATATATATATATATGGGACGTTTCACGTCAATTCACCTAACAAAAAAATAGAATTTGTCGAAAATCTGTGAAAATATTCTATTTGATACCCAAAATATACAAAAAAAATTTTAGAGGTCCAGGTCAAAGGGGTCAAGATTTAAACGTGATGGAATTTTTTGAATTTTCCAAATTTTTTGCTAAATAAATATTTTAATGAATTTTTTCCTCAAAAACTATGTAGAATTTACCCGAATTTTTGCAAATTATAATATACTGATTTTTATGCTTACTTGATCGATTTAAACATACTATTTAGTATATCTAAAAATCGAGCAGGTTGAATTGGCTTTTCAAAGTCTTATTTTTTTTGTTTTTTTATGAGGAAAAAATATACAAAGCCTCCAGTTGGGCAGCCTTCTCAAAGTTACTTAATTGTGCAAAAAAGTCTGAATAAATCGTTATTTTGGATCAATGATGAGATTTGTGATTTTTTTTCTGAAAAAGTATTGATTTTTGGGACAAATGTATGAAAATGTTTTCTATTGGAAATTGTATGTAAAATGTATGTAAATTTTTGTAAACCATTATTTGCTAAACATCACAAATTATAAATGAAATTTTGAAATTTTAAAATTTATTTTTTGTTGAATTTTTAGTATATATGGTTTATAATGTCTCAAATTACAATTTGTAAATATATGTTCATATTCTACACATGATTTCCAATAAAAAACATTTTCATACATTTATCCCAAAAATCAATACTTTTTCAGAAAAAAAATCACAAATCTCATCATTGATCCAAAATAACGATTTTTTCAGACATTTTTGCACAATTAAGTAACTTTGAGAAGGCTGCCCAACTGGAGGCTTCGTATATTTTTTCCTCATAAAAAAACAAAAAAAATAAGACTTTAAAAAGCCAATTTAACCTGCTCAATTTTTAGATTTACTAAATAGTATGTTTAAATCGATCAAGTAAGCATTAAAATCAGTATATTATCATTTGCAAAAATTCAGGTAAATTCTACATCTAATTTCCAAGAAAAAGTATTCTATTGAGTTTCAACGAAATATTGATAGTTTTTGAGGAAAAAATTCATCAAAATATTTATTTAGCAAAAAATTTGTAAAATTCGAAAAATTCCATTACGTTTAAATCCTGATCCCTTTGACCTGGACCCCTAAATTTTTTTTGTATATTTTGGGTATCAAATAGAACATTTTCACAGATTTTCGACGAGTTCTATTTTTTTGTTAGGTGAGTTGACGTGAAACGTCCCATATATATATATATATACCGGTGTGTGTGTGTGCGTGCATGCACCTTAACAGGAACAGTCCCATATATATATATATATATATATAAACCCAAGTACGTGTGTCATGCATGTAAATTGACATGAAACGTCCCGTATATATAAACCTGTGTGTGCGCGTGAGTGTAAATTAACATTAAATATCGCATGTATATGTATACACAGATATACACACATATATATGACTTGGTAAGTTCATTGTCACTTAGAGATGGTTACAAGTATACCTGTGATCATGATAGATAGGTATACTAGGTGATCCGAGACAGTGCCTGATGTATCGGCTTTCACTATCACACGCGATTTTTATGATACTTGGGTGTCACGCTTTACGCACCTGTCATCATTACCACAGATTAAGGCAAGCAGTTTGAGTCCAGCGTGTTTCTTGAACTATTACAACTCATAGGCTGTAAAGGGGTATGTATTACGACTTATTACCTTGTTCATATTGTTACGTTCAGCATACAAGTTAAATTATTAATAAATTTTTTTTTATGAATGACTGAATTTCAGCCATCTACAGACTTCCTTTTGACTGACGCGCCAGCGCTACGTCTCCAGGATTGGAAGTCTGAGAAAGAGATAGCAAGGATAAGTTAAATAAATTAGTAGACTTATACACACATGCAAATTCTAGGGTTATACAAATTTATTTTTTTATTTTTTATCATTAAGACGAGAAGCTTTGCTTCATGCATTTATTGTTTTCTTTTTTTTCTTTCTTACTATTTCGCTCCAGGGCGAAACTACGTACCATATGCCAAATTTATTAATTATTTCTTTGCATTTAATTCCATTATATATACTGGATTTTACTTTAATTACGACCATAGAAAAACGCTCTACCTTTAATTCGCGTATAAGCAATGAAAGCCGCCCGTTTTTGCGTCATGCTCTATCCTCGAGATTTACAATATAAAATTTAGAAAAACTCTCTACCTTTATTTTTGTGTCTTAATCGCTGCTACTCCACAACATCAGCCTTTCACTCTTGTTGCTAAGGTTGTTTCTGGAAATTCTTGAGTTTAAACGAAAACTTCTTCTATTTTCGATTTAAGTTTTCTAGGATGATGGCCTTGCAGATAGGCGGTGGCTGGTTGCTGCTAGATCTGGTGACGTTCAGGCTGCTTGGCAAAATCGACGTGGCCAGCAAGAGATTGGTCGGAAAAAAGAGGTTAACTCCATTGCCATCCGATCTGAAAAAGAGCTGTTGCTCCGCCCGACGTCCGATCTAAAGAGAGAGCTACGCCCACAAGCTCAAAGCTTCTTATACTCTTATCTTTTTATGCGTTTCTCATAGTAACTTCGAGAACCTTCGCTTGCTGCTAACAGCAGTATTTTTTTTTTTTTTTTTTGCACATTCGTATGAGTTTCAGTCATACAATTGGTTGCCAGTCGACACTCACTGTATGTTTCTTCTCTCGAATTCCTAATTTTGGTTTGAATAGAAAGAGGTCAACTTGAAATTTATTGGTAGTTAATGTCTACCGTTACCATTTCGGCTTCCTGTTGTTGAGACTCCATTAAAGCTTTTATTTCCAATTTTGTACTTCGAATAATTGCTCCACATAAATTGGATTTAACGTCCCTCCAGTCTGTATTTCTTCAGGGACGGCCTAATCTATTTTTATTTTTCACTTTATTCCCCTACCACTTCGCTGAAATTCTCCCATACTCCTCTATGTTAACTTCACAGTTTTCTGTGAAGTCATTCATCGTTGTCAGGCTTCTCGCTTATTCTAAGCTTGCCGCCTACCCACATCTTTTTTTAGCATCCCATTCAGCTTGTACTTCTCCTTCCTTCGCTGATTCAATCGGTTGCCGAGCCTTGATCTTTATTAAGATCAACTGAATTAGTTTGCTATTTGTCTCTTGCATTTGTTTATTTATTATTTTATTATCATTATTTTTACTTTTTTTATTATTATTGTTATTTTAAAATCACCTATGAAATGATATTAACCTCTTTTACTCTATTAATACGTCTAGAGGCATTTGATGCATGAAAGATGGGGAAGAGATAAGTAAGAATAAGCAAGAGACAAAGAACAACATAAAAGACACAAGGAGAGACACATATATGGACCGGCGGCACATGACTAATTTGGTGCAACGATTTCTAAATGCATGCAAACCATGTAAATATGTTTTACAATCTCAAATATACTAGTGGATGCAATTTATAAGCGCCTATCCTTCTGCATAACGAATCGATTTTACTTAATAATTTTAGAATGCATCCAAATAGTGCCGAATGAATATTGATAGAAAAAACCATCAGAAACTGGTTTACGTGCAATTTCCGCGTGCACAACAAATTTTGCTAAATATAATAAATTGTAAAATTTGTTTATATTTCCGAACGATGTTTAAATGCATGCAATTATGTTTACCGTTAAATTTTAACTACCAAAACGACGATTTAGCAATTAGCAGGCATTATTCTAATGTCCAAAATTATCAAATCGTTATTATATCGCTCGAAATGTAAACAATTTCAGATACCTCCAAACGATTTTAAAATGCATCCAATTGAAATATGTTATAGATGTTGATAAAAAAAATAATATTAACAATTTTCATGCAATTTTAGAATGCATAAAACGGTTGCCGGTGTCTAAATAAACGTTCGAAAATTTCGGGTATCTTCGAACAACTTTCAAATACAAATTATTTTTATGAATTTGGAAAAAATAAACAATGATCCATCAATTTGCATCCATTTTGATAATCCAGAACCTTATAAAAAAACATTGTTAAAAGTGCACCAAATTTTAGATATTTTCGAACGACTTTCATATGCATGCAAATTATATTTATGATAAAGGATCTAGGTGATTAAGATAGTGAAAAATGCCCCTGGCGCTTTCGAAATCCTAAAAGCATCCTCACATAGTACATAAAAAAATATAATTTTGCTGAAAATTTCAGCTTTCGAAACCCTCACATTATCTCAAAACATCAAAAAACGTGTTTTTCGGTTTTTTAACGTTATCTCGACTTTTAAGTACCGTGAAAACTTCTTTTTTTCATTTTGAAGGTTTTTTTTATCGCCTACAACATACTATTTTTTGTTTTCACTTTAGGCTCGAAATCTAAACTATTTTAGGCGTTTCAAACTTTGAAAGTTCAATTTAAAAAAAAGCTAGAATAACAGCAGGACCGAAAAAATTATATGTTGTATATTTTATGTAAAATTATGTCCATGAATATTTTCAGATTTTTAAAAGTGGTGAAACAAGGTCAAAATCGCAAAAAACCTGTTTTTTCATATTTTTACCTAGTTTTGAAGCATTTTACTATGAAAAATTCTATTATCAATCTTTAATTGTCTAGAAATTATTTAAGTATATAACTGTACATATTTTCGAAACCATTTTGAATTGTTTTATATCACCTAAGGATCTTATTCGATCGTTTTTCTCTTTCAAGGCACGATTAAGACAAGATTAAGACAGAAATATGACATCTTAGGATTATTTTTTTTCTTAAATATTTAGGCACATCTTATAATTCATTCAAATACAAAAATTATTATATATATGCACACACTCGCGAGTGCACAGACGCAAATAAACATATTCATATATACATAAACAAATATATAGTGCGTAGACTAAGAAAGCCAATGTAAGTGCCCTCTGCAATTTATCCAAGCTTGGGACTGGCATGACAACATGGCTGCATTTTCATCTCGATATTCATATTTTTCATACATTCTACACATTCATCTATTCTTAAGAGCAGGCCGGAGTAGAATCTGATATCGACCGGGTAAAAATTGAGTTTTTTGTTATTTACTCAAGTATTAATTGATGTATCTTCAAATTAAATGTTGAGCGCAATAGATATTATTATTATGAACATCTATGCACAAGAAAAAAAAATTCTACCGCTTTGTTTTTGAGAAAAGTAAGGAACGCCGAAGTAAAAGTTTATGTTTATAATATTTTCGCGTTCCTTACTTTTCTCAAAAACAAATCGGTAGATTTTTTTTTCTTGTGCATACATATTTGTAATAATATCTTTTGCGCTTAACCTTCAATTTGCAGATACACCGATTAATACTTGAGTAAATAACAAAAATCTCAATTAGACAAGGATAGCGAATCCACCCTGCTCTTAAAAGAAAAGGGAGAAAAATCTTTTTTTAAATATAAATTCATTTCTTAATAAAATATAAAATTAGAAGATAATAGTTCTTTTCCACTCTCTTTTGCAAGCATTCAATAATTTTCACTGAAAAATAAAAATATAAAAGAATAATAGATAAATATAATAATAATAAGCGGTCAAACTATTCTTTTTTATAAGCGTCTTTCTAAAATCTGAAAAAATAAAAAAATGAAAAACACCTGATATTTGAAACCTAAAAAATTTAAATAATCATTAATTTTATTAAAAGGTAATCAGACAGCTCCAACACTAAAAGACAAACTGCAATATGAAAAAATCTTTAAAGTGTAATGTTGTGAGCATGCTATTGTTAATATATAAATATACA
This sequence comes from Anastatus disparis, assembly GCA_017163975.1. Classification (NCBI taxonomy): domain Eukaryota; kingdom Metazoa; phylum Arthropoda; class Insecta; order Hymenoptera; family Eupelmidae; genus Anastatus; species Anastatus disparis. The sequence continues at coordinate 463,843 of JAFFSR010000323.1, forward strand.
TATTTTATATCCCCACAACCAATTGTTACTAACTATGCACCTCAATGCATGCGTATCATCATCAGCCGATCATTTAGATGACATGCACCCGGTAAACCAGATGTTACCAAGCACATGGTCATCGTACAATGAAGAAAAATATGAATTTTCCCTGAGACTACCCAGACTCTCATCGACGTTTGAATAATACCATGATCTCGTACTGGGTAGAATTACTGCTCTGCAACTAATCCTAAAAAAAAAAAATTATAATATTCTTTGAGATCATATATTATAACTTATAAATAAAATTTTTTTTTTAAATAATAATTTTTCGCAAATATAATTTATTATTTTAAGAGAAAATTTATATTTAAGAGAAAATGTTAATAATGCAATTAATCTTCTCCACTATCTTTATCAATAACTGGTTAAACACCTTCAGTGTCAAATATTTTTGTTAATTTTTCAACTGGTCTCAATATTTTGGACTTTTACCTCGCATGGGATAAATAATATATTACAGCTGTTACACGCAAGCAGGATCCAATTGTTCTAAGACCATTCGCACATTCACAACAATATCTGAGAATATTTTTATAACCGTATGAATCTGGTTGATAATGAGCATAACAATTATACGTTTTACTCTTTTATGTCGGGAGCGAACTTGTACCTTAATTATATCTTTAGATTTTCTCAAATACTGTAGGTGAATTTCATTATTTTCATACAACATTTCTGCTAACTAGGAGAGTATCACATCTCCGGATCACGGATTTTGCTCTAACTTTGAGATAGGTTTTCAGATGTCAAAATATGGAAAAAGCCAGAGTTACAGACCCCAACGCTCAATATTTCTCTAGTTGCAGGCAATTAAAGAAAATCACTAAAGAAGTTACTAGATTTTTAAACGCTTATAATTCTTTATCATTAGTAGCTAGACGCTTGTAACTGTTTTTAAATGAAAGCTACGTTCAAATCCTTTCGAAAAAGCACCTATAGCATATCAAAATATTATTTTTTTCCAAAGTTACAGCGTTATGAAAATGGTACTACATTTTAACATTTATCATTAATTAATATTTTTAAAAGGAAATTCAGCTCAAATTCTTATAAAAAACGATTTTTAATTAAATGGTCTTCACAGCAACGATTACCTTCCGGGATAATTATATTTTTCGTAACAAAAATCTGTTTTCTTGCTTCGAATGAAACTGTAACAATATTTCTTGTTTCTTTACACAAAAAACAATATTTGTGTGTTGACACAGTCCTTTCGCAAGGCATCTCAATTAGTTCTTTTTGTTTAAAGGACATGATGTTACATTAAAAGTGGGATCTGATCCTGATGATTGAGAAGAAGACGGCTGCGATAGTTGTGAAAATTGATCAGATAGTTCTGAAACATCTGAATTCTGGCTTGTATATTGAATCGCTGAAGATTCTTGTTTCTTTTCTTCTTTTTTTCCTTTTTGCTTACCTGAATCTAAAGTTACTGTAACAGTTATTGTGACATAAAAAATTGTTGGTTTCAACAGTTTTTCCAAGATAACTCGTTAATCTGGTAGCTAAATCATCTGAATCTATTATCTTTTTAGTTCCAGTTATTTTTTTACAAGATGTGTTACAATCTATGCAGTTTTTCTCTGAAGACATGATTGAAAGTAACCTAAAATTTTATTCATACAGATTGTTTTAAGCGAGTTTGGACAAACGAGGGTTCTTCAAAAATTCAACAACAAAGTGTATTTTTGTTGATACTGGAAATAAAAGTAATTAAAGTTTAAATCATTGTTTCATTCTTATAATAACTTTATTTAAAGTTCATTAAAACAGACAGACAGTAAATGTGCTCATAAGAAGAAAGACTTACTTTGTGCAGCAGATTCTTGATTTCAAAAAAATAAAAATGGTACAACAATATGGTTACGATGAGATGAAAATTTTAAAAAGACTATTTTTAGTATTTAAAAAGGTTATTAGGTGATGTATGAATTATGAAAATATTTTTGCGTATAAATAAATACAACATTTACAACTAAAACAATTATTTTATTATTGATTCTACTAACAGTATTAAGTTTTAATATATTATGAAATTATATATTTGATAACTGTGGAGTTTAATTAATTTCCAAATATTTTCAATTCATTGGTAACTAAAAAGCTAACTTTTCTGAATCTTGAACAATTTTTTATTAAAAAATTATTATGTTTACGGAAAAAATAGATACCTTTTTCTATTCTTTTCCATATAAAATTAGAGAGTATTTTTTTATTTCTCTGTGTCTTTCAGTTGAAAAATGGAAAGAACCACATTACCAGTTAAGGGAAAAAATTTTTGTCGCACATTATTGGCATTCTGATCTCATTTAATGTTATTGATATTAATATTTGAGTTGATAAAAGTAGAATTAATTGAAGAACAGACATACTCTATATAGTCAAAATCTCATATAAAATTATCCATATATTCTTTCAATCTGAAGCAATCATGCATCATTTGAAAAAATTTCATAATGTTTACATTTATAAATTAATTTTTTTAATAGTAAATAGTTCTATTTAAACCATAAAGAATTATTTTTATTATTGAAAATTAATAAAATTAAATAAGTAGATTCAATATTTCAAAAAAGAAGCAATTTAGAATTTTAAACAAAAACATAAATTTTAAAATAAATATATATTAACTACTAATATCACATTCGTAGTCAAAACTGTTATTTATTGACAAAATAAAGCAACTATTCTAACAGAGTAGTTTACTAGTTAAGCTTAATTGTACAGCGCTTGTGAATTTTATTCATGCGATAAACTAATAACCATTTTCATAAGAATAAATAATTTAAGAACTAGACATTTGATATTGTCACTTTTGTATTGATGAAGTACATTGAAAGTACAGAATTAAAAGATTTTACTTTTATAAAGTAGAGGAATAAATGTAATACTTTCACTAATTTTTGCTTTACTATACAGTCGGCTTGTTGAGTACCGCCGCTTCTCCTCCATCGGCTTGCTCGATCGTTACCCCCACTCACTAGCTTGTTTACGCGCTCGACGATTTCGTTTCGCAATCTCTGAATAACGCCGCCGCTCAATACAAAAGAAAATCTTTATATTATATAAATAACATTTATAAAGAGTTGTAACGTCAAATATTAAGATATAGCAAGATTAGATAAACTTAATTTAATATTCAATTTTCGTTTTATTAATTCATCTTACCTTTCTATTTTCTTATCAAAATAGATGTATGTATATATTATTACTTAAACAATTATTTACGAATAAGCAGCAAAATAAAAATTCTGAATCTCGAGAAACTTTACCAATCTTGCCTTCTTCTTTGTAAAGTTAGTATACTCGCCGACTTTACTACTCAGCAATGTCCAGAGGGTTCGTTAATTTGATGTTACATAAAATTTCTTTTAATTATTTTATATATTGGACATAACAGATTAACATGCAAATTGACACTAATATACGACCCACATAAAATTGACATAAGATGGTTTGTGAAATGAATAACACTGTCTTTTTTGTTTGAGTTGGTCATGTATCTGACATCTTTTGTAAGTTGTTTTCATTTATTTTTGATTTAATACAAAGTTTCGTTGTTGAGTAAATAAAACAAACAATTTATTAGTTAATCGTATGTCGAATGTTTAAGTACTTTAAATTTACTTTAATCATATTTAAGTACAAATCTCATGAAAAAAGTATCTAAATTCAATTTTAAAAAAAAATGAAACATAAAAATAATTAAATTGAATTTTATAAGAAAAGAAATCTATCAATTATAAAAAAAGAAGAACTACTCTCGATTTTCCTTAGCTTTTCCTTCAATGCTTATATCTATCTCTTCTTGTTAAAATAGGTCGTGTGCAATTTTGTTTCATCGGGTATAACCTGAAACAGACAAGATAGCCCTAATCCCTGATGTACGATAACCCGTGCTTCACCAGGCATAAAATGCACGTGGTGTCTACAGGATAAGGGCAGCTTTTCAGCACCCTTTTACACCCATCACCATCAGGTTTTTGTGCAATACGCAGCAACTTTATTAAACAATAGAATCACCACTCGGAGCTTTTCAGCCGAAGGCCTAGTCTTTCCCCTGATTGATAAAAAAAATATTTTTATTTGTTATTTTGGTTAGTACACTATTGATGTTATTACATTGACTCTATTTTTACATAAAAAATTATTGCAAGAAATCCTGCAAAGATCTAACTTATATGCAGGATTACTAATAAGAGCAAAACAAAAAAAACAAGTTCGAGTTCACTCGCGAAATGATTTTAAAGGTGTTTCTTTTATACTTTACTCAACAGTTGTTTTATTTATTCTAAATAAATAAAACATATATGACGAGCAAAGAAACAAAAAAAAAACACTAAAAAAAACAAATAAAAAAATTCACGTCTCTTTCTTACTTTAAATAGAGAAAAGGCAAATAAAAAATTAATTGAAGTGTAATAGGTGAAGAATCTAAAATGGTGCAAGAGAGAATGATCATTAGTTCCTCTCGCTGCGTGAGCTAGAGCTCACTGATCTCCTCTTACTTTATTGGTTATCTAGATAATCTACTTTATCTAGGCTGTCAAGTAGATATGCGCAGAGACCTCTTTGTATTTATTCCCAGCGTACATGGATACTCCCATCTACAGACTGCATTAGATAATAAATGTATTACTTAAATAGGAAATTGCCCTTAAGATGCAAACTTATTTATAAAAAGTATTTATTTTATAAAAAAAAATAATAAATCATAAAATTACTATATTTTCTTCTTAAAAATTATCATTTAATTGATTTAATTCCGTTCTAAAGTCTTTGCTAGTAATAAGATGCTTTGAAAGCCCCGCTTACGCTAGGGATTCAAACTTAGTTTAACTTATATTTTTTTATAATGATTACTTCATGTGTTAATTAATTTAAAATCTTAAAATTATCTAATAATGGAAAAAAATGCTTATCCTGAATTATTTCTTTAATAACCCCCTTATTTGTTAAGTTAAACGATCAAGAAATTCATTGAATTAATGTTATAATTAAGTGTAACGTTGTACCGACGATAAGCATCACGTCTCTTTGCCTCTCTCTTACCAATAGTGAGAGACAAGCAGCACTGCGATTCTAGGCGAATGAGATTCGAACACATGAATCGGCCTAAGGCAGGGCTTTTTATTTAAATTTGATTTAATCTTCAATTAAAAAAAAAAATTAATAATTTATTGAAAATTTTTTCATAGAAAATTCTATTATCTATTTCTATGTGTTCTTGAATAAAAAATAAATTTTTCTAATTACTATTTTTTTTCTTTATCTTGAAAATACCTTAAAATCGATCTACTTTATCGACCGAACCTTTATATTTACTTAAGGGTATGGTTTCACGCTACTTTACCGATCGAAAATTATAATTTTATAAAATTACAATTTTTGAAAAAACTATACATCGGAATGAGTTTTCCTTTTATAGATCACTTCATTTAATTTCGATGAAGGGCGCAAACTCTAAAAATTAGCGGAAAAAAGCGTTAATCAAAAATAATTAGAAAAACAAATTTCTCAGTTTGAAAAAATCAAATTTCTCAAAAACCGTGTTTCGTAGGGAAATTTCCTATTCAGGATCATTTTATTTTTGAAAAATGAAGGGCGGAAACTTGGTTTGATAAATCATATCGCAAAAAAGCAAAATTACATTTTTCTAAAAAGATGTGATCAGCTGTAAGAATCCAATGGCCGTGCAAGAAGCCATGTTTCATAGTTGGCATCAATGCTAATGTATAGTTTGGTACGCGCCAACTTCAAATTCGAATTTTAAATGTAAATTGAATTTGTTTTATATGTACAATTTCTACAAATAAACACTTTTTCAACATAAAACTGTTTTATTTTATTTAAAACATAAATATGTAAAAAATTTAATATTACAAGAGAGAACAATATAGTTTACATCATTTGCAAACTCATTATTTTTTTTAAATTTTCATTATAGCAAAATAAGTAATCTATTCGTTTCTTTGTTTGAAACAAAATATTTTTTGAATGACTTTATTGAATTAGCGAAACTTTGACAGTATCCTAACCTTTTTAGAACGAAAATGTTTTCAAAAGCGAATAATAAGGATTACTTAATTTTATTGATAATTATGGTTTTTGAAAAATAAACAGTCATAAGTAATTTTATTAAGATAAAACTTTGAAAAAACGTGAGAAAAATCACTTAATTTTTTTAATCTTAGTGTAATGAGTATAAAATAAAATTCATAATATTATTTTCGTCATACCCTGCCCGAAAGCACAACTTTCGTCCCGGCTCCGAAAAACCAAAGTTGTATTTTCGGCCCGGGTATGGCGAAAAATAGCATACACACCACGGGAGGTAAAATGGCGAGCCCATAGCACATATTTGCCACCCTCGCCTTCGGCTCGAGGTGGCAATTATATGTGCTATGGACTCGCCAGTACTTTACCTCCCTTGGTATGTAATATACTATTTTGAAAAATTTGTAGAAATCTATTTTTCAAATTCATTATTCTTCTAATATTTATCTTTTTATACGGAATTTAAATTTTACATTCATGTTATGTATAGATTTATCAATCAAACATAAATATAAAAAGAATAGAAATGATTTTAAAATATATTTTTTTTGGCAAAATTTTTTTAAAGATAAACGAACAAGACTCTCCGTAAAACACAAACTGCAAAAAAAACTTTCTTTTATTTGACAAAGAATTTAATTTGGTAGAAATGAATGATTAGTTTTTGAATTTTGTAAATAAATTAAATTATAAATAAATGTACACCCAACGTTAATTGATTCTTTCCGAATTTTTTAAAATGTTCCAATAGAAACATAGAAAACAACGGAACGGTCCAATGAAAGTTCAGGATTTCAAAACATTCAGAAAGAATCCATTAACGGTGGGTGTACATGTTGAACTTTAAAAATTCAATTTTATTTATGCATTATAATACTTATCATTTTAACAAAATGTTATTTTTTCAAAAAACTGTAAAAAACTATGAAAAAATATAAATAATTGTAAATAAATGTGAATAATTGTAAAAAAAATAAATAAATGTAAATAACTATAAATAAATATAAACAACTGTATATTTATAGCTATTTACAGTTATTTACAGTTAGTAACACTTATTTACAATTATTTCCAGAAATTTTTTTCCATATGAGCTTATCTTAATAAAATTATTTACAACTGTTTATTTTTAAAGAACGATGATATAGAATAATATTTGATGAGATTATACAATTATTTATTATTATATAATAAAATTATATTAGCAATGAAATTATGTAATCCTTATCATTCGCTTTTCAAAACATTTTCGTTCTAAAAAGGTTAGGATACTGTCAAAGTTTCGCTAATTCAATAAAGTCATTCAAAAAATATTTTGTTTCAAACAAAGAAACGAATAGATTACTTATTTTGCTATAATGAAAATTTAAAAAAAATAATGAGTTTGCAAATGATGTAAACTATATTGTTCTCTCTTGTAATATTAAATTTTTTACATATTTATGTTTTAAATAAAATAAAACAGTTTTATGTTGAAAAAGTGTTTATTTGTAGAAATTGTACATATAAAACAAATTCAATTTACATTTAAAATTCGAATTTGAAGTTGGCGCGTACCAAACTATACATTAGCATTGATGCCAACTATGAAACATGGCTTCTTGCACGGCATTGGATTCTTACAGCTGATCACATCTTTTTAGAAAAATGTAATTTTGCTTTTTTGCGATATGATTTATCAAACCAAGTTTCCGCCCTTCATTTTTCAAAAATAAAATGATCCTGAATAGGAAATTTCCCTACGAAACACGGTTTTTGAGAAATTTGATTTTTTCAAACTGAGAAATTTGTTTTTCTAATTATTTTTGATTAACGCTTTTTTCCGCTAATTTTTAGAGTTTGCGCCCTTCATCGAAATTAAATGAAGTGATCTATAAAAGAAAAACTCATTCTGATGTATAGTTTTTTCAAAAATTGTAATTTTATAAAATTATAATTTTCGATCGGTAAAGTAGCGTGAAACCATACCCTTAATGAAAATTTTTACTTCATTTTAATAAGAAAAATGCATTTCGGACTCGTTGCAGAGTCAAGTTTTTTGTTTATACTTTTTTAATCAATAAAATATATAATAAATAACTTATTTATTTGGGAATAGATAAAACATATAAGGACAAAGAAATAATTGCTCAGGTGAATGAAAATATAGATGATCCCATTTCAGATTCGTTAGAAAAAAGTAAATTAGAAAATTCTAACATAGAAATCGATTATATATCCTCATCTCATGAATTATTCAATGAATAATAATAATAATAATAATATAAAAAGCTTTTTTTTAATGTACAGTGTATAGATTTATTATATGAAATATAAAAAAACTTTTTTTCATGTACAGTGTATAGGTAGATTTATATAATATGAAATAACTTTCCTGAATGTATAGTGTTCATATATATGTTTATATCGAATAAAAATCACTAATTTATAAAACGTCCTTTTAAAACATTTAATAACAAAAAAGTAGTGAAATGTCAATAATTTCCTCTGAAAAACTACGCAAAGAGCAGCGGCGTTATTCAGAGAGTGCGAAACGAAATCGTCGAGCGCGTAAACAAGTTAGTTAGTGGGGGTAACGATCGAGCGAGCCGATAGAGCAGAAGCAGCGGTACTCAATGAACCGACTGTATTAAACGATATTCTTTTTTAGATTTTTATGAGATAGAAACTCATTGTTATGACTTTTATTAAGCGTATAGTAGAATCCAGAAAATAATATTAAAATAATATCAAAATAATATTGTTAGTATTAATTTCTATGGTAGATATATTCATTATATTGATTCTTTACAGTGTTCAATATGTTTAACAAATAATTTTGACAACATTCTAATTTTTTAGTAAGCTGATTTAAATATGATTTATTTATTTATGTTATTCAAAATTAATATTATTAATTTTGATTGACATGAAATGTTACTTGCTAAAAAAATATGATATTGGAAAAAATATTGTACAACTTTGTTCTTACAAATTCTCAAAGGAAGCTCTCTGATATAAACCTCCCGTAATATAAATAAAAAAAGTATTAAAAATTTATTAAAAAAAAGACTTTCATATAAACAATGAATCATTTGTACATGCATGTGAGGAATACTCATGTGCGATAAATTTTATGAATTGATTATTATATAGTTTAACTATAGACCTTATAGTTTATACCCTAGTGGAAATCGGTTTTGCTAATAACTGTTAATAATTAAAAATAATTGCTAATAACTGCAAATAACTGCTAAAAACTGCTAATAACTGTTATAAATAGTTTAGTTTGAGACACAAATAGCGGTTATTTGCAGTTAATAGCAGTTATCATCAGTTATTAGCAGTTATTAGCAACTATTAGCATTCATAAACAGTTATTTGCTATTTCATTAACAGTTATTAGCAGTTATTTGCGTTTATTTACGGCTATTTGCAATTTCTCGCAATTATTTACAGTTTTTAACAATTATACGCTTTTTAAAAAATTTTTTAATTTTTTATATATAGGGAAAAATTTCCAAGACAATAAATTTTCATGAATAACTATTATTAACTATAAATAACTGCAAGTTTCTGCAAATAACTACAAAAATCAGAAAATAATTGCAAATGACTGCGAGAATCCGCAAATAACGATAAATAACTGCAAAAATCAAAAAATAACTGCAAATAACTTACTATTATCTTAATTTTTAAAAATTTTATTGTTCAAAATTGTTGCGCTTATAAATGTTAACGGGATGTCGTAGTTGTTGGAATCGAGTTTTGCTTTTTTTATCTTATTGATATCTTTTTAAATTCACTATTTGGGCAAATATAATGACTTGTCCGCGCTAAAACTATATTAATACAATAATTTTTGTTAAATTAAAAATTCAATTTAGCTTCATATTTTTTTATGAACTTTGAATGAAAATTAGATATCAAGCTCGATGAACCTAACCTCAAAATAGTATATATCGAAAGTTTGTTTATAACTTTTTATGTATATTATTTTGATAAATTTCTTGACTTGTCCGCGCTAAGGATTAATCTTACGAATTTTCTTACTGAAGTGAAAGAATTTGATTTGACGCACTGTTTACTCATGAACTTTGAATAAAAATATTATTAGGAGGAGCAGAACTACGATATCCTCTTAATAACTGTTAATAACTGCAAATAATTACTATTAACTGCAAATAACCGCTAATTCTGTCTCAAACTAAACTATTTATAACAGTTATTAGCAGTTGTTTGCTGTTATTAGCAAAACTGATTTCCACTAGGGTATGAATTACAATAACTCTCAAAGATAAATAAATACATATCAAGTATTGAACGGTTAAATCGTTTAATAAAAAACTTTCATTAAAAATAACAAGATGTTTATACTCTAGAATTATTCGGAACTAATTGATATATATATCTCCCTATATTATATAGTTATATAAAAACCTCCTAATCTACCCCTCATTTTTCCTCCCCCTCTTTTGTATGCTTAAAACATCACAATCCACTCCTCAAAATAACGTAAAAATCTGTCTAGAAATGATCTTTTTTGAGAAAAAAAAAGACACCCCTCTACTACCCAAGTCACCCCTCTACTACCTAAGTCACCCCTCTTGCTACCCATCGTACGTCACTCACCCCCCTCAGATAATTTAGCTAAATTTACCTTATTTTATCAATGTGTTTGTTATTCATTCTCTATACCACTACTATCACTCTTCCCACTACTACCCCATCACTCCCACCCCTCATTTTTTTTTCTCCTCCAAAAAAATCAAAAGTCACCCCTCAAAATAACGTAAAAATGTCTCTTGAAATGTCTTTTTAAAAAAAAAAAAAAAAAAAAGATTTCCCCCTCTACCCCAGTCACCCCTCTCCTAACCAAGTCTACCCCTCAGTCCACAAATCACCCCCTCACTACCCAAGTCACCCCTCTTGCTACCCCTCATGTCCCTAATACACTATTCATAATCATTTAGTGTTTGTTTTTATATCGTTAATTAAATGTTTAAATTTTACCAATATTTTTTTAAAAAACCTTCTTGTTTGATGACTCCAATACTTTAGAGACCAAATTTGGTTATAAAAAATATTGGTATTTAATTATCTTAAATATATTGATTCTTTACTTTATTTTTAAACGTCAATTATTTATTTAAAATATAAACTATTAAGAAAAAAGTTTTTTAATATTATATTTATGAAATACTTGCTTAAGGCTATATAATTAAATATATATTTAATACATAGTTAATAATATTATAGATTATTGATATGATTATTTTTTAACCATCAAATAATAACTACGTTTCTTAGAAAACTTTCCACACCACCCATACTGAGACAAAAAAAAATAAAAAACTTCTACTTTCAACATTTAAGCTTACTTTTTTTTGGGTCCAAGCTGTATTTGCCTAAAAGTAAAGCACATTTTACTTTGTCTTGATTGTCTTGGTCAGAAAAACTTATTAAAAAATTTCCTACATCTAAAAGATTCTTCTTTCAGGTTAGCTTAAATTTGTTTTCTTGTTGTCTTGAGTTTATCTTGTGAAAGTTTTAAGTAGAAGTTTTTATTTTTTTTAACAGTTTAACGAGGTATTGTCAATGGCGCGTTGGTTTTTTTTTTTTTTGTTTAAAAAGAAAAATTAAACAATAAAAGTGGTACCCTTCGCCAGTAGCCCTACATAACCATTTTTAAAATAATATAAATTTAAAAAATTTTTTTACATTTCTTTAAATGTCAAAAGTAAAAATGTTATTGTAAGTTTTTTATTAATTAAAAAGATAAAAATTATAATAATTATTAATTCATTTATTTATAAAAAAGTAAAAATAAAAATTATATTGTTAATGTAAAATTTTATCTTTTATACTCTTTATACAAATAAATAAAGTTATATAATTTTTATTTTATTTTTCTCTAATATTTTCAATATTTTAAGGAAAATATTTATATCCTTTTTCGTTTGTTTATATTTAAACAGTTATAATATAAATTATATAACAAATTATAAATTTTTTATATAAAGAGTGTGATATTAATTTTTTAATATTTAAATAAACAATTAAATTTAATTTAATTCTTTAAAAAACGATTTTATATAAATTTATGATATATTTTTAATATATTTATTTTAAAATTATAACTCTAGTTATTATGATTTTCTTACCTATATTAGTGTTTTTAATATATATTTAAATCAATCTAAAATAAAATAAATCATAATTAATTAATTAATAAAGAAATATTAAATTGTAAGTATTTTAAATTTTAATTATATATTATTTTAAAATATAATATTAGAAAATAAACTTAATATAAACTAATTATAATATAATATCAAAAAATATACTTATCTAGAATTACAAAATATAATAATATTATATTACTAATCTGGATGCTAAAAAGAAATAAGTAAATTTTTATTTTGTTTTTCATTTATTTAAAAAAAATATATTAAAAATTTTAAAAATAACCTCATTTAGAAACATTTCGTTTCCATTAATTAAATTGATAATATCCATTTTTGTTTCATTTAAAACTTTTATATTTTCAATTCTTCCAATTTTTAAAATGAATGAATTTTCTATTTATTAATAATAAATATAATATATACATATATATATATATATATATATATATATATATTTATAAATTTACTATATATAAATATAAATTTATAATACCAAATTCTTGCAAATCTCCAGTAATTTCCAATTTTTTGCCTTTTTCTATTTTTAATATATCATCGTCTGTAGAATTTATTACAATTTCTGATTTGTAATGACCATCAGTTATATTAGAATAATGTTTTGTACTATTCTTATCTTTTTGAATAAATTTATTTCGCAAAAATCCTTCAATTTCTAAAAAATTTTTATAAAACGTATATAATATATATCATAAGTTTATTAATTGAACAATATACTTACTTATCCTTTTTTTATCGGAATTTTATTGAAATTGATTTTTTCTGGATTTAAATTTTTCATGTCAATTTCTCCAAGCGATGTTATTGATGAATAATGGTATAAAGTTAATTCATAAGGCATATTTCCATGATTAAAGCGCGTAGCACTTTTCACAGACACATTTTCTATTAATATTTTCTAAAAATACATATTTATTTTAGATAAATATTTTTAAATATTTCAACAATAATATAAATATAATTAGTATTTTACATCATGAAGCTTCAGATCATTTTTAAATTTACATATATTGTCATTAAATATGTTACATTGAATTAATACACCATTATTATTATTCACAACAAATTTTAATAAAGAAAATTCTTTATCACTTTGTTTATTTAAAAAATGTTCTTCGTCTATAATTTCTTCAATATAAGCTACAAGTGATCTAAAATTAAATTTAAAAATATGTTTATTTTAATTATTAATTTTTTTTTAAGAATGATTATAATAATTTTAATTAATTGTAAATATTACGTAGATTTATCTCCAATTTTTATTTTTTTTTTTTTAAATCAGATGAAGACATCATAAAACTTTTTTTAGTTACTGGTTCATCAGATGATCTTTCTTCATTAATTTTTCTTTTTGACATTTTACTAATAAAGAAATAAAATATTAAAAATAATACCTCAACGAAAGGATTGGCGGTTCAGAAAAATCTAATATTATTGATGTAAGTATAAATGTTTTATTTAATCAGATAAAACTTTTGAATTAAGATAAATTTCGAAAGCATAAGAAAAAAATTATAAGTATTATAATTTTTCTATGTTAAGAAGAAATCGGATTCTGTTTTCTGTTAATACAGGCAAAAATATTATAAACATATACCTGCATTTCAGCATTGCTTACTTTTTTCAAAAAGAAAGCAGTAAAATTTTTTTTTGTTCTGCATAAATATTTATATAACGATTAATGATTGAATAAATAACCAAAATCTCAATTAGACAAGAACAGCGAATTTTGCCTGTTTTTAATAAGTACTTTGTATGCAGATATAATTATATACATGCGTACACAAAGTGAAAATGTTTATAAATTTTCAAACTTTTTATAAAAAAATGTATTTAAAATGAATTAAAACACTTGTTACTTTTCTTTCATGCTTAATAATTTTAGAAAATTTCAACTATATTTTATTTAAACTAATTATAATCTAATCTAATTATATTTTCAATCTATTTTTCTGAATTGTAAATCCTTTGGCTGAGATAATATTTTACGATCAATAATTATTTGAATATATTAAATGATAAATAATTACTTAAGTTTTTAAGTTAGCCTAGTTATCTACTTTATGAGTTCTATAGTGTCGTTTAAAATCATCTTTTCTAGTATATATTTTTCCACAAATTTTACAAATAATAAAATTATTATGTACATGAGTTTTTAAATGTTTGTTTAAATGATCAATTCTTGCAAATTTTCTTGTACAGTTTATGCAATTATAATTTTTATTTTTTTTATGTCCTTGAAAGTACAATAGTTGAAGAAAACAAATATCCACAATAAAAAAGAAGAAATAATATTTTAGATAATCATACATATAATTTAAAAAATAATAAAAAAATTATACAAGTTGATAATTCTATAGTAGTTCCTTACAACAGTTTTTTGTTAGCAAAATATAATGCTCATATCAATACTGAACTTTGTATGTCAATACAAAGTATAAAATATATTTATGATTATATTTATAAAGGTGTAGATAAAGCTTACTGTAAAATAAAACAAGATAAAAATGAAGAAAATAATAATGATGATGTTTATGATGAAATAACTCAATACATAGATGGAAGATATTTAAGTCCAATGGAGGCCGCATGGAGATTACAAGTATTTCCACTATGCGGTAGAAGTCATACAGTAATAAGATTGAATATCCATTGCGACGAGTATACATACCCGCGCATTTAAATTTCCCGCCTAACGGCCAGCTACGATAGAACAGTAGTTCTGAGCTCAGTCGCTAGGCGGCAACCTCGAACGTCGTTGCACTCAACGGGAAAAATGAGGCCAGAGTATATAAGAGGACGAGAAGCACAGCTAAGCAGAATAGTGTAGACTACGGTCTTCCCTCTCTCTTTACCTGAGTGAGCACGCTAGGCTAAGAAAGAGTGAGACAAGTAGTAGCTGGTTGCCTTCTCTTGTAGAAGGACTAGCTTCTCTCTCTTGCACATGAGGGTAGACCGAGTGAGCACGCTGGTCTACACTCTAGTGCAAATGCTGGCAGTGTTAGAGATATGCTGAGTGAACACGCTGGCGTAAATCTACCTACCTAGAGCACACTCGCAACCTTTTGCCGCCGCCGCAATGCCGAACTTGCGCCGTAGAATTTAAGGGTGACGTCCACCCAAAATATTATATTCTATCTCGCATATCGCAACAGGCTTAATTGAGGGTCTGGTTCACCCGTATCTGTCGCGTCCGCCACTACGTGATTATAGAATATATTAAGGGTGTCGTCCACTCATTATTTAATTTATTTTTAGTTTAAGGACTCCGTCCGACCGCGTGTAAATATTAGATATTAGAATAAGTTAAGGGTATCGGCCACCTTTTATCTTTACATCACTTAAGGGCCCCGCGTGCCCATAGAGATTCGTAATTCAGATAATCAAGGGAGCCGGCTACCCACTATTATTATTATTACCGTAGGATTAAGTATTGCGTTATTAGGTGCCGCCGCCTATTGATATAATTATATTTAATTATTAATCACTTGTCTCTTTTGTTTTTGCACATTGTTGCAGGTAAGAGCCGCCGGTATAAATTAGACCGTCCAGGCCGTAGAATCTTTAGTTAAACTCAAACTAGTAAATTCAGATTCATTAAAGATTATTAATTAATTTCATTTATTGAATAGCCGTCAAGTGACCGAGATAAATAAAGAACCCAGTTGCTTTTGTAAATCACATTTCATTAAGGTTAGGTTAGTTTTATTTGCATTATATAAAATATTAGGTTTAGCTTTGATTAATACGTTATTATATTGAATTTCCATTGAAATAGCCGTATATTGAAATATTTTTAATAAGAATTTTATGGAACTGATATTCCAAATAGAATTATATGGCTAGGAGGCGTCGATTTCATATTTGTAATCGTCGTTGTACATGAGTTTTATGAGTACAATAAAGCCAAGGTACTCCCTAGCATAACCGAACGTGTTAAACCCGGTTACTTTCCTTTACTTTCCACCGTCCGATCCCTCCAACTCTTGCCGATCTTACCCTGGTAACTCACTGAAGCGTCCGGCAACAGGAGTTACACGTATTTCCCCCCTCCCGAAAGGGAAAAACGTTACACCATACAGAAAATCAACAAAAAATAATTTTTGATGAAAATAATATACATTCAGCATTAAACAAATACGAAACAACATTGACTGCATGGTTTAAATTGAATAAAAAAGATGATTTTGCTAAAAAAATTAAATATGTTAATATCCCACAATATTATATTTTTAATTCTAAGACTAAATCTTGGATTAAAAGATCAAAACTTAGAAAAAATATAGCCATTGGTAGATTAAATGTAGTATCACCAAAAGATAGTGAACGTTTTTTTTAAATTAATATTAAACAGGGTAAAAGGTCCAACATCTTTCAAAGATTTACGAACTTATGAAAATGTAATTTATAACACTTATAAAGAAACTGCTTTTGCAATGAATTTAATAGAACACAAAAAACAAATTTATTATATTTTTTAAAAGCATGCCATGTTATGTTACCAGTACAATTACGTAAATTTTTTGCATGTTTTTATCATGTGAAAATATTCAAGGTAACATTATTTGGGAAAAATATAAAAAATTTTTTATTGAAGATTTTAAAGAAAATAAAGAAAATAAAGCTTTATCCCATATTAATTAAATATTAAATTCAGAACAAATGTCATGTGAAAATTTTGTTTTACCTGAACCAAATGAAAACTATATCGAGGAAAACGAAGAAATTAATGATGAAATTATAATTTTTAGTAAAAAAAAAATTTGATAAAATGTATGAACAATTGAATAACGATCAAAAACATTTTTGAACAAATAATAAATAATAATCATAAAATTTTTTTCATAGATGGACCAGGAGGTTCTGGAAAAACATTTTTATATAAAATATTGATATATTATTTTATAACAATAAAAAAAAAATTCTTATCAATGGCTTGGACAGGTATTGCTTCAATTTTACTACCAAAAGGTTTAACCAGTCACCGAACTTTTAGATTACCGTTAGACTTAAACAATATTGAAAGTGCATTTTTAAAATTTGATTCAGATAAGAAAAAATTAAGAGAAGCAATGTAGTTATATGGGACGAAGCATCAATGATTCCTAAAAAAGCTTTAGAAATAGTTGACAAAACATTAAAAGATGTCTGTCATAATAATGAAATTTTTGAAGGAAAAATTATTATTTTAGGTGGAGATTTTCGTCAAATTTTACCTGTATTAAAACATGGAAATAAAAATACAATTATAGAACAAACTATAAAATATTCAACCCTATGGCCCATGTTTCATATTTTTAAATTAAAAAAAAATATAACATCTAATGATGAAAATTTTTCATCATTTTTATTAGATATCGGAGAAGGAAAAGTTGATACATTTATTATACCAAAAAAATGGAAAACTAATAATGTTTGCAATAAAATTTATCAAAACATTAACAATAATTATTGTTTTTCGAAAAATGTTATTTTAAGTACGCATAATGAAGATGTGAATATTTTAAATACTAAAATATTAAATTTAATTAATAATGAAACAATGAAATATTATAGTATTGATTATGCAACATATAAGGGTGTTGATCAAACAGATGATAATATTCATTTAAATTATCCAATAAAAATGTTAAATAATATAAGAGAAGGATTACCTCCACATGAACTTAACTTAAAAATAAATGTCATAATAATGCTAATTAGAAATTAAAGTATAAAAGATGGATTATGCAATGGAACACGATTAAAGATAACGAGATTATTTAAACACAATATAGAAGCTGAAGTAATTACAGGCGAAAATAAAGGAAATAAAGTTTTCATACCGCGTATTACATTAAGCACAAATAAATCATCGTCTTTACCATTTATTTTATATAGAAAACAATTCCCTATTGTATTGGCTTTTGTTATAACTATAAATAAATCACAAGGTCAAAGTTTTGAAAACGTAGGAATATTCATAAAAAAACCTTTATTTTCACATGGACAATTATATGTTGCTCTTTCAAGAAGTATAAATCCTTCTAAAATACATATTCAAAATGAATTAGAAAATAAAAATGAATTAACCAATATAGTATGGAAAGAAGTACTAGAAAAATAACAAAAAAAAACTTTAATTTTTTTAATATTAAAAATATATTTATATTTCTTACATACTAATAAAACATTTGTTTTTTTCAGATATAACGTAATAAAACAAAAAATAAAAACATACTTTAAATTTTCTATATAAAAAAATTAATTTAGAATAATAAAAAAGAAAATAAAAACAAACTTCAAATATTTTATAAAAAAAAATAATAACAAAGTTATTTAAAATATAATTTAATTAATACTAATAATAATTGAATCATTATAAAATGGAATGGGATCCAGTTTCAAATGAATACATTGTTGTAGAAAACTTACAACATCAAGAAGAATTAGATGATTTAAATAACCAAATAAACGAATTTGAACGGTTTCAAGAGCAGTACGAAGAATATATGGAAAATTTGAAAGAAAATACAGATTTATCTAGATTAAATAATGCAATTAATAACTATATCGGTATTGAAAATGAAAAACTTCATTTTGAAAATTGGAACAACGTAACATATTATTATAAATATATGACAAATAAAATTATTCAATATAAGTTAGAAATACGTGGTCCAATAATGAAATATTATATCACAACTCATAATACAATATATTATAAATATTTATTACGTATTGCTAATATAATTTTTTTTATATTATAAAATATAATATAGAATATATTTAAGTAATAAATCAATAAAAATAATAAATATAACTTTTATAATAACAAAAAATTAATCAAATATATTAAAACAGTAATTTAAAATATATTTCATACATCAAAAAGACTTAATTGCATTAAGATATATTTAAAAAAAAAATAAATAAAATTTAATAAAATACTCACTTTGTAATTTTATTTATGACGTACATGGATTAGTAATTAATTGTATTAATATTATTATAATTATGATACAGGCATTAAACGTTAAATAAATCAAATAAAATCCTATTATAACTTAAACATTTTTAATTGAATTTAAATATAATAAAATGTTTAAAGAATAAATAAAGAATCATCTTATGAAACAAAAAAAAACTAATAAAATTCATATCATTATGTATTATATTATATTGATTTTTTTAATTAATAAATAATATTAAAAATTATTTATTGATAAATAAATAATCGATAATTTAAAAAAAAAACAAACATGAAAATACATTCTATTAATTTTGTAAAAATTATTTTGATATATCTTTTTTAATACTAGCAAAAAAGTCAAGGATATTAGAAAACAATATAGATATATATTTTATACATCCAAAAGACTCAAAAACGAAATTAAGATATATTAAAAATGAAATCAAAATAATTAATAAATAAGGAAAAATTATATTATTTAATTTTATCGTTTTATTTATGAAATATATTAATTAATAATATTATGAGTATCATAATAATATTGAAATTTATTGTAAAATATATACTTTGAATAAAACTAATATTTAAAAAAAAGGAAATATATTAATTTCGAGTATATAAATTAAAGATACTTAACGTTATAAAAATAAATAATAATAATTAATATTCAAATATAAGAAATAATTGGAAAATTTTTAATAATAATAATATTAAAAAACATAGAATTCAATCAAGTATTAAATTATAAATTTAGAATAATTATAATAAAAAAAATTTCTGTTCTATATCATTGTAAGACATGTTACAATAATATTTAATTGAAAAATATCAAGTTATAATAATTATTCTAATAAACATACTTAAACAAAGATTTAAAAGAGATAAATATTAATTGAACAATTGTTATATAACAATAATATAATAACAAATTGTACAAATTATAAAATGATTTTAAAACTTTGTTTAAATATGTAATACTGATGGTGGAGGATGGATTGTAAATAGAGTCTATGGTATAAGGAGAAAGGAATATAGACTCTCATGGTTGTGTAGGGCTATAGGCGAAGGTAACCATGGTTTTATTTTGAATAATTTTATAAAAAAAAAGGAATTATTTTAATTAATTTTAACATGTCTTAAAATAACTTAAAATTATTATAATTGATTTTATATAATTATTAAAAATATAACAAAAAAAAACCAACGCGCCATAATACCATACATTTTTTATTATTTAATTTATATTATAAACTATTAATTGTAAGGTATTATTGACAGTACCGCTTCAGGTGGTGTGGAAATCTGTCTGAGCAAATATATAATTAATATTAATTTTTTTAATACTTTCGGTCAGTACAAATTTCATTACTGGCTGACATAATGTAAATATAAACGGGGGTTGGCGAGCAGCGCGAGCAGGGGAGAACCCCCCCTAGTATATATATATATATATATATATATATATTATAACCTCCCCTTACCCTATCACCTGAAAAAAGGTAGCACAAAGTGCTCATGTATGAGGAAAAGGATAAAAAGGAAAGGTTCTTTTTAAGCTAGACCCGTTTTTGGTGTAGACGCCATGCTACAACCAGTCCGGGGTCTCTTTGCTTATGTTTTTGTACTAATAAATGCCTCTTATAAGCCAGGAAACTCCAATTTTAATTAGTTAAGATTTGAATTACTTATTAATGGCAAATGGCACTATATAAAAGTAAATTTCAATAAGTAACACGTGATTTGAATTTAAATATTCCAAACGTGCATTTACCAAGAAACACTTTATAGAATATAATGTTTAATCAAACTCTCACTAATCGTAAGATGAATTAATGTTAATTTAGATTTGTACACTTTAATAAATTCACAAAAGAAATATACGTGAATTTATTATTTAATCAACTCTACCAAATTAAGCTTTGATTTTTAATTTAAATAGTATTTCGTTATTGCTGCTACCGGTACGGAGCTGGTATTTATCCAGCCCCTCGCGGACCTGCAGCAATAACGAAAATAAGAACAATAGCAACAAGTATTTATTTAAGTTAAACTTTATTAGAAGAGAGCTGGCCAAAGAGTGCCGTACAAAGATTCGGCTTCGATCTGCTTAAGTGTCGATCAAGCCGCCGCGGCCGCAATCCTCTCCTACTACTAAGTAGAAGGGATACATTTACATATCTTACATTATACTATTACAGGTGCGCTTAGATGTGTGCTAGCGTACGTCACTTTATAGGCATGGATCAGCGCACATCTAAGCGCGTACATATATTCTTATTAATATCCATTTTGCGCGCTGATATACTTTCCAATTGCTACATCGCGCCGACGCATACGATAGAGATAGACTTTTAACGCGATGATTTGAATTTAAGAGAGAATAAGATTATTGCTAATTATCTTTTATTTTATTCTTTTTTCTTACTTATTCTCTCTCAAATTCTCTTTAAATTCTTTATATTATAAATATAATATAAGTGAGGTCACAATTTGCCCCCCAAAAAAAACTTTTGACTACTTTCTTATATAATTATTAAATATCTAAATTTACTATGAGTTTCCGGAAAAGGAAATGCCTTTACGTTTCATATTTATGCGAGCAAATTTTGAATCTACATTATTTTTCTTTTCTATTTAAACATTTTAATTCATTTTTATATTTCCTATTCACTTTTGACTTATAAATGTATCTCATTGTACTCGTATTTGCTCCCCAAAATAAAATTATTTGCACTGTATTGAAATACTTTAATTAATAACTACATTTCTCTTTTGGTCACAAATAATTACTGTGCAATTTATTTTATTTTTTACATCAGTGTGCAATGAGTATCCCTCTTAATGACAATTAACTTTATAATATTTATATATTTTACGCTGCCTTAAAATTTCTTAAAACTACATTACTATTAAAAAAAAATTAAATTTATAATTAAACTAATGATCTGTTGATCCTCGTTGATTCAGTTCCTTCTTCACCTATACGTATTTATCCCAAACTGTTGTGGATTTTTCTTCATTATATCTTTTTTCTTTTTGATGCTTTCATCATTTTTCATAAGTACACGAGTACCTTTCTTTATTCTTCTTAAATTTTGTTTTCTTAATAATATATTATGTTTCTTTCTTGGTCCCTTGTGGCCATACTTTTTGTAAATTTCACTTAGATTTTCATTTATTTGTTTTTGAAGTTTTATAATTTCATTTTTTATTTTAATTTTATTTTCATTTATGCACAACCTAGGTTTATCGAAATTGTTTTTTAATTTATATTTTAATACTTTCTTAAATAAGTTTATATCAATAATTTTTATCCAATGTTTATGTGCTGGTAAGTAGACAGATGCATTACTAGATACTTTATTTTCTTTAGAAATCAAATCTATTTGTTTGATTTCTAGTGTTTGTGATATATTATCACTTTTATTAATTTTTCCATGATCCTCGTCTTTTGCGAGTTCATGTGTTTTATAATTTTCTTTTTTAATGAATGCACATGTATTTGAGTCTTTGCTCTCATGTGATTCTTTTATTTGTTTATGAGTGTACTCATTTAGTTTGAGCTTTTGCTCATTAAATTTTATTTTGACATATTCGTCATTTATAGTGTTTTTCAATAGTATTTTTTCATGCATTGCCCCCCCAATCATCACATTTAACATTTTTTGAATATCATATTTTGACATATAATCTCTTATATTAAGATTTATTAAATATGTTTTTATACTTTTTGTATTTAACATTTTTTCTACTTTAACTAATTTTTTATTTTTTATAATTTTACCTTTTATAGGTTTTAATTGGCTTTTTTTAAGCCTTCCTAGGTTGGCATATTTACTTTTTAAATTTTTAATTTTTTGTCTTTCTGGGATGCTAGAGTTCGTTGCATCTCTAACCCCATCTTTTTTAATATGAGAGGCAACTTTATCTAGTTTTCCTGATTTTCATCGTTATTCTTTTCTTCAAAATTTATATTTAATATATCCATTTGCTCATGAGCTTTCTTTATTGTTTTATTGTCCACTGGTGGCTTGAATTTTTCATATCTCGTTTTTTCTTTATTATTTCTATTTGCTATTTCTGCTACATTTATAGCTGGTGAATAGAATTGTCTCTTTTGATTTTGTTCTTGTGAACTTGGTCCTGGTTTATTCCAATGTGTATCGTTTGTTGTTCTATTCGCATAATTTTGTTTTTGATTATAATTTGGGGTTTCTTGTTGTTTGTTGCTATTGCTATTATTCGTATTATTTCTATTATTTTCATTGTTGATTGATCTGTTTTGTATTTGCTGATTTTGGTTGTGTGCTATTCTATTTTTTGCACTCTTCTCTTGAGTTTTGTTGTCGTTATCGAAATCTGCAAGTATTTTTAGGAGTGACATTTTATCTTTGTTTTGTGAAAACTGTATAGCCTGTCTTACACTTCTATTGAAATGTCTGGCTATTTTCTCTATTAATTCCTCATCTGTGTCATTTAAATTCAATTCTTTTGCGTAGCCGAATAACTGTGTAGCATATGAGACTCTTGACAATTTTCCTTGTTCATAAAACTGGCCAAATTCAATTTTGCGTCTTGAAGTTCTTTGTATATCATGACTCCAAAATCTCTCTTTAAATATTTCTTTAAATTCATTGTATGTAGTGACGTTATCTTGATGGATATACCACCATTCGTTTGCTTCCTTCTGTAGTACTGTTTCTAATATTTAAAGTTTTTGTTCTTCACTTATGTTTTTTAGGGCAATATATTTGTCCAGATCGTTTAGAAATTTTATTAGCCTCTCGGTTTCATTACCTTCAAATTTTGGAACCGGAATTTTTATTTTGTTTGTGTTTTTTTTACTATTTGTAGCTGCTTGTTCTGTTGTTTTGTTTGCTATATTTTCTTGAAGTTGATTTATTTTTTCATCCTGTTCAAATGCTAATTCGTCTATCTTTCTATTCAAGCTGCTATGTACCATTTTTATGGCTTCATCTTCATTTATTGCTGTTTTTAATCCTTGTAATTCTTCAATTAATTTGTCATTTCGTTCTGACAATAAGGCATTTTGTCTTTTGTACTCGTTGAGTAAGTTTCTCATTCCAATGTTATCTTCTGATAATCTTTTTATTTTGTCAGATAATGCGTTTACTTGTTCTTTTACATTTTCTGTTTCTGCGTGTGCTGTTTTTTCTAAATTTAAGTGTATCGATTTTTCTGAATCAGTAGATGTGTTCATTTTTGTTTCTAATTCTTCCTGTTTTGCAAATAATTCCTGTAACTCATCTGTTACTACTGTCATCCATTCATTTTGTTTTGATTGATTATTAGAGTCAAAGGATTGATCAGCATTTTCCAATTCTTTCATCAATATCGTTGAGCGTCTTTTGTTCGCCATTTTGATATATATATTTTTTCTTCTTTACTTTTATTCTTCTTCTTTTTGAATCTTCTTTCTTGAATTTGTTTTGCTTTCGCAATCAAATTTAATTTATAATTTAAACAAAAGAGAAAAAACATATATTTGTCTATGCGTTTATTGCGCGACGCTACTGTACAATTTATTTCATATGTTAGCTTTGTGCATAAGTGTGACACCGAACCTGCAAAGTGTCTATTTGATTTAATTTTAATTTATTTTATAATGTATACCTCTTTTATCATTTAATTTTTAAGTTAATTTACTTAAATTCTAATGTTTATAAATAAATATTAGTGAAGCACAAATTGAGCACCACTGTGCTGGTTGAGTGTCACTGTTTACAATATTCTAATTTTGAAATATTATTTAATTTCCTATGTTAAATTTTATTTGAGTTTATCGATGCTTAATTTCATCAATACATGCTTTCTATCGCTTTGTTTACATTTGCGGATTAGCGGTGTTAACTATATTACCTTTTGTGATCTTGGAAATAATTCGAAAATTTGCGACTTTTATGTCGTTTAAAATTTTAACGTTATCGCAAATAATATTTAAATTCAAAATTATTTGAAATTTTCTTCCTTTTCGAAGTATTTCCAATTTCTTTTTAACTTTCTTTTCGCAATTTTTTTTTTCTTTTAATTTATTCAATTTTTTGTATTTTATTACTTTAATTATTTATTTTTCCTTTTATTTTTTCTATTTCCACTTCTATTTCATGCAAATTTTCTACCATTTGTGGCATATTATAATTAAATTTGAATCTAACTTCGTTTAATTTGATCGTGTTTTCATTTACTTTATTTGCTATTTCTGTTACTTTTTTTTCTAAATATTGTAAATATGTTTCTATTTTCTCTACTTTTATTTGCATGAAATTTAAGTTTTCATTTTGTTTTTCGATTTTAGCTGCTACCGCGTTTACAATTTTCTCA
Organism: Anastatus disparis; assembly: GCA_017163975.1. NCBI lineage: Eukaryota > Metazoa > Arthropoda > Insecta > Hymenoptera > Eupelmidae > Anastatus > Anastatus disparis. Next base: position 489,424 of record JAFFSR010000323.1, read on the forward strand.
AATTCTATGTTACTTAATGTTAAAGACTCTGTTTTCTTATAATTTTTGTTTTTTTTTGTAACGAAAACTCTACTTTTATGCATAAGTCGTAACACTTTTCATTTTGATTATTTTGTTTTTGTATTGATTTTATTATAAAATCACATACTTTTATTTTGACCATTACGCTATTGGTTTTCTAATTTTGTATGTGTCTTATTACAAATTCTTAGCTCTGAAAAGAGAAGCGAGAAAAAGAAAATTACTTTATGATTTTGTATATATCTGATTACAATTTTTTGATATATATCTAATTACAATTTTTTGATTTTTAAATAAAATGATATATCCCTAATTACAATTTTTTGATTTTTAAATAAGGTAATATATCCCTAATTACAATTTTTTGATATTTAAATAAGGTAATACATCCCTAATTACAATTTTTCGATTTTTTTTTTTTTTTTTAAAACAAAATGAAAAAAGGAAATTTCTTTACAGATTTTTTAACTATTTATTCTCAGTCGTGGGTTTAAACAATACCCGTGGGCGCCAGTTATAACCTCTCCCAACCTTTATCCTGAAAAAAGGTAGCACAAAGTGCTCATGTATGAGGAAAAGGATAAAAAGGAAAGGTTCTTTTTAAGCTAGACCCGTTTTTGGTGTAGACGCCATGCTACAACAAGTCCGGGGTCTCTTTGTTTATGTTTTTGTACTAATAAATGCCTCTTATAAGCCACGAAACTCCAATTTTAATTAGTTAAGATTTGAATTACTTATTAATGGCAAATGGCGCTATATACAAGTAAATTTCAATAAGTAACACGTGATTTGAATTTAAATATTCCAAACGTGCATTTACCAAGAAACACTTTATAGAATATAATGTTTAATCAAACTCTCACTAATCGTAAGATGAATTAATGTTAATTTAGATTTGTACACTTTAATAAATTCACAAAAGAAATATACGTGAATTTATTATTTAATCAACTCTACCAAATTAAGCTTTGATTTTTAATTTAAATAGTATTTCGTTATTGCTGCTACCGGTACGGAGCTGGTATTTATCCAGCCCCTCGCGGACCTGCAGCAATAACGAAAATAAGAACAATAGCAACAAGTATTTATTTAAGTTAAACTTTATTAGAAGAGAGCTGGCCAAAGAGTGCCGTACAAAGATTCGGCTTCGATCTGCTTAAGTGTCGATCAAGCCGCCGCGGCCGCAATCCTCTCCTACTACTAAGTAGAAGGGATACGTTTACATATCTTACATTATACTATTACAGGTGCGCTTAGATGTGTGCTAGCGTACGTCACTTTATAGGCGTGGATCGGCGCACATCTAAGCGCGTACATATATTCTTATTAATATCCATCTCGCGCGCTGATATACTTTCCAATTGCTACATCGCGCCGACGCATACGATAGAGATAGACTTTTAACGCGATGATTTGAATTTAAGAGAGAATAAGATTATTGCTAATTATCTTTTATTTTATTCTTTTTTCTTACTTATTCTCTCTCAAATTCTCTTTAAATTCTTTATATTATAAATATAATATAAGTGAGGTCACAATGTATATATATATATATATATATATATATATATATATATATCTCTATATAATAAAGATATATCGATTACGCCACCGCCGCCGTGTATAAGAATTTTATGTGTTCCAGTTAGCTGAAATTTAGCTAAAATTTAGCTGAAAGTTAGCTAAAAGTTAGCTGAAATTCAGATAAAATTTAGCTGAAAGTTAGCTGAGAGATAGCTTAAATTCAGATAAAATTTAGCTGAAAGTTAGCTAAAAGTTGGCTGAAATTCAGATAAAATTCATCTGAAAGTTAGCTGAGAGATAGCTGAAAGGTAGTTAATTGTTAGCTAATTTAATTAATTGTTATCTAATTTAAGAACGTTCTCTTGGAAATTGATATTGATTTGATAAGTGATATTGACAATGAGGGGTTGGCGAGCGAAGCGAGCAGGGGGACCCCTAGTTATATATATATATATATATATATATATATATATATATATATATATTTATGTCGTCGTACCAGATATTCAGCGTTGTACGTGCAAAGCTGGGTGAATGGATATTGGGGTTACATACATTTCAATTCGTAGCACAACTATATTCAGTTTGCTATACTTCACATAAAAAAATATAGATAATTCCATACCTCACATGGTGACGTATGGAGTCATCTATACGAAACGCTATAAGGTAGTAATTAGCTATGAAGCGATCGTTGAAGTCGTAAAATTGGTTAGTTTAATCGGCGTGTTTTGTTTTTTCTTTTGACATTTTGATCTTTAACAAATTTAAAAAATATGAAAAAAATAAAAAAAATTAATTAATTATATAACAAAATTAGTGCAAATAATGAAAAAAATTAGTACAAATAACAAATAAATAATAATTATAGTGAAAATGAGACAGTAAAGAAAATAAATTAAATATAAAATTTGCGTGATATGCGTGGACAGCTTGTCAAATTTGTGACACATCAATGACGGTTCCGCAGACGATCCGCGTCTACACTGTTACCATACGTTTATTCAAATTCAAATCAAAAGAAAGAAGGATTGCGAATTTGCACATTTATAATTTTATAGTCCCTCATACCTGCTACAACGACATAAAATCATCTACGTCATTTGGGAGTAAGAAGGATGAATACGGGGCGAATTTGTTGCTTGAACAGCAGTTAATCTCGGGCGCGCTTCGCGCGCCCTTGACTGTCTACTGTTCTCGCAACAAACTCGCCCCGTATTCATCCTTCTTACTCCCAAATGACGTATATAACTAATATATATAAGACAGGTCGTTATTTCCCGAAACTTACTGAGCATCGCTCCCAACCCTTAGATCGATGTGTTTATACTAAAAATTGAAAAAGCAGCTGGAATACCTTGTTGGAATAGAGATTTAACCTTGTTGAATGCAAAAAACCGTATTTTTTATTGTTTTTTCTTATTTTTCTTTTTTCTACATACAGCTATGACTGAAAAAATTTTTTTTTGACCTTTTTTCACCCTTTTTCTATTGCCGTAAGTTAAAGTAATATCTTATGGGGTGATTTTAGAGCCAAGAAAAATTTTTTTTCCGAATTGTTGCTCTTGAAATATTAAAAAGTTTTACTCAAACGGATTTATTCTCGTGTATTTTGAGGTTAAAAGTACTTTATAATTTTTTTTTATTCGAACAACTAACAAAACTTTAAAGTAGGCTTAAAGATCTTCAATTTCCTTTTTTATAAAAGTTTCTAGGTGCTTCTGATACTGAGATATGGCCATTTGAATTTGATAAGGAATTCGTAGAATAAAATCTGTAAACATCGTGAGCATGCAATTGACTATCAACTCGCTCTGATCACAAATTCAGTTTCATAGCACATAGAAACGGTCTAAGTAAAGCAAAATGAAGGTCTTAATTTCAACAAAAAAGTGGCGCTAGGTGTCTTTCGCACAGTCAGAGTTATGAAATTAGTACATACCCATATAGAAATAATTTTCGTAAATATTTATAAATATCTGTAAATATCTCTAAATAACTGTAAATTATTAATAAAAAGTATTGAGACTGAAACATTAATAAAAGTTATTTACACTTATTTATTATTATTTACAATTATTTATAGTTATTTAGTTATTTACGAATACAAAATGATTTTAAAAGTTATTTACTATTATTTACAAACACTTACAGTTACTTACTCTTAATTTCTATTCTTTCCTATTATTTACAATTTTCAAAATTTTTAGGTAAGTAAATAGTTTATTGTTATTTATAATTATTTACGATGATTTACAGTTATTTATAGTTATTTACTTTCGTTGTATTAGATAATTTTTCGGAGCGTGGGTGAACGGTGATGGTCCCGGTCGTATTTTTCGTATTGACAGAAGACTCAATGCTCAAGCATATGTGAACATTCTTGAAAATGAGCTTCTGCCAAGTCTACGAGAATGATACGCAGACGATGAGGTGCCAATTGATATAGTGGAGGATAATAGTCCTATACATACCGCACATATAGTGCGTGATTGGTACGCAGCGCATCCCCAGCTTCAGAGATTTGACTGGCCACCACGTTCACCAGATCTCAACATCATCAAGAATGTCTGGTCATATATGGTGAAAGGATGGAGACCTGGAATGGCACGAAATCGTGAGCAGCTCGTGGAACTCGTTCAAGAAGCATGAATTGCTTGCTTTGATAATCCAGAATATTTTCATAATTTATGCGATTCTGTCCTACGGAGATTGCAGAAAGTCATAGATAATGAAGGTGGATTTGCTGATTATTGATTTTCGATGATTTTATTTTAGAAATGATTAAGAAATCTATTAAATTTTGATTTTGAATTTTTTTCAAGCTTTGTTTGCACACTGCACATGCGCAAGCAGCGCACAGAATACACTTGTTGTGATCTCATAAAAATAGTTCATAAGATTTAAAATTATAAAAGTTTTAATGTTATTAATTAGTTCTTATAAGATATGTAAAAATTTAAAATTAAAAGTTTCGTTCAAAGTTTGTTTGCACACTGCACATGCGCAAGCAGCGCACAAAATACACCTTTTGTGATTTCATAAAAGTAGTTCATAAGATTTAAAATTATAAAAGTTTTATGTATTATTATTTAAGGTTTTGAATAAAAATATGATATAAAAAATTGTGCTTTATTTTTTAATTTCAAAGTCATTTATAATCATTAAAACGTAGTTCCAAGTTAACATTTTTATATAATTATATATTTCAAAGAATAATTTAAAAATTTTGTTATTATAAAGTTTTCAAAGTATTTATAGTTATATCAAATATAAATAAGGTGCCTACAATATATAATGTTGAAAAAATATTTTTCAATACATTTTAAGTTTGCAGTATTGGTTGTATTAAAGAAATGTTAAATTTTTAAATAACAAACACTCGTAAAGAAATTTAAAGTTTAAATTTCTTCCTTGTTCAGTCAAATTTGTATCCAGTAAAAATTTATATCCTTCCGGATGCAAAATAGGATATTTAAATAAAAGCATACTGGAACGAGTCCATTCATTTACTCAGTAGTTAATTAATAAGCATTCCTGTAGAAAGAAATGAGGTGCATGTCTTGCTTCAACTGTTTGCAAGCGAAGAAGCTGCAGTTTCCTTGTTTCACAGTTCATCAACTCCTCGACTAATTTATAATTGTAAGTATGGAATTTCATACCAATAGCTTTTATGGATTCACAATAAATAAATAAAAATAAAAGTTCAATAAGTAAGAAATTAATTTCAAATTTGATTGGAGACGACGGGTTAATAAAATTATGGAGTCATAAAAAGCTTTGATTACGTAAACAAATATTTATAGAAAACACACATTATATCATGTTAATTGTATGTAATCTAATATAATTATTATTCAAAAATATTACAAATTTAATCAAACATTCACAAGTGTTATGAAGCATAAGACTTGTGGATCATGTCTTTTTTCTAATTAAATCATGTCTAAAAGTATAATATTTGTAATAATTAAAAAATTAATATTAAAAAATAAATTATGTTTTGGAATCATAAATAATGTTGAAGCCGCTAAGATTAGATAGCAGGTGCAAGCTACCAACAGAGTAAAATAAAGTAAAATTCCTTTATTTGCCATTAACAGAACCATGGATGCTGTATTGGTTATATTGAGGAGATGTAAATATTGGAATACTGGAATAACAAACACTTGTCAAGAAATTTAAAGTTTACAATTCAGGGGTCAAATTTATATCCAGTAAAAATTTATATCCTTGCGGATACAAGATAGGATATTTAAGCAGAAGCATACTGGAACGAGTCTATTTATTTACTAAGTAGTTAATTAATAAGCATTCGTATAGAAATAAATGAGATGCATGTCTTGCTTCAACTGTTTGCAAGCGAAGAAGTTACAGTTTCCTTGTTTCTCAGTTTATCAACTCCTCGATAAGTTGCAGATACTGAAGTTGATCTGGGGTTTGATGCTGCTGTCAAAATAGCTATTAATGGAGCCCGTATTCATAACTCTGGTTCATAATTGATTAATTACAACACTAATTTTATGAATTATTAATTTATGTAAAATTTTATTAAAAATAATTAAATAAAATTATGTAAATGTTGAAAGCAATGGTTTTGTCAACTATTATATTTAGAAGGCACTCATTATGTCATACTAATTTTATCAAAATTAGTATAATTATTCATAATAGAAAAATTAGAAGTTTATTCAAGCATGAAATTTGTAGATCATGTTTCTTTCAGATATATGCATATTTATATATTTAATAAATAAAAAAGTTGTATTAAAACATAGTTTATGTATTACAATTATAAATTTAAATTGTATTGAAATTAATGTAGTTAATTATTTTTAAAAAAATCATAAATTTTCTCAAAAGTTTTAATAATAAAGAATTTTATTTTATATTATTTAAAGTTCTAAATAAAGAACAAATTTTGCTTCATTTTTTAATTTTATAATTATTTATAATTATTAAAATTTATTTTTAATTCATTTTTTTTATACAATTATATATTTCACAGCATAATTCATATTAAAATTTAGTTTTAATTCATATTGCTTTCTCATAGAGAAAGCATTGTATCGGTAAAAAAAATTTTTTTCTATTTTTTCATTAATTTGTACATATTTGAACTCGGTGAGTCAAAAAAAGTGGTTTCCAGAAAATGTCTGTATGTATGTGTGTGTGTGTGTGTGTGTGTGGATGTATGAATTCAGTTAGTAAACTGTATCTCGAGAACTACTCGATAGATTTGCTTCTAATTTTGCATGGAATTTAGTTTTGTGACTAACTTGCTGGGAAGCTATTGATAATTTGGTTCTTCCAGCGTAGTTTTTATTTTAAAGTTTTTAAAAAAAAAAAAATTCGATTTTTCGTTTTTTGGTTTTTTTTTGTTTACTACTCGATGAATTTGCTTAAAAATTTGCATGGAATTTATTTCTGATTGCCCGGATAAAATAAATTTTTAAAAACTGATTTTCTCAGCTCAGTTTTAATTTTAGAACATTTTGAAATTTTTGAAAAAAATGTTTCCATTTATTAAGCCAATAAAATCTTAAAAACTACTCGATGGATTTACTTCAAATTTTCCATACAATTCAATTTTTTGATGAACTGGTGCGGAAGCTATTGGGAATTGGTTTTCTGAGCGCAGTTTTTTTTCAGAATCATTTTAAGAATTTTTAAAAAATTTCGAATTTTCATTTTTTTTGTATTTTACGTAAACTACTCGAAGAATTCGTTCGAAAATTTGTATGGAACTTTATTTCGACTGCCAAAATTATTAAAAATTTTGTAAACTAATTTTCTTAGCGCACTTTTAATTTTAGAGCATTTTTAAAATTTTTTAAAAAATTTTTATTTTTAATTTTTTTTTATTTTACGAAAACCGTTCGATTGATTTGCTCCAAAATTTGTATGCAATTAATTCGCTACTATCTGAAGAAAACAAGCTTTGGAATACTAATTTTCTCAGCGCAGTTTTAATTTTAGAGCACTTTGAAAATTTTCTAAAAAATTTTTATTTTTCATTTATTTTCTTTTTTGCGTTAACTATACTATAAATTTTTTCCAAAATTTTCATACAATTAATTCGCTATTGTCTGAAAAAAATAAGCTTTTGGAAACTAATTTTCTTAGTGTGGTTACAATTTTAGAGAATTTTAAAGATTTAAAAAAAAATTTTGATTCTTCTTTTCTTATTTTTTTTTATTCTACGTAAAGTACTCGATAGATTTGTTCTAAAAATTACAGGGAAATTATTTGCGACTGCCAAAAGAAGGAAAATTTTCAAAAATTGATTTTCATAGTGTAGTTTTAATTTTAGAGCATTTTTAAAATTTTTAAAAAGAAATTTTGAAAAGAAAATGTTATTTATTTAACCAGTTAGATCTCGAAAATTACTCGATGGATTTGCTTCAAATTTTGTATACCATCTATGTTTTTGTATAACTAGGCGGGAAGCTATAGAAAATTTGTATTCATAGTGTATTTTATTTTTATAGAGCCATTTTAAGAATTTAAAAAAATTTTCGATTTTTAATTTTTTTTGTATTTTACGTAAGTTAATTGATGAATTTGCTTTGAGATTTCCATGGGAATAATTTGCATCTGCCAAAAGAAGGATAACTTTTATAAACCGATCTTTTTAGCGTAGTTTTCATTTTAGAAAATTTTAGTCTGTTTTCACATTTTAATGCATATCTGCTGAAATTTAATTGCGACTGAAACGTGCGACAGATTTGTAACAGATTGCCAATCGAAACGTGCGATTCAAAGATAAGAATAAACGCGCAAATTTGCAGCAAAATCGAAGCAGTCTTCCGTAAGAATATTACAGCAGCAATTTACTACAGAATTACATAAGAAAGACATAAGTTAAGTGCAATTATATGACGAGAATAAACACGCAAACTTGCAGCAGAATCGAAGCAGTTTTCCGTAAGAATGTTGCAGCAGCACTTTACCCCAGAATTACATAAGTATGACATAAGTTGAGCGCAATTATATGACGAGAATAAACACGCATACTTGCAGCAGAATTGAAGCAGTCTTCCGTAAGAACCTTGCAGCAGCACTTTACCCCAGAATTAGATAAGAATTACATAAGTCAAGTGCAAATATATGCCCACTAGTTATATATTAAAATCACATTTGAATAAATATAAAAAAATTAATGAAACTCAAAGAGCTCTATGAGAAAGCATTCCGCCAAAGCACTTGGCAGCGTTTTTTTATATAATTATAAATTTGACGGGATAATTAAAAAATTTTGATGCTGTTTTGCCAACAGAGTGCAATTGACGAAGTTGCAAAGATTGATGATTCGAAACTTGATGTATAATTCATAGTTCGCTTACGCCATAGACTGAATATGCGACGTTGTCATTTTAGGTACACCTTCGGAAAAAATCATTTAATGGTAAGCGTACATGCGTTCCGAAAAATTATCTAAGACAACGAATAAATAATTATAGACAACGAAGTAAATAACTATAAATAACTGTAAATCATCGTAAATAATTATAAATAACAATAAACTATTTACTTACCTAAAAATTTTGAAAATTGTAAATAATAGTAAATAATAGTAATTAAGAGTAAGTAACTGTAAGTGTTTCTAAATAATAGTAAATGACTTTTAAAATCAGTTAGTAATCGTAAATAACTAAATAACTATAAATAATTGTAAATAATAATAAATAAGTGTAAATAACTTTTATTGATGTTTCAGTCTCAATACTTTTTATTAATAATTTACAGTTATTTAAAGATATTTACAGATATTTACAGATATTTACGAAGATTATTTCTATATGGGTATTTACTAATTTCATAACTCTGACTGTGCGAAAGACACCTAGCGCCACTTTTTTGTTGAAATTAAGACATTCATTTTGCTTTACTTAGACCGTTTCTATGTGCTTTGAAACTGAATTTGTGATCAGAGCGAGTTGATAGTCAATTTCATGCTCACGATGTTTACAGATTTTATTCTACGAATTTCCTATCAAGTTCAAATGGCCATATCTCAGTATCAGAAGCACCTAGAACCTTTATAAAAAAGGAAATTGAAGATCTTTAAGCCTACTTTAAAGTTATGTTAGTTGTTCGAATAAAAAAAAATTATAAAGTACTTTTAACCTCAAAATACACGAGAATAAATCCGTTTGAGTAAAACTTTTTAATATTTCAAGAGCAACGATTCGGAAAAAAAATTTTTCTTGGCTCTAAAATCACCCCATAAGATATTATTTTAACTTACGGCAATAGAAAAAGTGTGAAAAAGAGTCTAAAAAAAATTTTTTCAGTCATAGCTGTATGTAGAAAAAAGAAAAATAAGAAAAAACAATAAAAAATACGGTTTTTTGCGATTCGACAAGGTTAAATCTCTATTCCAACAAGGTATTCCAGCTGCTTTTTCAATTTTTAGTATAAACACATCGATCTAAGGGTTGGAAGCGATGCTCAGTAAGTTTCGGAAAATAACGACTTGTCTAATATATATATATATATATATATATATATATAGGTGTCCCATTCTAAAGAAACCACTGAGATATTTTCGAGAGTTGGCGTTTTATAAAAAAATTGTTGAGACGAAAGTCATTCGGGACAATGGGGGCTATCTTTCTATGAAATCAGTTTCGACCTTGAGATTTATTTTCAAAGTTATTTGAAGGTCAAGGTGATTTTTTTAATTGGAACTCCCATTTTTGATCCCGAATTCGGAAAGAGCAAGAAATTCTACGTTTAGATAAGGTATTATGTACGGGGTGCGGTTGACCCCTCCAAGGTCATGTAGGTGTCAAATTTATTATTTTCCTCATCTATGCACACGAATAATAGGGGAAAGGTGAGGTTAATAATAATAATGATAACAATAACCCAATAACCCAATAACCCAAATAAATAAAAGTCCGTTTATCTGAACATTTGCTCATTACGTGTGTTCATACCACAATTAGGTACATGAATCAATCTAACTAATCTAGGCAATCGTTTCTCGGATAATCCGGTATATTTGGTCCTTTTGAGTCGCTAGACATTAAGAAATTTCCACGTTAACTATCCTTAGAAGGGCTGTTCACAAGTCACCTCTGTCATAAATAATACTAAAGGAGTGTTATTTAACGATTTAGATAAAACTTGGTAGGCTTGTCCGGAATCACACCAGAAAAAAGAATAAAAATAATTTGTTTTCCCACAAGATGGAAAATAATTCTTCTCATGAAGGCCTCGAATACATAAATTTGGCTTTAAAAATCAAAATGGAGTTTAAGAGGAGGTCACGTATTTCTTTCCTTTTCTGATCAAAGGATTGAGTTTTTTACGGAAACTGAAAACTTTAGCAAAAAATGAAGAGAAAGCCGCATCTCGTATCAAAAAAAGCAATATTTTCTTTGATAAGAAAGAATTAATTTTATTGCTTCGTTTTCAAGAAGACCTTGAGAAACTAAAATCATAGAGGTTCAGGTGGACAATTTTGTTTTTTCAAGGTTTTCTTGAGAACGAAGCAATAAAATTAATTTTTTCTTATCAAAGAAAATATTTCTTTTTTTGATACAAGATGCGGCTTTTTCTTCATTTTTTGCTAAAGTTATTAGTTTTTGTAAAAAAATCATTTTTTTGATTAGAAAAAGACAGAGATAGGTGACCTCCTCTTAAACTCAATTTTACTGTTGTTTGATCCCTACTATTACCTACAACTCAGGACAATTTTGTTGAACTTCCTTTCCGAATCCGGAATAAAAAAAGTAGGAGTTTTGAAGAAAATAGTGGACCTTTTTTATTTATTTTGGTTATTTGGGTTATTTCGGTTATTGGGTTATTGTTATAATTATTATTATTAACCTCACCCTTGCCCGATCATTTATGTGCATAGATGAAGAAAATAATAAATTTGACACCTACATGACCTTGGAGGGGTCAACCGCACCCCGTACATAATACCTTACCTAAACGTAGAATTTCTTGCTCTTTCCGAATTCGGGATCAAAAATGGGAGTTCCAATTAAAAAAATTACCTTGACCTTCAAATAACTTTGAAAATAAATCTCAAGGTCAAAACTGATTTCCTAGAAAGATAGCCCCTATTGTCCCAAATAACTTTGTCTAAACAATTTTTTTATACAACGCCAACTGTCGAAAATATCTCAGTGGTTTCTTTAAAATGGGACACCCTGTATGTGTATATATGTATATATATATATATATATATATATATATATATATAAATCAATTATACTATTTCATCAATCGTTATTATCAAATATTCAGACTGGAATTCATAAACCCAACTCAAATAATAATTGTTACTGAAACCTCATTTCGTGTTTGTCTCTCTCACGATAAGAAAAAAGATAGATGATACAACCGTTACTTCAATTGGGATTATGAATTCAAGCCTCAATGTTTACTTTCCACATTGATTTTATGGACTACCGTGGTATGTTAAAAAAATATTATTTGAAAGAAAACCTAGGTTTTCTAGCTATTTCAGATACGTTATACCACGGTCGCCTACTTAGGTACGGTAACTGGGGTAGTAGGGGTGCAGGACAGGTTTTCGTGGCCGATCGAGGTCCAGAGCTCTATCGAGGTTTTTGAAATGTATTTTTACCTCATTACGTACCTACTCTGATTACAAATATCGAGGGTAGAAATTCCCAAGCTTGGGAGGAAAAAAAATTATTAATAAATCAAAAAATCGCAAATGTTGTTGAAAAATAAATCCTATCGTATTCTTTGATCAATTTTAAACAAAAACTATTATACAACTTTTTTCGTAAGATGTTCAATTTTATAGCACACTGTGTCCTAAATCCGCATTTGGACACACAGCTGTCTGTAAATTAAGTAGCCTATTATTGCACACTATGTTCGGCAAACTTGCTATACAATAATGAGCTACTATCAATTTCCATGAGAAATCTGTGGCTATTGACAATTGCTAGTCTTCTGAGCGGACCTTTATTATAACCAGATCTCTACCTAAGGCCGAAATCTGCTCTAACATCACCCAGTAATCGAAAATTGTTTTCGGTGTTTGTGTCACATTCCGTTGGTTTGAACACCAAAACATTTATCTCTTACCTATACAAACATTGTTGACAAAGAAAAAACACCTAATCGATCGACGAAGTTACATAGGCAGCGGTCACCCATCCAAGTAATAACCGCGCCCAATGCTGCTTAACTTCGCCGAACGGCTGAGGTGCAGTTCCGTAACCTCAGCAATGTGTCGGTACATTTTTTAAATTAAATAACAATAATAAGAACGTGATATACGAGTAAAACTAAAGTTAATACCAGTGTAACATATGAAACGAAGAGGTAGTATAATTGTATTATCATTATTGTATGATTTAGGTAAATATTTGAAATTACAGTTGTAAAATTTTTCTGTTTTGATTTATCATTCATGAAATGTTCAAATTTTTATTTGTAGTTTTTGCTTTCCTTTCTCGATTTATCATTCACGGAATGCTTAGTATTTGCTCTTTTACAATTTTCGTTTTTATTTTACGAATTATCATTCGCGGAGTGCATAATTTTTGTTAATTATTGATTTTTAAGAGTACTCATCTAATGCGGCGGATTTATGACACTTGTGCTATAAAATAGTATACGATACTTGAGACTTAGGTGGCCCATTGCACGACGTGATTATCACCTTCGCTACGCTCGGGCAATAACTTCACGTCGTGCAATAATGGGCCACTTAAGTCACATGTATCGTAATATACTATTATTGTATAAAGTTGTCGAAGTTAAAAAAAATCAGTTTTTTACGATTTTTGATCGCGTATTACTCAATTGTTTATGCACTATTTTTAACTTAGAAGAGCTTAAAAATTCTTCAAATATTGTACTTCCATTTTACTAAAAAGGTTTTTTTTATTTTGAATGGCTAGTTTTTGAGTGTATAAGCCGCGAACATTGCGTATTTTTAGCGAGCGAAAATAATATACATAAATATATCTACATATGTATATATATATATTGCTCAATTGTTTATGCGTTATTATTAACTTAACAAAGTTTAAAAAATTCATCGAATATTGTACTTTGATTTTACTAAAAGTGTGTGTGTGTGTGTGTGTGTGTGTGTGTGTGTGTGTGTGTGTGTCTGCGTGTGTCTGCGTGTGTCTGCGTGTGTCTGCGTGTCTGTGTGTGTCTGTTTGTCTGTGTGTGTCTGCGTGTGTCTGTGTCTGTGTGTGTGTGTGTACGTGTGAGTGTGTGTGTGTGTGTGTGTGTGTGAATTCAGTACGCCAAAAATATCTCGAGAACTACTCGATGGATTCGCTTCAAATTTTGCACGCAATTAATTTTTTTGTTTAACTGGGGGAAAAGCTATTGAAAATTGATCTTCCTAGCTCAGTTTTTTTTAGAGCCATTTTAAGAATTTTAAAAAAATTTTGATTTTTCATTATTTTGGTATTTTACGTAACTACTCCAAGAATTTTCTTGAAAATTTGTATGGACAATATATGCGACTGCCAAAAGAAGAAAAACTTTTACTGGCTGATTTTCTTAGCGCACTTTTAATTTTTGAGCAATTTAAAAATTAAAAAAAAAAATTTTTCTTCATTTTTCTTTTATTTTATGAAAATCATTCGATATATTTGTTCCAAAATTAGTATGCAAGTTATTCGCTATTGTCTGAGGAAAATTAGCTTTGGAAAACTCATTTCTTTAGCGCAGTTTTAATTTTAGAACATTTTTGAAATTTTTGAAAAAATGTTTATTTTTCATTTTTTTTTATATTACACAAAACCATTCGTTAGATTTGCTCCAAAATCATTATGCAAATTATTCGTTATTGCCTTAATAAAACAAGCTTTGAAAAACTTATTTTATTAGCGTAGTTTTAATTTAAGAGAATTTTGAAAATTTTTTTAAAAAATTTTTCATTTTTTTTGGGTCTTGTGTAAACTACTCTAAGAATTTGTTTTAAAATTTGTATACAAATTATTTGCTACTGTTAAAATAATAAAAACATTTGAAAACTGATTTTCTTGACATACTATTAATTTTAGAGCATTTTGAAAATTTTTAAAAAAGTTGTTATTTTTTATTATTTTTCTATTTTACGAAAACCATTCGATAGATTTGCTCCAAAATTTGTATACAAGTTATTCGCTATTGTCTAAAGAAAATAAGCTTTGGAAAACTTATTTTTTTAGCGCAGTTTCAATTTAAGAGAATTTTGAAAATTTTCATACAAATTTTTATTTTTCATTTATCTTTTTTCTTAGCGTGGTTATGATTAGAAATTTCGTTGTCATCGTTCTTTCAAAGTACGAATTTATAAATAAATGTTAATGTTAGACAATTTTTTTATATTAAAATCACATTTAAATAAATATAAAAACTCAAAGAGCTCTATGAGAAAGCATTCTGCCAAAGCACTTGGCAGCGTTTTACTCCTAATTCAAATATATGAATTTTCCAAGCTCGCATCGCGTAGTATTTGAATTAGATTAAGAATACTGTATAAAAATATTATTTTTTTTTAAATTATAATTAGTATATAACATGTTGATACTTTAAAATTTTAATAAAGTATTGTTTGAATTTTTATTTTTTGTGAATTTTTTAATACACGTCACTTTAGGTAGAGAGGGGGGGGGTCAACTTCAGTGTGACGGGACCGTGATGATGAGGAAGGGGGGGGGGTTTAAATGGACCAAAATTTCCGTGACGTATTTTATGGACGCCCCCTTATGATGGTACACACTGTAACACATAATTTTTCTAACTCAGGAGATAGAATATTCATGTCAACAATTCTATTTTTGTCTTGGACCTTGAAAATTCTGTTCTTCTTAGTTAAAAAGAAATAGCGGAGGGCCTATTTCTCATGTTTTCAGGAGAATTTCCTTACTCCTGCCAAGTAACTCAAATCTGCCTTCTCTTTGATTATTAAACATTTTTGAGCTTGTTAAACTCAATATTAATTTAAAGTTTTTGTACTTTGAATTCACTATATGATTATGTAAAATCAGAATTTTAGACGTACATAAAAAAATATGAAATAATTCATGAATGCGTAATTTATTAAAAATTAACTATTTTATATTAAATTAAATCACAAAAGCTACTAATATTTTCTGAAATGCAATGTAAATAAACAAACTAACTGCAAACTAACCATCTGTCGATACGATCAAATGAGACTGACAGTAACAGAGTAAAATGGTACAAATCACCACGGAAGCACGGAGGCCAATTGAAAAAAAAGTTACATAAATGACTACGAGCCACTAGTTTCCTAATAAAATTAAAACGGAATAAAATATAGATATAAAAATTTTTAGAGTTTAAATTAGTATAAATATTTTGTTAGAATTAAAAAAAAAATATTTTCTTTTTAATTTAAATTAAAAAAAAATCAATGAAAATTCTAAAAATTCGATTTGAAATAATTTAAAAATTTTTTTAAATTTATAAAAATTATATCATTATAGATTTAATAAATAAAAACAAAATTAAATCTCTTAAAAAAAACTTTTCAGAGATTGATTAACGATTTATTAATTATTGAATCAAGCAATAAGAAAATAATTTTTTATATTGTTGTAATTGGATCAGCTAAAGATTTGAGAAAAACCTCGAAATAGCAAAATTAACAAAAAAATCAATTAAAAGTTTATTTTTTTTTTTTTTTTTTTTTTTAATAATAAACGGGCATTTTCTGCCCAATAGCAATTTACGTAAACAATTAAAGACAATACAGTTGACGTATTATTTAACGTGGTGTCAGCCCACGGCAGAGACAGCGAAAAAGCGACCAGACGAGGAATCGATCCCGCGCCAACGGGAATACGAGTCACGCGCCTTAGCCACTACTCCACTGAACTCTACATTATTTATTCTACTATTTTCTTCATGAAAACGAAACTTAATGAGATAGGGTAAAAAAACTTGTTAAAGCTTATTCTACAGTAAATTTTCTATTAAAAGAAGCTATAAACCCAAATTCGATGGTGGGACCGGAAAAAAAGCGTTTTGTGTCCTTAAATTTTGTTATTAACACAGATCAAATGGGCTGTGAGTATAAAGTAAACGTACACAGAACTCTAGAGCACAAAGGTAAAAAAACCGTAGAAGTTTATCTAGGAAATGTAAATAAGATAACTTATACATATACGGTTTAGTACTCTATAACTGCTTCAGGAAAATTGTTACCAAAAGTCTTCATTTGTCTTCAAGAGGTTTCTGGACAATTTAGACCTAGAATAAAAACAAAAATCAATGAACTGATGGAAAATTATAAAAATGTTTATATTACCTGTTCTAAATCTGGCAAATTATCAGCCTCATTGATTCAGGTTTACAATAATATCATTTTAAAGCCATACGTTGCAGATAACAGTTTTGTGCTGATTTTGGATTCGTGGAGTGGACAATCACAATCAAGACTTTATCAGGAATTTTAAAATGAATCAGGCTTATCTATATGTAGTTTAATGTACATCCCACCAAACTGTACAGCATATTGTCAACCATTAGATGTGTACATTCATCGACAAATTAAGTAATTCTTAAAGAGAATGCAAAATTCTACATCTTTTTTACAAGAGAGTCGACAAATTAACAGTAGAGATGATGCTATTAAATTGCATTCCCTTGTCCACCATCAGTTATCTTCACCATTGTTTTAGAAAATGATTCAATATTCTTGGTATGTTTCAAAACTAATTAATGATCTCGACATTTATATGAATGTCAAAGAAGCATGTTTTCCAGAAGAAAATTCTGAAGCTTGTGAATGCAATTCAGCTGGGTTTATAAGGTGTTTATCGTGATGTCACTTTTTTTTGTTTAAATTGTTTTCATGACTTATATCACCCAGGAAACTGTGAACAAACATTTAGAAACATGTAAATATTTAATTTTATGTAAAACTTCATTGTAAAATATGGTAGATATGTAAAAAAATGTTATTTTAATTACAGAGTAGAATGTATAATACATATATACTAATACATACCAAAAATATATCTTGTCTTAAATATATAGATAGACTTGTCCAATACTTTGAAATTCGTAATTCAATTAACAAATTTAATGAACCTAAAAATTTTAAAAATAATCAATTTATTTTCATTATTATAAAAATATTTTTAAGTTTTACATTTATCTGATGATTATAAAAATTTATTTTGCAATTAACTTCACTATATTCTCTTGAAATTTCTTGAATTATATATACGGCAAACATTTAATCACTTATTTATTTTTATTTTATCTACAATAGTACGATCATCTGTTCTCATAATATCGATATATTGTCGATCAATAGCATAAGTGTCACAGACCAAATATAGGTATACAATGCGCAGGCGCGAACTGAACGCTAGTGCATTACATATCTATATATAATATACATATTGTTTAGCAGAAATACACTGTTTACATTCTGGATTTTAATGACCAAAAATTCAAATAGATTAAATAAAATAAAATATCTAATATACCTTGTTTCCATACAGTGTAACGGTTATTTTGCACACGTTACAAAAAGAATTAGCTTTTAATTTAATGTGAATTTTAGCTAAGTCTATGAGTTTAATTGAATGTAGAGTTGCTGCGAATTATAATAAATATGCTAAATATTATGCAACAAATTCCGATAGTGCTAGCTAGTAATATTATTGATGAGCGACAAAATCTTATAAGATATAATTGTCACTTGCTGCACTCACTGCGTCTCTCTCTCTCTCTCTCTCTTACCTGATTGAGAGACGCGTTGCCGGTAGCGCAGTTTTCCTTCGTGAGGCAGGTTCCAAAATACGTTATATTAAATTATATGATATTACGTAACTAATCAATTTATAACTGCTCACAAGGACCACTGAGGCGTCGGAGTAAGCAACGGGAAGTATATTTTATGTTAAATATAGTCAGGCAACATAAATCAATTGAGAGCACGTTTTAATAGAAAACAAAATTAATTTATTATAAGAAAAATATAAATATGATAAAGATATAGTATAAATTAAACGGAAATGAAATTGAATAATATATGAAAAGTAATGTCCGAGTCTAATGAGAGAATGAGCAAAGGGAGGGCGCGTCGCGAACTAAATAGAACTCGCTTATGACGCTGATCGGTTATATAACCGAAGATACAATTTACCCGAACAAGTATCTCTCGGGGAAGAGACACTTGGATATCGCAAGTATAATTATACTCACAGTAACGCACCAGCCAGCTTACACTAATAATTACCTACGTGCACGTAGACGATGCTCGCCCGTTACCGTAGCTTCTCCCCTGTACGTAACCAATACGTAAATGCTCTAGAGTAGGTCGGTGAAAGACGTCTCTTTCCAATCCTTGAATTCCGCTGAGCTCTGCCAACGTGGTTGCCTTGGCGTAGATCGGTGGAATCCTATACACGCCGATCAACGTATTTGCTGGCACTTAATGGCTGACCACTGAGACGCGCGAGGAGTGGTCAAGCAAATCTCTACAGAAAGAATTTCTGAGAGTTGCAACTAGCCAATATAATATAATATAATACGCTAGTCGGTATAAACTAACGACTTTTAACTAAGACAATGTCTCGCGCTATCAATTGCGAACTTAGTCTAACGTATTATAAGACCACGTGGCGAAATCCTCTAATGAGCACAGCGCGGCTTAGGTTTCGTGCTAACGCAACGGTAGCCGGAAACTCTCTGAAGCGCCTCGCAGCCGGCAAGCTTCTGTCTCGCATGCTGGTCGTCAAGATACGCACTTCTTTACTCGTCTTAGATGAGATATATGACTGAGCGTTTATCCTATTTGAATACCTAAGCGCGCAAGATTCAAACACGGTAGAATACCATTACAACAGATATATTTAAAAAAAAAAAGAATAGTTCAATTTATATAACTTTTGTATAAAAAATTTTCTATTTTAAAAAATGTTTTTTATTTTAAATATTTTAAAAGTGTGTGTATTACATCTGGTTTTATAACTCTTAAAGTTTGTGTTTTATTAAAGTTAATATTATATGTGGTGAAAAAGTGAAGATAAATTTTAATTAAAAAATAATAGTGTTTGAAAATTTAGTGATTTATAAATAGTGCAAAATCAAAGTTTTCTTAAAGTTTCATTAAAGTTTCATTATTTGACAGTCCACATAAGTATTATTTTTATTAGTTCTAAAGTGCTAGTTAAATATCAGCCCCATACGCTTGAAGAAGATATTAAGAAACTTTGGATCAATGATTGTATACAAGCACGCATCAACCATATGCTTCATTATTTGTAAGAGGTATTAGAGGAAACTGAAGGACATACATGATATGGATTTTTATTAGATAAGTATAAAATTTATAAACGATTACTATTCTTATACAAATTATAAGAAATTGATTCTTTGTGTGATTTTCAGGATATCAGGGAATCAAGGAAACCAATTTAAAGTAATAATTATCAATTATAAACTTTTCTAGTTTTAAACGGTGACTGTATGGACATAATTATTTTATTGGTAAGTACACGTGTAGTTTTTACTTTGAAAAAAAAGAAATATTTAAAATTATAATAGTATTGTGAAAACTGACGAGAACAGTTTTTGCATAATTCATATATTTTTTTGTTTTGTATATTATTTTTTATTTAAATAAGAAAATATGTTATGAATCCAATAGACTGACATAAAAATTATGAATTTGAAATGTTTTATTTTTACACAAACTTTTATCGACACTAATTAAATAGAAAATGTGATAAGAGCTTATATACTTTTAGAAACAAAATAAAAGTTATTTTTATTATAAACAAATTAAATGGAACTCGTTTTTAATTATTATTACTTTATTTTGCAAGAATTATATAATATATTTATATTAAAAAGTTAAATAAATTATACTGTGAGTAATGTTTAAAAATAAACACTTATTAAAAAATTTTTATTTTACGCAGAATAGACAAATTTAAAAAAATTGAATTAGCTGTATCCTTGGATCAGGAAAGCGTTGGGGTCTAAAACTTTGGCTTTCTCCATAATAAATTGTATAAAACTTGTAAAAAAAGTTTAATCAAAATCCATGTTCTGGAGAAGTGATACTTTGCTAGTAAGTTTTGTAAGGATTACCGGAAAATCCTGAATTTCCATTCAGAATTCCATTTTTTGACCCACAACTCAACAATGTTTTCAAAAATTTTTTGCATATTTTCGAACAAATGCTTAACAGCTCCAATCAATAAATGCGATTCGGGTGGTGGAATCAAATTGATTATCAATTAATCTAAATTAGACGAAATTATGGATAAATGTGAGCAATTATAAAAGTTTATACAATTTTTTTTTGTCACAACTTTCTATTAAAGCTTTATAAATTACAACACAACTCTCGATTGTTCTTAGTTTGTCTGCAAAATCGAGATTCCCTTTGGACACTATACACCATGTGCTTGGATAGCTGCTACTATGTGACATTAGGTTAACTAAAATGTTTGTTAGTTTTGAATCAGTATGGCATTTGCAATAAATCCCATAAAACAGATAAATTTCCGTGATTCCTTTCGGAAAATTCTGTTATACTAATCAATAATAATTTATCAACTCTGGAGTGTTGAATACTTTTCCAATATTCTGACTATTGTAAGTTCGTCACTTAAAAAAAAAAATTATTAAATAAAATTATTGAATAAAAATTAAGTTTTTTTAAATTTTGTTTTTAATAGCACGGAAAAAACGTCTAGGAGGATCATTTTCATTAGACTTTTTTCGTTGTTTTAAATACTTAAGAAACCGATTAGTGCCCTAAGTTTCCGGGTATTCCTATTTTCATTCTTGGCATCGTTCAACACCACCGTGTTACATAATCTATTTGATCCATAACTTTAATGAAGAGAATGCAATTGTACTGTAAAACGGTTAGAAACAAACTGATTTTTTGAAAAGTTATAAGTGTAATTTTTTCTTCATCTACAACGATAAAGAGAGTGGGGGTGAGATATTTACGAGCTGTAATCAACAATTACTTGACGGTCAGCGTCTATTTCCATACATTATTGAACTTTGCATAAAGAACGCAATTTATGGTTTGCGATAAAGGTTTGTCAAAGCCTATTTCTATTCTACCTGATCCGTTTTTTATGAGTTTCCAATGTCTAGCAAAATGATCTGAAAGATCTGGTGTTTAATCGTAAGAAAATAGACAAAAACCGTTTGCATAATTATGTCTATCGATATCGTTTCCTTCGTTCATGTAATGTATCCCTGTACCGGAGAACAATGTATGATATGCTTCCACGTATTGCGGAGATTTTTCATTGAATTACAGTAGCAAAGCTTTACTCGGTATTTTTTGTCCATCAACGTGAAAAGCCAAAAAGTTTATTGGATGATTTTTAAAATCCAACGGGTGGTTTTTTATCTTTGTTAAAGGCTCCATTATCGATAAATCCGATTATGATTCTTTTCGGTAGCTGCCCAAAAATAACATGTGTTAAAAAATCTCCGATGATACCGCTATGCATAGTAAAGGTTTTGACTTCTACTCTTGACGCATGTAAGAGGATATTTAACCGTACTCGAATTTAGAGCTTTTGCGTAAACAATCATTACAGTAGGGCTTACTTTTACGCGACGTACTAGTAAAGTCACTTCTGTAATGTGAATTTTATAATTATTATCCGATACGTCCATTAAACAAAATACGTTTTTAGAACGAACGAGCCTTCGCATTTCAACACCGTTAA
Source organism: Anastatus disparis (assembly GCA_017163975.1). Lineage (NCBI taxonomy): Eukaryota > Metazoa > Arthropoda > Insecta > Hymenoptera > Eupelmidae > Anastatus > Anastatus disparis. Next base: position 511,668 of record JAFFSR010000323.1, read on the forward strand.
GTAGAAATCGATCTGGATTAAAAACGTCGCAGTGTAAATGCCCTATTAAATCGACTGTTTTATCAGTTAACGGCAGGCTGGAGTAGAACCTGATACCAACCGAGTAACAATTGAGTTGTTTGTTATTTACTCAAGTATTAATCGGTGTATCTTCAAAATAAAGGTTGATCGCAATAGATATTATTATTATGAATATTTATGCACAAGAAAAAAAAAATCTACCGATTTGTTTTTGAGAAAAGTAAGGAACGCCGAAGTAAAAGATTATGTTTATAATATTTTCGCGTTCCTTACTTTTCTCAAAAACAAAACGGTCGATTTTTTTTTTCTTGTGCATAAATATTTGTAATAATAATATCTATTGCGCTTAACCTTTAATTTGCAGATACACCGATTAATACTTGAGTAAATAACAAAAATGCCAATTAGACAAGGACAGCGAATCCGGCCTGCTCTTAAGAGTGCTCTTTACTTTTCGCAAAACTTACTTAAATAAGTATAATTAGAGTTTTCCCATGTATAATAAGCATTAAAGATTATTCTGAATTAAGTTTTATGAATTAATTAATAAAAATGAAGGAATAATTTGTAGAGAAAATTTAAACGCGATGTGGCGATTATATGAACTAATTTTTATCTTTCTCTATAGACTACAGTTTTATTTATTTTATTTTAATATTGGATTTTCTTTGTAAATAAAATTAAGAATTTATTGTACGTGGGAAAACATTTTTATCGAGTTTAAAATGTCTCAAAAGATGACAATTAACTAAAATACGATTTTGATAGCGGTGGCGTTCCGATCGTTGCAGTGAGTACTCTTAAAAAAAAGCTCTGCTTACTGTTAACCTAGTATTTTTATCTGAACAGGGTTACGTCAGGATCAATGATATTTATGTTCACAGAATTTAGAATTTAGTTTTTTTTTTGTATTTATTTGTAAATAATGATATTTATTTGAATTTATTATAAACGTTGTACAAAAATCTTAACAAGTGAGTCGCGTGAGGTTACAGCGATAAATTGAAGAAACCTCGGTAGCACTTTATTTATTATTCGTTCGATTAAAAAAAGGAATAAATTTTATTTTTATTCATAACACACCTTTTTTTGTAGCAAGTTGTATAAAATTATGATTTATGTTGAAACGACTTGTTAAATTAAGCGCGCAATTCAGTTGAGTTATTTCCCTTGTAATAGAATTTTAGAGGAAAATAAAATGCGAGTTACAAGTGTTTCAATGTTACAATTCTATGCTTGGTTTATGTGCAACAAAAAAAAAAAAAAAAAAAAAAAAAAAAAAAAGGTGTTACCCTTACGAGGTCTAGCTGCGGACTAATTGACAATACATCTTTTTCGCTGCAAGGTAGATGCGAATTTTGAAGAAGAAAAGAGACAAAAAATATAACTTGCTAAAACTTTAAAAGAGTCCCATTGGCCAGTTCGACCGTGAAAAACTCTTCAAAGTCTCAGATTTTTTGACAGAGGATATTTTCTTATCGCGCCTAAAAATGCTGAATAGCATTCGCGCCTCGCTAACTGACTTAGTTTTACGAATACAAAGAGACTTAAAATTATTTTTTAATATTACCTATTCAATATAAAATTAATTTTATTTAATTTTTATTAATACATGTTTAAAAAAAATACATTGCTGGGAGAATGAATTGCAAATATTGCATGTTTATATGCATGCATAATGTATATGTGTATATATATTTTTATATATGTACGCACATATAACAAAAGGTTAGAATGAATTATAAAATTTTTAATTTATACATCCAGGATCATGCGGATGTAACATATATATATTGTTCAACGACTTTTAATCTCATAATATATCTAATGCTTTCGGTCGGTATTTTATCCACTGCGAGAGTTGGTATTCTACTAACTGCTTGTAATATTTACTATCTACTTTCGCACGAATGATTTTAAATTTATTTTTCAATATTTCATAACTTTTATCCCCTAGCTGTAATGCCAACTTTACTAGCAACATAATTTAATACTAAAATATTTTTTATTCGTTCACACACACACACACACACACACACACACACACACACACACACACACACACACACACACACACACACACACACACACACACACACACACACACACACACACACACACACACACACACACACACACACGCACGCACGCACGCACGCACACACACACACACACACACACACGCACACACACACACACACACGCACGCATGCGCGCGAGCACGCACGCACGCACGCACCCACCCACCCATTGAATTGCTACATTCATTTTTTATTTTTTTATTTTAATGAGATGTAAAATGGACACTACACCTGTATTCATAGGTATTACCTATCTTTTCATTTTATTGAAAAATTTCAGGAAAAGAAATGCATCAGATTGTAGTATATATCACAAACATCATTCATAGTATATATCACAAACATCATTCAGTTTATTTCTTAAATAAATTCATTCATCAGTTTTTAAGAACTTTGGATTTCAGTTACAAAATTGAAATATTTTAAAGTATAATGTTAAAAGCAAAAGTTTTTTTATAACTAATGGATTACTTCATTTAAAATTTTAACTGAATAATCTTTATGATATATATTACAACATAATGCATTTCTTTTCCTAAAATTTTGCAATAAAATGAGAAGATAGTCAATATCTATGAGTACAGGTGTAGTGTTCGATTTAGATCTCCTTAATAAAAAAAAATTGCTAATGAGGCTTTAACCAATAATTTAAAGTTTTTGAACAATGTACAAAAATCTTTATTTAATTGACATCTTATAACTCTAATTAAAGAAGCAAAATTATCTTTATTATAAATCTTATCATGAAAATGATTTTTTAAATAATTAACTTATGTATTCATATATTTTATGTGAAAAAGTTTTTTTTTTATAAATATAGGCAGATAGATAGATATATTTTTATTTTGCATTATATGTACAAAAAAAGCGGGTAATACACAATTAAATTAAAATAAACTAATATACATATCTAATATTGTCCGGTGAAAACAGAATTGCACAGTATAATATCACAGTATTTGGAGATAATAGAGATAATAATGCTATATTATATTAGTAATAATTAAAATAAATTACAAGTGATATCACAGATAGAAAAACAAACAAAAATGAATACACGCAATGAATATAGATACAAATATACTAAATAAGTCTCAAATACCTATTAGTCCAAATAAATCACATAAAAATCAAGCGCGTAAAGAGCGCAGTCAAGATTACTAAAAGAAAGTATATAAGTATATAATGATATGTAAGTCATGCTGATATAAATAAGTTCACTTATTCTGTAAACACTCACTCCACACTCACGCTAATAAATACTCTCATACTTAAAAAAAGGTACGTCACATAAATAGATAAATTAACACATATAATATAGTTCGAAAAAAATAAAACTGCTTAATTTAGGTGGAGTAAATACCCCCTCAGAGCGGCTTTGAACCTGCTGAGCGATGGAAGATATATAATATCAGCAGGCAGGAAGTTCCAAAAAAGCTATATCGCTATAAGTAATTAGAAAATGACTTTTTTATACCAGACTCACTTTGTTTTAAAGATTTTTGTCCAATCTTCCAAACGCCGTTTGGATTTTGAAGATGCGACCCTTAGTTCCAAAGGTATAAAATTTTTTATTTTAATAAATTTTAGTTTAGGGTGGGCAAGAGCAATTGAAAATCAAGTATGTGGAAACCATTTGTTTCCTACCTGATGAATAGAAGTTAATCCTTACAAGTGCAGCCCTGAAAACCCCCATCGTTCTAAGCCTTGCAAAAAGCTTGGAGGTAAAGAATGCGTGTCGAATGCCTCGCTAAAGTCAAAAGAAAGCAGAAACGTGACACGCTTTCTGTCTAAACCTGACCTTATGTCGTCTGTAAGTTTAAGTACAGCAGACTGCGTAGAGTGGTGCTTTCTAAAACGTCTGTACAGGATCGAGCAATTTATTGAAAAAACCCAGTAGGAAATAGGTGCAATCTTAAGAACTATTTAGGTCACTTTCTTTGACGCCCTCAATTTTAAGCAGGAGTCACATTGTACCGAATCTGAATTTTTAGAATTCTCCATACAAATATCACAAATGTAAATATTAAAAAAATTTCTTTTTCTTGTTGATCTTATCCTTTAAAAATGCAAATGCTTCTTTCTTCGTATGATATTCTAAAATTTTTACATCTACTTGCTTATTTAGTAAATTATCAGGCAAATCTTGTATGCTAGATTGAATCATGTCATCAATTTTCTATTTATAACTATTTGCCATAATATTATTAATAATCGCGTTATTTTTGTAGATTGAACGCCACAGTAGAATGGCAGCTTTCCCTGAGCGACTTTTTTGTTAAACGCTTGAAGTTTAGGAACTATGGGCGCTCCGCGCGGTTTTTTGGTTTTTGACCCGACAGGTCTGCCACGTGAGCAAGTTACAGGTGGCATCATCATTTCGCCAAGAGATGCATCTTTTATGTCATCTACAAAATACAAATTTTTAGAAATTTCTTATGTACATGTAAAAATCAATATTTGACTTTATTCCGTGCGTTATTAAAATATCGTAAAAAAATATCACTGAAACAATCACGTTTAGTATTATTCCGAATTTCAAATTTTACATATTTTAGAAATTAAAAAATGTGTACAAAAATTAGTATAATTCGACCTTTGCTTTGTCCTATATATGTGTGCACATAAGACACTTACTGGTTTTCATAATTTCACCAGATGTATTAGAAGATCCAATAGATGATCCACCAGGAGATATATTATGAGACTGTTCTGGATATTCATCAATCATCTATAATAATTAGGTTTAAGGAAATATAAAATAGATACCACACCTGTACTCATGAATATTAAGTGTCTTTTTATTTTATTGTTGAATTTTCAGAAAAAAATGCATTAGCTTGTAATACGTATCATGATGATTATTTATTTAAATTTTGAAATAAATCTATTCATTAGTTTTGATAAAATATTTGGATTTATGATAGAAAATCGAAAAATTTTATTAAATAATATTGGAATTTTAAATTCTTAATAATTAATGAATGAATTTATTAATAGTAGAATTTCTCTCCTTGTAAGAAATAATACTTTTCTTTATCTCTAGGCGGAAGCACGCTAAATTTGGTATTAGTTAATGATTAATTATTTTCTTGTTTGTGCGCGTGTATGTGTGTTTCATTCCTACCACCTAGCATTTGCTGCGCGAGCGAAGCAAGCCGCAGCTAGATGGGGGCGACAGGAATCAAAAACACATGCACAAGTCTAAATCACGAGAGACCGAAAGAATTATAATGCGAGAAAAAAAGAGTTTATAAGAGAAGAACAACATACACAAGCCTCTTTTATTCACAAGAGAGAAAGAGAAACACATGAAAAATACACACACACAAGAAGCTTCTTTTATTCATGAGAGATAGATAGATAACCAAATTTATTATATGTACATTATGTTGTACAATTAATTACAGTAATACATTAGAATTGATAAAATTAATATAAATCACAATAATAATAATAAACAGTAAAAAAGTAAACAGAAATCAAGCAAATATATAAGTAAAATAAACTTCACAGCAATAAAATCAATACAATATAAAACAGTTTTATAAATTAGCATAAAGCAGAGATCCACTCTCCAAGGCAAGGTCGTGTGCAAATGAGGATGTCTTGAATGTCATGAGCGAGGATGAGTTACGTAAAGTCGCAGGAAGATCATTCCATAGCCGCGAGGAAGTGACGAGGAACGACCGTAGGTGATACTCAGTGAATGAAGAAGAAATGGTCAAAGGTTTCACATCACCCCTCAAGGACCTCACCGGTCGGCTCCACTGATACATAGAATACAAATAAGATGGAGTACAAGATTAGAACATCTTATACAGAAACGTAGAAGAAAAATAGTTTCTTTTACCCGCAATGGATAACCAGCCTAATGAGAACCTATAAGCAGAGATGTGCTCACGCCTACCTACACCGAAGATGTAACGTATACCAGAGTTAATGATCCTCTGTAGTCTAAGGTCAAGCTCAGCCGAGAGGTCATAGTAAACCAAACAGCAGTAATCCAGAAGTGAAAACAGCAATGTTTTTACAAGACGGATACGAAGAGCAAATGTGGTGCTCTTTCTAAAGAAGTTTAGTCTGTAAAACAGAGAAAATGACCTATTACACACTTGTGTAACGTGCTCTCTCCTGTTAAGCTTACTGTCCAACCAAACACCCAGACTGCGAACAGAGGACTCGAATCTAATATTAGCACCGTTCAACGGAACGCCAGTTACAGATGATGAGGACAGCATATTTATATAAAAATAGGAGCCAATAATTATTGCCTTCGTTTTGTCAACATTCAATTTCAGATGGTTATCAGAGGCCCAATTTGAAATGAGAACAGCATGATCACTCATAAGATTAGTATAAGCGCTAAGTTCAGAAATCGGAAAATGCACATAGACTTGCAAGGCGTCAGCATATATCAAATGCTGTACACCAGAGTGAAAGTTGGCAGCAACATCATTAATATAAATGGAGAATAAAAGTGGTCCAAGCACAGAACCCTGGGGTACTCCTGTATTCAGAGTAACAAAGTTAGATGCATTGCCATCAGAGTCAACAACAGACTGCCGTCTATCAGATAAGTAAGAGACAAACCACCTGACAACAGTGTGCGAGGCATCGAGAGAAGTTAGTTTCCGAAGCAGAGTGACATGGCATACAGTGTCAAATGCCTTGCTAAAATCAAATAATAGAAGCATAGTTACATAACGTCTGTCCATGTTGAGTCTAATATCCTCTGTTAGTTAGAGCAAAGCTGTTTGGGTACTATGTCTAGTTCTAAACCCGTTCTGATGAGAATCCAACAGATGTCTGGTGGACAAGTAATAATAAAGTTGTTGATGGACGAGACGCTCAAGAACCTTGGACATGAATGACAACAAGGAAATAGGTCGTATATCACTCATAGTGCGTGAAGAAGAGACCTTGTTGATTGTGGTAATCAACGAGATCTTCCAACATGAGGGAAACACACACTCACGAAACGAATCATTGAAAATACGACATAGCAAGGGCCCAATAACTGGAAAAGCCTCATAAACAATAGACTGAGGGACCGCATCAAACCCCCTAGCCTGAGAAGTAGAATGACATATTGCCATCCTGACCTCCTCCAAAGTAACCTCATTAAACCTGAATAAAGGCTTATAAGGCTCATCTACATTAATAGTATTCACATACTCAGAAACAGAAGGGGTAAGTGGATCAAACGCAATCCCACCAAAGTATCGATTAAGCTCATTTATAGGAAATGAGTGTCGCGAGTTATTATCAGTAGAACACATACCAAAGTTCCTGAGCTCTCTCCAGATCTGTCGCGAGTCTGTAATACCCGATAGTCTGTCATAGTAATATAACAGTTTAGCTGATTCAATGCACTCATGTGCCTTGTCCCGAGCAGTCCTATAGCATAGTAAGTCAGTATACAGTCGAGTACGTTTGTAATGTCTATAAAGTCGATTTCTCTCATTGATCAAGCGACGATGTTCAGAGATGATCCACGGACGATGTGCCCTACCCTGCCTGACCTTCCTGACAGGCACGAATTGTGCAATTGCCTCATTGAGATGGTTGTAAAGACATTCAAAGCGAGCAGTAAGAGTGGAATCACCATCACATGTAGCGCACCTTGAAGCGCGAAAATACTGAAGGAGTGCCACATCATCAACAGACTTATAATCCAGAAAGGTAAAATCTTTAAGCATAGGTTTAGAGAGAGAGGACTTAACAGTCGCAGCTATGAAATCGTGTCTGTCAATGAATGGTATATCAGTCTTCCAGAACTCGAGTACAATGTCATTGGCATCGGCAAGACACAAATAAAGCCAGGTGTCGGAAGATTAAGTATAATGAGTTGTGCCATAAGGAACCAAGAAAAATGCATTCTCAGTAATCAGACCTTAAAAGAAACTTAGAGTCATCAGAATCGACGCACAAGTTAGTGTTAAAATCGCCAAGGATGATCTTCGAACTATAATTGTGCATATATGATGTTAAATCAGGTATGAAATCTGTGTTGGCCAAGAAGGGAGCATGTGGCGACCTGTAGACCACACCAACAAAAATAGGTGAAGTCAAGTCCAGAGAATTAACCTCACAAAATAGATATTCGGGAAGACCAGGCTTACCACTCCATTTACCAGAGGAAGAACAAAGGTGTCGCAAAGTAATAGAGTTGTGAATATATATAGCAATACCACCGCCTCTTGTGTTACGATCCTGCCTGTCAATCATGTAGTCATCAAGCGCTATCAGAGAGGCACCAACAATCTGGCCCAGCTTGGTCTCAGTTACAGCTATAACATGGAAGTAGGGGTGAGAAGCCAGAAAGAGTCTTACCATCTCAATGTGTGCTCTAATAGAGTTAGCATTGAAATGACAAACTCTGAGACCATCCCTTGCAGTTAAATGATTATTAATGAGTGATGAAGCAGGGTTATTAGTAGAGAGTGAGGTATTAGAGAGGAGTGGAAGAGAGAGTGGACTTACACCAGTACTAGAAGCTAGAAAGAGAGAGAGAGAGAGAGAGAGAGAGAGAGAGAGAGAGAAAGATACATAAAAATACATGCACAAGCCTCTTTTATTCTTTTATACACTATTTATGAGTTAAAATGAGAATAAAGAATGTGTACACTTTTTATAATACTACACTATTTATAAGATAGGATTTCAAAGCTTACATATTACTTTCTTATGTAGTTTCCGGTTTAGATCTCTTATTTGTAACAGCCAATAGAAAACGCGGAACGAGGTTTCTAGTCCCTTTCTAGAGGGTTCCTATTCAACTGTAGCTAAAAGTGCTACTTTTTCTAGTTTTAACGAACGTCGGAACTGCGTGGTTTCACCTAAGAGATAAAGAAAACAATTTAATCGAATAATCTTCATTGTACATACAAGCTAATGCATTTTTTTACTGCAAATTTTGCAATAAAATTGAAAGATAATATATATTTATGAGTACAGCTGTAGTGTCCATTTTACATGTACTTAATATTATTCCGAATTCTGAATTTTGCGTATTATAGAAATTAAAAAATGTATACAGAAATTAGTCTAATTTGACCCCGTACTTTATCTTATAAATATGTGCACACAAAAAAATTACCTATTTCTATAGTTTCACTACATGTATTGGAAGATCCAATACGTAATTTATTGGCAGACTGATCAGGAGATGTATTGTTGGACGCTTGAAGTTTAGGAACTATGGGCGTTCCACACGGTGTTTTGGTTTCTGTCTCGAGAGGTCTGCCACATGAGCGAGTTACAGGTGGCATTATTATTTCGCTAAGATATGCATCTTTCATGCCATCTATAATATATGACTTTATTCCGTGCGTTATTAAAACATCACTAAAACAGTTACGTTTAATAATATTTTGAATTTTAAATTTTGCGTATTATAGAAATAAAAAAATGTATACAAAAATTTGTATAATTTGATCCTTACTTTGTCCTGTGTGGATACAAAACACTTACCTGTTTGCATAGTTCCACTAGATATATTGGAAAATCCAATAGGTAATTCATTAGCAGAGTGATCAGGAGATGTATTGTGGGGTGCTTAAAATTTAGGAACTATGGGCGCTCTGCACGGTTTTTTGGTTTTTGTCCCGAGAGGTCTGCCACGTGAATGAGTTACAGGTGGCATTATTATTTCGCCAAGAGATGCGCCTTTATGCCACCTTTAACATAGGAAATTTTTTAAATATTAGAATTAAAAATTCGATGTGTACATATAAAAATTAAGGGGTGTGAAACGGATACTAGACCTGTACTCATGACTTAGCCTATCCTATTATTTTATTGCAAAACTTGAGGAAAAGAAATGCTTTAACTTGTAGTATTTATCATAAAGATTATTCAGTTAAATTTTTAAATGAATTCATTTATTAATTATTCAGAATTTCGGGTTCCAATATTATATATTAAAATTTTTTCATTTTGTACAAAAAATGAAATTCTGAAAAACTAATGGATAAATTTATTTAAAAATTTAACTGAATAATCTTCATGGTACATACTATAAGCTAATGCATTTCTTTTCTTTAAATTTTGCAATTAAATAAAAAGATGGTCAAGATTTATGTATACAGGTGTAGTATATGTTTTACATCTCCTTAATATATGGCTTTATTCCGTGCGTTATTAAAATATTGTAAAAAAATATCACTAAAACAATTACGTTTAATATCGTTTCGAATTTCAAATTTTGCGTATTTTAGACATTAAAAAATGTATACAAAAATTAGTATAATTTGACTCCCACTTTGTCCTATATATATGTGCACACTAAACACTTACCTGATTTCATAGTTTCACTAGTAGATTGGAAGTTTCAATAAGTGATTTATTAGCAGACGGATCAGGAGACTGATTAAGAGATGTATTGCGGGATTTACCAGGAGATATACACTAAAAAAAGCCGAATTCACATGCTGCGAAGTTGATTGTTATGAATGTTGTGGGCAACATTCGCAGCTAGTAATGACGGGAAATTGCAATATGAGAGTGTGTGATAATATCGCAGCCAATCATTCAAACTTTCTGTATTTAAGATTATATTGATCCGAGCAGAGTGCTGCGACTAAGCTGCGTCGTGGCTCGCTGCGACTCTTCGCATTGAATGATGCAGAAAGCCAAAGGCAAACAGCAGATGATTTGTGTAGTCACTTGCTATAGTTCTCCGTTCTCTAACGTTCAGAAAGCTGAATTCAAGCACAGTTATTTATTACGTTATTAATGCCTTCAGATCTTTGATTATTTTTTTTATTTTTTTATGTTCATAATATAGGGATATTTCGAACGATTTTTGAAGAAAGATTAAAAATTCGAGAAATTGCAATTTTGGTAACTATATATTAAAAATTTACTCTATTAAGGACGTTCAATCCTATTCTTTTGTTTTAAGCATTAACCTATATTATCGACCGAAAATAGAAAAATAGAAATTTTACAAAATCTCATTTCATCCTATTATTTTAGAGCAATTATCGATTTATGATAAAAATTTTTAATTACACAGCTTAAGAGGCGGTCGGGACTATTTGCCGCATGGGGGCGCTGCGGTCAGGTGAGAGAAAAATGGTAAATATTTTTACACGGCGATTTACAATTTACTGAAACAATAATATACCTCTAATTTTGTCAATGATTCTAGCTATATGTATGTAGAATAATTATTCATGCTAATCTCGTTTGAAAAGTCTAAAACATTGGTGTAAAGTGAAAAATGCAGCGCGAGATAGAGCCGGCATGAGCATATGTATTCGTCATTCTTTAGTATTACTTTCTCTGTCGCACTAAAGAAAAATACACATATTTACATCGGCTTCATCACGCGCAGCATTTTTCGTTTTACAAAAATATTTTAGACTTTTCAAACAAGATTAGCATCGGTAATTACCCTGTTTAAAAAAATCAGGTGATGAATCACCTGAATTATTAAGTGATTTATCATGCCAATACATCATGTAACGATTTTTTTGGTTTTTACACGTTCAAACCATGCTTAGTCTATTCAAAACAGTTTTTGAAAATTTTTGAAAATTTTGAACTTAAAAATTTTTTAAGATAATTTGGTCTTAGAAAAAATTTCAAAAATTTTCAAAAATTGTTTTCAATCGACTAAACATTGTTTGAAACGTGCAAAAACTAAAAATATCGTTACATGAAGTTTTGGCATAATAAATCACCTGAGAAATCAGGTGTTTTGTCACCTGATTTTTTTCACAAGGGTATTCTATATATATATGGCAAGAGTTATTGACAACGTTAGAAGTATATTATTGTCTTAATAAATTGTAAATATAAAAAATGTTTTTTATTCTTCTCTCACCTGCAGCGCCCCTATGCGGCAAATAGTCCCGATCGCCTCTTAAGGATTGCATAAAATACTATAATATTCTTATAATACGTTTCATTAATGACTAACAAATGAATGAGATGATATCATGTCTCGTGTAAATAGATTTTTTGAATCAATTTCTCTTTATTAATAAGTAAAAAATATTATAACATATGCCAAAACTTTAAGAGCTTATTTCTTAATATGTTTTCTATCATTACTCAAAACGCTGTGAATGTGTTTTATTTCTATCATAGTTTTTATTAGTTATTTATATGTTGTTCCATAAGAGCCAATGTTAAATAGTACATTTTCATCGTTGAATATCTCGGAAATAAGTATTATAATCGATACTAAAAAATCGCAAATAGTTTCGCAACATGGTAAAGATTAAAATTATTAATTTTCAGTCATTTCTGTTATTAAGAGCGAAAAGGGTTGAACGTCTTTAAATCACCCTAAGTTAAGAAAATATTCTCATATTTTTCTCAAAGATTATGTGTGTGCAGTTTAATTTATGATTTTTAAAAAACTTTTAAAAATTTGCTCTTTTTCATACCATTTATGCAAAAACCATTTACGTCATTTTTCTAAAATATTTGATACTATTAATGAAATTTTAAAGGTACCATTCAATTAAGCTTTTAAAAAAATGAATTTTGTTTATTAGTTTCTAAACGGATAATTTATTCGCAAACACAGTTGTGTGTTGTGTAGTATTATTAAGTGCGTTCATATATTATTTTATTCTATTTTATGAATCTAAAATAATACTCTTAGTTGTGACTTTACATCCATAGAACTTGTACAGATAGATAGATGTCTTAACGAACTGCTTGTTAAAAGGGAAGGTAGACAGTCTGCTAAATGCCATCAGTTATTTATAAGCCGTTTTCAATGCCAACAGTTACTTATAAGCTGTGCACGCGCAGTTGGCCAATATTGGTTGGGATTCAAAACACCAACTCTAGTATTTCTGTATACCGTGAGCTTCTAGTATATTGCGCACTCCCACTTTGGCATACAACATACAAAAAGTTCTTTCCGTGTGCGTATGTGTATGAGAAATTTCACATGAATTCACACGGTTGAATAATAAAAATCAATAAGTCTGAGAATATGTTCCATTCAGTTCCCAAAATACACAAAAAAAATTTAGGCGTTAAGAATTCAAAGTAATGGAATATCTTGATTTTTCCAAATTTTTTTGTTAAATTGAATTTTTAATAAATTTTTTACTGAAAAGAAATAACTTTTTGTAAAAACTTAATAGGACTATTTTTGTTGGAAATAACATGTGCAATATAATTGAATTTTTTTAAAATTGCAATATGTAGATTTTTTAGCTTACCTGATAGGTGAAAAAATACTATTTAATATACATAAAAACTGCATAGATTGATTTGATTTTTACTGACTTCACTTAATATTTTTTTATAAAGGACGAATAAATTTCAGCGATAATGAAAAAAATTTCTAAAAACCCCTTAATTTGTGGAAAAGTATAAAAAAACAGTCATTTTTAATCAATCGTAAGATTTTCTTTCTTCAAACGCACTTAGTTTTGAAGAAAACGTATACAAATACATTTTTATCCGATATCATGTATAAATATTTAGTGACAATATTATTAATAAATCTCAATTTTTGAGTATTTTTTACCTCGAAATATTTATTATGTATCTAAATTAATTAAAAAGTCAAAATAGCATAGATTTATTAGAATAGTTTTTCAACTATTTGATTTTAAATATGCACGGAAAGAAATTTTCGCTTAAGATGGCTCAAGCGCTTGGTGTTGTATCAAGCGGGGCCCTGTATGCGACATCAAAATGTATTGATAGTGCTATTATAACTAATTAAATAGTATTATTGATTATTTCTTATGATAAGAAAACAATTCTAAGTAATCAAAAGTAATATAAAAGAAAAAAAAAATTTTCGTTTTGTTTCTCATTACAAGTTTTACTTTGGTACGTCCCTGCTGTTTTATTGGTTTCGAGCACTCTGAACACATGTTAGCCTTACGTATGGCGTCTGTTTCTGACGCGTATGCGCAGAAGCTGCCATTATGTGTAGCAAATTATATTTCGCATTCTTTTAGATTTATTTTTTCTTGTATTTCTTCGTCAAGTCCTGATTTTCTTTTACAAATGTTATCTCCGTAAAATGAACTAATTTTTTTTTTACATTGTATCTTTTTATAATAGAGAAAAATCGGATTTACGATTCAGTCTCATAAGAGCAGGTACATTTATTATCATTTTTATAATAACTTTTTCTCAAAAAATAGTTCGTCAACCCATATTTTTCAAAATATAGATCGAAAGATTAGAGTTAAACGAATATTTTTATGAAAATTTTAGGAGTTGAAATCATTTTAGAAAAAAATCGCTTGAGCCACCTTAAGAGACTTCAAATATATTTAAATTAAGAAATTAACATATATGTAATTAATTTGACTCAAATTTTGAATAGTTCCACGTAAAAATACGAAATATTTTTTATTTAAAAAATATTGAATCAACAAAATTCTAAAGTTCACTTAAGGTGGTGTAATAGGGTATATGTTTAATACGTAGTTACCGACATAGCAGTTTCTCGAAATTTTAATTTTAATTCAAAAATGAAAAGAAAATAATCAAAGATATTAAGACATTGATAACTATACGTAATAAATCGCTGTGCTCGAATTCAGTTTTCTGTACATTAGAGGACTGAGAACCGTAGTGAGTGACTGCATAGTTTATTCGCTGTGTTTACCTTCGACTTTCTGCACCGAATGACAATGCAGATGTCCATGCAGATGACAATGCAGATGTCCAGATTTTTTTTAAACCGTTATGGAAAGCTTATCGTTAGTACTTTCCTTAGTATTTTTTTTTAAATTTATTTAACGTCGCTATTTATGTTATCATTACGATATTAATTAGCGATGGAGATCGTCAGTGTGTTTGTGAACAAAACACATGTAACATACAGTGGTGCTTGTATCAATTAGCCTCCGAGAGTAGGATTCAAACTCGAGACCTCAAGATTACTCGATCATTACTCATCACTCTTTCAATGCAAAGAGTCGCAATGAGCAACAAAGCAGTTTAGTCGCTGTGGTTGGATCTGGCTTTCTGCATCATTCAATGCAAAGTGTCGTAGCAAGTCACAACGCAGTTTAGTCGCAGCGCTCTGCTCGGATCAATGTAATCTTCAAAACAGAAAGTTTGAATGATTATGATATTATCACGCACTCTTTCATTGCGATTTCCTGTCATCATCCACATCATTCATAACAATTAACTTCACAGCGCGTGAATCCGGTCTTTTTTCAGTGTATTATGAGACTGTTATGGATATTCATCAATCAGCTCTTCCTCGCTTTCTTTTCCATCATTATCTATCTTGTTTTCAGCTGAAAAAAAATAGCAAAATTGTATATACAAATAAAAGAATTGTCGATAGACTACACTTAGGGCAGGCCAAAATCTCTGTCTTTGTCTGATAGGGTTTTCATTCCTTTACATGAACACTATCGGTTTTAACATAATGATATTAATATAATGAGTAAACTTTATAATTATAACGAAATAATTTTATCGAGTAGTTTTTGAATATGATTTGACCTACCAAAACTTCATGAAAGAAGACAGATTGTATTAACGATAGTTCATAGGTCAAATCATATTAAAAAATTACGCTATAAAATTATTTCGTTATGATTATAAAATTTACTCATTATTTTTGATACCCGTAAAATGCTGGAAAACTTATGAATCCAAAAAATTTTAAAAACTGAAAACGTAATTTATAAACTACCAAATGAAAATCAAGCTTAACCTCCGTAGTCGCCGTATATATGAGGATATCTCTGGAACTTTTTAATTTTGAGAGGTCGACCTGACAACAATTGAAAAGTCTATAATACAAGTTTCTGAAGTGGCACACACTTCAATAAAGGCTTAAATTACTCGTTTCTTGTAGTAGAATATGTAATTAAATTCTGGTATCGATTGGAAAATTGGTACTGACGATACATATTTTTATACGTCAAAAATAATACTTTTTGTATATTTTTCTACGTGTCGTTCTTGAGCTATAAAAAAAAGTATCATTCTTTCGATCATTCTCAAATTTTCTGAACATAATGAATATGGTAAAAACTACAATTTAACCTTTAGAGGACGGAGAATTTAGAATTTTAAATTTCTCAGTATTTTCTATAAAAAACACATAATATGTGTCTCTAATATTGGGAAATACTCATATGTAAAGTGTCTATCCATGGTCGAGCCACTATAGTGGCTTTCCCGTCCCCTAAATGTTAAGCCTACCCTGGTACATGTGCCAGGATAAGCTTAAACTGTTGTTTTTACCATATTCATTATGCTCAGAAAATTTGAGAATGATCGAAAGAATGGTACTTTTTTATAGTTCAAGAAACACACGTAGAAAAATATTTTAAAAAGTATCATTTTTGACGTATAAAATTATGTACCGTAAGTATCAATTTTCCAATCGATACAGAAATTTAATTACATATTCTACTACAAGAAACGAGTAATTTAAGAGGCGGCCGTATAGTTCTGTCCTTGTCTAATCTTAATTTTCGTTATAATTAGTAAACTAAATATTTTTATACAAAAGTAAGGGCAGAGCCCAATAGATTTAAGGATGAATAGACGATTCTATTCTATTAAAAAATATAAAATTTTCATTAGTTTTCGAGTGAAGTCTGAAACGGAAAAAGAGTTGAACACTTCAATCAAATTTAACTCTTTTTCCGTTTCAGACTTCACTCGAAAACTAATGAAAATTTTATATTTTTTAATAGAATAGAATCGTCTGCTCATCCTTAAATCTATTGGGCTCTGCCCTTACTTTTGTATAAAAATATTTAATTTAGCCATAATAACGAAAATTTAGATTAGACAAGGACAGAACTATACGGCCTCCTCTTAAACCCTTATTAAAGTGTGTGCCACTCCAGAAACTTGTATTATAGATTTTTCAATTGTTGTCAGGTCGACCTCTCAAAATTAAAAAGTTCCAGAGATATCCTCATATATTTTTTTATAAAAAATAATAAAATACTTTCAATTTGTATCCAATAATGTTTTCAGAACTTTTCCAGCAGCTGATGTTGCAGTGCATTCATCATTGTATTTAAAATTCGAATCAGATCTTAGAATCAATGCATCCTTTTATGTATTCAATTTCAATTTATCTTCGCGTATTGTTGCTTCGCGACGTGTAATCACCATAGCGTTCACATTTTAAATTTATAATTGCTTAAGAATCTCATTTTTTTATTTGAAATTTATTTAAATTATAAGGTTTCCTTTTCATATTCATCGATGCAAGCTTGCAAAGTATTATAAGAAGCAAAAGAGTGTCCTATACTGAAGTTCATTTTAAAAAAGAATCTATAAGGCAATATTATTCTCAATTTAATTATATTTGAAAAAGGTTAATTACTAATATATTTACTATAATATATTTACTTGTATATCTAATCCAAACCGCACTCATTAAATAAAAAACACAAACCTAATATATCGTGAAGTTCTTATACATGGAAGAACTCGTTACGACTGAAGTATACACAAAGCGAATTTCGTACATCAAATGCTGTTAAGCCTGATTCGAAAATGTATACTACTATACCTATGTTATGTCACGACGTATATATTTTATCTAGAAATTTATTATTTCAAACAAAAGAAAGTACAATGCGATTTACAAACTTGACAAAACAAAACATGGATGGGTTCCCATATGGAAATAATTTATGTGAAAAACTGTAAATAATAGTAAATAATTGTAAATAACTGTTAAAAAATGTCAGAATTGAGACATAAATAATAGTTATTCACAGTTATTTACTATTATTTACTATTGATTACTATTATTTACAGTTATTTACAGTTATTTACAGTTATTAACTGTTCCCCATTGAAAAAATCCAATTGGATTTCTTATTGGAATTTCCTATTGGGATTCCAATTGGATTTTGTTGGAAATCCATGTTGGAATTCCAATCAATTTTAATTGGAAATTCCAATTGGAAACCCAATTGGAAATCCAATTGGAAATTCATAATAGAATTCCAATGAGAATTTGAGAAATCCAACGTAAATTTAAAGACATTTTTAAGTGATTAAAATATTTTTTTATATAAAATTTTATTTATGTTTTCATTGCGACTTATAAAAATATCTCTGTTCATTGAGAAAATAGAACATGAGAAAGCAGGCTGAATGATCGTCTTTTGAGACCAAATAAAACTACCAGCTTATAAGTTCTAAACTCTTTTATTTTTTTTGTGCGCATTTGCTTGCCATAAGAGAGTCAATAGATAGAAAGCGTGGTAGCCGCCTGGCGATCAATTATTAGTACTATTATATAAATGTGTGTATTTATATTCAATGATTAGCCGCCAGGGGGCTACGACGCTTTCTATCTATTGACTCTCTTATGGCAAACAAATGCGCACAAAAAAAATAAAAGAGTTTAGAACTTATAAGCTGGTAGTTTCATTTGGTGTAAAACAACGATCATTCGGTCTACTTTCTCACGTTCTATTTTACTAAATGGACAGAGATATTTTTATAAGTCGCAATGAAAACATAAATAAAATTTGATATAAAAAAATATTTTAATCACTTAAAAATGTCCTTAAATTTACGTTGGATTTCTCAAATTCTCATTGGAATTCTATTATGAATTTCCAATTGGAATTGATTAGAATTCCAACATGGATTTCTAACAAAATCCAATTGGAATCCCAATTGGAAATTCCAATAAGAAATCTAATTGGATTTTTTCAACGGGGTTATTAACTGTTATTTACAGTTATTTACAATTATTTACAATTATTTACAGTTTTTTTATAATTATTTACAATTTTTCATAATTATTTACAGTTATTTACATTTTCAAAAATTTTTGAATTAGTGAATAATTTAATGTTATTAATAATTATTTACAATTATTTATAGTTATTCACAATTATTTACAGTTTTTTACAGTTATTTTACAGTATGTTCCATAGTTTTTTACAATTATTTACAGTTATTCACATTTTTAAAAATTTTCGCCTATATATAAAATTATTAAATAAATTCGTGAATATTTTCGAAAATGTAAATAACTGCAAATAATTGTAAAAAAACTATAAATAATCGTAAATAACTGTAAATAATTGTGAAAAAAGTGAATAAATGTAAATAACTGTAAATAAATATAAATAACTGTAAATAGGTGTAAATAACAGTTAATAAGTGTAAATAGGTGTAAATAACAGTTAATAAGTGTAAATAACAGTTAACTGTAAATAAGTGTAAATAACAGTAAATAATTGTAAATAATTGTAAATAACTGTTATTTATGTCTCAATTCCCACATTTTTTAACACTTTTTTACAGTTATTTACAGTTATTTACATTTATTTACATTTATTTACAGTTATTAACAGTTATTCACAATTATATACAAAAATTTTTTCCATATGGGTTGGACCACGACAGCCTCCCTAACACGTAAAAAAAAATCATTTTTTGTTATTTCCTCCCGATTGCAATTTTGTCAGATAATACTTAAAACTGTACTTTAATAGAAAATGAACGTCAGCTGGGTGTAGCATGGTGGATTATACATCAGTTAGGCATATGAACATGTAAAAAAAATTTATTTTCAGTGATTTGCTCTTACTTGAAAATTTATCAGATGATAGTTTACATGATTCTTTAAATAAATAAAAACGTCAGCTGGCTGTATTATGGGGGAAAGATCATCATCTGATGCAGTGAAAAGTGTATTGCATGAGCCAGACGTATGCGTCGATCGGCTGTTTAAACACACTAATGGACAAGTTTTCTACCAGCATATTATTAGCTGATTGCTTTTACTACTTTATCTATCGTGTTAATAATCATCTGACTAAGTTTCAATCAAGATAAAATAACCCAATTATCCAAATTATCGAAAGAAAATTTTTTTCAATTCAGGAATGTTCGATCTAAATGTAATTACTCATAAAATGTCAATAAAATACTCTTGTTCGAAATTTTGTTTTAAAAATGATTGTTTGATTATATAATTAATTGTAAAAGCAAAGAGCTATGGTCTTGTATTGCAATTTTATTTAAAAATTTTGAGTGTATAACTAATGAGTAAGCACAAAAGCTGTAAAATAAGAAATATTAAATTTATTAGATTGATAAAAATATTGCTATACAAATGCTTATTAAGAAAATTTAGTTTTACTGAATTTGTATGAAAACTTAATTTTTTGTGATAACGAATTAAAAATGATTATTATTAAAGAATGTTGAAAAATAAATGATCTTTAAAAATAGATGTATAAAAAAGATAAAAATGATTTTATATAGAAACGTTAAAATTCTATCAAACACTAAAATCATACTATTCTTTGAACGCTTTTTTATAGTTTTAAATTAAATAAGTAAGTAAATAAAATAATTTTTTTTTAATTCACGAATGTTTGCAGTAATGTTAAGAGCAGACCGGAGCAGATTCGATACCAGTCGAGAATCGAAAATCCGTTGTTTAATTGTCTCCTTCTATATGTAATGGAATGCATTAAAATTTTAAATACATTCACAAAATTTATTTCTCTATTGAGCTCGCAAAAAATAATTAAAGAAAATTTTTTAAAATTAAAAATTTTATACTACAGCTGTTTACTAAACTCTAAGTACGGTTACTTACTTTTCGTTTCAAATATGGTGAATTTTATGAAAAAAACATCTATTATACAATCATGTGCACTACCGGTCAATTGCTTTTGCCCACCCTAGAGTAAAATTTATTAAAATAAAAAGTTTTATATCTTCGAAATTAATGATCGCATCTTCAAAATCATAACGGCGTTTAAAAGATTGGTAAAAAATCTTTGAAATAAAGTAAGTCCGGTATGAAAAAAGTCATTTTCGTCAGAAACTTAGTCAGATCATTATTAACACAATAGATAAAGTAGTAAAAGCAATCAGCTGATAATATGCTGGTAGAAAACTTGTCCATTAGTGTATTTAAATAGCCGATCGACGCATACGTCTGGCTTCTGCAATACACTTTTCACTGCATCAGCTGACGATCTTTCCCCCGTAATACAGCCAGCTGACGTTTTTATTTATTTAAAGAATCATGTAAACTATCATCTGATAAATTTTTAAGTAAGAGCAAATCACTGAAAATAAATTTTTTTTTACATGTTCATGTGCCTAGCTGACGTATAATCCACCATGTTACACCCAGCTGGCGTTTATTTTCTATTAAAGAATAGTTTTAACTATCATCTGACAAAATTTCAATCGTGAGAAAATGACAAAATGGTTTTTTTTTTACTTGTTTGGAAGGCTGTCGTGGATCAACCCACCCATGGTGCGCCGGCTGACGTCCACTAAGCTACAAGATACAATTTTCTTAACCAGTTCACAAGTTTTCAGTCGAGAGGAAATTGGTCACCGAAATTGGTCGCTGGCTCCCGGACTATAAGATTATAACAATTATATTTCTATATTTTCTTTTAAATTATCATTCAAGTAAATTTAATGGTGAGAGTTCTCATTAATTAAAATTGGTAGAGCTTTCCTACCGCTAGACTTAACATTTGATTAAACGATTTGAAATCAATTACTAATTTTATTCTTTAATAATCAAATTATTGATATAAAATATATCAACTTTTCCCTTTTAAAAAGTTTCAATTAATTTTGTTCTGGTGTAAAGACAGGACGTAGCACCTAGACTGTTACTGTCATTTTTCTAGGTATTTCAATTTATGCTAAATTGAATATAGATATAAACTGTATATATACAGTGCACATATGATATATCATTGTGTAACGTTTGGTTAAGAAAACAGTAAGTTAATAGTTTCGGGTATGTTTTTTTAAATAGTAAAAATCGGTTAAAAAATGCCTAAGGATACTCATCAAAATGATGAAATAAAAAAAGGAAATAAATTTAAAAATTGGTCAAGATTTTCGAAATGTTTTCAAAAATATAAGAAAAAAAAAACATAAACAATATTTTACACACTTACAAAAATGGTTTCTAATATGTAGCAGATAAATCATCTAGACACGTTAATCTTGAATTTAGAAAAAATCTGCTAAATTTAAGAATACATTTACTTGAATATAGAACCGCGTATTCTTAATATGATAATATTATCCGTTTATTCCTATAAGAAATACACTAATCATCATGATTGCTTTACGCAGCAGAAAATTATCTTTAACTTAGAAGAAATTCTCCATTTTTAAAAATAAAATTCTCTTTGTATACAATAGAATTTAACTAACCCATGAATGCATTACAATACAATTTCACATATTTTGAAATTAGTCAGTCTAGTTTTCACTAACAATCATTATTTCCCGTTTAATAATGATTATTGCTGTGTGAATGAAATGAAATGCGTCGTGTGTCTATAAACTCATGCTTATTGTAAACAAATCGCTCGTGTCCAGATTGTCACATATACAAAGAATTGTATTTACATATATATATCACGGTGGTCCTCGATTAATTTTAACCGTGAAATCTTTGCACCTCGGATTTTTCTTTTGGATATGATTCTAGACATATTTAGGATCCAATTCCAACAAAAACAAAAATCGAAGAATGAGCACTTTTTTATTTATTCAATTCTTTTCTTTTTTTTTTTTTTTTTTAAATTTTTTTATTGATAATTTATGAAATTAATTTCTAGAATGGGGTTTCCGAATAAAATTATGAATTATTTACATATTTTAAGCAAACATTATATGTTTTAAAAAATTTTTAATCATCTAACAATGTAAGCGTAACGTTAAAATTAAGATCTTTTTTTATGAAACATGATAATGATAAAAACTATAACGAATGATGTGTTTTTAAAGTGATTGTATTTAGAAAATACAGTGTATTAATATTCTATAAGAACACGATATGAAAAAAAAATATATAAAGCAACGTAGCTCCAGTTGAGATCAAAATTGTTTGTAAACAAAGCATAATCATCGCTTCTATTCACGAACGTTTTGTTGAATTTTTGAAAATTCCAATGTTATTAATGTTTATGAATAAAGTCAGTCGTTTTGTAGTAGTGAATTAAACACCATGCCGCCAAAAATTATTAAAAAACACGCGCGTACTCATCAGGAAAATCGTTATGCTATTTGCTTTGTTTTAATAAAAGTGAATGGATGGTCAACGTAACCCCGGCTTTAAAACTTGAAATAACTAAGCTATTTACAACTTATGATGAACAAAATGAGTGTCTTCCAAAAGTAGTGTGTCCATCTTGCAAAAGAAATCTGTACAGTGTATTTACATATGTTAAAAGAACTTAAAAAGGAAGCCAATGATTTGGCAGAATACTGTAGTGTTCAACGTGAAATAACTTACGGAACTCCTTCTTTTAAAGGAAACAGTTGCAAAATATTACTAAATAATATCGATTTCTTGCGATCCAATGGTAACTTGAATTGTTTAAAATATGTTGAGGTTTTTAAAAAAATTAACGCAGTTGTCAACTCTTGCTTTACTGTTTCTTTGAATCCAAAATTTATTGAATTTATCGATGCGTTTAAAGATGCTTATCTATCTTTAGTCGGTAACACCAATAGTACATGCAGTTTTTTTCCATGTAAAAGACTTTTGTATTGAACATAATCGAAGCTTAGGTTTTTACAGTAAACAGGCTATGGAAGTGGTCCATCATGATTTTTCTGCAACGTGGGCTGAATACAAAGTATGGCAAAATAATTCTAATTATGCAGATAAATTATTAAGAGGAGTCTGTGAATATAATTCACTGCATGCGCCTTACGTAAAAACTGAGTAAAGTGCTGAGTAACAAGTCATTATTATTATCTGACCTTTTATTGTTTTATTTTTCGGTTGACTTTCTACACAGCGAGATATATTTATCATTTTTTGCTTTTTAAATCTTGCATGAACTTCTCTCTCTCTCTCTCTCTCTCTCTCCTTCCTCTATCTCTTTCTTTCTCTTTTATTTTTTTTTAATTTGCATGACATGATATATTATACATCATATGTTTTTTCAAAGCCAAACCGTACCTTTTCTCATCTTTTTTTATAGCATGTGAAATTGAAATGAGCACTTTGCTTGAAATAAGTCCAGAACAATTGACTGAATTTAATTTTTGAAACGTAGGGTTAAGCATAAAAGGGTTAAGAGTCAGCCGTATACCGACACAGTTACCTGTTTTACCGAATCTGTTTAAAATTAATTTTTTATAAAAACTAATAACTCGAGGCAAAAATAAAGAGATAGTTTTGATTCGTATAATAGAAAACAATATTTTCTCTGATAAGAATAATTTAATTCCACCGCTTTATTTTCAAGAAAAGTTGGAATAACTTGAAAATCCCATAATTTGACACTAATTTTTAATTTTCTAAGTTATTCCAACTTTTCTTAAAAACGAAGCGATAAAATTAATTTATCCTATTCAGAGAAAATATTACATTTTATTAAACACATCGAAACCATCTCTTTATTTTTGCCTCTAGTTGCTAATTATGGGAGAAAAGTCAATTTTTTAATTAGAAAAGGACAGAGATACGGTGGCCTCTTAAGCATATAAATTCTCTAAAGATATTTTAATAATGAATATTGATAAAACGTTACAACAAATTTTATATTGTCTTTTTTTATTGCTGCTTTTTTTAAAATTATTTATGTTAAAAATTTTCAATTAATTTTTCAGTTTTCTAATACCAAAAACGATTTTACTGACCAAGTAAGTGATACATCTGTAAACGAAAAATTATCGCTAAGCCAAATATCAAGTTTCGAATCTGAGCTAAAATCAGATGATTCTTTTGAATGTTTAACTAATAAAAACATTCAAAGAAAAAGAAAAAAAAGTTCAGACTACAATTTAAAACAGCAAAATAAAAAATGTAAATTCACGTTTAAGGAAGAAGAAGACGAAGAAAGGCATACTTCGTTGCAGAAAAAAAACGCATTGGTCGAATAAAGGTACTTCGAGTTATCTAGCAACATCTAAATTAACTACAAAAACTTCAAAAACTATATCGGATGATATCACAAAGTCAAGTAATGTAACATTGTCGACTTCTCGTACTTCGATAAGAATAGATTTTCCTAAAAGTAGCAAATTAACTGTTGAGGTACTCCAGAAAGAGGTAAAAATCTCGCAAAATATTATTACTGTACACATTATAATTTATACAAAATATATTCAATTTGTGTACTTAGGTATTGCAAAATGTTTTGGAGGACTCGTTAGACGGTTTAGCAATTTAAACAAATCTACAAAAATCATAAAATTTTACTGGATTCGCAAAGAAAACAGTTCACACATATAATTGTTATAGATGCGCTCTCAAATTAGGATGGTAATATACACTTATGTAATTTAAAAATAAGATAATTGTAATTGCAAGTTTATAATATATAGTAAATACCGGTTTATATTATTTCAGTCCTTCTATAAAATTTTTTGAAAAAGTTGCAAAATGTCTTATAGAGATATTTCCTGAAGAAGATATTGGAAGTATAACCTTAAACTTATTTATGTTAATTCAATATTATATCTTTGCCTCTATAGTAATGTTTTATGATATCACATTGATGTTTCTATTAGGGCTTAAATTGTACCATATTTCAATGGCAACGATACCAAAAATCCAAAAGGTCTATTATGCGATAATTGGCGTAATACTTTTTATCGTTTAGGAAAAGCAGGAGTCTTAGTGAAATCCGAAAAGAATTCTCGTGTTTTCAAAAATGATGTTTTGCAACCAATAGAATGTGATGGTAAAATTATTATTCCAATTTTTTTATTGTTTGTGTACAATTGGTATTACTTATTTTGTGAATCAATCACAAAAATATATTGAATTGCAGAGACTATGAATGGTCATATGAGATGGTTAAAAAAAATAGAGGTCCATGAGAAAGTGTTAAGAGTTATTGGGAAGAAACTCGTGACTATTGTTGTCGTTCAAACACACTACATAAAGATACGTACCACGTTATTTTTAAAGAAAACTGGCCAATTTTGACCTCAAATTTGGGACTTCAACTTGTAGTATTTTTTTTGTATTATTTTGACAAATATCAGTCAAATAATTTATAATCATTAATAGTTATATACGCATTTTTTTAGTTTGAACTCGATTTTACGTTTTTATTTTCCGATAGTGCATTGAGTGTAGAAAAATATTGGGAAACATTCTTTATTAATTTGTATGGTTTGCGAAAAAGTCATGTGACAAATCAACTTGGAATCCAATTACGTGATAACTATGAAGAATGTCTAAAAGATATTAAAAGATAGATTTATTAATGAAATATTATTGACAATCTGAGAGTAATGTTGTTGCCTTACTTGCTTCCCGTATGTTCAAGAGTTTCAAAATCTAGAAAACCAACTAAGGCGGAATCTGTTGAGGGATTTTATATTTGGTGCAAGGTAAAATTTTTTCTGATTAATTAAAAAAAAAAGCAATTTTAATTAAACAAAATTTGCGTAAAAAATTGATATTACGATAAAATCAAGGTAAAGTAACTTGATTGAGTAACATGAAAACTTATAGAATATTTCTTCTTAAATTGATGCGAATCCGTTAAAGATTAGTTGAAAAATTTCTTGCTATAAGACCAAGTAAATTTCCATTTCTTATCTGAAGAGTTTCTGTTCAATGTAATCTATTAAAACAGAGTGAATTTCTATTCTTCATAAGAAAATTTTCCGTTTAATGTAATCTACTAAAATCGAGTAGATTTATTCTCAATTTAAATTAATCTTTCATTTTAAAGACAATCTGCAAATATTGTGTAAAAAATCCATTCAAGTATATTATGTAATTATTTTATGAATAATTTGACATATTGTTCTTTCAGACATTGTGTGATGTAAATAAACAGCTTCAGGATCGTACGACTAGATACACAAGCGCAAAAGAACGGGTGCGACCCTGCTTAGTTCTTGTAGGAAAGTCTCCATCATCCATTGAACAAGTATACATTAAATGGGGAAACAAATATACTTGGACTTTTAGAGTCGTGGTGGCTCAGGGGCTAGAGCATCCGACTCTCACGCAGAGGGCCAGGGTTCGAATCCCGGTGAGGTCGGGATTTTTTCTCCATTTTTTAATTTAAGTATTGAAAGTAGAAGATGTCCCGAGCTCACTGACACCGCGGTGGACCACCCCCGAGAGACATTTTTCGGTTTTAACAAAAACCGACGAAAGTCTCTCGAGGGCCGGTAAGGCAGAACGCGACTGTTCCACTATTATAGTTGAGCCGGACCGTTCTGCCAGGTAGGTGTTAAGCTCCCGATGTGCTAAAAACGATGGGTTGAGCGATGCTTCCCGCCTAAGTAGGCCTGCACGATCGAGCACCACCTACCGAAGTTAGGGAAAATTGAGGTATGGTTTTGAACGCGAAAACACCGGAACACAAAGGTGGTCGAGGTGTCACTTACTAGGCCAAATAGGCTGTAAGTGGTTAAACCCCAAAGATAGATTACTTAGACTTTTGATGCAGCCTTAAAAGTATGCGATGTATTATTCTAGATCTTCATGATATTTAATTTAGAATATCCAAAAGACATTGAACATCTTTGGATTTTACTGCAACACCGCATTTATAATATAAATACCCAATGGGATAAAAAAATTCGTTCTATAATAAGCATAGAGAATTCTTTGAAATATTTAGAATCGAAGTAAAAATTTAAAATACTTTGAAATATTTAGAATCAAACTAAAAATTTAAGTTTTAATATTTTATTGTTGAAATGTTCAAATTTTGAATTTGTTTATCGTATTATTTGATTTTTTGATATTTATAAAAACTTATATTTCTTATTTGAAATTGTTAAGGAATATTACAGTTAACTTTAAATAATAACTTAATATTTTTATTTAATTATATCAGAATTAAGTAAAATATTTATTGTTATTTTTTAAATTTATTCTTAGCATATTTAATATTTCAAAAATACGTATCACTACAGTATTTGCCAAGAAAATAAGTAACACACCTAAAAGTTTAGTTTCACATTATAAATTTGTTCATCAATTTACAAAGTCTAGTAATTACAAATGCAAACAAAATAATTGCTTTCGATTATTTTCAACGAAACGATCATTTATTGAATTTTTATCTTTCTTTCACTCGAAAATGTATTATTTTTATTTTTATTTTCACTTAAAAATACAAATTTAGTTATATCCACGGCTGGATTAGTGTCTGAGAAAGAATAAGAGAACGTTGTTGACCTGGATGATGTAGACCCTCAATCCTCTGATGGCGCAATTGGTAGCACAACTGCCCGGTGTGCAGGAGGTTGTGGGTTCCAATCCCATCTGGGGCATCAATTTTTTTACATTTTTCCTCATCAGACACATTGCGCCCGGTGTAACGCGGGTTTAGAATTAGGTAGTTCTGTATCTATTGATTTTTCATTGTCAGTCAATAACGATGTTGATAATTCATGTCTACGTAAAAGCGTATTTTAGGAAAATCCTTCGATGTCTGTGAAAGCTATAATTATTGATAAAACTTCTTCTCCGTATGAAGAATCGCGTAGCGTAAATAATTCTAAAGATAGTGCAAACAATTATAATTGTACAAATAACTATGATGATAATGGGACCAATTGTAATAATTTTCACGTTAACGTAAAAAAAGAATGCTACAAAATTATTTGCGAAATTTTATAGTATTCCATCTTTCCCTCGAAGTATAGTTGATATTATATATAAGGAAATGGATGAATTCATAAATAGGGAAATGTTTCCAACTATAAAAAATGAATTGATTACATTACTTGACGTGGAAAATAATGAATTGAATTTAATAATTGATGATATATTTTCTAAATTTTCTAGCATATTTTAAACTTTAACTTCTGAATATAAACGAATTTCTTATTTAGAAGAAAACTGTTTTTATCTAGCCCCGAAAGAGGATATCATTGGCGAAGAATCTCGAACATTCTATTGCAGAAAATCTGGTGAAAATTATGAAAAGAATGTAAGCGTTTCAGGTCAATATATCAACGTGAAAACAAGTTTGAAGAAATTTTTAGAAATGCCAAAAAATTTTGATTTGTTGAAACAGCAAATGAATTCTTTGAACATTAATAATCCTCGTTCAGTTAAAAAATTTTTTACATAGTACTATGACGATTTTGACGTCGATAATCCTATAGGTCCAACAAAGGGAATAAACAAAAGTGGAGCTATATATTATACCATACCTTGTCTTCCTCAGGAATATTTATCCCGTTTGTCATCAATTTTGATAGCATATTTATTTCACACATCAGATAGAACAAACTTAGCTTATGCTCGCGTCTTTGACCGTTTGTTATGCGAATTGAATGATTTAGAAACATACGGTATTGTAATAAATATTGATGGCGTAAATCATCACATATACTTCGTTCTATTATTATTTATCGGTGATAATTTAGGCGTTCATGGGGCATTAGGTTTCACTGAAAGCTTATCAAGTAATTATCCATGCAGATTTTGTAAAGCGCATCGTAATTCCATCCAACACCATACAGTTTTAAATCCAGATCTTATGAGAAATCGTATTAATTACGACGAAGACGTAATTACAAATAATATCTCATCAGGTGTAAAAAACAAGTGTATCTTCAACTCATTGACAAGTTTTCATGTTACTGAAAATGTTACGTGCGATTTCATGCATGACATACTTCTGGGGGTCTGCCGATACGATTTACCTCTTTCAATTAATAATTTAATTGAAAATAGAATAATATCATTAAGTGAATTAAACGATAGAATAACAAAATTTCATTATGGATTTTATCAATGTGACAAGCCTCGTGAAATTCCTAAAACATTTTTAACGAGTGGAAATTTCAACTTGTACACTTCAGAAATGCTCACATTAGTGTTACATTTACCAATAATAATAGGAGAGTCAGTACTCGAATGTAATGAAGTTTAGGAATGGTTTCTTATTTTGCGTAGACTAATAGATATATTATTGTCAAAAAGTTTGCAAGTGGAGCTTAAAGTTCATATTTATAATCTCAGCAAGGAATATTTGCTACTGAGAAAGGAACTATTTCCTACAGAAACCTTCAAACCAAAACACCATTATTTATTACATTATGCTGATATTTTGTTAATTTCTGGCCCAATAATTAATAATTGGTGCATGAGATTTGAAGGAAAACATAGGGGAGCTGATAAGTTAAGAGGCGGTCGGAACCAAATCGGTGACTTAGTTCGGCGCTTGTAATAAGTGCTTATAATAATTTATTCATTTATTAATATGGTAAAAATATAGTCATTTCTTCTAGTCATGTATATAAAGAATAATTTGAAATAGTTTAAGCCATTAAAATATACAAAATATTATCGTAAAGCGAAAAATGCTGACTTGATATATACCGCAAGTCACCGATTTGGTTCCGACCGCCTCTTAAGCTAGAAACTCTCAGAATCGCATGAACTTGCCGTTATCTCTCGCAATAAAATACTCTTTGATGCAAAGCTATACTTATATCAATAATGAAGGATTCGAGAATATGATAAACTATGGTCCTAATAAATTGAAAAATCTCTCTAATTTGGAAAATTTTAAATATTTTCATAGAAGTCTACCATTTGATTTACAAAAAATAAATACTAAAATTAGTATCTTAAATTGGGTTGAGATAAATGGAAAATGTTATAGCAAGAACAACTTTATATTATTTAATAACGATGATATGCTGCCAGAGTTTATGGAAATTGAGTGTATTTTGTATTGTAAAAATAATATTATTTTTTTGTAAAATATGGGAAACATTAGCTTTCAATGAACATATACATGCCTATTGTATGCAGTCAACTGATCAATGGAAAACTATCAAGAAAAAAAAATTGATATTCTATGGATCAATAAAAAGATACAATAAGTAACGACGAATCTTATATTATATTTTATATGTAAAATATTAAAATAAATATTATTTTATAAAATTATTTTATGATATACATTACGAATATAACTCTTTACTTTTGAAAAATTAGTACCTATTAATTTACGACCCTTTTTAAATAGTTTCATTCAATACAATTTCATATCTATTTATAATAAAATCTAGAAGAAATCACTTAACACGAATATGATTATTAGTCTAGGAGCCCAGAGGGTTTTGTATGAAGTTAGAGGTCCCACCAAGCAAGTAGGTGATTTGTATGTATTTTGAGCTGCTGAATCCGAATTTGCAACTTGCTTTTAGCGCAAGTGGTCGAGTAATTTGTTATAAACAAATTGATTGTTTAAATGGCTATAGTTTATGAACTACAATAGATGCAGTGATTTTCTCTGCGAAAACTTGTTCTTTAATAAAAAAAACAAAAAAAAAAATTGTTTTTGTTGCATGTCAATTCGATGATTAAAACCAGAGATATGGCAAATATATTGCAAAAAAACATAGAGACGTAGCGCTAGCGCGGAACGCCCTGGTAAA
Source organism: Anastatus disparis (assembly GCA_017163975.1). Taxonomy (NCBI): domain Eukaryota; kingdom Metazoa; phylum Arthropoda; class Insecta; order Hymenoptera; family Eupelmidae; genus Anastatus; species Anastatus disparis. The sequence goes on from JAFFSR010000323.1 coordinate 543,122, forward strand.
AAACCTTATAACTCGACTACTAATTAATATTTTTTGAAGTTCAACATGTGTTTGAAAAATGTCAGAGTCTCAGCTTTAATGATAAATTGTTATATATTACTTTCAAGTGTTAATAAATATGCTAGAATGATTTGAAGCAGAAAAAATTTTCAATTTTTCAGAATCTTGTTTGTTTATAACGAAATGATTTAGGTTAGCGAACAAAATATTTCTATATTTTTTATAAAGAATGATAGGAAATGATCTAGTTTAAGAATCTGTCCGGTTTTTCAAATTTAAGTAAGTAGAACCTGAGATATCACAAATTTAAGCTGTAGCGCCAACTCCTTGCAATACGACATATGTGTGCAATATGGCGATCGCTTTCCTTATTAAAAATTCTTTTATTATAAGGTAAGTAATTTCATTTTTTTGTAATACAATTAATTTTAACTATATATTAGGAAATTAAATAAAAATTTAATAAAAAAGGATTCAGCTAAAAATAGATGACTCTAATAAATCGGAAGGTTAAAACAAATTTTTTGAATAAAATCGATTGTTGTTCTTCTTGCAATTGCAAAAAAATAAACAAATGTAAAAATACTCCATAAGTTGAGTAAATTGTTTACTATTATAGTAGAAAAATCAATGATTATTTAAAACCCTAAATCTACTTCATTTAAATGTATTATACACTTCGAGCATATACTACTGGAGGAAGCCTCTAAATGGCAGAAAGCGTTACAAGGCGAAGAGAGAGAAAGCCTCTATTTTGGTACGTGCTGTCTCTCTCTCGCCTGATTTGACTGGCTGCTTCTGTTTCCCACTAAGAAAGTGAGAGAGAGATAGCACGTACTAAAATAGAAGCTTTTTCTCTCTTCGCCTTGTAATGTAGTTATTAGCTGGGAGGCTTTCTCCAGTAGTATATGCTCGAAGATTATACATCATTAATATTATGACAAAGTATATAAAATAAAGTCGAGTCAAAAGTGATTTTATTAGAAAAGGATGAGATTACTTACCTTTTAATAAAAGAATTTTTAATAAGGAAAGCGATCGCTATATTGCACACATATGTCGTACTGCAAGGAGTTGGCGCTACAACTTAAATTTGCGATATCTCAGGTTCTACTTACTTGAATTTAAAAAACCGGACAGATTCTTAAATTAGATCAAATTTCCTATCATTCTATATCAAAAATATAGAAATATTTTGTTCGCTAACCTATATTATTTCGTTATAAACAAACACAATTCTGAAAAATTGAAAATTTTTTCTGCTTCAAATCATTCTAGCTTATTTATCAACATTTGAAAGTAATAGATAACAATTTATCATTAAAGCTGAGACTCTGACATTTTTCAAACACATGTTGAACTTCAAAAAATATCAATTAGTAGTCGAGTAATAAGGTTTTTTACCAGGGCGTTCCACGCTAGCGCTACGTCTCTATGTTTTTTTGCAATATATTTGCCATATCTCTGGTTCTAATTATCGAATCAAAACGCAACAAAAACGATTTTTTTTGTTTTTTTTATTAAAGAACAAGTTTTTGCAGAGAAAATTACTGCATCTATTGTAGTTCATAAACTATAGTCATTTAAATAATTAATTTGTTTATAACAAATTACTCGACTACTTGCGCGAAAAGCAAGTTGCAAATTCGGATTCAGCGGCTCATAATACATATAAATCACCTGCTTGCTTGGTGGGACCTCTAACTTCATACGAAACCCTCTGGGCGCCTAGACTATATCTCCAATTCTATAGTGCTTTTCTTTTAATTTCAAGATGATGATTCTTCTACTATAAGACTGATTGCTTGTTTACCTGAGAGAATACAAACGTAAGCCCAAGTAGATCAAAAATAAAGGATTTTGTTCTTATTTTTGAAATCCATCAGATTGATCCTATAGCAAGAATTTTTTCCTCAGTTAGTTAGAGGATTCTTCTTAAAATTAGAATCCATTTTTGTGAGTGCAATAGCTTCTTCACGAATATTAAAATCCGCACCGATAAAAGGTACAAATACTGAATGCAAATATGCATACGTCGTTTTCAAATATATTTACGGACTAATGAGGCACAAAAGTAAAGCGACTAGTGCAAGGGAAACCAAGTAAGTTATTTTTATTAAATATATATACTAATAGAATAATATGTTCTTGTTTTTAGACTCGTGTGATTTTTATGGTAAACTGTTTTCAATTTGCACTTTTATTTGATTTTAATAAAATAAGATGAAAAGAAATAATAGGTTATAGGCTTAAATTATAAATTAAAAACAATTTATCATAATTTACTTTAACATTATAAACTATTCTCGACCATAATCAGTTTAAAAAAATTATCATTAACTCACTTTATGCCAAGACTACACTTTCCATAACTATTGACGAATTTGTAGCTGCCGATGCAGCATGCAACCTCAATGATCTAGAATAGTTGCGTAACAGTCGTAATTGGAAAATGGAACTGCTGAATTTTGCTCAATCGACAACCTTAAAAAATATAATAATGAAAATGTATAAGTTGACACATCAAAAAATAATTAAAAATAATTTTCTGTTCACTCGAGAATAATAATTCAAATAAATATGAAGTTCTTACGTGTAATTATCATATTCAAAAGATTTTTGTAATTTTGCAATGTATGGGAAGCTACATTTATATCTTAGAAAATCAAGTAGCCGTATAATGCTTGAATGTTCAATAGCTTAAAACGTCGCTACTTTAGTCAGAATGAGATTCTTCTTTAAAATTTGTTGGTGATTGTGTCCACTCTGCGGGAAGAAATATTCAATTAATTAAATGAAATCAAAATATAATTTGTTTAATTTATTGATTAAATATTACAAATAAAAGTATTTTGCAAAAAATTAATGTAAAATTCTTTTAACATTTTTAAAAAAGTAAAAATCTCTTATGAAACCATATAAATAATACGTTTGAAATTTACTTTTGAGAGAGAATATGGTATATAGCTATATACAAGATCTGCATTTGACACTGTAGAATTGACATTGCAGCACCTGGGCATCCAATTTGACTTCCACGCCATAGATCTGAACAAAATACATGAATACAGAAAGAAATAAAATGTTGGTAAAAATTTAAAATCACAAAATAAACTTTTTGACAACACAGGTCGAAATTTATTGTTATAATAATAAATACATACCCATAATTGTCATAACCATCTGATATAGCGGGTGGTGTTAATGAGGAATATTTTCTGTATATCCAGCTAAATAATCCAGTTACATCTTGGATTACCTAGTTAGATATCCAGTTGTGTAATCCTGGTGGATAGATATTTTCTATAGGAATTTTACATGGAGAAGCATTCTTTCAGCAAATTTAACATTATTTGCAAATGTGATATTTGTAATGAGAATTCTGAAGATTCAGATTCGGTACTATGTTACTGTTAAAATCGAACCTCTGTAACTGCGAGGGCGTCAAAGAAAGTGATGTAAATAGTTCCAAAGTTCTATTTTATTGTAAAGATTGCACCTATATTTATAAAAGAAAATTTTCACATAAAATATATGAATACATAAGTTAATTATATAAAAAATAATTTTCATGATAAGATTTATAATAAAGATAATTTTTGTTTTTTACTTAGAGTAATAAAAAGTTAACTGAATAAAGATTTTTACATATTGTATAAAAACTTTAATTTATTCGTTAAAACCTCATTCGCAACGTATTGATTGAGAATTATATCCCAGTGGTAAGAACAATGCAATGATTAATACAATCTAGAAAAAAAAACTTTCTTGTGCTCTACAAAAGCCAATAAAGGAGCAAATAATGTGATAGCTTTAAAAATCAAACAGAATGAAAGTGAATTTTTGAAAATATTTTTCTTTCTACTGAAATCATAGTCATTAAATTAAATTCAACTATCAATAGTTATATAAAAAAATTATGAGTAATTGACAATAAGATTCTCTATTGAACCTAAAGAAATATTAGTAAAGTAATTTTTCTAAAAAGGTATAACTAACATATTTATTCATGAGAATTCCAATACAAGAAATACTTAATAAATCGGCATATATTTAAATTACTTGTCATTAATTTTTATTTTAGCAAATTTTCATGCTTTTTATATAAATAGAATTAAAAAGAAAAATATACTTTCATTAACCACAATGAGTTTAATTAGTACTTTAGAAGTTACAATAGGTCTATAAAAAAAAACGCGCACATATACCAAACGTTTAAAACTGACTAGAAAATTCTATATTTCCCACACTATCTTTGCGGTACTTGAAATTGCTGCTTGTCACGTTAAAGTAAAGTGAACGCCCCGTTGAAAAAATCCAATCGGATTTCTTATTGGAATTTCCAATTGAAATTCCAATTGGATTTTGTTGGAAATCCATGTTTGAATTCCAATCAATTCCAATCGGAAATTGTAATTGGAAATCTAATTGGAAATTCATAATGGAATTCCAATGAGAATTTGAGAAATCCAACGTAAATTTAACGACATTTTTAAGTGATTAAAATATTTTGTTATATAAAATTTTATGTATGTTTTCATTGCGACTTATAAAAATATCTCTGTCCATTTAGTAAAATAGAACGTGAGAAAGTAGACCGAATGATCGTTGTTTTACACTAAATGAAACTACCAGCTTATAAGTTCTAAACTCTTTTATTTTTTTTGTGCGCATTTGCTTGCCATAAGAGAGTCAATAGATAGAAAGCGTCGTAGCCCCCTGGCGGCTAATCATTGAATATAAATACACACATTTATATAATAGTACTAATAATTGATCGCCAGGCGGCTACCACGCTTTCTATCTATTGACTCTCTTATGGCAAGCAAATGCGTATAAAAAAAATAAAAGAGTTTAGAACTTATAAGCTGGTAGCAGTGATGGATTTCGAAGCTGCTTATATGATATCCAACAGCCAACTTCAGAGTATATACTACAGAATAATACATTCTGCTTATACTCTAATTCTACGGTATACTCTGAAGTTGGCTAAAGGATATCCTAATATATAGATATACATAAATGTATAAAGCATCCTCGAAATCCATCACTGGCTGGTAGTTTCATTTGGTCTAAAAAGACGATCATCCGGCCTGCTTTCTCATGTTCTATTTTCTCAATGAACAGAGATATTTTTATAAGTCGCAATGAAAACATAAATAAAATTTTATATAAAAAATATTTTAATCACTTAAAAATGTCTTTAAATTTACGTTGGATTTCTCAAATTCTCATTGGAATTCCATTATGAATTTCCAGTTGGATTTCGAATTGGAATTTCCAATTGGAATTGATTGGAATTCCAACATGGATTTCCAACAAAATCCAATTGGAATTCCAATTGGAAATTCCAATAAGAAATCCAATTGGATTTTTTGAACGAGGCGTTAAACAAACTAGCAACACTGTTAAAGAAAATATAAAATTCAATGCATGTACATTAATTTTCAGCGAAAATTGCACATGAAGTTTAATGTTTTTTGGCCATTAAAGTGATATTAAAGTATAATACACATGAAAATTAATACAAAATGTATTAATTGTTATACAAATTTGCATTAAATTTATTTTAAATAATTTTTCGTACGTATTACACTTTAATGGGCAGAATCTATTAAATTTCATGTGAAAATTTCATTCACAACTACATTAAATTTCATGCATTTTTTGCTCATTTTGAAAGTAAACAAAGGAAGCGATAGATACCTAATGAAAAGTTAAAAAATATTAAGAGAACTATTTAGAAAAATATTTTTTGTAATATTTTTTTTAGATATGAGGAAATTTTTACAGGTTGGAATTGAATATTTGATTAGTAGGTTTACTCATATTTGTTTTTTTAGTAAAGAGCTTCACTAAAAAGTAGAAAATAAATAATTTTTAACAATAAAAATTTGATTTTAAAAATATTGTACTAGAAAATAACAAATGATATATTATTCTTAGAAATTATACGCATACTACGCATCTAACACATGTGTAGCGAACATAAGACTATCTAATTATTTGCAAGAGCACAAAAGAATTATTTTTCTATTAGGCTGCTTCCAATGAAATTAGCTAATAACTAAAACAATATATACATAAAGAAATTAGAATTTTTGGAGTCGGTGTAAGCCTAAAAAAATTACCTCAAATTAAAAAAAATACGATAAAAAATATTTTAATAAATAGTTTTCTTAATATTTTTTAACGTTTCATCAGGTATCTATCACTTTCTTTGTTCACTTTTAAAATTTTTTTTAGATATGAAGCTATTTTTTTAGGCTGGCACCGACTCCAAAAATTCAAATATTTTTATGTATATAAAGTCTCACCTATTAGCTAATTTCTTTGTGAGCAGCCTAATAAAAAAAATAATTTGTATATGCTCTTGCAAATAATTAGATAGTCTATATGTTCGCTACACATGTGTTAGATGCGTAGTATGCATATAATTTCTATGGATGATATATTATTTGTTATTTTTTAGTGCAATATTTCTAAAGTCGGTTTTTTTTTGTTAAAAAATATTTTTTTTTAAATCTTTCCGCAGCACGTTAACATTATGCCGTATTTTTTGTTTGGAAAAATTATCATCATCCAATTTTCGATGCACATGAAATAATTTGTTTTGCAATGACATATCGAATGTTCTATAGTTCAGTCAGCTCGTTAAACCAGCTTATTCGAAAAATTTGTTGTGCACTCTATGAGTAATGTCACTGTCATGTGGGAAGTTTTACAGCCATAATTAAAGGAATTTGATTAATTGGCTGATTCCATTCAGATTCATGCCGGCCGTCACGGATCGAATTTTTTTTGGCTGAAAACTATGTGAATTTGTTCTAATACTCGAAAGAAGATGTGGAGACCCCGAAATACGGCTTAAAAAGTTTTTTTCACGATGTTACAGCCTATTTTGTGTTAAATGTTAAAATGAAAGGTGAAAAAATAAAAATGAACCACCGTATTCAAATTGCTCCATCTCCAACAATTTTTTACTTTTCGAGACAAGTTTTATTTTAAAATGTGAGGAATTCCGTCTAGATTTAAATGCCGCTCAAAATTTTTGCGATGCGAGTTGATCCCTCCGAGTTGTTCATGAAAAACCTAGAAAAAACGATTTTTTTTAATGCGATTTTCTCAAAAACTATTTATTTTTTTTTGAAATTTTTATATGTTTTTATACGTAAAAAATGCTAACTTTTAGGATAATTGAAAATATGCTATTTCACCTTATTTTTTTTAAACAGGTTTTCGAACGTTTTTTTATATTTTCCATTTTAAAGCATTAATACTATGGCACATCGTACCATTTTTTCAACTACTACGTCTTTTTACGATTCGTTTATGCTTTTATTCAATAATGTAATAAAAATATTAACAAAAATCTTCAAAATAAACCTTTGATCAAGTTTTTGGATCAATTAGAACCAAAGTTATAAGGTCAATACCCCCTATACTACTCGTTTAAGGTCAAGTGTCATATAAAATCACTAAAAAATATATTTTAACACGTGCGATTTTTATAAAAATAGATGAATATTGTAAGTAAACATTAAAATATCGAATAATTACAATATTCAAACATTTTAAAATAATTGATTATTAATTATAATTAATTATATATTGTTATACAAAAGCTCCCATTATTACTCCTCGAAAAGTAGTATACCTCCCTTTACTAATCGCCACTTGACCCCCTTTACCACTCGCCACATATACAAAGAGAATTATAGCGAGAATGTTTTTTCTTCTTAGTTATTTTTCCTTCAGACATCTCAGAAGTATTAAAATAAATGAATTAATCACTAATGTTTCATTAAATCAATACATAATATAATGAAAAATTTTATTATACATAGCCTACACGTATAAATTAAACATAAAATAACATAAAATACGAATTACACATAAAATATAAGTAATTTTTAGGTTATGATATGATCAACTTTATAAAATAATTTTTACATTATTATTATTTCTATATATTTATATATAATAAAAACTTATTAAAATCTATTTAATCAATAAATATATGCACAAAGAAGCATATACAACTTAAAATTTTGTGAGTCATAAAACATGATGCATCGTATTCTTACAACGTTATACTGCTCGCCTTTTTCAACTTGAAATATTTAAATTCTATAAATTTAATATAAAACAAATCTTAAATAATAGTGATCGCTTACCTGTATAAATGCTTTTTTATGCTAATCAGAACAATATATTGATTATTTCACTTTTTTTCATTACTTTTGGTACACAATACAAACGCGGCTTGCCTTAATATATTCACTTATACAAAGCATGTGTTTCGGGCCAAATCGATGTTCCGAGAATAATTTTCTTTTTTTGCAATCAGTGCTGCTCCCTTCTACCTAGTAGGGTGACGCGATCGGCGCGGTAATAATTAAATAAATCAGAAATAATTTTTTTTATGTATTTAACTAATATGTTATTTTTTATATTATAAATAATAGGAACCGAGCAGTAAGAGCGTACCGAGTAGCAAAGGGGGAATTGACCTTAAAGATTTTAAGTTCATAAAAATAGATCAAATAGAAAAATTTTTTTCAATTATAGAATATTAAGACCACGTACTCTTCCAATAATTATGCTCTTTCACTATTCGTTCACTTTTTTATTTATAAGTATATGGTTAGTGTTTCCAAAATCCTTCAGAATGAGACTTTGCCCAACTTTTTTGGTTAATTAGAACAAAAGTTATAGCAATTTTAATTTTAAAAATGAGTTCAAAAATAAATAATTAGTTATTCAGTTTGAATTTTGCGCCTGCGAGTGAAATTCAGTTTGAAAGTAGTTGGTGCACGCCGCTGTTAGGTAGCAAAGTCGCGTTCCAAGCGTATTTATTAACAATACAGCGCATCGCAGTAGATAAGAAGGGATCGAATTGAAAAACAAATCGTCTAACGTTTATAGTCTTTTGCTTGCTACTCTTTCGCTTTATTAAAAGATTTTGAGTTAATTACAATAACATCATCACTGGCCAAGATAAAGTGTAAAGACTTAAAAAAAGACAATATAACGGAGTCTTTGCAGCGCTTGTATCCAAAGATTTTGATATCTAGAGAAGATAAAGTTTGCGCAGCATGTTATTAATTATTCTTAAAAGAAGTGAAAAATGCTACACCCTCTTCATCTAATTCGAGCAGTCAACAATCTTCAGAAGAAATTAATGACGGCGAGATTGTGGTGCATGTGCTTAATGAATACGCAAATAATTTGAATTAGAAGATTTCACCTATCAAGATGTCTGAAACTCTTAATGTAAAGATGCGAAAATCGTATGCCATTCGAAAAAAAAAGCAAATGAATGATGCGTTTGATTCTCAAGTAGCTAGTAAGATGATAAAATTTTATGATATAACGGATTTGCCTAAATTGAATCGAAAAAGTGCGGCTATTAACCCTTATACCAACTGATTTTTCCAAAGAATATTTATTATCAGCTCTGCCAGGCGTAACTACTTACATGATTGATCAAGCACGCTCACTGGTGAATAATGATGATTTCTATAAAGAGCTTGAGAATCATAGTGGCCATTCTTTGGATAGGAAAGTTGTGTTAAAAGTTGGAGTATTATTTAAACAATGATTATAATTGCTCTCGACAAAGTGCAAATAAAAATGATACAATATCTGTAAAAAAAATGGTATCAAAACTAAAAAAGTTAAGCGCTTTCTTACGCGAAGCATGAAACAAATATTTCAATTATTTTAAGAAGCAAATCCCCAAATGGAAAAGAAAATCAGCAAATCAACATTCTATGCCGTGAGACCAAAGTGGGCTATACCCCATCCACCCAATGATACGTGTCTTTGTATTTATTGCGAAAATTTAGAACTTATATTGATAGCTTTAAAAATTATAATACAAACAATAAATATGACATTTCAAAAATTGAATCAAATATATTTTCTTCTTTATTTTGCTCTAAGGATGATATAAAATGTGTACTGGGAGACTGTGAAAAATGCCCGATTAGAGAAACTATGGATTTAGAAATGATTTCCTTGACGGAAGAAGATCTTTATGAAGAAATAAGTTACAGTATTTGAGAAAAATCAGATTTACTTAAGAAAACTAGTACCATTGAAGACTTCTTGATACAATTGAGAAAATATGCTCTCACCGTGAGTACTCATAAAATGATTAAAGAAATTGAATGTATTGCTATTCGAGAGGCAAAAAATTTAGTAAAAAAAAGCCAGTTCCAATTAATTATTCACATAGACTTTGCTGCAAACTGGATAGTCTTATTATAAAATGAAATACAAAGCTACCACTGGAGCAAAAATCAAATATCCATATTTACATCAGTATGCTATTTTGAAAATGATTCGACGGTCAGTTATGTCACAGTTTGTGACGATACAAAACATGATTCTTCTCATACTTTTATGGCTATAAATTCAATTATAGAGAATATAAAGCAAAAACACACTCTGCAAGAATTAGAAGAAATCATAATCATTTCGGATGGAGCTGCCAGTCATTTCAAAAATAGATACCAATTTCACGAGTTCAGAAATTCGAAAGAAAAAAGAAAATGGTTGTTTTCTGCAACCGGTTATGGAAAAGGTGCATGTGATGGAATAGGAGGTATAGTTATACATTATGCCATAGTGCACAGTTTGCCCAAACAAAGTGCAGAATTTATTAGAAATGCAGAGGATTTCGCAACTCATGTATCACTGTACACTCCATCTATCAACATTCTCCTTTAAATAAAGAAGAACTAGAAGTTTTCCGACAAACGAAAAAAGTTAAATGGCAAGAAAAAGCAAAAGAAGTCAAGGGAATACAAAAAATTCACTGCTGAAAAGCTGAACAAAATCTTGTGTTTACTTCTAGAACTTCATTGCATGAATGGGAAAACATGAATTTATAAATTTAAACTGAATAAATAATTATTTATTTTTGAACACATTTCTAAAATTAAAATTGCTATAACTTTTGTTCTAATTGACCAAAAAAGTTGGGCGAAGTCTCATTCTGAAGGTTTTTGCAAACACTAACAATATACTTATAAATAAAACAGTAAACGAATAGTGAAAGAGCATAATCATTGGAAGAGTACATGGTCTTGATATTCTATAATTGAAAAAATTTTAAAAATTCATCTATTTTTCTAAACTTAAAATCTTTATATCTTTGGTTCTAATTGATCCAAAAACTTGATCGAAGGTTTATTTTAAAGATTTTTGTTAATATTTTTATTACATTAATAAATAAAAGCATGAACGAATCGTAAGAAGACGTAGTAGTTGAAAAAATACGTACGATGTGCCATAGTATCAATGCTTTAAAATGAAAAATATAAAAAAACGTTCGAAAACCTTTTTGAAAAGCATTTTTTACGTATAAAAACATATAAAAATTTCAAAAAAAAATATATAGTTTTTGAGAAAATTGCATTAAAAAAAATCGTTTTTTCTAGGTTTTTCATGAACAACTCGGAGGGATCAACTCGCATCGCAAAAATTTGGAGCGGCATTTAAATCTAGACGGAATTCCTCACATTTTAAAATAAAACTTGTCTCGAAAAGTAAAAAATTGTTGGAGATAGAGCATTTTGAATACGGTGGTCCATTTTTATTTTTTCACCTTTCATTTTAACATTTAACACAAAATAGGCTGTAACGTCGTGAAAAAAACTTTTTAAGCCGTATTTCGGGGTCTCCACATCTTCTTTTGAGTATTAGAACACAATCACATAGTTTTCAGCCAAAAAAAAAATTCGATCCGTGACGGCCGGCATGAATTTGAATGGAATCAGCCACTTATTTCTGTTTTTAAGTCGTTTGAGAAATAAAAATTAGTTTATAATTTTTATTTAATATGGATAATTTTGTACACTAAAAAATTAATGTTTTTTAAATTATGGTTCATAAAATATGATAAAAATATATAACACAGCCACATAAAAAAAATGTGGAAACATACGGACCAGACCATGTATATATTATGTTTTCGAGGTCGCTGAATCAGAATCTGTCATCCGTTTAGCCCCGTCACCTCAGGGTCAAGGTCATTTCAAGGTCAAACCTACAAAATTGATGGCAACCATATTTTAACGGTATGTATTTATATTTTTGAGGTAGCTGAACCTAAATCTGTAGTTTGTTTGACCCCATGGCCTCAGGGTCAAGGTCGTTTCAAGGTCAGATCTACGAAACTCGCGTAAAAGAAACCGAAATTGATGCTATTTATTTTTTCTTACTATACTTTACACTTTTCTCATTAAATAATTGGTGCAAAGGTTTCCTTTTACGTTTTTTTCCAGTAGTTTTACAATCTCTTTTTAACATCCAGCAGTAATCAGCCAGCATACTAGTATCCCATCTAACTTGATAACGCTTTTTCATCACTTTAATGTCTTGGTGAAAACGCTTTCCCTGTTCTTCACTGTAATCTCCACAGTTGTCAGGCAAACTATCTAAGTGATTATGTAGAAAATTTAATCTGCAATTCATTAGGCAACCCATTTTTCTAAAGTTCCCAACCTTTTTAGATACAATTTCTTTGTAATTTGAGCTTCTGTGATTATCCAAAAAGTTTTCAATAACTTTCTCAAAGCTAAGCCATGCAGCTCTTTTAATGTATGTCATTAAACTAATGAACTGATCATCAGACATCATTTTTCCAATTTCTGGACCATCAAAAACACCTTCCTCTAATTTCGCATCTAATTTATTTGGAAACTTGCTTTCCAAATATTTGAAGCACTGGCCATCTCTATTTGAAGCCTTAAGAAAAGTATTGCTTCATAGTCTGTTATTATAATAGCGGTGACAATTTTGATAGAGTGCGACGGAGACAGGAATAAAGAAAAAAATAAACCTTAGCATCATCGTGCGTTATTTTGAATTTCAAATGTAATGTTTCAAATATCGATGAATAATTAAAACATATTAACCATCATAAAAACCACATGCCTTTCACCATCGTCCCTCCCCTCTCACGTAGTTTTTACGTAGCATTTTATGATGGTTTGTGAACGTTCCCTAACCCAGCGTACGTAGTAGCTAGTCAGCGCTAATTTTTTGAGCGTACTAAACCTAGCGTACGCAGTAATAAGCGTGCGCTAATCCAGCGTACGCTAATATCTGTTTATAAAAAATTCTAGCGTACGCAAGAAAGGTGCCATACTAGCGTACGCAAGGATGGTGTCATATTGGCTTACGTAAGGATGGTGCCATACTAGCATACTCTATGAGTGTATAAACAAAGATTAGCGTAAACTAGCGCGCCGTCTAAACGCACTCTGAAAATAAACTTATTGGAAATCACGTCATTTTTTTATGTAATGAAATTACGTAATTATTTCGAAATTATGTAATAAAATTATGAAATTCATGCAAAATTACGTTGACGTGACAGCATATGATATCACGTAACTATTATGTATGTAATGTTTTAAATGAATGAATTCACATTTTATACTTAATGATCAAGTTTATTTTCAATAAGTAAATAGTTTATTACAGTTTCTGAATTCAAATATTAAGACTTTATTTGAGAGAGTCTTTTGCACGCACAGTCACTTTTGTCGACTTAGTTTTATATCTAATCTGTTGTAAAAGAAAGCTAGGCTACCCAGGAAAGAAGGAAAGAGCGCGGCAAATTTAAAAAATTAAAAATACAACATTCCTCTTCCCTTTGGGGAAATAAGTTTGGATAGAAAGATGGTGCTCTGCATATGCGTGTAGATCGACGAATCATTAGTTGAGGAGGTCTCCTTTGGGCTTTATTCTCGGGTTGTAATGGCGGAGCGTCTTGTTCTAATTGTATAGGTCTCCGGTTATCTTGATCCAGTTGATTTTCTCTAGGAACCTGTGCATGCGGTTATTCTTCTTGATTTTGACAGAAATGGACTCGTTGTCGTGGTCTCTCTGAAGAATCCTTCAATTGCTTCTTATCCAACGTGTATTCAGTTGGCCAGATTTGGTCGATGTGTCGTTTTACAGTTTTACCAGGATAATCAATCTCATAATAAAGGTGTCCTAAGCCAGCAATGATTATATCACAAATCCTTGTCCATTCCTGGATCGCCCGCAAGAAAATACATTTTTTGTTTTGGTTGAAGCACACGGAAGGTTGGATTAAACTCTGTTTGCTGTTTTTCAGTAATCTTGGTGCGTATATTTTCTGGGCGAACAAGATTGAGACGTGTGCGTATGCTACATCCTAACAACAATTATACAGGTGATTGTCCTGTAGTAGAATATGGTCTTTTCCTATACTGTTTTAAAAATTCATTCTAATATCATAGTAAAATACTTCTTTCGGCTTGATCATTGGTAGCAGGATAATATGGTGCAGTAAGTTTATGGTATTTAACACCATTCATTTTAAAAAATAATTCGAATTCCTCTTAGGTAAATTGTTTAGCGTTATCCAATACTACTATATATTTAGAGTACCGTACGTGGCAAATAGGTCATCAAGACTGTTGATTGTTACAGTACTCGTTGTGAAACTTGTTATTTCGACTTCTAACCATTTGCTATAAGCGTCCACAATTGGCATCTCACATGAAAAAATGTATTATATTTGTCAGGAAGAATACGAAAAAAGAAAAGACCCGTATTTTTTTGTTTTTCAAAATCTGATAAATTGCAGAAGTTATAGCCGGTATAAGTTAGTACGATTTTGATATATATAGATATAGCGCCATAATAAGTGACGTCACGAAAGCAAATACTTTCGTGACATCACACAATTTTAACTGCCTCTATCTTTTTAAGTTTTTATTTTCATGAAAAAAGAAAAAATACGTGTCCTTTATTTTTTATTTTTTTAAATGACGGATATAATGGATTAAGAAAAAAATTTTCATGCAACATCCCAATTATTAGAAGCATTGTACCTGCTACTGGTCCTGCGTAATCAATGTGAATATACTCCCACGGTCCTTTAGGGTATAACCGATGATGTTCTCGAAACCTTGATGGTATGTATGCATGGTTTACGCATTCTGAGTAAGATTTAGCTATGTTTTTAACATCAGCATCAATCCCAAGCCAGTTAACGAATGAACGTGCCATAACTTTCATTTTCATAATGCCAACATGTGCTGCGTGTGAGTCCTCTAGGATAGGTTTTCTTAAGACAGGTGGTATGATGATTCTGTGTTAAAAAAGTAGGCAATCGGAAGCAAGACTGCAATTGGGCTTAGGCACTTCATATCCATGGCGTGACAAATTTTGACCTGTATCTAGTAATTAAACAATTTTACCAAGTTCCGGATCCTTACGAGTTTGCTTGGCAATTAGCTCACCTCAGACTGGTAGTACTTGTTCTACAATGAAATCGTCAAATTCATCTGTCTCTGCAATTTTTTCTTCCCTTTGCGTTGTTTTGTATGATATTTTATTTACTAACGTTGGCAATGGAACTCGTAAACAGTAATCTGCACTAGCATTAGGTTTTGTTGGTTTAAATTTAACCTCATAATTGAAATGCGCTAAATAATCGGTGTAGTTTGCCATTTGACTGAAGTATAGCACTTATTGATTTATCCGAGTGAAGAGTTTGCATTAGAACGAAGTTTATGATCGGTTATGAGAATGAACCATCGTGTATACAAATAATAAAATAATGTTTGTACTGCCTACACAATAGCAAGAGCTTCTTCATTAATTTGTGGGTATTTTTGCTTGATTATTGACAATTGTGACATGGTACGTCCCAATAAAAAATTTTTTTTGTTTAATTAAAAATTTCATGTTGTTATTTTACATGCACGTTCTTTCACAACACGTCACAAAGATTATGAAATCGTAACATCACCAGGGCACAGAAACACACCACCGGCTTACTCACCGACCCGGGCGTATATTATTAAATAAGAATAAATAATTAATCGAACGGAACTCTTTTTTTTTGTTTACCGGTACACGAGGAGCACGACTAGCAGAAGCGCGCGGCGGCCATTACATACACAGTCATAGACCATGTGTGTGAGCGCTAGTGCTGCTTACGTAGACCGTAGGTAGGGACTCTCTACTACCACTACATAGCAACGACCGCGCGTGCGCTAGGAGTGGCGCACGACGAAGAAGATGTAGAAAGAGAGGGAAACTCAAGAGAGAAGAAAAAAAGAGATAGAAAGATTAACATACAATGGGAGCAGATTGAAAGTGATGGCGCACCTAATTCTCGCGCAGTGAGAAAAGAGGGAGAAGCTGAATGCTAAAGAGAGATGGATAGAGCATGGAAAAGGGAGAGTACCACTCTTTTTCTTTGCCTAAGTACATCTGCACTGGGTAATCTTATATGTATGGATATATATATATATATATATATATATATATATATATATATAGACATCTATGCTTGCGATTACTCTCTCTCTCTCTCAAGAATAAAGGAATAAAAAGAGGACTGGAATAAAAAGAAGAATAAAAAGAAGAAATTGGATTAAATTTCCCGCAGAAAAGGTGGCACGCAGGCCGCAGACTTGCGTTCGAGGACCGGAAGACGAAATCCACGAATAAAAAGCAATTCCTTGGACAACTGATTAGTTATTGGAGGAATTAAAAATTAAAAAGAGATAGACGATAAGAGGGAGAAATAGACCGAAGAAGAAGGAAGTGGGCAACAAAGGAGACATTCAATGACTGTCCTCGTGCCTTATCAGAACTATAGACTCGCTAAACTCATTCCTTTTGCAAAGTATAACTACTTAGAAATTTTCGTGCGCTTTTACAGCTGTGTAGAAATTGGAGTTATTGGATAGACCACGGGACAGTGTATAGCAGAAAGGATTTCCAGAGGGAGATTTTCGCTGACCTGATCCTCCAAACAATTTAGCTTCCGCAGCCGGCGTCGACCAGATTGTTGCCATCGCCGACCAATTCTTTACTCGTCAACGATTTCTACAACGGTGAGTGGACTGTAGTCCGAATTCATAACAAATTGTTTTGTAAATTAACGGCTCTCGCCGATTAAAGTGTAAATTCAGTGCAGGCGTATAAAATACAATTAAAGTGATTGTGACAGCGTTAACTGGTAAAATTAGAAAATTTAATTGTTGCGAGGCGTAGTTATAAATTCGTAAAATTTGATAGTAAAAGTTTAATTTGTAGACCGAGAAAGTGAGATAAATTGACCACGTGTTCAATAATTTCATTGACCGGTTAAATTTTCTTTTAATTTAATTATATTAAAGAAATTTTCATAATAAGTTTTCTTTTGATTGACCGGGAAATAAAATTTGAGATCGGTGGACATAGTGGTGCGTATTACGTAACACATTTCATGACGCGGGCCTTAGCGGCCATCTTGTAAATTAGATTCTCTTGCCTAGCCTGCGTTGACTAGAAATTCAAAATAAATTGAGAATAAATTTGTAGACGGTTAGAAATCATAATTAAATATTTTTTTTCAAGATTATAATAAAATTCCGAGAGTGCGGGAATGCAAATTCGACCACGTGTCTAACGGTTTCGTTGACCGTAAAATTAAATTAATTATAATAGTAATTCGAATGAAAAGTTTAAATAATTATTTTTTTTTATTAAATTTTATTGACCGGAATTAAAGCCAATAAACCGATAGACACGTAGGGTTAGTGTGTGAGAGAGAGAGAGAGAGAGAGAGAGAGAAAGGGATAAGTGCGCGGGCTCTTGGCAGCCATATTGTCGAAAAAGAAGAGCGAGGTCGCTTACGCCGACCATACCGTGAAATTCAATTTTTTTTCTACTATTAGAATAAAAGACTATTATATCAGTTGAAGTGTTACATAAATTCAATTTAAAAATTAACTTTATTAAGTTTTCATTGACTAGAATGTATGGGTTATGAGTGTGCACGAGTTAATAAATAAATAAATTTATAGATTAAATTAATAGACGGTGTTCATAGCAAAGTTAAAAATAGAAATTTCCTTTTGTTCATTATAAATTAAACTCAAGTTTAAATTAAAGTGTTAAAATTTAAACAGTAACAGTTTTTTTTCCGTGTATGTGTATACCTCTCCCGATTTCAGCTTAATAAAATTAACACCAGAGGTCGCCCACTTCTCGAACCAAGACAGCCGAGGTTCATAATTGCCGACGAGTTAGCCGGAGGTATGTCTGGCGCTCTCAAATAAATTAAAGATCCTTTCTTTTCGACAGACCGAATTTTGCATGCGGGGATGGGCAAAGTTATATTAACTTAATTAATAATTTGTTTATTAAAAATTTTAATTATAACTAAATTCTCACATCGCACAATGTACGACTAGCATATGGCATAGGTCGTTCAATTCAATCCTATGCGATAATATTGCGCCTTAGCCTACTTTACGTCTATTATAAACAACAATGGTAGCGTTGGACCATACGGCATTAGCACTTGAGAAGAAATTCATATATTTTTGAGTTCAGTAAATGCCCTATCAGCAACTGGGTTCCATTGAAAAAGCTGATCACGCAACATCTCTCATAGTGGCTTTGCCTTGGTTGCTAAATCCGGAATGAAAGCATTGTAATAAGTAGCATTTTCCTTTGAATAACTCATGTTTTTCTGGTGTAGATGGCTTGGCTGCCTCTTTTATTGCTCAGATTTTTATATACCTTGAGTGTCAATTTTGTGACCCAGAAGCTCTACAGCTGGAACTGCAAATACACATTTAGCATAATTAAGACGTAAACCATTTTTTCAAAGTCGTCCTAAAACGGCATCTAAAGCTATTGGCAAATTATCAAGGGAGTTAGCAAATACCAGCAGATTATCAAAAAAGTTGATCACATTCGGCAAATCTTGGATAACCGTTTTTATTCTACGTTGCCAAATAACAGGTATATTAGCTGCGCTATAAACAACTTGTGATGATCGTATTAGTTCATGTATTGGCAAATTTAATGTTAGCGCATGGCTGAACTCTAAATCTACTGGTAAGTGATTCTAAGCACATATATAGAACGTTCAGAAGACAACCCAAAATGCTATGTAGCCAATCAAACAACTATAAACTTAATATCACCACCAAAGAGCTAAGCTGAATGATTAAGTATATAAGGTTTGAAAGCAGAACATAATTTCTGTGTGTCAAAAGTTCTATTTACAGTATTATTTTTTGTAATAAATACCATCTCCGAAATAAGTTTTTTACCATAAGAATCTTCTTTATCCAAGACACAGATAGATTTGTGATTGAATTCAAATGTATGTCCCGTTTCTAACATATGCGCAAATAAAACTGACCTATCTCTTTTCTTTTTGCAATCATTTTCGTGCTCCGATATACGAGTTATTAATGTTCTACCGGTTTGTCCAATATAACAACAAGGACAATCTTTACACGTAATTTTATAAACGCAATTTAATTTATAAATTTTTTTAATAGGATCTTTTCCTAAATTATTCATAAAACTTAATTTTTCAGTAGCACGAAAAACCACATTAATGTCATATTTGTTTGTAATTTTTTTATAGTCATTTCTACGCATTTAATGTATGGTAAAACGATAAAATTTACATTGGATTTATTTTCTTTATACTAAATAATAGAATTTTTATGATTAATATGGTACAAACGCTTTTTAATTTCTTTATCAATAAAATCAAGCGGAAAATTATTAGCTTGTAAAACCAATGAAACGTACTTTAAATTCTCATCACGAAAAACTGGATCAGCAAGTTTTACAGCTATATCTACAAGTGAAAAAATAATGTCTTTTTTGTGACATAGAAGAGTGTGATAATAAATATAAATAAAGTCCTGCGTTTGTAGGTTAACGGTACCAATTTGTATAAATTTCTCCCTTCTCATTTCAATAAAGAGAAACATCGGAAAAATTAATACAATTATTGTTAGGAGTTTCTACAGTAAAAAAGTATATGACTATCAGTGCGATTTAATGAAATTAAAATTTCTTGTATTTTATCAATAGATACGCAAACAATAACGTCATCAACATATATCTTTAAAAAGATAATAGGCCAGAATTTTTACAGACAAAAATTTAGCTCAGCTATGGGCAGTCAGGTAAGTCCAGCTCTCGCTGATTTGGTAATACAAGATATATTCAAGGTGTTATTTGCCACTTGTCTTTGGCCTATTACCTTTTTAAAGATATATGTTGATGACGTTATTTCTTGCGTACCTATTGATAAAATACAATAAATTTTAATGTTATTAAATCGCACTGATAGTTATATAAAATTTACTATAGAAACTCCTAACAATAATTGTATTAATTTTTTGGATGTTTCTCTTTATTGGAATGAGAAGGGAGAGATTCATACAAATTGGTACCGTAAATCTACAAACGCAAAACTTTATTTAAATTTTTTATCACACTCTCCTATGTCACAAAAAAGACATTATTTTTTCACTTGTAGATAAAGCTGTAAAACTTGCTGATCCAGTTTTTCGTGATGAGAATTTAAAGTACGTTTCATTGGTTTTACAAGCTAATAATTTTCCGCTTGATTTTATTGATAAAGAAATTAAAAAGCATATGTACCATATTAATCAAACAAATTCTGTTATTCAGTCTAAAGAAAATAAATCCAATGTAAATTGTATCGTTTTACCATACATTAAATACATATAAATGACTATCAAAAAAATTACAAACAAATATGACATCAATGTGGTTTTTCGTGCTAATGAAAAATTAAGTTTTATGAATAATTTAGGAAAAGATCCTATTAAAAAAATGTATAAATTAAATTGCGTTTATAAAATTACGTGTAAAGATTGTCCTTGTTGTTATATTGAACCAACCGGTAGAACATTAATAACTCGTATATCGGAGCACGAAAATGATTGCAAAAAGAAAAGAGATAGGTCAGTTTTATTTGCGCATATAATTTTTTCGATGTTTCTCTTTATTGAAATGAGAAGGGAGAAATTTATACAAATTGGTACCGTTAACCTACAAACGCAGGACCTTATTTATATTTATTATCACACTCTCCTATGTCACAAAAAAGACATTATTTTTTCACTTGTAGATAAAGCTGTAAAACTTGCTGATCCAGTTTTTCGTGATGAAAATTTAAAGTACGTTTCATTGGTTTTACAAGCTAATAATTTTCCGCTTGATTTTATTGATAAAGAAATTAAAAAGCGTTTGTACCATATTAATCATAAAAATTCTATTATTTAGTATAGAGAAAATAAATCCAATGTAAATTTTATCGTTTTACCATACATTAAAAGCGTAGAAATGACTATAAAAAAATTACAAACAAATATGACATTAATGTGGTTTTTCGTGTTACTGAAAAATTAAGTTTTATGAATAATTTAGGAAAAAATTCTATTGAGAAAATGTATAAATTAAATTGCGTTTATAAAATTGCGTGTAAGAATTGTCCTTGAGATTATATTGAACAAACTGGTAGAACATTAATAACTCGTATATCGGAGCACGAAAATGATTGCAAAAAGAGAAGAGATAGGTCAGCTTTATTTGCGCATATGTTAGAAACGGGACATACATTTGAATTCAATCACAAATCTATCTGTGCCTTGGATAAAGAAGATTCTTATGGTAAAAGACTTATTTCGGAGATGGTATTTATTACAAAAAATAATACTGTAAATAGAACTTTTGACACACAGAAATTATGTTCTGTTTTTAAACCTTATATACGTAATCATTCAGCTTAGCTCTTTGGTGGTAATATTAAGTTTATAGTTGTTTGATTGGCTACATAGCATTTCGGTTTGTCTTTTGAACGTTTTATATATGTGCTTGGATTCAGTCGTAATAGTGATGTCTTGTTAAAGACACATCTGACTTGCTGCTCAGAGAAAATAATAGACATATGTTTTATTACATAGATTATAAGTGCTTGACATTTCTTTTTTTTATAATTGTTGCGATTTTGTAGTTTTGCGATGTTTTTATGATGTAATTGTGAAATTGTTTTTTTTTTAGCAACTTGAAAAGGGCTACCATAAGCGTAGCCAAAACGTCGTTAACTTAATAAACTTATAAACAGCATAGCCGGTCTTGTTTGTTCGCTTTATTAAAAATTAATGAATTGTAGAGAAGGAAATAGTGACTACACTGAGAGAAAATTCATGCTAATAGAGCATGCGAACTGCCATCTATGCGAGCATATAAAACATTGATACAAATATGACAGGCCGTGAGAAGCTCTATTAGTATTGGATTACCTTATACTAAAAAAGATGGTATGGAGAGTAACTAAAGCATGAACGGCATTCACTGATGACTCGCGTGGTATACTTCGATGACTCCCCACTCTCATATCCTTTGTTTGCTTGAGTCGCCTCCTCTTTTGGGTGGTGACGCGAGCAAACACGGCTGGTCTATACCCAAAATTATGTTGCAAATTTCTTTAACGTATTTTCGTAGCATGAATCTTTTATTTCTTTTCTTTTTTTTATGAAGGGAGATATGTTATAAATATAACCTGTTAAACTTTTTAACTTTAAATAATAAATTTTTAACTTAAAATTTAATTATTTTAAACCGCTGGGGGGGCAGATGAGCATGTACGATTTTACGCCAGAGATATTTCGGAGTAGCGTTGGTCTAGTGCGTAACGTTCACGCTTTTCCTTTTGAGTACGCGAGTTCAACTCTCGGCTAGGTTCACTTTTTTTTTAATTTTTTTTTTATTGTTTTAATATTTTTTATTCTTTTTTATATTTATTTTTTTTTAAATTTTGTATTTTTTTAATAATTTTAAAATTTAATTTTTCACAAGTACGCTTGTTTTTTTCAATGAAAATTTTTTAAAAATAAATTATTCTTTATAGGTAGTAATTACAAATATTGATAAATAAATAATAGTGATGTTTATTTTATAATAGTATAGTTTAATTTATTTATAATTTAGTTTATAAAATTTACAATAAATTACAATAAATAAATAAAACTGAGTTATTATTATTTATGTTATAATGTATATTGTATATTGAAATATGTTTATAAAGACAAAATTGAACTATAGTATTGTAAATATCACTATTATTTATTTATTAATATTTTAAATTATTTTCTATATGAAATAATTTATTTAAAAATATTAATAAAAAAACGAGCATATTTTAAGTAACTTGTGAAAAAATAGATTTTAAAATTAATAAAAAAATAGAAAATAAAAAAATATAAATAAAAAAAGCAATAAAAACTATTGAAATAATAAAAAAATAAAAAAAGACCCTAGCCGAGAGTTGAACTCGCCTACTCAAAAGGAAAAGCGCGAACGTTACGCACTAGACCAACGTTACTTCGAAATAACTCTGGCGTAAAATCGTACATGCTCATCTGCCCCCCAGCGGTTTAAAATAATTAAATTTTAAGTTAAAAATTAATTATTTAAAGTTAAAAAGTTTAACAGGTTATATTTATAACGTATCTCCTTTTATAAAAAAAGAAAAGAAAAGAAATAAAAGATTCACGCTACGAAAATACGTTAACGAAATTTGCAACATGATTTTGGGTATAGACCAGCCGTGTTTGCTCGCGTCGCCACCCAAAAGAGGAGGCGACTTGAGCAATAGAAGAATGCCATAGTTAGCAGTAAAGAAAGAATAGTGGACAAGCTACGTTTACTTCCTTCACGTCCCATGAGAGGATACAGCGCTAGCTATCGAAGGATATTAGAGTGGGGAGCTACTAAAGCATGTAAACAAACAGTTTTTGGATAGCACAAACCTCGTAAGAGTAGATGGCGCTGTTATTAAAGCATAGGATATTACTTACTAACTTTGGATACGTAGACTACATGCTCTATTGGCATGAATTTTCTCCCAGTGTATATATAGAACACTAAAAGATATGAATTTATTGCATAACACAGTTACAAAGTTTGATTGTATAAAAAATTTTTTTTAAAATGAATTGGTGTAAATTTATGTGTAATTTTATATGTAATTATTGGGTAAAATTTATATAAATTTTGACATTCGTTAAATATATTTAAATATATCGACAATCACATGCATTTTTCGTATGAAATATTACGTAACTCATAAATGACAATTATATTTTTATAGCACTGCGGACCTTAAATCCGTGTGTCTGGACGCTTTAGCGGACGCTATATAAGCTATTATTGGATTGTACAAAAAAGTATTGTAAGAAATTCTTTACTTTTTTACACTGTTCTGAAAAGTATTCATATTGAAATATCATAGAACACAAGTACTTTAAAAACATTTTTTAACACTTAATAATACGTAAAATGTTAAACAAAATATATAAATACATAAATAAAGCATTAAATGAAAACAAGAATAATTTAGAAATAGTCGAAATTTATCGCCCATTCTCTGTCAAATCGAAAGACGGAAAATTTTTTTTCGCTAAAAATTGGTGAAATGGTTCTTTTCCATATTATGAACCTCAAAATTTTTTTGTATTTTTTTAGTACATATTTTTAGAGCTTCAAAGTTGGACAAAAACCATATTTTTGACATTTTTGACTAATTTTAAGCTTAAATTACTCAGTTGGGTTGCGTTTTAGAATTTTATTACTGAAAAACTTTCTTCTTCAAAATATTCTAAATTTTGAGGAAGAAGTCATTCATAAGTGCTAATGCAGCCATTCGCTGAGCTAAAGTGATTTAGAACATTGAAATATCATTTTTCAAAATTTCGAACTATGATCTCATGTCCAAGAAAATCATCGAAGTAGGTAATATACAGGGTGAGGAAAAAGTATGGAAACCCCTGGAAATTTCGCGACTTTTATAGTAAAACAAAACAAACAAAAAGCACACCCTAGGTAATTTTGAAGAAGGAATCCGATAGTGACCTTAGATTTGACCTTGAACCTAATTTCCAAGGTTATTTCAAGATCAACCTTATTTTTTTAAATGGGAACCCCTACTTTTTATACCGTAATAGAAAAGAGCTGAAAATTTTACATCCGGATGTGTTTAGGCATGAGGTTAACGTAACCTCTAGAGGTCAAATAGAGGTAAAAGTATAACTTCTTAAAAATCTCTCTAGTTTAATAATAAAACAAAACTAACAAAAGGCATATCCTAGATAACTTTCAATAAGGAACCCAACGGTGACCTCCAATTTCACTTGGAACCTCATTTTCAAAGTTATTTCAGGGTCAACCTCATTTTTGGACCCCTATTTTTGATTTTGTATCCGAAAAGAGCGGGAAATTGTAC
The DNA here is from genome assembly GCA_017163975.1 of Anastatus disparis. Lineage (NCBI taxonomy): Eukaryota > Metazoa > Arthropoda > Insecta > Hymenoptera > Eupelmidae > Anastatus > Anastatus disparis. Next base: position 568,242 of record JAFFSR010000323.1, read on the forward strand.
GTATGGGAACAATTCAAGTCTGAAGATAGCATAATCCCTAACCCTCCTTTTAGCGCTGCCCAGGAACAACGATGTGGACGTAGAAGAAATCTGTTCCCTTCGGGATGCTTTTTTACAGAGAGTTCACCTTGCCTCTCACTCCGAGGTGCTTTTTTACAATGAGTTCCCCTTGCCTCTCACTCCGGGGTGCTTTTTTACAGTTAGTTCCCCTTGCCTCTCACTCTAGGATGCTTTTTTACAGTGAGTTTCCCTTGCCTTTCATGTAAATAAATTCACAACAGAAGTTCAAATTGTTCTCCATTGACTTCCTGACAGTAACCAATCCTATTGTAAAATGATTCAATTGCATCTTGGATCATCTGTCGTGAAATGCCATTAATTTCTTGAACTATTTTACGTTTTAATTCTTCAAGGTTTTAATGACAGATCTTAAAATTGCTTTTTATTCGTTTTATAGCAAAAATTAACCTTATTTTTGTATTTTTGAAAATCCTTTTTCGAAATTTTTGAACATTTATTACTCAGAAATAAATTAAAATCTTTCATCAGTAGGCTAGGAGAACTACCTTAAAAATAGTCGTTTGAAATAACTCGCTTGATCTTAAAATAACCTTGAAAATAAAGTTGAAGGTCAAATCCAAGGTCACCATCGGATTCCTCTTGGTCGTTTTGTTTTATCTTTAAAATAGAGAGATTTTTAAGAAGTCATACTTTTACCTCTATGTGACCTCTAGAGGTTACGTTGACCTCATACCTAAACATATCCGGACGTAAAATTTTCCACTCCTTTCGATTACGATATAAAAAGTAGGGGTTTCCATTAAAAAAAAAGAGGTTGACCTTGAAATAACCTTGGAAATGAGGTTCAAGGTCAAATCCAAGGTCACCATCGGATTCCTTGTTCAAAATTACCTAAGGTATGTCTTTTGTTTGTTTTGATTTACTATAAAAGTCGCAAAATTTCCAGGGGTTTCCATACTTTTTCCTCACCCTGTATCTATAAACATGGCCCTGTATCTATAAACATCTTGAAAAAAATAAAAATATAATTAAAAATAATGAAAAATGTGATTTTTAGCTACATTTACTCATTTCAATGTTAACTTGTACTCATCGGTTGCAGATGTCCCTTCGCAAGCGTTCAGAGAAATAGCTGTATACTTGACAAATATTAAAATATATTAAAAAATATCTTCTGAAAGATTTAGAGTGAATCAAACCTTGAGATTTTTTTAACAAATCATATCCCAACGTAGCACATGAAAAATATACTTAAGGGGATGTAATAGGGTATATGATATATGCATAGTTACCGACATTGCAATTTTTCAAATATTTATTCTTTAGTCATAAATTTTCCGAAATATCTGTATATTAGGCTTTTTATTAGTAAAAATAGAAGGCTGTAATATAGAGATATTTTTAAAACTTTTGGATTAAGAATAAGAAATTTGGAAAATTGTAATGTCGGTATTTTACATTCCCTTAAATACTGAATTAAAAAAATTTTTGTTCATTTCATAGTTGAAGGTTATATAGTACTGCTAATATTTCCAATAACACATGAAAATAATTGTATGTAATAGTACATTACGTGACGGGTAGCGAAAGGCTTTATTTACGAAACGAGAAGTTTACGGCCTGAGTCGAAGGTGAGAATCGTAACGAGTTTCGTAAAAAAGCCTTTCCATACTAGTTGCGTAGTGTATTTTTCGCCATGAGAGCCAAAAAAGAGCAACGAAGTTGCGATTTTAGGGTTTGAATGGCGGAAAATTCTTTTCTGATAAGATTGAGAATGGATTTTTTTATTAGAAAAAATTGAATGTAATTGAATTTCTCGAAAATTATGATTAGTAACTAAAAGATTCTTTGTTTATTTGACTGAAAAGATTTGGAAAATTGTTTTCGCTTTATTTCTTTTATAGTTTAAACATAATCTATCTCAAGATACAATAAAACTTTAAAGAATAATTAATTTAATTTTTAGTCAAGAAATAATTTCACATATTGAATAATGTTAACAGTCTAAGAGATAATAAGACACGATCGGCTGTGTACTAATAATTCATCACATTGGTTATTGCATTTTTACACGCTTTTCTTAAGCTTGCTTTCACGTCTGTCTGTCTGTCTGTAATCAAATCTTGCTCGCTCGATTTGAGACACTTTTTGTCGATGGAAATTTCTTAAATTTGACACAGACCTTGGTTTCCGATGACAATACAATAAATCTGTTGTCCAGGTCGGCGATGACGGGTGTACAAACTCATCTCCGAGGAAGTACAAGTGGAAAGGCTTTCTCTGGGTCAAGACGAGTTTATAGGTTCTTGTTCAGTTGATACTTATACAAAATCCACACACACATTCACAAACACACTCACGCGCACACACACACACACACACGCGCGCAGACACAGACACACACTGTTGGATAATACAATAAAATTTATACATTTGTACTGATTCATATATTGATATACTTAATTATATGCGGGGATGTTTGAAAAATTGAATAATTGAAGATTTTATATATAGATATACTTTTAACATTAATATCTAATAATCTTCGAAAATTTTTGAAATTCTTTAACTTGTCATATACCGTAATTAGACATAAATTATAGCATTTTGCATTGCACATGCAAAATTTAAGACCGTATTTTATCGATTTTGTGGTCTAACAATGCATAAAACAATAAATCTTGGTAAAATTTCCAATGGCGTCATTATCGTCAAAATGGCGGGAAACTCAGCATGCGATCACGTGTTCTCTAAAATAATTAATTCTAGTTTGATTAAAAAAAATTATAACTAAAAATTAGAAATTATTAAAAAATAATAGAAAATATTAAATACAAGCTTTTAAAAACAAATTACTTATAAAAAATTCAATTTTAACTAAAAAGTAAAAAATAAAAATAAAAAAAAAACATTTTAAAAATACGCTTTTCAAGAATCACAAATGGGAAAAAAGCGTGTAAAAATACACTAAAAAGTATTAAATAAATTAATTTACTTCCTTGAAATTACTTTTATACAGTTCATTGCAATAATTAAGAGAAAATTTTACAACAATTTAAAAAGAAAAGTGTGGGTGCTAATTTTAGTAAATCCAATTCAGCGCCAACACTTTTCTTTTTAAATTGTTGTAAAATTTTCTCTTAATTATTGCAGTGAACTGTATAAAAGTAATTTCAAGGAAGTAAATTAATTTATTTAATACTTTTTAGTGTATTTTACACGCTTTTTTTCCATTTGTGATTCTTGAAAAGCGTGTTTATAAAATGTTTTTTTTCAAATTTTTTTACAGTAAAAGTAACTCATTTTTTTCATTTAACCAGTTTTGTTAAGATTAAAGTATCTACTGATGTTAATATTAAGTTCTATTTTAGAAAATGAATGATGCTAATTCTTGTTATATTTTTTAAATGTATTTGATTAATTTTATATTAGTAATAAACATTATGATTCTATGAAAGTTGGTTATCGTAATTTAAATTTTCTGAAAATTTGCGATTGAATCTAATGATGTGACAGCAATAATTATATGTAATGATGTATAAAAACTTAGAATTAATTTAAACAAATAATTACAATCAACATATAATAGAGATTGATGTATATTAATATTCAATTCACTTTTTCTTATTCTCACCCTGGTGAAAAAAATCGGGTGATTTATCACCTAATTAGTTTTAACAGGGCAGTGATATATAACTGAACTCATGTCTTTTTGTATCTCAGTACGTCAAAGATCAGTATAAGGCAATTTGTGAATCAATATCCTAGTGGATGAAATCAGTTGGACTTAAATTGAGTAATAATTAACAATATTCTCATGAATTTACACGAAAAGTTCCAACATATAAATAGAAGTGCATTTTTAGTTCTGTATCTTGTAACTGATACATCTAAGAAAAAGGTATAGGCATATGAATTTTGTATTCAGTGTATAAGAAATAAAATTTAAATATTGATTAGTTATAAATTTGAGTTACTTTTACTGTAAAAATGCAATAATGAATGTGATAAATTATCAGTACAAAGCGGATCGTGTCTTATTATCTCTTGGACTGTTAACATTATTCAATGTGTAAAATTATTTCTTGACTAAAAATTAAATTAATTATTCTTTAAAGTATTATTGTATTTTGAGATAGATCATGTTTGAATTATGAAAGAAATAAATCAAATAATTTTCCGAATCTTTTCAGTTAAATAAACAAAGGATATTTTAGTTACCAATCATAATTTTCAAGAAATTCAATAACATTTAATTTTTTTCTTATAAAAAAATCCATTTTGAATCTTATAAGAAAAGAATTTTACATATAGTTGCCTGTCACCATATGTTATTAGAAATATTAGCAGTATTATATAACCTTGAACTATGAAATAAACAAAAAATTTTTTTGATTCAGTTAAGTATATTTTTCATGTGCTACGGTGGCACATGATTTGTTAAAAAAATCTCAAGGTTTGGTTCACTCTAAATCTTTCAGAAGATATTTTTTAATGTATTTCAATATTTGAAAAGTATACAATTATTTCTATGAATGTTTGCCAAGGGACATCTGCAATCGATTTTTACAAGTTGACATTGAAATAAGTAAATGCAGCTAAAAGTAACATTTTTCATTATTTTTAATTACTTTTTTATTTTTTCCAATGGATCGCCCAGGATGTCCACTCTGACATTTTTAGGCCATATTTATAAATATATTACCTACTTCGATGATTTTCTTGGACATGGGGTCATGGTTTGAAACCTTGAAAAGTGGTATCTAAGTACTTTAAATGACTTTAGCTCAGCGAATGGCAACATTAGCACTGTTAAATTAATTTTTTCTCAAAATTTAGAATATTTTAAAGAAAAAAGTTATTCAGTAATAAATTCCTAAAACACAACTCAAATGAGTAATTTAAGCTTAAAATCAGTCAAAAATGTCAAAAATATAGTTTTTGCCCAACTTTGAAGCTTTGTAGCTCTAAAAATATGTACTAAAGGAATCTAAAAAAATTCTAAGTGGTTCATAATATGGAAAAAAAACATTTTACCAATTTTCAGCAAAAAAAAATTTTTTGTCCTTTGATTTGACAGAGAATGGGCGATATATATATATATATATATATATATATATATATATATTTATATATACATATAAGAAATTCCAATATGTTTTGGTCATTTTCTGATTAAAAAATTTGTCAAAAAAATGACTAATAAATGATATGGCCATTTTTGAATGATTTATTTTCTACTAGGATTTGAATAGTTGAAGTAACATCGGAGAAAAAAATATAAGCACATGTTTGTCTTCCTTGTGGCACCATCATCGTGAAAATAAATTTTACATTCGCGGAAAATTTTGCATTTCACAACGATTTTCTCACTTATGCCTCTATTATCAAACGATAGAAAAGGGTCGACTTGACCATCAATTATTTAGGCTCGTATTTAAGCATAAGTGCAGCATGGATCTTAAGGTGGCTTAAGCGATTTTTTCTAAAAAAGTGAAACTATCCAAAATTTGTATTAAAATATTCTTTATATCGTAATATTTCGATATTTATTTTGAAAAATAGAGGTAAACGAACTATTTTTAAAGAAAAAGGTGTTTTAATAATTGTAATTAATACATGTGCTCTTATGGGACTGAATCATAAATTAGGTTTTACGCTAATATAAAAAAGTACAAGTTAAAATAAAAATTATACACTTATAGTTTGTTTCACGGAGATCATTTTTCAAGAAGAAAAAAAGGACTTGACGAAGAAATACAAGAGAAAATAAATCTAAAAGAATGCGAAATAGAATTTGCTACACATAATGGCAGCTTCTGCGCATGCGCGTCAGATACAGACGCCATACGTAAAGCTAACGTGCATTCAGAGTGCTCGAAACCAACAAAACAGCAGGGACGTACCATAGTAAAACTTGTAATGAGAAGCAAAACAAAAAATTTTTTTTCTTTTTTATTACTTTTGATTACTTAAAATTGTTTTCTTATCATAAGAAATAATCAATAATACTATTTAATTAGTTATAATAGCTCTATCAATAAAAACATTTTGATGTCGCAGACAGGGCCCCGCTTGATACGGCACCAAGCGCTTGAGCCACCTTAAGGGTTGAAATTTCGGGGTGAAATTGTAAAAAAATTAGATAATTGTTGGTCATTTTCTTATCGCTGCCAATGTAAAGTATGAAATTATTAAACTTATACAGTCCTAAAAAATATTGGCATTAGGGCAGATAAGGGCTAAATTAATTGAAGCTTCGATAAAGTTGCTAATAATTTTTAGCTTAAGTTTGTGATTTTTTCATTAATCTAATAAAGATTAACACATTATTAATAATGAAAAAAGTCGTTAGTTTAAATGGCATAAGTGCTAGGTGAAGTTTTCATGTTTAAAAATATTTTTAAAAATGTAAAAAAAATTTTGAAAAATTATCGATTTTTTCATTTGGGGGCTATTTATTAATTACGTAACGACGATTTTGGCGGTTTTCAACCCCCCTCATGTAAGGACACATAAGATTTTTCGGGTTCTCCCTACCATCTTTTACGTAAGGATTTATTTCGTTTTTTTCAATGTTATCAGGAAACGATCTTATACATTAATACTCATAGTCCAGTCAAATTAGTTCATTTTTATCGATTTTTTCTGCAAAACTTGCTACAGGTCTGTTTTTTGCAGAAATATATTGTAAATAATATGTATGATAAGAATATTGATCTTCGCCATCTCAAAAAGTTATGGAAAAATCTACTTTTTTTTCTTTTTTCCTCTGTAATTGCGCTGCTTTTGACTTTAGAGGAAAATTTTTTCAACAAAAGTTGTTCAGAAATAAATTTTTTTCAAGATTATGAGTGTACAATTTCTATAATTTTTAAATTTTTTCGAAAATTGGAGTTTTTCTGAGAGAATGTGTAATTTTCCAAGTTAAAGTTAAAGACATATTTTATTCTGAATTTGATAAAACTTCGGGAAAAGAAAGATTTTCTATAGTCATTAATTGTCCTCCAAGCCGATCTGTTTCGTCCCGTAAGAAGAGCAACAATTAATTTGTTTATTAAAAAAAGTCGAAATATCAATTGATGCCAAGTCAACAATAATTATTGCAAATATGTCAAACTTCTTGAGTATGTAATGGTAGGATACCTTTATCATAACCGATTATAAAAATTTGAATTTTTTATTTTTTTGCACTATTTCTTAGCGTTTTTAAGATTTTACAATTTTAATTCTTAATAAATAAATTCATATATTTCAGCCAATTTTTGATATTTATCAATTTTATAAAATGGAAAAGAAAGGTCTTTTTAAGGCATTTAATTTGGATTGTTTAAAAGTTTTATCGTCTAAAAGTCTAATCGTAGAAATGAAAAGAGTAACATGGCTTTTACTTTGATTAACAATTGCGCCATTGTTTTTAAACATTTTGACTTGTTTCAAAGTTTAATAGCCAGTTTATAATATAAATTATTTATTGGTAAAACGGCATTAATGCATACAAAATGGTTCTTATATATATATTATTGTTTGTAAATTTTTTTACGCATTACATTGGGTGCGAATATCAGGTGACAGAGTATATAAAAGGACAGCACGCATGCGCACGGTGGTATCTTTTTCTTCACGCAAGAAGAGAAAACAATTTTTAAAAGTTAAAATTGATATTGCATATGAAAATTAACAATATCTCTGGTAATTATGGTCAGATTTACATGTTTCTTTTTTTAATTTAGGGTGGTGCGTAAAAATAATAATAACTTTGATATCAGCTTTGGAAAATTCTGTATACATTTTTTATAAATAATGATGATTGTAAATAAAAAATCTTTTTGAATTATTTGCAAAATTATAAGTTTTGGTCAAGAAATTGGAAGAATATTTGTAATATAATATTAATAGTTTTTTATCAACTCTAGAATTGTAAGTTTAATTAAACATACATATATAATAAACTCTACAATGTATTTTATTATAATTATATCTTTTTGGGTAACTTTTCAATATTTGAAATTTTTTATAAATTATTAACGTACAAAAGTACAACATTCTTTTGTTACAAACCAATATTAACTTTATAAAATTAAGTACCTAATATTTACAAACGTATAAACATAATAATACTGATTGCATAATTTTAAAAATATTACTATATTTATCATTCATTTTATTATTATAAATTTCTTTATTCTAAAAATATATTTCCATATAAAATAAATTATCAAATAAATAACATTTTATAAGATTATATTTGCATACTTACTTAATATTTAGATTAATGAAGAAATGATTATAATATATAATTAATTCATAATTTTTTTTTATTATTACATATTAGGTACTTAATTTTATGAACTCTATGCTGGTTTCTTTAAAACAAAAGAGTGTTTTACTTTAAACAATAAAAAGTAACCAAAAAAAATATAATTTACAATAAAATACATTATCGGGTTCATTATATATGTATGTTTAATTAGACTTACAATCCTAGAATTGATAAAAAAACTATTAATATCATATTAAGAATATTCTTTCAATCTCTTGACCAAAACTTATAATTTTGACCGTACGCATGCGCGCTGTCCATTTATATACTCTATTACCTGATATTCGCACTCAATGTAATGCGTAAAAAAATTCACAAACGATGATATATATAAGAACCACTTTGTATACAATAATGCCGTTCTATCAATAAATAATTTATATCATAAACTGACTATTAAACTTTGAAACAAGTCAGAATGTTTAAAAACAATGGCGCAATTGTTAATCAAAGTAAAAGCCGTGTTACTCTTTTCATTTCTACGATTAGACTTTTAGACGATAAAACTTTTAAACAATCCAAATTAAAGGCCTTGAAAAAACCTTTCTTTTCCATTTTATAAAATTGATAAATATTAAAAATTGGCTGAAATATATGAATTTATTTATAAGAATTCAAATTGTAAAATCTTAAAAACGCTAAAAAATAGAGCAAAAAAATAAAAAATTCAAATTTTTATAATCGGTTATGATGAAGGTATCTTACCATTACATACTCAAGAAGTTTGACATATTTGCAATAATTATTGTTGACTTGGCATCAATTTGATATTTCGACTTTTTTTTAATAAACAAATTAATTGTTGCTCTTCTTACGGGCTGAAACAGATCGGCTTGGAGGATGGTTAAAGACAATAGAAAATCTTTCTTCTCCCGATATTTCATCGAATTTAGAATAAAATATGTCTTTAACTTTAACTTGAAAAATTACACATTTTCTTGGAAAAACTTCATTTTCCGAGAAAATTTAAAAATTTTAGAAAATTGTTTATAATCTTGAAGAAAATTTAATTCTGAACAACTTTTGTAAAAAAAATTTTTCTCTAAAGTCAAAAGCAGCGCAGTTACAGTAAAAAAAAGAAAAAAAAAGTCGATTTCTTAATCTTCATTTGTTTATAAACATTTTTCCACAACTTTTTGAGATGGCGCAAATCGATATTCTTATTATACATATTATCTACAATATATTTCTGTAAAAAACAGACCTGAAGCACGTTTTGCTGAAAAAAATTCTAATTTGACTGGACTATCACCATTTAACATTCATTAAAGATTATTTAAAAAAAAAAATAATTATTCAATATTATTATTAGATTCACATTATGACTATAGTATTATTATAATATTATTCATAGCCTTTGGAAAATTATAATCAAAAATAAGATTTCAAATAATCTTAAATTAAAAAAAACAAATAGTCAAAATACTACGAACGAATTATATTTTTCATAAAATAATTAATGACTAGATTCAAAACAATCCTAAATAAAATAATTTAAATAGAAAAAGTTATATCAGTTTAGATCATTAATTATTGTCAATGATTGTAGTTTGAAAAAAATTATATACTATCATGAATTAAAAATATTTAAATATTTTAATAATATTATTGCGTGATATTATAAATAGAATCTTTTGTAAAAGAGTAAAATTCAATAATTGCAGTAATAAACGAGAAAAAAAAATGCATCATAATTTATATTTTCAAACTTTTAAAAGTGTTTTAAAATTGAAAAAATTTAAATAAAATTGTATTTTAGAAATAAAAAAATAGAGTTCATAGTTTCTTCATTCGAAGACGCACATTTATACTTAAAAAATATTACGTAAGAACAGCTTTTACCTTCACTCTCTCTTAGATAAGGTCATGTAGAGTGTTTTTACCCCCCCCCCTTCCTCTCAAGACCCTTACGTAAATAATGAATGGCCCCTTATGCTATTTTGCATGTATATAGAAAATGGTATTATGAGCCCCTATAACAAAAAGCATAAGTGCCGCAAAGGGCTTTCACGTTCAATTTCAGATATTAAGTTTTATTACAATAACCCTTGCTTTCAAAAAATTTGTTAATAAAATCACCATTTTCTCACGTATGCCATTTAGTATATATATATATATATATATATATATAATGGTATTATAAGCTCCTATAATAAAATGCATGAATGCCGCAAATTAAATTTTATATATTCTAAAAGAAAAACTATTTTTAAGTGATTGATTATAGCTCCTTTGCTATCAGACTTAAAAACTTGCAATTCATCACAATTATAGCAAATTTTATGTAGAATATAAGAGCAATTTTTTGAAAACGATTAGATTTCTTCGTATGCACACTGTTAAAAAAAGCATGAATTTTAATGTATTTTTCAGCGCCATTCATACATGAATTTTAATGTACTTGGAATTGAAAGCTCATTTTATATATTTTTGCATTAATATTCATGTTATTTACTACAAATTTTGCTGTATAATAAACATGGATTTCCAACGACGTACATAAATATCGCATTAATGTATACATATTGAATTTCTAATGTATCAGTACATGAAATATAATTTATAAATGCTTCAATTTTTATGTTACTTTTTATGTTAACTGTTTGAAAAATCAAGCACAATCGAAAAAAATTCTAGTAAAATACGTTTTTACAAATTTAATACGGGTGGACATTTTTTTAATGCAAATTGCATTAAATTTCATGTTTGATTACTAAAAATTTCCAGTTGTTTCGTTTTTAGTAAATTTAATGTGAATATGACATTTTCAATGTGAAATACGTTAAATTTTAAGCAAAACATCTGGAAATTTTCAGCAAATTGGTTTTTCATTTAAAATTTAATGCAGATCAAAATTTTAATGTAATGTACATTATATTTCGGGTTTGAATGCAAAAAATTTCCAGCACTTTCGTTTTTAGTAAATTTAATGTGAATATGACATTTTCAATGTGAAATACGTTAAATTTTAAGCAAAATATCTGGAAATTTTCAGCAGATTGTTTTTTATTCAAAATTTAATGTGGATTAAGATTTTTAATGCAATGTGCATTATATTTCGGGCACGATTAAAGAAAATTTCCAGCAGTTTCGTTTTTAGTAAATTTAATGTGAATATGACATTTTTAATGTGGAATGCCTTAAATAGAATCTCAAAAAATTTTCAATTTGTTTTCATTCAAAATTTAATGCAGATACAGATTTTTAATATAATGTACATTATAATACGGGCGCAATTGCAATTAATTTCCAATTTTTTTATTTTTAGTAAATTTAATGTGAATATGGCATTTTTAATACGAAATACATTAAATTTCAAGCAGAACATCAAGAGATTTCTTGCAATTTTTTTATCATCCAAAATTGAATGCAGATCTAAATTTTTAATACAAAGTGCAATAAACTTTAATTTCAATTGCAAAAAATTTCCAACAGTTTCGTTTTTAATACATTAAATGCAAACACAAAATTTCAATGCGAAGTACATTAAATTTAAGCAAATTATAAAATTTTCAGCAAATTTGTTCTTAGTGAAAATTTAATGCAGATCAAGATTTTTAATATAGAATGCATTAAATTTCAAACTAAATTGTAAAAAATTTCATTCAGTTTCGTTTTTAGTAAATTTAATGCAAATTGAAATTTTTTAATGTAAATGCATGAAATTTAAAGTTAGATTGCAAAAAATTGCTTGAGCTTCTTGATTATGCCGATAGAAGGACGCGCATTGATGCGCGTTTTGTCCCTAAGGGGTGGAAAGAGACCTTACTTACTATATAAGCCGGGTGTTTTGTGTGGGCACACATGCGCAGTGGCTGTCTTATTACCATATAAATGCGACATTATAAGTAAATTTGAATGTATTGTATGCGGAAATGTATTGATATATAAGTGTGTTATAAAAAAATATATTCAAGTATCATGTAAATAAAAATCTATTCAGTGTTCCTTAGTTACAATGTATAAATATACTATAGAAAAAATGTAACAAAAAAGGATCAAAACAACAAATACTTAAGAAAAAATAATGAAATAAGAAATTATCTTAATCCCATTACTATCAAATTAACAAAACTTTAATATATTTTCTGAGAAAATATTAGGCATATTGCACAAAATGTTAAGTACATACATTAAAAAATAGCGGGTGTGAATTGCTGGAAATTTTATGCAATTTTATATGAATATTCAAGCTTGTACGTTAATTTAAGTTTAGGAAAGCTCATCCGAATTTTATACATTTTTACTTTAAATTTAAAGCACTTTAACATTAAATTTCATGTAGGTACACTAAAATGTGAATATGCGAATCACTAGAAATTCTATGTAGTTCTGCATGAAATTTTATTCATTTTACATGAATATTTAAGCAAGTGCATAAAATTAAGCTTGGATAAAGTCACCTGAAATTTAATATATTTTTACATAAAAATTTAAGCACATTGTACAAAATTTCATGTGAGTACATGAAAAACTAAAGGGCGGAAGTTGCTGAAAATTCTATTCAGATCTACATGAAATTTTATTTATTCTACAATGATATTCAAGCTAGTGCATTAAATTCGCCCAGCGAAAATTGCTTAAAATTTTATGCAATCGTGCATTAAATTTAGAGCAGGATCAGTATAAAAATTATGTATTTACATGATTTGTATTTCATGTGCTCCGATAAAATTTTGCTTCCAGCACTTTTACATGAATTTTCATGCATGTATTGTTGACAGTGCATGAATAAATTAAATTTATGTAGCCTTCGAAGCCGTTTTTAGATGTGATAAACAACATTTTTATGTTTCATTGATGTTTTTGGCCATCAAAATAAATTGTTAATAATAATCTAAAGACACCATTTTAAATGCCTTGTTTTAAACATTTATTATATACTTTAATAAAATAAAAAAATTGTTTTTTAGTTAATAAAAAATTAACTTGAAGGCGCGTGGTGAAATTCTGCAATTTATAATTTAATTGCAATTTTTAATTTTTTCAATAACTAAGACTTCGTTATCGATTCTTTAATAAACGTTATTTAAAACTAAAGGAAAAACCTAACAAATCCCGTATTTAGATTATAAATTTAGCGGATTTACAGGTATTAAAACTTGCGTCGAGAATATTTGTTTGTTGCTCGTAAAAATCAAATGTAACCTCCGAAGCCTCCATGGAACGAAAACGATTGAATTTTTTTGTATATTTCCAGATTCTTCAGCCGCAAACTGCGCACGGTAAAAATTATTTAAGAAAAAACACGTTTAGGATATTTTTGTGGCCCCCGTGGCAACTTAGTGGCTGGAATTTTGCACAGAGGCATTTTTCAACATACTCCATTGAATAAGCAGCGAGCCGTAAAGATCCCATCCAGAGCCGATTAGACCCTTTTATCTCGCTATAGCCTATTTTACTTTTAGTTAAGTTTTGTGTGGGAGAAGGGGGTCTGGCGATTCTCCCCTAATTTTAGTATGTTATTGTATTTAACAAAGATAATTTTTGCAAATTTTCATCTCTTAAGCGTCCCCTGGACCTAAGAAAACGCAATTAATATGTCAAAAACGGCCCATTTCGCCCTATTTTCGCAGGTCGATATCTTCAAGACCTGTGAGCCGATTTTAATTCAACAGGTGTCATTTTTTTGTCTTTGCTTCAAGTTTTTATAAAAAAAGTTTTAGAACCCTAAGTATAAAGGCCCATAATCAACGAAAATAGATCCTAATAGAAGCGCAGAACCCCAAGGCGCTTTGAAGCTATAAATATGTCGATGGTACCCCGACCAAGCGCGGCGTTTACGTCACTTTCAGTAGGTAAATGATAACGACCGATCGGTAACTGAGCCGCAATTATCATTGCTATTTATTCCGAGTATATTTGGAAACTGTAATGTAGTTAAAAATATATGATAAAACCCTATACAATTATTTTTAAAAAAATTAAAAGAATGAAATAGTTAAAAACAATTGAAGTTAAACTCAAACTGTTTTCTTAAACTCCGAAGGGCGAATAATTTATATATAATATTTTTTTTGTAATGTGTGTAATTAGCAATGGCGTAATGGATAAGTCGCTCACCCGACAATCCTTTTGACGTCGGTTAAAATCTCGTTTAGATTTTTTTTTCTTCTGCAAGTGTTAAAAAAATATTATAGTATATTAATAAAATCAAAAGTATTAGAAACCTAAATTTTGGTGAAATTAAATTTTTTTTAATATTCAATTTTATTAATAGACTATAATTTTTTTAATGCATACAGTTTACAAAGTAAAAAAAATAAAATTTAAAGAATTTTTAAGATAAATAATCTGTAAGTAAAATTTAGTTTCTAATAACATCTACTTTAAAATTTCACGAAGAGAATGTTTAATTTTCAATTTCAACATTTTATTTTAAATAATTAAAAGGACTATTATTTATATTACTAATATTGACTGTCTATAATAATTATAAAAACGTATAAATGTGCTAAAATATTCTTTGTTAAATAATTTAATTGTGTTCAATAAAAATTGTATATCCTTATTAAGGACTTGTAGATATTAAATATTGATGCTCATGAAAAATGGCTTATTTTATACTTATTTTAAATGAAAAAAAATGTCTAATATTATATCGCAAAATTATTATTTTGAAACATATATTCGACTTTTCGCAGATTTTGAAAAGTATAAAAGTGAATTTGATGATAAGAAAGATATTTCGAATGTATTTTAGTGAATTCTCATATTTTTTAACAAGTTCAATTTCGAAGTTTTGGCCATTTTTCAAAAATTCTTAATTCTTTTTATTTTGTTTGGATGAAAAAAATATTTTTGTTAAAGAAATAATAAAAATTTTTATTTAAAAATTTTTTTTATATAATAAGCTAGAAAGAAACTGAATTAATAAAGTTAGCAAATTAGAATTTCAAATTAATGTTTTCAGCTGAAACAGTGAATTTTAATTGTATTTGTAAAAAATAATATTTACAATAAATATTAATATTAATTTTATTTTCGTTGAAAATGCATTTTATTATTTTTAATTTTTTTTACATGTTATTTAATTAAATTATCAAATTTCTAAAACTAACTTGTAGATTATTGTTCATATTAAAATAATCAATAATGAACCCTGGTAGAAAATTAAGGATAAAGATATGCTTGGATAACTAACTGTTGGCTATATCTCGTCGCTACGCAGTCGCGATAAGTGACCGATATATACACGATAATAAAGACTACAGAATTGATATAAAATATAATCACTAAAATAATTAAAATTTTTTTCTTCTGATTTGAAATAAATTATAAATATTATTCATCATATGAATTGTAATAATATTCATTATTACAATTCATATGAGTTGTAAATAATTTTCAATTAAAATCATTTATAGAAAGCGAATCTGTATATATACATGCTGCCCGCGATGGCGCCCGTTTGTACAATCGTACAATATATCCTATAGTTGTGAATACTTAATGTTAGCTGCGCGCGCATCACTCGAAGCTTCGTCTTCTATAAGCATCTATCTTCATCACTATATGTGCAGGTTAGATTGACATAACTTAACTTTAAAATTATTAAAGATACATATATTGTTATTGTAATAGCGTTAACATTTTCTGTTCTTTATTGTATAACTTAAATTTATTTGCGAACGTACACAGTATGATTATGAATGAAATTAATGAGTGCGAAGTGCGAGTGAGCGAGTGCATATGGAAACTTAGTGTGAGAGAATACACTGTAAAAAAAATATCGAGAAATCACGTCGTTGGTCGACGATTTCAATGCGACCATGCACCGTCGATGTTATTTAACATCGTTGAAGCGCGACATCTAACTGATTTAACCTAAAAATCTTGTATTCAGTTTACGTGAAATCACGCAAAGCACGTTACTCTTTCTCACTAACTGTGTTCCCATATGCGTGCTCACTCGCACTTTGTAATATGCTATTTATGAATATAGTATAATTCAACATTGACCATATTCTCCCGATACCATCGCGATGATTCGTTAAGTGTAATGAAGGTTCATAGCGATATCTAAAAGCATATGATCGCGACTGCCCATAAAATACGGGATGATATACTGAAAATATGCTCAACTTTTTACCAGGGAAGCTAACGTTTTAATAAAATACGTATTTATTCAATTTGTATATTGATTCACCTTGATACTTTAGAAGATTATTGCAATAACACACATACATGCATACATAAATATATATGTATATATATATATATATATATATATATATATATATATATATATATATATATATATATATATATACTGATCGCATTTACACTATTTACTAGCATAATTCTGATAAATAATAAATATGTGAACATATGTAAATGATGTTTATATTATAAAAAATTATATTTCAAATTTTAAGATTTCTAATACACAAGTAGTAGTATTTGTATATATAGTATTTACATTTGTGGAAATGAAACTCTTTTGTTTTAATTGGCGACATTGGGTTTAGTTGTTAACAGAGCAGTTAAGAAGTGTTTGTATACGTATAATAAATAATCTTTGTAGTAAAAATAGTTTTTTAAAGTTTGCAATGCCGAAAAAAACGCGTGTGCTTTTCAACAGTGTCTCTGTTGAATCTCTTTCGTTTCACAGATTTCCTGTGAAACATCCTCAATTTTAAGGAGATTTTCATAATTGTTTTTTGATAAAAATAGAACATAACCTGTTTGCGATCGGTTTAAGTACAATATAAAGGTAGTCGTAACTATAAAATAATCGTAAAGTATTATTATTTACTAATTATTTATTCATCATAAATATTTTTTGCTAAATATAGTAAAATAATACATTTGTTAAAGCTCTTAAAATTAAGACTACGAAAAAGTAAAAAAGATTTTATTAAAATTACTTCGAAAATATGTTTTGGCCTTTAAATAAGGGAATTCGTCGATGAATATTTTTTTGGTTTTTTTAATTTTTTGAGCTGTTACTCTGAGTGAAATTGTAAACTGATTTGACCACCGTATTTATAATGTAACATTTTCCTAAGATTATTAAAAAGTCGAAAAAAAATAAAAAAAAATTGATGAGCGACGTTTACGTCACGTACGTAGGTAACAGGATAAATATATTTATAAGATATTTAAAAACTAAAACACTAAGCATTATTTAACGATGAATGAAATGGAATATTTATGTGATTGAGCAGATATACTATTTATTGTATTTTTAGTGGATCGACAAATTGTTAATATAAATATCAATTCCCCAAATGAAAAGCATGAGAAATAAAACTGAATAAAGACTCTCTTTTTGCTTTCTCATAGAAAAAGCATTGTATCAGTAAAAAAAAATTTTTTCTATTTTTTCATTAATTTGTACATATTTAGACTCAGGGAGTCGAAAAAAGTGGTTTCCAGAAAATGTCTGTGTGTGTGTGTGTATTCAGTACGCCAATAAGATCTCGAGAACTACTCGATGGATTAACTTCAAATTTTGCATGCAATTCATTTTTTTGTCTAACTGGGGGGGAAGCTATTGAAAATTGATCTTCTTAGCTCAGTTTTTTTTTAGAGCCATTTTAAGAATTTTAAAAAAATTTAATTTTTCATTTTTTTGATATTTTACGTAAACTACTCGAAGAATTTTCTTGAAAATTTGTATGAACATTATTTGCGACTGCCAAAAAAAGAAAAACTTTTACAAACTGATTTTTTTAGCAAACTTTTAATTTTAAAGCTTTTTGAAAATTTTGAAAAAAAAATTTTTTTTTCATTTATTTTTTATTTTACGACAGCCATTTGAGAGATTTGCTTCTAAATTTGTATGCAAGTTATTCGCTATTGTCTAAAGAAAACAAGCTTTGGAACACTTATTTTCTTAGCGTAGTTTTAATTTTAGAGCATTTGAATATTTTGGAAAAAATCTCTATTTTTCATTTTTTTTCTATTACACAAAAACCATTCGATAGATTTGCTCGAAAATTTTTATGGAAATCATTTGCAATGGCCTAAATAAAACAAGCTTTGAAAAACTTATTTTCTCAGTGCAGTTTTAATTTTAGAGCATTTTGAAAATTTTGAATAAAATTTTTCTAATTTTTTTTTTATTTTACGTAAACTACTCGATGAAGTAGCTTCAAATTATGTATGGGAATTATTTATGATTGTCAAAATAAAATGAACTTTTGAAAACTAATTTTCTTCAAGTTTCTTAGCGCACATTTAATTTTAGAGCATTTTGAAAATTTTGAAAAAATTTTTTATTTTTAATTTCTTTTCTATTGCACAAAAATCACTCGATAAACTTGCTCAAAAATTTTTATGCAAATTATTCACTATTATCTAAATAAATCAAGCTTTGGAAAACTTATTTTCTTAGCGCAGTTTTAATTTTAGAGCATTTTGAAAATTTTGGAAAAAATGTTCATATTTCATTTTTTTTCTATTACACAAAAGCCATTCGATAGATTTGCTCAAAAGTTTTCATACAAATTATTTGTTATTGCCTAATTAAAGCAAGCTTGGAAAAACTTATTTTCTTAGCGCAGTTTTAATTTTAGAGCATTTTGTAAATTTTGAATAGAATTTCACTTATTTTTTGGTATTTTACGTAAACTACTCGATGAAGTAGCTTAAAATTATGTATAGAAATTATTTACGATTGCCTAAATGAAATGAACTTTTGAAAACTGGTTTTCTTAGCGTAGTTGTAACGTTAAAGCGTTTTGAAAATTTTAAAACAATGTTTATTTTTCAATTATTTGGTATTTTTTGTAAACTATTCAATGAAAATGTTCAAAAATTTGTATGCAAGTTATTGGTTATAGTGTTAAGAAGACAAGCTTGGGAAAATTAATTTTATAAACGCATTTTTAATTTTAGAGCATCATAAAATCACATTATGCAAATGGCAAAAGTAAGAAAGAGTAAAATTCATATAGTTTTCGTAGGTATTAAGACAGCCTTCAATACAGAGGATAGGGACATTTATATTAAAATCGTATTTAAAAAAATAAAATCAAAATACTCTAACTCAATGCGCTCTATGAGAAAGCATTGCGCCAAAGCACTTGGCAGCGTTTTTTTCTTTGAATTTGATTTTTGTAAACAAAAACTTAATTATTACGAAATTTGTTTTAATTCTTAAGGGGATCTATAATACCGATATTGCAGTTTTTCAAATTTTTCATTCTTAATTCAAATTTTTTTGAAATATCTTTATATTATAGCCTTCTATTTTAATTAATAAAAAGCACAATATAGAGATATTCGCAAAATTTTAAAATAAATATTAAAAATTCGAGAAACTGCAATGTCGTTAACTATGTATTAAACATATACCTTATTACATCACCTTAAGAGGCGGTCGGAACCAAATCGGTGACTTGCTGTATATATCAAGTCAGCATTTTTCGCTTTACGATAATATTTTGTATATTTTTATGGCTTAAACTATTTCAAATTATTCTTTGTATACATGACTAGAGGAAATGACTATATTTTTACCATATGAATAAGTAAATTAATTATTATAAGCATTTATTACAAATATCAAACTGACTTGACATATACCGCATGCAAAAAACTGTCGTGTCGATTGTTAGGTGGCATTTTTCGCTTTATAACAATATTTTGGATATTTTTATGGCTTTAACTATTTTAAATTATTCTTTATATACATGACTAGAGGAAATGACTATATTTTTACCATATTAATAAATGAATAAATTATTATAAGCATTTATTACAAGCACCGAACTAAGTCACCGATTTGGTTCCGACCGCCTCTTAAAATAAAAACTAAACTATATTTTTTTTAATTGTTTTCCATTACGATATTCCATATGATATTTTCTTAAATGTTTATTTTTCAAATAATATTTCAATAAAAACATAAATAATTTTTTGTTTTTATTATGTTTTTCTCAAATGAAATTCTTATTATTAAAATTAATAAAAGTTATAAAGTTTTTTGAATATATATATAATTTCCTAATACTCCAATAATTTTTTTGCTAAAATTAAAAAGGCAATCTATTGCATATTTATAAGTATTTATAGTTCAAAGAAATGGTTGAAGGTCATTAATTCTGATGAACTGTACAGGTTATGCGATAACAATATAAGTTGCAAAAAATTACAAGGGAAACGGGTATGTAGCCAGCATTTTTTATAATCTGATTTCGTTCATACTTCTATGAGAAAATTATTAAAACCAGATACAATTTCACAAGCAAGTTTCAGGAATTCTGTATGCACAGTCATGAAACAAATTCAATTATATATGCTCATGATTATTTTGATAACAATATAATTTTATCCTTAGAATCTGGTATAGCCACTATATAAATAATGATGCAAATGATCCAGATATACAATCGAATAATACAATCGAATTAAATAATATTAGGCTGATTCCATTTAGATTCATGCAGGCCATCACGGAACGAATTTTTTTTTTGGCTGGAAACTATGTAAATGTGTTCTAATACTCAAGAGAAGATATGGAGACCCCGAAATACGGCTTAAAAAAATGTTTTCACGACGCTGTAGCCTATTTTTGTTAAAATGAAAGGTGAAAAAATTAAAATGGACCTCCGTATTCAAAATACTCAATCTCCGTCAATTTTTCACTTTTAGAGTCGAATTTTTTTTTTCAAATATGAGGAATACAGTCTAGTTTTAAATAGTGTTTCGATATTTTTAATGCAATTTTCTCAAAAAGTATATATTTTATTTTTTTTTAAAATTTTTATATGTTTTTATACGTAAAAAATGCTAACTTTTAGAATAGGTGAAAATATGCTATTTTGCCTTATTTTTTTTAAACAGGTTTTCGAACGTTTTATTTATATTTTCCATTTTGAAGCATAGATACTATGGCACATCGTGCCATTTTTTCAGCTACTTCGCCTTCTTACGATTTGTTTATGCTTTTCTTTATTAACAGGGGGTCGAGTATATCTGTCCTTTTTTAATCAAAGAACTGATTTTTTCACAAAAATTAATAATTGTAGCAAAAAATAAGAAGAAAGCCCCATCTCGTATAATAAAAAGCAAGATTCTCTTTTATGAGAAAAAATTATTTTTATCGCTTCGTTTTTAAGAAAACCTTGAAAAACTGAATTGTCCATCCTAACCTCTATTTTTTAAGTTTTTCAAGGCTTTCTTCAAAAAGAATCGATAAAAATAATTTTTTTTCGTCAAAGAAAATCTTGCTTTTTATTATACGAGATGGGGCTATCTCCTTATTTTTTGCTACAATTATTAGTTTTTGCAAAAAAATTAATTCTTTGATTAGAAAAGGGCAGAGATATACGACCTGCTCTTAATGTAATAAAAATAATAACAAAAATCTTTGAAATAAACCTTCGACCAAGTTTTTGGATCAATTAGAACCAAAGTTATAAAGATTGTAAGTTTATGAAAATAGATGAATTTTTAAAATTTTTTTCAATTATAGAATATCAAGACCATGTACTCTTCCAATAATTATGCTCTTTCACTATTCGTTCGCTGTTTTATTTATAAGTATATTTCTTAGTGTTTGCAAAAACCTTCAGAATGAGTCATTGCTCAACTTTTTTGATCAATTATAACAGAAGTTATAGCAATTTTACTTTTAGAAATGTGTTAAAAAATGAATAATCATTTATTCAGTTTGAATTTCGCGCCTGCGGGTGAAATTCAGTTTGAAAGTCGTTGGTGCATGCCGCCGCTAGGTAGCAAAGTCGCGTTCCGAGAACATTTATTAGCAATCTAGCGCATCGCAGTAGATAAGAGATCGAATTGAAAAACAAATCGTCTTTTATGCTTTTATAATCTTTTTTTTCGCTTTATTAAAAGATTTTGAGTTAATTACAATGGCATCATCAATGGCCAAGATAAAGTGCAAGGACTTAGAAAAAAGGCACACGAAAGCTATGTAATATTCCTCTAAAAATCCATTCCGAGAATTGGGCAATATAGCGGAGTCTTTGCAGCGCTTGTATCCAAAGATTTTGATATCTAGAGAAAATGAAATTTGCGTGGCATGTTATAAATTATTCTTAGAAAAAGTGAAGAATGCTACACCCTCTTCATCTAATTCTAGCAGTCAACAATCTTCAGAAGAAATTAATGACGGCGAAATTGTGGTGCATGAGCTTAACGAAACCGCAAATAATTTGAATTTGAAGATTTCACCTATCAAGATGTCTTAAACTCGAAAAAAAAAGCAAATGAATGATGCGTTTGATTCTCAAGTAGCTAGTAAGATAATGAAATTTTTTTATATGACGGATTTACCTGAATTGAGTGGAAGCATTGAATGTAAGACATATGATAAATGGCTCGAAAATATTTAAATTGCCTTAAAAAATTGTTCAAGTTTTTCCGAAGAAGTCCGACTATTAACCCTTATATCGACTGATTTTTCCAAAAAATATTTATTATCAGCTCTGCCAGGCGCAATTACATACACGATTGATCAAGCACGCTCACTGGTGAATAATGATGATTTCTATAAAAAGCTTGAGAATTATAGTGGTAAATTAAATCAAATATATTTTCATCTTTATTTTGCTCTAAGGATGATATAAAATGTATACTAGAAGGCTGTAAAAAATGCCCAATGGGAGAAACTATTGATTTAGAAATGATTTCCTTGACGGAAGAAGATCTTTATGAAAAAATAAGTTGCAGTATTTGAGAAAAATCAGATTTACTTAATAAAACTAGTACCATTGAAAACTTCTTGATACAATTGAGAAAATATGCTCTCACCGTGGTACTCATAAAATGATTAAAGAAATTGAATGTGTTGCTATTCGAGAGGCAAAAAATTTAATAAAAAAAAGCCAGTTCCAATTAGTCATTCACATAGACTTTGCCGGAAACTGGGCAGTCTTATTATAAAATGAAGTACAAAGCTATTACTGGAGCAAAAATCAAATATCCATATTTACATCAGTATACTATTTTGAAAATGATTCGACGGTCAGTTATGTCGATACGAAACATGATTCTTCTCATGCTTTTATGGCTATAAATTCAATTATAGAGAATATAAAGCAAAAACACACTCTGCAAGAGTTAGAAGAAATCATAATCATTTCGGATGGAGTCGCCAGTCATTTAAAAAATAGATACCAATTTTACGAGTTTAGAAATTCGACAGGGAAAAGAAAATGGTTATTTTCTGCAACTAGTCATGGAAAAGATGCATATGATGAAAAAGGAGGTATAGTTCAACATTAAGCCACAGTGCACAATTTGTCCAAGCAAAATGCAGAATTTATTGGAAATGCAGAGGATTTCGCAACTCATGTGTCACTGTACACTACATTCATCAACTTTCTCCTATTAAAAAAAGAAGAACCAAAAGTTTTCCGACAAACGAAAAAAGTTGAATGGTAAGAGAAAGCAAAAAAATTCAAGAGAATATAAAAAATTCACTGCTGGAAAGCTGAACAAAATTTTGTGTTTACTTCTAGAACTTCATTGCATGAATGGGAAAATATGAATTTATAAATTCCAACTGAATAAATAATTATTTATTTTTGAACACATTTTCAAAATTAAAATTGCTATAACTTTTGTTCTAATTGATCAAAAAAGTTGAGCAATGACTCATTCTGAAGGTTTTTGCAAACACTAAGAAATATACTTATAAATAAAACAGCGAACGAATAGTGAAAGAGCATAATTATTGGAAGAGTACATGGTCTTGATATTCTATAATTGAAAAAAATTTTAAAAATTCATCTATTTTCATAAACTTACAATCTTTATAACTTTGGTTCTAATTGATCCAAAAACTTGGTCGAAGGTTTATTTCAAAGATTTTTGCTAATATTTTTATTAAATTAATAAAGAAAAGCATAAACGAATCGTAAGAAGACGAAGTAGCTGAAAAAATGGCACGATTTGCCATAGTATCAATGCTTTAAAATGGAAAATATAAAAAAACATTCGAAAACCTGTTTAAAAAAAATAAGACAAAATAGCATCTTCTCACCTATCCTTAAAGTTAGCATTTTTTACGCATAAAAACATAAAAATTAAAAAAAAAAAAAAAATATATACTTTTTGAGAAAATTGCATTAAAAACAATCGTTTTTTCTAGATTTTTCATTAATTACTCGGAGGGATCAACTCCATTGCAAAAACCGAAGCAGTATTTAAAACTAGACTGTATTTCTCGTATTTGAAATAAAATCGTTCCGAAAAGTCAAAAATTGACGGAGATAAAGCATTTGGAATACGGAGGTCCATTTTCATTTTTTCACCTTTCATTTTAACATTTTACACAAAATAGGCTATAGCGTCGTGAAAAAATTTTTTTAAGCTGTATTTTGGGATCTCATCTTCTCTTGAGTATTAAAACACATTCTCTTAGTTTAAAAACAAAAAAATTCGATCCGTGACGGCCTGCATGAATCTGAATGGAATCAACCATTAATATTTCCTCTGTACAATCAGATTCAGTAACGGGAAATAACGATTTATTATCTTATTCAGCAAATCAGCAACCTGCAATTAAATTTTAAAAACGGGAAAAACGCGCTCCATTTATTGTAACTAGTTTAAATAAATTCAAATGTAAAAACGAAAAATTAGTCTGTGAAAATAAAACTTCTAAATAAAAATTATTAAGATTGGAAAGACGTGAAAGGCTCTAGAGACCGGAAACTTGCAAAAGAAGGATTAGTTAATCAAGCTTCAAAACACCTTAATGATGGCGTAACTTCGTTCTTTCAAATGCAATTAAATCATGTTAAAGACCATAAGTGGGAAGGGGATGAAAAGCAATTTGCTTTAGGCCTCTACTATAAATCACCAAAAGCTTATTAATTCTTACGGGACTCTAAAAAATTTTCATTGCCATCTATTATTTTAATTTGCAAATGGTTTAACGTGTTCAATTCGAGACCGAGTAAAAACGAGCAGCTTTTTAATCAATTAAAAATAAAATTAAAATATAAAACTGATTTTGAAAATGAAACCGTGTTAATGTGGGACGAAATGAGTATAAAATCTGATTAAATCAAGATAAAATTGAAAAGTTTTTTGGTTAGATGAGGTCTCGGTCAGGAGATAATGACAATCCTACTATAATGCAATTTCATAGAAATTTTCAGTACGCGTTAATGATTACGCTGCTTGTACCGTCTGTTGGAACAAACTGCAAACCTGATGATGCGCGATTATTAATTTCAAATTTCGATGAATGTGATAATGGAGACACAGTTAAAGAAAAACATGATGTAAAAGCCGCTGTAACAAACAAAAGAATTGAGAAATGATTTATCATTAATAATGCCGATTTAATAATTTATGATGACCAGCAACCTCGAATAATAAAATAAGAAGAAGTGCAAGAATCTAACTTTCGAAAATGCTCAAAATATATGTTGCTGGTTATCTTGCGTTTAAATGTTTAAAAAAGTTTGAATATGCTCAATGCGAAACCGATTTCATCAATCACGAGAAAACATTGAATACAGTATCAGATTTACTTTTGTTATGGAAAGCTTATCCTTCTTCAGAAGGGCAATCTTATGAAAACTTAAAAGCACCATCAGAATGTTTCTTTTCAGTAATTTGAACTATTTATAATATTTATGAAAAAGAATTCTTAAAGTCATCTCATTTGTCTGATTTAGCAGAATTTCTACTTTTAATAATAAAAAAACAAGTAATAGAAAATCACAGTCACTTTTTCAGTAATGACGCGTGTTTGGAACGTCGAGATTAAATTATTAAATGTTTTATTAAAATAAATATTTTTAATCAACTTAAATGGATAACAAAAGATTTTAGAGGCCGGAAAATCAACAAGCGATTTGCTTCGGAAACTGCATGCAAATGTAATAAAAAATTGTTAAAACTTGATTGTTAATCGCGTTATGTAAACTTCATGTATTAGCTTTTTATTTTAGTTTAAATAATTGAATTTTTTTCAGTAATATTCAGTTTTTAACATTTTTGCGGGACAAACACAAATACACATAAGAAATATTCATAATAATCATAGCTTTTGCTATTTCATATTATTGTAAGATATGTTCGGAGAATGTTCAATTATTATGATTATTTTGATACACATATTTAAACAAAGATTTAATATAAAGACATTTTGATTAAACTGTATATTTATTATATAAAACTAACATATTAATAAATTCATATATAAAGAATCACTTTTAAATCTTTGCTTGGATATGCGTATCCCCGGAGGAGGAAGAGGCAAGTAAGTTGGAATCTGTGGTCCGAGTTTATAATCGTGAATTGAATATTTGGTTTATATACTTAAGTCGTAACTGCTTAGTCGTACTTGCAGTATTTATTGTGGGTGCAACGTGGACAAGTGCGATTCAAGTATATCTTGATTCTCAAGTTGCGATTATAAATTCAGGCCTTGGAAGAAAGCCGGCAGACTCCCGTGGTTGCATAGGGCTACAGACGATGGTGATTACGGTTTTATTTGAATTTAATATATAAAAAGAATAAAATATATTTATATAATTTTAACACGTCTTTAAATTACATAATGTTATTGTTTTCTTATCATATGATTATTTTCAAGTTAAACAAAAAAAACCAACGAGCCCATAGGAACTGAAAACATTTTACAATCTTGTTTTTATACAGTACAGACTTCCTTCGACAGTACCCCTAGCGTGGTGTGGAAAGCTGTCAGGTTATTTTAATTAAAAATCCAATGTTTCAATTATTCTATACAAATATTGTTATTTTAGAGCCTTAGTCTGACAATGAGTAAGGCATACTAAAAATAAATACAATATTTTTTACTTTTAAAAATAGTAGAAATTAGTTTTGTTCGATGTTCACTTCTTGTACATAATAATATATATTTTCAGCGAATTTGAGTAATATGCATGCTAATCACATTAAAATACAATAATACACAAATACTTTTGACTAATATCTAATTTTTTCATAATCTATTAAGAACATTAATTCATTTACGTGAATTATGTTGGTAAATAAAACTATATAAATGCAATCGATATTAAACGTGTCCGTAATATGTATGTATATATATATATATATATGGAACATTTCACATCAAGCGGGTCACCATCACAGCCAGAATTGGTTTTGACCCATTGAGACGTATGAGGTCTCAAAATGTTCGTCTCAGAAAAGACTTTCGAAATCCGTGAGGCACTTTTCAAAAATTTTAAATCGCGGACCTAATATGACGGTTAAAAGCTGGAGAAAACTCAAGTAAACGACACAAAAATGTTGTACAGATTAATATTCGCAACTAACCGGATCATTTTTAGACTCAAATTATAGCTGAGAGATGCCTCTTGAAAGCTGATGAGGTTGGATGAAAAAATCCAAAATGGTAGATCCAAGACGGCGGACCGGATTTGAAAAATTCATTCCATCAAAAACCTCTATATACCGATTTTGATATGAATTTGTTGAATTTTTCAAATTCGGTCCACCGTCTTGGATCCGCCATTTTGTATTTTGCAAATCTTACTTCAGATCCGTAGTCAGCGATCCCAGAAACCCCTATATACCGATTTTGGTATGAATTAGTTGAATTTTTTAAATTCGGTCCACCATGTTGGATCCGTCATTTTGTATTTTGCAAATCTTACTTCAGATTCGTAGTTAGCGACCCCAGAAACCTCTATATACCGATTTTGGTATAAATTGGTTGAATTTTTCAAATTCGGTCCACCATCTTGGATCCACCATTTTGTATTTTGCAAATCTTACTTCAGATTCGTAGTCAGCGACCCCGAAAACCCCCATACATCAAATTTGGTCCAAATCGGTTGATATTTTGAAAATTGACATTTTTCATCTGATTTAAGCCGCCATTTTGATTTTCACTACGCGATTAGTCCTATCTTTTAAAGAAATATAATATGTCAGGGATTTTAGAGTATCACAATTAGGCCTTAAGGGGCTTATGCTAAAAAGTATAATTATTTGTGGAAAAAAAATTTATTTTAATGTTTTTTAGTTAAGACGCTATTTGTTATGGTTGACGAGCGAACTTATTGGTTACTTTTCTCACTGCAGGCTTACTCTCCAATAGTCGTTTTTAGACTAATTGGTGATTAAAACTTTGAGTGCGTATTTCCATATGCATTCTTCTTTTCATCCTTATAAGGATATTTTATAAAAGATTTGTTCACATACTTTTTTCCGTCTTTCTTATTTTGATATTTTCAAGTCATGTCTTCTCCTTCTAAAAAAAGACATACCCACACAGCATGAAAGATTACTGCAAGGTTGCTGCAAGGTTTCATGAAAGTTTTGAAACTTCGCAGCAACCTTTCATGAAAGATTGTAGCAACATTTATATGTCCGCGCTAGAACTCGGTTGAAATATTTCTAAAAACCTCGCAGCAACCTTTCATGAAAACCTCGCAGCAACATTTCAAGAAACCTTGCAGCAATCTTTCATGAAAGGTTTCTTGTAATATTTTATGAAATTTTTTCCAAATTTTGCCGCGAACAACGCTCATACCTTTCCGTATGGTTTCCTGCAATATTTTGTAAAATATTTCTTAAATCTTGCCAAAAGCTTGCTGCAGTAATATTTAATAGTAGGCAGGATTTTCTATCCTTGTGTGATAAAGTTTTTCTTATTTGCTTAAGTATCAATCGTTGTATCTATAAATTACTAGTTGAGTGCAATAGTATTATTATCAATATTTGTGCACAAGAAGAAAAAATTCCTCAGCATCGTTTTTGAGAAAAGTAGAGAATATTGAAATAAAAGGTTTTGTTTCTAATATTTATGCGTTCTTTACTTTTTTCAATAACAATTCGATGGATTTTTTTACCCTACGCATAAATATTTATAATAATAGCATACTTATTGCGCTCAACTTCCCGTTTACAATACAACTACAGCAACAAATACTTGAGTAAATAACAGGAAACCAAATATAAGACAAGAACAGCGAATCTGGACTGCTCTTAGAATCTTTTATAAAAACTTGCGGAATTATTGCTGAAACTGCTTATGAAAGGTTTGCTGCAATTTCATTTTGAAATTATTCATGAAACTTTGCTAATACTTTTTGTGAAACGCTTTTCTGGAATATTTCATAAAGATTGCCAAAAATATGGTAACAACCATTGGCGAAATGTACATAGCAATATTTTTTGTGATATCTTAGAAATCTTGTCAAAAACCTTGCAGAAATCTTACTGCAACTTTTAACAAAAGACACCTTTTCGTAAAATGTTTCTAAAATCTTGCACGAACCTTGCTGCAACCTTTCATCAAAGGTCTCTTGCGATATTTTGTAAAATGTTCCCCAAATCTTGCTAGTAACCTCACTGAAACCTTTCATGAAAGGTTTCTTGCAATATTTCATAAAATGTTTCTAAAATCTTGAAGGAACCTCGCTGCAATCGTTCATGAAAGGTTACTTGCAATATTCCATGAAAAGTTCCCCAAATCTTGCAGAAACCTCGCTGCAACCTTTCGTGAAAGGTTTCTTGCAATATTTTATAAAATGTTTCTAAAATCTTGCAGAAAGCTCGCTGCAATCTTTCGTAGAAAGTTCGATGCAATATTCCATCAAAATGTTGTCTAAATCTTGCTAGAAATCCCGCTGAAACATGTAATAAAAGTTTTCTTGCAATATTTCATGAAATGTTTTTAAAGTCTTACAGAAACCGCGCTGCAACCTTTCATGAAAGGTTTCTTGCAATATTTCATGAAATATTTCTAAAATCTTGCAGAAAACTTGCTGCAACCTTCCATGAAAGGTTCCGTGCAATATTCCATGAAATGTTTTCTAAATTTTGCTGAAAACCTCGCTGAAACATGTCGTGAAAGTTTTCGTCCAATATTTCATCAAATGTTTCTAAAATCTTGCAGAAACCTCGCTGCAACCTTTCGTGTAAGTTTTCTTGCAATATTTCATGAAATGTCTCTAAAATCTTACAGAAACCTCGCTGCAACCTTTCATGAAAGGTTTCTTGCAATATTTTATGAAATATTTCTAAAATCTTGCAGAAACCTCGCTGCAACCTTTCATGAAAGGTTACTTGCAATATTCCATGAAATAATTTCTAAATCGTGCTGAAAACCTCGCTGCAACCTTTCGTGAAAGTTTTTTTGCAATATTTCATGAAATATTTCTGAAATCTTACAGAAACCTCGCTGCAATCTTTCATGAAAGGTTTCTTGCGAAATTTCATGAAATATTTCTAAAATCTTGCAGAAACCTTGCTGCAACCTTTCATGAAAGGTTCCTTGCAATATTTTATAAAATGTTTTCTAAATTTTGCTGGAAACCTCTATGCAATCTTTCATAAAAGGTTTCTTGCAATATTTCATGAAATATTCCTAAAATCTTTCAGAAACCTCGCTGCAACCTTTCATGAAAGGTTTCTTGCAATATTCTATGAAATGTTTTCTAAATCTTGCTGGAAACCTCGCTGAAACATGTCATGAAAGTTTTCTTGCAATATTTCATGAATTGTTTCTAAAATCTTGCAGAAACTTCGCTGCAACCTTTCATGAAAGGTTTCTTGCTATATTTCATGAAATGTTTTAGAAAACCTTGCAGAAACCTCGCTGCAACCTTTCATGAAATGTTCCTTGCAATATTGCTTGAATTATTTTCTGTAACCTTGTAGCAAGTTTGCAGCAATATCACACTGAAATGTTTCATGAAACCTCTTAGCAATGTTAAGACAAGATTGCTGCAATCTTGTGACAATATTTCAGCACAATATTTCAGTGAAAGTTTCACTGCAATATTTCATGCTGTGTGGGTAGAAATAGGTGTGCAAATCCATTCAACCTTACAGGACACATCGGTATGGATCTAAGGAAGATCCCGAATGATATGAATAAAAAATTTCCTGATTTATCCGATACTTCAGTAGTTTGTAAATCTTGCAGAATATTGCATACCAAAAAAAGTTATTCTTCAGATAACGATTCTGTTTTAGTCGACGAAAATGATGATAATATGAGTATAAGTTCTGAAAATGATCTTGAAGATTCTACATTTTCTGATGAGAAGGAAGTTACATCAGATGAACTTATAGAGATGTTAAATGGTATTAGGGATAAATTTAATAGTCTACCTAATAATGATCCTTTTCGTGTGAGTATTCTTACGGTTGCTCCTGATTCGTGGAGCATTCGTAAAGTTTCCAAGGTATTCTGCAATTCATATAGAATGGCACGCAAAGCTAAAATGTTAAAAGCTTCTCGAGGAATTTTGGCTTCTCCAATAAAATCATCAGATAAAGCTTTACTTTTTCTTCTTCTAATCGTGAAGAGAGTTCCGCTGTAGCCTTGCATTTTTGGGTGTGTAGTTAATTTTAAATGTATTTTTTTTTATTTCCCAAAATATTAATTTTTTTTATTTTTTCTCAAGTCTTAATTTTTTTTCCTTACGTATTTTTTTCATTATTTTTTTTAACACTCAGTTCCTACGCTTTATACGAAGCTTCGCTTCTTTCGGGCGTCCCTAGACGGCACTGTTGTTTTTTTGTCCTTCAAGTAGTAAAAATGTTAAAATAATTTGAATACTGTAATTTTTGTATGATAAGATTTATTAATTAGTTTTATGTACAAAGTTTTAACATACAATAATAGAATCATTCATAAATTTGTATGTTCATCAGAAGTACATTCAGTAATTTGTACACCACTATTCTCATTTTTATATTGTACCAAAATAACTATTGGTTGATGGTAACTAAAATATGATGAAAACGTTTTCAATTCTATTCTTATAGAATTACAATTCACACGATTTATTAACAATTGACAGAAAGCGGGATATATGAAACAGCACATCGCAACGCATATAAGAGAAAGAGATAGAAAGCGATGACTGATATGAGTGAGAGAGAGACAGAAGGCCACGCACACTGTGTTAGGAAGAGGTGGGGATGGGAGGCAGTGTGCACGTACTGACTGGCACGATATGTATATACACGCGCGCCGCAACTGCCACTCTGTATACCTATATATATCGTGTAACGCTTTTAAAATCTGACGCTTAGCACGGATAGAGAGGCCACGCGGCGAGCGCCCAGAACGTCCGTATAAAAGCTTCGCTTCAAAAAAGATTATTGCTTGATGATATCAAGAACTTGCATATTCAATTTAAGGAAAAGTTATCCGAAAATCCAATTGGATTAACCAAATTTGCAGAGCTCAGACTAAAACGGTGTGTCCTAGCAGGCTCCACAGGAACACATACTGTATGCGTAGGCACAATTCATCAAAATTTCAAAGCAATGATTGATGCGATTAATTTGGGAAAACTATCAAACAATACCCTCAAAGTCTATAAAGATTATATAAATTATGTTTTATACAGAGCTCCTACAAAACTATGTTGCTTAAATGAGTGCAAATCATGTCCAAAATTTACAAAGTTTTCAAATTATATCGAAAAAATGTTAGACGATGAACATATTGATCAAGTGATATTCAGCACATGGCAATCTACAGACAGATGCACTCTTATAAATCAGTGTTTGTCTAATGAAAATTTTATTTACACATTATGCACGAAATTGAAGGAACTAATACCCCATCACTTTATCTCTGAAGACCAATCCAAATTCATTTCTGAAATGAAAAACAATATTTCAGACAAAGAGGTTGTGGTGCAATTAGATTTTGCTGAGAACTATGCTTTTGTTGCTCAAGATGCTGCACAAGCATTCCATTTTAATAATGATCAAAGTACAATCTTTCCAACTGTTGTTTATTACAAGTCAGGCAAAGAAGTGAAACATTTTAGTACTGTGGCAATGTCCAATTGTAATACGCATGATGCAACTGCAGTGTATATAATGCAACAAAAGCTCATTCCTGAAATAAAATTTTTTTTCTACACTAAGAATGATCACGATCAAGCTGGTAAATATTTTTCACAAATATTCAACAACTGTCAAGCATTAAAAAAAAATTCAAATGGGACATGCATTTATTCCACAGTCAGATGGTCGACTGACAGTGAAACGATTTTCTAACGCTACCGAATCATTGAGTGAAATGTACTATAACTCCTTTTCAGTGGGAATAAGGCACACTAAAAGTCTCTTATCAAAAAGGACTAGTCTATAATATAACCAATACATTTGATAACTACAACCTCATAGAGCCTTGCCTTAATCGGCTGGGTCGCTTAGTCCTTGCCTTGATCGGCTGGGTCGCTTAGTTCTCGCCTTCATCGGCTGGGTCGCTTAGTTCTTGCCTTAATAAATTATTTTCATCGCTTCGTTTTTAAGAAAACTTTGAAAAACTAAATTTTCCATCCTAACCTCTATTTTTCAAGTTTTTCAAGGTTTCCTTCGAAACTAATTGATAAAAATAATTTTTCCTCATCAAAGGAAATATTGATTTTTATGATACAAGATGGGGCATTCTTTTTAATTCTCGCTCAAATTATTAGTTTTTGTAAAAAAATCAATTCTTTGATTAGGAAAGGACAGATATACTCGACCTCCTCTTAATTAAGTTATTTTTTGGCTCATATGTACTTTTCTGATGTCCAAATATTTAATTCTAAAAAAATATTTTAAAATATTTATTAGAAAGACATTTCAAAATAACAAGATTTCATTTTCAACATCAATATTTAATATCAACAAGTCCTTAGTAAGAATATACAATTTTTATTTTACATAATTAAATTATTTGATAAAGAATATTTTAGCACTTTTATACGTTTTCATAATTATTATAGACAATCAAAATTAGTAAGATACATAATAGTCTTTCTAATTATTTAAAATAAAATGTTAAAATTGAAAATTGAACATTCTCTTCGTAAGATTTTATAGTAAAAGATATTAGAAACTAAATTTTACGCCTAAATTATTTATTTTAACAATTTTTTAAATTTTATCTTGTTCACTTTGCGAATCGTATGCATTTAAAAAAAATTGTAGTCTATTAATGAAATTAAATATTAAAAAAAATTAAATTCACAAAAATTAAAATTTTTAATACTTTTGATTTTATGAATACAGTATGATATTTTTTTAACACTTACAAAAGAAAAAAAAATCTGAACGGGATTTGAATCGACATCAAAAGGATTGTTGCGCGAGCGGCTTATCTATGTTACATATAAATTGTTCATCCTTTAGGGTTTAAGAATAGCAGTTTAAGTTAAACTTAAATTATTTTCATTATTTCATTCTCTTAATTTTTTAAAAAAATAATTATATAGGGTTCGATCATATTTTTTTAACTTTATTATAGTTTCCAAATATACTCGGAGTAAATAGCAATGATAGCTGCCGCTCAGTTACCGAACGGTCGTTATCACTTACCTACTGAAAGCGACGTTAACTTCGCGCTTAGTCGCAGTATCAACTAAATATTTATAGTTTCAAAGCGCCTTGGGGTTCTGCACTTCTATTAGGATCAATTTTCGTTACCTAAAATCCGTTCCCTAGATTCTGAGATACAGCTGTTTAAATGTAGCCATTTTTACAAAAGTAGCTTTTTTCCACATTTTCAAACTAGCACAGGTTATTTCTACCTGCTTAAAAGTACACAAAAATTTAACTGAAAGTAGTTTTTGACATATAAAACAACACCTTTTTGGAAATTTTCTTGTCCGGAACCTCTATCTAGTTCATTTGAACCTCTGAAAATTGCATTTTCTGCTCCTTAATTAAGAGGAGGTCACGTATCTCTGTCCTTTTCTAATAAAAAAAATGATTTTTTTACAAAAACTAATAACTTTAGCAAAAAATGAAGAGAAAGCCGCATCTCGTATCAAAAAAAGCAATATTTTCTTTGACAAGAAAGAATTAATTTTATTGCTTCGTTTTCAAGAAAACCTTGAAAAACTTAAATCATAGAGGTTAGGGTGGACAATTTGGTTTTTCAAGGTTTTCTTGAGAACGAAGCAATAAAATTAATTTTTTCTTATCAAAGAAAATAATGCTTTTTCTGATACAAGAAGCGGCTTTCTCTTTATTTTTTGCTAAAGTTATTAGTTGTTGTAAAAAAAACATTTCTTTGATTAGAAAAGGACAGAGATACGTGACCTCCTCTTAAACCAATTTAACTAGCTGTTGTGGTTCTTGCTCTTCATTTTAAAAGCATTGAGATATTTTTCAATTAATGATTTCTAAAATGAGCTACTATAGCCACTAATTTAAGCTTTGCTCAATCTCTTTAGCTGTTTTAGAACCAGACTTATGACAATTTTAAGATTTTCCTAAATTCAAAGTTTCAAACCTGTGAATACCTAAATCGTTGATTTTCAAATTTGACCTTCAAAGTGAAATAGTCGAAGTTCTAGAGTGAAAAAAGGTTTTTCCGGAAAATTAAAATAAATATCTTTGCTTTATTAGTGTAATAGTTAAAGCAGCTTCCTGTTAATATTTTTATTCTCTACGTTTTAAAGCTCGAAAAAAAACCCTCTTAAGAGGAGGTCACGTATCTCTGTCCTTTTCTAATAAAAAAATTGAGTTTTTTACACGAACTAACAACTTTAGCAAAAAATGAAGAGAAAGCCGCATCTCGTAATAAAAAAAACAATATTTTCTTTGATAAGAAAGAATTAATTTTATTGCTTCGTTTTCAAGAAAACCTTGAAAAACTTAAATCATAGAGGTTAGGGTGGACAATTTGGTTTTTCAAGGTTTTCTTGAAAACGAAGCAATAAAATTAATTCTTTCTTATCAAAGAAAATATTGCTTTTTTTATTACGAGATGCGGCTTTCTCTTCATTTTTTGCTAAAGTTGTTAGTTCGTGTAAAAAACTCAATTTTTTGATTAGAAAAGGACAGAGATACGTGACCTCCTGTTAAGGTGGCTCCAGCGATTTTCGATAAAAAATAGGATGTTTAGTAAAAAAAATACTATGAAAAGTAGAAGTCATTACGATTTCAAAGCAATTTTGAAAATATAAGGTCAACACCCAAATTTGAGAGAAAAAAATTATTGAAATCTAGAAATTTAACACGTGCTCTTATGGCAAAAATAGCATTTATGCTTATAACTCATTAATAAAATTATATTTTTTTATGAACCAAACATGAAATTGTAGATTTTTTTATTACAAATTTAAATAAATTAAGAATACGTCATGTCATCAGTGAAATAAAAAAGATATTTGAAAAATTGATGAAAATTTATATGATTACAACGCTGTCGGGTGTGAATTGGCAATATTTGTTGTCAACCAATAAAATTTAATACAAATTATAAATATAGGAATTGATTGAAAATATTTTTTTTTTAATTTAACTAAAAGAAAAAAATTTATTTTGTCCTTTTTGTCGGGGCCCTAGCTTGATACGGCACCAAACGCTGGAGCCACCTTAAAAGCCTGAAAAAGGCATTTTTGACTTTTATTTCAAACTGTCATACTTAGAATTCCTTAGCAATGAATTTAACTAATAAATATTCTTTGTTTTTATAATTTCAATATTATTTGTTATTTACAAAAAGTTTTTTCAAGAGGTGGGGTACCTAGATATGGGCCATTAGGCCAAAATCAGATGAGACGGAATAGAGCGGCGTAATAGAAGCGATGTCATAGAAACAGTCAATCAGAGTTACTCTACGAATTTTGGCGCGTATACTACACATGTTGTATACTATAATATCACGTAATATCATTAATTATGTACGTAATATTTTCGCAATGCTTTTCATTTAATAATGCTATGTCTTCTTTTACTTCCTTTAAAAATAATTCTTGTAATATTGTAGAATTAATTCAATGAATTATTTCTGAAAGAACCTGTATAATAACTATGTATAATAACTATATTAATTTTTAAATTATTTTCTTAATAATCCATTATATTAGTTTTTTAATTCAATTTTTTAATTATTTTTTCCATACCGTCAAATTTTATTTTCTATGTTTATATGGGACGAAATAGAAGTTATATTGCGTTGATTAGCAAGATTATAATTAAGAAATAGCATTGTTAATTTAATTATTTCTTTATGACAGAAAAAAATATTTCATTTTTACAATAAAACAGTCTCATTATAATAATGTCAAGTCATTTTTTACAATTTTTAAACATTTTTGTTTTTAGTTTGAAATTTGCGGACAAATTCGTATGCTATTTTGTAAATATCTCTGATTAGCTGTTCTATGTCGTAACTTCTATTCCGTCCAATCTGATTTCGGTATTCGGGATATGCAGAGAATAAGACTACGGTTGGAATTCATAAACCTAACTTAAACAATGTCTCAACTCAAACAAAGGTGTTACTTGAGTAATATTTAACATATCTGTTTAAATTTATAAACGTTATTCAAGCAACATCGATACTCAAGTAACACAGTTGCTTGAGTTAGGTCTATGAATTCTAACCTTTAGTATTATTAATGCATTTATTATTTATAGAAATAAGAAAAATAATAAATTTTTCTTTAAAAATTTTTTACTAATACTGCAAGATTACAGTTTTTCTACAAAACAATGCAGAACGTAAATTTTCAACGAGTGTTTAAGGTAAACGTCCTGTTCATTGACCATGTTAAGAAAATAGCCAGCCCAATAGATAGCCAGTGATGGATTTCAAGGATGCTTTATACATTTATGTATATCTATATATTATGATATCCTTTAGCCAACTTCAGAGTATACCGTAGAATTAGAGTATAAGCAGAATATATTATTCTGTAGTATATACTCTGAAGTTGGCTGTTTGATATCATATAAGCATCTTCGAAATCCATCACTGTAGATAGCCCATTTTCATATATTTTGTTTTTATTAGGCAGTTTTCTATGCAAGCTCAGAGTATGTGGCGCTGTGAGCTCTAGTGCTGTCATGTTAACACACTGCTATGTATACGTGTTACGGTGTGCGTGAAACGACGTGCAACGCGCTGCTATTAGAGAAGGGGCTTTCCCCACTACTTTCAAAAGTCAAACACACAAGTTTTACTTTATCTTGATATAACGTCATTGAATATCCACGGATAGACTCTTGAATGCACTTATACATGTTGACATCGCAAGATTGTCGTAGTGTGACCGCCATGACAGCGCTAGAGCTCAGAACGCCATCTGTTCCAAGCTTGCGTAGCAAACTGCCTAATAAAACCCGTACTAATTTGATAACTTCACAGAGCTGCTAAAGCTGCCTGAAACATTTACATTTATTGTGCACTGACGTTCAGTATTATTGTGCTTGTGAATTTTCTGTTTATATTGAATATTTCATATTCTTAGATTATTTTGATTGAATAGATCTCATTTTAGTTTTTTCTTTGTTATAAAAAATGGGTAGTCTGTTTTAATTTTCATGTATACATAGCCATACATAACAATCAATGACTTTAGTTATAAAAAAAATATTGCAGCCATGAATTATTCAAGAAACTTAGGTAGGTATATCTAGTATTTATTTATAAATTTAGTTTTTAATTTTAATTTTTATAAGATATGTTTACATGTTAAATTTTTTTTAATTTATGAATTGACTGAATAATTGAATTTCAACAAATATTGATTTAATATTAAAATAATATTTTTTTATTGACATTTAAATGTTTTTTAACATATAAATTTTTTTTTAACTATATTTATTTCTATTGATATGCTCATTTAAGAGATTTTTTTTAATTTTTGACAATATATTGCAAATTATGCAATTTTTAAAATTATAATTAAATTATTCGAGATAATGTATTGGAGAGTGTTATATGATTTCTACAGGAATTACATTCAATGTTATAGCTGAAAAAGAAGGCAACTGTAGTGTCGGAATAGTAACAAATACGAATTGTCACCGGAGTTCGTTTACAAAGAAAAAAGATTTGCATCAACTAAAAGATCAATCAGCAGATGATAATTTACTTTTAAAATACAGAGTAGAAGAGTGTCTTACTATTTTAAATGGAACAATTTATAATCATCACATATGTTTATATTTAACTTATTATAAACAATCTATTAAAAAGTGTTGTGATCCATTCAGTAATCATACGTATCCTGTTCATAAAGATCTTAGAATAATCAAATTCTAACTTTCTAAAAACACTTTTAAAAAAAAATTTAATCTAGAAAAGGAAGAAAAAACTAACGTAAATGTAGTAGATACAGATACTGGTAATAATGAAATATGATTAAGAAGTTCAGATAGAATTGCTAAACAAGAAAGAATGTCATACACCGATTCCAATTTTGGAGAAGGTTGCTCTCAGAATTTATGTATTAATAGTAGTTCCTCAGATTTTATTACACTAAGCCAAGGATAAAAAGAGTTAAATAATATTTTGACAGATATTGAAATTCCCAGTTTAGAAAGCCACCAATTTTATAAAATTAGAAGTCTAAGTGATGCCAATAATTTAGTTCACGAAGTTTGCAAAAATTTTGCTAAAAAAAGTTCAACGGCTTTTGATCTCATTATTGTGGTTTCTGAACCCCTCTCAAACTATAATTAAAGACTCTTCTATATTGAAACAGTTAATTATAAACATACAAAAAGAATTTGAAAAGTTAAAAACAATTTTTGAAAAACTATAGAAATTAGCATTATTATCGAGAGATTGAATTAAACAAAAAATATGTCATTTTTTTAACTGTAATAAGTATTTATTTAAAAAAATTAGTCGTTGCAGAGGAATGGAAGGTGAGTTTGATATCTGAAACTTAAATTTTGTTTTACTTAATTAGTTTATTAACTATAATTTTAAAATTATTTAATGATGTAGAATTTAATATCATAATTTAAAATGAGATTTATCTGCCAATTAGATGCTGTAATGTTATAAAACATTCCCCGATTGCTTAAAGAATAATTATCATTATTATTTACAAGAGATACTTATTCATTCATTTATTTATTTATCTAGAGTAATATTACATTACATCACATTCATTTTACACGCAGTAATCCTGCAGAGGAAAATACAATTTCCTGTTTGCTGATCCGGATTATAATTATACTATAATTAATAAAAAGCAGACCCAGTGATTTTCCCAAAAAAATGGGAGAGCACGAGGCCTACTTATTCTTAAAAACTAACTCAGAAATTAAAAATAACCTAATACAAGGATTTAAGTTCATAACACATAATTTGGTAGAAATTTAACAGCTATATATATATATATATACACTCGACGGACATTAATTTGTGTGGAACGTTTTTGAAATCCTCCAATGAGAATAACCGATACAACAGTATTATCTAATAGCATTGTACAATTTTAAAATCTTCCACACGAATCAATGTCCATCGAGTGTATATATATATATATAATTTCTAATAGATTAGGAATACTTAGGACTTGGATCAGCTGTTAATAAAAATAGGATCAAGCTCATGATTTAAACATTATATATAAATATTTTTAATAACCCATTCTTTTAATTTATTACATAAGGATTTTTTGTTGATATCCATAATTTTAAAATCATTAGGTAGTTGATTAAATAATTTTATTGCTTCGATGTAAAGACTCTTATTACCAACAGTTTTACATATTTTCGGTATTGCTATTAATTACTGAATTGACTGAATTTTCATATATATTTTTAAGTTCTTTATAATTGTACTTAATACTTTCAAAAGCAAATAATTGTTGTAAGTTCATAAGTTAACTTATTATACTATGGAAAAAAGCATAATAAGTCGTAATAATTAAGGTTTTTGTCAGCAAGATACTAGAAAAGATATACCGCAATTTAGCAAATTTTAAGCTAACGATTATAGTAAATATAATAAGTATTTTGAAAAAATAAGAGCCTTATGTTGTTCTTATAATTTTAAGTTGATAATTTAAAATAGATCAAGGTTTCAGGCCTGAATTCAAGCCTGAAAAAAAAGTTAAATTTAAATCTCGTTTAAATATGGTCATAATTTTTTTATTCTAATAATATTAATTAATAAAACTTGTTTTCATTTTAAGTATATATTGAGAACAATACTTTGACTCAAGAATAATTTTAAAAAACCTCACCCGATGATTTAAATTATTTGAATAAGTCAAAGAATGGATTTTTAAAATTTGAGTACTTGCCGTAGACTTTCTCAGCCAATTTTCAATCAATTGACCTCAAAATTTGCAGAGATTCTCAGTTTATATATCTTCACAAAATTACAGTTTTAGTTTGAAAAAAAAAATAATTTAAAAGGTTGGTTTAGAAAAAGTTGGTAAAAATACATATTTTTGTGAATTTCATGTAAACAATTATTTTAACATTCATTTAGACTTATCTGATCAAAATTCCAGAACTGTTATTTTGTGAAGATTTATAAACTGAAGATATCTGGAAATTTTGTGGTCAATTAGCTAAAATTTGGCTGAGAAAGTCTACGACAAGTAACAAAATTTTAAAAATCAAGTTTTCGACTACTCAAAAGAATTTAAAGCATTGGATGACGTTTTTTAAAATTGTTCATGTATCATAGTTTTATATTTAAGAGTCGACCGTATCACTCTGTCCTTGTCTAGATTTTCGTTATAATAAATAAATTAAATACCTATATACAAATGTAAAAGATGAGCGCTGTAGAGCAAAAAACGAGCCAACGATTCTATTCTATGAAAAAATATGAAATTTCCATTATTTTTCAAGTAACGTATGAAACGAAAAAAATTTAATATTTTCCGTTTTATACTTTATTTGAAAAATAATGGAAATTTCATATTTTTTCATAGAATAGAATCGTTCGCTCGTTTTTTGCTCTACAGCGCTCATCTCTTACATTTGTATATAGATATTTAATTGATTTATTATAACGAAAATTTAGATTAGACAAGGACAGAACGATACGACCGACTCTTAACATATATGGTAAAAAGAAGTTTTAATAATTAATATCATTAGAAAAAAAAATTATGACTGCATAAAATTTTTTTTTTCAGGTTTAAACTCAGTCCTGATACCCGAATCAAATATGTGCTTCAAGAAAAAAAAATTAATTGTTTTATTCATAAAATTAACAGTTTTGTATATATATCTTCATATAACACATATTTCTTCAAATTATAGACATGCACATTCAAACAATGATTGAGATACTTTATTGTGGCATGAAATGAAGTATCTCTTTCAACCTTAAAAAATTTAATTTATCTTAGTTTTTATACAAGCATTTATCATCATAAAATATATGTCACTTTTTTTATATAAAATTTGCATAATTAAATGATTTATTAATTGTTTATCTTACTAATTATCCAGATAATATAAAAACTGATACAAGAAAAACATATGCTGAAATTTCTAACAAATTACAGCAACTTATAAAAATTACTATTTAAACAATGAACACGTTTACACTTGTTCTGGGAAAAGAGATTATATACACAGTAAAAAATTTTGTGTAATTCGTCAAATTTTTTTTTGTACAAAAATTTTTGTGTTAAAATTTTACAAACATCTTTGTAAAATCAACATAAAATTTTTTGTAATTTAAAAATTTTTGTGTACTTTTAAAATCAACACAAAAATTTTTGTAGAAGTAACACACGGAGTTTGTTATTTTTACAAACATGTGTGTACTTAGTTATTCAAATAATTTCATACTTTTAATAATTATATTGGCATTACAACTCGCGCCTTTTTGCTAGCTAAAAAATGGCTGCTCAATGTAGGAAAAATATGCAGAAACCTATGGAGAATATTAAATTTTAATTGATTATTTAACTTATTATTTTAAAAAATGTAATCGTAAATGACTATAATATGCACATTTGTTAGTTGTGCCATTTTAAATCAGATTTTTAATTAGTAAAATAATCAACTAAAACTAAATATTCTCCATAGGTTTCTGCATATTTATCCTATGTCAAACGGACATGTTGTTTACATATATATATTATATATATATATATATAGATATAAACAAATGTATTTTTAGTTAGCAGAAGACACGAGTTGTAATACCAATATCAGCATTATTATTATTTTATGCAATAAGAATGCCTTAAATGCAAGATAAATTTTAGTTTGTAAATATTAATTTCTGCTAACAAGGAGTCTATGACATGTGGATCTCGGATTTTCTCCTAACTTTGAGATATTTTTTTTTTATATAAAATTATGAAAAAAGCCTTATTGTTAAGGTACAACTCTCGATTTTTGCCAAATTATCAGCAGTTCCCTATTAAAAAAAAAATGACATGAGATCTCATATGAGAATTCACATTAGATCTCACGTGATAAAATAAAAACCTTCTAGAATAATTTCTTTAAAAAAAGTATAATTATAAAAAGATGCAAGTTTTTAACAATTTAGATAAATCTGCTGATAATTTGGCAAAAATCGAGAGTAGCACCTTAGAAATAAGGCTTTTTTCATAATTTTATTTAAGGAAAATATCTCAAAGTTAAAAGAAAATCTGAGACTCAAATGTCATGGACTCCTTTTGTAACTCCAAAAATTTGTGAATTTTTTTTCTTCTTTAACGTCGCTAAATTTATGCTATTTGTGATGTTAATCAGCAACAGAGGAGCTCGTTAGTGTGTCTGTGAATAAAGCACATGTAACGTACAGAGGTGCTTCTATCAATCTGTTGCCGAGAGCGGGATTCGAACTCAGAACCCCGAAATTACGAATCCAACGCTCGACTGACTGAGCTATTCCTATGATGTACTCATATTAAAAAATGATCGGCTCTTTTCGTAATCATTCGTTTACGTTCGCCTTTAAACGATAATGTAATATTATCAAATAAGATTAGTTTGTTTATGATTTTATTGATCCACGCCAACATCCATCATTTTATCCTTTTTCTTATATCTTTTTATCTCTCTCTCTTTTTTAAATATATTAACAGAAAGAAATACGAGAAAGTCATTATTTGATATCTAATCATTATTTCAATCATTATATTTTAACACAAATAAATTTGTAAAATTTACAAATTTTATTATTCAAAATTTTGTATTATTCATGAATTTTTATGTTAAAATTTTAACTTCGAAAATTACACAAAAAAAATTTGTAAATTTTAACACAAAAAAATTTGTGTTTTATCTGTAACACTTATGTGTGTTAAAATTACAAATTTTTTTCCACTGTGTATCTGTTGTTGATGAAAATAGAAGAAAAATATTAATTCAGAAAAAGTTATTATTATACATGACTTGTATTTGAAATTTAAGGAAAAATATAAAGGGAATGAGAAGTTACCCTCATATTCTTACTT
Source organism: Anastatus disparis (assembly GCA_017163975.1). Lineage (NCBI taxonomy): Eukaryota > Metazoa > Arthropoda > Insecta > Hymenoptera > Eupelmidae > Anastatus > Anastatus disparis. Next base: position 612,678 of record JAFFSR010000323.1, read on the forward strand.
TTTTCCCTTAAAACCAGCAGAATGCATACATGCAAGTGATTCTGAGAGCAACTCTATTTGTCTCTGTGCTCAGCATGAGAATGTAGATCTTAAGAGCAGGCCGGATTCGCTGTCCTTGTCTAATTGGCATTTTTGTTATTTACTCAAGTATTAATCGGTGTATCTGCAAATTGAAGGTTATGCGCAATAGATACTATTATTACAAATATTTATGCACAAGAAAAAAAAAATCTACCGATTTGTTTTTGAGAAAAGTAAGGAACGCCGAAGTAAAAGATTATGTTTATAATATTTTCGCGTTCCTTACTTTTCTCAAAAACAAAGCGATAGATTTTTTTTTTCTTGTGCATAAATATTTGTAATAATAATATCTATTGCGCATAACCTTCAATTTGCAGATACACCGATTAATACTTGAGTAAATAACAAACAACTCAATTGTTACTCGGTCGGTATCAGGTTCTACTCCGGCCTGCCGTTAAACTATATGCTTTATCGAAAAAATTTAAATTCAGAGATTTAATGGATGGTGCTGTTACAATATCGATAGAGAAAGCCGCATGATTAAACAATGTAAAAAAAAATTAAAAACTGTCCTGGAGAATCTGGTATATTGAATTTATTTGAAGAAATCTTAGAAGGACTTCATATCGAATTCAAAGAAGAAAAAATTGAGTACCGAAATTGGGTAGAAGAAGGTAGTGCAGCTCCTCTTAACGGCAGGCCGGAGTAGAACCTGATACCGACCGAGTAACAATTGAGTTGTTTGTTATTTACTCAAGTATTAATCGGTGTATCTGCAAATTGAAGGTTATGCGCAATAGATATGATTATTACAAATATTTATGCACAAGAAAAAAAAATCTATCGCTTTGTTTTTGAGAAAAGTAAGGAACGCGAAAATATTATAAACATAATCTTTTACTTCGGCGTTCCTTACTTTTCTCAAAAACAAATCGGTAGATTTTTTTTTCTTGTGCATAAATATTTGTAATAATAATATCTATTGCGCATAACCTTCAATTTGCAGATACACCGATTAATACTTGAGTAAATAACAAAAATGCCAATTAGACAAGGACAGCGAATCCGGCCTGCTCTTAAGTTTTAAAGATGATTCACATGGTTTGAAAAAACAGGTATGCAGTGATATTAACAATTTAACTATACATCAATTTGTAGCCGATACTCAAAAAATATATCTAAATTACTGTAAAACTAACTTGGCTTTGAATTATTGAATGAAAACTACTCGTTTATAATTCAAAACTCTGTTCAAGCCCTCTATTCTAATAATAAACAGGCAACTGTGCATCCATTTGTATTTTATTATAAATCAGAGTAAACTGACGGATTATTAAATGAAAATTACTGTGTAATTAGTGACTGTAAAGATCATTTTGCTTACACAGTTAATGCTTTTACATTCAAATTAATGTCTGTAATTAAAGAAAATTTTAAATGGACCAGTAGTATTATATACTTCTCAGATGAAGTCCTTCAGCAGTACAAAAATGAGTAATAAGAAAATATTAATTTTAAATAAAAATACTTGAAATAAATTCAATTAGTATCTATCTTAAATACATATTTTTTAATTTTTGCAGAAACCATTTGATTAATATTTTTCATCATGAAGAAGACTTTGGAATTAAAGTTTTATCATATAATTTTTTTGCAACAAGCCATGGAAAATCACCATGTGATACCATAGAAAGAACTTTAAAAAGAACCGTAATGAGACCCTGTATAAGGTCCCCTCTAGAAAAACAAATTACGAATGCTAAGGAAATGTATGATTATGAAGTTGATAATATTAAAACTATAAAGTAATTAATTATGAAATATCACCTCGAAGATAAACAACAGTTACTAACTAGGAGAGTGTTCCTACTGAAAAAATCCAAGTGATTAATCACTTGATTTATCATCAGATTTATCATATGATTAATCACCTGATTTATAATGTAATTAATCAAATGATTAATTATATGACTGATTTCAGATGACTTATCGTATGATTAATCATATGGTTAGTCATGTACCCGATTTTATTATATTATTTTACACTTAGTTAATCAAGTGATTTATCATATGATTAATCATATGTCTAATTTCATATGACTGATCGTGTGATTAATCATCTGAAATTAGTCATATGATCAATCATATGATAAATCACTTGATTAATCAAGTATAAAATAATAACATAAAATCGGGTACATGACTGACCACGTGATTAATCATATGATTAGTCATCTGAAATGAGTCATATAATTAATCATCTGATTAATTAAATTATAAATCACTTGATTAATCAGGTGTAAAATCATTTCATAAAGTCAGGTGATTAATCATATGATAAATCAGATGACAAATCAAATGATAAATCAAGTGATTAATCACTTGGATTTTTTCAGTGGGGGTCACATCTCCGGATCACGGATTTTGCTCAAACTTTGGGATAAGTTTCCAGATGACAAAATATGAAAAAAGCTCAAGTTACAGTCACAAACGCTCAATATTTACATAGTATACGCAATTAAAGAAAATCACTAAAAAAGTTACTAGATTTTTAAACACTTATAGCTCTTAAACATTAATAACTATGAGCTTTTTTCAAATTGAAGCTGAGCTTAAATCCTTTTGAAATAGTAGTTATAGCTTATAAAAATATTATTTTTTGCAAAAGTTATATCGTAATAAAGATTGGACCTAAATTTTCTTTTTAAAATATTATTTAATAATAAAAGCTGAAATTAGGTCTAATCTTTAGTACGCTATAACTTTAGGATAAAATATTATTTTGATAAGCTATAACTACTGTTTGAAAGGATTCGAGCTCAGCTGTAATTCAATAAAAGTTTTGAGCTTCTAGCTATCAATGCTAAAGAACTATATGCGCTCAAAAATCTAGTAATTTTTTTAGTGATTTTCTCTGATTGCCTGTAACTAGGAAAATATTGAGCGTTTGTGACTATAACTTGAGCTTTTTCTATATTTTGTCATCTGAAAACTTATTCCGAAGTTTGAGCAAAATCCGTGATCCAGAGATGTGACACTCTCCTAGTAAGTTCATAAATTATTTAGATTAATTTATTTTCATATTTTTTTGCAGTGTTCTGTCTGGCTTACTTGAGGAGCAGAAAATGGAATTTTCAGCTGGCATTGTTTTATACATCAAAAACTACTATCAGTTAAATATTTGTACACTTTTAAGCAGATAGAAATGACTTGTGCTAGTTTGGAAATGCGGAAAAACGCGATTTTCCGAAAAATGACTACATTCAAAAAGCGGTATCTCAGAATCTAGGAAACTGATTTTAATTTACCATATCACATTTCAAAGATGATGCCAAAACCTATCAATCTCGACCTATTAGAAGGTTGGAGGTTTATTAGTGCAGATTTTGCAATCATCTAAAAATAATCTAATTTTCTAATTTTTCATCTCGCTTAATCGGTTTCCAACAATGGGACCTAATACTTGGGGTTATAAAACTTTTTTTTATAAAAACTAGAAACAATGACGAAAAAAATGATACTTGTAGAATTAAAATCGGCTCACAAGGCTTGGAGATATCAGCTTGCGAAAATAGGACAAAAAGGCCCGTTTTTTGGCATATTGATTGCGTTTTTTTTTTGGTCCAGGGGATGCTAGAGGGCTGAAAATTTAGAGATAATATTTTTTTAAGGTAAAATAACATACTAAAATTGGGGGAAAATCGCTGGTTAAATTTGTTTTCCATGTCCTCTACTAGTGTAGTTTTTTATATTTCGCTTATTATGCCCTCTGCGCGCTTAATTCGATTAAATGTCTATGCAATTTTAGATATAATCAATAAGTTATACAGCTTATTAAAAGTTCTACTTCCGCTAAACAATTTTATTTTTAACAATTTGTTTTATTAGATCGCTTGAATTATAATTTACTATTTTTTTTGGTTTTTAATTAATTTATGCTACTATAATGTTATTTTTCTTATCCGTACGGTAGCGTCCTCTATAAAAATGCAAGAAAAGATTTTTAGAACAAATAAAAAGAATTTATTATGTAATTTGCGTTTGAATCCAATAAGTATTTGAGCACCCTCTACAATATGTCTACTTACAGTCTTTTTACATAGCGATTTTTTATCTCTTTCTTTTATAATCGAGTTTTTTAGTAAAGAGGTTCTTGCATGAAAATTCTGAGACTACACAATAAAGTTTCTTATTATTTAAAATGTTCTGAATCCGATCGGATGCTTAATTTATGGGCTTGTCGTGCAAAATTTAATAAAATCAGGACTTAAAGTTTGAACTTTTTTGTACAGGCTCTAATGGAACTGTGAATAAAATATATCAAAATTGATAGTATTTGCAGCAAGCAGGGAGTGATTTTCTGAAAAATAGACAGATGAACAAATGTCTAAAAGAATGTTTCCTTTTTCAAATGATATCTAGTAAATTACTTATTGCCGTGGTAAATATTGAGATATCACACGTTAAAGTTAATAAACGTCTTTGCGACCGGATCAAGAGAAGCCATCTTTTTCGTATTACTCAACAGCGACAAGAATAGAGCGCGAATTTCGAAAGTTTTAAATTCTCATAACAAAATACAATTAATAATATTATATAAAAATATATATTATTTTATTTAAAATTATTTTATGATAAACTATTCTATTTACGCTATTTTTACATTATTTCTTTAAATTTTATTATATTATTATCAAAATATTAAAATAAAAATAAGCAAACTTAACCTAAAAGCAGAAACTGGTCACAGACGCCGTGTTACATGCATATATATATATATATATATATATATATATATATATATATATATATATATATGTATACAATGTACTACGCGATCGAATTCATGACAATTTATTTACATCCTAAGTGCGTAACGTGCAAAAAATGCAATGTTCATAGTGTATTTGAACGTAAAAAATAATTATTTAATTTTCAAAAATAAATATATATATATATAAATATCTATATTCACTTTTTTATCAACTTTGACTTCAGTTGTACTTGCAAGAAGCTCCTTAAGAGCATGACGAAGCTGCCCGCCTTCTAATAATATTTCCAATCCTAACTTATGAATAAACAATGCGTTTAATTGAGTTTTTTTACTATAAAGAAAAAATTTGTAAGATTAAACTCTAGTGCGGGCAACTAAAGAAATCCACTAAAATACTATACATAATAAGTTATAATAAAAGCTTTCAATGTATTGTATTTTAAGGTTAGGTTTGTCGAGCTTCATATCTAATTTCTAATCCAAGCTCATAAGGAAATAACAAGTCCGAATGATTTTTTATTTTAACAAAAATTATTGTATTAACATAGCTTTAGTGCGGACAAGTCATTATATTTGTTTAAATAATGAATTTAAAAACATATTGATAAAATAAAAAAAGCAAAACTTGATTGCTGCAGCTCCGACATTCCGATAAGGTGTTATTTTTACATCATTTTTATCATCAATGTTCTATCTCTCTCTCTCTTTATTTGCTTTACAGACTATCCTACGCTAGTGCCATGCTATAGTCTAATCGCGCGCGCACGTGTTTATTATGCAATGCCGTCGGAACCGTTCTGCCGCTTCCTAGACATCTGATGTTAAGAGTCGTCTGCTCGGGGATCGCATTTAATACTTAAGGGTGCAGTGAATACGACCATGTGTGTGTGTGTGCCTTGGTGTATCCTAGTGAGTATCCCCAGCTGAGCTTAACCTCAAATACATGGCAACAGGATTTGTCAGTTGTCAGGACTCCGAAAGCGGCACCGTGAACAATAATCAATAACCAGGTAGATTAGTACCTCGGTTTATTGTTTCGTGGTCCTGGTAAATGTGTGTGCGGCGTTGTAAATGCAAGGTGATGTCTCCGTTTACCTTTGTTTCTTTATATCGTATTTTAAAAGGGAGGGAAAGAGACAAAAAAAACCATAAAGTGAGATGGAAAATGTGCATATAGGCAATATTACTTGCAAGCGTGAAAACCGCGTTACAATATAGTAATATATTAGATATTTAATTACCAAAACTCATTTTTGTTTAGAAATCTAGGTTTATTTGTTTAGTATCTAAAAAATATATACGTACACACGCATACACAGCTCATCGGATTTCCAAATCTATATTTTATTGTTTTAAATAATCAAAATAAGTATATTTATTAAATTTATTTTTAGAAGTCATTTTCATTCCTAAATTTTTTGCTCTGTTTTGCAAAATGTTTAGAGGCACCCGTATAGCTCTGTCCTTGTCTAATCTAAATTATCATTATTACTAATAAATTAAATATTTTTATACAAAAGTAAAGCCAGAGCCCAATAGATTTAAAGACGAGCAAACGATTCTATTCTATGAAAAAATATAAAATTTTCATTGGTTTTCGAGTGAAGTCTGAATCGGAAAAACAGTTGAATTTGATATGTTCAGTTCAACTTTTCTTCTGTTTCAGACTTCACTCGAAAACAAATAAAAATTTTATATTTTTTCACAAAATAGAATCGTTTGCTCGTCCTTAAATATATTGGGCTCTTTCTTTACTTTTGTATAAAACTATTTAATTTAATAATGATAACGAAAATTTAGATTAGACAAGAACAGAACTATACGGCCGCCTCTTAAAAAATTTTACTCACTAATTTTTTTAATGAAAATTATTAAACAACGCTATTATTAATAATGGTATACGTTGAAAAAATTATTTACTCATATGATAAAATAGGAATCATAGATTACAACAATAATTGTTTCATTAATGATCGCAATGTCACAATAACAATAATAATGATGATAATAATAATAAAAATAGTACTAGAAAAAATTGTTAATTGTTATAATTGTTAATAATAACTATTGTAAGTTTTTAGTTAAGAAATAATAAGTATTAAAAAATACCAGAAAATTGTGAATGTGGTGACTGGTGGTGATATTGGTAGTTGTTGATTGGATGGGATTGTTGTTGGTGTTTAACAAGCAGGTGATGATGGCACATATACTTAGCCAGAAAATTGAAGACGAGATATAGCAATCGAGCGTAGTAATCTAGTTAAACACATGACGGTGTAACTTTGTATTGTAGTTGCAGTAGAAGAGCATCGGTGGTAGACAGAAGACGTAATTTCGATGGAAGAAGTGTCGAAGTATCGCGTAGACTGACGAATTCCTATAATCTTTGTTATTTTACAGCTTTTCATTAATTGTTTAAATATCAACTACATTTTGACAAGGGATGTGGTGGCACCAGCGAGACGAGCGATGGTCAGACTTAGTGTTCCATCTAGAACATTTAGCCTGTCGATCGGACGACTTTAGCTGCAGAAGATAATGATGTTGGCAAGCTCTACTGTTGGCGACTGGTGATGACTGGTTGGGAGACTGTTTAATGGGCAGGCGATATATTTTTGTTTTCAATTGCTAGACGTTTGATTTCGATTTTGGCGATGGCTGTAGTAGAAGTAGTGGTAGTAGAAGTAGTAGCAATAGTAGTAGCGGGGAGATGAACAAAGCTATGACCTGATGCTGGTACAATCTGTAAACGTCATTTATACCAATATAAGCATCAGTCTTTTTAATATATCTCTGCCACTTTTATTTTACTTATGTTGTATCACTACTTTTTAATTCCAAATATGCTAACAGTAAAACTCGAATCTCTTTTTCTGTTTTTCTATAATTAATCTATACTGTGGCTTTATAATTTTAATTACATTACAAATTTAATTTTATTAATTACAAAAAAAGATCATCAGAAAAAAAGAAATCGAGGGACTCAAAGTTTTACGTATGATACAGAATTTTAAAACGAACACTAAGTTCTTTTAATTTTACCTGCCTACTGGATTAATTAGATCAAGTCTGGAAAATGTGGCTTACTATTATTACAAATTATATATTGGTTATGAAATTACCTAGATGCATGTTTGCTCAGGGATCTTCGAGGACTAATTGACCAGGATCTAAAAAAGATATACAATCTATGTCAAATCATCAGTTTTTATGATATGACCTTTTAAGCAATTTTGACACAATGTCGAGTTGGCTTGGATCTGAAAAATTTATAAATTAAAACAAGAAATATCTTACCTTCCATAGCGGCCTACAGATTTTCTACGAGGGCTCCGAGATTTAGACCTAAAAATTTACCAAAAATACAACTCAATTTAATTCTTTCTTGTATATGACAAAATACTTTAATAATAGAATCATAAGATTACTTTCAATATTTTAACGAAATTAGAAATTATAATGATTACAATAATTTTATTAATTTAAAGTTTTTTTTTATTCTAATATCTAATTAATTTCAAAATTGATTACAAATCTATTTAATTTATATTTATCAAGGACAGGCCGAATTATCCGTCTTTTTCTAATAGTAATTTTCGTTATTTATATAAACACTATTCGTTGTAACATGAACATAATAACCACTTTACCAGATAATCATATAATAAGTAAATTTCATAATAATAATAAACTAATTTTATCGCGTAGTTATTGAGTATGATTTGACTGGGAAACTACCATTAATGTAACATATTTTTTTAATAAAATTTCCTTTGGCTTAACCTTGCTCAAAAACTACGCAAAAAATTAGTTTGTAATTGTTATAAAATTTACTTATTTTACTAATATTTAGCGAAGGCTACTATTTTATTCTTATTACAACTGATCATGTTTATATCAATGATGAAAAAAATTCTAGAGAATAAAAAAGATAACGTTCCAACTATTCTAAAAGTAGTCCTTCTTAAGTATTATTAGATGACCGATTCCATCTCCAATCATGCGGGCAGATTGCACCTATCACCTATCTGTTCGAATCACTAGAGAGAAATTTTTTATTATTCTTCTCTGAAAATAAGGGTATACATATTTTTTCGTTTTTCAATATTATCGAAAATGCATTTTTTATACATTTTGAAAAAGTAGAAAATGCGAAAGATTTTACGAATGAATAGGACGTAAAATTTTCCGCTCTTTACATTTCCGGTGTTAAAAATAAGTTTTCGCATTAAAAAAAATCGACTTAACCTTAAAATAACCCTGATGGTCAAGGCTAAGGTTAAGGTCATAATTGGACGTAAAATCTTCTGCTCTTTCTATTCCTAGAGTAAAAAATAAGAGGTTCCAATTGGAAAAAATCAATTTAATCTTAAAAGTACCCTGAAGGTCAAGGTCACTATTGAGTGTCCCCTTCGGAACCCGACAACTTCTGTTTGCAAAGTTATTTTCCTCAAATGTTTTCGTTCTCAGATTTGCAAGTGTTGGTTTTAAAACGAGACATCCTGTATGTATACATATATCCATCTATATATAATTGTGAGACCAGATTCAGTCGGCCCCCCCTAGTCGACCCCTCACTCCCCTCTATTCAGCCCCCCTCAAATAACGTTATAATTATTTCTCTTAATAGCAATTTTCAATAGTTGCGTTATTTTTTATCATGCACGGTCGGTCATTTTAATCTACCCAGCCGGATATCTCATTTCACGGTTAATTTAAGGTCAAATCGCATTTTTCTTATGGAAGCCTATATTCTGCAACCCGGATTCCGAAAGAGCGGGAAATTTTACGTTCAAAACCACATTTAAAATTTTTTTTTTTCATGGCCCTTGAATGTTAATTACAAGGGGAAACACCGAGGTCAGTCAGTCAATCCTACGACCACGTAAACTTAAACCACATTTAGGCTAGTCTTCTTGAACCCAAGGTGGACAATTAAGTCACCACTTACATGACCTTAAGCTAGCAACTAATCCGAGGGTCGGTAGCCAACCGGGTAACCATGTAGACGTTCATTTTTTGTCTTGATTGCTAGAGTTTGAGCTTTTTAAATAATAATTAAAGGTCTTTTTCCAAGATCAAAAATATACCTGTTAAAAAAAAACTGAAAAAGTCGATCTACAGTCTAGAGTTCGATTGAATAAAGCCTCAAAACGCTATTTTGTGTGATTCGCACACCATGGTGTATGAATTTAGGTGGTTCTGACACAAACGCAATATTTTTCTTTAAAAAGTAGAAGAAAAGACGAAAGTTCTCAGAGCAAGTGTTCGCTGTTGGAAAACACTTGAAAATTGGATGAAAAAGGTTCAAAAACAGTGTATTTTTTAAATTTAAAGAGCTGTGATTTGGCACCAAGGCCACTTTTGGAGCTGAAATTTAAGCTAGGCTCGTAAGTTTTATTCGCGGTCCCCGCTTGCTTTAATTTGGCTGATAATTATTACTTAGACCTACATGAATTTCAAGTCGTTTAAGGTGGTCTAATACATTGACTTTCTACCTCATCTGACCTTACATTTCTTGGCGTTAAAATTTATTCCGACAAGCAAATAAGCGCAACTTCGCACAACTGATTCATAATTGACTAGCCCCAGTGGGAAAAAGTTTTTGCCAACAGCTAAATTTCCATCCTCGTTGACCTCGGAAAATTTTTATTGTGCCAACCTGCTAGCTTTAAGACTGATAAATTTTAGTAACCGCGTGAGCTATAAAGTATTCAGATTAAACACTTGAATAAACAAATCAAGTCCGAAGATGGCAGATTATTCTCCTAATGAAAAAGTCGACATATTTTTAATTCTCGGAGAATGTAGAAACAATGCACGTCAAGCAGCAAGACTGTACGCTGCACGGTTTCCGAATAGGAGATATCCCAACCACAGAACCATAACACATCTGGTTGCCAGAGCTTGTCGAAGACATTTTCATCGGCAACGCAGGCCCGAGTGGGCGGCATCGTAAGAGGTAAGGGAACTAACGCTAATCAAGCACCCCATCGTGAGAAGAAAGGGGACTCACGCTAATAAAGCACCCAATCGTGAGAGGTAAGGGGACTCACGCCAATACGATGAGAAAGATTCTCGTGTAGTAGCGGTTCTCGTTGCTGTTCATCTTGATCCTCACAGCTCTCGAAAAATTGAAAGAGAATTGGGTGTACCGTGAAGAACAGCATTGAGAATTCTGAATAATCTTAGATATCATGCCTACCACATAGTGCTGGTCCAAGAGTTAAGACCAGTGCACTGCCAAACGCAAATAGAATTTTGCCGTTGGGGATTAGGTATTATCGGAAATGATAGAAATTATTTTAATTTTATGTTTTTCTCGGATGAATTTCAATTTTGTAGTACTGGAGCGTTGAATCGACATAACTGCCATTATTGAGCAGATCAGAATGCACATTGGTTCAGAGCTGTAGATCATCAACATCGCTGGACCTTGATGGTCTGGTGTGGGATCATCAATGGGTACCTAACTAGACCCTACTTCTTTAAACAAAATGTTAACCAACACAGATACTTGGCATTGTTGAGATACCACTTGCCAGAACTTCTTGAAAATGATATTGAAACAAGACAAAGAATGTGGTTCCAACAGGATGATGCGGCACCACAGTATGCAAGAATTGTTAGGCAATTATTGAATACTCTTTACCCTGGAAGATGGATCGGTTGAGGTGGCGCAATAAATTGGTCTTCTATCTCACCTGACCTTAAACCTCATGATTTTTATTCATGGGGTTACCTGAAAAATGTCGTTTTAGCGCAGAGGCCCACATCTAGAGAAGACATGATGAAACGCATTTTTCGGGCTTGCGCTGCCATCCCCAGGCAAACTTTACTCAACACTGTAGGCCACTTTCAAAGGCGTTTACGCTTATGCTTACAAGAAAATGGGCGCACTTTCGAACAATCGATTCGTGGCTGACTGACCCGAGTATGCGGCATCGTGAGAGGCAAGGAGCATCCCGCTGGTCAAGCACCCAATCGTGAAAGGCAAGGGGACTCATGCTAATCAAGCACCCCATCGTGAGAGGCAAGGGGACTCCCGCTGGTCAAGCACCCAATCGTGAGAGGCAAGGGGACTTACGCTAATCAAGCACCCCATCGTGAGAGGCAAGGAGACTCACGCTAATCAAGCACCCCAAGGGACTTACTACGTGCACGCCGTTGTTTCTGGGTAACGCTAAGAGTAAGGTTTTGGAAAGCTCAAACTACAGCAGACCCTCGGATTAGTTGCTAGCTTCAGGTCATGTAGGTGGTGACTTAATTGTCCACCTTGGGTTCAAGGAGGCTAGCCTAAATGTGGTTTCAGTTTACGTGGTCGTAAGATTGACTGCCTGACTTCGGTGGTTTTCATTGTAATTAGCATGCAAGGGCCACGGAAAAAATTGTTCAAATATGGTTTGAACGTAAAATATTCCGCTTTTTCAGAATCCGGGTTGAAAAATATAGGCTTCTATTAAAAAACGCAAATTAACCTTTAACTAACTTTGAAAATTGATTTCAAGGTCAAATCAGACTACACCAATCGATAACACCTATTTTTCTGAGCAACCTTTGTCTAGGTTATTTTTTTCATAGCGAGCAAAAAAATTGAGATTTCCGGCTGGGTAGATTAAAATGGCCCACTGTGTATGCTCTTCCTCAGAAACCTTTCACCCCCCTCAGCACCCTTATCACCCCCTCAATATATATATTAATATAATTTATAGATATATTGAAATTCCCAACTACAATTATAGTTAATATCAATAATAAAAGTCTCCTCTCCGCGTTTCGTTTACTGAGATGAATATAGTAATATCATATATATATATATATATATATATAATTACATATATATATTTTAAAGAAAGATTAATTTTCAACTATTTTTTGAAACTTACAAAATTGTAAAAAATTCGAAAATACAAAAAAATTTAGAAAATAAAAGGATAATTTTTAGTATACGAAATGAAAATTTTTCTTTTCGCTACAATAAAAAAGAAATCTGTAAGCTTCCTTTAGCGACATTAAAAAATAAACAGGTTAGCTTTCGTTAGCGACAAACATAATTTGTAAACTTTTTTTAGCGACAGCAAAATAATAATAACTATATTTACAGCTGAATAAAGAATTTTTTTATAAGCGAAAAAAGTTTGTCTATTTTCAAGGACATAAAAAAAAAACTTAAATGGGGCCATGTACTTATATATGTTGATCTCAATCCCAAAAATTAAATATGCAGAGAAGGTGTGTTTCAATTACATTGTATTTATAGAATTGATGACAAAGAAAAAATTAAAATATTTGTTTATCATCATAGCCGCTGAGTACAGTATTAAATGATCTTACATAATTAACATGAAGTTTTATTATTATTAAATATTAAATTTTTATACCATTTAAATTCCATAACTTACTTCCACATCTTCTAAGGTGTTATTTTACTCTTTATAATTACACCACAAATTCTATAATAATATTACAAAACGTAAATAAGAAGAATAGACAAATTATTGTAACTGTCACTAAAATGAGCAGACAAATTTTTTTGATTGTAGCTATAACAAGAAGACAGATTTTGTCAACTGTCGCTAAAAAGAGGAGACAAATCTTCGTAGCAGTCGTTGCTGGTGGACCGATTTTATTTACTGTTGCTGAAAAATGCAAACCAATTATTTAGGCTATAGATTAGGGATACAGACAATTTTACCGAATAGCGCTGAAGAAAACAGATATTTCAAGCTGTCAATAATGAGAGCAGACTAATATTTTTAAATCTAAATAAGAGCAGACAAATTATTCGAACTGTGACTATAATCAGCAGACAAATTTTTTTTATTGCTGCTAAAGTGAACGGAAAGATTTTTTAAACTGTTACTGAATTTTAAATTGTTTTAACTTCCCCAGACCAAAAGCTTTTGGATTTGAGATGAGCATAGAATTATATGGCTGTATTAGAAGTTTTTTTATAATATATTTTTTTTAATCGCTAGAAAAACGCTGCCGAGTGCTTTGGCGCAACGCTTTCTCACAGAGCTCATTGAGTTAAAGTAATTTAATTTAATTTTTTTAAATGGGATTTCAATGTAAAAAACATAATTTCTATTCAAGAAAAATTAGTGAGTGTAAGAGAGAACGTAAGAAAAGAGTTGGTGGAAGCGTTGAATCAGCAATCAAAAGAAGTGATCAAAGAACTACGCTAAGGAAATTATTTTTTAAAAGCTTGTTTTATAAAGACAGTAGCAAATAACTTGTATAAAATTTTAGAGCAAATCTATCAAGTAGTTTACGTAAAATTAAAAAAAATGGAAAATAAAATTTTTTTTTGTAATTTTTCGAATGGTTCTGAAATTAAAACTACACTAAGAAAACCAATTTTCAATAGTTTTTTACGTACTTAAGCAAAAAACTAGATAGTATACAAAATTTGAAGCAAACCCATCGGGTAATTTTCAAGATCTAATTGGCTAAATAAATACAATTTTAAACAAAGAAACTACCAGTGAAATTGAATTAAGAAACACATTACCTAATCACAAAACTATCCACATGGCCATATTTCACGGAGAAAGCTCAATTGGAGCAGCAATAGCGTTACCAACAAGTGAGTAAGATCTTTTAAAATTCCCAAAATGGACCACATCTCGATCCGCCCTCCACATTAGAATTCTCAAAACAATAGAAGCTGCGGTACATTCAGAAGAGAAATTTATAATAAAAATACATCAACCAGGAAGAAACCAGCAAGCAGCCCACCAACAACAATAACAACAAAAATAATAAGAAACATAATAAATAAAAAAAACGATAACATACTAATACATTATAAACAAGATCCCACCAACTCCACACATCATAGAACAATACGCCAAATAAGCATATAACTTAAATACATCAATACACAATATAAATTTAACAAAGAAGATTACTACAAACTAATTCACATTAAAACAAAAAAAAAGATATAATAAAATATGGCAATCCGAGAACAACAAATCTACATTAAGAGGCGGCCGTATAGTTCTGTCCTTGTCTAATCTGAATTTTCGTTATAATTAGTAAACTAAATATTTTTATACAAAAGTAAGGGCAGAGCCCAATAGATTTAAGGATGAATAGACGATTCTATTCTATGAAAAAATATAAAATTTTCATTAGTTTTCGAGTGAAGTCTGAAACGGAAAAGAGTTGAACACTTCAATCAAATTTAACTCTTTTTCCGTTTCAGACTTCACTCGAAAACTAATGAAAATTTTATATTTTTTCATAGAATAGAATCGTCTGCCCATCCTTAAATCTATTGGGCTCTGCCCTTACTTTTATATAAAAATATTTAATTTAGCCATAGTAACGAAAATTTAGATTAGACAAGGACAGAACTATACGGCCTCCTCTTAAAAAAGATAAAATTAAACGTTAATGACAACAATATGACCTCAAAATATAAGAGAAGAGTCCAAGTATTAATCAACAGGCTACGCATAGGACACACAAAATTAACTCACCAACATTATTACCAGGGAAAATAAAGAAAAATGAGAACTATGTAAAGAAAAAAATCAGTGTACAAATAGTATATTATTCACCTAGGGAGTAAAAACGAAAAATGTCTTAAATCGTATGTTAAATGTCACCCGAGCCGAAGGCGAGGGTGACAAACATACGATTTAAGGGATTTTTCATTTACTCCCGTGGAGAATATACGATTTTTTTACACAGGCAGCGTACAGTGGGTACCTTACTTTTCGCTGGGAGGGAGTAAAGTACCCACTGTACGCGCCCTGTGTAAAAAATATACTTATGGCATGCCCAAAATACCAAGAAACAAGAAATGCATTAAAGTTAAAAAATAATCTGAGTGACATCCTAAATAGTTCTGAACAGTGTTCCAAAGTAATCAAATTCATAGATAAAATCAACATAAGACATTACTTTAACCAAATAATAAAGCACAATATTGTACAAGTCAGTGTAAAAAAAAACACAATTATTATGTAAATTTAAATAATATAAACAATTCTGTATATTTCCAAGTCCCTAATACCTGTAAAGGGAGACACAATTCTAAATAAAGAATTAAAAAAAAATTATAATTTTCTTTTCAAAATTTTCAAAATGCTCTAAAATTAAAACTACGCTAGGAAAATCAATTTGTGACCTTTCCTACCCGTAATTCTGTTATCCTAAAGGTTCTTTATTTAAATGGTATTCTTTGTTCTTAGAAACTCTATGTGGTATCGCGTTAAAGGATCGTTAATAGCTAGCGCGCCATGCCTAGCTATTGCGGACCCTGTATTTCGTTTTAATATTGTTAAAGTCGTTTATAGCTAGGACGCCTTGCCTAGCTATAGCTGACTTTTAAGATATATTTGTTAGTATTATTTAGGATTATTATGTGAAAAGCCCGTTATCATTAAGGACCAAATGCCTTAATATTCGGGGCTTTACACCGGGTTAATTGGATGAGGGTATATCTTGGAAAAGCTCTTTATTAACAACTTAAATTGAATCACTGTACAATGCAAAAACTAAGAGTAATCTCGCGCTTAATAAAGAGATACTTGCTTGTAGCACGTGTCAGGCCATTCGCCACTTGTGCTACGAGCAAGCGTGTCTTCACACCAAGAGAGCTGATCCAAGAGTGCCAGAGTCGCGAGCTCCTCGCACTGCTTGCTTCAGCTCTCTTAGGTCTCTCTCCCACTCTTCTATCTTAATAGAAGAGAGGGAGAGTCGCCGTATATTTTCAGCGGTACTTACACATGCAAACGCGTGTACGTATACACGCGCGCTTGCATGTTCAACCACTTTGGTCTTTTTGGGTGTTTGCGCGCGCATCTTCCAGTCTCGTACGGTTTCAGGGCCGTACATACTCGGGCGCTCACAAATTTTAAAAAATTTCCCTTTTTTGGCAGTCGCAAATAATTTCCCTGCAAATTTTAGAACAAATCTATCGAGTACTTTACGTAAAATAAAAAAAAATAAAAAAATAAAAATCGAATTTTTTAAAAAATTTTTTTAAATTCTCTAAAATCGTAAGTACTCTAAGAAAATTAGTTTTCAAAAGCTTGTTTTCTTCAGACAACGGCGAATGGATTTTATATAAATTTTGTAGAAAATTTATCTTATGGTTTACGTAAAATAAAAAATAAATAAAAAATTAAAATTAAAAAAAAAATTTTTTAAATGCTCTAAAATTAAAAGTGCACTATGAAAATCAGTTTTCAAAAGTTTTCCTTCTTTTGGCAGTCAAAAATTATTTCCATACAAATTTTCAAGCCAATTCTTCGAGTAGTTTACGTAAAATACAAAAAAAATGAAAAATCGATATTTTTTGAAAATTCTTAAAATGGCTCTAAAATGTAAACTACGCTAAGAAAACCAATTTTCAATAGCTTCCCGTCGAGTTAGACAAAAAAAATAAATTGTATGCAAAATTTGAAGTAAATCCATCAAGTAGTTTTCGTGATCTAACTGACGTACTGAATTCATACGCGCACACACACACACACACACACACACACACACACACACACACACACACACACACACACAACACACACACACACACACACACACACACACACACACACACACACACACACACACACACACACACACACACACACACACACACACACACACACACACACACACACACACACACACA
Source organism: Anastatus disparis (assembly GCA_017163975.1). Taxonomy (NCBI): domain Eukaryota; kingdom Metazoa; phylum Arthropoda; class Insecta; order Hymenoptera; family Eupelmidae; genus Anastatus; species Anastatus disparis. Next base: position 630,128 of record JAFFSR010000323.1, read on the forward strand.
CACACACACACACACACACACACACACACACACACACACACACACACACACACACACACACACACACACACACACACACACACACACACACACACACACACACACACACACACACACACACACACACACACACACACACACACACACACACACACACACACACACACACACACACACACACACACACACACACACACACACACACACACACACACACACACACACACACACACACACACACACACACACACACACACACACACACACACACACACACACACACACACACACACACACACACACACACACACACACACACACACACACACACACACACACACACACACACACACACACACACACACACACACACACACACACACACACACACACACACACACACACACACACACACACACACACACACACACACACACACACACACACACACACACACACACACACACACACACAGATATTTTCTGGAAACCACTTTTTTAGACTCCCTGAGTCTAAATATGTTCAAATTAATGAAAAAATATAAAAAAATTTTTTTTGCTAATACAATGCTTTTTCTATGAGAAAGCAAAAATCAGTTTAATTTTAGTAATTGTCGTTATAAGGAATAGAGAAATTTGAATAATTATCGCTAAAAAGAGCAGACACATTTCCCAACTGTCGCTGACAGCGTACTAATTTTTTTAACAGTAGCTAAAAAGGGCTAACTAATTAAAATGGTTGTCACTCAGAAGATTAGACCAATTTTGGTAACTGTCGCTAAAAAGAGCAGACAAATTTTCGTAACGGCTGCTTTTATCAGATCGATTTTATTTACTGTGGTTTAAAATTCAAACGAATTATTTAAACTGTCGCTAAAGAAAAAAGATAGATTTTATGACTGCAATGATCTGTTGTCAAAGAAAGTAAACATATGTTATTAAACGTAAATAAGGAAAGCAGACCAATTATTCTAACTAACGCTATAATGAGCAGATAATTTTTTTTAGCTATCGCTAAAATGAGCAAACTTGTTTTTTTCAATGGAACTAGAGAAAGCAGACTAATTTAAATATTTCTTGCTAAAAAGATCACAAATTGTAGTAACATTTATTTAAAAAAGCAGACAAGTTCTCATCACGCACCAATTTTATTTATTGTCGCTGAAAAGGGCTAATGAATTATTTTAACTGTTACCAAAGAAAACAGACAAATTGACTATCGCTATAGAGAGCAGACAAATTTTCTCAACATAGAGATGTGTAGATATATATATATATTCCCCATTTTCTGTTAAATCGAAGGACAAAAAATTTGTTTTCGTTAAAAATTGGTAAATTAGTTCTTTTAATATTATGGACCATTCAGAATTTTCTTAAATTTCTTTAGTACATATTTTTAGAGCTACAAAGCTTCAAAGTTGGGTTAAAACGATATTTTTGACATTTTTGACTAAATTTAGGCTTTAATTACTCAGTTGGGTTGCGTTTTAGGAATATATTACTAAGAAACTTTTTTGTTTAGAATATTCTAAATTCTAAGGAAGAAGTCATTCATAAGTGCTAATGTAGCCATTCGCTGAGCTAAAGTCATTTAAAACATTGAAAAATCACTTTTCAAGGTTTCGAACCATGACCTCATGTCCAAAAAATTCATTGAAGTAGGTAATATATGTATAAATATAGCCAACAAATTTCAAAGTAAACGTCCTGATCGATCCCTCGGAAAAAATTGAAATGTAATTAAAAATAATGAAAAATGTGATTTTTAGCTAAATTTCTTTAGTTCTAAACTTAAAATTATTTCAAAATAATTTGAAAAATGATACTACATAAGTTGTATTAAAATTAGTTAATTTGCTTTTTTTTATAAAGTTGATCACTTATTTTCAGAATTATCAAAAGCTCTGTTACTGTAGAGTGGAATAAAAGTTGAAAATAAATAAATGGACTTTATGTGTCTATTTATCAGATCACTGTATCAATGATAAGTTAGAAAAATCTTATTGTTTAAGAAAGTGCATTTCTATGTTTTTAATATACATTTATTATGATGAAAGGGAAAATAATTTTGAAGATTGTTATGGATGCACGTAAAAGTGATAAATATATTTTATGGGGTTTCCGACTTGTACAAACTCAAAAAATATGGTATATCAATATCTCTAAAACTATTAAGCGTTAGGGTCTAAAAACATTCATTTAGTATGAAAAAAGGATCTGTACAGTTTCATCGAAATTCATGCCTCTTCTAGTAAGATACAAAGAGATATAAGTTAAGTCATACATCACTGACAATGAGAATGAATTAATTTAATATTAATATATACCAATGTCTATGATATGCTGATTTTAATCAGTTGTTTGAATGGCTCTTAAGTTTTTATACATGATTACATTTAATTATTGCTGTCACATCGTTGGATAAATTAAAATTAAAATAAATTTTTATAAAATGAGAACATTATTTACCAATGTGAATATAATAAACTACACTGCAAAAATACAACGAAAATAAGAATCAATCATTTTTTAAAACTGAACTTAATAATACACTGTAAGTCACTTTCAAGGTTTTTCTTAATGTAAAAATAAAAATTCAGTAACATGTAAAATGATTCACCTTATTTACTTTTGTAATCGTAATCATAAACGTTGAACAGCATCGTCTGTTATTTGGGTGCTTCTGTTCAATGAATGAGAGAATGATTTTACGTCAATATAACCTCTTTTTAGGGTGATAAATAAAAACTATCATAAGCTGCATCATTGAATCAGCAAATTTGGTTGTGTTCAATGTAATTAATCATACAATTATAGCATGATTAAGAATCAATGATCTTTTATATGAAAGTGATTTACAGTGTAGATCAGTAGGTACTTTAATTTCAACAAATCTCAAAAAAAGATATTCAAGTTAATGTCTATCATTCGCTTAGTCTATAAAAGAATATGATCATTTATCTGTTATTCACATTCATACCCATACAGCATGAAAGATTTCACTGAAATATTTCGAATTATTCAACTGGAATATTTCAATGGAACCTTCCATGCAGATTATTGGAAGTCTCCACGGAATATTTCAAAATATTCCACTGGAATCTTCCATTGAAAGCTTCCAGGAATATTTCAGGAATATTTCAAAGGAAGCTTCAAAAACTTTTTCCAAATATTTCATGAAATATTAACGGGAGATTTCTGAAATATTTCATGAAACATTTCATGTAATGTTTATGGAATATTCCAGTGAAATATTTCATGGAAGATTCCAGGAACATTCCATAAACATTTCGCTGGAAGATTCCGAAAAACTTTTAAATCGTACAGCGGAATATTACACAAATCATCCATATAGATTCCACAAAATATTTCACGCAAAGATTTCAGTAATCTTCCGGTGAAATATTTAATGAAAGATTTCAGGAAGATTCCATAAACATTTCGCTGGATCTCTCAGAAATATTCCACGAAATATTACACAGAAAGATTTAAGTAATCTTCCAATGGAACATTTCATTAAAGATTTTAGAAAGATTCCATAAACATTTCACTGGAAGATTCCAAAAAACTTTAAAATCATACAGCGGAATATTACACAAATCATCCATATATATTCCACGAAATATTTCAGGAAGATTTCATAAACATTTCGCTGAAAGATTCCAACGAACTTTAAAATTATACAGCGGAATATTACATAAATCTTCCAGAAATATTCCACGAAATCTTACACAGAAAGATTTAAGTAATCTTCCAGTGGAACATTTCATTAAAGATTTTAGAAATATTCCATAAACATTTCACTTGAAGATTCCAAAAAACTTTAAAATCGTACAGCGGAATATTACATAAAACTTCCATAAATATTCCACGAAATATTTCACAGAAAGATTTCTTAAATTTTTCGTGCATATTCCATGAAAGGTTCATGAAATGTTTCAGATCTTACGGAAATCTTCCATGAATGTTCCAACTGAATATTTCATGAAATATTCCTGTAAGATTCCTGAAATATTTTAATGAAAGATCTTTTTAGTGCGGCAGAGAAAGTAATACTAAAACATGATGAATACATATGCTCACGCCGGCTCTATCTCGCGCTGCATTTTTGGCTCTACAACAATATTTTAGACTTTTCAAACAAGATTAGTATCAATAATTATTCTACATATATATGGCTAGAGTTATTGACAAAATTAGAGGTATATTATTGTTTCAGTAAATTGTAAATCGCTGTGTAAAAATTATTTTACATTATTTTCTCACCTGACCGCAGCCCCCCTATGCGGCAAATAGTCCCGTCCGCCTCTTAAGTCATAATCCATAAAAGTCACTTGATCTGAAAAATGTTGTATAAGGTTTTCCCAAATGCGAAATCCATATACATTAAGTGGTTGAATCTTTCTTGTTGTTCCTGATTGTATTTTTTTACGTTAGCAATTTTATTTTCTGGCATTGTTCCTTCCATGACTTTATCACAGTGTCCATTCCCGGAATCGAGTAATAAAACAGACGGTAGCCCTATATTTGAATAAAATACTTTTTCTAACTGAATTTTGAAGAAGTCGATAGTTAAAAAACATATCTATCATCTTTTTTCTTTGTAATAGCATCATAATATACTCACCTGAAGTTAATTTTTCCAACTTTGATGCTTCTACGTGCACGTTTTCTAATCTAAATAAGGTTTGTTCTATAATAGGACCAAATCGACAAGATGATACTTTTAAAGCAAGAAAAAGTGGTGAGAGAAGTTGTCCAGTAGCTAATGTGAGTTGTTATATCGTGTAGCTATGAGTTGTAGATGAAATTGACTGTACTAGGCATTGCATTTGTTTTTCTCCTTCGACTGCTAATGTTCTTCCAGAATGCATTTCTAGTCGGAACCCACTCTGATCTGAATTATACACATTTTCGATTCCAATTGATGACATGCAAGATTTCACATCAGCAACAAACACTTCAGCTTTCGTTTGTAGCTCTAAATAATTTTTTAATGTTTTCCGAGTAATAAATTTAGTTATTTATCTAGACACTATTCTGTGAGCCTTTTTAAATTTCGTTAACCGATTACCAGAAGCTTTAAATCTATTATCTTCAGATTCAATTTTTTTTTGGAGCTTGTAACGCCAATCTAAGTAGATCGCGATCGTGAATTATGAAACCATTTTTAACTGCAGCTTTAAAATTATCTAGCGTATACTGACAGATTCTAGCAATTTTTTCTCTGCTGACTTTTTAATAAGACTTTCCTGAATCTTTTTTGCACTGTTTCAATTTTTAAGTTTCCTTTTTTCCTGCTTCTCCGATATTCTACAGCTTTTCGTTTGTAATAAAAATCAACGTCTTTAGTATCACGCGTACACTAATTTGTTGGTGCTAAATCGGGATCAGGAAAATTATGAGGAACTTCATCCTTAACTATTTTAGCATCACAATTCTTAAAATCTTCCTGAAAATCCAGGGTTTCCTCATCAACCATGTCAAAGAAATAAAACTCATTTCTTGCATCGATTAATATTTGTTTCAATTTAATGACAACTCAATTTCTTTAAAGTTCATCTCGCTATTTGGTATTTGGAAAGTTTGAAAATACGCTAATAATAAATTCACTACATTTAACGGATTGATCTTCATCTTTAAATCTAACAATAAAATAAAAGCATTAAATAATAACACTTTATTAGGATAAATAATTAATGGGTTTAGAAATATGAATTATGGAATACTCACGTAAATACCCTAAAATTAGAAGATTAATTGTAGAAATAACTGTAGAACTTATTCAATATAGATTTATTTTAGAAACTTAACTATAAAAGATTAAATGTTTTCAGTAGTCAGTATTTAGAAAAAATGATTGTTTCATTTCTTTGGAACCTCATTTGATAAAAATAAATTAAGTTAATTTGTTTTGTATGCCATAAACGAGATTAACATATTTTTAATAAGATATCTTCCTTTAGCAATGAATAAACAAGATAATATACATAAATAACTGCTGAGTTTGATAAGAAAATATAAAACTGATATTTTCAATTTGTAAGCTGTTGTATTTTAGATGAAATTAAAATATTTATGTTTAAAATAATAAGATTGTAATGTCTTTTACAACAAAAATACAAAATTAAATAAAATAAAATATTAATGCTTTTGCCTATAAAAAATAATAATAACAGCAACATAAATAATAATAATATTTATAATAATAATAATAATAATAATAATAATAATAATAATAATAATAATAATAATAATAATAATAATAATAATAATAATAATAATAATAATAATAATAATAATAATAATAATAATAATAATAATAATAATAATAATAATAATAATAATAATAATGATAACGATAATAATAATAATAATAATAATAATAATAATAGTGATATTAATAATGATAATAATAATAATAAAAATAAACAGCTATGCTGATAAATATGAAAAGTAACTCTAACATAAGCCTGGTAGAAAAAGGCCTGAATTTACGGTGTCATTATAGTGTATGTTATGCTTTGCAACCATAATATGGCCACAAACCCAGTCTTATTTCGACGAAATATGGCCAGCTTATGGACTTGATAAGAAATACAAATTTATAATTTTGAAAAGATAATTAAAATTTTGGAATGATAATTAAGGAAATTATAATTTACAATTATTAGAAAATGATTCATTTTGATGAATTATCATCATATATTATTTATTTTTGTAAATTATTTATTTTATAACTTATTTTTCATTTACCATTTGGTATGAACTTTTTATTTTTATAATTAACAAAAACATGTTTAATAATAAATATGTTATTGTTATTTAATAATATTCACAGTGAAGGTAAACTGGAGGTACTTGAGTATATTTATTGTTCCGTGCTATTGGGCAGCTCCGAAGCCGTGTTGGTTCATGTTATTGATCGACCTCCTGCAATTTTCTTTTTTAGAAATACCGATTTTTTGGATAACTTAAGAAATTTTGCCTCTGAATACTCTCATAAAATTATAATGGGAGACCTGAATGCCAATCTCCTGCGCGAGAACAGTGATGCCAAATTTATTAATAAATTGTCGGCTGAGCTTTCGTTACAGTTGGTTCAGCACGGTGCCACGCATCACACTCCAACGTCTCACACGTGGATTGACCTGATTTTTGTGGACGATAATGACACAGTACTTGACGCACGCAACTTACCGGCAAATTTTCACAGTCGGTACAACTAAATTGATGTAGGTATTTCTTGTAATCATATCAACACAGATAAAAAAATAATTAAGTATAGGAATCATAAAGATATCTGTCCAAACTTATTGGTACATAGCTTGTCCGGCTGTGATTGGACGCCATTTACAGTTGGTAAACTTGACACGAAATCCGCACTTGGCTGCCTCTGACAACCTTACGGCAGCAATATAAAATCTGGCGCCAGTAAAAACATTTAAAATTGATAAAGATAAATTTCCTTGGATAGATAAAGAGTTGTCACAGATGCGGCACAAGAGAGATGCCATGTATCGTAGATTTAAACGGACGAAGGAGCGATATCTCTTCGAATTTTTGCAGCTGCGTAAAACAATCGACGAACAGACGGAACAAGCTAAAACGAATAATTATCATAATAGACTGTTCGATGCTCTTGCTAGAGGTAATGTCTGGAAGGAGTTGAAGAACCTGCGACTCCTGTCCGGACTTCAAGAGGACTTGAATGGATTCAGTCCAGAGCTAAATGCATATTTTGCAGGGGCGTCAGTCTCGCCACACGATGATACTGCGGAACGTAGAAGGATTCTTTCTGATTGTAGTTAAAGTGGCTTTGCCTTTAAGACAATTAATATTAATGATGAAATCCTTTCGATTTTGCATTTTCCATCACAAGCTTGTGGCGAGGATGGCAACCCGCAGAATGTGATACTTAAAGCACTACCGGTTATTGGAGAGCATCTTGTGGCTCTTTTTAATTCCTCTATTGCGCGGGGTGTCTTCCCTTGCTTTTGGAAGCGTGCACGCATTGTGCCTTTAGAGAAGTGCCTTGCACCTAAAATGCCTAAAGATTTTAGGTCCATAGCAATATTTTGTTTTCTTCCAAAGGTTCTCGAAAAGATTGCCCATGACCAATTGCAAGAGTATATTATGACACACAAAAAACTTGACTCTTTGCAGACTGGCTACAGAAAGCATCATTCTACGCAGACTGCCGTACTTAAACTTACAGACGACATAAGATCAGGTCTTGACAAAAAAATTGCCACGATACTACTTCGATTTGACTTTAGTAAGGCATTCGACACGATCTCCCCCTCCAAATCGCTTGCGAGGCTTAGATCGATGGGGTTCTCCAGGGCTGCACTTAAGTGGATTAGCTCCTATTTATCAGGTAAGAAACAAATGGTATCTACACATTTAAAAGAGGATTCGGATTGGCTATCAACTAACCCAGGAGTTCCACAGGGTTCAGTGCTGGGACCTCTGTTGTTTTTACCTTTACATTGATAACATACGTGACACGCTCGACTCCTGTTTCGTCGAGTACATATTATATGCTGATGACCTCCAAATCTATACTCAAGTCCCTTATGAACATCTATATGAAAGTATTCGTATTATGCAGAGGGCAGCCAGGGCGGTGTCGAGGTGGGCTGTCGATGCTTCTCTCACATTAAATGCAAGCGAAACTAAGGCCATCGTTTTTGGTAGTAGTCGATTTATTAATGACTTTTTTGCTGGTGAGCCAAGAACGATTGAGCTTGAGGGAGGTGTCGACATATCTTTCTCTGATACCGTTACGAGCCTTGGTGATGTGCTTGACCCTAAGTTGTCATGGGAGCCGCACATTAATATTATGACTAGAAAATTTAATAAGATAATGTACAGCTTGCGGTTCTTTCGTTGGTACACTACTGAGGTCTTGCATAAACAACTCGCAGCCGCCTTGCTGTTTCCGCACCTAGACTACTGCTCAGTAGTTTTGCTCAATTCATCGCAGGGGTTGAGAAGACGATTACAAAGACTACAAAATTCATGTGTCACAAATGTATTAGGCGTAGGGATGGGCGGTCATGTCTCTCCTTATAGAGTTGCGCTTGGTTGGCTGCGTACTGATTCAAGGAGACAGTATTTTATGGCTGTACTTATGTACGAAATCGTGCGCATGAATACTCCCGAGTATCTAGTGAGTCTCTTCACTAGATATGTACCTAGGCACGGTGGTCCTCGATTAATTTTGACCGTGAAGTCTTTGCATCTCGGATTTTTCTTTTGGATATGATTCTAAACATATTTAGGATAAAATTCCAACAAAAACCAAAATCGAAGAATGAGCACTTTTTTATTTATTCAATTTTTTTTAATTTTTTTTTTTTCAATTTTTTCATTGATAATTTATGAAATTAATTTCTAGAATGGCGTTTTCGATTAAAATTATGAATTATTTACATATTTTAAGCAAACATTATATATTTAAAAAAATTTTTAATTATGGAACAATGTAAGCATAACGTTAGAATTAAAATCTTTTTTAATAAAACATGATAATGATAAAAATTATAACGAATGACGCGTTTTTAAAGTGATTGTAATTAGAAAATACAGTGTATTAATATTCTATAAGAACACGATACGAAAAGAAAACAAAACTGTTTCTTTTAAAGGAAACAGTTGCAAAATATTACTAAATAATATCAATTTCTTGCGATCCAATGGTAACTTGAATTGTTTAAAATATGTTGAGGTTTTTGAAAAGTTTAACGCGGTTGTCAACTCTTGCTTTACTGTTTCTTTGAATCCAAAATTTATTGAATTTATCGATGCATTTAACCCTTTGAGGGGCAGTGGTACGTATTTGTCCCACCTATTTGGTTTTGGATTTTTCCGTATTTCTAAAACGTATATGCCTTTTTAAGACATCTATAAGACTTTTTGAACTCTTGAATACCTGATTTATTAGATTTTATAGAGAAATTGCAAATATTCATTAATTGAAGTATTTGTTATGAACAATTAATCTCAAAAGACCCGTTTTTTACAGAAAAATGTGCCCCTCAAAGGGTTAAAGATGCTTATCTATCTTTAGGTATTTTGGTAACACCAAAAGTACATGCAGTTTTTTTCTATGTAAAAGACTTTTGTATTGAACATAATCGAGGCCTAGGTTTTTACAGTGAACAGGCTATGGAAGCGGTCCATCATGATTTTTCTGCAACGTGGGTTGAATACAAAGTATCGCAAAATAATTCTAACTATGCAAATAAATTATTAAGAGCAGTCTGTAAATTTAATTCACTGCATGTTACTTAAGTGAAAACTGTGTATATGTTATTTGTGTGCTTATATGTATATATATATATATTTCAATCATAAAATTAAATGTGTATATTCATGTACTATTTGATTCATGAATAAGTATTCAGGTATTTGTTGTACTTATATCTTGCAATAGTTTTTATTACGATAATATGTCGGAGAAAAATAATTTCAACCTTTTGCTTACATTTTTACATAATTTAAGATTTTTCTAAATATATTTACAATAATTTTTGCTTAAAATATGTAAGTGATTCGAAATATTATTCAAACAAGCCATAAAAATTGAGTTCATAAATTATCAATAAAAAATTTTTTTTTTATAAAAAACTATGTATAAAAATTAAAATTTGAATGAATTAAAAAGTGCTCATTCTTCGATTTTGGTTTTTGTTAGAATTTGATCCTGAATATGTCTAGAATCATATCCAAAAGGAAAATTTGAGGTGCAAAGACTTCACGGTTAAAATTAATCGAGGACCACCGTGTAGGGTAGCCACTAGGGGAGAGATTAAGGATTAAGGATTCACTGAGACTGGAAGAAATCCCTTTTAAGTTCAAGGTGCGCATTTTCGGAACTCCCTGCCTGCTGATATAAAAAATCTTCCATCGCTCGGCAGGTTCAAGTCGACTTTGAGGAGGTACTTACTCGACCTCGAATGAACTTAATTTTAAGTATTTTAATTTTCATGTCAATTTTTTTTGTTTTGTCTTATATATAGATTTAAGGTGTGAATGTATTTATTAGCGTGAATGACGGATGAATGAATGCAGAAAAAATGAGTGGTTCTGTTTTTTATTGGAAGTCATGACATCTTCGGTATAAGTTTTTATTCTTTGAATGTTATTATTATTATTATTTTTTTTTTTAATTATTTATTATTACTTTGTTGTTGTGTTGCCCGATTTTATTTTCATAGCATTGTCCAATTTTATTTTTATTTGATGTCTTGACAGTAATTCATCTTTTATATTACGTTATTTTATTTTAATTATATGACTCATAGATATTTAAGACTGTTTTTTATTGTAATTTATGTTTTCTTGTTTTCTGCGTGTATTTAGAATATTCTGTAAAATAGCTTTTATATGGTAACTTACTGATACAGTATTATAAATTAATTTTAATATTAGACTGTGATATCTTATCTTATTATGCGCAATACTTTATATAGAGTTATGACTTATTGTTTGATATATTACACGCCTTTTTGTACTCTTTTTACAAAATAAATCAATATCCATCTATCTACAAAAAAATTAACTCAGAAAGAAAACGCATTTTTGACTAATCAAAAGGATTTCAAGCATCGAATGAGATATTTTAAAATTATTCATAGACTTGTTGGAGGAAGATATTTTAAAGCAGTATACAGAGTGTCATAGCTATAAGTACTAAAGTTAGAAAAAATTAACACATACCACATGAAACATTTCATTTGACATAGACTAAAAATGAAACTGGCCATTAAGCTTTTTAAAGTGATATTATAATTTCATTTTTACTTATTTATTTTTAAAACTATAGCATTTACAATCATAAAACTTTGTAAAAAACTTTAGAATGTTCTACTTAGCATATTATCAATATAAATCCATATATTGTGGATTGTATTGTAATTTCACTTTAAAAATTGGCGACAAGTTTCATTTTTCGTTTAGCTACAAACAAAATATTTCATAATACACATATTCGTTTTGAAAGTCTGGCACTCAAAGGTCTTAAATTTTACAAATTCATCATAGACTAAATCAAATATAAAACCGCTTACCAACTTTTTAAAGCAAAATAACAGTACAATCTAAATTACGTTTATAAGCATCGATACCATGTTCGAGGAAGATATTTTAAAGCAATATACAAAGTATCATAGCTTTGAGTACTATTAGTTGAAAAAAAATAATCTAACACGTATCACGAAACATTTTATTTAACATAGACTAAAAATAAAACTGGACATCAAGCTTTTCAACTAACTAACAAAACTTAAGAAGCACATTAGCGCGTCTATTTTCAAAGTTTATGGTTAGGTTAAGATGTCGAATATAAAATCATATCAGAAAATTAGGTTATAATAAAATAAAATTCATTTTCAATTAAAATCTGAAGAATGGTAAATAAAAAAATAATAAAGAGTAGAGAAAGTTCACAATTAAATTTAAACTTCTTATACTAGAAATATCAGTTTATTATACGCACAAATTACACATTTAAATAAATCCATTCTATGGCCAACTTATGGTGAATTTTGACAATGTAATTACACCGTACAAATATGGCCATATGTTGGTAGACACGCCATATTTTATGCTAAACTTTCTACCAGGGAATATGAAAAAATATTATATTATGATAACTCTTTAAATTTAATTATTAAAAAAAATTATTGCTTTATAAACCATAATGAAATATTGCAAAAAACGCATAACGTACTTACTTTTGTTTTAATTCACGTGCAACGAATCTTAAGAAAAAAATTAGTTTTTCCACACGGCGAGCGGGAAATTCGATTTCCCACACGATTTTTCGTACGGGAAGTGCCCTATTTCCGCACGAAAAAAAGCGTGCGGAAAAAAACTTCCCACGCGGAAAAAAGCGTGCGGGAAAAAAATTCCCGCACGGAAAAAAGCGTGCGGGAAAAAATTCTCGCACTCTGCGTAAAATATAATATTACAACGACTAAAATAAATTTGTTAAATGTTTAATATTATAAAAACGAAAATCTAAAGTTTTCGCGTAAGCATTGTAAGTAAGAAAATTATTTGAACAAAGAAGAAAAAAATATAGAAGAGTAAGGTTAAAATTTTAACAAAGAATAATACCATTTATTAGATAATTAATATTATAAAAACGAAAATCTAAAATTCTCGCGAATGTATTGTAAGTGAGAAAATTATTTGAACAAAGAACGAAATCTAAAAGAGTGGGGTTACAATTTTAAAGAAGAAGAATACCATTTATTAGATGTTTAATATTATAAAAAAAAAGAGCGCGGTGGCGTAAAAGAGCGCGGTGGCATAATGGATAGAGCTCTTGCCTTCAACGCGGAGGGCATGGGTTCGAATCCTGGCCAGGTACCTCTAACTTTTTTTTTGAAAGAAAATTAGTGTATGTGCCATTTATATCGCGACTCTTTAAAAATCCGACCTCATTGGGTATCGGTTGATTGTTGGTTACAAAAGTGGCTGACCATCCATCGGTAGTCAAAGTTTTCGGTATGGTGGGTCTGACAGTCCTAGCCTGATGTAATGTGTTAAACAGATACCGGGCGGGGGACTCCCTCGACTTCACCATATAAAAAAGGTTAATCATATAGAGGACAATATCCTTTATATATTAATCTTTTTAAAAAAAAAAAAATATTATAAAAACGAAAATCTAAAATTTTTGCGTATGCATTGTAAGTGAGAAAATTATTGAAACAAAGCAAAAAATATAAAAGAGTGGGGTTACAATTTTAACAAAGAAGAATACCATTTATTAGATGTTTAATATTATAAACACGAAAATCAAAAATTTTTGCGTATGCATTGTAAGTGAGAAAATTATTGAAACAGAGAATTATAAAAGACTGGGGTTACAATTTTAACAAAGAAAAAAAATATTACACTGACTTTAAGGTGGTTCGTGCGGTAAGAGAGAGAAAGCTAGCTGTGAGAGAAAGAGATAGCGCTCACATGATCCAGTTGCGCATGCGCAGCAACGTAAATGTGAACGAAATATGCATCGTTTATCTAATAATTACATGTTCAAAACACTTTATCTCTTTAATAAAACGATGAATTTACGTGAATCTTGTTGGAAAATGTTTATTATTAGTTCCTTTATATATGTTTAAATTTTCAATTACAATTTGAATTTAGTTTATGAGATATTGCGATTAACAGCTACGAAATGTAAAAATTCCAATATATATAGATATACTTCCAATGTAATTTGTAAAACTTTGAACATCGATTAATCAAAAACGAAACGATGAAATTTTCTGAAATTTTAATATGATATTCACATTGCCTTCATTGAACTATACCTACAATTTCAAGAATATCTTGAAAAAACACGTTAGTCGCACGAACCACCTTAAACAATCGTAATAACATTAAAATTAATTTTAATGTAAATTCTAAAATTCAAATTCGTAAAAAAATTATTTATATAAATGATGTTTTGGTTAAATATGTAATTTATTGATTTATTTGAATTTTTATAGAAATATCTACATTTCTTTTTTCTAACAAATAATGTACTTTCACTTACATTTTCTTTTAATAAATAAACAGTTTATAATATTATATTTGTTTATATTATCACATCCTCGATTCTCTAATCCACATTCAATTTCTTTTTTTTTTTTTTAATATGAATTTCAATTTAAAATGATATAATTCTTTTTTTTATTATTAATTTGTAAAATAAAATCATATATTATGTAAAAGACCGATCGAACTTTCCACACCTTGTGTGGAAAAATAATATACGTAACACGTGCGAGAAATGGGTGATCTCGCACGGAAATTGTCGCCCTCACTTCGGAAATTGTCACTTCCTGCACTAGTTACGTAATGTACTATTTCATCATTTGCATGCGGTCAATTACTTTAAGGGGTAGTTTACGATGTTTGGGGTGGTAACTTAAAAAATGCTGAAATTCGTTGAATATTCGATGAAGTAAACAAAAATGCTTCATTTTATTTTTTTTGAGCTCATATCCTGGTTTTTATAGAGAAAAAAAAGCATAAAGATCTAGTTTTTTTTTATATATAACATACGGGTTGCAACCCTTGGGTCACAAATACATCTAGTATCTTACGCTTCTTATGACAAATATTTTGCACTTCGTTTTATCAAAAAATATTAAATAGAAGTCGAGATATGACAAAAAAAAACGATTTTTGAGGGTAAAATTTAGAGGTGTTTTTCCCCCTTTTAAAGTGGATGTCGGCACAAAAAAATACGTGTCTCTTATTTTTTCTAGTACTACAACATATCACAGAACGGTTGAAATCGGTGAGGTCGAGTTAGGGGACCTTCCTTTCTTGATTTGTGAACCTCACTATTTTACAGACATTATTAATCACATCATCAACAATACCTATAAATGATTTATGTAACTGAAAAAAAATATAAAAAGTTTCTAGCACCGTACATAATATTTGATTACGTCAATTGATTCATACTTTTCTATTTTAAATGCAGAATTAAGAAAAAACTTTAAGCGATCCTATTTATCTTCAACGTATGATCATATAACACTCAATAAATATTTAACAAACATCAATAACACTTGTAAAAATATGAAAATGATTATTTGTGAATTAAACATCGAATCATCTAAGCCCTTTTTTGCATAATGCTACCCTACTAAAAAATCTCAAATGAGATCTCTTATTTTTGAAAAATTGGGACTTAAAAAATTTTTTAAAAAAAAGTTCCAATCGATTATTTCAAATATACCAAAATAAAAAATATTATCAAATGAGATTTTTTAGTATGGTATACAATAGTGACTAGAGATTTTTTTAATTAAATTGATGATGTAACGTCTTCACTTATTAAACATTTTTTTTATTACTAATTTTTAATTTTTGTTACTGAAAAACTTTTGGCTGAGATTTCTAAAAGTTTTAGCTTTTCCGTTCAATAGGTCATCGAAAAACATGAGTGTTGGAATCATCTAATTATAATAAAAAAACGTTACCTTTTTCTTAATTAGATGAGAACAATGAACGGTGACCTCTACTAGAAAATAATTCACCAAGAGTTTAGAGATTTTTTCCATCATGATTTTCGGTTTTCCCGAAAAATATAAAAACCTCTAGGCTCATCATAAGGTATTTTATTATACCGCAGTCGTTTATTGCGCTTGGTACAGGTCATTGTTATCTTAGAAGCCGTAGAAGGCACCAAATTATCTTCTCTTTACATTTATATTTTTTTTACTAAACTTTAACTCTCTTAACTTTTATTTTTATTCAAAGAGTATTTCTTTTCTTTAAACTATCAAGAAACGTAAAATATATTGTGACGCGAATGAAATATAATTGTAATACAAGGATTAATAATACTATTCAGAAATAAATGAAGGATCAACTATTTCATCTATCTAAAAGGTTGTGACGTGAAAAATACCACGTAACAAAAAAAAATTTTCGAAATAAAATTTTTCTTCCGTAGGCACAAACCACCAACCACTCATGGGCCCAAACACATATGAGATTTTTTTATTTTATTCATTCCCTTAATTTCTTTTTTTTACAAGATCACGAGACGAAGATTTGATTTATAGCAGACGCGCGCGGCGGCTTTGACACGCACATCGATATCTACTGTATATGAACATCGGTGCTGCTGTAGCAGCCAGTTGAGCGAATACGTATACACTAATACCAAGCAACGACCGCGCGTGCGCTAGGAGTCAATGATTCAAGAAGAAGAAGTACAAGAGAGAAGAATGAGAAAAATATAAGGAGTAAGAGAGATGGGGAGATCCGTAGACTAGCAAAGCGAATTGAAAGAGCTGGCACGTCGATCTCTCGCGCATTAAGGGAGCCAGATACTATTAGAAGCTGAAAAAAATGTATAATTTGATATAAATTGCTGATGTTTAAAAATAACTAATTTCATATAAAAATACATTTAATTTCAAACATTTTTTGGTTAAAAACATTTTTTATATCTTGAGAATTGAAGTGGTGCTCGTTGAAAGTCTGGAACAAAAAACTCTTTACCGCAAGGTTTCTTCATGAGTTTTTATTAGATTCACTTGAAATTTTATGGAGATATTCAAAATTATAGTAGAATCCATATAAGTGGAGCAGATTTTGAATTAATTTATTTATATTTATTTATTAACTTATTATTTATAAAAACTAATAAAAAAAAATTTTTTTAAATTGTTTTTTTTCAAAAATTTTTTAATTATTTGAATTTTTTATGAATGTTTTACACTTATATGGATTCTACTATAATTTTGAATATCTCCATAAAATTTCAAGTGAATCCAATGAAAACTCATGAAGAAACCTTGCGGTAAAGGGTTTTTTGTTCCAGACTTTCAACGAGCACCACTTCAATTCTCAAGATATGAAAAATTTTTTAAACCAAAAAATGTTTGAAATTAAATGTATTTTTATATGAAATTAGTTATTTTTAAACATCAGCAATTTATATCAAATTATACATGTTTTTCTTCAGCTTCTAATAGTATCTGGCCCCCTTAAGCGAAGAGAGAGAAAGGAGACAATAAAGGAAGATGGAGAGAGAGCGTTGGAGAGGGGATCGTCACAATCCTTTTCTCTTAGCTGAGCCTCTATACCGTGCATATACGTACACGTATGTATATGTATACGTTATATAAGTATGTGTAGACGGTAAAGACTAATCAGCGCAGAAGAAGATAGGAACGGACAGAGAATAAGAATAAAGCCAAGATAATACTAGATTAACGAAGAATAAAGCAATAAAAATTGTTACAACTAGTATGGAAAAAAATTAAATTAACACCTGTTGTGAATCTATGAAATGCAAAGGTTAATTTAAAACAAATTAAAGCATAAAGTTTAAACGCATTTTGAGTGTATGTGTGTAGTGAAATGGAAATGACGTGGGACGAATGAAAACCTGTGAAAAGAATTCAAGAGCAGTGATTGGGAGTAAAATAAACTAAACGAAGACAGAAGATAACAAGAAGACAAGAAGACGCGGAGAAGAAGGAAGTAGCCTTATAAGAAAAAGACATTCACTGCTAGTCTTTGCACTGAATCGCACGCGATTTGATTGTCGTCCTCGTGTCGCACCGAATCCTTTTTCTTTTGTAATTCGGCGCAACTTTCAACAGTCATTCTTTTTCTTCGCTATGCATATTCGGGCAGGAGAAAACTTATTGGACCTGAGAGGACCTGCAGCTGAGTCACAGGGAGAGGAATAGGAAAGTTCTGGCTCTGGAGACGAGTTTGACGCAGCCATCAACGTCACCGGTAGCGACCACCAAGACCCGAAAGAAGCTAGCTATCAAGCGGCCGTTATTGCCAGCCAGCCATATTCAACTAGCCATCTTCATTTGAGCACCATCGTTCACTGTATCGACCTAGACGGAGCTTTAAATACATCACCGGTGAGTAAGCTGCGCCCGATAAGAATTTACATTTTTTTTTGTAAATCAACGGCTCTCGCCAGTTGATTTTCGAGTCAGTGAAGTGGTTTTCTTTTGTTTTTCATGCACGAGATTAGATTACGTAATTTGAAGTGGTTAAACGTGAATTTTTTATAAAGATTGTAAAATTTAATAAATTTTAATTAATTTTAGTTTATTGAGCGTGAAAGAAAACAAATAAAATTTCTTTAAAATTTCTGAGCGACGTGAAGTGTAATTAAATTAAAAATTTCCTCGTTGTATTTGATTTTAACTAAGATCGTGAGTGCCGGAGTGTGTGTGTCACGTGACCACGTATTACCAAAGTGAGTCTGGACCTTAGAGCATATACTACTGGAGGCAGCTCTGAATGCACCGTGCGCGTGGTTAGGCTAAGAAAGAGAAAAATATAATAAGGTTGACAGCTATCTCTATCTCTCAGTCATGTGATAAGGGAGTAGGGAACGAAACAAACCAAACACGTGCCGGAGAAAAAGAGATATCTGTCAACCTTAATATACCTTTCTCTCTCTCAACTTAACCACGCGCACGGCGCATTTAAAGCTGCCTCCAGTAGTATATGCTCTAAGGTCTGGACCGGTTGAGCGTATTTATTCGCCGGTTAAACGAATAATCATTAAAATAAAATATATATATCTATAATTTATTTTCTTTACCTTTATTAGTACTCGCGTATTGAGGAAGAAAAGAATTTCGTTCCTTTGGTAACACGTGGGCACGTATTGGGCACCGATAGTGAGAGAGAGAGAGAGAGAGAAGCGAAGCGGGCCAAAACAGCTAAGAGAATTTTGCCTGTGAGAATCGGCTCACGAATAGACAAAATATATTTTATTAAAAGTATAGAATATTAAATTTATTAAAATTCTCACATCACGAGGTAACGTTATTATTATTTACATATATTCTTTCTTACCCTTTCCTCGATTTCTAAAAGGGGCGCTCAAGCCTGCAAATAAACCTCACTCTATCTCCTATATCCTCTGCCATGCAAAAACCCCCTTGCTTGCGTAACCGCTCGACGCAGCAAGAACTACAACGTGCGGGTAAATTAAAATATAAAATATAATAACTTTTATTCGGACGTTACAATGACTTTAATCATAAAAAAGCACGAAAACAAAAGCCATTTGCTCTTATGAAAAAGAGTTACCAGACAAGGACAAAGAAAAAAAATGACGTCTTATTTTGTTCCAATCTAAGACACGACCAAAGACGTCTTCAAAGACATCTTTCAAAGCCGTACTGGAAAGACGTCTTTATTTTCAACAGGGGTCTGTAAAATATTGAGATTCACAAATGTAAGTAAGCGTTGAAAGCTTTGTGGATATCGATACTTTAAAACATGTATGAATGTATATCTTGATAGAGCTGTTTAAAATAATCATTGGTACTTTGTTATAACTTTTTCTCGATTAGAAATTGTAAATAGTGTGATTCAGGGTGATCAAGCGTTCTATTTATAATAGTACAGATGAATAATATAAATGTGAATAACAGATAAATGATTATATTCTTTTACATACTTAGCGGATGATAGACACTGACTTGAATATATATCTTTTCTTGAGATTTGTTGAAATTAAAGTACCTACTGATCTATATCATCAAGTTCAGTTTTAAAAAATGATTGATTCTAATTTTTGTTGTATTTTTCTAGTGTAGTTTATTATATTCACATTGGTGAATAATGTTCTTATTTTATAAAAATTGATTTTAATTTTAATTTATCCAACGATGTGACAGCAATAATTAAATGTAATCATGCATATAAACTTGGGAGCCATTTAAACAACTAATTAAAATCAGCATATCATAGACATTGGTATATATTAATATTATATTAATTCATTCTCATGGTCAGTGATGTACGACTAAACTCATGTCTCTTTGTATCTTACTAGGAGAGACATGGATTTCGATGAAACTGTACAAATCATTTTTTCATACAAAATGAATGTTTTTAGACTCTAACGCTCAATAGTATTACAGACATTGATATACCATATTTTTTGAGCTTGTACAAGTCAAAATCCCCATAAAATATATATATATATATATATATATATATATATCACTTCTACGTGCATCCATGACAATCTTCAAAATTATTTTCACTTGAATCATAATAAATGTATATTAAAAACATAGAAATACACTTTCTTAAACAATAAGATTTTAACTTATCATTGATACGATGATCTGATAAATAGACACATAAAGTCCATTTATTTATTTTCAACTTTTATCCCACTCCACAGTAACACAGCTTTTAATAATTCTGAAAATAAGTGAACTATTTTATAAAAAAAAAAGCAAATTAACTAATTTTAATACAACTTATGTAGTATCATTTTTCAAATTATTTTGAAATAATTTTAAGTTTAAAACTAAAGAAATTTAGCTAAAAATCACATTTTTCATTATTTTTAATTATATTTTTATTTTTTCTGAGGGATCGATCAGGACGTTTACTTTGAAATTTGTAGGCTACATTTATACATATATTACCTATTTCAATGAATTTTTTGGACATGAGATCATGGTTCGAAACCTTGAAAAGTGATATTTCAATGTTTTAAATGACTTTAGCTCAGCGAATGGCTACATTAGCACTTATGAATGACTTCTTCCTCAGAATTTATAATATTTTAAACAAAAAAGTTTCTCAGTAATATATTCCTAAAACGCAACCCAACTGAGTAATTAGAATCTAAAATTAGTCGGTTTTTAGTAGTTTCGAGACGAAATTTTTTTTAAATGTGAGGAATACAGTCTAGTTTTAAATGCCGTTTCGATTTTTGCGATGCGAGTTGATACCTCCGAGTTATTCATGAAAAACCTAGAAAAAATGATTTTTTTAAATCCAATTTTCTCAAAAACTATATATATATATGTATTTTTTTTTCAACTACGACGTCTTCTTACGATTCGTTAATGTTTTTATTGATAATGTAATAAAAATATTAACAAACATCTTCAAAATAAACCTTTGATCCAGTTTTTGGATGAATTAGAACCAAAGTTATGACGATTTTAAGTTTATAAAAATAGATGAATTTTAAAAATTTTTTTCAATTATAGAATATCAAGACCATGTACTCTTTCAATAATTATTCTCTTTCACTATTCGTTTACTGCTTTATTTATAACTATATTGTTCGTGTTTGCAAAAACCTTCAGAATGAGCCATTGCTCAACTTTTTTGGTCAATTAGAACAAAAGTAATAGCAATTTTAATTTTAAAAATGTGTTAAAAATAAATAATCATTCATTCAGTTTTAATTTATAAATTCATATTTTCCCATTCATGCAATGAAGTTCTAGAAGTAAACACAAAATTTTGTTCTATTTTTTGTATGTAAAATTGGTATCTATTTTTGAAATGACTGACGGCTCTATCTGAAATGATTATGATTTTTTCTAATTTTTGCAGAGTGTGTTTTTGCCTTATATTCTCTATAATTGAATTTATAGCCATAAAAGCATGAAAAGAATCATGTTTCGTATCGTCACAAACTGTGACATAACTAACCGTCGAACCATTTCTAAAATAGAATACCGATGTAAATATGGATATTTGATTTTGGTTCCAGTGGCAGCTTTGTGATTCATTTTATAATAAGACCGTCCAGTTTTCGGCAAAGTCTACGTGAATGACTAATTGGAACTGGCTTTTTTTTAACTAAAATTTTTGCCTTTCGAATAGCAATACGTTGAATTTCTTTAATCATTTTATGAGTACTCATAGTGAGAGCATATTTTCTCAATTGTATCAAGAAGTCTTCAATGGTACTAATTTTATTAAGTGAATCTGATTTTTTCCAAATACTGTAACTTATTTCTTCATAAAGATCTTCTCCCGTCAAGGAAATCATTTCTAAATCAACAGTCTCTTCACTTGGGCATTTTTTATATTTTCCCAGTACACATTTTATATCATCCTTAGAGCAAAATAAAGAAGAAAATATATTCGATTCAATTTTCGAAATGTCATATTTATTGTTTGTATTATAATTTTTTAAAGCTATCAACATAAGTTCTGATCTATATCATCAAGTTCAGTTTTAAAAAATGATTGATTCTAATTTTTGTTGTATTTTTCTAGTGTAGTTTATTATATTCACATTGGTGAATAATGTTCTTATTTTATAAAAATTGATTTTAATTTTAATTTATCCAACGATGTGACAGCAATAATTAAATGTAATCATGCATATAAACTTGGGAGCCATTTAAACAACTAATTAAAATCAGCATATCATAGACATTGGTATATATTAATATTATATTAATTCATTCTCATGGTCAGTGATGTACGACTAAACTCATGTCTCTTTGTATCTTACTAGGAGAGACATGGATTTCGATGAAACTGTACAAATCATTTTTTCATACAAAATGAATGTTTTTAGACTCTAACGCTCAATAGTATTACAGACATTGATATACCATATTTTTTGAGCTTGTACAAGTCAAAATCCCCATAAAATATATATATATATATATATATATATATATCACTTCTACGTGCATCCATGACAATCTTCAAAATTATTTTCACTTGAATCATAATAAATGTATATTAAAAACATAGAAATACACTTTCTTAAACAATAAGATTTTAACTTATCATTGATACGATGATCTGATAAATAGACACATAAAGTCCATTTATTTATTTTCAACTTTTATCCCACTCCACAGTAACACAGCTTTTAATAATTCTGAAAATAAGTGAACTATTTTATAAAAAAAAAGCAAATTAACTAATTTTAATACAACTTATGTAGTATCATTTTTCAAATTATTTTGAAATAATTTTAAGTTTAAAACTAAAGAAATTTAGCTAAAAATCACATTTTTCATTATTTTTAATTATATTTTTATTTTTTCTGAGGGATCGATCAGGACGTTTACTTTGAAATTTGTAGGCTACATTTATACATATATTACCTATTTCAATGAATTTTTTGGACATGAGATCATGGTTCGAAACCTTGAAAAGTGATATTTCAATGTTTTAAATGACTTTAGCTCAGCGAATGGCTACATTAGCACTTATGAATGACTTCTTCCTCAGAATTTATAATATTTTAAACAAAAAAGTTTCTCAGTAATATATTCCTAAAACGCAACCCAACTGAGTAATTAGAATCTAAAATTAGTCGGTTTTTAGTAGTTTCGAGACGAAATTTTTTTTAAATGTGAGGAATACAGTCTAGTTTTAAATGCCGTTTCGATTTTTTGCGATGCGAGTTGATACCTCCGAGTTATTCATGAAAAACCTAGAAAAAATGATTTTTTTAAATCCAATTTTCTCAAAAACTATATATATATATGTATTTTTTTTTCAACTACGACGTCTTCTTACGATTCGTTAATGTTTTTATTGATAATGTAATAAAAATATTAACAAACATCTTCAAAATAAACCTTTGATCCAGTTTTTGGATGAATTAGAACCAAAGTTATGACGATTTTAAGTTTATAAAAATAGATGAATTTTAAAAATTTTTTTCAATTATAGAATATCAAGACCATGTACTCTTTCAATAATTATTCTCTTTCACTATTCGTTTACTGCTTTATTTATAACTATATTGTTCGTGTTTGCAAAAACCTTCAGAATGAGCCATTGCTCAACTTTTTTGGTCAATTAGAACAAAAGTAATAGCAATTTTAATTTTAAAAATGTGTTAAAAAATAAATAATCATTCATTCAGTTTTAATTTATAAATTCATATTTTCCCATTCATGCAATGAAGTTCTAGAAGTAAACACAAAATTTTGTTCTATTTTTTGTATGTAAAATTGGTATCTATTTTTGAAATGACTGACGGCTCTATCTGAAATGATTATGATTTTTTCTAATTTTTGCAGAGTGTGTTTTTGCCTTATATTCTCTATAATTGAATTTATAGCCATAAAAGCATGAAAAGAATCATGTTTCGTATCGTCACAAACTGTGACATAACTAACCGTCGAACCATTTCTAAAATAGAATACCGATGTAAATATGGATATTTGATTTTGGTTCCAGTGGCAGCTTTGTGATTCATTTTATAATAAGACCGTCCAGTTTTCGGCAAAGTCTACGTGAATGACTAATTGGAACTGGCTTTTTTTTAACTAAAATTTTTGCCTTTCGAATAGCAATACGTTGAATTTCTTTAATCATTTTATGAGTACTCATAGTGAGAGCATATTTTCTCAATTGTATCAAGAAGTCTTCAATGGTACTAATTTTATTAAGTGAATCTGATTTTTTCCAAATACTGTAACTTATTTCTTCATAAAGATCTTCTCCCGTCAAGGAAATCATTTCTAAATCAACAGTCTCTTCACTTGGGCATTTTTTATATTTTCCCAGTACACATTTTATATCATCCTTAGAGCAAAATAAAGAAGAAAATATATTCGATTCAATTTTCGAAATGTCATATTTATTGTTTGTATTATAATTTTTTAAAGCTATCAACATAAGTTCTAAATTTTCGCAATAAATGCGAAGACACGTATTATTGGGTGGATGAGGTATAACTCACTTTGGTCTCAAGGCATAGAATATTGATTTGCTGATTTTTTTTTCCATTTGAGTATTTTCTTCTTTCGATAATTAAAACTTTTGTTTTATGCTTCGGGTAAGGAAGCGCTTAACTTTTTTAGTTTTGATACCATTTTCTTTTATAGATATTGTATCATTTTTATTTGCACTTTATCGAGAGAAATTATAATCATTGTTTAAATAATACTCTTTGATTTTTAACACAACTTTCCTATCCAAAGAATGGCCACTACAATTCTCAAGCTTTCTATAGACATCTTTATTATTCACCAGTAAGCATGCTTGGTCAATCATGTACGTAGTTACATCTGGCAGAGCTAATAATAAATATTCTTTGAAAAAATCAGTTGGTATGAGGGTTAATAGCCGCACTTTTTCGGAAGAACTTGAACAATTTTTTAAGGCTCTTTTAATAGTTTCATACCATTTATCACATGTCTTACATTCGATGCTTTCATTCAATTTAGGCAAATCCGTTATATCATAAAATTTCATCATCTTACTAGCTACTTGAAAATCAAATGCATCAATTATTTGCTTTCTTCTTCGAATGGCATACGATTTTCGCATCCTTACATTAAGGAGGTTGTCAAGTACTGGTCGGAGACAAAAGTTTTATTGCTTGAAGTATCAAAAAAGCGTCTGCGCGCATGCGCTATAGTTTCAACTTTTGATTCCGACTGTGCTCACACACGTGGCACGGTATATATATACACGCGCACACTAGTCGTCGTTACCCCACGACTACTTTCTGACTGTTTCACGTCCTTAGATTCATACATTTTCTATAGACATTTTCTATTTGTATATATGTTTGAGTTGTAATTTCTCGAAAACGGTACCGCTAGTATTTTTTAATTTGTGATCATTATATTCTTTATGAAATTCTACATAACATATTAGTTTTTGGTTTAAATCTGACACAAAACAAATTCAGAATCATTGAAAACGTCCCTTTTACAGCACGTCAATATAGGGATTACGTGTTAAAAATTGAAACTTTAGAAGTTTATGTCTCAAAAACGGTACCGCTAAAGCTTCTAAAAATTTAATGGCAAGTGCATAATGTTATTATAAACATGTGATCAAAATTGCAAGGTAATCTGGCTCAACTCGATTTACTTGATAACCCCCTTAAGAGTTTCAGACATCTTGATAGGTAAAATCTTTAAATTCAAATTATTTGCGGTTTTGTTAAGCTCATGAACCACAATCTCGCCGTCATTTATTTCTTCTGAAGATTGTTGATTGCTAGAATTAGAAGAAGAAGGTGTAGCATTCTTCACTTTTTCTAACAATAATTTATAACATGCAGCGCAAACTTTATTTTCTTTAGATATCAAAATCTTTGGATACAAGCGCTGCAAAGACACCGTCGTATTGCCCAATTCTCGGAACGGATTTTTAGAGGAATGGTGTATAGCTTACATGTGATTTTTTTTTAAGTCCTTGCACTTTATCTTGTCCAGTTATGATGCCATTGTAATTAACTCAAAATCTTTTAATAAAGCGAAAAAAAAAGATTATAAAAGTTATACAATTTTTTTCAATTCGATCTCTTCTTATCTACTGCGGTGCGCTATATTGCTAATGAATACGCTTGGAACGCGACTTTGCTACCTAGCGGCGGCATGCACAAACTACTTTTAAACTGAATTTAAATCACAGGCGCGAAATTCAAACTGAATAAATGATTATTTATTTTTGAACACATTTTTAAAAGTGAAATTGCTGTAACTTTTGTTCTAATTGATCAAAAAAGTTGAGCAATGACTCATTCTGAAGGTTTTCGTTAACACTAAAAATATACTTATAAATAAAACAGTGAACGAATAGTGAAAGAGCATAATTATTGGAAGAGTACAGGGTCTTGATATTTTATAACTAAAAAAAATTTTTTTCAATTCATCTATTTTTGTAATCTTAAAATCGTCGTAACTTTGGTTCTAATTGATCCAAAAACTTGATCGAAGGTTTATTTTAAAGATTTTTGTTAATATTTGTATTACAATAATAAATAAAAGCATAAACGAATCGTAAGAAGACGTAATAGTTGAAATAATGGTACGATGTGACATAGTATCAATGCTTTAAAATGGAAAATATAAAAAAAAACATTTGAAAACCTGTTAAAAAAAATAAGGCAAAATAGCATATTCCCACCCATCCTGAAAGTTAGCATTTTTCCATATACTTCTTGACAAAATTGCATTTTAAAAAAATCGTTTTTTCTAAGTTTTTTATAAATAACTCGGAGGTATCAACTCACATCGCAAAAATCGGCATTTAAAACTAGACTGTATTCCTTACATTTGAAAAAAAAATTTGTCTTGAAAAGTCAAAAGTGACGGAGATAAAGCATTTTGAATACGAAGGTCGATTTTCCTTTTTTTCACCTCTTATTTTAACATTTAACACAAAATAGGCTATAGCGTCGTGAAAAAATTTTTTTAAGCCGTATTTCGGGGTGTTCACATCTTCTCTTAAATATTTGAACACATTCACATAGTTTTCAGACAAAAAAAAATTCGTTTCGTGACGGCCTGCATGAATCTGAATGGAATCAGCCTACTAAAGAAATCTAAGAGAATTCTGAGTGGTCCATAATATGAAAAAAAAAACATTTTACCAATTTTTAGCAAAAAAAAATTTATCATTTTTTGATTAAACTGAGAATTGGTGATATATAGTTATAAGACTAGATTTAATCAACTCTCTCTTATCTTTATCCTCTATTATAGTTAAAAGATTCTAGATTTGCAACTAAATAAAATAAACTTTGTTGATGTTGAATAAATACATTTTTGAAACTTTGGATTAAATTTATGTAAAAGTTATCAACTTTAGAATACTATATCTTTTTAGTAATCCATTATATGATAATGAAACGAAGTTTTAAATAATTGTTTTAATATTTTCTAATAAAATGTTGAGCTAAAATTTAAATAAACGCTTTTTACTGACGAATTTAATGGATTATCGAAGAAAATTTTGCCACAGATCATATAGCTAGAATAACCTTAATATTTTATGTTGATATCTCATGATTTAAATAAGATAAAAACAAATTTTTCAGAAATACGACACATTGCGACTGTAAAATTATACTGGATGTACTAGCAAATAGTTGTCATGTTGAAAAAAAGCAGTTTTCTTATAAATAAAGGGTTAATACATTTAAATCTATCATAAAATATATTTATAAAACTAAATAATGAAACAACAAAAATGAATGTGGAGACAAAAACCTAGTGAATCCCGTGTCTAG
This sequence comes from Anastatus disparis, assembly GCA_017163975.1. Classification (NCBI taxonomy): domain Eukaryota; kingdom Metazoa; phylum Arthropoda; class Insecta; order Hymenoptera; family Eupelmidae; genus Anastatus; species Anastatus disparis. The sequence continues at coordinate 658,418 of JAFFSR010000323.1, forward strand.
ATTATAAATTTAACAAATTTACAGGTATTAAAAATTGCGTCAAAAATATTTCTTTATTGCGAGTAAAAATTAAATATAACCTTCGAAGTCTCCATAGAACAAAAACTGTTCGATTTTTTTAAATTAAACTAACGCCAAAAAAGGTATTTTTTTAAAGAAATTTTCATTGTTTGGATATTTTTATAGTTGATATTTGTTTTAAGAATTGAGAAAATATTCAATTTTTTAACCTTCGAAGCCTTGTTTGCAATATATTATATTGAGTGAAACTTTCTGAAATGGGCCACTAAAAATTGACTAGCCGATTTTTGTATATCTTTTTGCAGATTTTCAAAGCTTTACATGTAAAAATTAATATCCTAAAATATTTTTAAAAATTTTAATTTTCCAAACAATTATAAACAAATGAATTTTTAACCAGCTTTTTTTTTAAATATTGATATTGATATTTCGATGAATATTAAATGAATTATAGCCTAATTTTAATGGTATATTCAAAAATAGTAGCAGAATCGAGTAAGATGTAAACAATACTAATTAATTTTAATTTATTAATAAATAATTAATTTTGCAATAAACTATCAACAATTTAACTAACTTTACCTCGTTTAAAAATCATTTTAAAAAATTTCATATTTTTCCCAAAAATTAAAAAAATTTTTTAAAAATTCCTGTGTTTTTCTGATACTTAAATGGCTTTAAATGCATTAAAAACTGACATTCTAAGTTTTGCAAAATTGTATTTAAAAAGTACCAAATATAAATTTTCACTTTCATTTTTCATGAATCATTAACTTGATTCGATTTTCACTGATTACTAAAATTGAAGTGAACTCATTAGAAACTAATTTATTTATGTTTTTTTTACTAACAAGGAAAGTGCATTGTATTTGGGTCTCAGATTTTCTTCTAAATTTCGGATATTTTTTCTTACATAAAATCATGAAAAAATGCGTATATTCGGTCCAACACTCGATTTTATTTAAACTACGAACAATTTTGTCTGAATTTTAAAAAAAATTACTAAATTAAAATTACTGAAAATCACCATCCTTCAGAATTTACATGATTTTTAGTACTTTCTTGCTGCTCAATTTTAAACAAGCATAACTTTAGTTGTAATTACTATATCTTAATTCTGTAAACCGCAAATCAAAGCTTGCTTTTTTATCTTCATTTCAGTTACTGTAAATTAATTAATAAAAATAAGACTATAAACGTTCATAACTTCAGTTTTTCGAAGGGTTGGACTGTACCCCTATGGCTTTACTCATATTTTGGTACTTGAAAACGTATTTCAAAGTTTCATCAAGATCTGTGACTCGAAGATCATAAGCTCTCTTGGTAAAATAGAGCATTCATTTTCTATTCATATTTTTAGTTAAATATTTACGCTATTTTTATTTTATTATAACTCTTGAACAACTTAAGATTTTGAACACGTTTTTTTAATCCAAAGGTTTCAATTTTAACTATAGTATGCAGTCAGTAAAAGTATTCTAAAATAAGTAGTTTAAAAAATGTACTACCATAAAACAAATGCAAATTTTTAAAAATTTAGACAAATCTACTCATAACTTGAAAAAAATCGAGCGTTGGATCGAATGGACGCAGCATTTTTCCTGATTTCATCTAAAAAAAAATCCTCAAGTTATTTCTAAAACGTAAAATTTATTTTAACTTATTCAAAAATCGCTATGATAAAATTAAATACATCTGTAAAATAATAAATAATAAGTTTGAATACTTTGAAACTGACTGGAAGAGTATCGAACTTCCCGATCACGGATTTTGCTTGAACTTTGGGTGTAGTTTTCAGATGTCAAAATATGAAAGAAAACAGAATTTTAGACCTCAATACTCAATATTTCCGTTTACAGGTAATCAAAGAAAAACAACAAAAAAGTTACTAAATTTTCAAACGCTTATAGTTCTTTAGTATTGATACTAGAAGCATGAGACTTTTTTTAAATGAAAGCTGAGCCTAAATCCTTTCGAAATAGAACTTACAGAATACGAAAACATCATTTTTTCCAAAATTATAGCGTCTAGAAGCATCTGAATTACTATAGCATCTGAAAACTTATCCTGAAGTTGAAGCAAAATCCGCGAATTGGAAGTCTGATACTCTCCTATAGGATTATGATACTCTCCTATAAAATTATGAAATGAATACTCACTAGGCCTAGTAAGTATTCATTTTATAATTTTCTAAATGTTGAAATTAAAAACTATAGAAAGGATTAGAAGCACTTTCAGATGGCGCGCAATACGGCGTGTACGCCCTGGCCGCAGTCTGTATGAGAATGTTTAAAAATTCATAATTTTTTTCCAAATAGAGATCATCAAAATTTTCTTTCACAGTTGTAAGAGTATAGTTAAGAGGTGGTCGGGACTATTTACCGCATGGGGACGCTGCGGTCAGCAGAGAGAAAAATGTTAAATTAAACTCATTGGTATTTGGTACTTTTTAAATTCAATTTTGCGAAACTTGGAGTGTCAGTTTTAAATGCATTTAAAGTCAGTTAAGTATCAGAAAAACACAGAAATTTTAAAAAAATTTTTTTAATTTTTGGGAAAAATGTGAAATTCTTTAGAATGGTCCACATACATATTTTTAATGAGTATGATTCAGTGAAATGGGGGGTTGGTGAACGGAGTGAATAAGGAGAATCCTCCTCCCTAGTATATATATATATAAACATTAGGGTGTCCCTTATTTACCAATGTTTTTTTTTTCGTTGTGCCGCCCCCTGGATCTTTAATTTATGCTGAAAAATGAAGATTTTACTCGGAAAAAGTGAGAAAAAGACGTTTTAAACCGTGCCTATTTCGCAAAACGAGATTTTAGTCCACGTATACGCGTTATACTTAATCTAACGTATTTCATTTCTCTACTATGTTTAAAAAGAGCTTTAAACAGTTCAACTATTACATTTTTTTCATGTGAAATTTGGCATAGAATTCGAATTTTTACTCATTTTAAATCAAAACGTACATATAGTAAGGTAAGAGACACTTTTACATCAGTTAAGGTCAGTTTTTTTAATGATTATTTGTTTTTTATTAATAATGAATGTTATTTATGATTTGTCTGATTATTTTGAGTAATAATTTTTAGAATATTAGACATGAAAATTCACAAAATGAATGAATCAACATACTTTGTATATTTCAAAATGTCGGAAACACGTAAAAGCGAATGGGCGTGTACGTAAAATTCACCAAAATTCTCAAAAAATATATAATATTAAATAAAAACAAATATAGTCATTATAAAGCAATAAAATTTATTAAAATTTTTGTTGTTTTGATAAAGTTTCAATTATCATCTTTTTCCTGCAATTTTATTTTTTTACAATTGTTTGCTTATTAGCATCTTCAAAATCTTTACGAAATTGGCATACATTTTGTATCAAGAATAATTTCTGATCTTCATTCTTGGTTCTGTTTATATAATCTTCGGTAAGTTTTACAGCTCTTTCAGCAGCATCATTTACAACACGTAAATTTTTAACAATCTCTAAACCTTTTAAATAATCATCATAAGTAGACCAAGTCTTACAATCAGTGTACAAAAAGTTTTTGTTAATATTAAATCTATCAAAAAATAAGAGTGATTGACGATTTATAAAGTGATCTAATTCTAGAATTTTAAAATTTTTTAAATCTGTAGGATTATTAATTATGTATTTTTTCGGAGGTAAATCATCAGTGTAAAAGTCTTTTCTAACGATAAAACCATCTGACATCTGACTTCAAAAGATAAAGCATCATCAAAAAATGAAATAGCACTTGCCTCAGGGGCTAAGTACCATAAATGCCTTTTGATCTTTTCTAAGGCAGCATTGGATACTAAAGAATCAATGTCAGCATAATCGTACAGTTTTTTAATAAATTAATTAAAAACTTGAATACATCGAAGGTAGGGGAAATCGGGGTAAATCGGACCCCCGGGGAAATCGGACCGGCATCACTTTATGTAAAAATATAGTAAATTTTTATTTGACCAATAAGATTTTAATATTGTTACATTGAATTACTTTTATTGCTAAAGTTTTTTTATGTAGTTTTAATCTTCTAATATTTACGTATATTCATATAAAGTAATGCTGGTCTGGTTTGTCCCATGGGTCCAATTTACCCCGGTTACCCCTAATATTATAAAAAAAATATTATCATACGCTTAAACCAACTATTGTAAACAAAAATTGTTTTTGAAAACAATCTTAGAAATTTCATAATGTACAAAATATGTTAATTTATAATTGTTGTGAATTTTTATGTCTATTTTTTGAAAATTATTACTCAAAATAATCAGGAAAATCATAAATAACTTTCATTATTAATCAAAAAAGCAAAAAATAATTAAAAAAACTGACCTTAATTAATGCAAAAGTGTCTCTTACCTTACTATATGTACGTTTTGATCTAAAATAAGTAAAACTTCGTTCTTATGCTAAATTTTACATAAAAAAAATCTAATAGTTGAACTGTTTAAAGCTCTTTTTTAACATAGTAGAGGAATGAAATACGTTAGATTAAGTATAATGTGTATACGTGGACTAAAATCTCGTTTTGCGAAATAGGCACGGTTTAAAACGTCTTTTTCTCACTTTTTCCTAGTAGAATCTTTATTTTTCAGCATAAATTAAGATCTAGGGGGCGGCACAACGAAAAAAAAACATTGGTAAATAAGGGACACCCTAATAAACATGCACACACATAATACCGCTAAGTGGCTGAATATCTCATAGATAATTCAAGTGCCTTAGCCTTACTTAAGCAAGCAACAATTTACGATATAGTATCTTATATTTTTAGAATCATTTGATTTCTAGATATTAAGAGGCGGCCGTATAGTCTGCCCTTGTCTAATCTAAATTTTCGTTATTATTAATAAACTAGATATTTTTATGCAAAAGTAAAGGCAGAGCCCAATATATTTAAGGACGAACAAACGATTCTATTGTATGAAAAATTATGAAATTTTCATTAGTTTTCGAGTGAAGTCTGCAACGGAAAAACAGTTGAACTCGATTAGTTGAATTCAATTGTTTTTCCGTTTGACTTCATTCGAAAACTAATAGAAATTTTATATTTTTTCATAGAATAGAATCGTTTATTCGTCCTTACATATATCGGGCTCTGCCTTTACTTTTGTATAAAAATATTTAATTGATTAATAATAACGGAAATTTAGATTATACTAGGTCAGAACAATACGGCCGCCTTTTAAGACCATTTCGGGATATGTCTGAAACTCATGCAGTCGAGTGACGGAAGTATTCAAATTTTTTTGGGTCACACAAAAAATCGTTTATAATACCGCTACTAAATTTAGAATGTTAAAAAATTTTTTTTCGTCAAAAATCAGTCTGCTAACAGCGACTGTTAAAAAATACTTCACCTTTTTTAGCGGCAGTTAAAAAATTAATCTGCTTTCTATAACAATATCATTATTAAATATTCCAATTTTACATCGCGTAGTAAATCGTATAACTAGATATTTAAACAAACTTCTTTAAGAATTTTTAAATGTCTAATTAAATGTTTTTATGTTTTGTAATTTTTGTCACATTGTGTACTAGGAAATCAAAATTATTTTATAAATAAATAATTACGAATATCATTTATAACAATTTTTTAATAAACAATTATTCATGAGGGGGGAGAGGTGAGGGAGGATTATCCATTTACAAAAATAGCTAATTGTTAAAGGAACAAGAACATTATTTGAGGGGGACTGAGGGGGATTGAGGAGCAGTTAAGGGGGGACGAGTCTTAATTTTTTCTTACAACTATATATATATATATATATATATATATATATATATATATATATATATATATATATATATCACGAATGATGCTTCGCATTTCATAATTCATGCATCACTTTTTGTAGTGCATAAGCGCCGAAACACAATGCGCGAGGAGGCGGCGCACTGTATTTCGTCGCCTACGGTGGCGCCGCATCGAAAAACTTGATGCATATTCGATATTTATCGTGCATGCGAGCCACTTTGTGGAGCATTTTAAAAACGCACTATCTTTTATGATGTGAAACTTTCTCGGTGTAGGTGATTTGAAGTTATCGTAGGTCGTATGAGAGGCTTTAAAAAAATTAAATACAAATAAAAAACATTATTATGAAATATAAATTTTCAGACTATTTATTTGATGAATTCTAAAGAGTAAAGAACTGAGCGCCGCAAGTATACTTCTACCTGTAGACGCGACAAAGAGAAGCGGCGACGGACTACGGAAACTAACGAACGACAACGACAGAGAACTATAGCTCTTTAGAGTTCAACTTGTTCGTTTGCTTTTAACTGCGCTCTTCTTTATTTGTCTTTGTCTTGACTATAGTAGCGTGGATAGGCGCTCTTCTTTATCTGTCTTTTTCTTGCGTATAACAGTGTGGCTATAAGCACTCTTCTTTATCTGTCTTTGTGTTTACTATAGCAGTGTGGCTAGACGCTCTTCGTTATCTTTTTGTTTTGTCTATAGCAGAGTGGAGAAGGTTTGCCAACTTGTAGCAACGCGCTGACTCTATTAGCCATCTAAAAACATACTTTGGTTTCTTTTCTCAACGGTAATCAACAAAACTATAGTCAATTCTCCAATACACTTCAATCTAGAGTGGCGTATGCTACAAAGTACTATACTTCATTGTGTAGTATACTGCTGACTGAATATACTTAAGCTCCGAGCGGGGTGGTACAAGACCCCAATACCTATTCATCTAGCTCCATGGATATTCTACCCAATACGATCTACTTTAACATAAATATATATATGGGTCAATCCACGTCAAACGGATAATGGCTCTGTCCAAAATTGTAGATCACCAAAAAATCGTGTATGGGCTCCAAATTTTCCTCTTACACTCTACTTTCTTTTGCAATGTGGCGATATTGAAAATTCCAAAATGGCGGCTCCAATATGGCTGCTCAAACCTAGAGTTTTCACAAAAAATTTTCAAAAATTGATTGTAATTCATTCAAATAAATTCAGCGTTCAATTTTACATAGAAATATTGTATTGCACTCGAGGTAAAAAAAATTTACAATGTTATCGGAAGGTCATATCGGAAAATAATAGTTATTTCTCGAATTACTCATTGATCAATGTTGATTAGTGAGGAAATGAAGATACTGATAGATAACTCGAGTCACTGAATCCAAATCTGATGTCCGCTTAACCCTATAGGGTATACAAGATCTCCATCAAGATCATTTGAAGGTCAAATCGCGAATACCTTTTATTATTTAATAAGATTAGGACACCTTCAAGTTTTACGTGTCGCTAAATCCGAATCCGGGGTGTGTTGGAGTGTCAAACGACGTAATTACGTAAAAATTAATTAAATATTGACTAACAGGAAATTTTCGTTCTCCAAGAAACCACAGTTTGAAACAAATTTTTCTATAATTCTGTCGTTTAACACTCCAACAGGCCTTGAATTCGGATCCAGCATCACGTAAAACTTATAGGTGTCTTAATCTTATCAAAAAATAAAAGATATTCGCGATTTGACCTTCAAATGACCTTGATAAAGACTGGTAGGATTAAGCGGATATCAGATTTGGATTCAGTGGCTCGAGTAACCTATCAGTATCTTCATTTTCTTACTAATCAACATTGATCAATGAGTAATTCGAGAAATAACTATTATTTCCCAATATGACCTTCCAATGACATTGTAAATTTTTTTTACCTCGAGTGCAATACCATATTTTTATGTAAAATTGAACGCTGAATTGATTTCTGATATAAAAAAATACGTATAATCACATTTAAATGAATCAAAATCAATTTTAGAAAATTTTTTATGGAATCTCTAGGTTTGAGCCGCTATATTAAAGCCGCCGTTTTGGAATTTTCAATATCGCCACATTGCAAAAGAAAGTAGAGTGTAAGAGGAAAATTTGGAGCCCATACACGATTTTTTTGGTGATCTACAATTTTGGACAGAGCCATTATCCGTTTGACGTGGATTGACCATATATATATATATATATATATATATATATATATATATATATATATATATATATATATATACACGGTGGGCCATTTTAATCTTCGCACTCAATTTTCTCCGAACCTACTGCAGCTACAAAAAAAAGGTCCGTAGCAAAATTGACCGTGACAAAGGGGGCCATTTAACTGCGCCCTTGGTTTTGACCTTGAGGTCCAATTGCAAGGTCATTTGAAGGTCAAGACCATTTTTTTAAACAGAAATACCTATTTTTGACTGCGGATTTGAAAAAAGCGGGAAATTCTAAGATAAGTTTGTCCCAGGTCAAAATTTATTTGGTGACCTTTTCAAGGACAAAAATCGAGATCAAATGTCTAAAAACCGATTAAATGCCCTTTTTCTGCATTATCTTGGTTTGCTGATAAATGCAAATGATCTAAGTGGTGTTAAATGGTCATCTTAGTTCCAAGGTAAAAGGATCTTGACCATCTTGACTTTAAGGTCCAATTTCAAGGACATTTTAAGATCAATAATGTTTTTTCGGTAATGGAAATTCCTATTTTAGACTACGAATTTAAAAATATTAGTTAATTTTACGCTAAAATTATTCTAGGGGAAAGTTGATTTTATGACCTTGGAATGGTCCAAAATCAAGGTCAAATATTGAAAAACTTATCGAATGCTCTTTATCTGAATTACACTGGTTACCTAAGACTTTTGGTGTATCGGTATGAAAGAAAAGTTCAGAAAAAATTTGTGCATGACGAAGGGGGCCTCGCCATGCACAACTTTTGTCTGGTCTTTTTGGTGTGATTGATTTTAACCTTGAACTTCAGTTTCAAGGTCATTTCAAGGTCGACTTAAAAGAGCGTAAAATTTTACGTCGGAAACAGTATTTTAAAATATTTTTCATGACCTTTGGAAGGTTATGTCAAGGTCAAATGCTGAAATACCTAGTATGATGTCTTCTGTCTGGAAAACGTTCAGCGTAAAGTCTTAATACAGCACGAAATTATTAGGACACACCTCTAAAACCATTTTCATATCAACAATTTTATTTGAAGGTTATACAAAAGTGGAAGATTAAAATAGCACTATTCAGTTGTAATTAATATTCCAAGTGCAATAAACAAAAATAAAAATAGTTTTGATAATAATATTAGGACTCAAGAAGTAGTAATAGCAATAAATGAATTTAAACGCGGATTAAATATTAGAATTTTCTTTCTAGACTATTTTTGATTTGAAAATAATGTTTTACGAAGAACGATAGATAAATCTTCATATTGAATTTTGTCCCTACTCATTATTTAGTTTTATCTTATAACTGAATTTTTTTTTAAAGCGTTCTTCGTAGTAATTGAAGAAATATGTAGAGTCATGTTTGTGTTAAATAAATTATTTTTGATTTAAAAATAATCTTTTACAAAAATATTAAAGTATCTAATTCGAGCTAGACGAGAGTTATCATTTACTACTATTATTACTTCTTCACTTCTTTTTATTATTATCAAAAATTTTATGTTTGTTGGACTACACTTAAAATATAAATTACAACTTAAGAAGGGGCCGAACTATCTGTCTCTGTCTAATAGCGTTTTTCATTATTTATATAAACATTATCCTTTATAACAAGAAAAAAATAGCAGCCCCCACTAGATATTAGTATAATTAGTAAATTTTGTAATAACAACCAAATTTTTTACCGCATAGTTTTTGACTAATTAGAGACCTACTAGCAATCTAGAATATAATCTATCTTTTTTTGGTAGGTCTCTAATTATTCAAAAACTACGCAGTAAAAAAATTTGTTTGTTATTACAAAATATTCTTATTATACTAATATCAAGCAGGGGCTGCTATTTTTTACTTGTTATACCGGATAGTGTTTACATAAATGATAGAAAACGCTATTAGACAAAGACAGATAGTTCGGCCCCTTCTTAACAGTGTTATTTAAATTTAAAAACTGTTGTAATGGCTGACTATCCTCCAAATGAGATTGTTGATATGATAATGGTTTTAGGGGAATGTAGTAATAACTATCGTGTTGCAGCAAGACTTTACGCTGAACGCTTTCCAGATAGAAGACATCCCAGTGATAGGTCAATACAAAGTTTAACTGACAGAGCACGTCGAGGACGTCTTGCTCGCCAACGCAGGCGTCATGAGTATAACGAAGATGATGCTCGTGTTATAACTATTCTTGCGGTTATTTATCTTAATCCTGATGTCAGCAGTCGTCAAATAGAAATGGAAGTTGGTATTCCAAGACGAACATTTTTGAGAATTTTAAATAGGCTTAATTACCATGCTTACCATATCACGCTCGTACAAGAACTGACAAAGAATCATATGCAAATGAGGACTGAATTTTGCCAATTGGCCTTACATATTGTAGAAAATGATCCCAATTTTTTCAAATATGTACTTTTTTCTGACGAAGCTAAATTTTATAGCGATGGACAATTAAATAGGCACAATTGTCATTATTGGTCAAATGAAAATCCTCATTGGCACAGAGCTGTAGATCATCAGCATCGCTGGAGCCTTATGGTATGGTGTGGGATTGTTAATGGATATTTGATTGGCCCTTACTTTTTTGAGCGAAATGTTAATGGAGACAGCTATTTGCAGTTAATAAGAGACCACTTGCCAGAATTAATGGAAGATGTTGATTTAGAAACTAGACGAAGAATGTGGTTTCAGCAGGATGGTGCACCACCACACTTTGCACGAATTGTCCGAGAATTTTTGAATCAAAATTACCATGAAAGATGGATCGATAAAGCAGGGCCAGTTAATTGGCCTCCTAACTCACCTGATTGAACATCTCCAGATTTTTATTTGTGGGGATTCTTGAAAAATGTTATTTTTAAAGAGTGGCCTACGACTAGAGAAAACATGCAAAATCGCATTCGTCAAGCATGTGCGGGAATTCCAAGACAAACTCTACTGAAGACTGTACGTCATTTTCGAAGGCGCTTAACTTTGTGTCTACAAGTAAATGGAGGTGACTTTGAACATTTGCTTCGTGGTTAAAACAGTGAGAGGCAAGGGGACTCACGATAATCTAGCACCCCGACGTGAAAGGCAAGGGGACTCATGATAATCCAGCACCCCGACGTGAGAGGCAAGGGGACTCACAATAATCCAGCACTCTAAAGGGAACACGATCCTATTACGTCCACGTCGTTGTTCCTGGGTAACGCTAAAGATAGGATAAACATATTATATTATTTAATCTTGAATTGACCTTCTTCAGATCTATTCACGACATAACAAACTTAAAATATCACTTTGAGTGTCACTTTTTCTAACTACAGTGTCAAAAATAGGCCGAGGCCTCCTTCGCCATGCACAAATTTTTTCTGAACTTTTTTTTCATACCGATACACCAAAAGTCTTAGGTAACCAGTGTAATTCAGATAAAGAGCATTCGATAAGTTTTTCAATATTTGACCTTGATTTTGGACCATTCCAAGGTCATAAAATCAACTTTCCCCTAGAATAATTTTAGCGTAAAATTAACTAATATTTTTAAATTCGTAGTCTAAAATAGGAATTTCTATTACCGAAAAAAAATTATTGATCTTAAAATGACCTTGAAATTTGACCTTAAGGTCAAGATGGTCAAGATCCTTTTACCTTGAAACTAAGATGACCATTTGACACTACTTAAATCATTTGCATTTATCAGCAAACCAAGATAATGCAGAAAAAAGGCATTTAATCGGTTTTTAGACATTTGACCTCGATTTTTGTCCTTGAAAAGGTCACCAAATAAATTTTGACCTGGCACAAACTTATCTTAGAATTTCCCACTCTTTTAAAATTCGCAGTCAAAAATAGGTATTCCTATTTAAAAAAATGGTCTTGACCTTCAAATGACCTTAACGGCAGGCCGGAGTAGAACCTGATACCGACCGAGTAACAATTGACTTGTTTGTTATTTACTCAAGTGTTAATCGGTGTATCTTCAAAATAAAGGTTGATCGCAATAGATATTATTATTATGAATATCTATGCACAAGAAAAAAAAAATCTACCGATTTGTTTTTGAGAAAAGTAAGGAACGCCGAAGTAAAAGATTATGTTTATAATATTTTCGCGTTCCTTACTTTTCTCAAAAACAAAGCGATAGATTTTTTTTTCTTGTGCATAAATATTTCAAATAATAATATCTATTGCGCTTAACCTCCAATTTGCAGATACACCGATTAATACTTGAGTAAATAACAAAAATGCCAATTAGACAAGGACAGCGAATCCGGCCTGCTCTTAAGGTCAAAACCAAGGGTGCAGTTAAATGGTCCCCTCTGTCACGGTCAATTTTGCTTTGGACCTTTTTTTTGTAGCTGCAAAATTTTTGGAGAAAATTGAGTGCGAAGATTAAAATGGCCCACCGTATATATATATATATATATATATATATATATATATATATATATATATATATATATATATGGGTTTTCTACCAAATAGTGCGCAAAAAGAAGATTTTCCTTAAACTCAAGGAATAAGTTCCAAATGATGTTGCAAGTGTTCTTGAAAATTTTTAGAACATCAGAAAGTCAACTCAGGAGGTTCCAGGACCTTAAATCTACGATTTTTCATATTTTTCGCGATTTAATACATTTCTTAGCTATATGTTATTCATAGAATATCAAGTCATTCGTGAAAATAGTATATACATAAAAAACCGGAGATTTTCTAAATTTCTAGAAAAAGTTGGTCCCAAGTTTGAGAAATAATTTCCCAATATCGGAAATCAGAAAATAAATTTTAAAAATTGTAAAAAAGGGCTAACGATCTAAGCTTTGGACTTTAAAAAATTTATGGTTTTAGCTTTAGATGTCTAAAGCCTCCTCTAAAGAATAGAGCACTTTTTCATGCTACCGAGCGCGTCTACAGGTTGCGAATAGTAAAATGACTGGGAAGAGTAAACCCAGTCTTCCTGATTAGTCGTGAATAATGAATAAGCGGCTGAGGACAATGAAATTAGCAAGGTAAGATTAAAAAAAGGATAAAGAGCAATAAGGAAATAGAAATGACCCCAGGTGGTAGCCCTAGTAGAAATCCATTTGCTGCAATATCGGCCGAGTCATATTCAGATTCTGCGGGCGGGGGGGGGGCTTATTATTGCTAGAAGCGGTGCTTGCAATGGACCACTTGATTTTAGTGACCACGTTTACAGATCGAAGAGTAGTAGAAAGCATCACCATCCTGGGAGGCAAAGACAGTCCAAAGTGTATCTCCGAAGAGTGCAAAAAAGAGATGAGACCGTGCTAAAGATCATAAGCAGGGAAAATAAGAGACTTAACACTCAAAGCTGGAGAACATTTTTTCAGTGGCGAGTAAAAATGGTAACAGCGAAGACTTTGTTATTGCTGTTGACGAAGAGTCTTTTATCAACATGAGGTCCAGTAAGGGAAGCATCAAGTTCGGACTTGGCATGCTGAAGGTGAGGTTTCCCAATACTAAAAGTAAAGATGGAGAAGTCAGGACTAAAAGTAGTGCAAATTAATTAGCACTCCTGTAAAGCAGCTTTAGAAGACTCGATGCTGTCACTGAAAGAGAAAAACATTGATATTGCCCTAGTCCAGAAACCATAGATCGCAAGAGACAAAATCCAAGAGCTGGGGCAAAAAAGATATGATCTGTTCTCCGCACAGACGACAAGTAAGAAGAGAGTCTGTATTGTAGCAAAAAAAGTACTAATACTTAAACTGTTAGTAATACAGCTACAATTATATGACTATGGTAATACTAGAGCATAGGGACAGACCAGCGCTAATCATCACCCCCATATATATGCCGTATGACGAGATAGAGCAACCATCCCTCCTCTTTCGGCAAATGGTAAACGACACCACTGCAAAAGGAAGACAGATAGTAATAGGAGTAGATGCCAATGGACACCACAACCATTGAGCGAGCAGAAACATCACTGAAAGAGGTAAGTCAATTTTGGATTTTATACTAACGATGAACCTAATAACTTACAATAGAGGAAACTTCCCCAAATTTGTAAAGAGAGTTGGGGGGGGGGCGGAAGTGATAGATTTAACCTTAACCAAAAATTCTGAACAAATTAATGTAGAAAACTAGAGGGTTTCCCTTAAAAACTCATATTTAGACAACAGAAAAATCCTTTTTAATAGAAATCACGATTTTACAAAGGCTAGGGATTTGAGGCACCCCAAAAAGACAGATTAGGTGTGACTCTCAAAATTGTTAGCGAAAAAGGCTAAGACATGGGGCAATTTTCGTGTCTCGCCGAATCCTACTATCAATTAAATCGAAAGGAACGTCAAAATCCCATAAATTGCACTGTGAGGAGCGTACTTGTAAACGTATCCCATCAGAAAGAGCAGCACAAAAACCAAATCCTGGTGGAATGAAAGAATAATTTCAACCAATTAGGCCCTCATCTTTCTTTTTGAAGACGCTAGAGAGGATGGTGGATCAACATATTAAAGAGACCACAGAGGTAGAAAAGGGATGCACGTCGCAACATGCTTATCTTAAAGGCAAATCAGTAGAAAGTGCATTACATAAAGTAGTTAGGACAGTAAAAAGGGCCCTCTAAGGGAAGGAGTGCACAATGGTTGCCTTCTTGAATATTGTGAGAGCTTTTAATAATGTCAAAATGGAAGTCATCAAACAGACGTTACAGGAAATCGGAGTAGACCCTACAACTATCAACTGGATTATGGAAATGTTAGAAAGCAGAATTATGAATTCGGAAGTAGGCAACGAAATTATAAGAAGGAAAATTACTAGAGGAACATCACAGGGAGGAGTTATATCTCCCCTGTTGTGGTTAGTACTAATAAATAGAATCCTCAAGAGACTTGAGGACGAAAGAATAGAAGTCGAAGCTTATGCTGACGACGCGGTTATACTGATCACGGACAATGATGCTTTTGTAATCGGTAACATTATGGAGTCAGCATTAAAAGAACTCGCAAATCGGGTAAAACAGAACGGATTGGAAGTGATTCTTAATAAAACCAAGCTAGTTCTGTTCACAAGAAGATATAAAATTTCAGAGATCAAACTGCCAAAACTTACAGGACGCCCCATTGAAAATAATGACGTCTTTTTATAACGTCATAAAATTACGTCATTATGACGTCATTTAATATCGTTATTTGTTGTATCATGATTTCGGACGAAAAATGAGGTCCGAATTGAAAAAAAGACGTTGTCTTTGTTAAAAAAATGGTAGTCATGCCAAAAAGTACTTTTTTCAACAAAAATTTTTTTTTTTCGAAGACGTCTTTTTTTTAACTCTGACGTCATTTAATAACGTCATTGAATAACGTCATAAAATAACGTTATTAGATGATTTTAGAAATAACGGAGTTTTAAGGTAACAAACATAAAAAAAAAATTCAATCGAATTGAAAACCTTCATTTTTTTTTAAGTCGGTTAAAAATAGTATAATGTTTTAAAAGGCATGCTTTTTTATTACAAAAAGTATTATTTTGATTTAATAGTTTTTTTTCTCAATTTAAAGCGACTTCAAAAGTTAAGCTGAATTCCCATATCATAGTTTACAAATTACGTTTTGAATTTATAAAATTTTTTGGATTTTAAAGTTTTCCACCATTAAGTAGGTTTAAACAAATGGTGGAAAATTGAAAAATCTGAAAAATCTTATGTATTAAAGGCGTGATTTGAAAACTAAAAAATGAAACCTCACCTAAACTCCGAGGTCGTCTTAACGGGATTTGCCGAAGACGGTTTTTACTTTCTTTATTTCATTAATATCTTTTTAAATTTATAATTTTGAACAAATGTAATGACTTGTCCGCACTTAAGCTATGTTAATAATGGCTGATTCTATTTCAAATTGAACAGCCTGCATACACTTAATCACTGCACCGATGAAGTATATTATTCTACTCTGAAAATGAGGAGACACGTACTTTTTCTTTTTGCTGAAACATCAAAATTGCATAAGATATGCACATTTGAGAATTGCATGAAAAAACTAAATGTTAAAGCTGGGAAAGTTGACAATAACTTTAGAAGGCTATTGTTTAACCAATTTTCAATGAATTTTGGTAAAGATTATTTTGTTTTATTCTGTTTTGAGCCCTATTCAACTTGGTGCATAAAATTAAAAAAAAAACTAAAAAATGACTGAGATATATGCATTTTACCAAAAAATGCACTTTTTATGCACATGCATTTTTCTCGAAAAGACCATATTTTTTTTGCTGAAATTTTTTGAACTGGTAAAGGACCAAATTACCGAATCCAGCGTTGCGAAGTTGATCGTATTAGCGGGATGCGAACAACATTCGAAGCATAAGAATACATAAAATCGTATTAGGTTTATGCGTAACTATACCGCAATCAATCATTGCAACCGTCTGTACAGTATAGTAACGTGAATCCGAGTAGAGCGCTGCGACTGCAGTAACGGATCAATCGCTTCGACTCGTCGGCATCATCCATGCCGACAGCCGAAACTGGGCACAACTTTTAACGTTGCGTGGTTGCTTGCTTTGACTCGTCGGCATCTCGCATGCCACAAGCCGAGATCGAGCACAGAGACAACGTTGCAAGTTCGTATACTTCGACTTTCTAGATTCTAGTACTGCGAAAGTCGATATTAATACTTTATGTCAATTTAAATTATGTGTTAATTTAATTTCCATTCAAAAAGTGTTTATATGATTACTAAACAAGTAAATGTTTTAATTCTTTAATATTATTTAGATTCAATTTTATTTATTAACATATTATATGAAATGTTTATCAAATTAAATAAGGACTAATGCTTCGTTATACTTTAATATTTACTCGAATTTCAGAAATTAGATATCTTGTTCAAGTATATTCATTAATTATTTATAATAAAATAAAGTTGGTCAATATTTTACATGAAAATATTTAGCAAGTCCACTTAATCAGTTAATGTAATCTAATGAATACCTATCTATCTATCTAAATATCTGATAAAAAATCTATTCGTATGTTTTCTTCAAAATTAAGGAGAGAAAAAAGATCTTATAATCAATTATAAAGTTTTTTGACATGATAGATAAATAGGCCAAATTCTAAAAAAATCGAAGGACAGGCCATTTTAACGTACTTATCCAGCTATACTCTTTATACAAAGGATGAGCGAAGCATGCGACAGCGTTTGAATGTAGATTGCTTAAGACTTCCGAACGTATATGCAAGCATTTTTAAACAATAAAATTTGTAAATTTTTTTCTCGTTTCAAACAAAAAATACGGGATCCAACAGGTACCATTAGATAGATAATTTGGTCTTCTACCAGCTCAAAAAATTTCAGAAAAAAAGATGGCCTTTTTGAGAAAAATGCATGTGCATAAAAAGTGCATTTTTTGGTAAAATGCATATATCTTAGTCATTTTTTATTTTTTTTAATTTCTTGCACTGACAAGGAGAGTGTCAGGGTATCGGGACGCCGATCCTGCTCCAATTTTGGGAGATGATTTTAGATGTGGGAATATGAAAAAAGCCAAGGTACTAGACTCTAACGCTCAATATTTCTCTAATTACAGGCAAATAAAAAAAATCACTATAAAGTTACTAGATTTTCAAACGCTTATAATTCATTAGCATTGATAGCTAGAAGCCTGAACCTTTTTTTAAATGAAAGTTGAGCTCAAATCCTTTCGAATTATAACTTATAGCATCCCGAAATATTGTTTTTTTCTAAAGTTATAGGGGGATAAAAATTGGACCTGAAATTCGTCTTCATAACATTAATTTTAATTAATTAATAATAAATGCTAAAATTTGTTTTAATTTTTATTCCTCTATAACTTTAGAAAATAATAACATTTCAGGATGCTATAAGTGATAATTCGAAAGGATTTGAGCTCAACTTTTATTTAAAGAAAAGTTCAGGCTTCTAGCTATCAATGCTAATGAATTATAAGCGTTTGAAAATCTAGTAACTTTTATAGTGGTTTTCTTTATTTGCCCGCAACTAGAGAAATATTGAGCGTTAGAGTCTAGTACCTTGGCTTTTTTCATATTTCTACATCCAAAATCATCTTCCAAAATTTGAGCAGGATCGGCGTCCCGATACCCTGACACTCTCCTTGTGAGTTGAAGAGGGCTCAAAACAGAATAAAACAAAAAAAGGTTTACCAAAATTCATTGAAAATTGGTTAAACAATAGGCTTCTAGAGTTATTGTCAACTTTTTCAATTTGAACATTTAGTTTTTTCATGCAATTTTCAAATGTGCATAACTTATGTAATTTTGATATTTCAGCAAAAAGAAAAAGTACGTGTCTTCTCATTTTCAGAGGAGAATAACATACTCCATCAGTGCAGTGATTGGTGACTTGAGTGTATACAGGCTGTTCGATTTGAAATGGAATCACCCTGATACAATAATTTTTGTGAAAATAAGAAATGATTTGAACTTGTTATTTTTTATAAGCTTGGATTAAAAATTAGATATTAAGCTCGAATAACCTAACCTAAAAAACTATAGAAAGTTGGTATATAATTTATTATGTATAGTGTTTTGGTAGATTTCTTGAGGTATCCGCTCAAATTTAGTCTTACGAATTTTTTATTTTAGCGATAAACTCGATTAAACGCAGCATTTACTCATGAACTTAGATGGAAACATTATTAAAAGGGAGGAGCTTCGTCAAGTCTTCAAAGAGATTTAATTTATTAAACCGCTTTTTAAAATGAATAAAAAATTGCACTAGGGTAAAAAAAGATACTTATTAAGATTAAGTAGCGGCGTGTAACTGTTTTTCTAGGTATAGAGTCAAAGCCAGATTGGAATACAAGGAGATTGGAATAGGGAAAAGGGTTAGACAAAACTAAAAATTTGGAAAAAAAATTCATTTATTATTATAAACAAAATTTTTAAAACTAAATAAATAAGCCCAAAGTAATTTTATTTTTATACAATATAAAAAGATAGTTAAAAAAAAAACAATTCAATTAAATTTCTCAAGGGAACTGACGCATTAGCCGAGTGATTCAGCGCGCTAGGCGATCTGCAAAATTAAGCAGCATTGGCCGCTTCCGGTACATGGAAGGGTGACCACTCAAGAACGGGAGGCACGTTCAATCTGGACTTGCTTCGTGCGACAATCACTTGAGCATGCTAACCACACGACAATGTGAGCGGAAGATGTGGCAAATACGGTGTAGGCATCCTTGTATACTGGATGGACACTGATTCGCGACCCCACGTATGCTCAAAAGACATGAACATGGGGTCGCGAATCAGTGTCCGTTCCAGTGTACAAGGGTACCTATTACTGAATTTGCTATGAACACCGACACATTCCGGAGAGGGTTTCCTCAGGATTTATCCCACTGGGTTTTCCTATGGGTTTTTTTCTGTCCACGGGCATAGTTAGGGGCGAATGCTGAATAGATGGAGTTAATAAAGACGAGTGAAAAGAAAATAAGGAAGAATAAATGTGTGGGAGATACTCTGAGGCCGGACAAAAGCGCCAAATCGAGTGGAAGCCACCGGAAAAAAAAAAATATATTTTAAGGGCTGTGACTACAAAACTAATATTTAATTGTTCTTGTACTGATAAAGTATTAAACCTTTATATTTCTAAAAATTTTTTTTAAATAGTGAAATTTCATTAATAAATTAATATTTTTTCATTAACGTAATTTATTCAATACGTTTTCATAAAACTAAAATTATGGAAATTCAGTTTTCTGACTTATAAGCATTCTTTTTCATTTTGAAATATTCCATACTTTGTCTATATAGTATATTGTATCACGGTGGTCCTCGATTAATTTTAACCATGAAGTCTTTGCACCTCGGATTTTCCTTTTGGATATGATTCTAGACATATTTAGGATTAAATTCCAACAAAAACCAAAATCGAAGAATGAGCACTTTTTTATTTATTCAAATTTTAATTTTTATACATAGTTTTTTATAAAAAAAAATTTTTTATTGATAATTTATGAAATCAACTTTTATGGCTTGTTTGAATAATATTTCAAATTTGACTTACATATTTTAAGCAAAAATTATTGTAAATATATTTAGAAAAATCTTAGGTTATGTAACAATGTAAGCAAAAGGTTGAAATTATTTTCCTCTGACATATTATCGTAATGAAAACTATTACAAGATATAAGTACAACAAATACCTGAATACTTATTCATGAATCAAATAGTACATAAATATATACATTTAATTTTATGATTGAAATATATATATACATATATACACACACAAATAACGTATACACAGTTTTTACGTAAGGCACATGCAGTGAATTATATTCACAGACTACTCTTAATAATTTATCAGCATAATTAAAATTATTTTGCGATACTTTGTATTTAGCCCACGTTGCAGAAAAATCATGATGGACCGCTTCCATAGTCTGTTTACTGTAAAAACCTAGGCCTCGATTATGTTTAATACAAAAGTCTTTTACATGGGAAAAAACTGCATTTACTTTTGGTGTTACTGGAATACCTAAAGATAGATAAGCATCTTTAAACGCATTGATAAATTCAATAAATTTTGGATTCAAAGAAACACTAAAGCAAGAGTTAACAACCGCGTTAAACTTTTCAAAAACCTCAACATATTTTAAACAAATCAAGTTACCATTGAATCGCAAGAAATCGATATTATTTAGTAATATTTTGTAACTGTTTCCTTTTAAAGAAGGAGTCCCGTAAGTTATTTCACGTTGAACACTGCAATATTCTGCCCATTCTTTGGCTTCCATTTTAAGTTTTTTTAGCATATGTAAATACGCTGTACAGATTTCTTTTGCAAGATGGACACACTACTTTTGGAAGACACTCATTTTGTTCATCATAAGTTGTAAATAGCTTAGTTATTTTAAGTTTTAAAGCCGGGGTTACGTTGACCATCGTTTCACTTTTATTAAAACAAAGCAAATAGCATAACGATTTTCCTCATGAGTACGCGCGTGGTTTTTAATAATTTTTGGCGGCATGGTGTTTAATTCACTACTACAAAACGACTGACTTTATTCTAAACATTAATAACATTGGAATTTTCAAAAATTCAACAAAACGTTCGTGAATAGAAGCGATGATTATGCTTTGTTTACAAACAATTTTGATCTCAACTGGAGCTACGTTGCTTTATGTATTTTCTTTTCATATCGTGTTCTTATAGAATATTAATACACTGTATTTTCTAAATACAATCACTTTTCAAACGTATCATTCGTTATAGTTTTTATCACTATCATGTTTCATAAAAAAAGATCTTAATTTTAACGTTACGCTTCCATTGTTACATAATTAAAAATTTTTTTAAATAGATAATGTTTGCTTATAATATGTAAATAATCTATAATTTTATTCGAAAACGCCATTCTAGAAATTAATTTCATAAATTATTAATAGATAATTAAAAAAAAAAAATTTGAATAAATAAAAAAATGCTCATCCTTCGATTTTGGTTTTTATTGGAATTAGATCCTAAATATGTCTAGAATCGTATCCAAAAGGAAAATCCAAGGTGCAAAGATTTTACGGTTAAAATTAATCGAGGACCACCGTGGTATATTTAAGTTAGCGCATGCAAAAAGGGCCCATTTTTCAGAAAAAATGAGATAAGATCAAATTTGTGCACGAAAAATGATGCTACGTCATAATGTTAATATTCCATTGAAATCCATTAAATTTTCCTATCCGTAAATGTTGTGTCATCATTGCCCAACCATAAAGGTTATAAATAAAATATAGAAGGGTCTTCCTTTTTGATTTCCGTCATATGAAGGACCCATGTATGGATTGTTTGCCTTTGCATACCAGTTACAGTACTGACTATTACTCCACCACCCTGTGAGATGATAATGGTCTCGTACTGCAAGTTCTTCTGCACAGATTGATTTTCGACATATATGACAATTAGTTAACCCCTAGAGAGATGATTCTTCTAGATCTAAAAGTTTCATTGGTTTCGGATTCTTGTAGAGTTCATCTATCGTCTCACTGATTGATTTTAATTCTCAAACAAACCATTCTGCAGGTGACTCTTCAGGTTCAATATTTCTTATATATGATCTATGGCTAGATAATTTATCTTTGAAACTACACTTTATATAGTATTCAATACTGTAAGCTTCATGAAATTGAAAATCTCTCTCACTGTCAGTAGGTTTCAATAAACATTCAAAATCGCTATAAATAACAAAACGTACTTTTTTACTCTTGTTATACACTATAAAAAATTTGTAAACACCTTTCACAGTGGCTAAATTTTATGTACCTTTTAGACAGTTGAGAAATTAGAAACCGAGACATGTTCTTAATCCAAACGTAATGATACTGAGGCATACTTACATTATCAACACCGTTATTTTTTTCATACTCATCTAGATAAAAATCTTGGATAATGAGCAAATTTACATGTTGAGCCTTTTTTTCTATCGTAATGTTACAAGGCGATACTTTAAACTTTGGACCGTATTTTTTTCAGCGCGTAAACGTTTATTGAAATATTATTTAATTTCTTAAATTTCAAAACATCTTTGAGTTTGACTGGGAATTCTATGTCACCGAATTCCAGTTTACTCTCATGTCGGAGATAATGATTCACTCTTGATGGATTACCGACAGCAGGATATAATGCGGAAAGTATATCATACTTGAAACGCTGATTTTCATGATGGCGAACATTGACACACGCTTTCTTATTTTCTATAAACTTTGGGAGAGGAATATAAGAACTACCTTTGAAAGCAGAATATTTTTTCATATATATACACTAACTTATAATACTCTTCAGAGTCCATCCAAAATCTTTTTTCTAAAATTCTTTTAGTTGTGTAAGAATAGGTTCTTTGATATTGTCTGTAATTCATTTCTCTAAATCAGTTGACATATATACTGTAGCACTTACACTCGTGAAATATTTAGTATCAGTCAATCCTTCAGTATTTTTCAGTACTCGAAATTTTGAGATAAAATCAGAATTTGTTTTCAATGCATTGTATTCTTCTAAACACGCCTGAACCTTAACTTTGAAAAGTTTTTGTGCATCACTCAAAAAACGCAGAATGTCCACATGCTTAATATTCACAATTACCCAGTTCTAATTCGATTTTAGAAAGCTGACTCTACGTTTCGTCACTCGACTCTAGCTTCGGTCTTTTCAGATTGTAGATTACTTTCTTGATGAAGATGTTATTCCAACTGATCTTGCATGCACGAAAGATGTGTCATATAAGTTTGACATTTCTGTTTCTCTCCTTTTGTGAGGTCAGGTTGAGCAATTATTTCGTTAAATTTGATGATGGCACAATTACTCATATTTGACCAATAATAAATATCATTATTGCTCTATTCGCTTATACTTAAAGTATCACGAAGCAACTGGACAAAACATTCAAAAAAATCGATTGAAGTCATCTTTCTTTTTTTTATCACTAAAACAGTACTAGAGCAACAGTTTCAACTCACACAATAGTTAAGATTAAATCCCACTGATTGTTATTTACGAATCGAGTTATCCAAGAAATAACTTTCCTTTTTATAGGTAAAGAGAATGTAATTTAACCAATAGTAAAAAAAAAGTTAATGAAAATTTAAAAAGGGCTATAAATTTCAACATTTGTCTAATAGTAAAAAAGAAGAGTAGGAATAAAATTTTCTTTTGAACCTTCCAAAGGCTGTGAGAATCTGTTCCTATTTAGTCTCTAAAATCACTTCTCACTTAATGAAATAACATGGCTAGAATACATGACTATAATTCAATAGTTAGAGAAACCCCATCAGGATATCCTAAATGGAATGTTTACGTTTCAAGGATTCCAAAGTACATCAGAGAATCCTTTTATTTTTAAAGAAATCAGTTTTCTGAATTTGAGAAAAATTGCTTTTTCAACAGTCTATCTCTTTAAGTGAGAAGAATTTAAGAAGGGGCCTAACTATCTGTCTTTGTCTAATAGTTTTTTTCATCATTTATGTAAACACTATCCGGTATAACAAGAAAAAAATAGCAGCCCCCTCTAGATATTAGTATGATTAGTAAATTTTGTAATAACAACCAAATTTTTTACCGCATAGTTTTTGACTAATTAGAGACCTACTAGCAATCTAGAATATAACCTATCTTTTTTTGGTAGGTCTCTAATTATTCAAAAACTACGCAGTGAAAAAATTTGATTGTTATTACAAAATTTACTTATTATACTAATATCTAGCGGGGGCTGCTATTTTTTTCTTGTTATACCGGATAGTGTTTACATAAATGATGAAAAACGCTATTAGACAAAGACAGATAGTTCGGCCCCTTCTTAATAGAGAAGAGAAAAGTATAAATCATTGGCTAGAAAAGTATCATCATGGAATATCCATAGAACTCTAAAGATATTCCCTATCATCGTTTTCATCAAATTTTTCAAATCCGTTTGGAAAGAGTGAAGAAATTATTCGTCAAGAGAGAGCAGATAGCGCAACGGTTGGCTGATCTTTTAACAAATATGTAAGTGTTGCATTTGCATAATGTTTTTAACTTTCATGTCTTGTCATAAGTATTTATACTTTTTAATACTTTTTTCATACTTTTCTTATACTTTTTTATACTTTATTCATACTTCTTTCTCTATTTCAAATCAATAATTGACGTGGAAAACTTTGGATGTCCGTCAGTAGAAATAATAAACAGCAGCCAATACTCTTACTTAAATCACGTCCTTCGCATGAGCTTTAAGTCTATGTATGCTATAAATAATTTTTTTCCAATAAGAGCTTGGCTACAAGAATACTTGAATGGCAAATTTGCCAATTATAAAGTTGTTAAGAATAGGCGCACGACTTTATTTGATTTGTGTTTGGTCTTATTGCTAGGGACACTGGCGCCCTCTTGACGTCCTTCTCTACTGTTTAACTTATATGCTTTCGCCATTCCCTGTGGAGACGCGTGCGTAAACGCGGGGCCTTTTTTAAGTTTCTATCATCGAATATAGTGTACATTTAAAAATATGTAAAACATGAGTTTAATAATAAATTTGAAATGACGAGTGTTTACATAAATGCATTAGAAAAACGAGTGACTCTATGAACTGTGTATTTAACAATAAACTATATTGATTTTATATATTTTTATAAGTGTATGTTATTGTGTCATCCTCAACTCTGCTACCTCTATAACCCTATGGGGTTATAGAAGCCCAGAAAGTTTCAACTGCGCTGTGTGAGGATGACGGAAAAGAAGTTCAATAATCACTAGGTAAGGCATTGGAAAGTGAATTAAAGGATTCCTTGTGTTCCTACGAGTGATAACAAGTTAAGCAAGATGGACGAAAATTAAGAAGCGACCCGCGTTTGCTGCATGTCCGTGTTTTTGTGATGCAAAGCAAAAAGTAATTTTAAGGAGTGTTTTTGTTGTTTCTTATAGTTGCATTTGAAGCATTAAAAGAAAAATAAAAAATTTGTTTTTTGTTCTTTCACTCTTTTATCCTTTTATTTTATGTAAGATAACACCAGTTAGTT
The DNA here is from genome assembly GCA_017163975.1 of Anastatus disparis. Lineage (NCBI taxonomy): Eukaryota > Metazoa > Arthropoda > Insecta > Hymenoptera > Eupelmidae > Anastatus > Anastatus disparis. The sequence continues at coordinate 683,899 of JAFFSR010000323.1, forward strand.
ATTATAATAAAAGGATTGTCGGTTTAAGAAAAAGAATTTACGAGTGCGTTTCTAAGAAACCGACGAAATGAACAACAAAAGAAAAAGAGAGACCAAAAGAAAGATGGCGCACAGCGGGTAGCTCACGATGAACGTCGCTAGGATGAAAGTGTCACTGCAATTAAAAAGCGAGAAACAAGGAATGCAAATAGAAACTACAACGATGAACAAGAGGAATGTAAGGAACGAGTTATATAGATATGCTGTATGATAGCTGTGGGACGCCATAGCATATAAAAATGCACAAACATATCGACGATGGCTACGAAAACAATCACAACTGAGTAATTGACTACGAAAAAAAAACATATCTCCAAAAGTGGCGGCGAAATAAAAATACAACTTCAAAAGTACGGCAAAGAAAAACACACCTTCAAAAGTGCGGCGAAGAAAAACACCCTTTTTGAAAATTGTACCGTGTTTTCAAGGGGTGTTTTTCTTCTCCGCACTTTTGAAGATGTGTTTCTAAAAAATTCTAAATAAATAATGATACATGCTAAATTAAAAATAAATTAAAATAAATGAATGTAAAATAAATAAATAATATTCACAATGTCATATAAACGAGTGCGACGAGTATATACGTATATATGAGGAGTTTATAATTCATATGTGTATATACATGAGTATATGCAGTAAGTGAATACGAGATATAAACATATGTACGAGTGTACATACGTATGTGTGTGTGCGTATATACATGTAAATGCATACATATGGATATAAATGAATAAATATTTAAATTTTTAAAATTGTATATAGAACGAGAACGAAAATGAGAACGAGACACAAAAATCATATATTGTTTTTTTTTAAATAACGGAAGTTTTCTTAAATGTAAGGAGCAGTATGGCGGTAACGTGAAAACCATCGCTCGAACGAGAACGAGACAGCGAAAATTACAATAGACTCTGGGCAAGTCTGTACTTTAAACGTATATGTACACTCTCGCTCACACAAAGTTGCCCACCATGATCAGTTGAGGTAAAATATAAAAAGTCTTACTGTTCCGTTGGAAAGCATATAAAAAATTTTGAAAAGATGGGTTTGAAAGGTTTTTTAGCGCTCTTTCAAATACTGATTGTTTGATTTGAGAATATCTATTTTTCAACTATATTTATAGAGCTAAAAGAAAGAAAAAAAACGCTGTCAAGTGCTTTGGCGCAATGCAAGCAGCGAATAACTCGTATACAAATTTTAGAGCAAATCTATCGAGTAGTTTACGTAAAATGGAAAAAAAAATGAAAAATTAAAATTGAAAAAAAATTTTTTAATTAAAAAAAATTCAAACTACGCTAAGAAAATCGGTTTTTAAAAGTCATACTTCTTTTGGCAGTTGCAAATAATTCCCATACTACAAATTTCAAGGCAAATTCATCAAGTAATTTACGTAAAATACAAAATAAATGGAAACTCGAAAATTTTTTTAAAATTCTTAAAATAACTCTATAAAAAAACTACTCTATGAATACCAATTTTCAATAGCTTTCCGCCTACTTATACAAAAACATAGATAGTATGCAAAATTTGAAGTAAATCCATCGAGTAATTTTCGAGATCTAATTGGCTAAATAAATAACATTTTCGTTTCAAAATTTCTTTTCCAAAATTTTAAAAACGCTTTAAAATTAAAACTACCCTATAAAAATCAATTTTTGAAAATTTCCCTTCTTTTGACAGTTGCAAATAATTTTCCTGGAAACTTCAGAACAAATCTATCGAATAGTTTACGTAAAATAAAAAAAATAAGAAATAAAGAATCGAAATTTTTAAAAAAATCATTAAAATTCTCTAAAATTGTAACCACTCTAAGAAAATTAGTTTTTAAAAGCTTATTTTTTCAGACAATAGAGAATTAATTGAACAAAAATTTTGGATAAAATTTATAGTATGGTTTTTGCAAAATAGAAAATAAATGAAAAATAAAAATTTTTTTAAAAATTTTCAAAATGCTCTAAAATTAAAACTGCTCTAAAATTAAAACTGCTCTGAGAAAATTAGTTTTTCAAAGCTTGTTGTCTTCAGACAGTAGCGAATAAATTGAATACAAATTTTTGAGCAAATCTATTGCATGGTTTTTGTAAAATAAAAAAAAATTAAAAATAAAAGTTTCGAAAAAAATTTTTAAATGGTTTAAAATTAAAAGTGCGCTAAGAAAATCAATTTTCAAAAGTTTTTCTTCTTTTGGCAATCGAAAATAAGTTCCATACTAATTTTCAAGCAAGTTCTTCGAGTAGTTTACGTAAATTACAAAAAAAATGAAAAATCGAAATTTTTTTAAAATTACTAAAATGGCTATAAAATTAAAACTACGCTAAGAAAATCAGTTCTCAATAGCTTCCGCATCAGTTGATCGAAAATTTGAATCGTATGGAAAATTTGAAGTAAATTCATCGAGTAGTTTTTAAGATTTTATTCGCTTAATAAATAGAAACATTTTTTTCAAAAATTTCGAAATGCTGTAAAATTAAAACTAAGCTAAGAAAATCAGTTTTTAGGAATTTATTTTATTTGGGCAATCGCAAATAATTTCCATGCAAATTCTGAAGCAAATTCATCGTGTAGTAAACAAAAAAACCAGAAAAATGAAAAATCAAAAATTTTTTTTTTTATAAACAACTTTAAAATTAAAACTACGCTAGAAGAACCAATTATCAATAAATTCCCAGCAAGTTAGACAAAAAAATAAATTTCATGCAAAATTAGAAGCAAATCTATCGAGTAGTTTCCGAGATACAATTTACTAACTGACATCATACACACACACACACATGCATGCACGCACACACATACACACACACGCACGCACGCGCACACACGCACACACGCATATACAGACATTTTCTGGAAACCACTTTTTTCGACTCCCTGAGGTCAAATATGTACAAATCTTATGACAAAGATCTGATGACAAAGAATAATGGAGAGAAGCTTAATAGTTTCCTTAATATGACGAGTTAATCTTTATATTATATAAAAATAATGTCTGAAGGACGGTAGATATAATGACATAGAATGGAAAGGAGTTTAACTCAATAGGTTAGAGATGGGTTTTGAAGAAAAAGACAGAACTATATGATGATGTCAAGTTGCGGTGGTCCGGAATGAGCCATATATGTGACAAAAAAGCAACTCCAATTTTATTGTTGGAATCGATTAAGGAACACTTGAGAAGCTTAAATATGAAATTTTAGCTAAATCCGTCAAGCCATTTTTTAAAAAAAGTCGGTTTGAAAATTAAAATTTCAAAAATTCCATTTTTTGCATTTTTTTAAAATTTAAATTCTTATGTTTTTCATTTGTATTTACTGAACGATTGTTGGGAATAGAGGTTTTGTGTTCCGGAATCGGAAAGGAAAACACTTTTATTTATAATATTAAACTGGTTGATATATATTCTAATTATCTTTTTATACAGTAATTATGAATCTAGTACTTTACAAATGGCTGAGCTTTACTTTACATATGCTATTGTAAAGAGCTTGTCTTTATCGCTACATGGCGCTCGCTAGACTCTGTTCAACAGACTGCTAGAGCTCGACTAGAGCCTCTCTTTCTCAGCTGATTTGCTGTTTCGTATGTATGGTTGAGTACGCATTTACCGACGGAAGGTGATACGCTTACAAATATAAGACGCAACATTTACATATTACAACACACCTCCTTAAATTTGCGGCTTTTATTTCTTTTATTATGTATTCAATTTTGCTTTTACATGTTTTCAAATCAATCTTAATTCTTTTCTATTTTTAACAAATTTTTCTTTACAAAGACCTTTAGTTAGTATATCAGCTACATTTTTATCAGTTTCAATTTTTAAAATATCTATTACACCGTTTTCATAATTTTCATTAATATAGTGATATTGCACTTCAATGTGCTTCGAATTTTTTGTAAGATTACCAAATTTACTTATAGCTATCGCACCAGAATTATCTTCATAAATTTTTATTGGTCTATCTATATTAAATTTAAATGCATCATTTAACAAATCTTGTAAACAATATTTCTGTCACTGCTTCTGACATAGCAATGTATTGAGCGAAAGTTGAATTTTTTGTAACAGTTTTCTGTTTATGAGTTTTCCAATAGACTACATTACCTTATACTCTAATGAAGAATCTTGTTGTGGATTTCCTATCAATATGATCAGCTGCGTAATCTGAATCGACCATACAATCTAATTTTTCTTTCTTTACATTATTGTAAAAAGTTAATTTTAAGTCTTTAGTTTTATATAAATATTTCAGTATTCTTAAAGCATACTTAAAATGTGTTTCGTTGTAGCAACTTTGATATCTACTTAAATAATTAACACTGTATGATATGTCAGGTCTTGTTCCTGTACTAATGTATAAAAGTTCGCCTATTAAATTTCTATAACTAATTCTTTTATCTATTTCAGTTGCTTGTTCAAGTTTTAAACTTATCTCTATCGGAGTTTCATAGAGCTTTGCATTTCCTGAATGATATTTCACAGCCAATGATTCAATATATTTTTGTTGACTTAAAGTCATTACACCTTTTTCTTTATCATGATTAATATCAATTCCAATATATCCTGTTATTTTACCTTAATCTTTCATTGCGAATGTTTGCATTAATTTTGTTTTTATTTCTTTGATATTATTTTTATCTTTGCAGCAAATTAAAATATCATCTACAAATACTAACATATATATAGGATCATTGCTTGTGTTATTGACATATAAACAATAGTCATGATTGCTTCTAACAAAATTTAATTTTTCAACATAGTTATTGAATGTTTCATACCATGCTCGTGGACTTTCTCTAAAACCATAGAGTGCCTTTTGGAGTTTACATACTTTATTTTCTCCAGTTTCATAACCTTTTGGTTCATAAATATAAACTTCTGATTTTACTGTACCATTGAGAAATGCTATCTCAACGTCCATTTGTTCTATATCTAAATTATTTACACAACAATAGCTTAACAAAATTTTTAAAGTTTGCATTTTTCCTACTGGAGAGTATACATTTTCTAAATATTCTTTTTGCTGAAAGCCTTTTACTACTAATCTAGCTTTATAAGAATTATCTCCTTTCTTTTTAAATATCCATTTAACATCAATTATTTTCTTATCTTTAGGTTTATCTACAATAGTCCATGTTTTATTTTTATTTAAACTATCAATTTCAGAATTCATAGCATTTTGCCATTCTTTACTTTCTGTGGAGTTTATCGCCTCCTCGAATATATTCGGTACATTAGCGTTTACATAATTTACATATATATAATGTGTTATTGGGTTACCATATCTTTCTATAGGACTTTTCTTTCTCGTTGAGGTTCTTTCAACTTCTAAATTATCTTTTCGTTTTTTAAATCTTTTATTTACATTACCAGAATTATTATTTATTTTACTATTAGAATTTGAATTTTCACTATCATAATTTTCATTATCATTTATTTCATTATCATTTTCATTTTCAGAATCAATTTTACTTTGACTATTCTTATTTTCTAAATTTAATTCAATATAATTTTCATCATTTTGTTCAGTACAAATTAATTCTGTATCTTCTTTAACTACTTTAACATGTCTGGCATTTATAACTTTATTATCAATTAAAACTCTATAACCATTGTGTGTATAGCCTACAAGTATACCTAAGTTAGCTTTACCGTCCCATTTACTTTTTCTTAGTACTTCTGGTACCCTTACAAAAACTTTGCTTCCATATATTTTTAAATGTTTTACATCAGGTTTTGATTTTAAAAGTATTTCGTATGGAGTTTTATTTTCATGTGTGTTGGCTATTGTACGGTTTTTTAAATAAAAAACTGTTTTCATTACTTCTGGCCAATACCTTATAGGTATCTTGGCTTCTCTTACTAAACATCTGCCTATGTCCATAGCTGATCTATTAAATCTTTCCGATACTCCATTTAATTCATGGACGTAGGGTGGACAAGGTAATAATTCAATTCCTTTGTATTTAATAAATTTATAAATTTCTTGATTTAAATACTCTTTACCGTTATCACATTGTAACTTTTTTACTCTTTTATTGAATTGATTTTTAACTAAATTTACGTATTCTATAAAACATCCTGCTGTTGCAGATTTACTTTTAATACAATAAACTCTACTACATTTACTATAATCGTCTATAAACGTTAAAAAATATCTTTCTCCACGATAACCAGCTGTGCTGTGTGGACCATTTAAATCTGTATGAATTAATTCTAAAGTCTCAGTAGATCTAGTTTTCTTATTTTCAAACGGTACATTAGCCATTTTACTTTGAATACAGTTTGCACATTTTATATTATTATTTTCTAATTTATCTGGTAAACCATTCAATAATTTTTCATTTACTAATTTATTTAAATATTGAAAATTTACATGGCCTAATGCTCTGTGCCATTTTTCTTTATCTGTTAATTTTACCGTATTTGCATAAATATTTTTATCTTTATATTCATCAATAAAGCTTTTCATTAAATACAAATTATTTATTTTTTCTGCTACAGCTACTAATTCTCTATTTTTATTATAAATTTTTGCTGTTTGATTTCTTGATACAATTGTGTTATTTACAGTTATTTTAGAAAAACTTGACAAATTTCTACTTAATTCTTTTACATAATAAACGTTCTTAAGATCAACTTTCTTTTCACAATAATAAGTTTTAAAATATGTTATAATGTTACCTATTTTAGTAGCTTTTAATATTTTTCCATCTGGCAATTTTACATTAACCGGTTCTTTTAATACAATAAATTTTTCAAAATAACTATCATTGTTAACTATATGGTCAGTACAACCACTATCTAAAAGCCAGTTTATTTCATTTTTACTTTCATTGATTTCTGTTTTTTTTACCTCATTATGGTTTACCATCTTTACCCATGATTCTGCATTGCGGTTGTCGTTACATTGACTAGAAGATTCTTCTCTTGGCTGACTTGTTCTGTTCTGTCCATAGCCTTGTTGTGAATACCCCCTTGAATTTGATCGTAGAGATGCTTGTTGAAATCCTCGTTGACCACGACCTCTGTTGTAGTAGGCTCCTCTACCTTGATTGGTATGCATTCCTCTGTCTTGGTTAAATTGTGGTGCTCTCCAACAATCTTTTATGTTGTGGTCTTCTTTCTCACAATTAAAACATTTACCTTTTGTTTTTATGCTGAAATTGCTGACATTTCTTTTACTTTCACTTTCAGGTCTTGTCATATTTTTCTCTTGAATTTTGGACTTTACATATTCTACTGTCCTTTGCTCTTCTGGTATGACATCTATAAAGTCACTAATAAAACTGTAACTGGGTGGCAGTGCTTTTATTATATATCTTATCTTTTTTTGCTCGTTCAAAGTTCCGCCAGCTGCTTTAAACTTATTACAGGCTTGTTCAAAATCTACAAAAAAATCTTTAACTTTGTCATAATTCTTCAGTTTTACATCTTCTAATTTACTTCTACATATTATCTGTAGAGCTGTAGATTTTGTTGAGTACATGCTGTCTAGCTTTCTCATCATTTCATATGTTGTTTTACATTCTTTAATGTACTCTAACTGCTTATCTGATATTGAGCTTATCGGTATATTTTTAGCTTTTAAATCTGCTTTCTTCCAAACATCTTGATTATCTGCTGCAGTTGATACTCTTGTTGCTTGCTCTTTACATTCTTTATATTCTAAAATATTCAGTAATCTGAATTCCCAGCTTGAAAAATTGCATCCATCGAAAATGGGAATATAAACATCTAGTCTAGGCGCCCAGAGGGTTTCGTATGAAGTTAGAGGTCCCACCAAGCAAGCAGGTGATTTATATGTATTTTGAGCCGCTGAATCCGAATTTGCATCTTGCTTTTCGCGCAAGTAGTCGAGTAATTTGTTATAAACAAATTAATTGTTTAAATGACTATAGTTTATGAACTACAATAGATGCAGTAATTTTCTCTGCAAAAACTTGTTCTTTAATAAAAAAAAACAAAAAAAATCGTTTTTGTTGCGTTTTGATTCGATAATTAGAACCAGAGATATGGCAAATATATTGCAAAAAAACATAGAGACGTAACGCTAGCGTGGAACGCCCTGGTAAAAAACCTTATAACTCGACTACTAATTGATATTTTTTGAAGTTCAACATGTGTTTGAAAAATGTCAGAGTCTCAGCTTTAATGATAAATTGTTATATATTACTTTCAAGTGTTAATAAATACGCTAGAATGATTTGAAGCAGAAAAAATTTTCAATTTTTCAGAATTGTGTTTGTTTATAACGAAATAATATAGGTTAGCGAACAAAATATTTCTATATTTTTGATATAGAATGATAGGAAATTTGATCTAATTTAAGAATCTGTCCGGTTTTTCAAATTCAAGTAAGTAGAACCTGAGATATATATATATAACCAACTCCTTGCAATACGACATATGTGTACAATATAGCGAACGCTTTCCTTATTAAAAATTCTTTCATTAAAAGGTAAGTAATCTCATCCTTTTCTAATAAAATTACTTTTGACTTGACTCTATTTTATATACTTTGTCATAATATTAATGATGTATAATCTTCGAGCATATACTACTGGAGGAAGCCTCCCAGCTAATAACTACGTTACAAGGCGAAGAGAGAAAAAGCTTCTATTTTGGTACGTGCTATCTCTCTCTCACTTTCTTAGTGGGAATCAGAAACAGCCAATCAAATCAGGCGAGAGAGAGACAGCACGTACCAAAATAGAGGCTTTCTCTCTCTTCGCCTTGTAACGCTTTCTGCCATTCGGAGGCTTTCTCCAGTAGTATATGCTCGAAGTGTATAATACATTTAAATGAAGGAGATTTAGGGTTTTAAATAATCATTGATTTTTCTACTATAATAGTAAACAATTTACTCAACTTATGAAGTATTTTTATATTTGTTTATTTTTTTGCAATTGCAAAAAGAACAACAATCGATTTTATTCAAAAAATTTGTTTTAACCTTCCGATTTATTAGAGTCATCTATTTTTAGCTGAATCCTTTTTTATTAAATTTTTATTTAATTTCCTAATACAGAGTTGAAATTAATTGTATTACAAAAAAATGAAATTACTTACCTTATAATAAAAGAATTTTTAATAAGGAAAGCGATCGCCATATTGCACACATATGTCGTATTGCAAGGAGTTGGCGCTATAGCTTAAATTTGCGATATCTCAGGTTCTACTTACTTAAATTTGAAAAACCGGACAGATTCTTAAACTAGATCAAATTTTCTATCATTTTTTATAAAAAATATACAAATATTTTGTTTGCTAACCTATATCATTTCGTTATAAACAAACAAGATTCTGAAAAATTAAAAATTTTTTCTGCTTCAAATCATTCTAGCATATTTATTAACACTTGAAAGTAATATATAACAATTTATCATTAAAGCTGAGACTCTGACATTTTTCAAACACATGTTGAACTTCAAAAAATATTAATTAGTAGTCGAGTTATAAGGTTTTTTACCAGGGCGTTCCGCGCTAGCGCTACGTCTCTACGTTTTTTTGCAATATATTTGCCATATCTCTGGTTCTAATCATCGAATTGACATGCAACAAAAACGATTTTTTTTGTTTTTTTATTAAAGAACAAGTTTTTGCAGAGAAAATCACTGCATCTATTGTAGTTCATAAACTATAGACATTTAAACAATCAATTTGTTTATAACAAATTACTCGACCACTTGCGCTAAAAGCAAGTTGCAAATTCGGATTCAGCAGCTCAAAATACATATAAATCACCTACTTGCTTGGTGGGACCTCTAACTTCATACGAAACCCTCTGGGCTCCTAGACTAATCATCAATTTTTACTTGCTTAGCCATTTCTCTTTCTTTTTCTAATTTTATATTTTTATCAATTTCTTTTACTGCACTTAACACTTTTTCTAGTTCTTTAAGGAAAATTTTATGTTTTTTCATATTTATGAATTGACATTATATTAGTTATGATTTTTCAATTTACTTTTGTAAATGATATAAATGTATTGTGCCTTAATTTAATGCTCTGTAAATTTAGATATTATTCACTTCGTATATGATAAAAGTGATATGTAAGATCATAGACTATTAAAAATCAGTATTTTTGGAATTTCAACTTTTAAAACTACTCTTTTCAAAAACGGCTTAACAGATTTAGCTCAAATTTTATATTTACACTTTTCAAGTGTTCCTCAATCAATTCTAACAATAAAATTGGAGGTGCTTTTTTTGTCGCATATATGGCTCATTCCGGATCACCGTGAAGTATAAGCTTAGACTTTTCATATAAAGATTTATAAAAACAAAAAAAATAAAACATATATACGAGTTACATATACATGTGTCACGAATTCTGTTAATCTAAACTGTGCACTACCAAAAATAATCATGTGATTATCATTTGATTATCACATGACGTTAACGAGCAAAACATAACGTGATACGTACAGGATAATCACGTCATTTGAAAAAAAGGAAGAAAAAACCTTACTGGAAAGAATCATTTGATTATCATGTAATAATAACGTGATAATCACGTAATTATCACGAAATTATAACATGATAACCACATGATTAAGAAAAATTCTACAACTAGAAATAATCCAGTGATAATTACGTGACAATAATGTGATTTATTAAAATAAATATCCTTACCTAAAATAATCACGTGATTAAGAAAAAAAATATAAAATTATTGCAATCTAACTTAATAATCACATGATAATCATGTGAATTATTACCCGATAATTATATTTTTTTCTCTGAATCACATGATAATGACGTGATTTTTTTTAGTAAAGTATCGTAGAGCGGACTATTATATAAAACTTCCAAAAATATTTTATAGAATATTTCACAGAAAGATTAAAGTAATCTTTCAGTGAAATATTACATGATAGATTTCAGAAAGATTCCACAAATATTTGGCTGAAAGATTCCGAAAAACTTTCTAATCGTAACTTTCAAATTGTACAGCAGAATATTACATAAATCTTCCAGAAATATTTGAAGAAAAGTTTCACAGAAAGATTTAAGTGATCTTTCGGTGCAATATTCGATAAAAGATTTTAGGAAGATTTCATAAACATTTCATTGAAAGAACCTGAAAAACTTTGAAGTCAGATAGCGGAATATTACATCAATTTTCTAGAAATATTCAACGAAACATTTCACAAAAAGATTTAAATAATCTTCCAGTAAAATATTGCATGAAAGATTTCAGAAAGGTTCCATAAATATTTTGCTGGAAGATTCCGGAAAACTTTAAAATCGCATAGCAAAATATGACGTAAATCCTCCAGAAATATTCCACAGAACATCACACAGAAAGATTTAAGTAACCATTTGGCGCAATATTTAATGATAGATTTTAGAAAGATTTCAGAAACATTTTGTTGAAAGAACTCGAAAAACTTGTAAGCCCTACAGTGGAATATTATATAAATCTTCCAGAAATATTTCACGGAATATTTCACAGAAAGATTTAAATTATCTTCCAGTGACATATTGCATGAAAGATTTCAGGAAGATGCCATTAATACTCTGCTGGGAAATTCCGAGAAACTTCTAAATCGCACAGCGTAATATGACATAAATCTTCCAGAAATATTCCACGGAATATTTCACAGAAAGATTTAAGTAATTTTTTGGTGCAATATTCGATAAAACATTTCAGGAAGATTTCATAGATATTTCGCTGACAGAACCCGAAAAACTTATAATTCGTACAGCGGAATATTATACAAATCTTTCAGAAATATTTCACGGAATATTTCACAGAAAGATTCAAATAATCTTCCAGTGACATATTGCATGAAAGATTTCAGGAAGATTCCATAAATACTCTGCTGGGAAATTCCAGAAAACTTATAAATCGCACAGCGTAATGACATAAATCTTCCAGGAATATTCCACGGCACATTTCACAGAAAGATTTAAGTTATCTATCGGTGCAATATTCGATAAAAGATTTTAAGAAAATTCTACAAATATTTTGCTGGAAAATTCCGAAAAACTTTAAAGTTGTACAGCGGAATATTACATAAATCTTTCAGTAATATTCTACGAAATATTTTATAGAAAGAATTGAGTAATCTTCCAGTGAAACATTGTATGAAAAATTTTAGAGGAGTTTCATGAAGTTTCCGTTGGAAGGTTGTGCGGAATGTTACGGGAGAATTCCAGTGACGCCGATAGAAGGATGTTCATTTAATGGGAGTTTTATTCCCAAGTGGTAGACGATACCTTACTAACTATACAAGCGAAAGGGTCGGCGCTTTGTTGTGTACAGCCGATTTATGTACGCGTATATATATTGATGTAGGAGGGTAATGAGTTATTATTTTTTTTTTCTTTTTTTAAGATTAATATATAAAGGATATTGTCCTCTATATGATTAACCTTTTTCTATGGTGATGTTGAGGGAGCCTAGCCCGGTTCCCGTTCTACACATTACATCAGGCTAGACTATCAGACCCACCATACCGAAAACTTTGACTACCGATGGATGGTCAGCCACTTTTGTTACCAACAATCAAACAATCGACCGATACCAAATGAGGTCGGATTTTTGAAGAGTCGCGATATATAAAAGGCACGTACACTAATTTTCTTTCGAAAAAAAGTTAGAGGTACCTGGTCAGGATTCGAACCTATGCTCTCTGCGTTGACGGCAAGAGTTTGTCTATTACACCACCGCGCTCTCAATGAGTTATTATGTAATATATATATATATATATATATATATATATATATATATATATATCCCTATATTATATAGTTAAATAAAAAAAATATACCTCCTTTCCTACCCCTCATTATTCTTCCTCCTATTTTGTATGCTTAAAACATCACGATCCACCCCTCAAAATAACGTAAAAATCTGTCTAGAAATGATTTTTTTTGAGAAAAAAAAGATGCCCCTCACCACCCAAGTCACCCCTTTTGCTACCCCTCATACATCAGTAGTTATAGGGGCACCATGGACCGTCAAAACAAACCCCCACTCCACCATCTCGAAGGTTACTGACCACTTGGTCGATGACCTCTGAGAAGGTGAAGTAGGGGTTTGTTAAGCATGGTACTCGAACAACTGGATGGTCACTTACCCCCACCTAGAAATTTAGAATGGGGATGAACTGGAGGGTCACTTACCCCCACCTACAAAATTTGTAATGGGGATGAAAAATATTTTAATCGATATTTCAAAATTATTAATTTAAAATTTGTAATATAATCCTTTTTCATTATCGGAATAATAAAAACTTGAATTATAAAATATGAATTTAAAAGATTTTTAATTTTTTAATTATTATAAATTTTTATATTGAGTCAGAAAATATAAAATTTACATATAAATTATTGTATGCATGAAAGATGAGGAGTTGGTAACAGACAAGGTGATTGAAATACTCATGCATTTATTAATAACAACATTTATTAATTTATTAATAATAAATAAAACATACATTACAACGTAGCATTTATACATCTCATTACTGTGAACACATGATAAATAATGAATTCATATATGATTATAAATCAGTCTTGTTTTCCTAAAATTAGATTCTTATTTTTTAATGATTCATCGACATTATTTTCAAAATTATCATTTATACTAGACATTGTACTTTTTATATCGCTAGGATAATAGTATTTATATTGAGATTCGTGTTGTCGTTCTAATACATTTTTCATATGAATTACCATTTCTTGTAATATACGATCTACAGATTTTGCAACAATATTCAAATATGGAATTCTATAATCTATACATATCGATAATTCTTTTAGACGTTCAAATGTTACACGTTTAAATACTAACGATCGACTATATCGGCTATGTTTTTTCGGTGGTCCACCACTCTCTTCTGCTTTTGGTTGAGCATCATTGGGTACCAATTCAAAAGCTCTCACGTTAAAACTGATCATGAAGCGGATGGTGTATCCAGGTATAGAGAGTCGCTGATCCAACATAGATTCCTCAATATAACAAGTAAAAAATTCGTCAATTTTATTGAACTCCTGCTTCAATACCTCCCAACAGTCCTTGAAAATGGGATCCGCAGAAGCGCACTACAGGAACAAACTCCATTTTTTCTTCTCCTATATCCTCCAGGCCTACCTAGATAATTTTCCCAAAAGAGCTGTTTAGTCCATAGACCATTGGTAGAAGCTACTGCCAAAAATTTTTCTTGCTATTCTGTTTTATTAAATATTCCAAGTCGTTATCAAAGGATTGCTCCAAGCTTCTCTTGGTTAGGTCACCAGCCATCTTGAATAGGTTTTGTTGCTTGTTACTGCTGTCACCGTAGATCACACACTGTGGCTAGACCGAGTGGATACCACTTCTTTTATACTGTAAAAATTGGTGGGGATGTCGTAAAAGGGTGACGTGCAACCAATCAGAGACAGCCAAGTATCAAATTACGCATAGCAAGTTTTTCTACAAAATTCTTGACTATAGCATCATTTTTTTGCAAATTCTGCGAGAAATTTTCCAAGAATTTCTTGAAACCCAATCCGGTAAACATATAATACAGAAACATGATACAATAATGACCACAAACGTTGGAATATTTGCTTTGTAAGCGTTTATTATTCCATCTTAATTTTTTACAATTTTGCTGAATACGTCGTAAATTTTGTGGAATTTGTGGTGGCTTACCAAGGCTATCAAAGTACACATCTGTGACATATTTATCAACGTATATGGCAACCCAGTGCGCACCACGCTGGTTATAATTTTGCGTATTAAGCACAAACGCGCAAGGTTTCACCCACATCAGAAGAATCCGATCCGCTGGATAAACGCCAACTGCGTGAAACTTGATCCGTATCAGATATCGTACAATCTCTTTTGAATTCATTGCAAGAAATTTCGCAAAATTTTTCTACAATCAGCGATTTTACGCTGAAGTTAAGTTTCAGTAGCTAATGTTTCAGATTAGCAACGTTATTTAGTGCACACACGTAATTTGAATAAGGTGATTTTATGTAATGATGCATGCACTGTACACTGCTGAAATTTAAATTTCTAAAAGCTGGACAATCTTGTTTTTCTAAATTTTCAATCTTACAGGTGGTGAGCTTGGAAAATAGTTCAACCTTTTCTTGACCTCGCACGAAAATTACTTGACAATGCTTGCAAATATCTTCCAAATTTTTGTATAATCTGTTTATCGATATATCACCTTCGTACCGCTCCATACCATGATGATTCAGTGTCACCTAATTGTTCTGTCTCATAGCATTTTTAGGTGAACGTCTTAAATTACAAGGAGGCATCACAATCCAATGAGCGATAAAGTTTTTATGAATAGCAAGTACAGCTACCTCCACTTTGGAGTCAAATAGTTTTTGTTGTCCTTTAAAAACTGCACGCCAATCAACATGTCCATACTGTTTGCAATGAAAGTTGATCGCCAACTGAGATAATATAGATAGCTTTGCTCCACTTAAATAGCGAGAAATATATCCCCACCACCACTACTACTTAACCGCTACAACCTATCTCGACAAGTCAATTTCAAGCAAATTGTCGTATTCAGCATAAATTATACAATTTACAGCGCCCTCTAGTGGGTCGTTGAATCTAACATCAACTCGTACATCACCATTTTTTATCAAATTCCAATGACTACCATCACTCGCCGATAAATAAGGTGTCAAATCAAAAGCGAGTAGGCAGTAACGGTTTGGATAGTCTTTACGGGTTATCGAGTTGCCTGAATTCATGAAGTGAATACCAGTGCCGGAAAAAAGTGTATGATAAGCATCAACGTACATTTTGCTTTTTTTAAAATCTGGCTGTAAGGGTTTCGATGGCACTTGCATTCCATCAACGAACAGACACAAAAAATTTATATTAAAATTCTTAAAATCAAACGGGCTCAAGACTTTCATCTCCGTTGTAAGCTTTATTCTCAACAAAACCGAGTATAATTCTTTTTGGCAGTTGACCTAATATGAAATTGTCGATTGTTTCTCCATGCACACCATTATGTAACGTAACAGCCTTAACTTCTACACGTGTCAATACGTATTTTGCAGTAGTCTGAGACAATAGTTTTTCGTGTGCTAGCACAAGTGGAGGATTTAATCTTACTCAACACACAAAAAGCGTAGCCTCAGTAATATTTACTATGAAAGCACCAGCGGGATCCATGAGATAGAAACCATCACAAGAACGCACGAGCCTTACTCTAACTTCAACACCACCCAGTAATAATTTGTCTTGATTAAAAACATTACAATATAAATGACCGAGTAAATCAATCTTTCTGTCAACCATAAGCGCTTTACGCAGACTGAGACCTGTATTACCACCTGTGGTATCATCTATTTTCCCTGCTGTATCATCGTACCACAATCCACTCGTTAAATGAGACTTTTTAGCAGTTGGGCCATAATTTAGTAATGTTTCAATGTAAGCTCTGTATGCATAAGCATTGTTTGGCGGTAAAACAGGTTTCTGATTGAATAGCACGTCGACTTGATTAAACAACGAATGCAAAAGATTATTTATTGGTCCGACGTTTGGATCTTTAGGTGGTTCAGCACTAGTGAATGTTAAACTCACACTCACACTTAACATTCTGTGAGCCAAGTCTAGATACTCAGTGTTGCCAGGAATAGTAAATTCAATTGGTGATTGGGCGTTAAGTGAAGATATCGGTTTGCACTGAACCCAGTAAGAACCTTCAATTGCAGTCTGTTTGTTGTCGAGGGTAATTCAAAGAGTGATAATTCCAACTTGATCGACTGACAAGATTCTGTATGCAACAACGCCACCTTGAAATTTTAATTTTCAAAAATATCTCTAGCTACACGTGCTTTCTTATTCTGCTTCTTCTTCTTTTTCGCAACTTTACCACTTTTCAAGCGTTTAGCTACTGAGGTGTTTGTAGTGCCAGGTGCACTCGACGACCGAGTTGATGATGTCTCGTTCTTCTTTTTTATATTCTGATTCCTCCCCCTTTTACGCACTTGACTAACCCGACAATAATTTGTCCAGAACAACGTCAGCTTTTCTTTTGAGATTTTTACCAACCTCGCGAATGCGCTGTTTGTTCGCATCTTTGACCGGTCTGCAACCTAGAGTGACATCATCTAAGATATTGTTACCCGTTCGGAGGGCCTCCTGACCAACCACTTTTGCATCTTGTTTGATCTTCGGTATAGCTGCTCGGAAGAAATCTTTCAAAAAACTACTTACTCCTGCCCCGACTGGTGATAACTAAAACAAGGTTCACCAACTGTAACACGCTTACCCCAAACACAGACATTTTATCAGATGCGCTTAAAGTGAAGCGTTACGGTCAGCGTACAGTAGTCGAATGGAATGGGAAATACGTATTCGTCTCCTATATCTATTTATATCGACTGAAACGCTGAAGACAGTAGTGGTTGGTAAATGGGTGGTGAAAAGTTTTCAATTTCAACATCTCCGTAAACGTAGTCACACAAATGAAGCGAGACTATACGTAGTTTGCTCGTGGGCATGTTACCTGTTACATAAGGCTGGCGAATGTTGCTGTGAACCATCAGTACGGTTGGTAACCCGTTAACAAGATTTGCTGGACGATTACCGGCAATGTAGTGTTCTTTATAACCTTTGCGAGAGAAAATTAGTACGTTTTCCAAACCTAAAATTTTAAGTAATTTTTCCGATAGTGTAAACGTGTGCAAGTTGTACAATCTTCACCACATCGACATCTAACCTGTACATAGCCATAAGCTCGGATTTCAAAATATAAATGATTTTTCACATTCTCGAGAATATTTATTTCTTCTAAGAGACTTTCAACGTCACGATAAACACCAGGTTTAAATCGGGCAAACACCTCGGCCTTCTATTGAGTCTCCTCTGTTTCTTGCAAAGCATTCGCCACTTCACGTTTGGATGTTTTAACAGGAATCACCCCCTTCCTTTCTACCACTGATATATGCTGAAATGTGAGAGGTATTTGAATTTCCGTGAGTCCTACACACCAGTCGCCATGAAGATAAAAATTTTGTGATAATTGTGTTATAAAATGTGTCGCCACATTGTGTGAAAAGACAAACTTGCTACTGTTGCTTGGTAAAACCATGTAAAATTCATCGTTCATTGTAAATTTTTTAAATCTTTAACTGCTATCCAAGAATTGAATTTTTCTGGATACCTCCTCCAATTAATCAAATATTGTTTTTTCGACCCCCTACCTTTGCTCTTCAAAACCTCATCAACCTCAAACACTTCGCTATCTAAATCTTTGCGCACTCTGCTCAACTGTTCTTCGTAAAAATATCTGTCAATTTTTTCTCCATCAAGATCTGTCAAAATATAGGCGGGTGGTTGTTGTCTTGTGTCGACTCTTATAATTTTGAACAGCTCCAGAGTCCAGCCACCCTCGTATGCTTTCCTGAAGGCTGTCTTGGCACGACTGACACGAACCAGATCACCAACGCTGTATTTAGCTACTCGAAACGGCTGTTTTTCGCTGTAACGCAACGTCAAATTTTGACGTTTCACGTGAACATTATATAAGTTGACCTTGGAAGGGGGCATTTTTATGGCACTGTACCACGACTCGTTGTAACACGTCACAATTTTTTGCAAAAGTTCTATATAACGTCTTCTGCGCAAATGAGTAAAGTATCGCCAGATACGACTTTTGAAAGTTCGAATAAAAGGTTCAGCAATGGCTGCCTTTATATCAGGGTCTCTGACGACTCGATAGGTAATATGTTTCTTTTTTAGCACCTCTTACACCTCTCGACCAATAAACTCTTTAACTTTATCAGTCTGTAGGTAAATAGGATTTCTATCATTACATCGTGATAAAATTTTGTCAAATGCTACAGCGACACTTCGGCTGGTTTTGTCGAGAAGAGGCTCTGCCCAGGCAAACTTTGAAAGTGCATCAATGACAATGAGAATATAGCTGTACCCATCATTGTAGGTTTTAAGTGATCTAAAATCTGCCAAGTCAGCTTCTCACACTTCAAAGGGGCTGTAAACGTTTCAATATCGACGAGGAAAACAATGTCTCACGAGTTTGTGTAAGGTATGTGCATCCTGACTCACTAACCATTTGGCAATGGTAATGTTATCAAATTTTTTGGGTTTCGCGTGTTTCAGTAGATGAGCACCAGCGTACGCTGATGGTGCAGAAAGATTATAGTAATAATCTTCAAGATCGTCGGACTTTGTCACCTCCTTCTTCTTTTTCTCCTTCTTTTTCATTGCTCCTCCTCCATCCCCTCTTACAAACTAGCTTTTCCTCTCTCTTTTGCTGTCTTTTAAATGTATTTTTAATGCGTTTCAAAAATTTATCAAACGCAATTTTGTTGATCATGCACAAAACAGTAATACCAGCTGCAGACTTTTCATTACTATCCGCAGTCTCCGAGAGCATGCGTGGAAATGCTCGTTCAGCCAGCAGTCTGTCGGCTTCTATATGATTCGTTATTTATTTAATTGAATATAAAACATCGTGCTCTAGACAGACATTGTCAAGAGGATTTTTTCCTCTCTGACCACGTCTGAGACGCTCTTCGAGATGCGTGACAGGGCCGAGAAACTGGTAGCCTGGTAGATGCATTTCAAAGGGTACAACTGAAATTAATCGGTCAATAAAAGTTCCAGTTTTCTCCCCCTGTTTGAGACGACTCTTTTTTGCAGGAATTGATGGCGTAGCTACTAACTCGCTACCAACTTTTTTACGCTTTTTCGCACTCTCAACTTCTTTCTCCTTTACACTCGTTTGACCAGTAGCTGTTGTACTGAGTAATTTTATAAGACCATATTTCAAATATTTTTCTGATGATATAGCCCATCTGAACAGCTTTTTTCAACTCGTCAGCAACCCACGTACTGATAAAAACTCGATCATCAGGATTTTCATGGTCATAATCTGCGATATACATTGATTCAGCACATGTTCGACACAGTGGAAACAAAAGCTTATTATGCATTTCAACGGGTAGTACAGCATGATATATATTTCGCGGTGGTAATACTTTGCATTTAATAAGACCTTCAACGTGACTTATATCATTTGTTTGACCCACCAGAGAGCGACACTCATCTTCACCTACGTAAAGAGTTGGATGACCAACGGGATATCGACCGTATTTACAGATATATGGATATAATGAACACACGTCCACGTATTTTATTTTCTCACCCTCTTTTGCATCGTAAATTTTGACTGTATTACCCGTACGACCACCGAAAAATGCTTCTCATGGATTGAACGGTTCATACCAATTTCGCGTCTTATTATCGATATACATCTTCATACTTTTGTTCTGTGAGTACTCATGATCAAAATCACATTACCACTTTTCTATTAGTTGATAACCATGGCTTCTTATCTTTTCGGATATTCGCGCGGTTCTCTCAAAACGTTCGTCCACATTTTCACCGTTTACGAGGCGTGAGTCACGGTTCACTGTGTAACACCATACACAGCCATGCCAATAACACCCGTGGAATCGTAAAACAATTTTCGTACCGTTCTCAAGTTCGCAGTATCCATCCACTCGAGGGCCCTCGGGAAGTCTCTTTTCTCGAGCTTGGACAGTATACCGAATTTGATGATTCAGCACATTTTCCATCCAACACAGCCATAGCATCGCCTTTATAGACTGCTTGTTTGCTTGTCTATAACCACTCTGAGCTATAATTCCTATAGTGTCTTTTTGTAAAAAAGTTTTTCTATATACACGCATACAAGATGATGCGATGGTGGCGCACTCTACGAATGGATCTGTATTACCACATTCTATGAAGGTTTTGCGAAAGTCCAATAATGCTAATCGTAAAATTTTTATATCTTGTCTACAGTATTTCATAATCTCATTTCTAAAATTGAATATATAATTTTCATTTTTTTTTCATTATATTACTGTATAAATTCTCGTCGCTCATCAACCTTCATCAAATCTGGTGAAAAAGACCACGAAGGTGGCATTTTTTCAACGTAATTTTGATTCTCTGGTGTGTTAAACAAATGAGGAAACGTACCTTTCTCGATATTAGCAAGACCGTAAGCTTTTGGTAGTGCAGCTAAACTCATGTGTAAGTAATTTAAGCTGTCTATGAATTTAACGGTTGAAATTTCTATTATGATTATTTTTGACCCGTTTAAAATTACATCTGGCTTATCTCTAAGATCTGTACGTTTTGTCAAATGCTTGAGAATAAATTGCGCATCAAAACCCTGTGAATTGTGGGCTATATAAATAATTTGCTTGAAACTTTTTTTTGTTGCTAAAGCCAAATGAACTAGCTGTTTTACAGGATCGATTTCAAACACGTATTCGCGTATGGAACATATTTCGCAAGAATTTGTTCTATTTTTATCATCCAAGCAATAATTACATACTTATTGTACAACACACAAATTTGGTACATGCAAACTTATTTTTTCACTATCAGTACCCGAAATAATTTCCGATTGTTGAGTCTCAAAATCATAAAATAAATAAAGAATATTCTTCTTATTGGTTGCAAATCCTTTTTTGCTGATAAAGGGTTGCATGTAACAAAAGTGTTCTATCGTCATTTCACCATTATAAATTTTGCAAAATATCGTATTATAATTATGTGGATCTTTATCACACATTCGAACTGTTTTACTGCACAAACGACAAATTTTTATGCTCTCGCATATCGACCGAAAATTATCGAAAGATTTTAAGATTTTATGATTTTCCAGACAAACATTACCGTAAAAATCTCTACTGCATTAAATACATTTTATTTTTTCCTGATTTATATCGCAAGGGGGACTCTGAAAACATTAACAACATTTTCGTGGGCATTTATGATTTTTTTGATGACTAAACTTTTTATTACAAGGTATGCAGTAGCCACGGCTGCCAGCTGCTGCGAGTGAATTCAAAATTTGTTGGTAATGATCAGAATTTTGATAATACATTATATTTAAGGTATGTCTAACTACATTACCAATATTGTGTACAAAACGTGCACCATCGTAAAGTGGTTTATAGCCTCAAGCAAAGTTTTGAAAAGAATAATACAACTATTGCAACTCCGAAAAGCGCATAATATTCTTGAATTAATTCTATTTCTTCGATAACACAACCAGTTTCGGGTATCGTAACTCTCGCAGCTTTGACAAGTTTCAACGCTTGCACTTCCTGATATTGTGCTGTGTGATTTCTTATTCTATTTCACCTGTCATGGTGAATACCATTGCGCATCTGACCACATATAGCATATACATGAGCAGCGACTAGCGAGCGTGGAAGGCAAAGATTGTTGGTATTTCGAATATCTAGAATGGATTTCTTGAAAACTGATTCGTTAGTGAGTGATACCCGACCGCGTCCCTTTGGTTCAGAAACAATGCTGACTTTCACGTTTAAAACATCATCGATTTCAAAATTGTCATTACTCTGAGCTACACAAGCTAATAACTCGAGTAGATCCGTCGGTGAAAAATCACGAACCAGTCTAAAAGAAATCCATAAAGAACCGTGAACAAATCGGTCAGAGTTTATAGTTATGCCGATATAATCTGAAGGTCACGCATTTTCATACACATGACGATATAAATCATTTATTGCTGCCTCAAACCACGTCTACACATTCGCATTAGGTGGTGGAGGTAATATTCACACTCTTAATTGTCTACCTTGTAACTTGAATTGTCGGTAATATCGCGATGATTCTTCATGAATCGTAATGTGGTTCTTAATAGTAGTACTATCTCCCTGTTGAAAATATTTTTCTACAATATGATATACCAAAGTTACGTGAAAATGAGTGATTTATAAATTTACGCTTAAGGAGATGTAAAACGGACACCACCTCTGTATTCATGAATTTGGCTTATCTTTTCATTATATTGCAAAACTTGAAGAAAATAAATGCTTTAGCTTGTAGTATTTACCATAAAGATTATTCAGTTAAATTTTTAAATAAATTCATTCATTAGTTTTTCAAAATTTTAGAGTTCTAATATTTATATATTAAAACATCAACAGTTCATCCCTACTACAATCCTCCATCATATTTTGCAGGTCTGTAAAATTTATGTAAAATCTGCTTAGTTGCACTATTTTTAACAAAAAAGTCTTGTCCCGCGAAATTCTGTAATCATAAACAAAAAATTTATTGGTTATTGATTATTGATCCAAAACTGATATTTTCTTGCAAATCATATTTTCAGATTTATTATTTTATTCACAAAAAAAAGTATTTTATAACGAAATTCTACGATCGTAAAGAAAAAAGATACAAGCTTTTAAACGGTAACAGAAATTATAAATAACTTATCTTTAATAACACGGTGATGTAACATGAGAAGCCTGACTTGTGACGCATCTTACATCCCGCTGCTTTTAATACAACGACCAGCAATGTCAAGTATTTCATTATCATTAAAAATACCTCGCTTAAACATATAAGCTAAGGTACTTAATCCGCAAAGTCCTAAGATAAATTAAATTTTTTTCAATAATTCATTATTAGAGCAAATGTTTAGACTTTTGCGCCATGAATAATTGCAAAATAATTTTATTTGTGGTTTCCGAATTAATGCTATAGTAACAATATTTATCAAGACTTTAAGTAAATTTTTTCTAAACATCTTACTTCGTGTTGATCTTCTCTGGAACGTTGAACTTTAACTGTTAATCAGACCTGTCAATCTTCGCGTATTTATAGTACGATTTAGACGTAAATTAAAAAGTAGGGATTAGAGGTGACGAAGGGGAAGTATGTACGCAACATTTAATATTTCAAGAGTCATCTTAATTTGATATTTAAATCCGCCAACACATGTAAAATAATGTCAATTTAGCGTGAATCGTGGACCAGTGTGCATGTAAGTACGTAAATTAAATCAATCATAGTATAAATCAGAATGCATATAATTCACCATCATTTCGCTCATGAGTAGGTGGGAATTTTTTCATGTAACGCGATCACACTTGGGCGTATTCTATATCGTCCATCTAGCTAGTGTGTGTCTTGAGTAAAGGCGTTAATTGCCCAACCTACATAATTTTAGTGGAATAATTTGTATATATTTACATATTCTGCATATAATTAATATTTATTTGCATATATATAAGTATATATATATATATATATATATATATATATATATATACATATATTTACACACATTTAGTGTAAGTAGAATAACTGCATAACATTTTATTTAAATTATAATAATATATATAGTTATTGTAAAAGATATGAATGTTACGCTCTTCTTCTTTCTGCTATCCTGCACTGAAAAAAAACCCGAATCCAGCGCTGCGAAGTTGATCGTATTAGCGGGATGCGAACAACGCTCGAAGCATAAGTATACACAAAATCATAGTAGGTTTATGCGTGACTATACCGCAGTCAATCATTGTGACCATCTGTACAGTATAGTAACGCGAATTCGAATGGAGCGCTGCGACTGCATTGCCGAGTCAATCGCTTCGACTCGTCGGCATCATCCATGCCGACAGCCGAAATCGGGCACAACTTTTAGCGTTGCGTAGTTGCTTGCTTCGACTCGTCGGCGTCTCGCTTGCCGCAAGCCGAGACCGAGCACAGAGACAACGTTGCGAGTTCGTATACTTCGACTTTCTAGATTCTAGTACTGCGAAAGTCGATATTAATACTTTACGTCAATTTAAATTATGTGTTAATTTCATTTTCATTCAAAAAGTATTTATATGATTATTAAACAAGGAAATGTTTTAATTCTTTAATATTATTTAGATTAAATTTTATTTATTAACGTATTATATGAAACGTTTATTAAATTAAATAAGGACTAATCTTTCGTTATACTTTAATATTTACTCGAATTTCAAAAATTAGATATCTTGTTTAAGTATATTCATTAATTATTTATAATAAAATGAAGTTGATCAATATTTAACATGAAAATATTTACTGAATTGACTTAATCAGTTAATATAATTTAATGAATATCTATCTATCTATCTAAATGATATCTGATAAAAAATGTATTCGTATATTTTCTTCAAAATTAAGGAGAGAAAAAAAAACTTATAATCAATTATAAAATGAATATTTTTCTGACTCTTTTGCAAATTAAGAAGTTTTCAGTTATTTCCCCGTTGAAAATGAGAAAATTAATCAGGCAAGTTTCCTATTAAGTTTTTTTGTATATTGAATAATAACCTTTCACCAATCAGATAAGCTAAACAATTTACATATTGTAATTTTCAAAAATTCAATTATATTCTATATTTTATTTATAAGAAAAATGATTTTATTAAATTTTTACTTTGGTTTAACAGTTTTGAATCAAAAATTCATTAAAACATTAATTAAAAAAAAGATTTAGAGCTCTAAAATTTATTTTTTCTGATTTGGGATCCAATTGTAACTTATTCCCTTAATTTTATCAATTTTTATTTTTTAACTGTGTTAGTGAACATGAAATATCTCATATACATATATACAAGTGTATTATTTCATTAAAAATTCATTAAATATGATAAAAGAATATTTGAATAAAATTCAAATAGAATTCAAAGATAAATTTTTAAACGTTCTAACTTCGTATGCAACTTTTTTGAAACAATTTTCAAATAGTTACCATTCTCTCACATTAAAAAATACACAACTGTGTTTGCGAATAAATTGTCCGTTTCGAAAATAATAAACAAAATTCATAAATCGAGTTTATATGAAAACATTTTGTAATTATGACAGCTTTCAAATCAATAACATCAAATGATTTTTCATTCCATAAATATGCTAATGAATAACAAATTTATGAATTTTTATTTTTGTTTTGAATTATACTTTATAAAATTATGAAAGAATTCTTTTCTAATTTCAAACAAATATTTTATTAAAACTTTATTTCATGAATCTAATTATAAATTAATATTTTTAAATTTAAGGTATCAATGATTTTAAATTAAAACTTATGTATCTAAATTAATGATATTTTATTGAAATTATAAATAAATAATATTTTTTCAAATGAAATAAATATTTAGCACTGTATAATAACCTACATTTTTAATTGAATGTTCAATGTCATGCATTTAACTAAACAGTAATTTATACGTTTCTTCAAGTTAATTACATGACAATATAACTCTTTTTCTTAATAATTGTATAGGATATATTCAATGAAAATATCTCATATACTTGTGCATAGATTTAATTTTTAAATAAATTTACTAGGAGACTATCATATCTTTGGATCACGGATTTTGCTCAAACTTTGTGATAAATTTTCAGAGAACAAAATATAAAAAAAGCTAAATTTATAGTCACAAACGCTAAATATTTCCCTAGTCCAGTCAATTAAAGAATATCAATAAAAAATTTACTAGATTTGTAAATACTCATAGCTATTAAGCATTAATAAAACTAAAATAAAAACTATGCTCAAATCCTTACAAAATAGCACTTTCAAAATATAAAAATTTTTTTTTTCCAAAAGTCACAGCGTAATAAAGATTGGACCAAATTTCAGCTTTTATTATTAATTAAAGATTTGAAAAGAAAATTCAGATCCAACCTTTACTGCGCTATAACTTGGGGAAAAAATATTTTTATATACTGCAAATTCTATTTATAAAGGATTTGGGCTCAACTTTTATTTAAAAAAAATTTTAAGCTGCTTATAAACTATTAGTGTTTGAAAATCTAATTATTTTTTTATTGATATTTTTCAATTGTCTGTTATTAGGGAAATACTGAGCGTTAGTGTCTATAAATTTAGCTTTTCCCATATTTTGCCATTCGAAAACTTATCCCAAGGTTTGAGCAAATATTCGTGATCTAAAGATGCACTACTCTCCTTATTAGTGAAGTTTCATTTTTTAAAACAATGAAATTACAATTTTAGAATAAGAAAATACTTATTCCAAATTAATTAGTGTTTGATTGAATATCATTTATATATAAAGTATATCATTATTTTACTAAGAAGTATACATAGAATTTTCAAAGAATGAAATCTTTTTTTAAATGTAAAAAATATTTTATTGACATATCTACACATTTCATTTAAAAATTCACTTCCTGAAATGAATTATATTTGACTCAAGAAAAATATATTCTTTAAGTAAAAATATTTTATTTAAATTAGCAAGTATTTGCTTTTTTTTAATTAAATGTAATTAAAAATCTCTAATGATAAAACGACTTTATTAAATCAATAAAATATCTCATCAATTATGTTCCGGTCGAAATTCTACAATTAAATTCTGGTTTTGTTCGTCATAAATCTTCATCTTTATCTATTTACAATATTTTTGTCTATGCCTACATTATTTTTGTATAAGAAATGTTTTGACAACGAAAAATTTACTGCTAGAATGCATAAATTATTTTTTAATCAAACGTTTAGCTTTGTCCATTACAAAAAAAGGAGTCTGGTTAGTTAAACAATATAACAATTTCGTCAAAAAAATGTTAGTAAATTTAAAGATTTTTATAAAATATTAGAAATGCAAATTTATAATTTACAATAGGCATAATGCAAATTATAAATAAACGTTACTAAAAATGATATTAATTTAACAAAATTTATTTCTGAGAAAGAACTATCAAATGAAAGAAATATTTTATTTACCTGTGCATGAATTCGATTTTGAAATTAACTCACAAGGAGAGCATTGCATTTGAGTTTCGGATTTTCTCTTAACTTGAGGATATTTTTTTTTTTAAATTATGAAATAAGCCGCGTCAATTTGGTCTAGCGCTCAATTTTTCTTCTTCTTCTTTCTTAAAATTGGCCTTTCGACTTATCATCATAAGCCATCATCAATTTATTTTTTTATTAATTATTTTTGCCCCGAGGGGACTTTTTATTATTAAATTTTTTGTATTGTTCCAAGGAACTCTCTATTTTGTGTTTTTTTTGTGTTCTTCGGGTTCTCTTCCCTACGGAAAACTACGAAAATTGTTTTTCCCAATTTTCCCAGGTAGTCGAACCCCGATCCACTAGGACGCAAGCCAGCTGCCTTTGGCAACTGAGTTACTTTTCGTCCTTTAACGACGGAGCTCATAAGTGTGTTTATGAAAAACATAGCACATGTAACAGAGGTACTAGCTTGAAAAACAGCCGAGAGCGGGATTCGATCCACGGTCCCCCGAGAATACGAATCCAACGCTCCTACCGACTGTGCCACAGACCGGCTCCGCTCAATTTTTCTAAAGTTATAATTATGTCTAAATTTAAAACTTTTTCGTTTGCTTTATAGTCGTATAGTTTTTGAACTTATTATTCTGGAAGATTTGTATTAATATTAATCACTATAATTATTTTTTTTACTAAAATATTCATTAGATAAGAGGTTTAGATACATCTATTATAATTATATGTAGATTTTTAATTATCTGAAAAGAATGCTCACAAGGTACTGTGCTTTAATTTTATTAAAAATAGGTAAGTACATATTAGTCAATAATAAATTAGAAATTTATAACTTTTCATGTGCATTGAAGATTATTATTTTTATTAAAGATTTTTTCAAAGCCGTAAGAAAACATATAGATTAGTAATAATTTACTGATTTAAAAAAAATTATCCAGGTGCTTCATATTCTTTTCTGACAGAGTTAAGAACTAGGTAATAGAAAATAATATTAAAATTCGAAATAAAAGTAATTTTTTTTAAATGTCACATTATAACATAAATATGTTGATTCATCCATCATAAAATTTCGACAACGAATGAACGAATATATTTAAGTCTTAAAGATGAGACAACTGTCGTTCTTTAACAATTTTTATTATTTTTATATCATGTAACGGGGAATATATTTAAATAAACAAATTAAATATATTTGTGGGTTTCACGTGTACTCTCTTTAAGTACACGTGCACTTACCGTTAAGGGGATGTAATAGGGTATATGATTTCTACATAGTTACCGACATTACAGTTTTCCAAATTTTTTATCTTTATTCAAAAATTTTCAGAAATATCTCTATATTAGGCTCTTTATTAGTAGAAATGGAAGACTGTAATATAGAGATATTTTTAAAAATCTTTGATTAAGAACCAATAACTTGGAAAACTGTAATGTCGGTATTTTACATCCCCTTAAATAACTGACTTTCGGTTTATAGTCGATCAGCATAATTCAATACCACCGATCTACTTCGTCTATCTATTTCTGACAAAGAAAATCGGTTAAACAATATTTAATACTATTGCAGAACTTCGCTTTGAAGCTCTGCCTCCCGGACGTCTGGTACGACGAAACCCACGGCGTGTACCCGAGAACTCTATTAAATACCGTTGATTAAAAAAGAATGTATTCAATTTTATTTGTGACACGGGAATGAGATGATATATAATTAGCAAAGAAATAAGATCATGCTCTACTTAATAATTAAATTCAACCTTGATTTTACTTTACTTTATTTAATCAACTTATTAGAATTTAATACAATGAAAAGTAGATATATAAAATAAATAATGACGTATTAAAAGTAGAATTACACATTCTTGGTAAATAAAGAAAATAAGGCCTAACCTAACCTACAACGCAACGCGTCAACGCGGACGACAGTCTCTTACGCCGCAAGTTCGAAAAGCAATACAAAAAGAAAACTAAGACACGTTAAAGTCTGCAGACTTACATTTTATGCCGACGTCTAGGACAGAGCTTCTCTTCACCTATGGATCACCTGCGAGGTCTATTTGATGCGGCACCGGATGCACACGGTGCAGCCTTCTGTCTCACTCGTGTCCCTTGTAAAGTTCTCGAGAAGAATTTTGTCGAATGCAGCAAATAGCCAGATACTGATGATTGTCTATTCAATAATCACAGTGCAATCCTCACAAGATTGCGATTTTCCATTCAACAAAATACTAACGGACGCTCAAGCACGCACAGTAAGAGAATTCATGGCGGCCAACCGGCTTCACGACGCGTTCGCTCTCGTATCCCGCTCGAGTCTCCTTGTCATGTCTTGCGCGTGCCTTCGCTAACCGTCAGCCACGCAAGACGATGAAATATCCACTCTCTGTCTCACTCTTATACACATGAAGTAAGCATAAAAGCTTACAATAGGCTGTGCGACTCACAACGAGGAGAGAGACAGAAGTATACTGACATACAGTATACGTATAATTTGCTATCCTCGTTACAATCAAAGGTAAATATTTTTCTTGCCTGATTAATTTTCTCATTTTCAACGGGGAAATAACTGAAAACTTCTTAATTTGCAAAAGAGTCAGAAAAATATTCATTTTATAATTGATTATAAGATCTTTTTTCTCTCCTTAATTTTGAAGAAAATATACGAATAAATTTTTTATCAGATATCATTTAGATAGATAGATAGATATTCATTAAATTATATTAACTGATTAAGTCAATTCAGTAAATATTTTCATGTTAAATATTGATCAACTTCATTTTATTATAAATAATTAATGAATATACTTAAACAAGATATCTAATTTTTGAAATTCGAGTAAATATTAAAGTATAACGAAAGATTAGTCCTTATTTAATTTAATAAACGTTTCATATAATATGTTAATAAATAAAATTTAATCTAAATAATATTAAAGAATTAAAACATTTCCTTGTTTAATAATCATATAAATACTTTTTGAATGAAAATGAAATTAACACATAATTTAAATTGACGTAAAGTATTAATATCGACTTTCGCAGTACTAGAATCTAGAAAGTCGAAGTATACGAACTCGCAACGTTGTCTCTGTGCTCGGTCTCGGCTTGCGGCAAGCGAGACGCCGACGAGTCGAAGCAAGCAACTACGCAACGCTAAAAGTTGTGCCCGATTTCGGCTGTCGGCATGGATGATGCCGACGAGTCGAAGCGATTGACTCGGCAATGCAGTCGCAGCGCTCCATTCGAATTCGCGTTACTATACTGTACAGATGGTCACAATGATTGACTGCGGTATAGTCACGCATAAACCTACTATGATTTTGTGTATACTTATGCTTCGAGCGTTGTTCGCATCCCGCTAATACGATCAACTTCGCAGCGCTGGATTTGGGGTTTTTTTCAGCGTCATACTTTTTATTATTTTTTGGTAATAATTTGTTTTTTACATAAAATTTAAATTTCAATGCGTTTATCATTTGCATATTATATGCATATGGATAACGCATTGTATGTTATTTGCATATAAACATTGTGTAAGTAATGCACTTACTCATTACCATGTATACTTTTATGACATTGTAGACCATATTTAGTTAAATATCCTGTGGTCTTATTGAATTTCTATTGTTATGGGTATATATATATATATATATGTGTGTGCGTATACATGTTTGTGTTTGTGTGCACATTTATTTATGATCTCGATATATATATGTTTATGTTTGTGTGCACATTTATTTATGATCTCGATATATATATGTCTGTTTCTGTGTGTCTCTCTCTTTATATATATATATATATATATATATATATATATATATATATATATATATATATATATATATGTAGGAACTGTACTGTCTATCTAACTTAATCTTAAGTTAATGTTATACTTTCTCTTGCCTTCTACTCCCCTGATACTTTTTTATCATTTTAATATTGTTAATTCCCGATAATTATTGGTTTTTATAAATTTAAATTTATTTTGAATGCAGCAAGTTTATTACATGTAATGTTCTAAATCTTGATCATTCTTATTTGCATATGAGTATGCAAATTAAGTTTAATATATATATATATATATATATATATATATATATATATATATACATATATATATATATATACACATATATATTGCAACGATTATTCATAATCGTGCAGATAGGATATTCAGATCTCCCGCCACGGTAGTAACAGGCTCAACCACCAGGCACCGTCAGTTTTGCTGCTACCGCAAGAGAAACAGCGAGCTTAAGAAGGGGCCGAACTATCTGTCTTTGTCTAATAGCGTTTTTCATCATTTATGTAAACACTATCCGGTATAACAAGAAAAAAATAGCAGCCCCCGCTAGATATTAGTATAATAAGTAAATTTTGTAATAACAACCAAATTTTTTCACTGCGTAGTTTTTGAATAATTAGAGACCTACCAAAAAAAGATAGGTTATATTCTAGATTGCTAGTAGGTCTCTAATTAGTCAAAAACTATGCGGTAAAAAATTTGGTTGTTATTACAAAATTTACTTATTATACTAATATCTAGCGGGGGCTGCTATTTTTTTCTTGTTTTACCGGATAGTGTTCACATAAATGATGAAAAACGGTATTAGACAAAGACAGATAGTTCGGCCCCTTCTTAAAAAGATATAAGAGCTAAGGCTCAGAGAAGAGTCAAAGCATTGAGCACTGTGCTCTCCCTCTTCCTTAGCAGAGTGCGCTCGCTGGCCTAGAGAGAGAAAGCAGTATACAGTACTGGCTTTCTTATATGGGGCTCCCACGCCTTATAAGAAAAGCTACTCTCTCGCTCGCTTTAATGTGTCAAACCATTAGAAGCAAGTCGAGCCGCAATTAATCTTTGCCGAGTGCGCTCGCTGGCTTAGATAAAATATGACCGAGAGAACCGCAATTGCACTTCCGCACCGCCGTACCGACCGTATTGTAAATAATAAATTAGTTAATTTAACATAAGATTGTATTAGTTTTAAAGGTGCTTCACACCCGTTGCCGTCGCCGTAGCAAAGTAAGGCAAAACTGCTCTATCCATGTGCATCCGCCGCGCATTAGAGAGTTGGATTCCTCTACCCGTGTGCATCCGCTGCACATTAGAGAATCCTAGACCTTCATCCACATTTCGACCGACCGCATCAAGGGTGTCGTCCACCCACCGTCATTATTAATGTTACTTTATTAATATTACATTTTTGTTTATTCGTTTCACTATTACCGAATGTATCCGGCCGACCGTCCAGGCCGTTAACTACCGTTAATTTAATTTGATTTATTATTGAAGATTTATTTTATTTTTAGTTAAAAGAAAGTAATATAATTTAGTTTGAATTATTTTTGATTTCATTTATTTCCATCGCCGACAAGAGGCGCATGAGTCGTCAAGTGACGACTCATGCGTCATTTGGTACTTCAATATTTGAAGAAACTAAAAACAATGATGTAAAACGAGAGTAGAAAAAGATGATTTTGCAAAAAAAATTAAATATGTTAATATTTAACAATATCATATTTTTAATTCTAAGACTAAATCTTGGATAAAAAAATCAAATATTAGAAAAAATATAGCCATTGGTAGATTAAATGTAGCATCACCGAAAGATAGTGAACGATTTCTTTTAAAATTAATATTGAACAGGGTGAAAGATACAACATCTTTTAAGGATTTACGAACTTACGGAAATATAACTTATAATACTTATAAAGAAACTGCTCTTGCAATGATATTTAATAGAACACGAAAAACAAATTTATTATATTTTTTGAAGAAGCATGCCATGTTATGTTACCAGTACAATTACGTAAATTTTTTGCATCTTTTTCATCATGTGAAAATATTCAAGGTAATACTATTTGGGAAAAATATGAAAAAAATTTTTATAGAAGATTTTAAAGAAAATAAAGAAAATAAAGCTTTATCCCATTTTAATCAAATATTAAATTCAGAAGAAATGTCATGTTAAAATTTTAGTTTACCTGAACGAAATGAAAACTATATCGAGGAAAACGAAGAAATCGATGATAAAATAATAAATTTTAATAAAAACAATTCAATAAAATGTACAAACAATCAGCATGTTTCATGAAAAAATGAATTATATCCGTCAGGTAGAATACGAAAAGATAAAAGACCTGTACTTTTTCTTTTTTCATGAAAATGAAAACTCGAAAAGATAGAAGCAGTTAAATTGGTGTGACGACAAAATCACATATGTGGTTGTGATGTCACGTATCATAGCGCTATATCTATATATATAAAAATTCTATCAACTTATACCGGTTATAACTTTTGCAATTTATCATATTTTTAAAAACAAAAAAATACGGGTCTTTTATTTTTCCGTAATTTACCTGACGGATATAATACATTTTTTCATGAAACATGATAATTGAATAACGATTAAGAACATATTTTTGAACAAATAATAAATAATAATAATAAAATTTTTTTCATAGATAGACCAGGAGATTCTGAAAAAACATTTTTATATGAAACATTAATATATTATTTTATAACAATAGAAAAAAAATTCTTATCGATGGCTCGGATAGATATTGCTTCAATTTTATTACCAAAAGGTTTAACTAGTCACCGAACTTTCAGATTACCGTTAGATTTAAATAACATTCAAAGTGCATTTTTAAAATTTGATTTAGATAAAAAAAAATTAAGAGAAGCAAATGTAATTATATGGGACGAAGCATTAATGATTCCTAAAAAAAGCTTTAGAAAAAGTTGACAAAACATTAAAAGATGCCCGTCACAATAATGAAATTTTTGGAGGAAAAATAATTGTTTCAGGTGGAGATTTTCGTCAAATTTTACCTGCATTAAAACCCGGACAGAAAAATACACTTATAGAACAAACTATAAAATATTCAACCCTATGACCCATGTTGTATATTTTTAAATTAAAAAAATGTAAGATCTAATGATGAAAATTTTTTATCATTTTTATTAGGTATTGGAGAAGGAAAAGTCGATACATTTATTATACCAGAAAAATAGAAAACTAATAATGTTTGTAATAAAATTTATGAAATCATTAACAATAATTATTGTTTTTCAAAAAATATTATTTCAAATGCACATGATGAAGATGTGAATATTTTAAATAATAACATATTGAATTTAATTAATAATAAAACAATGGCATATTATGATATTGATTATGCAACATATAAGGGTGTTAATCAAACAGATGATAATATTCATTTAAATTATCTAATAGAAATGTTAAATAATATAAGAGAAGGATTACCTCCACATGAACTTAATTAAAAAATAAATGCAGTAATAATGCTGATTAGAAATTTAAGTATAAAAGATGGATTATGTAATTGAAGACGATTAAAGATAACAAGATTATTTAAATACAATATAGAAGCTGAAGTAATTACAGGCGAAAATAAAGGAAATAAAGTTTTTATACCGCGTATTACATTAAGTACAAATGAATCATCGTCTTTACCATTTATTTTATATAGACAATAATTTCCTATTGTATTATCTTTTGTTATAACTATAAATAAATCACAAGGTCAGAGTTATTTAAGGTAGGAATATTCATAAGAAAACCATTATTATGAATATTCCTACGTTTACCATTACATAGACAATTATATGTTGCTCTTTCAAGGAGTAAAAATCCTTCTCAAATATATATTTAAAATAAATTAGAAACTGAAAATGAATTAACCGATATAGTATGGAAAGAAGTACTAGAGAAATAACAAAAAAAATAATAACTTTAATTTTTTTAATATTGAAAATATATTTATATTTCTTACATACTAATAAAACATTTTTTTCAGATATAACATAATAAAACATAATATAAAAACATACTTTAAATTTTCTATAGTAAAAAATTTAATATAAAATAATAAAAAAGAAAATAAAAACAAACTTTAAATTTTGTATAAAAAAAATTAATAACAAATTTATTTAAAGTACAATTTAATTAATACTAATCATGATTAAATCATTATAAAATGGAATGAAATCCAGTTGTAGAAAACTCACAACATCAAGAAGATTTAGATTATTTAAATAACCAAATAAACGAATTTGAAAGTTTTTAAAAGCAGAACGAAGAATATATGGAAAATTTGAATGAAAATACAGATTTAGCTCGATTAAATAACGCAATTAATAACTATATCGGTATTGAAAGTGAAAAAATTCATTTTGAAAATTGGAACAACGTAACATATTATTATTAATATATGACATATAAAATTATTCAATATAAGTTAGAAATACGTGATTTAATAATGTAATATTATATTGCAATTCATAATACAATATATTCTAGATATTATCACGTATTACTAATATAATTTTTTTTATATTATAAAGTATAATATAAAATATGTTTAAGTAATAAATCAAAAATCAATTATCTAAAAAAAAAAATTAATTCAATAAATATTTTAAAAATATCTTTTATAATAACAGAAAATTAATCAAATATATTATGAAAGAAAATTAACATACATTTCATACATCAAAAAGACTTAATTGCATTGTGACATCCCATGGAACTATGCCCTTTAAATCAATATAATATTATCAAAACATTCTTGAATTTAAAAATTATAAATCTTAATGTCATTTCTATTCAAAAGGTTAACAACCAAAATTAGTTCCATACCATGTCCCGAGTCAGCGTTTTCCAATACCGACTCATAAATTAATACATATTTGAATAAAATTTAAATTTCTATATATATTAAAAATATATAATAGGGTAATTATTTTTCCTCTTTGTATTTAGAGATTCCTCTATATATTTTGCTTTTTTTTATTCTTATCATATAAATATAATAATGGCTTACAATTATAATTCCCCTCGATATCTTTAGGAGAGAAAGAGAAGTCCATGAAGATTCCGGATTTCCCGTCCTGGTCGTCTCGACTTGGGATGTCTTAAGTATTACACGTATAGAATCTATGGCAAATTTTCGATTACTTGTGCGGTCAGTTCACAATGACACTTCTAAACTATCGCACAATTCGTCAATAATTATGATCTTAAATCTTATAGAGATAACTTCACAATTTAATTTAAGAATATAATATGTATCCTTTTCTGAATAATAATTTATAATTATTATTATTTTTTATGAAGTAGTGTCCTAGGCTACTCACTAATATATATATATATATATATATATATATATATTAATATTTTATGTTTAATTTAATTAGGAAAAATATAAAGAAAAAAAAATATAGACATATGAATACATATACATATATATATACATATGTAGGAATGTGCATACGAATATACATATATAATAACATATATAAATATAAAACTGAATAAATACAAAGAAGAAAACAAAATTAAAACGATATTAATTAAAGAAAATAATTCTGCTAAGTGTGACACGACTAGAACACAGCGTCACTCGCGCGAAAACGCGTAACAAAGCGCACAGCCAATCAAAGCCTTATGTGACGCATTCGGTCGAACGAAGTGACACAAGAGAGTGTGTGCGCACATCGTCACTCGCATAGTGTATAGTAGAACATACAGCCAGACGAACGAAGTGACACAAGAAAGTGTGC
Organism: Anastatus disparis; assembly: GCA_017163975.1. Lineage (NCBI taxonomy): Eukaryota > Metazoa > Arthropoda > Insecta > Hymenoptera > Eupelmidae > Anastatus > Anastatus disparis. Next base: position 721,120 of record JAFFSR010000323.1, read on the forward strand.
GCACAGCGTCACTCGCGCGGACGTGTAACTAATCGTGATATGTGACACATCTAAATGTGCGCACGGCGTAACTGATCATTGACTTAATAATACGAATTAATAGTTTGAAATTTCGATAGTATAAAAATATAATAAATAAATCAAATAAATTATTTGACATTAATAAATTGATCAGTATTAGATTTGATTATTAAATATAAATATTTAACTTTTTCTTTATAAATATATGTATATTTGTGATATATGTAGAAATACATAGATATATGTATACATGCATACATTTTATATTCATCAATAGTTTATTAATAAACAGAGTGACAAGGTAAGTCCTGGGACGAGAAGCTGGTTCCTGACAGAAAGAAAAATATTTTTGTGAACCCAACGACCGAATCAAGTTCGGTCTTAACAAATGGCATCCCTTGTGGGGAACCAGTAACTTTGTCACTGAAATTATAAATTTTAACAAAAAAGAAAATTGAGATTTCCTAACTTCTGTATATGTGCAATAATTATAAAGTGAAATAAAAGTTGTACATGACAAGTACGTTTAATTTAAAATTAAATCAAAATTAATTTTTTTTTTTTATTTCGATAACAATAAACTATTAGTAATAATTAATATAATTATAAACTCATTGATTAACTTTCTAAACACTTAAAATATTTAATATCAATATAACAACCGATAAAATTAATAATTATAGGAAGCGAGATATATTATCTTCAGTTTTACTAAATAAATAGAATACAACAACATAGATCAAATGAACACTAGACGAGAAATCATGCAAATAGCAGATGAGCCAGAACGTACTAGAAGGTTAGCCGAGTACAAAGCAGAATTACAAGCTGACAGGAGTTTACAAATTCTTGAACATTTGAATACGTCACATGATGCATTGACGTCTTTAGCTACTAGCGTAACCATTCAAGCAACTACAGTTCATATACCGTACTTTGATGGCACCAATCCACCAAAAGATTTTATACAGGATATTGAAAACGGAAGACAGTTAGTACCTCCAGCTCAAGAAAGACTACTTTTACGATCTATAATATCAAAATTAAAAGGAAAGGCTAGACGCTCCATACTGGGCCATACATTCAATACAATAGATGAACTCAAGGATTATTTAAAGGGTAGATTCGCTCCTAGCAGATCATATGAGTACAACATTCAAGCTTTAGCTAATGCGTACATGGGTCAAAATAAAAATGTGCGAGAGTACCACGGACGTTTAACTTATTTGGTAAATTTAGCTCAAGCTGCTGTAAGAGAAAATTTAATTGAAGAAGAACGAACAATAAATCAAACTTCGCAACTACAGATTTTAGCCCTTGAAGCCTTTTTAAGAGGATTACCAGATGAATGGAGAACGGCGGTTATTATAGTAAATCCGCAAACTCTTGACAAAGCATTTGAGGTGGCTAAGAATTTGGAAAAATATTCCAATACATCCAATAACGGCCACCCCCAGATAAGAATGATCCAACAGATAGACGAAACAAAGAAAATGACTAGATTTGCAACAAAAAACGATCCAGAGATATGTAATCGTAATATTCCTTATTATTATAATCACAACGATACTGTTTTTCCACATACTACAATCGAATGAGGCCGTATCATTGCCCCTCCTCAACTAAGCTCTAGGCAAGAAGCACAACAACCTAAAGTGGAAACCAATGCTCCCATTAGAATTCTGCGAATCCTCAGAATTTTTCTCAACCTAACCAACAACGACCTCATTGTCAGTCACGTAATAATGATTACAACAAAACTATTAATAATTCTAGACCAACTTCTCCGTTTAGGCCCGATGTAAATATGAACAATGCTCCTTTGAACTACCAGGGTGCTCGCTGAATGGACGCACCGGCAAACAATGCCCAATCACTGCGTCCAGGACAGATCCATCCCGTCAGAGCGGAAGAGTCCGTTATGCAAGAAGCCGAGGAACATGCCCAACAGTACAATTAAATGTTTTCACCTTAAATAACGAAAAGAGCATTTTTATTTTAGATATAGCTGCGGATATTAATGCAGTGAAACGTAATGCTCTTATAGGCGAAACACTAATAAACACCAGTGAAGCAATCACTGTTACCGGAATCTCGACCTTACCTATTGATACAGTAGGTACAGTAGGAATGGAAATATTTGGCTTCATACATATATTCCATGTGTTACCATCAACATCCCCCCTTACACATAAAGCTATATTAGGCTCATCCTATTTCCAAGATGAGTCTGCCAAGGTAGATTACGAACTTCAAGTCTTTATTATAGCGAAAAGGCCAATTGACTCTATACCCTTTTTAGAAAGGAAAACCAAAAGCTTTGACGAGGAACGTGGATTAATTTTTAATCGAGAAAAAGCCACAAAAATAGACAACAATGAGGATCAAACCCTTAAGGCTGAAAACTTAAATAAACCAAAATCTAAAAGTGAAACCGAAAATCTTAACACTTTACAACAATTACCTAACTTATCTGCTGAAAATGAATCACCAAACAAAACTGTCTAGAAAACAAATCCTAATGGTAAGAAAATTGATTGTAATATTATACATCGATTACCATCGCATAGTAAGGTAGCACTAAAACTACCTACAACCAGACAATCAATTAATGAAGAAGCCTATCTACCTAGAGTAAATGAAGCTCCTGGGGTTTTCTTAGAGAAAGCAGTAGTAAGTAACAAAGGAAGAACCTGCTACGTAATGGCGATTAACACTCGAGAAGACGAGGTTGAGATCGAAACACCTCCTCAAGATTTAGTACCTTTCGGAATCGACGGATCAGAAGAAGTGCTTGATACAGAAGAGGAGACGGATGACAACTTTAAACAAGACAGAATAGAATACATAATGAATAGGATGACACTTGATTACCACTCAAAAGAAGAATTGGAACAAATGAGAGAAATCATTGAAACCTTTCTACATTTGTTCTATCTTCCTGGGGATATACCATCACGGACAACTTATATACGTCACCGAATAAATACTAAGGATGAAACACCAGTCTATACAAAACCCTATCAATATCGATATTATTATCTATAGGTAAATAAGCTTTTACAAAATGGTTCGATACAGAACTCAAACTCACCTTATAACTCTTCTTTATGGATAGTCCCTAAGAAACCTGATCCACAGGGAAATAAACGTTACAGACTAGTGATAGATTATAGGAAATTGAATGAAAAAACTATTCCAGATGAATATCCACTTCCTAGTATTAATGAGATATTAGAACAACTAGGAGGAACAAAATATTTCTCTGTTTTTGATCTGGCCAATGGTTTTCACCAAGTTGAAGTTTGTCCCAAGGATCGAAAGAAGACTGCTTTTATTACTCCCTACGGTCACTATGAGTTCACAGTTATGCCCTTCGGCCTTTCTAACGCACTTCCGACCTTTCAAAGGCTTCTAGATCAAGTGATGCTAGGAATGCAAGGAACAGAAATTTTCGTTTATCTAGACGATATCATCTTTTATGCAAAAGATCTTAACGAACATAAGAAAAAAATATTAAAAGTATTTAATAGATTATCAGACGCAGGACTTGGACTGCAAATTGATGAATGTGAATTTCGAAAATCAGAATTCACTTATTTGTGTCATAAAATAGGAAGCTATGGAATCAAATCGGATCCAGGGGAAATAAATGCAGTCAAAAATTTTCCCAGACCCAAATCTATAACTAATGTGCAACAATTTTTAGGCAGGCTATTATCGACGATTCATCAAAGATTTTGCATTAAAATCCAAAGCCTTGAACACCTTTCTAAAGAAGGAAAACAAATTTGAATGGACCAAATATCAACAAGAGAGCTTCGACTCGTTAAAATAAGCCTTATGTAAATCACCAATTTTAATAAACACTGACTTAAATAAGCCATTTATTCTAACCGTCGATGCATCAGATTACGCATTAGGCACGGTTCTCAGTTAAGGCGAACCAGGACAAGATCAACCAGTAGCCTATATGTCACGCTTCCTTAACAAAAGCAAGCGAAACTATCTTACTACTAAGAAAGAATCGCAGTAATATCTACAGTATTATACTTTAAACATTATCTTTACGGACGTCATTTCACAATTTTTGACACCCTTATTACCACCAATAGGGTTTAGAAGCAACCAAGCTAACTTGAACAACAGTACTATAGCGAAACGGGTTAAATTTAAGAAATAAAATGAACCTGCCACCAACAGACCACAAACCGCTATGAGAACTTCAGAGGAGATCAGTATCGCATCAAACCTAGACGAAAATGAAGAAGAAAGCGCGGAAATTAAATCTCGAGCCAATTCAGAAGAATGAGTGATACCCATACCATTGAAAGACCGTTCGATCATGCCCTCGCTCCTGCAAAAGGAAAATGAGTCTTCGGATACCGAAACAGAGTCGGAAACTGTTCCACACAGTGACAATTTGAATCTGCCAGCAGAAACAGATAAAATGGATGAATGTCAACCGGCCGAACTCACGGCCTCAAATTATTTACCAGTAAAAACTGTGGTTGCTCACCAAGCCATGGGCTCATCTTTCTCATCAGAAGACAAATTGCCGAACCCTTGTTTCCAATCAACAATGAGAAAATCATTAGCACCCGAAGAATACCAGGAAAGCTATAAAGATAGAACGAAAGAACTTGAATCTACTACCTTTGAACCAGAAAAAACAAAAAAATTCTTAGAAGAATTAAGAGACTCTTACTTCTCAATGAATTCTGATCTCAGAAACCTAGACAAAGATCCTGAGGGGGAAGGAGAAATAGAAACGAAACAATGCAATGACTCTAGTGACAGTAGCACGTTAGATTGGGAAGGCGGACAAGGAAGAGTATTTCCTGATTCTCGAGAAGTCAAATCTCTTTCTAATTTACCAATTAAAGACGAAGTATCCAATGATACAATTACATCCTGGAGAAACAAAAATATAAAAGAAAAGGCTACACCGCTTTCAACTTATAAAAATCCTACACCACTATCACATAAGTCACCTATAAGAGGTCCGAACGGCCGCTCTACACCGTTTATCTCACGACTCTATAGACCGTCAGACTCGTGTCACCTTTCAACTATAATTCAAAGCGACAGTAAGGAGGAGGTAGAACGTAATGAGAACGCGAACAATCTTACAACACCAATAAGGAAGTCAAGTTTTATACCGAAACATCTTGAACCAAAATCTCAAACTACTGAATCTTTTAAAACTTCTAGAATTATCACACCCTTAGAATCACAACATAAAGAAAACAGAGCTCGATCAACCCCCTTTGCATCACACCATAAAGCTTCGATGAATTATAACAAGTTACCTATAATTAAGGAACCAGAATCAGAAAGAGATGTAACAACATCAGAAAATTCAATAGAGAAAAATTCCAAAACATCAAAAGAAACCTTAGATAACCCTTCAGATACTCTACCATATAAACACGCCGCTAAATCATTTGGATTGATTGATGAAGAAATGGACAATACCTATACCCCTACGAATCATGAAAACGAAGAGAAATCTAGTGAAGCACTACAACCATATTATAATGGATGTAGGAAAATAAAAATTCCTTCTACTCGAGAATGCTTTACCTTCACAAAAGATAATTTAGTTCACTTCATATCAGCTGATCTACACATGGACTCAGAAAACAACCAACTTTTGTACGATGTACAAGCTACAATCAAAAAAGACTTGCAGAAAACAGGACCTGAAGTAGGTGATGTATTAATAACTAAATTTCGAAAAAGATATATATTTAGCCTTGTAGCCGCAGAGAACCATAGGGACAAAATTAAACCATCTGACTTAAGGAATTGTTTCGGAGCACTGAGCGGAGAATTGGAAAAAAATAAAAGAATAGCAAAAAGGGGAGAAATCACTGACAAAATACCACAGAATGAACTACTATTACTCCTTTCAAACTGCCTCCCACGCTTAGAAGTCACCGTAATAGTATGTTTAGGAATAAACAAACTGCTAACAACGGAAGCTAGAGAAGATATTCTAACTAAATGTCATGCTAGTTTATTCGGTAGACATCGAGGCATGGGGAAAACCTATTGAAGAATAAGAGAACGGTATTATTGAAAAGGAATGAAAAAACAAGTAGAAGATTACGTAAGAAATTGTCACATTTTTCAAGAACAAAAATTAGTTCGAATCCGAACCAGAGAACCAATGATCGTCACTGATACCCCTTCCGAACATTTCTATAAGATAGCCATAGACACTGTAGGACCACTAACAATTACCACCTCTGGTAATAAACACATACTCACTATGCAGTGTCCAGTATCAAAATACTGCGTCGCGGTCCCAATACCTAATTTATTGGCAACAACCATAGCAGATGCCATAGCAAGGAATTTTATTGCACTATTGGGTGTCCCTATAGTGATATTATCAGATACCCATAAAAGTTTCAAAAGTCAATTACTTCAGAATCTAGCGAAATTCTTTGGTATCGACTTCGTAACAACACCCTTTCACCCATCTTCTAACGGTTCTCTAGAACGCAGCCATGCCTTGCTAGCTAATTACTTGCACACCCGAGCTGACTGGGATGAAGTAATTTCTTTCGCTATGTTCGAATACAATACATCGGTACATTCTTCGACTGGTTGTATTCCCTTTGAACTCATATTTGGAAAAATTGCGGTGACACCAGATGATTTTATCCTAGAAACATATAATGATTATCTGTGCGATCTAATCAAATGTTTAAGAGATTTACGAGAAGTAGCTAGGAATAACTTCATACAATCAAAATACAAAAGCAAACAACAATATGACAAAAAGGCTCGACCTCAAAACTTAGAAATTGCAACTGAGTTGTATGTCTTAAAAGAACCTCGTAAAGGAAAATTAGACAAATATTATAACGGTCGGTTTATAGTGCGTAAAATTTGTCAAAATAAGAACATGCTCCTCAAAGCTACTAACGTCAAACAATTAATCAGACATATGGATAAAGTTAAGAGAGCCTATGGTTAAAATTTTACTTATTAACAAAGATCAAATAGAACAACTATACATTTCATAAATCGTCTATGTTACAGATCAAAGGGCCAAAATACCAAATCATGGATCTATATCCTCTAACTTTATTTGCTTTAACGTTGGTCTTGACGCAAACACAAGCACTAACTAGAAGAACTTCCTACCACCTCACCCAATTACAAAAGAATCCCGGAATATACTATGAAATCTTAGGAGAAGTAAAACTCATACGTAGCCACTGCAGAGTAACCATAACCTTAGTTAGATCTGAAAAACTCGAAGGATCAAATCCCTTGGAAAAAGAATCAACTCCATAAAATCTTCAACAAATGCATAAAGGTATTTGAAAATCAATGTAATGAGTTCATACCTATAAACCATTACAATAAAAGACTTGACTTAGACATGACTTGACTTTACTTAAGACTTACAGTCTCGTTATAATGAACTTACAAACATTCTTACTCCCATCACCTCGGAATCTTATAACACTTACTTGTCTCCTACTCTAACTAAAAGAGGAGCACCAATAGAATTTATAGGATGGGCCAGCAAGAAGTTATTTGGTATCACGGATGCAGAAGACAGAGAAAACATCAATCAACAAATAAACTCCTTGTACGAAAGCCAAGAATCAATCACTAAGTTAGCAGCGAACCAAACACATATAGTTAGTTCAGACTTAAACTAAATTCATCAGAAACTTAACAACTACGAAAAAAAATTAAACAAACTACATGATATAATATTAACTCTCCTTAACACCACATTCACTGAGCAATCAGCGCAAAACAAAAGCCTGGAATTACAATCAACGGTCATATGGTCTGCGCAATTCGCACAATCATTGGATTACCATTTGGAATCCGTTAAAACTTTACTTATTACAAATGAAGGTACTTCACATGGACATTTACATCCTTTGATTTTAAGTCAGAACCAATTCAAATTATTACTCACAGAAATAAATAAACAAAACAATGATCATACACTCCCCTTGGACCATTCTAAAATAACACTGAAAAAATTATTAGTACTCTCCGGGACCAACATCTTCCTAATTCAAGGAAGAATGAATATCGTTATAGACTTCCCACTCACAGACCATACCGAATTCCTAAACTATCGAATCCACACCTTACCAGTTCCTTAAGAAATTTATAATAATTTTACAGGATATGCTAGTATAAAACCCAAATTCACTCACTTAATAATCACGCCTGACTCACAAAAATATTTTTTAACTGAAGCCACCTATTTAAACGATTGCTTAAGAAACAAACAAACCTTCATCTGTTCACCAAAACATCCTTTACTTTCACTGTCAATCCCGCTATTCTGTGAATATGCATTATATGCAGAACCGACCACACAATCTATAAAAGCTTGTAATCTATTATTAAACGCCGATCCTACACCTCACTGGAAAAAATTAGAGTCAACAGATGAATGGCTCTACTCAATCTAAGACCCAATACTTCTAAATATCTCATGTCAAGGAAAACCAAACATTAACGTTCACTTACATGGAACCGGAATTTTTACCCTACATGGCCAATGCATCGCATACAATCAAGATATAACTCTCTACGGAGTAAATACTATAGAAGTGAAAAAAACATATATTTACAACCCTAATATAACCTATGACATTCCACCATTATTATCCCTACAGCAACCTAATACCTTTTTCACCATACCAACAATTTCAGAAACCGAAAAAACAACACAATTAAAGAAGTGGACACAAGATAACAATATTATGTCATTGAATGAGATTGAATCAAAATTTAAAACTATAGCTATTTAATACCACGAACGTAACCTCACTTATATCTACATTGCAACCGGATTTACTATAAATTTAATTATAGGAGCAATACTAACCATTATCGTTTGGAAATGCAAACTATCTAATTGCCAAAGAAGAACCAAACGTTGCCGAAAAATAAATGCTATGGAACTAAAAGAACGACCTAAAAAGCGACATGAAACTACGCGTGACACTACCTATGTCACTTTACAACCAACTCAACCGATTCTCCCATATCACCATGCCCTAGTAATATCAATCCTGCCCAACCCTCACGACAACAACAACGAAGGCACGACTTATGAAACCAGAAACCTTGAACGTTCCTTCTCAGTTTGCTCCCTCGATGCAAAGTTACTTCCGCAAAGTATAACCTACGCTTTAAAAAAAAAAAAAAAAATTTTATACAACAAATCATAATCTTACCTTAACTCCTACCATTTCGACGACAGGCCTAACAAACTGGGGTAGACTCTTCCCACTCGCCGCATCCGCGTATACACTGCACTTACACCGCACCACCGGATCAGAAATCAAAATCACCCTTGAGCACTCGGAACAAACGCCGACAATGTTCACTGAAGGAACCTCCTTTCCTAAACCAAGAGGATCAGGTTCAGAATGCGCTGAGCGCTGCCGCTCCCGAAGTCGCCTCATCCTCAACTTGTTAGCCTCCTTCCTCCTCGTTGACCCCTCGTCGGATAATTTAACCTTCCGCTTACCTTTTTCCGTTTTTTTAACTGCACCACGAGGATTATCTTTCGGCTTTACCTCCGAAGGATTCGTTAAAGGCTTGTTCTTAATCCTGACACTTCTGTTGGAATCCACCAACCCTTCAATTACTCCTACTGAGCTGGCGACCGGAAAATACATAAATGAAACGCCAGCAGTAGTAGGTAATGAAACAACTGACGAAACAGGCAAATAAGCAGCATCAACTGACATAGTCGCATCTTCTTCTACATCACTGATCACATCACTCACCTCACTGTTATTAACTAGATCCTTATTTACATTCTCATCACCATTATTAACATCATCACACTGAACACCCCTATTCACCGAAAAGTCCTTGTCATACTGAATACCCTTATTAATTAATACACTATCACCTACATTGTACCGTAAAACCACACGACTTTCTTCAATGTCTGTCTGCACTCCCACGGAAACCACACTAGGCTTTACCTGAGTTCCTACATGTGCACTAGATACCGGCATAAACTGTCGGTGATACAATCTGCAAATAATGTCTAGTAGACTATCTACAACATCATCTCTTCCAGACATGTTAACGATCCCTGTAATAAACAAGTTCATTAAAGCAGACCTGATTGAATTCCCCCCCCCCTCCCCTTATTTTTTTTCCTTTTTTTCTTTTCCCAAAGTAACATGTTTAATAAATCCTTAAATAATCGCCAATGCACTCGAATTTCCATAATTATTTTTTTATATAAAAATACCTTACCAGTTAAAATACAAGCACACCCTATATCTAATCGAAACATATAAATTTCTAACAAGTGACTATCAATGCTATTATTATTTTTTATTCATTACTGAAAAATAATAGTTACAATTTTTTTTGATGCCGCAATAGAACTAACGAATCTAACACACTTGAAATAAATAAACTTAAATATAAACGTAAAATTGTAAATATTAAGTGTTAATATCTTTTAGCTATGTTTCTTATACGACGTTATAGCAGGGCCACTAAATCTATAACTATCAACAGTCTCAAATATCAACCACCGCGTATGTACAAATACGACACAGGGTGCCGTTACTGCTATCAACATACACACACTTATGTTCCTTTTCTCTTTGTGACCAATGTTCTACGATTGATGCTTGTAGTATATGTGTATATATATAAATATATATGCGGAGAAAATTTTAAAAAAAGTATTTATATATACTGAAACGTCAAAAGTAAACACAAACGGAGATTCATTTTTCTTGGTTTTCACATCAAAGAGGTTTCCCAAAGCCCTCTCACTTATTTCTCACTTTCACAACTCTCACTTTGATTCTTTTACCTTTTTACCCTATGTTTCTATTAAGAAATCTTTTTTTATTTTTTTTTTTTCACAAAAAAATTTTCTAGAAATTTTGGTACTGTATACTTCTGTAAAATTTATTGAGAAACTAGAAGCTTAATATCTTGTCCTTTTTTTTTATTACATCAAGAATCTTTATAAGCTACGCATAAACATTACCTTCAGAATTTTTATTTTATTAGAAAATAAAATCAATATAAATAAATTATATATGAAAAAATATACATGTGTATGTATGTGTGTGTACATGATTAAACATAAATACACACGTATAACTTCTTGAAAATAAGAAAATCAATTTAATTAAACACGAGGAAAAAAATTCTAATTATAAAATATAATTAAATAAATTAGGAATTTAAGAATGTTAACATTGATAATAAATATTATATGTATATAACTGCAAGTGTATGTACAGTTTTGTTAACATTTTAATAAATCATGTAACGAAAAACTTTTTTCTTACTAAAATAATCAAAATTCGCTATATTCTTTAATTACTAAATACTTTCAATAATGAAATTTTTTTATAATAAATAATAAATCTTATACTGCATTAGAAAATTAATTAAAAAAATCTTAGCCTTTTCAATAAACCCAATAGTTTATAGATGCTTAGCTTAAATTTGTATTAATCAGAATGATATAAATTAAAAAATAAATCTTATGTGCAAACTATGAATCATATGGATATAACATCAAGCATTTTTTTTTTAATTCTTAAAATTATGCAGAATTACAAAAACATCCACAGTTCACAAATCTATAGAATTCCTAATAATTATAATAAATAGAACTTTCAACTACACAATAGTCATTTGACAAATAAATTATGCAAGAAAATATAACACGTGAAATACGTACAATCTCATACAACGTAACAACAACACATAAGAGGTAGCATATTAACTCGTAACGACAGTTGATTTAAAAAAAAAAAAAAGGAAACCCCACAAATTTCTTCCTAAACTTATAAATTTCTTGATTATCATCCTCATCAAATAAACTACCTAATACTCACAAATACAATTCATAAGGATTTATCAACATTCTTACAATTTATATAATTTAAATTTACCGAACGTTTACAAACACAACTCACTAACCTGAATTTCGATAACTCCGAGAACTATCACCTTAATACAACAAGAAGGAAAAATAAAAATCACCGTTATTAACTCCGTCCATTCTGCGACTCTTATGCTGATTGTCGGGACGACAATCGACCTGAGCGGAAAGGTGTGACATCCCATGGAACTATACCCTTCAAATCAATATAATATTATTAAAACATTCTTGTATTTCAAAATTATAAAACTTAATTTCATTTCTATTCAAAAGGTTAACAACCAAAATTAGTTCCATGCGATGTCCCGAGTCAGCGTTTCCCAATACCGACTCATTGCGAAAACTCAACCGTCAACTGTATTTAAGTGTAAAGAAAAGACGGAGAAAAATGGAAAAAGAATTCATTAGTAAGCAAGCTATTGAATTTAAAATAATCGAATGATTTACCGTCATGAAAATTTCGACTACATGTCGAATTCTTATTGGCGGTTCAATCTCTCGTTCGCCTAGGCGGAAGTTATAAAACAGCCCCCGTGATGACACGGATGCCTTTTGTTATAGCAAGAGAGCATCCGCAAGAATCAGCTCTGCTGGATCTGTTGGAAAAATCAGTGTACTGTAAGTTAATTAAGTTAAAATAATAAAAAAAATTTTAATCATAAATATATATATATATATATAGGGGACATTTCACACCAAGAAAGCAAAAAAATAAAAATCGCTGAGACTCTGAGAATTTATTCTTTTTGTTACTCAAAATATGTAAGAAAATTTTTAAGGATGTACATTGAAAGCATCAAGAGCTACAGGACCTTGAAATTTGAAAATTCTTCAAAATTTTTGGGAAAGTCCCAAATTCATCATTTTTTTTCTGAAAATCTTGATGTTTTAGAAAAAAATCCAAAAGAACACTTCTTGTTGTAAATGAAGAGAAGAGTTAGCATGATTTTTTACAGACCTGAATTTTGCAGTTTTCTCATTGGTTCTTATATGTATAACATGGGAATTGAAATTTTTTATTGTTCGCCTCTCAAGAAATTGGCTATTGGGGGCTTATTTTCTTGAATTTTTTACTAACTTTAGAATAAATTTTTGATTGTGTAAGTCAGAGCGACCAATAAGGAGTTATGACAGTTTAAAATATAAATTTTCATGTATTATTTATTTTTCTTATTGAAAAAAGCCTGTCGTATACTAAACATAAGCATCTAGTTTCAATACTCAAAAACTATTAAAACAAGTTTAAAAATCGTATAGTAGAATGTTATTTATCAATTAGGAGCTTAATTATTAATTAAACAACACTCGTTATTATTATAATTGCAATTATACTTTCGAAAGGCAAATAAGACTTTGAGTTATTGCAAGCTCAAATGATTATTTTTTAATAAAAATTTACTTATTTTAAAGAGTTGTTTCATCAATAAAAAAGAATAATTAAATATTCACTATTTGACTCGGCTTAACTTTCTATAAAAAGTATCTGTTAAATGAAAAATGATGATATAATTTTGGAACACACACTAATAAAGGAAATGATAATGGCTTCCATTACATCTAAATTCAGGATCTGTATCATCTTCTTAATGAGCTGTTACAATTGGAGTACTAATTTTTAGATTAATATTAATGATTTCATTAATATGTGGTACACCTTGAGTAATGTTCATAGATGCTACACGAGCAAAATAAAAAGTTTTCAAGGTTATTCAAGTACCAGGTTCTCCAATACTTTGTGCAGCTAAAGCATCAACTGCAGTGCCTTGTTCAATTTCTTCTTCCATATATTTTTCCTTACTTGTATGAATAAATTCAACAAGTTGTGACACAGGTAAACGTACAATATATCTGTTAACTGGGGCATCTGGTTTAATACGCTGTCTAATCCTAGCAATTATAATTACAACTGTTTTTAAAAATTGAGTTTATTCTCGCTTAACCTCTTCACCTACACAAGAATATTACAGATTATTATTATTATACAGAAGGACATCTTAAGTTCAGAGGTTACTTTTATAATACTAGGGCCATCTAATGGATTTTTAATTTTGTGCACTGATATACATTTAATATCATCAAGAGATCTTTTATAATCAACAAGACAGTCTTTGCCTCTCATGTACGTTGGGTCCATTGAATCTACACCATGAAGAATTTGAACAATATCACCAACAAAATTTTTAACTGTCATATCGTAAGGTAAACAAAGATCTTCTAAATTCTTACCAATCTTCTCTGCATGTATCCAGTTTCAGTGATTTTGACACACGATGACCACTATGTGCTTGTTGTCCTACACATGCAATCATTTGTGAAATATTAATAAAACTTTCCTTGGATCCTGATAATGCCAGAACTAAGAGACTATTACTAGGATGAAGTTCTTTTAAATAGACTTTCTTCTTCAAAACAACCAGGTTAACAAGGCAATCGACCACTTTCGATTTTATGAATATACTTAGTACACTTTATATAGCCATTGTTAAGTAATTCTTGTTTCGCATCTAATTAACTGTGTCAAGAAAATGTCATTTGATTCCAGAATCAAGTCCAATTTTTCTTCTATATCTCTCTGTCCAATGTTACCAGCAACTACAATTTTTTAACCGACTTCAAAAAGGAGGAGGTTCTCAATTCGACTGAATTTTTATTTTTTTTTCATGTTTGTTACCTTATAACTTCGTCATTTCTTAACCGATTCGAAAAAACTTTTTCTTATCTGATAGAGAATGTCTGCAGAAAGGTCCCATACGTGTCCTATAATTATTGGGCCGATATTCGGTTTGTATGACCCAATTATCAAATTAAGAAAAAAAACCGGGTGTTTTGTTTTCTCATTTACCTTCCTTATACTTCGCCTACTCTCCCTCTCTCCCTCTCCCCCTCCCTCTCCCCCTTTCTCCCTCCCTCTCTCCTCCCTCTCTCTCTCTCTCTCTCTCTCTCTCTCTCTCTCTCTCTCCTCTCTCTCCCTCTCTCTCTCTCTCTCTCTCTCTCTCTCTCTCTCTCTCTCTCTCTCTCTCTCTCTCTCTCTCTCTCTCTCTCTCTCTCTCTCTCTCTCTCTCTCTCTCTCTCTCTCTCTCTCTCTCTCCCTCTCTCTTATCTGAGCTTGAATATGTATACATGCACACATAACGACACTGTGCTGTTGAGCCTTCTTTCTTTCCTGCTATATATTGCTTGGTGGTGTACTAATGCATGCATTATGAATTAATAATGAAAGTTAAATGTAATTAGTGGGTCTACCTATATTTGCGTTTTTAGTAAGGGGATTCACTAGAAGATAGAAAATAAAAATTTTTCAACAAAAATAAACAATTAAAAAAATTTTTAATAAATAAAAACCGACTTTAAAAGTATCGAATAAGAACAAAATTTTTTACAAAAAATAAGATTTTAAAAACATTGCACTAAAAAATGACAAATAAAAAATTTTTAACAAAAAAAAACCGACTTCAAAAAATGCACTGAAAAGTAACAAATAATTTATTATCTTTAGAAATCATACAAATAATTGGTAAAATACAATTTTAGAAGTCGGCGTCTAATTCTAAATCTGTGGTGCGTAAGCAGAACGACTTAGTCCATTTTTTCAAAAATAACGTTAACATTCATTGTTCAAAAATAACGTTTACATGTATTGTCTAAAAATAACGTTTACATTCATTGAGGAATTAGACGCCGACTTCTAAAATTGTATTTTACCAATTATTTGTATGATTTCTAAAGATAATAAATTATTTGTTACTTTTCAGTGCATTTTTTGAAGTCGGTTTTTTTTTGTTAAAAATTTTTTTTCTATAATATTTTTCATGAAATTGAGGAGTTTTCATCTGTGAACAGTAATGATTGTCTCTCTTTATGTAAACAATATCCAGTACTTGTTAATCATATCTTGCTGATTTAATTTTTATATATTCTAAACTATTAGCAAGTAAAAACATAACTTTGATAAAGCAACACGCATGAATTTTTAAGTAAAAAATTAAGTCAATTATTTATTGAATAACATTACTTTCTTGTGGGCCCGAATTTAAAGTCGATCCTCATACTCAATCTCAAACCTCATTCTGTTTTTGTCTATATCATGATAAAAACTCATTCTATCCTTATCTCTTAAGATTCAGACACTACTATAAATTACAGTCATTACCATGAACTATACGCTTCGAATTTTTCTTGAACCAACGGTACTATCTACATATTTATTGAAAAACGAATCATTTGTTTGACACACAAATAACAAGTATTCGTTTAGTATAATAATATATTGGATTACAAAGAATCAGAAAATCCAATATCAAGTACATACATAGATATCCATAGATACTCCTAGTCGCTATCTTCATAGAGTATAAACATACTATACTTTAATTTTTTAAGCAGAAGACCGCAATTACTATTGAATAGTTATTCTTATTTATATTGAGAATAGTGGATTTATATCAATAAATGTGATTGCTATCTCCATAGAGTCTAGACAGACTATACTTGAGCAATTACTGTTTATGAATTATTTGTAGTGAAAATAGCAGATTTGGATTATTAATATTATAGGCAACAATTGTAGGTTAGTTACATTTATTTTTTACATGATTAAATTTGGTTTGATAACAATATTATAAAAATTATTCTTATAATTTTTAAATAACGACAATAGTTCGCAACATTTAACAAATTTTAAATTCAATATATAAATTTATTCTTAAATTAAAGTAACATACTACAAGTTATATTATGAAAATATTTTTTCGGTTAATAATAATCATATTTCCATTTCATAAATTGATAATTCTGATATGTTTATCGAACACTAATAATATCATTTATACATTTAGTCAAATTAAAGTTTGTAGTTTATTTTTTACTATTTTTCTACTGTATTGCAATGATTTAAGGTGGTTGTGAGTCAAATAATTATTGAAATCATTGCAATACAGTAAAAGAATAATAAAAAATAAACTACAAACTTCAATTTGACTAAATGTATAAATGATATTATTAGTATTCAATAAATATATTAGAATTATCAATTTATGAAATGGAAATATGATTATTATTAACCAAAAAAATTAAAAAAATATTTTCATAATATAACTTGTAATATGTTACTTCAATTTAAGAATAAATTTATATATTGAATTTAAATTTTGTTAAATGTTGCAAACTATTGTCGTCATTTAAAAATTATAAAAATAATTTTTAATAGTATTGTTATCAAACAAAATTTAATCATGTAACAAATAAATGTAACTAACCCACAATTGTAACCTCTGAACTTTAGATGTCCCTCTGTATAATAATAATAATCTGTAATATTACTGTGTAAGTGAAGAGGTTAAGCGAGAATAAACTCAATTTTTAAAAACAGTTGTAATTATAATTGCTAGGTTTAGACAGCGTATTAAACCAGATGCCCCAGTTTACAGGTATATTGTACGTTTACCTGTGTCACAACTTGTTGAATTTATTCATACAAGTAAGGAAAAATATATGGAAGAAGAAATTGAACAAGGCACTGCAGTTGATGCTTTAGCTGCACAAAGTATTGGAGAATCTGGTACTTAAATAACCTTGAAAACTTTTCATTTTGCTCGTGTAGCATCTATGAACATTAACTCAAGGTGTACCACATATTAATGAAATCATTAATATTAATCTAAAAATTAGTACTCCAATTGTAACAGCTCATTAAGAAGATGATACAGATCCTGAATTTAGATGTAATGGAAGCCACTAACATTTCCTTTAACAGTGTGTGTTCCAAAATTATATCATCATTATCCATTTAACAGATACTTTTCATAGAAAGTTAAGCCGAGTAAAATAATGAATATTTAATTATTCTTTTTTATTGATGAAACGACTCTTTAAAATAAGTAAATTTTTATTAAAAAATAATCATTTGAGCTTGCAATAACTCAAAGTCTTATTTGCCTTTCGAAAGTATAATTGCAATTATAATAATAACGAGTGTTGTTTAATTAATAATTAAGCTTTTAATTGATAAATAACATTCTACTATACGATTTTTAAGCTTGTTTCAATAGTTTTTGAGTATTAAAACTAGATGCTTATGTTTAGTATACGACAGGCTTATTTCAATAAGAAAAATAAATAATACATGAAAATTTATATTTTAAACTGTCATAACTCCTTATTGGTCGCTCTGACTTACACAATCAAAAATTTATTTTAAAGTTAATAAAAAATACAAGAAAATAAGCCCTCAATAGCCAATTTCTTGAGAGGCAAACAATAAAAAATTTCAATTCCCATGTTATACATATAAGAACCAATGAGAAAACTGCAAAATTTAGGTCTGTAAAAAATCATGCTAACTCTTCTCTTCATTTACAACAAGAAGTGTTCTTTTAGATTTTTCTCTAAAACATCAAGATTTTCAGAAAAAAAATGATAAATTTGGGACTTGCTCAAAAATTTTGAAGAATTTTCAAATTTCAAGGTCCTGTAGCTCTTAATGCTTTCAATGTACATCCTTAAAAATTTTTTTACATATTTTGGGTAACAAAAAGAATAAATTCTCAGAGTCTCAGCGATTTTTATTTTTTTGCTTTCTTGGTGTGAAATGTCCCCTATATATATATATATATATATATATATATATATATTTATAATTAAAATTTTTTCTATTATTTTAACTTAATTAACTTACAGTACACTGATTTTTCCAGCGGACCCAGCAGAGCCGATTCTTGCGGATGCTGTCTTACTATGACAAAAGGCATCCGTGTCATCACGGGGGCTGTTTTATAACTTCCGCCTAGACGAACGAGAGATTGAACCGCCAATAAGAATTCGACATGTAGTTGAAATTTTCAGGACGGCAAATCATTCGATTATTTTAAATTCATTAGCTTGCTTACTAATGAATTCTTTTTCCATTTTTCTCCGTCTTTTCTTTACACTTAAATACAGTTGACGGTTGAGTTTTCGCAATGAGTCGGTATTGGGAAACGCTGACTCGGGACATCGCATGGAACTAATTTTGGTTGTTAACCTTTTGAATAAAAATGAAATTAAGATTCATAATTTTTAAATACAAGAATGTTTTAATAATATTATATTGATTTGAAGGGCATAGTTCCATGGGATGTCACACCTTTCCGCTCAGGTCGATTGTCGTCCCGACAATCAGCATAAGAGTCGCAGAATGAACGGAGTTAATTACGGTGATTTTTATTTTTTTTTCTTGTTGTATTAGAGTGATAGTTCTCGGAGTTATCGAAATTTAGGTTAGTGAGTTGTGTTTGTAAACGTTCGGTAAATTTAGATTATATAAATTGTAATAATGTTGATAAATCCTTATGAATTGTATTTGTGAGTATTAGGTAGTTTATTTGATGAGGTTGATAATCAAGAAATTTATAAGTTCAGGAAGAAATTTGTGGGGTTTTCTTTTTTTTTTTTTTTTTTTCAAATTAACTGTCGTTACCAGTTAATGTGCTACCTCTTATGTGTTGTTGTTACGTTGTATGAGATTGTACGTATTTCACGTGTTATATTTTCTTACATAATTTATTTGTCAAATGACTATTGTGTAGTTGAAAGTTCTATTTATTATAACTATTAGGAATTTTATAGATTTGTGAACTGTGGATGTTTATGTAATTCTGCATAATTTTAAGAATTAAAAAAAAATGCTTGATGTTATATCTATATGATGTATAGTTTGCACATAAGATTTATTTTTTAATTTATATCATTTTGATTAATACAAATTTAAGCTAAGCATCTATAAACTATTGAGTTTATTGAAAAAGCTAAGATTTTTTAAATTAATTTTGGAAGTATTAATTTAAATTGACGAATTATTATTTCGATCAATTTAAATAAAACAGTAGTTGACGAAGACAGTGATGAAGATTAACAAATAAAACTATTATGCATTTATATTTATTATTGAAAATTTTATTAAAAATTAATAGAATACGAAAAATTTTTCTTGAACATTTATTTTGCTCTTATTTAAATAATTTTACTGTATATACATATAGTTTTATATTGATATATAGTTTTACGAATCAAACTTCGTTTATGAAAAATTTAGTTTTGCTAATTTTGAAGCTGGATTAAAATGGATCCCAGGTGGATTTTCTTGCCTGAAAATTCAGGTGAATTCGAGGTCTTGCAGGGATATCGCTGTAAAATATTGATTGTAATATAATAAACATATGGAGGAAGAGTTGAAAGGGGCTCACCCATGCGCAGAAGGTTAAAGCAATATATGAGGATGCGCAGTCGGTTCGTAGGAGCTGTGGAACTGTACATTCAGTTCTTCCTTCAAGAGTTGTAATTACATGTAGTAATTCTCTACTGGTTATAGGCTGCGCAGATGGTCTGCAGGGCTTGTGAGTATGCGCAGTAAGTCTCTATAGGCTATAAACGTGCGCAGTCGGTTCCTAGGGATAGTACGCATATGCAGTTGGATTGTGGAGATTGTAAAAAGGCAGAGTGCTACTAACGTATTGGCTTTTAGAGAAAATTTTACAAAGTTTGGTCCAAAAAAAACGGTAAAACTCCGCAAAATCTGTGTTTTCTTGAGTTTTCAGGGCCTATACGGCTCGCTAAGGTGTAATTAGACTAAGTTACAAGTCCTAAGGCATTACACTCACTAATTATTTAGTATGAACACGTGGTTTTGAGGTTATGGTAAGTAGAAAACCATAGGAAAGCCGCAAAACCCCGTTTTTTGCTGTTTTTTCGATTTTTGAACATGTTCCAGTAAGAAAATGATTTCTGCGACCCCGGCGTTGGAAAATACGGTAAAAAATACATGAAAAGAAGCTATTAAGGTTTTGGCCGAATGTTATCTTTATAGTTAAAAGAACGATAAGAAACTTAAAATATCATTAAAAATGGGAATTTTGGGATAAAAAAATCTGGAAAATTCTTAATATAATTACAAAGGTATTTGCATATTTCCACATTTTTCAGCTGCAAACAGCGTTCGGTGAAAATTACTTGAGACGAAACCCGTTTTGGGCATTTTTGGGGCCACTATGGCAGTTTGGGGTCTAAAATTTTGCACAGAAGCATCTTTAAACATATATGTAAAAAATTGATGATATGTTACATGCTAAAAATATTAACAAATATGTAGTACTTTTCAATTAAGCACAACTTTTAAACCACAGAAGCTTTTATAGTGCAACACAGCTTAATATAAAACATTTAATTTATACTTTATTTTATTTTTTAATACATATTTTTGTAAGAGTTTTAGTTGTTTGGCTATTCAAGATAATATAAATGCTCCTTTTCACTAAATTTTCGAAAAAATATCTATATTTTCGTCTATAGGGCCTATTCGAAGAAAAAGAAAAACACGAGTTTATTTTCTTTCATCAAAAAATCATATCCTGCTGTTTCAGCTCAATTTGTTTCCCGAAGGTCGGGTTCTCTTCTTGTTAATAATATTTATATTTCATTAGGAATTTACATTAGATGCAAAAAGAATCGTTGGGTTATTGCAAATAATCAATTTATTATTTTGAAATATTCATATTTCAAAATAACCAAAATATTTTATTTTAATCTTATAATTGTATATTTAAATTCAGTATTTCGTATGCATAAAATACATATGTGAAGATATTATAATTAGATATAAACACGGAATTTGATTTAAGCACGTATCACGTAAAAAGGTTATTTTTAATTTCATCGTTCGTATTCATGATCATATATCAAGGTCAAGAATCTAAACATAAGAATCTAACCGTCCTTCAATGATATTACACGTTACATGTAACTTGTTACACTTTTTAGAATTTTGTTGCCCAACGTTTACTGACTTCAATGTCTAAACGATACTCAAGTTCGAAATTATACGTAATACTCACGGTCACCTATAATGTCGAGCTTAATTTTTGACTTTTGTGAATTGTGCCTAACAATTTACATACGATTAAGGATATTCTTTACTTTTTTCCCTATGTGAAAAATATACTATTGAAATTGAAATATTCTTGGAAACAAAGCTCAAGTTTTCTATTTTTTTTAATGTTCCTGGTTCTATTCGATCACTTTATATTATTTAATTCCACTGATTTTTGGTGTAAAGTAAATCTATAGTTGAAATTCATTTTTTTTTGTTTTTGTTACTTTTATTTCAAATATTAAACTACATATATTTGCACTTTATTGAAAATCGGTGAAATTAATTATATATATACATGTGATCAAATAGAATTACATGACATTCCATATATGACATATTTAAACTTATTAGCCTTATATTAAATGTGTAATAAACTTGAGCTTTTCTTTAATATTTGTTTACATATACAATAACGTATATTTAAATTTAATATTTAAAAGTTAATTTACTCTTCAGTAAATTTTAAATATTATTGTAATTCAAATATTGACCACTTTTTTCTACGAATCTCTGGTTCTCCATATTCGTGGATTTTTTAGGTATGTGCTTTGAGCATATATACGCGGAGGCAGCATGTTATATGAAAAAGTGGTAGCTATTTTAACGATGATGTGAGAGAGAAAGAAGATAACTACTTACTTACTGTCTCTCTCGTGCAGCGCTTATCGGAGCGTTTCGCGAGAGAGATGGGATGTAAGTTATTATTTTTTTTCTCTCTACCTAAAGTTGCCACCACTTTTTAAAACAGCATGCTTCTTCCATAGTATATATGCTCTAAGGGTATATTTAATTTTTATTGTAATGAGATTCGCCTTTTCTATTGGTTCGTATACAATTAGTAGTTATTATATATCAAAGTAAAACTTTTTTTACAATTCTTGGCTCCTACGGATCTGCGCATGATTTCGTGATAAAAATAGCAATTTTTACTAATTCCTATATAGGAGCAGTTATCAGATATGAGCACTTTGTTCGGGCCTCATTTTTGGGTCTTAAGTATTGTGGCGTGGTACGCCACCATAAATAAATAATTGTTATTTATTAATGCACATTCACCACTTCTCACTACGACACACCACCAGCAGAAACTACCGACCCGGGCGCACGTTAAATAAATAAAAAGAGAGTTTAATTAACAAGATTGTTTTTTTTGTTACCGGTATAACGAGACGACGACGATGACACGTGTATAGCAGACGCAAGCGGAGACCATTACTACTACATCGAGAGTCCCTGTATATGAACGGCGGTGCTGCTGTAGCAGCCTGTTAAGCGATAGCCTACATACTAATACATGTGAGCAACCGCACATGCGCGAGGAGTCACTGTACCATAAAAGAGATGTAAAAGAGAGGAGAGTGAGACAGCGATAATGAGTAAGCGAGATGGGGAGATCCGCTCGCTAGGAAAACGAATCTAAAGTGCTTGCACATCGATCTCTCGCGCATTAAGCGACAAGAGAGAAAGAGTATGGGAAAACGAAGATAAAAAGAGGAATGGAGAGGAAACCTACAGATATTCTCTCTTCTATGAGAATAGAATAAGCCGCATATACATATATGTGTGCTCATATAGATATCTATACGCTCTCTCTAGGCATCGTATATATATATATATATATATATATATATATATATATATATATATATATATATATATATGTATGTTCTCTATATATGTATAGAAGGAAGCAGCTTATAGGCACCTGTCAAAGCAGATTCAAACACAGGGACCTCTTTATTAAAGAAAATGAGAAAGAGTCAATAACAGTCATGAAATAGAAATGAAGAGCAGTAATTGGTAGATAAAGAATTAGAAAGAGATAGAAGAGAAAAAAAATAGCGAAGAAGAAGGAAGTGGCCATAAGAAAAGATTCATTCGACTGTTGACCTCGTGTCATATCAGAACTTTTTTCTCAACCGCTGCTGATACACATAGTTTTTTTTTTTGTCATCGCTGAAAAATTCTTTTAGGAGATTTTCTTGTGTGTGTTGCTGAGGAGCGAAGGAAGGAAATAGAGAGTTGGAAAGAAATCGAGGAGTTCAAAGAGCCGAGGTGGAGACAACAAACCTTGACGTCGCCAGTAGCGACCTTAAAAGGACCACAAGAAAGAAAAGAGAGCGAGATCGAGAGACCGTCGCCATTGCCGCCGGCGCTAGCCCTCCACGGCCTTGTGCGACATCATCATGGTCGACTGTATCGACCTGGGCGAGGATAGAATTAATCAACGCTAAGTGGGCTACGCCCAGAAAATTCGTTAAATTTCTTTGTAAATCAACAGCTCTCGCCGATTGATTGTCGAGTCAGTAAAGTGGTTTTGTGAAAATTTTTGTCGTAGTGCGCGAAGTGACGTAATTGAAGATTTTTTTTTCGTTGTGTTGCGAAATTCTTTGTATTAAAATTGTAAAATTGCGTAAAGAAATTTAAAACTTCTTATTAAGCGGGATAGAAAGAGTAGGTATAAAAATTTCGATTGATTAATTAAATGTAAAATTTCTTTATTTAACGTGCGTTTAAGAAATTTCTTTTGTGAAATCTCGAATATTTAGTGGCATAAAGCGTGATAGAATTAAAATTTGTTTTTAATTAAATTTTTGTCGTATTCTCAATTTAAAATCTGTAAAGTGAGATAAAAGTTAAGGAGACCGTGAGTGCCAGAGTGTATGGGCTACGTGGCCACGTGTTACCGAAATAAAAGTAGACCGGTAAGATGCGTATTATTTGTTGGTTGGGCGAATAATTACTAGATAGAAATAAGATAAATTTCTGCAGCATTTAACGCTCCTCAGAGAACAGAAGAACCAAGAATTGCGAATGCAGATGAATATAAAGAAACCGCAAGTGAGAGAGAGAGAGTGATAGAAAGGAAACTCCAAATACAACCCAACGAAAGCCACGGCGACGAAGAAGGAAGCCTAACAAGCAAAGAGGAACTCAGGTTTCAGGTGTACAGGAAACAACATCACTTCAAGCTGAGACGAACCCGCCGCACAGTGTGGAAAATGGATTTTTTTTGTGTCAAAATCTAATATCTCGCTAACAAAAACAGATAGCGTAATGAATCAAACAGCATTTTAAAGCTGGAGTAATTGTTAATTAAAAAAAAATAGTCCTATTAAATTGAAAGAGCTATTTGACCTTCAAAACGACCTTCAAAAATCAAAATTTTTAATTTTTTTTCGTTTTTGATCTGTAATTAATCAGCAATAAGCTTTTTAAAAGTTTTAAATATATATTTATGTTATTTTTACTGCAAGGTATCCATTTCCATGGTTGTGAATTATTTTTCACTGTACAGTCTATGAGATAATCCAGTCCAAAGATGAGTTAAAAAACAGACAAAAAATTAAGAAAAAAAGATATAAAAACACACCAAAATATATATATATGAAAAAGTATACATATATGGAACATTTCACGTCAGTACGTATATTTTATATGTCCATATATATATATATATATATATATATATATATATGGGACATTCCACGTCAACTCACACAGTTAAAAATAGAAAATCGCTCAAAGTATGTTATGTTATCGCTGAAATATGTTTAATTTCATAGCCAAAACACAAATTTTTTTAAATATGTAGAATAAATGGTTCTAAAGTTAGAAGTGATAAAATAATTAGAAATTTTCAAATTTTTGGTGAAATGAATTCCTTTATCAATTTTTTTCGCAATAACGATCAATATTTTGTAAAAACTTGAAGAATACTTTTTGGAAGAATAACATGTAGAATATATTTGAATACGCTTTAATTATAATTTGCTGTTTTTTTAGCTCAATCAATTCCCGAATTAGATTCAATATGTTTTGATTATATTTTGAATGATTTAAAAGGAATATGCTATTTGGTTGTTCTTTGGAAAGTTATGCAATAAACAAGTATTTTTAAAAATTGGTTGTTGTATATAATAGTGTAGGTGTATGTATGTGTTATGTATATATATATATATGTGTGTGTGTATATATATATATATATATATATATATATATATGCATATATATACATATATACATATATATACATATATACATATATATATATATATATATATATATATTTTGGTGTGTTTTTATATCTTTTTTTCTTAATTTTTTGTCTGTTTTTTAACTCATCTTTGGACTGGATTATCTCATAGACTATACAGTGAAAAATAATTCACAACCATGGAAATGGATTTAAAATTTTTAAAAAGCTCATTGCTGATTAATTACAGATCAAAAACGAAAAAAAATTAAAAAATTTGATTTTTTAAGGTCGTTTTGAAGGTCAAATAGCTCTTTCAATTTAATAGGACTATTTTCCTTAATCAACAATTACTCCAGCTTTAATATGCCGTTTGATTCATTACGCTATCTGTTTTTGTTCGCGAGATATTAGATTTTGACACAAAAAAAATCCATTTTCCACACTGTGCGCCGCCTGTGGAAGCGTCGAACACAGTGGCAATGACACAACCACCACCTGTAATGACAGGTTAGGTGCCTATGGTCGCATGGCCTCTGAATGTATTACCATAGGTTAATTGGTGGAGTGCTCCAACAAGACCCCAGTATGACCAAAGCAGGCAATACCAACAGATGACGAACGTGGCAAGCGGAGCCACTGGAGTAGCTAGAGGTAGCCAACTTATTCGGCGTGTTATACCTGTCAGGCTGTTGGGCATCAAACAAGAGACTGTCCACAACGGATTTGCCGCTCATGCGGAGAAATAGGACAATCTATGAACATTTGTCCTACACAACAGACCCCGAATAGGATGCCTAACCCAAATCAACAAATAAGAAATGCGAATTGGACCCCAAATCAAAACAAACAGCCGCCGAGACTCAGCCTACAGAAGAATACAACTCCTCAGCAATCACAGGAAAACGAAGCAGCGGGGGGGCAGAACTAAGCTCAACCCCCCCCCCCTCTTATGCAAAGTCCTATAATGCCACCAGATTGGCCACCGGCGATATATGATACCCAGATGAATGTATGACCCTGAATAACGTGATAAAGATCTCCACCCCAGAAACGCGGATAGGTTCAGAAATTCAAGAGAAGAGAGATAATATGTTAAGAATAACAGAGAACCAAGAGACCATGAGAATGCTCTCCCCACTCGAGTTCGCAGAAAAATACTCTAAAGAAGGGATTATGAGGGTATGGCTCATTTAAATGAAAGAAAGAAGAAATAAGAATTATTAGAGCAAGAAGCATTACAACTCAGTGAAGAATCAGACAATAAAGAAAAGGAAGGATTCAAACAGCTAGTAAAATTAAACCGTGTATTGAGCGTCTTAGATGAAGGAGAAGAAAAACATCTGTCTATACCACTAATTAAACCACGAGAGAAAGCGAGTAAGTCTAACTTAGGGGGGAGATGCTCACCGGTAAAAACTGAAGATAGATCTGAACCTGGAGATGACGATGTTGCTGTGGCAGGCATATGCAATGAAAATAAGAATCTCCTGGATGTAGTGCTCGGAAGTAGACAATACCAGGCCTTATTCGACACTGGAGCAATGGTGTCATTGATAGGACCAAGAGTAGCCCAGAAATTCAAAGATCGATTGATACCAGCCCAAACAGTAATAAGAAGTGTCATAGGAGGATCTGCTCGAATTATTGGGAAATTACTTGTGGATTTGGAAGTAGATGGATGTGTGGGACGAATAGAGATGAAAGCGATTTCTGCCTTAGACCATGACGTAATTCTAGGAATAGACTTCTGTAGACTTTGGCAGATAGAAACTAGATTCAGCGAGAACTTATGGAGAATAAAAGACGGTGAATGAAGAGAATTTAACAATGAAGATCAAACACCAACCCTAGTATTAAAAGAATGTGCAGGAATAATAGAGTTAGACGATGAACAACGGGTACTGATCAAAGACCTGGTAAATACTATTATATCTCAACCAACGGGTGTACCTGGAACAACTAATTTATCAGAACATCACAAAGACGTGATGGGAGCCGCACCAATAAAACAGAGACCTAGAAGAATGTCGCCGATGATGTTGCAAATCGCTAATAAGGAAATAGAGACGATGTTGCGAAACAATGTGATTGAAAGGTGAGCAAGTGAATGGAGCAGTCCACCAGTGATACTTAGGAAACCTGACGGGGAGTACAGATTCTGTGTTGACTGTAGAGAATTGAATAAGATCACTAGGAAGGACGCTTATCCAATACCTAGCATGGATTCAATCCTAGATAAGCTGAGAAAAGCCAGATACCTAACCAAAATTGACCTGAAGCAAGCATACTTCTAAATTTCGATGGAGGAGAAAAGTAGGAAGTACACTGCTTTCTCAGTACCTGGCTCAGGTCTCTGGCGATTCAAGAAAATGCCTTTCGGATTGACCAACGCACCAATGACCTTCCAAAGGCTCATCGACGCTCTTTTTGGACCAGAATGTGAACATAACGTGTTTGGTTATCTCGACGATATCATCATCGTTGCGGAGACTGGTAGACGCTGGATTGACGGTAAACAGGAAAAAGTGTGAGATATGCTGCTCACAGATCACCTACTTTGGGTTTATCTTAGACAAAGAGGGGCTAAGACCTGATCCAGACAAGGTTGCACCAGTTGTCAATTATCCAGTACCCAGGACTGTAAAGCAATTGAGAAGATTTCTTAGAATGGTGGGGTGGTATTCGAGGTTTATTGAGCGAGATTCAGAGAAGAAAATTTCACTATTGAAGCTGTTAAGAAAAAGCAAGGAATGGAGTTGGGGAGAAGAGCAACAGAGCGCGTTTGAAGACCTGAAAAGGGCCTTAACAACAGCGCCTGTACTCGCAAGACCTGACTTTAACAAACCATTCACGGTACAATGTGACGCCAGTGACTTCGCAATAGGAGTAGCATTGACTCAAGAGCATGAAGACAGTAAGCACCCAATTGTCTACGTGAGTAGAGTACTAACAGCAGCAGAGAGGAACTATACAACTACAGAGAAGAATTATTAACAGTCATATTGGCAATTGAAAAACTAAGACCTTATCTTGAAGGTTATATCTTTAAGATTATCACAGACCATAGCGCGTTGAAGTGGTTACAGAAGCTGAAAGATCCAACAGGACGACTAGCAAGATGAGCATTGAAAATGCAGCAATGGTCATTTGAGATCGTACACCGACGTGGAGCATTACATCACGTACCTGATGCTCTCTCAAGAATGTACGAAGGTCAAGAAGAAGAACAAGTGTGCGCTTTCGAAGAGATCTAAGATGAAAAATATATTGGGCGAGTCAAAGAGATAGAAGCGAACCCTCACAAATACCCAGGATGGAAAATAAAAGACGGATTATTATACAGGTTTAGAAAAAAAAACCTTTACTCGACGCAGTGACGTATAGAATAGAAGGATGGCGACTCGTTGTCCCTGCACAACATCGAGAAAGAAAATTACATGATGCCAACTGTCATCCATCCTCAGGGCACTTAGGACTAGAGAAGACCTATAATAGAGTAATAAGAGAGTATTATTGGCCGGGAGTTTATTACGACACGACTCAATTTGTGAAGGAGTGCGGCGACTGTCAACGATACAAAATCAAGCAAACTGGACCTCAAGGATTGATGGGAAACCGTGTTGTTGAGAGACCGTGACTAATAGTATCAGCTGATATGATGGAATTCCCTCCAAGTAAGAGCCAAAATAAATACCTATTAGTCTTCCAGGATCTTTTCACTAAATGGGTCGAATTAAAGCCGTTAAGAACTGCTGATGGGAAAGCAGTAACGAAAGCATTCAAAGAATTAATTCTATTTAGGTGGAAAACTCCAAAGTACCTATTAACGGATAATCGAAAAGAATTCGATAACAAACACCTAGACCAAGTACTACAGGAATATGGAGTATCCAGAGTAACGACACCGCCGTACCACCCGCAAGCTAATCCAGTGAAACGTGCAAATAGAACCTTGAAGACCATGATAGCTACATTTGTAAAGGAAGATCATAGGACTTAGGATCAGCATCTCCACGAATTTAGGCACGCCGTAAATACAGCGACACAGTCAACACTTAAAACCTCACCAGCGTTTCTTGATTATGGGAGGCACCCTATGCCTGTAAAGAGCTTGAGAAGGGAGGTAGAGAGTCGCAAACCTGTTATTAGAATAAATCCAGAAGATTGCGTTGAGAGACTTGGTCATTAAACACATTGAAAAAGCGAGAGAAAAACAAGCTAGAGAGTATAATAAAGGGAGAAAAGACATTCGGTTTAACGTAGGAGATATGGTCATGCGACGTACACATGTACTTTCGAATGCAACTAACCGATTTTCCACAAAACTCGCGCCAAAATACAACGGACCGTTTGAAGTTTTAGAAATAAAATCACCGTTAGTATACGTAGTCGAGACCGAAGGCGGCAAGCGTAATGCCAAGGTACACGTTTCTGAACTCAAAAGATATATACCCTCTCGGAAAAACCGAGATTTAAAACCCACTCAAAATCCTACAACCCACTTACTAACAGCCCTTCATGTTTTTTTTTTCTTTTACTTACAGGAAATAGAATGAGACGCGCCGTAGGCCCCCGTAGAGACCTCAGCAGGTTGACTCACCGCATGGTGAGAAACATAATGGGTAAGTTACCCAACTTGTCACCGCCACTGAGCCCGCTAGAAACGGAGCCGGTAGTAGCCCAACCCCGCCAATCAATAGCCGAAACAGGAGTGTACTCCCCCACCCTGGAAGAATTAGAGGGAGCAGCGGAGATAAAAAGAGAAAGGGAAGAGGAAAATAGGGAGTTCTGGATTAGCATCGCAGGAGATTCGAGCGGCACTAATCCAGACTCTCACCCACTGAAAGAAGAAGAGTGGCCCAGAAAAGGATACCGTGGCGAAAACTTCGACGGTAATGACCCCAAGAGAAAGAGTGCGTCTGGAAAAAAAGAGAGTGAAAAGGATGGATCAGAGGGCAAAAGAAGAGAATGAACGAAGAAAGCAAGAAAGGTGAGAGAAGCGGGAGATGGAAAAGAAAGAAGCAGAATGGGCCCGCAAGCAAGTAGAAAGGATCGAGCGAGAGAAACAAGAAGAGCTAAAAGAGAAATTAGAGTTGGAAAGGGCGCTTATTGAAAGCCGAAAAAAGCAAGAGGAGGAAAGAAGAGCAGTTAAGATAGAACGAGAAATAGAAAAAGGAAAAAGAAGAATGATAAAGAAGTGAGAGGAAGAAGATAAAGAGGAGAAGAATAAATCCTGGGCAGACCAGGTAGAAGAGGAGTTGGTCCAGCACATGGACCACGTCGCCTTGGCACCGAGGACTACGCTAACCCAGACCAGCTACTCCAGGCCCACTAGCACAGTAACGCCTGTTAATCCCAGGCTGAGATTATCGGTGGCTAAGAGTCACGTATGGAAGCCTCTGGCATGGGACTTAGGTAGAGAAGAAGGAGAGGAGCTCTTGAAAATTGAAAGGTTGGATGGGCCGGGAACTCGTAACCGTCAAGATGAGACGTGTCCTCCGCCTCCGAAAAAGAAGCTAAAAGGGCCTCGTCAGCTCCAGCTTGACGACTACGAGTCTGTCACATCTCCTCCTCCCACCAGGTCTCCTACACCACCTCCAGGTCCAATAGGACGCGACACCAGTGGTAGATGGCTGGGAGAGGCACCTGAAACTAGGCTGCCGGTAAAGACCAGCGGGGTCCTGTTCAACGATGTAAAGAGGATACCCACGGAACACAAGGTAGATCCCCCTCCCGGCGCTTGCTTTAACTGCTGTCAGCGTGGACATCGCTCGAATATATGTCCACAAACCCGACGTGGCGTCTATTGTTATAACTGCGGTCGGCGGGGTGTGGATTTAGCCGATTGCCCACGCTGCAGTGAGCCACACAGGAAGCACCTTGTCAACAAGTACAAAGAAGAAGAAGTGGCCAGGATCTACCATTACCATCAACCTGGCGGCGTTCCGGGGCCTCAATCACTTTCTCCTCGAACAGTGACCCCAGCAGCCACAACAACAACGACATCAACCGGTACCAGGCCCAAGACCGCCATTACCACCACTAAGCCAACAACTGCTACTATTCAGCCCTGCACTATGCCATCCACACCAAACATGCCCTCCACAACAACAACCACCACCAGTACCATCTCCACAGCAACAATCACAACAACGGTAACCTCAACAGCCGCCTCTAAGGAACCTGTACCACCATTGAGAACCTAGCATCCGGTCCTACGACGCCCGCCTTCCAAACAACAACAGAAGAGGAGCCAATCGAGCAAATGTGTCGATTGGCGGAGGCCTTGAGTGATCTCCCAACAACAACGCGGGATGAGATCCTCCAGGACGTCTTAGAGAAGCGATTAACACCCAAATGCTGCGTCTCGTTTAAACCTTAACGATACACAGTGTTGCTACCCGAGTTCGAATGATCCGGGAGCAACGAAGGCTAAGGAGAGAGAAAGAAAATCAAAGAAGAGAAGAAAAGTGAAAATAGGGATTCTGGATGACCAGGGAGTAATAAAAGGAGACGATCAAGAAGAGAACAAGGAGTTGTTAAGACCAAAAGCACTGACTAGGAGAGTATCACATCTCCGGATCACGGATTTTAATCTAACTTTGAAATAGGTTTTCAGATGTCAAAATATGGAAAAAGCCAGAGTTATAGACCCCAACGCTCAATATTTCTCTAGTTACAGTCAATTAAAGAAAATCACTAAAAAAGTTACTAGATTTTCAAACGCCTATAATTCTTTAGCATTAATAACTAGACGCTTGCAACTACTTTTAAATGAAAGCTACGTTCAAATCCTTTCGAAAAAGCACCTATAGCATATCAATTTGGGAAAAAATAATATTTTGATATGCTATAGGTGCTTTTTCGAAAGGATTTGAACGTAGCTTTCATTTAAAAGTAGTTGCAAGCGTCTAGCTATTAATGCTTAAGAATTATAAGCGTTTGAAAATCTAGTAACTTTTTTAGTGATTTTCTTTAATTGCCTGCAACTAGAGAAATATTGAGCGTTGGGGTCTATAACTCTGGCTTTTTCCATATTTTGACATCTGAAAACCCATCTCAAAGTTAAAGCAAAATCCGTGATCCGGAGATGTGATACTCTCCTAGTGAGAAATTTTTTATATAGTGAGTTAAGATCCTGAATGTTTCTTTTTATTATTTTACTAATACCCTTATATATATATATATATATATATATATATATATATATATATATATATATATATATATATATATATACTTTAATAAATGTATTGTACGTAGTCATATCCTAAAATTTCTTAAAACCCTCTAACACAACCTAACCTCACCCAATAACCTTCGCGTTAGAAGAATATATATAATAAACAATGCACGAGTTCGTAACTAAGTAAGCGTAATTTCTGGGAACATTAATGGTGATAGTGAATGTATCATAAATCTAAAAAAACTTTATATTATAACCTGTGAACGGATCGGTAGCGAGAGCCGTTGGTGTGTAACGCGAGCATAAAAATTGTAAGCAGTCTACTCTGGCGAATTTCCAGCTTAGGGGGGGGGAGAGTTTGTGACGTGGTGCGCCACCATAAATAAATAATTGTTATTTATTAATGCACATTCCACACTTCGCACTATGACACATCACCAGCGAAAACTACCGACCCGGGCGCACGTTGAATAAATAAAAAGAGGGTTTAATTGACAAGATTGTTATTTTTTTGCTACCGGTATAACGAGACGACAACGACACATGTATAGAAGACGCGCGCAGAGGCCATTACTACTACATCGAGAGCCCCTGTATATGAAAGGCGGTGCTGCTGTAGCAGCCTGTTAAGCGATAGCCTACATACTAATACATGTGAGCAACCGCGCGTGCGCTAAGAGTCACTGTACCATGAAGAAGACGTAGAAGAGAGAAGAGTGAGACAGCGATAATGAGTAAATGAGATGGAGAGATTCACACGCTAGGAAAACGAATCTAAAGTACTGGCGCGTCGATCTCTCAAGCATTAAGCGACGAGAGAGAAAGAGTATGGGCAAACCAAGATAGAAAGAAGAATGGAGAGAGAACCTATAGATATTCTCCCTTCTATGAGAATAGAATAAGCCGCATATACATATATGTGTGCTCATATAGATATCTATACGCTCTCTCTAGGGTATTATATATATATATATATATATATATATATATATATATATATATATATATATATATATATATATATATATGTTCTCTATATATGTATAGAGGAAAACAGCCTATAGGCACCTGTTAAAGCAGATTCGAACACAAGGCCCTCTCTATTAAAGGAAATGAGAAAGAGTCAATTAGAGTCATGAAATAGAAATGAAAAGCAGTAATTGCTAGATAAAGAATTAGAAAGAGATAGAAGAGAAAAGAAATAGCGAAGAAGAAGGAAGTGGCCATAAGAAAAGATTTATTCGACTGTTGACCTCGTGCCACATCAGAACTTTTTTCTGAACCGCTGCTGATATACATAGTTTTTTTTTTGTCGTCGCTGAAAAATTCTTTTAGGAGATTTACTTGTGTGTGTTGCTGAGGAGCGAAGGAAGGAAATAGAGAGTTGGAAAGAAATCGAGGAGTTCAAAGAGCCGAGGTGGAGACAATAAACCTTGACGTCGCCGGTAGCGACCTTAAAAGGACCACGAGAGAGAAAAGAGAGCGAGATCGAGAGACCACCGCCATTGCCAGTCCTCCACGGCCTTGTACGATATCATCATCGTCGACTGTATCGACTTGGGCAAGGATAAAATTCATTAACGGTAAGTGGGCTGTGCCCAGAAAATTCGTTAAATTTCTTTGTAAATCAACGGCTCTCGCTGATTGATTGTCGAGTCAGTGAAGTGGTTTTGCGAAAATTTTTATTGTAGTGCGCGAAGTAACGTACATGAAGATTTTTTCTTCCTTGTGTTGCGAAATTCTTTGTATTAAAATTGTAAAATTGTGTAAAGGAATTTAAAACTTTTTATTAAGCGGGAGAAAAAGAGTAGATATAAAAATTTCGATTGATTAATTAAATGTAAAATTTCTTTATTTAACGTGCGTTTAAGAAATTTCTTTTGTGAAATCTCAAATATTTAGTGGCATAAAGCGTGATAGAATTAAAATTTTTTTTCGATCAAATTTTCGTCGTATTCTCAAGTTAAAATCTGTAAAGTGAGATCAAATTTAAGGAGACTGTGAATGCCAGAGTGTATAGGCTATATGGCCACGTGTTACCGAAATAAAAGTAGACCGGTAAGATGCGTATTATTTGTTGGTTGGGCGAATAATTACTAGATAGAGATAAGATAAATTTTTGTTCGTACATAGTCAAAATTATATAATTTCATTTCTGGTAACACGTGGGCGCGTATTGAGCGCAGAGAGAGAGAGAGAGAGAGAGAGAGGCGAAGCGGGCCAAAATGGCCACCAGAAGACCGCCATTTTAGATTGAAAAATTTTCCTTTGTGATTTACTTTATTTTTATAATCAACAATACTCTTATTTATTACGCGAACAGAGACCTTAAGTGAATCGATTTTTTTACTTGCTTTAATTAGAAATTATAATTATTTTTTTTTATATAAATTAAAATTATAAAGAGTAAGCTATAATTTTCTTTTGTGTGTGGGATATGAGAGTGCGCGGATAGGTAGAAATCTAAGTAATTAGTTACAACTGAATAAATTCATTGATATTCTTTAATATAAATCTTAGTGAATCAAAATAAAGATTTTTTTGTGTGTGCTTCCCCCTCCCATTTCAGGCAAGAATTCTGCTTGAACAGAGCCATCTCCCGATCCAAGGCAGCTTGGGATTCGTGCTTTCGGCTAGCTAATTGGTGGTGTATCTGGCGCCCTTTACACTTATAAATTATTTGATACACCGATTTTGCCTGTGAGAATCGGCTCACGAGTAGATTTAATATATTTGTTTAAAGTAAAGATTATTAGATTTATCAAAATTCTCACATCGCAGTATTTCTCTCTTCATCTATGTTTCACTATATTTTGCTTTATTATTTATTTTTCATTCTCTATTCTTTCTTGCTTTATTTTTCTGTTACCTCCTCCATCTTCAGCTACCCCTCTTAATTTTTTTACCTTTAAAGTATAGACTTCAATTATGATATAATATTAGAGTCTACTCTTTACTAGCTTCTAGACAAATAAGCAAATTTTTTGTTGACAGTGCATCTCTAAATGCAGCTAAATTAAACTCAATTAGCTAATTTTTGACTAGCGTTTTGTCAATTTTCATCTAAATTTTGTATAATTGAACTGACCTTATGAATAAACTCAGCTAATTTTTAGGTAAATTTATCCTACTTCTGCTTAGTTTTAACTAACTTTTGGCTAACTTTTATACAACTTCCAGCTGTTTTTTAGCCAGCTTTAAGCTATCTTGTAGCTTCTATTTTAACTAAATTTTAGCTAAATGTCAGCTATATTATAGCTAACTGGGGCCACGATTGATTCTTATACACGGCGGCAGCGTCGATAACGGTGGCGAAAATTTTTTATAATATAAAGAGATATAGATCTTTCTTTATAATATAGTTTTTAAAATAATTTAGTCGTTGAACCCTCATATCTTACCCATAGAACTTTTATTTTCTACCCTTTTATTTAATAACACCCATTTTTTATTCATTTTACATTCATTTTCTATCTTTTTTCAACTCTACATCCCACATAACGAAAATAACTGCTGATACCCAAGTAAAGATACTTGAATTCCAAGTTGTACTCAATACTGAAATCACGTTCATGAATTCGAACCTTATAAACGAATCTCAATCTCGTGAATACTGAAGATTATCAAGTTCAAACCTCAATCTTGAATTTGCACTTGCGCACACAGAGAAAGGAAAATACCTAAAAAAAATGTATTAACTTGAGTCAGTAGTCAAAAAAACATTACTAATCGTTTTTTAATTGATACTTAGTACATAAATTAAGACACCCTAAATAAGTGCATCTTTTAAGCGCGTCTTATCTCAAAAATTATTTGGTATAGTACCGAATTTTTTCGTACTACGGAATCATCTTATACTAACATATTACATATATCATACGCACTGCAGCGCTGTCAAGTATGAAACTTCAATATAATTAATACTTATAACGTAAAAACCATTAAATTGTAAAACAATTTTTAATAGTTGATAAATATAATGTAAATCATATAATATATAACAATTTTGAATTACTTATAATTAATTTTAAACTCAAAAGCTAACTATTTTAAAACGAAGTATGGCAGATAAACACGTATCGTTTCATTCCTTAAATATCACGAATTAGAAAATTAATTACTAGTAATTCAAAAGTGTTATATATCATATAAATAATTCTATATTTATCAATTTTTAATTTTAGTAACAGAAAAAGCCGCATCAAAAAAGATTAACAATCACATTTTCTGCGAAATATTTCCCTTGAATCGAGTAGGTTAAATGTCAGTCTTAGTACCGAAAAAAAGAAACTAAGCATCGAAAATTTATGCTCTTACTTTATAATATAATAGTACCAACATTAGTTCCTAAAATTCAAGCTATAGTAAATTGAAATTATATCATTACTTTTTTTTCAAATACCTTAGTACATAAATTAGATATACTAAATTTGGTACCTATTTTTAAAGTACTTTCCTTTCTCCGTGCAGTTAGTTCTAGTAAACGTCAAATACTGTTTTCGATTATTTCATGGTTCGTGATTTAAACACGTGATTAAAAAGAATGAATTTCTGTCATATCGACGCCTCCTAATCATAAGATTCTACTTCAGAAGTGCTCGCAACAAAATGCTATTTCAAATCCAATTCAATAAAAGTCTCTTTCGAATCATAATGCAACACAATGCTGATTCCCGTAACGCGTCAACAAAATTCTCCTTCACAGACCAGTGCAACATAATTCTATTTCGGTGACCAATGCAATACAATTCTCATTCGAGCTCAGTACAATATAATTCTAACTCGTCGGACAGCGCAAGAAAATTCTACTTCGGATGTTAGAACAACAAAATTCTGTTTCGGAGAAATAAGAATGTACGATTGTTCTAAATTATTAGCATGCATAATTGATAATCTATTATTATTAAAATATATTGTATTAAACAGTAATGATATTATATTTTAATGCTATTAATACAAAAAAATATATAGTGATATAAATATGAATATATTCAATAAGCACGTACGAAAAAACTCGGACATTCTTAAAATGTTCTACGTGAAATAACAATCTGAAAAAATTCACAGCTACTCTTTGGACTAAATAGAATCATTTTAAGGGGACTTGTTTTTATATTTTTTTTTTCGCTCCACTCTAATATATAGGCTTGTCTCTGAAATAGTAAGTAGAAGGTGTACATAGGTGTAGTAGTAATTTAATTTTAATAGGAAATTATAACTATTCATTATTAATAATAAAACATAATAAAGTATGAAACAACAAAAAGATTTATTTTGTAAAAATGTTGTCGTAGAAATCAAAAGTTTTGAATTATAATAATAATAAATTGATTAATATTATAAATTAATATTTACAAAACAGAATTTTGTTGTTCTAACATCCGAAGTAGAATTTTGTTGCGCTGTTCGACGAGTTAGAATTATATTGTACTGATCTCGAATGAGAATTGTATTGCATTGGTCACCGAAATAGAATTATGTTGCACTGGTCTGTGAAGGAGAATTTTGTTGACGCGTTACGGGAATCAGCATTGTGTTGCATTATGATTCGAAAGAGACTTTTATTGAATTGGATTTGAAATAGCATTTTGTTGCGAGCACTTCTGAAGTAGAATCTTATGATTAGGAGGCGTCGATATTTTTTCATTGATTTAAATGCAATTTAGTAAAACAAAATTCTTAATTCATTATGATATGATTTGTATTCAAACAATTTTTATACATATTGTAACTTTAATCAATCCTTTTTATAAAAATATAAAAATTTAACTTAGTACAAAATTTTAATATCAAAATTCATTGTTCAAAGTTGAGGCAATTTTATTTAATTTTCAAATTGGCTAATCTATACATAATAATATAATATATGAAAATTCAACCCAGCGATGTTAGGAGCGAGGTAAATTAAGCTAGTTGATAATTAAAATAAAGTTTAGCATTAATGACAAGAAAAATTAAAATTAAATATGAATGTTTTATAATCAATCATTAAAATTTTTATAAATTTACAAAACTTTAAATAAAAAATACACGCCCCTGCGATGAAAAAAAACATTTTCGAAAAAAGAATTTTCCTTTTTTCAAGGAAGGGAAGCCTCATATATTTGCCTCAACAGTTCAACATTTGAGACAAAAAAAATCTATTTTTTTAAAGAAAAAAAATACAACTAATTCTTTCAATGAATATCTTTTTATCTCAAAAACTTTCGCACGTAAAATCTTTAACCACCTATAAAATACTTTTTTCTCAAGAAAACTGACATTCACGCACCTGCGATAAAAAAGAAGATAGCTGAACTCTTCAATAAGAAAGATAGGATATAACAAAGTGACTAAAAAACAATACATTAGAAGGCGAACTTATGCTTGCACCTGTGACTTGAGGTACACAGTGTACATCAGTGAGAAAAAGATCGACGTTTTTCTTTTTTTCTAAAAGCAGGTGCATTTTCATACAACGAAAGAGGACACGCGGTAGATAGTGCTGTGAGAAAGCTTGGTCCTTTCTCTCTATTCTAGAAGTAGGTACATTTTCCTGCGACTCAGTATAAAAAATATAGTGGGCGGCGCTTTATCCTTTTTAAAATAAGAATAGAGAAGGGATGTTTGTTTTTTTTATCCTTAAAAAAAACAAACATTCAATTCATTTTTTTCCAACATGAAGGGAGGGAGACTCACATTGAGAAGAAAAGACGATGAATATTTTACAGACATCAAAACACTACAGGAAGAGAGAAGGTGTCTTAGAATCCAGTTGTTTTGGGATGCCTGTAGCCTATCTACTAATCGTCAATCAGATTATTCTAGTTATTATTAATGACTACTGTGTATTACGAAAAAATAAAACTGAA
The DNA here is from genome assembly GCA_017163975.1 of Anastatus disparis. Classification (NCBI taxonomy): domain Eukaryota; kingdom Metazoa; phylum Arthropoda; class Insecta; order Hymenoptera; family Eupelmidae; genus Anastatus; species Anastatus disparis. The sequence continues at coordinate 760,999 of JAFFSR010000323.1, forward strand.
AATTATCACTATAATTATCTATATAATCAAAAATATATTTAATACTTTGAATAAATACACAATATTTAAAATTAATGGGACATCGATATTTTTTTTTAAATAAAAATTATCTACATAAATTAATTTTTTAGTATATTTTAGGTTATAAGCACCATTATCAGGAATGTTATTCGTTCTTTAAATTTAAGATATTCAATTTCTTTTATTATAATATTATTTTAAAAAGTTTTTGGAAAATGATTCTTACATGGTGCGAAAATTTATTAAAATATGATATTTATGTTTTGTTAATAGGAATACTTTTAGGAAATATAAATAAATGATAATTTTCTGAAATACCGGATTTAGATATAAATGTAGCTTTATGTCCAGATTTTAAAAATTCAGTACATTTATGCTTTTGATAATCTATAAAAAGTGTTTTACCTAAAGATTTTGAATGAAAATGTATTAGTGCAACAAAAGAAAATAAAAAACGTGGAGCAAAAAGAAGGGATTTTTTGGGATAAAGAAAAGTATTGAAGAAGTAGAATATGAGGTATGGAGTGTGGAAATATACATTGAAAAGACATAAGCGCTCTACTCGTCACACGAGTATGTCTATGGCAGCGCTCCTTCTTTCAGTCTACTGCAGAGTCGGATCAGCACTCAAGAAGCACCGGTTCTAACAGATGTGTAAATGTAGACTGCAAACGAGCTGTAACACAGCCGGTAACAAAGCCTATATAAACTGTAGCGTTTGGTGCCGCCATCGACAGGTCAACGCCTGTATTTATGCCGACGTCTTTTTAGTATAAGTATGACAAAAGTAAAATTCAAATGCAAAGAATAGAGAATTATATGCGTTTATAATCATAATGGGGATAAAACAACAATTTAAAAAAAATATAGATGATGGGAGGAAGGAATGCTTGTTAGTAATTGAGGATTGGAATGCAAGGACAGGAGAAAGAGGAAGTCGGTTAAATAGTCTAGAGGAAGGAACTAAAAAATAGAAGAAAGTCAAAGGAAAAGGTTATAAACGAAGGAGATAGAAAGCTGCTGAAAGAATAAAGGCGAAAATGGATGGGGAATAGTTAATGGACAGAACGGTGATGAAGATGATTTTGCATATGCAGGAAGCAGAGGAGAAACAATTATAGATTATATGATTGTAAATTAGTGCTCTTACTATTATTTGATTAATTAAGTAATCAAATATTCGGTTATTCAGTTAACCGAAACCAGTGTATCGGTAAACCGATTAGGCGATTTCACTTCTACATTTATTCGCTTAATCACAAAATCGTAACTGTTGCGGTTATGACGAACCGGTGAATTCAATAAAAAAGTATACATGTAAGCATTTTTGAGATACATTATCTAAATACGAAATTAGAAAATTTAAATTGTTAGTAAATGATATTGACCAAATAGTATTACCGAATAATCGTATAAATAAAACCGTTAAGTAAAAATATTTAACCGAATAACCGTATAAGTAAAACCACCTATTCAAATATTCGGGTGCGAATCGAGTAATAACCAGTTAACCGAATAAGCGAATAATAAGAGCACTATTGTAAATTATGAAATGAACGTAACAACAAAAGAAATAAATATAGGAGAAACATTAAAATCGGATCATATGCCTATAGAGATAACATAAGATCAAGATGTAAATAAATGGGGAAAAAATAAAAGGAAAGAAATTAAGGTTGGACAACGGAATAAAGAAGTATAGAAAATTAGCACGAAAATTGTAATAATTGGATGTATACCCTGGTGAAAAATTAAGGGTTTATTGCCCGGAATATCTTAAACTTTCTACTCAGTGAGCAAATCCCGTAACGTAATCCATCCAAAAACCTTACGTAGTTTCGACGTTTTTTGCGCAAAATGTGCTTAAGAGGCGGCCATAAAGCTCTGTCCTTGTATAATCTAAATTTTATTTATTGTTAATAAATTAAATATTTTTATTTAAAAGTTAGGACAGAGCCCAATAGATTTAAGGACGAGCAAACGATTCGATTCTATGAAAAAATATATAATAATAACGAAAATTTAGATTAGACAAGGACAAAACTATATGGTCTCCTTTTAAATCATGTCAGAAGTTGAATGAGATTGATTTGAGATTATGGTTTTTGATTTACTACGGTCTCGCTACGTTAGAGAGCGAAAAAGAAAATCATGCACACTTATACTAAGAAGATTTTTAAAATTTTTTAAAATTAAAACAACGTTAAGGGAATCGATTTTTAAAATTTATCCTTCTTTGGGCAATTGCAAATCTCAAAGCAAATTCATCAAATAATTTACGTAAAATACAAAATAAATAAGAAATCGAAAATTTTTTTTAAATTTTCAAAATGGCTTTATAAAAAAAACTACACTATGAATACCAATTTTTAATAACTTTCCGTCTACTTATACAAAAACATAGATAGTATGCAAAATTTGAAGTAAATTCATCGAATAATTTTCAAAATTTAATTGGCTAAATAAATAACATTTTCTTTTCAAAACTTTAAAAATGCTTTAAAATTAAAACTACGCTAGGAAAATCAATTTCTAAAAATTTTCCTTCTTTTGACAGTCGCAAATAATTTCCCTGCAAATTTTAGAACAAATCCATCGAAAAATATACGTAAAATAAAAAAAATAAGAAAAGAAAAATTAAAATTTTTTTTAAAATCTTTAAAATTTTCTAAAATCGTAACCACGCTAAGAAAATTAGTTTTCGAAAGCTTATTTTCTTCAGACAATCCCTGGTAGAAATTTTATCTAGGCACCCGTATAAGCTCTCTAGGCCTTTATAGTAAAATTGCACCTTTTCTTCAAATATCGTGTGCAAAAAGATCGATAAATAAAAATTTAAAAAATTTATTAACTGAACAACGGAGAGTACAATAAAACTATCACTAGAAAGTCATATTAGAAGTAAAAGTGCTAGTATCACGCATAGGCCGGGATTTATAGTCGCGTCTCTATCTCTATCTCTCTTTCTTATCATGCGAAAGACAAGGACAGAATGTTTACATACACGCGACTATACATTTCAACATAGTACATATTCCTGCAACTGACGCCATGAAATACAATGACGAACTAAAGCGTCTATACGAAATTATGTTGCGCCTAACCCTAAACATACGTTAACGCCTCAATAGAACTGTACATTTCTATAAGGGAAAACTATACTGGCATCTAGAACGGAAAAGCGTTACACGCCAGTACAGATCTATCTAGTTCATCTGTACAGATCTGCCTAGAACTTGATTATTCTAGCTAAAACTGTCTATTAGCCCGGACTAATTTCTACCAGGAATAGCAAATCAATTGTATAAAAATTGTGGAAAAAATTTATATTATGATTTACGCAAAATAGAAGATAAATAAAAAATAAAAAATTTTTTGATAATTTTCAAAATGCTGTAAAATTAAAACTGCTCTGAGAAAATTAGTTTTTCAAAGTTTGTTTTCTTCAGACAGTAGCGAATAACTTGCATACAAATTTTGGAGCAAATCTATCAAATGGTTTTCGTAAAATAGAAAAAAAATGGAAAATAAAAGTTTTTTAAAAAATTTTTAAAATGCTCTAAAATTAAAAGTGCGCTAAGAAAATTAGTTTTCAAAAGTTTTTCTTCTTTTGGCAGTCAAAAATAAGTTGCATACAAATTTTCAAGCAAATTCTTCGAGTAGTTTACGTGAAATACAACAAAAATGAAAAATCAAGATTTTTTAAAATTCTTAAAATGACTTTAAAAAAAAACTAGGCTAAGAAAACCGATTCTCAATAGCTTCCGCACCAGTTGATCAAATAATTGAATTTCATGGAAAATTTGAAGTAAATCCATCGAGTAGTTTTTAAGATTTTATTAGCTTAATAAATATAAACATGTTTTTCAAAAATTTCAAAATGCTCTAAAATTAAAACTCAGCTAAGAAAATCAGTTTTTAGAAATTTATTTTATTTGGGCAATCGCAAATAATTTCCATGCAAATTTTGAAGCAAATTCATCGAATAGTAAACAAAAAAAACGAAAAAAATGAAAAATCGAAATTTTTTTTTTTTTAAACGACTTTAAAATTTAAACTACGCTAGAAGAACCGATTATCAATAGCTTCCCAGCAAGTTAAACAAAAAAATAAATTCCATGCAAAATTAGAAGCAAATCCATCGAGTCGTTTTCGAGATACAATTTACTAACTGACATCATACAGACACACACACACATCCATACAAACATTTTCTGAAAACCACCTTTTTCAACTCCCTGAGTTCAAATATGTACAAATTAATGAAAAAATAGAAAAAATTTTTTTTATTGATACAATGCTTTCTCTATGAGAAAGCTAAATAGGAGTTATAACATTTATATTGTAGTAATATTTTACATTATTTTAAATTATTTAAATTATTTATCATCTAAATCATCAATTATTTAAATTATTAACTATGATTTGCTTATTGTTTGATGTTTTGTAAAAATTCGTACTGGGAGCTCTTCCAGACCCAAAAAGGAAGGAGTATGTATAATAGATAATAATAGTAATTTATACTTTGGAATATTTTCAGTATTCTAATATATCATGAATATATTCTTATATTTTGAGAATATAGATTATTATAAAGAATTTTTTCAAATATTTTTGCATTTTTGAATTGCTTATAACTATTCTCACAGGCATCTAATTAATGTTTTGAAAAATGCAAATTCTTACTAAGATTCCTAATTAACGCTGTAATAATTTTTATCAATATCTTGGTATTTTCACATTTGATTCCATTAAATTTTTTACAAGTTTTAATTAAGGTGGCTCCAGCGTTTGGTGCCGTATCAAGCTGGGGCCCCGACAAAAAGGACAAAATAAATTTTTTTTTTTTAGTTAAATTTAAAAAAAAAATGTTTTTAATTAATTTCTATATTTATAATTCGTATTTAATTTTATTAGTTGACAACAAATATTGGCAATTCACGCCCGACAGCGTTGTAATCATATCAATTTTCATCAATTTTTCAAATATCTTTTTTATTTCACTGATGACATGACGTATTCTTAATTTATTTAAATTTGTAATAAAAAAATCTGCAATTTCATGTTTGGTTCATAAAAAAATATAATTTTATTAATGAGTTATAAGGATAAATGTTATTTTTGCCGTAAGAGCACGTGTTAAATTTCTAAATTTCAATAATTTTTTTCTCTCAAATTTGGGTGTTGACCTTATATTTTCAAAATTGCTTTGAAATCGTAATGACTTCTACTTTTTATAGTATTTTTTTACTGAACATCCTATTTTTTATCAAAAATCGCTGGAGCCACCTTAAAGAAAAAAAATTAAAATGTAAAATTATTTATTATATTTAATATTATACTACTATAAATTCAATTTGTTTCACCATCAACTGGTTGAGGGGATCGATTCTTTTTCTGATGACGAATTGAACAAATTTCCTTAAACTCAGAATATTTCTTGTTTTTTCATGGCACTCCGGCCCTTCATAAATTAACAATTCTGACATTTCTTCAAACTATCCTATATGATCCATTATAATCCAATTCATGGATATTTGAAGGGGTGGGGTTCGATTTTTCGAAAAACCGTTATTTGTTGGGCTTGACTTGGAATCTTAGAATTTAGAATGAAGCTTTTCATAACATTCATTAAAATTGTATAGAAATTTCGTTTTTAAATCATGGCTGCAATCGAAATGCATTTATTTGAATGAATTGTAATTGATATTTAGAATTGTAACACGTATATAGAGCACTATAATTATAAAATATTCCGAAATTTCTAATAAAATCTTTTGACAAGTATTAAAAGAATATACAAGAATATACTTTTGAAAACTCTATTAGAAAATTCGAAACATCTCATCACAATATGGTGATTTTTATACTTGTTACAATTCCAAATGACAATTACAATTTATTCGAATGAATGCATTTCAATTGCAGCCATGAATTGAAAACGAAATCCCTATAAAATTTAAATGAATGTTATCAAGTGCATTATTCTAAATTTTAAGATTCTGCGTTAAGCCCCAAAAAATATCAGTCTTTCGAAAAATCGAACCCCACCCATTTCAAGACGTTTTATATCACATCTATTTAATAAAAAAGATATATTTAAAAACTTCTATTTTGTTTTTGTAATAAAAAAGAATTTACTTAAATTTAAAATACTTTATTAAAAAATAACTCACTTTAGTTAAAATAATTTAATATATTAATTTAAGAAAATTTATTTTATAATGTTTGACTGTCACTATTAGATAAAATGTTTACAACTTATCAATAATAATTGAACCTAATTTTTATGCAAACTTCATATGATTCTGATATATTAAAAGTATAAAACAAAGTTTTGAGACAATAAAGTAATTGAAATATTAAATATTACTACTATTATATCAAAGTGAAGTATTAAGACTTTTTTTTTCTTACGTGAATATCTTTTGCATTATTGTTACATACATACATACGCATACACGCGTGCAGCATTGACATATACATACACATACATACGTACACATACACGCATATACACATATCCAAACACATACACATACTTATACACACACACACACACATACACAATATCCGTTACTCTATCTCTCCGTTTCAGACTCTCCGTCTCTCCGTCTCTCCGTCGCCATCTCTATCTCCCCCTCTCCGCTGCTCCGTCTCCGTCTCTCTGTCTCCCTCTCCGTCACTCCGTCTTCATCACTTCGTCTCCCTCTCCGTCTTCGTCTTTCCGTCTCCGTTTCTCCGTCTCCATGTATCTCGGTCTCCGTTTTTCCGTCTCCGTGTATCTCCGTTTCTCTGTCTCCGTCTCTTTGTCTCCGTTCTTGCATCTTTGTCTCTTCGTCTCCGTTTTTCCGTGTTTGTCTATTTGTCTCTATTTCTCTGTCTTTATCTCTTTGTCTCTATTTATCTGTCTTTGTTTCCGTCTCTGTCTCTTCGTCTATGTCTCCATCCCTCCGTCTCCATTCTTCCATTTTCGTCTCTCCGTCTCCACCTTTCCGTCTCTCCGTCTCCACCTTTCCATCTCTCTGTCTCCGTTTGTTCATCTTCGTTTCTCTGTTCTGTGTCTCATTTTTCTGTCTCTGTCTTTTTGTCTGCGTGTCCGTCTCCCTGTCTTCCTTTTTATGAAATTCTTCCATGACTCCGATGCCGCCCTTTGACTCTGTTTCTTTACTTCTGTTCTTACACACGTAGGTCTACACATTGATGCTGATGTCTGAGTTGATGATGATGATGATCATGATATGTTTATTGTTTAATGAATTTCAAATTTTACCTTTTGTCCCAGATCTGTTTAAAGGACTCATCAGTAAAGCCTTGTGAGAGAAGACAATCTAAATAAATAGCCATTATTATAGTTTATTCTGATTTCAAAAAATTTCTAGGTAAATATTTTAACTTCTAAACTTATAATTGTAATTAATTAAAAGCATCAACAAATCGAAAAATCATCAACTAAAGCTTTTATTGAGGACGCATCAAGGCTTGTTTCTATAATGATTATTTTTAATTATATTTTCTTGTATTATTTGATTTATTCAGATTGTCTTCTTTATTATAACAGATCCGGCTTTAGACATTACTTTTGATAATGATTTCAGTTCTTTTTTGCTTAGCACTAATATCAATATACGCGTCCCTTTAATTACTCAGCGCTTACAATAGCAGTCGTTTTATTTTTATCATACAACGTTTACAATAAAAGTCGCGTTTTGTCAATAACACCGTGCTCACATTGGTGGTCGAGTTCCTTTAACTACACAGCGTTCAAAATAGTAACCGTGAATTTTTAATTACACAGCGCTTACAATAGCAGCCGCATTTTTCAACCACACAGCGCTCAAAATAGCAGCCACGAATTTGTAACTACACAGCGCTTAAAATAGCAACCATGAATTTTTAATTACACAACGCTCACAATAGCAGCCGCGTTATTTTAACTACACAGCGCTCAAAATAGCAGCCGTATATTTTTTATTACACAGCGCTTACAATAGTTGTTGTGTTTTTTAACTACACAGCATTTACAATAGCAGCCGCGTTTTTTTAACCACACAGCGCTCAAAATAGCAACCGTAAATTTGTTATTACACAGCGCTTACAATAGTTGTTGTGTTTTTTAACTACTCAGCATTTACAATAGCAGCCGCGTTTTTTTAACCACACAGCGCTCAAAATACCTGCCGCGAATTTTAAATTACACAGCGCTTACAATAGTTGTTGCGTTTTTCATCTTTAGCTCTTAAAATAGCAGCCGCGTTTTTTAAACCAGATAGTGCTCTGAAAAGCAGTCACGAATTTCTTATTACACAGCGCTTACAGTAGTTTTAGCGTTCTTCCACATCACAACGCTTACAATAGCAACCATGTTTTTTTTAGCCACACAGCATTTAAAAAAGCGATTGCGTTTTTTCAATGGCACAGAACTAACAATTGCAGCCGTGATTTTTAACCACACAGCGCTGAACTCCACTTCATAATTTTAAATTTTTTTATATTTAATGGTATATTAGAAATTTAAATATGTTTGATTTTATTTTCTTATTCATTATATTTAATTTTTGTATTGTGGTTTTACAATATTTCTTTTTTTTTATTAGTTGTCCTTGGAAGTGCCACGTATAACTGCCCATGACTGATGATTGGTGTATGTAAATACATTCTTACTTCTTTAAATGATTGTACTTGCCACTTATTAATAGTCATTGCATGAGCAAGTTTTACAGGAAATTATTTTCTGGTCATCTGCAATGACAGTTCATCATTTGCTGATAAGGTCATACGTGGTTAGAATATAGTGCTCCCTTTTTTATTCCTCGCTAATATTTGCGAAATAATAGTAATTGTTTTAATTTCGTTATTACTAATCGGGTTTTGTTACAAAGTCCTTCATTCAAATTAACATTTCTTAGAAGCATTACTATAGCTCCTTTTTTTAATTATAATCTATGAGGAGGTGAATTGTTGGGTGTTAAAGAATTTCAAAATTCTGTTGGCAAAATTATGTCTGAACTTTCGTCATTTACATCATTTGTAGAGTCAATGCTCAAGTACTCTATTACTGGTTCATTTATTTTTGATAAAATTTTTTCATTTATTTCTGTTACATTTACGTTTTTCAGTGCTAATATAATATTTTTGTAATAGTCACAATTTTCGATATTTATATTATGCCCGTAAATTTCATCAATTAGATTAATATTTGACAATATTTCTTTTGGAATTTGTATAACTTCATTTCCGTTTTCATATTTTGAATGAAAATAACCATTTCCTATATTAAGTAATCAATTTTTAAATTTATTATCTGATTCCGTTAAACGTTTATTTTCTTTTAAAGACATACATTAAAAATGTTCCCACAAATAGCTTTTTTTTTACACAATTTTCTACTATCTGTGTTTTAATCCCATGTTTTACTATTGACAATGTTTGTCTAAAATCACCTGATATGATAAATGTTTTTCCTCCAAACGGATAATTATTATCAAATACATCTTTAAACATTCGATCGACGGCTTTAAAAGCGTATTTTGATGTCATTGTGATTTTATCCCAGATAAAAATTGATAAATTTTTCATATACTTTTCAGTGCAATTTGTATTTAATGAATTTATTACTGTATTACAAATAGTCGTTTGAGCATATGTTAGAGTATCAATGATTGACTCAATATTATTAACATTATTTACTGTACTATATTTAATTTCGTTATTTTCAATATAGTATTCTGAAGTAGATAAATTAAAGTCACTTAATTGGAATCCATTATTAGTTAAAATATCATTAATTATGCTCAATGCATATTCTTCACCTTTTTGTTCATTCATTTTTGGAGGATAAAAATAGATTTTATATTTTTCATATAATTCTCGAGCATTAATTGGATTGTGAAATGTACAAATGTAATCAAATAATTGACAAAGAGCTTCTGGAAATCGAGATTTACAAGATTCTCCTAAACATTTATCCCATTCATCATCGATTTCAATTAAATTTCTTGCTTTTGCTGCTTTAAAGAATGTTGTATATGTGATTCCATCAAAAGTTTTTTAGCTTCCAAAAGATGTTGCAGCTATAACGTGAAGCAGAAGTAATCAAAAAAGAATCTTTTTCTTTGTTTTTGATTGAGTAAGTATTTTGATATATAATACATTCTGATTAGAATAGGTTTCATAGTTTTTATTCTTTTCGTTCATGTTTTATGTATTAAATTACAAACATAATTTTGCGGTGTATCAAAATAAAAGTAATTATGTGCCTCTGGGTCACTTTTATTAAGTTCAAACCACGCTGTTAGTGTTGTATTAACATTTTTTTCTATCAATTTCGTGTTTGGATCCTACTTTGAAATACACATATTGTTCATTTTCATTATGAACGACTAATCTATAAATTGTATGAGAAAGTTCATTAATATTATATTCCAATATGCAATGCATAGCTTCTGGTGGGCAATCGTATCTTGCGTTTATATATTGCTAAATTTTATCACAAAATATATCCAAATTATTCGTTTCATCCGTTTCATCATTAGTATTACTTTCAGTATTTATTTTACTTGCTTTCATTTTGATAAATGCACAATCATGTCCTTTGAAGCAGTATTTAAATAAGTATTTTATAACTCCTATTGTTGAACATAATTCAATATTAATATGACAGTTAACCCTTACAGTCACAGAAGCCGATGTATCGGCTACCTAATTTTCTTTTTTTTTACCTCAATATTTTTGCAATATCATGTTTGATTCTTGGACTTTTTGTATTTTCAGATATACATAGTTTTACTACTTATAATGCTGATTATATTTTATAAATTTATAACTATTAATTATTATTATAAACAAATACATACGAAAAAAAGTGAATTGAATTGCATGACTGAAAGGGTTAAACTTTAGTAATAAATACGGGTTATCAGAAACCAAAAATCTATTGTCTGCCCACTTGTTTTTTGTGTATAATATCTCATCAGTATTATTTCTTCGTTGATAAATAGGATGATTATTTGTCATTATTGTAGTTTTATTAAATCGTTTCGGAAAATTTTTCGGATACTTTCCTGATTCTTTATCCGCACAAGGTAAGTTTTTATTCCGATCTTCACAAGGGCCAAGGATCATAGATTGCTTAAGTATTTCATATAATCTGGGATTCTCATTTGTATTTGGAATTTTAGCTACTATAAATTTATCAACGTCATCACTATTGTAAATTTTATCATCTTTACTTAAAAATATTAGCATATAGGCATGCCATAATCCTCTCTTTTGAAATTCTACTACGTATGAATAGGCAATACATTTTCCCAAAATATGTTTTTTAAAAATTTGATCTAATAATAGTTTTAATTTTTGATCAGATACTTCAACAACAATATATAGTCTATCTGTTGCTATTTCACTTTGCCCTATATTATTTGTGATTTCTTCCCATTTCGTATTGCATGTCATAGTAATGAAAAAATCTGGTTTCCCGTTTCTTGTCAATGTCATGGAATCAAGTAAATGTTGATATAAGGAACGCGGACTTTCTGTAAAAGTCAATGGTAATATAAACATTTTTTTATACTGTGATTGTCAATAATAATTATTCACTTTTATTGAAGCTTATTAATTTACAAATAATTAAAAAATTTTTTATTTTAATGCAGTACAATATAATGATATAAATATGTGAAAAAAAAATTAAATACATATTTTATATTGAACTACTATTGTCAATGAAATTAGCAAATTTATATATAATAATATAATAAATGAAAACGCAACCGAGCGACGTCAGGAGCAAGGTAAATTTTGCTTGTTCAAATATTAACATAATTTAAAATTTTGAAGTATAGGTAATGAATTTTAAATAAAATTGTAGAAAGGATGTATGTGACTGAATAGTTAAATAATTACTGATAAACTACATGAAAAAAAATTTATTAATAATACAATTTATTTACAGGTTCAACTTTTTTTCATCTTCAGGAATAAAACTCAAGGTTCTCTTTAAATAAATTGAAAATTTTTTAATAATAAGAAAAGTGCATAGCATTTGAGTTTCGGATTTTCTTTTGACTTTAGGATATTTTTTGTTATATAAAATCATGAAAAAAGCCGTGTCCATTCGGTCGATTTTTGATTTTCCAATGCTCGATTTTTTCATAGTTTTTCAATGTTAGTATCATCGTAAATATTCAATATAGAAAAAAAACTAAGTGACTAAATCGATTCGTGATATGTATATAAATTTTATGAGTCGAGTTGCGAACTGCAGTAGCAGTTTTTCAGAATTCTTAACCGATTTAAATTATGTTGAAATGGTTGAAAAATATATGAAGTTGGTATTGAAGCAGAGTTAGAAAAATTTATATGTTGCTATTTGCAAAATTGCATAACATCTTTTTATAGACAAGAAAAAGGAAGTCGGTTACTAAAGCTTCACACGGAGAGGGGATTTTATTGTTAAACACCTAACGCGCACTCTTCTTTACGTAGCACGCAGCCTTAAAGACATAGCAATGTTTACATCGTTGGCGTTGAAATTTCCTTCATCGCTTAAAGCATTGCGTATACCGTGAATATTGTCGAAACAAACGATGCTCGCATGGTTCAGCACCTTTCGTACATCATGTTTTAGATGGCGTTGTTATGTTCAGAATGTGTATAGCTTGCAGCGATAGGTTGACGATTCTTGCAACATGAGTCAGGATGAAACCCTCTCTCCATCTGAAAAATCACACTAAGAATGGTCAGCATGATTTTCTGTACTTATTCGGAAAGTGCTTTGCATTTTCTTCCAACTTTATATTTTTTCTTACATAAAATTATGAAAAAAGTCGCGTCCATTCGGTCTAATGCTCGATTTTTTCAGAGTTGTGAGCAGTTTTGTCTGTTTTGTTAAAAAATTTGCATCTCCTTTATAGTTGTACAGTTTTAAAACTAATTATTCTATAAGGTTTTTACTGATTACATATTAAAGTTGAGATTAAAACCTTTCAATTGAAAAGAAGTGTTCAAAAAAGTTGTTTAAAAGTTATAAGTGAATAAAAACAGCGCAAATATTTAGCTGAATATATGCATAGAAAGTAAATACTGCACTTCAATTTTATTTTCATTTTTATTCTTATTCTTTCATAATTTGGAACAACTTGAGCTTTTTAAACATTTTTTTTTTTCAAAAGGTTTTAATTTCAACTTTAATATGTAATCAGTAAAAACATTGTAGAATAAGTAGTTTTAAAACTGTAAAACTATAAAGCAGATGCGAATTTTTTAACAAAACAGACAAAACTGCTCACAATTCTGAAAAAATCGAGCATGGTACGAAATGGACGCGACTTTTTTCATGATTCTATGTTAGAATAAAAAAAATTTTTTAACAAAAAACAAAACCGACTTCAAAAAAATGCACTAAACAGTTACAAATAATTTTTGATCTTCAATAATTATACGCATACTACGCATCTATCTCAACACATGTGTAGCAAACATTTTATAAATTATCTAATCATTTGTAAACAGCACAAGCAAATTATATTTTTTTTTAATTCACAAAAAAACATTTCCGAAGTCGGCGTCAAGTTGTTGAATTGTTCTGCACAGATGGAGAATTTGACGCCAACTTCGAAAATGTTTTTTTGTGAATCAAAAAAAAATATAATTTGCTTGTGCTGTTTACAAATGATTAGATAATCTATAAAATGTTTGCTACATATGTGTTGAGTTAGATGCGTAGTATGCGTATAATTATTGAAGATCAAAAATTATTTGTAACTGTTTAGTGCATTTTTTTGAAGTCGGTTTTGTTTTTTGTTAAAAAATTTTTTTTATTTGTCATTTTTTAGTGCGATGTTTTTAAAATCTTATAAATTCATAACGCATGCATTAGTACACCACCAAGCAATATATAGCAGGAAAGAAAGAAGGCTCAACAGCACAGTGTCCTTATGTGTGCATGTATACATATTCAAGCTCAGGTAAGAGAGAGAGAGAGAGAGAGAGAGAGAGAGAGAGAGAGAGAGAGAGAGAGAGAGAGAGAGAGAGAGAGAACAAAACTCCCAGTTTTCCTAATTTGATAATTGGGTCATACAAACCGAATATTGGCCCAATAATTATAGGACACGTATGGGACCTTCCTGCAGACATTCTCTATCAGATAAGAAAAAGTTTTTTCGAATCGGTTAAGAAATGACGGAGTTATGAGGTAACAGACATAAAAAAAAAAAAAAAAAAAAAAAATTCAGTCGAATTGAGAACCTCCTCCTTTTTGAAGTCGGTTAAAAAATATCATAAAGTCAGAAGAAAATCGGAGAACCAAATACAAAGCACTTTCAAAGTAATTACAAAAAATTATGCTGACCATACTTAATTCAATTTTCCAAAGCTTTTTTTTAGTAACCAACTTCCTTTTTCTTGTCTATAAAAAGATGTTATGCGATTTTGCAAATAGTGAAATGAAAATTTTTCTAATTCTGCTTCAATACCCAACTTCATATATTTTTCAACCAAATCCACTTAATTTAAATCGGTTAAGAATTCTGAAAAACTGCTACTACTGCGATTCGCAACTCTACTCATAAAATTTATATACATATCACGAATCGGTTCAGTCACTTAGTTCTTCTTTCTCTAAATCGAATGTTTACGATGATACTAACATTTTCATAGATTTATTTAAATGTTAACTTTTTTTAATGCTAAAAAATGTGTAATTAAACAGAAAAATTCAGATTTATTATTTATTAAAAAAAAGTAGTACAACTAATTCTTAAAATAACACATTCGTCAAACTTCATATATTTACCTTGAAGATTCAATTAAGTCTCTTGTTGATACTTTAATAAAATATGAAAATAATTTCAGTAAAAATATTTTTCATTTGCTTTACATATTTGTTATAAATTATCTGCAATTTTCATTACTCTTTTACAGATCATTTATTTTTCATTTCTAAATTTTATTTTCAAAATATTTTTCTTATATTATTTAAATATAAATGTAATAAAAAAGAAAAAATAAATAAAATAAAGTAGGAGGCAAACTATCAGGCAAAGTAAGAGGCATACTATGAGGTAGAGTAAGAGGCGTACAAAATAAATACCTCACAGTTGAGGTGGTGTATGAGGCGTTGTAGGAGGCGAGTATGAGGCGTTGTAAAGGGCGAGTACGAGGCGTCGGTAACTATTTTTAAGTTTTTTTTTTCTAATTTTAAATAAAAAATCCCTTCTTCAAACTTGAGGCGTCTTTAAGGCGATGTAAGAGGCGAGCGGAAGCTGAGAGAGGCAAGGGGAGGCATCTCAATTAGACTGAAAAAAGAACGTGAATTTACGTTAAAAAATAAGAAATTAAGAGGCGGAGAAGGTTAGTAGAGGCAACAAGATTACTTTGATTATAGGCTTTTATCTATATAAAATAGGAAGATATATATGTATATATATATGTAGTAATTTTCTGTTTTACCTCCCTCCTCAAATGATATCAAACTTTGCGTCGAAATAAGAAGTCTCAAAAATTTGTTAGTTATTTTCAGAATTTAACTGCTGTTCAATGTTTTCTGTGAATTAATTTAACCCTTATTTCGAAAATATAACTTGTTTACAGTTTTTTCTAGAGTTCTTTACTTTTTATCAATTACTTTAATTATATTACTTTTTAAGAATATAACTATTGTGTCAAGCTTTCTCTATATTTTTCCACTCTTTAAGAATTATTTCGAATAAAGAACTATTATCTTCAATTTATTCCAGATTTCTTCACTATTTTAATTGTTTTATTATTTCAATCACAATGTGAAAAAATAAATACAATTGTCGATACTTGCGGATAAGTAATTAAAAATGTAAAACAAACTGATAATAACTGATAAAAACTGAAGAGTTCTGAAATTAACTAATACATTTGTCTTATAATTCTGACATTTTTTATAAGTCGATTTCCGTTTTTTCAGCATTTATCTATTTTTATTTACTTTTTTTTTATATTTTCGGATATTGTTTTAGATATTATCGATCTGCACTTTTTTTTCACTAGGGGTTAGATAGATAGATATACATTTATTTGTAACAGTTAATAAAAAAGTATGTAATAAAAAATAATATATAATACATAATGAAATACAAAATAAGATTATACTGTTACGTTACGTGTAAATATTGCACTCATGATATCACAGGCGATTTCCTAAAACTAATAATACTACATAAGTAAGTCACTTTTTAGAGCGATATCACAGATCTTTACGATAATAAAATACACATATAAACATTAATAAAATAAAAATAAACAAATCTGTCGAATTAATATTTATCAGTCGAACCAATAAAAATTAAAATAAAATGTAATAAAAATCAAACGAGTCAATCAAAAAGTAAAAAGTAACACATTCACTCTCAACACCTTAAAGCTATATAGGACTACAGATGATAAATTAACATAAAGAGAGTATCTATTATTCAAGGTCAGGCAAGTACTCCCTCAGTGTCGTCTTAAACCTGCTAATAGATGGAAGATACTTAATTTCAGCAGTTAGGGAATTCCAAAAATGCATATCTTGAACTTGGAAGGAATTCCTTCCAGTCTCAGTGCGCATAAAGGGCACCACCAGATCCTTTGCCTCTCCTCTAGTAGCCACTCTGGGTACATATCTAGTAAAGAGACTCACTAGATGCTCCGGAATATTCATGCGCACGATTTTGTACAGAAGTCCAGCCAAAAAATACTGTCTCCACGAATCAGTGCGGGGTAATGGTAAATTAATTTAACAATTAAGATGTTTGATAGATCCTTTAAGGATAAAGGAATTTAAAAATTTATCTTGAATCAGTTTAAAATAAAAGATTTTGGAACAATAGAAAAAATTGTAAATAGTAGTTAATTACTCAAGAATATTAAAAGGCGGTCGGAAATATTTGCCGCACGCGGGCGCTGCGGCCAGGTGAGACAAAAATATAATATATTTTTACATAGCAATTTACAATTTACTGAAACAATAATATATCTCTAATGTTGTCAATAACTCTAGCCATATATATGTAGAATAATTATTTATGCTTATCTTGTTTGAAAAGTTAAAAATATTGTTGTAAAGCGGAAAATGCAGCGCGAGATAGAGCCGGCATGAGCATATAGGGATATCTCTGGAACTTTTTAATTTTGAGAAATTGTCTTCACAATAATTCAAAAGTCCATAATACAAGTTTCTGGAGTGGCACACACTTCAATAAGGGCTTAAATTACTCGTTTCACCTAAAAATTACACTAACATTAAAAATAGTCTAACAGCTTCCTAAAGAGGGGCACATGTACCAGGGTAGGCTTAAACTGTTCTTTTTACCATATTCATTATGCTCAAAAAATTTGAGAATGATTGAAAGTACGTTACTTTTTCTATAGCTCAAGAAACACACGTAGAAAAATATGAGAAAAGTATCATTTTTGACGTATAAAATTATGTATCGTAAACAACGATTGTTTAATCGATACCAAAATTTAATTACATATTCTACTTACAGAAACGAGTAATTTAAGCCCTTATTGAAGTGTGTGCCACTCAAGAAACTTGTATTATAGACTTTTTAATTGTTGTGAAGATAATTTCTCAAAATTAAAAAGTTCTAGAGATATCCCTATATGTATTTATTCATAATTCTTTAGTATTATTTTCTCTGTCGCACTAAAGAGAAATACGCAAGTTTACATCAGCTCTATCATACGCAGTATTTTTGGCTTTACAAAAATATTTTATACTTTCCGAACAAGATTAGCATGAATATTATTCTACATATACAGTGGGGTCCAATAAAACGGAGTCACCCTTGAGAAAAAAAAGTACTAATTAAAAAATTTTGTGTTTTAGCAAATAAGGGTCATACAGAACTCTACGACCACTCATTTTAAACGTATTCGTAAGGGCTTTTTAATGGTATATTGGCAATTTAATTTTGAGTACTTGTCTGGGAAATATTATGACTGAAATAGAAAAAAAAAAATTTCGCCTGCGTTTTAATTTGAATTATTTTTTGGAAAATGATGGTAGAAAAATTTTACTCGGCTAATTTTAAATGTATTTTGCTTAACTTGAGATTTATTTTCCAGTTTTTTTTCTAGATTCAAAATTGACCGAGATTTAGCGATTTTTGTTCAAAAAAAGGTTTTTTTTTTATTTATCCGATATCTGCTTAATGAGAGGAGATGTAGAAAAATGCCAAATAAAAAAAGTGTATTTTTTTATGTAGAATAATTTAGATATTTAGATATTGTTTATTTTGTATTATAATTACAAAAAAGCGTGTAAAATTACGAATAAAGTTGAAAAATGTATAAAATACTTTAAATAGCCTTGCATATATAAAATCAAAATAGTACAATATGATATCACAGTCATAAAACATAATAGAAATAATAATACTATAATAGTAAGTCAATAAATTAAATAAAAGTGATATCACAGATAACACGAATAAATACACGCAAAAAGTATAAATAATATAGTTAAAAATCAGTCTCAATATCTATCAGTCAAAAGAAATACATAAAATCAAGCGTGTAAAGAGCGCAATCGAAATATCAACAGTATTCAGTAAGTTAAAATCACAGCTAAGTTGAATGTACAGTAATATACAAGTCAATCTGATAAAAATATAATCATTCACTCTATGCACACACATCCTACATTCACGCCAATAAATATAATCATGCCTTAAATCTATAAAGGGTACATCACATTATAAATTAACACATATGATATAGTCCGAAAATAATACTGTTTAATCGAGTTCGAGTAAAAACCTCCTCAGAGCGGCTTTAAACCTGCTGATTGATGGAAGATTTTTAATATCAGCAGGTAGGGAGTTCCAAAAATGCGCACCTGCAACTTGAAAGGAATTTCTTTCAGTCTCAGTGCGCATGAAGGGCACCGCAAGATCTTTAATCTCACCCCTAGTGGTCGCTCTGGGTATATATCTAGTGAAGAGACCCACTAGATATTCGGGAGTATTCATACGTACGATTTTGTACATAAGTACAGCCATAAAATACTGTCTCCTCGAATCAGTACGTAGCCAACCCAAAGCATGCATATGGGGAGAGATGTGATCACCCATCCTCACGCCTAATACATATCTCACACATGAATTTTGCATTGTCTGTAGCCGTCTTCGTAACTCCTGCGAAGCATCGAGCAAAACGACTGAGCAGTAATCAAGATGTGGGAACAGCAGGGCGGTTGCGAGCTGCTTACGCAGAGCCTCAGTGGTGTACCGACGAAAAAACCGCAGGCTATAAATCACTCTATTAAATTTTTTAGTCAACACATTAATATGCGGTTCCCACAACAGTTTAGAGTCGAGTACAACACCAAGGCTCGTAACGGTGTCAGAGAAAGAAATACCGATACCGCTCCCCAGGTCAATCGTCCTTGGCTCACCCGAATAAAAATTTTTAATAAAACGATTACTTTCAAAGACGATCGCTTTTGTTTTACTAGCATTCAAAGTGAGAGAAACACCAGCAGCCCACCCCGACACCGCCCTGGCCGCCCTCTGTAAAATACGAATCCCCTCGTCCACATCATCATAAGGGACCTGTGTATAAATTTGAAGATCATCCGCATACAGCAGATGCCCGACGCAACCAGAGTCCAGTGCATCACGTACGTCATTTATGTGAAGGCAAAACAACAGAGGCCCCAGCACCAAACCCTGAGGTACTCCTAGATTGGTTGTTAGCCAATTCGATTCCTCCTTTAAATGTGTGGAAACCATTTGTTTCCTACCTGATAAATAGGAGTTAATCCATCCGAGTGCGGCCTGGAGAACCCCATCGATCTAAGCCTCGCAAGAAGTTTGGAGGGAGAGATCGTGTCGAATGCCTTACTAAAGTCAAAAAGTAGCAGTAACGTGACAAGTTTCCTATCTAGACCTGACCTTATATCGTCTGTAAGCTTAAGTACAGCAGTCTGCGTAGAATGGTTTTTTCTGAAATCTTTTGGCTGCTTAGGTGCAGCACACTTTTTCAATGGTATAATATGAGCTTGCTTCCAAAGGCAAGGGAAGACCCCTCATGCAAAAGAGGAGTTGAACAGAGTCACAAGATGTTCAGCAATAAATGGTAAAGCTTTAACTATCACGCTTTGCAGAATGCCATCCTCACCACAAGCCTGTGAGGAAAAACGTGAAATTGCAAGAACAACATCATTAAAACTAATTGGTTTAAAGGTAAACCCACTTTCATTGCATTGAGAAAGAATTCTCAATCGCCCTTCACTATCCTCCTGTGGCGAGACTGACACCCCAGCAAAGTGCGCATTAAGCTCATCCGAAGTGAATCCATTCAAATCCCCTTGAGGTCCGGATATCAGTCCCAGGTCTCTCAACTCCTTCCAGACATTACCACCCGCAAGAGCATCAAACAGTCTATTGTGAATATATGAAGTCTTAGCATGGTCCGTGCGGTCGTCTACCACCCTACGCAACCGCAGAAATTCAAGGAGATACTGCTTGTCCTCTGTCCGTTTGTATCTACGATATGTAGCATCTCTCTTACGCCGCATCTGCGACAATTCTTCATCTATCCATGGAAACTTATTCTTATTAGGCTTGAGCGCTTTTAACGGCGCCAAATTCTCGATTACAGCAGTGAATAATCTTAAATTTCCTCAAAATTTTTTGTGCATTTTAATTTTTTTGATATTGTTGCGGTACTTTTATAAGAGTATGGTATGCATGTATATATAAATATCGCAACAATATCAAAAAAATTAAAATGCACAAAAAATTTTGAGAAAATTTAAGGTTATTCTATATACAAAAATATACTTTTTTTTTATTTGGCATTTATTCATATCTCCGCTCATTAAGCAGATATCGAAAAAATAAAAAAGACCCTTTTTTGAACAAAAATCGCTAAATCTCGGTCAATTTTGAACCTAGAAAAAAAAAACCTAAAATATCAATTCCAAGTTAAGCAAAATACCTTTAAAACTAACCATGTAAAATTTTTCTACCATCATTTTCCGAAAAATGATTCAAATTTAAACACAGGCGAAAAAAATTTTTTTTTTAGATTTTCAAGTCAAAATATTTCCCAGACAAGTACTCAAAATTAAATTGACAATATACCATTAAAAAGTCCTTACAAATACGTTTAAAATGAGTGGTCGTAGAGTTCTGTACGACCCTTATTTGTTGAGTTACAAAATCTTTTAATTAGTACTTTTTCCTCAAGAGTGGCTCCATTTTATTGGACCCCACTGTATATGGCTAGAGCAATTGACAACATTAGAAATATCACGGAGATCCTGAAGTAAATTTGACCATGAAGTTTTTGCCCTTCAGATTTTCCTTCGATTCTAGGAACATTCAGGATCGAATTCCAACAAAAACTAAAATCGAAGAATGAGCACTTTTTTATTTATCCAAATTTTATTTTTTAGATATATGTTATTTATAAAAAAATTTTTTATTGATAATTTATGAGCTCTATTTCTAGAATGCCGTTTTCGAATTTAATCACAAATTATTTATATATTTTAAGAAAATAACATTGTAAATATATTCAGGAAAATCTAAAGTTGTGTAACAATGTTAGCGTAAAGTTAAAATTAAGCTTTTTTTTTGTAAAACATTATAGTGATAAAGTCTATGAGAAATGATACGTTTTTAAATTATTTAAAGACGACACTTGAAGTAATTATAATTAGAAAATACTGTGTATTAATATTCTATAAGAACACTGCATGTACTTGTGGTATTTCAGTAACACCAAAAGTATAATTTCTATGTAAAAGGTTGTATTGAAGAAAATCGAGGCCTAGGATTTTACAGCGAACAGGCTATGAAAGCAGTCCATTTTGATTTTTCTGCAACAGTGGCTAAAATAAAATATCGTAAAATGATTCTAATTATTCAGATATATATATATATACAGATAACATATACATATTTTTTACTAAGGTTACGTGCAGTGAGTTATATTCGCAGACTGCTCTTAATAATTTATTTACATAATTAGAATCATTTTACGATATTTTATGTTAGTCCATGTTATAGAAAAATCGAAATGGATCAGTTCCATAGCCTGTTCGCTGTAAAAATCTAGGCCTCGATTTTCTTAAATACTATCTTTTATATGGGAAATGCAGACATTGTTAGACGGTTTTTTCGGATTTCAGCCGTGTAAGTTATGGTTTAGGATATTAACATTTTGTGAATATTACAACGGTCGGTATTCGAAACCACAACTTACACAGCTGAAATCGGAAAAAACCCACTAACAATTTATAACATTCACCGTTAAATCTTTGAATCTAAATGTGGAAAATATGCTTTTGGTGTTACTAAAATACCAAAAGTATATGCCGTGTTCTTATAGAATATCAATAAACACTATTTTCTAATTACAATTACTCTAAATGACATCTTTAGATAATTTAAAAACGTATCATTTCTCATAGTTTTCATCACTATAATATTTTACGAAAAAAATCTTCATTTTAACGTTACGCTTAGATTGTTGCATAACTTTAGATTTTCTCAAATATATTTATGATGATATTTGCTTAAAATATGTAAATAATTTATAATTATATTTGAAAACTAATTAGAAATTAAGCTCATAAATTATCGATAAAAAATTTTTTTTATAAAAACCATATACATAAAAAGTAAAATTTGAATAAATAAAAAAGTGCTCATTCTTCGATTTTGATTTTTGTTGCAATTCGATCCTAAATGTGCCTAGAATCATATCCAAAAGGAAAATCTGAGGTGCAAAAACTTCGAGAAGCGGTCAAAATCACTCGAGAACCACCGTGGTTTATTATTATATTAGTAAATTGTAAATCTGTGTATAAAAAATATTTTATATTTTCTTAGCTGCAGCGCTACCAAGCGGCAAATGGTTCCAACCCCCTCTTAAAATCATTCATAGACTTATTTTGGATAGTGGTAATCAAAAAGTTATCTTGAATTGGTTTAGAATAAATCCTATGCAAGAATTTACAATATTTACATTCATTTCGACATGTGTGTGGTATACACTAATTGTCTTAAAATGTGTGAAATATTGAAAAAAATATAGAAACTTTTTTGTACATAATTTACATTGTATATGAGTATTTTTAATACACATCAGATTATTGTTTCAAGCAGAATTTAGTACAATTAATTTTATAGCACTGCGGATTTCAAATCCGCGTATTCGGGACGATCTAGCGGACGCTAAATAAGCTATTATTAGACTGCACAAAAAAGTTTTGTCAGAAATCCCTCTCTTTTTTACACGGTTCAATATGGTTTTCATATTAAATTTTCGCGTCACACGATCATTTTCAAACATTTATTAACATATAATAATACATAAAATAATCGGAAGAATATATAAACACTAGAATAAAGCACTAAAAACGTCAACAACAACGATTAATTTAACCCCTAAACTGGTAAGGCTTTTATAACTTTTCGTGCCAAAACTGGTACCTACAAATACTTTACAATGAAAAATATATGCATATATGATACATAGCCAGTTTTAGCATGAATTTGTGTTGTGCATATATGAGACATAGCCAGTTAAGGGGTTAAAATTAAAAGAAATGTATATAACATATTTTTGTTCGGAGCGCCATCCCGAGTAACCTTTTCACTTCGGTGTGCAGGAGGCCCGAAGTCGGTGCCGAATCACCCTCAGTGGCACCGAAACTCTTGCCGAAATGTCGCCACAGTGGCACCACATCGGCGTGAGGAGCGGCGGCGAAACGGGGCCCTTAGAGGACAGCCGAATTTAGCTTATGAAATCATAGAATCGAACGTAATTTATGTACAATTATTTATATAAGAAAACAGCTGATTTCCGATGGTAACCGATCGATTGATTGTTCAAGTGACTGTCTACTTTTTAAAATAGTTTTCATTAGTGAAAAAATTTAAGTCACTTGAGTTATTCGAGTTGTTTGAGTAACTCGAGTTATACAAGTGATTCGAATTATTCGAATAACACTAGTTATTCGAGATCATATTTTTGTCGAGTACTTAACTCGAACTTGAAGAAAAAATTACTTGCGAGTACTCAATAATTGAGTACTCGCACTTGAAGGCGTACTAGAGTTTTCGTTCCAAGTACTCGAAAAAAATATGAATTACTCGAATTACTCGAGTATTCGAAAAAAATATGAATTTCTCAATTCACTTGAGTACTTGAAAAAATATGAATTAATCGAATAAATTGAGTATTCGAAAAAATATAAATTACTTGAGTGTTCGAAAAAATATAAATTATTCGAGTACTCAAGAAAATATAAATTACTCGACAAAATATGAAGAACTTGAGTTACTAGAATAACTAGTTAATTTATCAATTATATTATCTGTGGTAATTAGTTTTCATTTCCATGAGAATAATCAGTTTTTTATTATGTTTTTATCAATTGGTTTTAGGTTGTATTTGTCCGTGTATTCAGGCGAAATTTCGGAATCAATTTTTAACGAATTCAGGTCGAGTCCAAAGACAATTATTTTTATTAATTCAATCACTCATTTTTAATTTTCAATTAAAAAAAAGTATTACCATAGCATGAAAATACAATAAAGAATATTTCGAGGTTATGTAAGGTACACATCGATATTATGACAAAATCTATACGATTTTTGGCGAGCCATCATAGGACCACGCTCGTCACCCATTCGGTGGCCCGACTTCGGCAGCCGAAGGTGGCCCAACTGAGAGAAGTTGGTTGCCGTAATAAAAAGGTTACTCGGGATACCTTGTCTAAATAGAGCATATATATATATACAGCGCGCGTGCACGAACAGAAGAACAGAGTTATTAAGAAAAATGAACTCAGGAAAAAAGAAATAAATTATTAGAATTTTATTCTTTTTTATGTTCATATTATCGCTTTTCTTTTTTGATTTAACATTCACGGAGTATATAGTTTTTGAGAGTGCATAGTTTTTTTTTTTTTTTTTTGAATCATCAATTATTTAATTTTATTTTTTTCTCAATTTTAAGTAGAAGGTAAAAAGTTCGTAAAACTTAAAAAATGTTGTTCCAAGGAATGCAATAATAAAATTTCCGCAAAAATACAATTAAGTCTCTTCAAGACATTTTGGTACTTGGGAGACAAAACAAACAAGATATATATTTATCAAATTTTATTAACAGAGTCGATTGGAAAACACAGACAAAGAATGCAAAAATAAAAAACAGAGACTGTGCGTGGTCTTATACCATCAAAACAGGTATTTTAAATTTAACAGTATGTGAAACTTTAATAATGAAATTATTTCAAATCACTGTTAGATGTTTAACATTTGTAACATCAAAATTGAAACAAGGAGTATTTAATGTAATAGATAATCGAGGTAAACATAATAATAGACCATATAAAATTTCTGACAAAACATTTGAATTAGCTTTGAAACAGTTAAATTTGACTCCACATAGTTCATCTCATGATACAGAATCAACTTGTGAATACTTTGACAATCCAGATATAACGATAAAAGGTCTTTACAGTTATTTTTGAGAGTATTACTTATCTATCAATAATAAACCATTAAAAAATGAAGTACGCAACTTATCATCGATTTTTTAGATTAAAAAGTTTATTTTTAATTAAAAAAACACGAACTGACATGTGTGACTTTTGCACTCAAAATATTGAGAAATCATCTGTAAATCTCGACGATCTTTGCAAAAAAGATTACAAAATTCATAAAGAAAAATTTAATGAATTTATGATTTACAAAAAGGAATATTGAAAGAATGCAAGCGCAATAAAACGATATAAGTTTTTGAATTTGATTAAACGAAAATGATAATTAATGTTAAATATATAAATTTAATATATTTTGTGTTTATATTTGATATATAAATAATTTTGGTTCAATAAAGTTTGTAAAAGATGTATATGATAATTCAAGATATGGAATAACGGTATAACTCGAAAAATAAAATCATTGTTTATTCATTTAGATCACATATTTTTTAAGTATTTCTTACAAAATTTTCTTATTACAATTAATTTTAAAAACATTATAGCGTTTTATCGATATAAATTTAATTTTACTTACATTCTTAAGTTTTTCTTATTTTTCTCGAAATGATGTTTTTCGACTTATAACGTTGTTTCACCCATCCCCACAATTATTGATTTCTATGCGTACAGATCTTGTGTGGCAGATTTATGGTCCACATACTATAAAATAATATACGATACGTGTACTCCAAGTAGTCCTTTCGTACGGCTTGCTTAACGCATGCTAACTGCACGCTGTCGAAAAAGGACCACTTAAGAGTCCGTTTATTGTAATGTACTATTATACTTATTATCGTGATACAATTTCTATTTATACAACGAGTCTAGCCAATTAAAAGGGTAAAAATTGCTCCCAAGCTGATTAAAAAGTAAAAAAATACCTTATTATTTTAGATTAAAAAGTACCGACACAAAAATTTTTTAAGGTTTTTATGCAATCATGACAAAAAAAAAATTAAAACGTATTTTTTTGTTTTCAGGCGATATCTTCGGTTTAAGTAATATATTTTTTTAAATTGCAGGTCTTTAAAAAACCCTAAAAAATGGTAATTCCTTGAAAAATTTAAATTTTATAAATGTTTACATAGACTATAAAAAAAATTGTAGAGGTGTCCTCTGGATAATATTTTTAGCCTAAAATATCGCGGACACGAAAGATTGATAAAATGCTTTCCAAACGAATTTGACAACAAAAAATATAATTTTAATTGGTTCAATAAAAAAATTGGTGAAAAATCATCGCCAGTAGCATAAGATATTTCCATTCCTTCTTCGATTATTAATATAATCATTAAATATTTATGAATTTGATTTATATTAAACAAGTAAGTTTTTATTAGGTATTTAAGAAAGTGTTTAATCCATTTTTCTATATCTACTTAACAGTATCTAATATGATCACTAATCAATTGAAATACAATTTGTTTACCAATAAACGTTGAGTTACTAATTTATATGTATTAATTTACACACTGATAGCGTATGAATTCTATTATGTGCGTAAAAAACGCAAAATTTATATTTGTACACTAACCTTTTCAGACTCAATGTACACCCAGCGTTAATGATATTTTTCCGAACGTGTACGTCAAATGGCAACGTCGCATATTTAGTTCATGACATAAGAAAAATATTTTTGGGCGAAGAGTTTCGTATCACGAATACTTCGTTACTCCATAACTATTGATTCGTACGTTGTTAGTAAAAAAGATTTTATTGATTAAGAATATGAGAAAAATACAGATGACGATAAAATCGTTAAATCTAGTATTTTTGTATGGAATGAAAAATAATTTTTTTTAAAAATACAATCAATTTTCTAATTGGATAGAATAATGAAATAATCATTTTTTTATTAATTTATTAAAAAGAATTAAATAAAATAAAACCTTTTTATTTAATATTTTATTTATTATAATCATTCTCTTAATATGCAATTAAATTATAATTATTATAATAATAAATAATTAATATTTTATAAAAATATGACATATATTTATGTATTATTAAAGAAAAACTGATTCTTCTAATTATAATATAATTAAATTATAATATATTCTATGGCAGCTGTTAATTCAGCTTTGGC
Organism: Anastatus disparis; assembly: GCA_017163975.1. NCBI lineage: Eukaryota > Metazoa > Arthropoda > Insecta > Hymenoptera > Eupelmidae > Anastatus > Anastatus disparis. The sequence goes on from JAFFSR010000323.1 coordinate 788,631, forward strand.
TAATATAGAATTGGTTGGTTACGTTCAGAGATCAGATATTTATGGCGCATCGGCTGTGACACCAATAAGCTCTGGTTATTGTTTAGGAAGTTGTAGCTGGTTATCATGAAAACGTTCCTTATGTCAGTGGGTTATCTACGCTTAGAACACATCCTAGACCTATGAATCAAACAACACTGAGACACGCAATATTACTTATTCTTACTGGCTTAGCACAAATGCTTACAGCTAATCCAGACACAATGTTAGGTGAACTATGTATGACAGTTGGAAAGTAATAGTTATTTTGGTTTTGATAAAATTCAATGAAATAAAATTATTTTTATTTTAAATAATAAGCATCTTTTTTTGTAGCTATGACATTGAGATTTGGAGTTTGGGTCTTAATATCGTGTTATCCAAAAGATGTAGCGTTCGATTTAATTGAATGTCTCAGTTCTCATTTAGATAAATCAAGGGCTTTTCTCGAGTTTCTTTATTTTTCATATCGCCTGTGGTAGAAACGTCATTAGCATATTCAAATATTCTGGCAAGATGGCTCTCAACTAATAAGCAAAACAAAGTATATCTTCCAGAGGAATCGTTTTCTCATGCGTTTCTGGTAAAAAATGAAAGACATGAAAAAAAGATGCAGTCCATTTTTTACAAATGTGGGGTAATCAGTCTCAATTCACTATTATATTTACAGGTAACATTTGGTAGAAATCACTAATTTATTAGTAAATTCATTTACAGAAAAAAGTTGTTTATGAATCAATAATTTAAATATAAATATTTTATAGGACCCGATTTTCCATATCACCAAGCATTAGCACCATTTTAACACGTCTATTACGCTGGCACAGCCACTAGACAACGCCACTACCTAACCATTACCATATTTTGTTGCTAATTTGTTGCTAATTTGTTACGCTAAAATCAATTTTGTTGCTCTAGCCGTTCCCGAGAAACACGGGCCGTGCTAGCCTAAGTCTTACGCTAGCAAGGCCACTGCTGTAACTCTTGTTCTAATTAAGAAATTTTAACTATTCGAACGGCATAATTTGTTGCTAATTTGTTGCTGAAAGATGATGTTTTCCAAATTCGAAAACAATATAATTTGACCCTAATACCGACATCAGGCCCAGTTGAATTTCAAGAAATCAGTTATTTTTCAGGGTATGACTAAATCTAAAGAGTAATAATTTGTTGCTAATTTGTTGCTGAAAGATGATGTTTTCCGAAATTCGAAAACAATAGTATTTGACCCTAATACCGACACCAGGCCCAGTTAAATTTTAAGAAATCAGTTATTTTTCAGAGTATGACTAAAACTAAAGAGTAATAATTTGTTGCTGAAAGATGATGTTTTCCAAAATTCGAAAACAATAGTATTTGACCCTAATACCGACTTTAGGCCCAGATGAATTTTAAGAAATCAGTTATTTTTCAGAGTATGACTATAACTGATGAGTAATAATTTGTTGCTGATAATTCCACCTTGAAACATTTTTTTTGCTCCAGCCGTTCCCGAGAAACACGGGCCCTGCTAGCGTAAGTCTTACGCTAGCAAGGCTACTGCTGTAACTCTGGTTCTAATTAAGATATTTTGAAGATTCGAACGGCATAATTTGTTGCTAATTTGTTGCTGAAAGATGATATTTTCCAAAATTCGAAAACAATAGTATTTGACCCTAATACCGACATCAGGCCCAGTTGAATTTTAAGAAATCAAGCATTTTTCAGAGTATGACTAAAACTGATGAGTAATAATTTGTTGCTAATTTGTTGCTGATGATTCCACCTTGAAACAATTTTTTTGCTCCAGCCGAGAAGCACGGGCCGTGCTAGCGTAAGTCTTACGCTAGCAAGGCCACTGCTGTAACTCTGGTTCTAATTAAGATATTTTTCCGCATTCTAACCTCAAAATCGCAACTTCTTTTCTCATTTTCGGCTCTCATGCGAAAAAAATCATTATTAACCTCTGGTGTAAAGGCTGTTTTACGAAACTCGTTACGTAAATCCAGCCTATCCACCCCAGGTTAATAATGTACTATTATAGCACTGCGTGAGCTAAATCCGCGTTTTCTACACCATTTAGCGGGAGCTAAGTACAACTTTTTTGAACTGTGTAAAAAAGTACTACTGTAATATATTTCACACTTTATTATACTGTTCGAAAAAGTAATCATATCGAAATCACGCGTCACAATCACTCTTTGTACGTTTATTAATACGTAGAAATATCTTTTCACCTATAATAACACGTAGACAATTAACCAAAAAATATAAATACCTCAATAAAGAATTAAAAGCATCAAGAAAACGAAAACTATAGTTTATAAATTCTTATTGTGCCGTGAGTTGTCGAAATATATAAAACCTCTGTGAGCGCACATGCGTGTACAGTGTATACAGCCTAACGATGAGAAAGAGAGAGATGCATATATAAAAAATGAACTAGATGTTTCGCTTTGTCTGACTTATGTATACATGAATCTGAATAATCGGCAAGATTTTGTTAGCATATTGTATTTAATTATTAATAAAATATTAGAGATATTAATAATTATCAATATAATTTCACACTCTAAAAATGCTTTTGAAATCGTTTTTACTTTTCTTATTTGTTTGTGAAGGGTTTAGTTTTGATAATGTATATAATTTTCATTTTTTTCGAATTATCGTTCGTAGAGTGCATAGTTTTGTTGATATATAGCGTTCGTTTTTATTTACGAATTATCATTCGTGGAGCGTATAGATTTCGTTGAAATTTATTTTCTATAGTATAGATTACATGTGGTGGATTTATCTCACACGTGCTATAAAATAATATACGATTTGTATGCTCGAAGTGGTCCTCTCATATGACGTGCTTAGCACCCTCGCTGCGCTCAGGTGCTAACTGCGCGTCGTGTTAAAAAGGACCACTTAGAGCACGTGTATCGTAATGTACTATTAACGATTCGAACGGCATAATTTGTTGATGAAAGATAACATTTTCCGAAATTCGAAAACAGTAGTATTTGAATCAAGTTTAGTTTATTTCTGCCGCCCAGTATTTGCTGCACGAGCGAGAAGGGTACTACTGGCTGGCAGCAGCAGGAATGAATATCAGATGCACTAGTTCTTTTATTTATAAGAGAAAGAGAGAGAGAAAGAGATAGAGTTAGAAAAAAGAGGGTCTCGCAAAGCGCGCCCGAGATTGACTGCGGTTCGAGCAACAAATTCGCCCCGTATTAATCCTTCTTACTCCCAAATGGCGTAGATGATTCTATGTCGTTGTAGCAGGTATGAGGGATTATCAAATTATAAATGTGCAAATTCGCTATCCTTCTTTCTTTTGATTTGAATTTGAATAAACGTATGGTAACAGTGTAGACGCGGATCGTCTGCGGAACCGTCATTGATGTGTCACAAATTTGACAAGCTGACCACGCATATCACGCACATTTTATAATTTTGTAAATTAATTCTGTTCGCACCTCCCACGCTTCAAGAGAAAAAATCTCTCGCGAAGGAAACGTTGCGAAGAAACAGAACTTGACCTAACCATAACCATTGGTGGAGATGTAAGCTCGTATTATAAACTCAGCAATTCTTACTTAAATCCATTACTATTTAAATTACAATTATGAATTCGAATCAAATATATATAATATAATTATTTTGTACTAATAGAATACATAATAAAAATGTAAAAATCTATAGTTACAATTAAAACAAATCTATATATAAATTTCGCCCAAGGTTTGGACAAAAAAATTTTATTTGAATATGTTTTTTTTTGGTTTTTACAATAGAACTTATTTTGTCATAACCTGTCAAACACATTATAATGCAATGAATGCTATGCATCTAAAAATTCGTTAATATGTTATTTATATCTTTCGACTTTTAAACATAAAAGAACGTATCTAAAAACTTTTGAAATCCAAAATTTATGAAAAGTTAGATTTGGAAAGCTTTATTAACGTAATATGTCATTTTTATACTCTCATTTCGTTGCTGCCGAGATGTATTATATCATGCAGTAAATGCTGGGCGGCAGAAATATTAATTAGTAATTAATTGAAATTACTAATGAGTATTAGTCATACCCTGAAAAATAACTGATTTCTTGAAATTCAACTGGGCCTGATGTCGGTATTAGGGTCAAATACTATTGTATTCAAATTTTAGAAAACATCATCTTTCAGCAACAAATTAGCAACAAATAATTACTCTTTAGTTTTAGTCATACCCTGAAAAATAACTGATTTCCTGAAATTCAACAGGGCCTGATGTCGGTATTAGGGTCAAATACTATTGTACTCGAATTTTAGAAAATATCATCTTTCAGTAACAAACTAGCAACAAATTATCACTCTTTAGTTTTAGTCATACCCTGAAAAATAACTGATTTCTTGAAATTCAACTGGTCCTGATGTCGGTATTAGGGTCAAATACTATTGTTTTCGAATTTTGGAAAACATTATCTTTCAGCAACAAATTAGCAACAAATTATGCTGTTGGAATCTTTAAAATATCTTAATTAGAACCAGAGTTACAGCAGTGGCCTTGCTAGCGTAAGACTTACGCTAACATGACTCGTGTTTCTCGGGAACGGCCAGAGCAAAGAAATTGTTTCAAGGTGGAATTATCAGCAACTAATTAGCAACAAATTATTACTCATCAGTTTTAGTCATACTCTGAAAAATAACTGATTTCTTGAAATTCAACTAGGCCTGATGTCGGTATTAGGGTCAAATTCTATTGTTTTCGAATTTTGGAAAACATCATCTTTCAGCAACAAATTAGCAACAAACTATGCTGTTCGAATCTTTAAAATATCTTAATTAGAACCAGAGTTACAGCAGTGGCCTTGCTAGCGTAAGACTTATGCCAGCACGGCCCGTGTTTCTCGGGAACGGCTGGAGCAAAAAAATTGTTTCAAGGCGGAACCATCAGCAACAAATTAGCAACAAATTATTACTTTTTAGTTCTAGTCATACCCTGAAAAATAACTGATTTCTTGAAATTCAACTGGGCCTGATGTCGGTATTAGGGTCAAATACTATTGTTTTCGAATTTTGGAAAATATCATCTTTCAGCAACAAATTAGCAATAAATTATGCCGTTCGAATAGTTAAAATATCTTAATTAGAACAAGAGTTATAGCAGTGGCCTTGCTAGCGTAAGACTTACGCTAACATGACTCGTGTTTCTCGGGAACGGCTGGAGCAAAAAAATTGTTTCTAGGTGGAATCATCAGCAACAAATTAGCAACAAATTATTACTTTTTAGTTTTAGTCATAGCCTGAAAAATAACTGATTTCTTCAAATTCAACTGGGCCTGATGTCGGTATTAGGGTCAAATACTATTGTTTTCTAATTTTGGAAAATATCATCTTTTAGCAACAAATTAGCAACAAATTATGCCGTTCGAATAGTTAAAATATCTTAGTTAGAATAAGAGTTACAGCAGTGGCCTTGCTAGCGTAAGACTTACGCTAGCACGGCCCGTGTTTCTTGGGAACGGCTAAAGCAACAAAATTGATTTTTGCGTAACAAATTAGCAACAAATTAGCAACAAAATATGGTATGGGTTAAGTAGTGTCGTTGTCTAGTGGCTGTGCCAGCGTAATAGACGTCATTTTAACCATTAGCTATTAATAGCTGAACATTGTCAAATTGACACATCTCTTAACTTTATTCTAGCAAATAAATTTATAAGAGATTTAAAACCAAAAAATCTTATAATACCTGAACGTTTCATACAGGCACTAATCACAGCACCACGTAGCACTGATCTTTTTATTGGACCAGTTGAGGTAAATAAATCAAATATAATATTTGAATTGTTTATTTACAATATCATAGTTACTTAATATTGTTTAACACATATTTATACATATTTTCAGGGAAAACCATTAAGGGGTGTCCTCATACCGGCACAGAGATCTACCATATCTACATGTGAATTATGCATTTTAATACAAATTTAACTATTTTTTGACTTAAATTTATAGAAGAGGCATATTCTTAATATTCTAAAAAATTTATTGCAACGTCAAAAGACAGGATAAAAGTGAAAATGAAGACAAAAACTGCATAATACGATTATTCATAACTACATTGAAACGTTAATCGTATTAAGCAGTTTTCGCCTTTATTTTTACCTTTATATTGTCTTTTAACGTTGCAATAAATTCTTTGGCATGTTAAGAATGTGCCTCTCCTACGAATTTCAGTCATGAATAGTTAAATTTTTATTAAAATTCATAATTTAAATGTAGATAAGGTAGAACTCTATGTCGGTATGATGATTCCCCTTAATTACTTCTAAGAGAGGTGAAGTTATAAAGTTACCAATGAAACGACAAAGAGCAAGAATGTTTATTGAACCAGTACAAGGGTAATGATCAGCTACTAATTGCCTCTCGAGCAGTACTGGAGGAAAAAAGGGTTGGAAACTCTAGAAGAAAATGTGCACTTAAATGACAAATATACTGTCGAATTAGTAATAATAGCAAATCTTGAATTTGTTAAAGATCAATTTATGGATTATATCGTTCTACAATACATAAAATCACCGGACAAAGTAATTCTCAAAAACAAAAGTAAATTTATGCTCATCCATTCAAGTTCTGGCTTTAGATACTCATTAAAAGTTATTGTCATTTATTATATTTACTTATTTACATATGAAATAAATTTACTTATAAATTTTCCATTTATATTTCAGAAGTTTTGACTGATTTTGCTGAAATTAATATAATATATGATAGCAAAGTGGCATCAAAAGTAAAAACTTTAGAAATCTTTTATACCATGCTCCAAATTGATCCAGCAAGAGCTTTTCATGAAAAAAAATTTGTATGTCATGAACTTAATACGCAACGTTGCCATTTAACGTACACGTTAATTTATACATCGGTTTTTGCTCACCACGTTCGAGAAAATTAATCAAGAAAAAATTCACATCGTTAATAAAAAAACTATTTTTTACATAATATTAAGTAAGATTTTTTAAATATTCTAGTAAAAATCAGTATCAGTATTAAAGAAATATTGATTAAATTGATAAAATACATTAAATTTTCAAATAGTGAGTTAATACCTTTAATAGTTACATTGCATGACCTTGCATTTAATTATGTGATAGAGAGTTCTTGTCTTAGATAGTGAGATACGAGTTCTTGTTTTATTTAGTGAGATGGCGGGTTCTTGCTTTATTTATTGAAATAGCGGATTTTTGCTTAATTTAGTGAGATAGCGGGTTCTTGCCTTAATTAATGAAATGGCGGCTTTTTGTTCCAAGCCGACGATTTGTTGCATTTCAAAAATTCTTAATAAATGTACTCGCATTCGAGAAATATTATACGTTAAACAACAAGGGCATAAATTATAAAGTATTGCAACAGCAAAAGCAATTGTCAAAACATCACAATCATAATTATTTATTTGTGATTGTACTGTTTCGAAAACTATGCTCGAATCTGATTTGTTTGGGAATAATCTGTTTGTATAGATTTTATGCTCATCTTGTAAATAGTTAAGATTTAAACTGTCATGTATATAAGTTATTTTTTTATTATAATACATACAAATGCAGTGACCTTTTTCGAAATTTCCGGAAAACAATAATTGTATAAATTCTTTATTAATTGGTACCGAATTAATATATTACGATCTTTGAATTAGTAAAGTTGATTGTATATCAAATGAGGTGCAATGATGTAAAATATTATTAATTCTGATATATGAATATCAGTTAACATGGAAATAATTTTACCATACAATCTTTGTCCTTTAACAATTAATTTATCTTTCTCAATCAAACCCATTATTAAAAATATGAAATTTTCTAAGGATTTTTATTTAGTTTAAATAAATTTTTTCCAAAAATATTTACAATAGAATTGCTGTCATATTAACTTATTTTATATATATATATATATATATATATATATATATGGCTGATTCCATTCAGATTCATGCAGGCCGTCACTGATCGAATTTTTTTCTTTCTTCTAAGTAATAAAAATACCTTCTGTTATGTATATAAAGATAAAATTTACCTCGTAGAACGCTCGAAAAAAATTTTTTTTTTTTACTACAGCAATTCTAGTGTTGGATGTAAAAACGAAAATTCCAAAATTGAAAATGAACCTCTATTTTTAAATGACTATAGCTCCGTCAATTTTTAACCTTTTTGGGCGTTCTTTTAACGAAAGTGTGCGGAATTTTGTCTAGTTTTAAATGCAATCTCGATTTTTGTAATACAATTTGATCTCACTGAGTTATTTACGAAAAACAAAAAAAAGCGATTTTTTTCAAACATGATTTTCTCAAAAACTATATTTTTTTTTTTTTGAAACTTATATGATTTTATACATAAAAAATACTAACTTTTACGGTAGGTGAAAATACGATTTTGCCTTATTTTTTTTAACAGATTATTAAACGTTTTTTTTATATTTTCGATTTTAAAACATTGATACCATAGCGCATTGTACTATTTTTCCAACTTTACGTGTTCTTACAACTATTATTATGCTTTTATTTATTAATATATCAAAAATATCAACAATAATCTTTAAAATAAACCCCGGATCGAATATTTTGATCAATTAGAACCAAAGTTATGACGATTTAAAGTTTAAAAAAAAATGCTGAAACTTTAAATAAATATATTTACTTTGAATTTTGAATTTTGAATTTTGAATTTGAATTTTGAAAAGGTGAGTTTTTTAAATACTAAAATATATTATTTGGTCATTTTCAATGAACAAATAATATGCGATACAATTGAGAAAGAACACTAATGAATTGAGAACTAATGTGAATAAAAAAATCCGAATTTGAATAAAACCTCTCAATTTACTTCTTGCCACTCATGTCTCGAAGTTTTGGCAGTGTAGATTTGGTTTCGTTCACTTTTTCAACAGTGAATCTTTTGAAAACCTTTAATTTTTTTTGCATTTCCTAACCATTCCATTGTTTTGTCAGTCGAAAAACTTCTAACTCATCCTTGCGGATAACAAGAATGTTAATCGACGGAGTATATTTTGATACGTGAGTGGCGAAATTTTCAGCGTTTCTAATAAAATCTGCACTCTTCTTGGACAGATTATGCGTGGTAGCATAATGTTTAACTAAACCACCAATACCGTCACAAGCGCCTTTACCATGACCTGTTGCAGAAAAAAGCCATTTTCTGTTTACTTTTGAGTTTTGAAGCTCATAGAATTGATATCTATTTTTAAAATGACTGGCAGCTCCATCGGAAATGGTTATGATTTCATCAAGATCTTGCGCAATATGTTTTTGTTTTAAGTTATCGATAGTTAAATTTATAGCTATTAGGGCATGAGACGAATCATGTTTAATATCGTCAGAGACGGTAACATAACTGACTGTTTTATCATTTTCAAAATAGCATACCGACGTAAATATTGATATTTGGTTTTTACTCCAATGATAGCTTTGAATTCCATTTTGAAGCAGAACTGTCCAATTTTCTGCAAAATTGAAATGAATAACTAATTGGAAGTCATTATTTTTCGCTAAAAGTTTAACCTCTTTAATTGCTATACATTGAATTTCTTTGACCAATTTATAAGCTCTTACACCCTAACAGCACAAAACGTTTTCTGGTAAACTTATATACGTTTGTAAATTTTGACAAAAATACGTATTTAAAACGTTTTTAAAACGTAAAATATGTCCGCATATTTTAGATTTACAAGAGTAATATAACGTTTGTGGAACGTTTAAAAAACATTTATGAAAACGTTTTCTCGATGAAAATTTACGTTGTCTTAAATGTCCAAATGTTTTTAAAACGTTTAAAAAACATTTTATTTTATCATTATAAAAAATTATTATATAGAGAAAAAAAATTATACCAAATAAAACGTTTTTTAAACGTTAAGGAAACGTTTGGATATTTAAGCTTGCCTAAATTTTCATCGAGGAAACGTTTTCTCAACGTTTCTTAAACGTTCCATAAACGTTATATTACTCTTGAGAATCTAAAATATGCGGACATATTTTACGTTTTAAAAACGTTTTAAATACGTATTTTTGTCGAAATTTACAAACGTATATAAGTTTACCAGAAAATGTTTCTAAAACGTTTTTGAAACGTTTTTATGTTGTTAGGGCAGTCAGAGCGCGCTCTCTTAACTCTATTAAGAAATTTTCAATTGTGCTAGTTTTATTCAGTAAATTTGATTTTTCCCAAACACCATCAATTATTTCTTCATATAAATCTTCTTCTGTCAAAGAAATTACTTGTAAATCAATAGAATCTCCAATGGGACATTCTTTACATTCTCTTAGTACACATTTCATATCATCTTTTGAACAAAAAAGTGAAGAACATATTTTCAATTCCAAATCTGCAATGTCTTGTTTATTCTCTTTTTTATAATTATTCAAAGCATCTAACATAAGTTTAAGATTCTCGCAGTAAACGCAAAGACACGAATCAGTGGGTTGATGTGGTATAACCCACTTAGGTCTTAAAGCGTAGAATGTTGATTTACCAATTTTTGTTTTCATTTCAGGATTTTCGTCTTTAAATAATTGATATATTTCTTTTATACTTCGCGTAAGAAAGCGTTTGACTTTTTTAGTTTTTATATCATTTTCTTTGATAGATACTGTGTCGCTTTTATTCGCACTTTGACGAGAACAATTAAAATCATCGTTCAGATAATAATCCTTTACTTTCATTACAATTTCACTATCCAAAGAATGGCCACAATAGTTCTCAGACTGCTTGTAAATTTTTTTATTATTTACCAATGATCGTGCTTGATCAATCATATAAATAGTTACATTTGGTAAAACTGATAATAAATAATCTTTGGAAATATCACTTGGTATAATACTCAACAATCGCACTTTCTCAAGAAAATTCGAACAATTATCTAATGCAATTTTAATATTCTCAAGCCATTATCATTTGTTTTACATTCATTATTTTCATTCAATGCGGGCAAATCCGTTATATCGTAAACTTTCATCATTTTACTTGCTATTTGTGAATCAAATGCATCGTTTATTTGTTTTCTTTTTCGGAGAGCATAAGATTCTCGCATCTTGATATTGATACTTTGAGGCATTTTAATTGGTGAAATGTTTAATTTCAAATTACTTGAAGTCTAGTTGAGCTGTTCTACCACAGCCTCACTATGAATAAAATCTTCCGAAGATTGTCGACTGCTTGAAGTCGATGAAATAGGCGCATTTTTCACTTCATCTAATAATATTTTGTAACACGAAGGGCATACTTTATCTTCTCTAGAGGAAGAAGTATTTGGATACAAGCGCTTCAAAGACTCCGTTAGATCACCTAATTCTCTAAGCGGACTTTTGGAGCAATCATAAACAACTTTTTTGTGCCTTTCTTTTAAATCCTTGCACTTCATTTTAACAATCAGTGATGCCATTATTGATATTCTGTTCAATGACAGATCGAAAAAAATAATTTTTCTTAAACAACTTTATTTTTTATCTTCCTTTTCTTATATTTTTAAACGCGTCAAGTCGTTGATGAGAAAGCAAAGAACGAATCATCGCCACCTAGTAGTGACATGCGTCAACTCCCTACAAAATAAATTCAAATTCTAGGCGCGAAATTCAAACTGATAAAAAAATTATATTCTTCAACAAAAAATTTTTTATTATAATAATGTACCATAAAAAGAGGATAAATGGTTATATATTCTTTCATCAAAATAACTTTTTTTCTAAATTAAAAAATTTATATCTCCAGATTTTAATCTTTAACGAAAATTGCGTTTCCTCAATGTAAATATCATATTTATTTAAAGTTTCAGCATTTTTTTTTAAACTTTAAATCGTCATAACTTTGGTTCTAATTGATCAAAATATTCGATCCGGGGTTTATTTTAAAGATTATTGTTGATATTTTTGATATAATAATCAATAAAAGCATAAAAATAGTTGTAAGAACACGTAAAATTGGAAAAATAGTACAATACGCCATGGTATCAATGTTTTAAAATCGAAAATATAAAAAAAAACGTTTAAAAATCTGTTTAAAAAAATAAGGCAAAATCGTATTTTCACCTACCGTAAAAGTTAGTATTTTTTATGTATAAAATCATATAAGTTTCAAAAAAAAAAAAATATAGTTTTTGAGAAAATCGTGTTTGAAAAAAATCGCTTTTTTTCGGTTTTTCGTAAATAACTCAGTAAGATCAAATTGTATTACAAAAATCGAGATTGCATTTAAAACTAGACAAAATTCCGCACACTTTTGTTAAAAGAACGCCCAAAAAGGTTAAAAATTGACGGAGCTATAGTCATTTAAAAGTAGAGGTTCATCTTCAATTTTTGAATTTTCGTTTTTACATCCAACACTAGAATTGCTGTAATAAAAAAAAAAAAATTTTTTTGAGCGTTCTACGAGGTAAATTTTATCTTCATATACATAATAGAAGGTATTTTTATTACTTAGAAGAAAAAAAAAATTCGATCAGTGACGGCCTGCATGAATCTGAATGGAATCAGCCATATATATATATTTATGTGTGTGTGTGTGTGTGTGTGTGTGTGTGTGTGTATTTCTCATTATATAGTTAAGGTAGGAAGTATGAAAAGAATGAGAGAGAGAGAGAGAGAAAGGAGAGAGTTAAAATAAAATAATTAGTTGAAAAATCAATAAATTTAATCTGAAAAACTTACATTTATTTTAATTACACTCAATTAAGTTACACATTTTTTAAATTACATATTTAATTAAAATACAAAAGTTTTTATAATGCAACAATCACTCAATATTTTTTTATTTGCAGATAAAGCGTGTTTCTCTTTTTCGCTCCTCAGCCCTGAGACCATTTATGTGAACAGATCGCTAACGATCATTTTTTAAATAAAAAATCCCATACTGAGGCTGCTTATTCAGGATCAGAATTAGCCGCTCTATCAAAATTGATTGCATGGCGTATATTCTGGAATATTCAGGCTACATTAAAATCTCCACCAGGAAATTCTGCCTATTACTTTTCATTTCACAACTGTCAAACAGATAAGTCCTCATGCATCGTTCGGCGATGTTTCGTCAATGCACTTCCTGTATAGGTATACAGGACTCTGACTTTTTTCGAAAGAAAATTAGTGTATGTGCTATTTATATCGCGACTCTTAAGTCCGGGTAAAGAAATAGAACAAACAGTACAGACAAAAGGAGATAATTTATCACGCTTAGATGCTGAGATGCATGATATTCTCTTTTCCAAAAGTATTACCGATGAACGAGAGAAATATCAAAAATATATGTAGATACTCTAAAAATATCTTTATTTTAAAAATATTGAATGACGTGAAAACTCAGTCAAAAGCAAAAATGAAGTCGAAGAAGGTGAAGCTATGCTAACAGCGCCACTCTCCGAAGATTCGATTCTCGATAACATATTCAAGAGCTGTAAAAGAAGCGCACGGTTACTACTAAATCATTGGAAAACAAGTACTGGTGGTAAACTTTCAAAGTAGGATAACACAGGTCGTGTAATGATAGAAGGTAATGTTATACCGCATTCTAATATTATAGACCTAATCAGTGACGTATAAGAAGAAAAAAATCTCTCACTCCACCCGCAGGAAGAGCACAAATGACAAGATTTTTATCCTCGTCAGAAACGCCGTTTTAACTTTTCGGTAATACAGATGTGTTACAGCAGTATAAGACATTAGATACTGAAAAGTCTAATAAAAAACGAAAGCGAAAAAATTCAACAGATATTGAAGATTTAGAGAGAGAGAGCTAAACTATCGATACGAATACAGTAAAACGAATACAGTGAAGGTAGAAATAAGAAAAAAATACTTAAGCTAAAATGGAAAAGTTTTAGCATATAAAAATGTCTTTTAAAAAAATATATTACGATACTTCACACGAGGCTGGATACGCTGGCGCCCGTAAGTTAATTCGTAAAAGTACTCAGAGAAACAATAAAAATGAAAAAAAGCGTATTTATGAGTGGTTAAGTAACCAGGATGACAAAAACTATACACATAAGAATTGACGGATTTAAATAGTAAAAAGATTGATGGCTTTTTTACCCAGAGGAGCTAGTCAAAGTTAGAGGAAAGCGCTTAGCAGAAACAGAAAAGTTTCAAACTGAACGTGTAATACATAATGAAGGATGAGAGCTGAACAAAAAAATTCTCGTAAAGTGGTACGTATACCCAGAAAAATTCAATTCTTGGATTAGAGCGAGTGAATTGACCTCAATTAAAAATTAAAAATAAATGAAGATGACTTTTATCTAATATTACCAAGTAACAGCAGTATGAAATATTTTCCAGATAATACTACAACCTGTCATACCACAATTTATCACATGAAATTTGTGTACAAGGTAACTGGAGTGTCGGTATGACAGAAATTCATATACCCAGTACTATTTCATATATTCAAGAGTCTGAAGCGAGTTTTTTACTTTATTCATCGGATAAAGAAGAAGTAGTATCACAAAACCTTATTAACTTAGAAAATGCGCGTGCTATAGAATTTGTGTTTCCATATGGTGTGTATGAGAACATTGCAGACCTATCACGTGCCATTCATCAAGCAAATAAATTAAATAAGCACAAAGTAATTGAACCATCAAAAAGAAAAAGAGGATTTTACGTAATACAACGCGTACGTGATTGTAATGAAATACATTACCTTTATTTTAATGAGAAAATCAGACGTATTTTTGGTTTTGAAAAAGAAATTTATTGAAAAACAGGCGTCATTCCTTAAAAAGCGATGAAAATCAAAGATGCTAAGAAACAGCACTCAATTATTGGTGACAGACCTGCGTCTTTATCAAGAGCAATACTCGATCAACTTTTCATTTACACAGATATATGCTTGCCTTATACTGTTGGAGATACTCAAGCAGCTCTTTTACGTACAGTTACATTCAATAACACAAAATATACGCTAGAACCAACCATAGTGAAACATTTTTCACCTGTTAATTATATCCCTTTACTAAATAATACTTTTCAGAATATCATTATCGATATAATGGATCAACACGGTAAACCTATACTATTTGAGTATAAGACGTTGACGATTACTCTTCACTTTAAGCGTAATCACTAAAAAGAAAAAAATCAGTCACTATAAAGCTTATTACAGTGAACAGATTGGTGGTGGGGGAGTTCATCGTGTGTATAACGGCTCACACCATCAACGTGGACATGAAATAGGAAGTTTTTCAGGTGGACTTTTCCGTAGAGTTTTACTTTATTTAACTAGTGGGGCGAAAGCGGTTAGAAAAGAAGCTGTTCGAGCTGGCATGAATGTATTGGATGACGTCACCAATAGTGGAGTTAATATTAAGCATGCTATAAATACGAGAATTGGCCTATATTTAGTAATACAGCCTAAATTTACAGGTAATAACACTCAATATGTAGAGACTTATCATACATTATTTTCCGGTACTGGGATACATTACCTTAACGAGTCTCTTGCTCTTACTTGAATAGATTATTCTAGAGGTTATTGTCTGTTTGCAATTGATCTAACACCTGATCTCTCTGTGAATTCAGCCCAGCACTGAAACCTCGTTAAGCGTGGTGGTGTAAGGATAGAAGTAGAATTTGATCACGCTTTGGCGCAAACAGTAAATTGTATTATTTACGCTGAATACGATAATGTTCTTGCAATAGGCTCTAGCCGTCAAATCATAACAGATTTTAGCGCTTGAACTATTTTGTGATGGTGCTAGTGGTAGGTGGTACAGTTATAAAACCACATTACGCGCTTCCATCAGACATCAGTCTTCTAAGAGAGTTTGCTTCGTAAACATTGTCAATATAGTTATTTTTATTAAATTAAAGACTATGGATTTTTTCATAGATATTCAAGGTCTAAAAGATCGAAATAATAATTTTTTCCCAAAGGAGATGGCTGTATCGACTTTAAAAACAAAAATATTTAATTACTGGATAGTTAAATCATCGCATGATTTTTCTGATTTATAAAGTGGTATAAAACATTCTAACGAGTTTGTTATCAATCATCATCATGGAATTAATTGGATTGAAGGTGATATCATTATAGCACAATTACAACATCTTTTATATACTATTGCCGAGATTGCAACCAGGATTTACACTAGAGGATATGAAAAAGTTAAATATCTTGAGTCAAATATGTCATTAGAAATAATTAATCTTAAAGATTTATATTTACCTACATTTCATGAACTTTTTCGCAAATATCAAGAAACGTCTCTTTTCTGCGTAAGTTATTGCATCAAGGAAAAGAATAAAAGCAGTGTCTGCGTGCTTAATCAAGCATACCTATTGCGAAAGTGGTTGCATACAATACTCCTGGATTGTTTGAGACCCGGTTGTAAGAATGAGCCTTTGAAATTGAGTGAGTGAAATCAAATAAGACCATGCAGATTGTCAAGACTTTATCGTAGAGTAGGTAGAGATGAGGTTGATTGCTACGAACCACCATCATCTTCGACCAAAGCAACGGTAAATCGTAATTCAGAAATAAACGCTGTTAACAGCGACGACAACGACGACAACGAGGAAGGTCTTGTTTCCTTTGGGGTGCTTGATGAAAGTTAATCCCCTTGCCTCTCACGGTTCGGGGTGCTGAATTTAAGTGAGTCCCTTCGCTCCTCACCTCGGAATACCGATTTCCGATTGTCGCACCACGATAATTACTTCAGCTTTCTCCTTAAAGTAACGTCGTGTCAACAATTTTGTTAGAAGGATAGTCAACCATTTAAGAGCCAGCCATTAATTACTATTAAATTTAAATAGTAAAATGGTATCAAAAATATTAATAATTATAATATTTGCCCGTATGCGGTCACGACTAAAAAAGAAAAACGTTTGTCACTCTTTATTAATTGTAAATTTTATAATAAAGTAATAATCAAAACATCATAGGTATTTGATTTAATAAAACATTAATTCTACTTCGAATTGCACATAAATTTGGCCGTTCAAACTTGAAAAATACTAATATTGACAATGTAATCATTAAAGACACACACATAAAGAAATTATGTTCCGTCAAAGGTTCTTTTAATAATATCTGAACTGTTGACCAATTTTAACATTTTCCGCTTACTTTTAATATTAAGCTTTATTTTTAATTGTTTGATTCTAAAAAAATAGGTTTGATGCTTTTTGTACAAAACAGAAATGTTGTATCTTTATTCTTTCGAAAGTTATGAGTAAATTAAAGATATGAACTGCAAAAAAATGTGATTGTTTAGAAAGAAAAGTCATAACTTTCGAAAGAATAAAGATGCAACATTTCTTTTTTGTACAAAAAGCATCAAAGCTATTTTTTTAGAATCAAACTATTAAAAATAAAGCTTATTATTAAAAATGTGCGGAAGATATTAAAATCGGTCAGCAGATCAGATATTATTAAAAGAATCTTTGACGGAACAGAAATTATTTGTAAATGTGCCTTTAATGATCACATTATCAATATTAGTATTTCTTAAGTTTGAACGGTAATAATTCACAATATTTAAAATAAAAGCAAGTTTTAGTATTATGTGCAGTTCAAATTAGAAATAATTTAATGATTATTACTTTATTATAAAACTTACAGTTACAAAAGTATGACAATCGGCGTACTTTTGACAAATACACTTACAAGGAGAGTGTTTCACCTTCGGGTCACCTATTTTGCTGAAATTTTCGGAATGTTTTCTGGATGCAGAAACATGAAGAAAGCCAAAATTTTAAAGGCCAACGCTCAATATTTCCCTAGTTACAGGCCATTGAAGAGAATCACCAAAAAATCACTAGATTTTCAAACGCTTGTAGTATCTCATAATTGTTAGCTAGAAGCTTATACCTTTTTTTAAATGAAAGCTGAGCTCAAATCCTTTCGGAATAGTACCTATGGCATCCCAAAATATTATTTTTTCCCAAAATTAGAGCGTAATAAAGATTGGACCTGAATTTTTTGTTTAAAATATCAATTAATAATAAAAGCTAAAATTGGGTTCAATCATTATTACGCTATAATTATCGGAAAAAATAATATTTTGATATGCTATAACTACTATTTCGAAAGAATTTTAGCTCAGCTCTCATTTAAAAAAAGTTTCAAGCTTCTAGCTAATAATGCTAAGGAACTATGAGCGTTTGAAAATCTAGTAACTTTTTTAGTAATTTTCTTTAATCGCCTGTAACTAGGGAAATATTGAGCGTTGGCCTCTAAAATTTTGGTTTTCTTCATATTTCTGCATCCAGAAAACATTTCCAAAATTTGAACAAAAACGGTGACCCGAAGGTGAAACACTCTCCTTGTTAGTCAGATAAAGTCACCATAATTAAGGAATATTTTTCTTTTTTGGTCGCGACCGTATACAGACAAATATTATAATTATTAATATTTTTTATATCATTTCACTATTCAAATTTAATAGTAATTAGTAGCACTGACTATCCGCCCAACGAGATCATTGACATTATGTTGGCTTTGGGAGAAAGCCAAAGTAACTATCGTGCTGCGGCAAGAATTTATGCTGAACGCTATCCAGACAGACGACACCCTGACGCTGTGGCTATCAGACGTTTAACTCAAAGAGCTCGTGGTGGACACATGGTTCGTTAACGTAGGCGCCATCAATATGATGAAAATGATAATCGGGCTGTGACTATTCTGGCAATAATTCATCTTGACCCCCAGATAAGCGCTCGTCGAGTCGAAAGGGGAATCGGTATTCCAAAAAGTACATTTTTAAGAATTATGAAGGTGCTTAGATATCGTGCGTATCATATTACTCTGGTCCAAGAGCTACAATTTGCTCATTTTCAAGAGCTTATTGTGTTTTGCCAATGGGCTTTACAAATGATAAAAAATGATCGACTTTTTAAAATTTGTTCTTTTTTCTGATGAGGTAAAATTTCAAAGTTATGGGCAATTAAATAGACATAATTGTCATTACTGGTCTGATGTTAATCCTCATTGGGTCAGAACTGTAAACCATCAAAGACGTTGGAGTATTATGGTATGGTATGGGATTATTAATGGATATAATTTGGATATATTTGATTGACCCTTATTTTTTCGAAGAAAATGTTAATCAACACACGTACTTAACGCTAATAAGAAATTATGTACCTGTTTTGATGGAAGATGTTGACTTAGAAACGCGACAAAGAATGTGGCTCCAGCAGGACGGCGCAACACTACATTTCGCTCGAATTGTCAGGACTTTTTTGAATGAGCAGTATGATAACAAATGGATTGGTCGAGGTGGTCCGGTTAAATAGCCTGCTTGCTCACCCGATCTTACATCACCAGATTTTTACTTATGGGGTACTTAAAGAATACCGTTTTTGAGAAAAAGCCCACCACAAGAGTAGACATGATGGACAGGATTCATCAAGCATGCGCTGCCATTCCAAGGCAAACTTTGCTAAAGACCGTTCGCCACTTCCAAAAGCGTTTGACTAGCTAGGAGAGGCCCAGGCCTCCGAATCACGGATTTTGCTCAAACTTTGGGACAAGTTTCTAGGTGTCAAAATACGAAGAAAACCAGAATTTTGGACCCTAACGCTTAAAATTTCCCTAGTAATAGGTAATTAAAGAAAATCACTGAAAAAGTTACTAGATTTCCAAACGCTTATAGCTCTTTAGCATTAACAGTTAGAAGCTTGAAATCATTTTCGAATAAAAACTGACCTCAAATCCTTTCGAAATAGTGCTTGTAGCATATCAAAATATTATTTTTTCCCGACGTTACAGCGTTATAAGATTTTGACGTGAATTTCCTGTTAAAAACATTAATTAGTAATAAATGCTAAAATGTAGTACAATATTTATAACACTGTAGCTATGGAAAAAAATAATATTTTGATATGCTGTAGGTGCTATTTCGAAAGGATTTGAGCTCAGCTTTCATTTAAAAATAATTACAAGTGTCTAGTTGCTAATGCTAAAGAACTACAGGCGTTTAAAAATCTAGTAACTTTTTCAGTGATTTTCTTTAATTGCCTTTAACTAGGGAAATTTTGAGCGTTAGGGTCTAAAATTCTGGTTTTCTCCATATTTTGACATCTAGAAACTTATCTCAAAGTTTTAGCAAAATCCGTTATCCGGAGGCCTGGGCCTCTCCTAGTAAGTGCCTGGAAGCAAATGGTCGTAATTTCGAAAATTTGCTTCGAGGTTAGATAAACACATAAGTGAGAGGCGAAGGGACTCACTTAAATCAAGCACCCTGAACAGTAAGAGGCAAGGGGACTCACTTAAATCGAGCACCCTGAACAGTGAGAGGCAAGGGGACTTTGATCAAGCACCCCGAACAGTGAGAGGCAAGAAGACTCACTTAAATTTAGCACCCCGAACCGTGAGAGGCAAGGGGACTCACTTTAATCAAGCACCCCAAAGGAAACAATCCTTACTACGTCCATGTCGTTGTTTCTAGGTAGCACTCATCCTAAGGTTGACACATTTACAACAGAAGCTTTAATGATCGTGAAGTTTCCGTTAAACAAACATCATACATGGGGTAGAGATGTGTCGGACTGGGGGATGTCTGGTGTAACAGTTTAGCATGTGAGGCTATGAAGAGCATTGGGGTTCGGATGTGCAAGTTTGATATTTGTTTACAAGGATGTGATAGTTTTGGGTGTGTGGGTTTCCCTATTAAACCTACGATCAGTTTGAACCACTTAAGCCTGTGACTCATGGGAAAAAACGACTTAAATTGGATTTTTTGGAGCTCGACCTTCATTTCACTTTGAAAAAAATGTCTCAATATGATTTTAAACGTAAAATTTCCCGCTCTTTCCGAATCCAAGGTCAAAAATAGGTGTTCCCATTAAAAAAAAATCACTTGACTTTGAAATAACCTTGAAGGTCAAGTTCAAGGTCCAAGCTGTTAGGACCATCGTTTGGCCTTCTTCGTCCCCTGCAATTTTTGTCGTGTAGCTGTAAAATATAATGAGTTCACACCCTCTTGTAGATATTTACAATTTTATATTATTTTTTTCTTTAAAAACACTTCAACCTTATCACATTTTTTTCATAAAGATTGTGTACAGACACGTCATAATACCAAATTTGCTAGAGGGCTCTGGGTATAAAGTCAGCAGCAAAATCCAGATACGATTCAGTATATTTTCAGCAGCAGTCGTAGTCAAACTTAACTTTTATATAAAACGATTTATATTTAAAACGAGCATGGCGGAGTCTACTAGTGAAAAGTGTAGTGAACGCAGTCTTACAAAAGACTATGATATTCAGCTGAATAATATGCTTCTCTCGACAACATACTTTATCAATAAGTCTCTAAGTAAGCGAGTTTCTGTTGGATTACAATTTCGTGATGTCTACTACGTACCATGTGTAGAAGTATTAACTGCACATTTTTACAGATGGGTTACTTTTGATATCAGTTCTAGGTGATTATTGAAGAACCAAATTGATCTTATTAACGCGTATTTCCAAGAAGCGCATATATTCAAGACGGAGTACGGTAACCATTCAAAATTATATTTAGAAAATCATGATCTCTTATTTATAACATCTTATAGTACAAAGAGTATTATATTTAAAAATATCCCTTCTATTGGCAGTCGCAAATAATTTCCCTGCAAATTTTAAAACAAATCTATCGAGTACTTTACGTAAAATAAAAAAAAATAAAAAAATAAGAATCGAAATTTTTTCAAAAATCTTTAAAATTCTCTAAAATTGTAACCACACTATGAAAATAAGTTTTTGAAAGCTTATTTTTTTCAGACAATAGCGAATTGATTGTATAAAAATTTTAGAGAAAATTTATTGTGTGGTTTACGCAAAATAGAAAATAAATAAAAAATGAAAAATTTTTTAAAGATTTTCAAAATGCTCTAAAATTAAAACTGCACTGAGATAATTAATTGATTTTCCGAAGCTTGTTTTTTTCAGTCAGTAGCGAATAACTTGCATACAAATTTCAGAGCAAATCTATCAAATGGTTTTCGTAAAATAAAAAAAAATAAAAATAAAAATTTTATAAAAATTTTGAAAATACTCTAAAATTAAAAGTACGGTAAGAAAATCAGTTTTCTTAAAATAAGTTTTTCTTCTTTTGGCAGTCGCAAATAAGTTCTATACAAACTTTCAAGCAAATTCTTAGAGTAATTTACGTAAAATACAAAAAAAATGAAAAATCGAAATTTTTTAAAAATTTTTAAAATGTCTCTAAAAAAATACACTATAATACAATTTCCAATAGCTTCTCGCCGAGTTAGACAAAAAAATAAATTGTATGCAAATTTTGAAGCAATTCCATCGAGTAGTTTTCGAGATCTCATAGGCGTACTGAATTCACACACGCACACACGCACATACACACACAAATTTTCTGGAAATCACTTTTTTCGACTGCCTGAGTCCAAATATGTATAAATTAATAAAAAAATTGAAAAAAATTTTGTTATCAATAGAATGCTTTCTCTATGAGAAAGCAATATAATCGCTTTAATTAAATAATTATTAATTTATTTAATTGTTAGAAAATTTTAATTAAATGGCAATTCATAACAAACATATGTACATACGAATACGTAATTATGGTTATATGAATGTTATTAATAAAGAATCGCAATTTTTATATAAAATTTAATTCAAAATTAAATTCTATATTTTTATTATATTAAAGTAAAACCACCTTTTTTCCGTTTCTCTGGTTCTCCGGATTAGCGTATTTTCTTAATGTGCATAATTTAGTTGTAATGAAAGTAGCAATTTTTATACATATTCATATACACATAAAATTCGTTACTTACATATACACTTTTACACACGCAGACATATACTTCAGAGTACTTACGCATACCCACTTACCTGTACGTATTTACATGTACACATTAACAGATATACACTTAATTATTCGCACGCTTCTACATGCACACACAAACATACACTTACAGACATAACTATTGACATACACACATACATTTACACAGACGAACTTATATATACACTTACACATACACATACGCACCTGAACATAAAAATAAATACTTTAAAATTTTTTAAATGAAAAAATAAAAAATGTTTTTTATAAATGTCATAAAAAACCGAGCGGCCTTAGGAGCAAGGTATTTCAAGTTAGTAATAAATTAAGTTGGTAAAAAAAAAGCGAAAAAAATATACTAAAAAGCGTTATTTTCGCTCACAAATTGTAACATAACCTATTAGAGACGTAGATAAAGTCCAAAACAATCGATTCTCAGCAAAAAAAAGGGTTGCGTACCTTTTTTTTTAACTACTAGCACCTTCATTAGGAGCGGAAGAAAATACGCAAAAAGAAAACCGGGTTTGAACTCTTAAATTGTAACATGACCTACAGAATATGCAAAAAAGTGCAAAAAATTCGGTTTTTGGTGGAATTTAGAGTAGCACACAATTTTTTTCCTTAACTTATATCACTATTGTTAATAACGCATAAAACTACATCAAAAACATGAGTGTAAAAAGTGGCACCTTCAAAGCAAAGGTGTCAAAACAATAATTCAAATCTTAAATAATACTTTTCAGGATATATATTTGGATCATATTTGAGATTATGTAATCAGCAAAAATTTTTGATAAATTGCAACACAATAAACTACTTTTGTGATTTTTTCCAAGAATTTTCCATGTGAAAAGGCGTAAAAACTTTAAAGTCGAAAAAAACTTATTTTGACTTTACTGCGCATGCACAGGTATTGAGGGGCTGAAAATGTATTTTTTCAGCCTCCATCGAATAGTATATGAGACATGTGGATCCTAAGTCAAGTAATTTTCATTATGGTAATCTGCCTATGGCCTTTAATGATAAAATTTGTAATCCCCAGAAATTCGTAATTTCTTTTATTACTTTAATACTTTGTAAATTGAACGTTTAAGAAGGGGCCGAACTATCTGTCTTTGTCTAATAGCGTTTTTCATCATTTATATAAACACTATCCGGTATAACAAGAATAAAATAGCAGCCCCCGCTAGATATTAGTATAATAAGTAAATTTTGTAATAAAAATCAAATTTTTTACCGCATAGTTTTTGACTAATTAGAGACCTACTAGCAATCTAGAATATAACCTATCTTTTTTCGTAGATCTCTAATTATTCAAAAACTACGCAGTAAAAAAATTTGTTTGTTATTACAAAATTTACTAATTATACTAATATCTAGCGGGGCCTGCTATTTTTTTCTTGTTATAAAGGATAGTGTTTATATAAATAATGAAAAATGCTATTAGACAGAGACAGATAGTTAGGCCCCTTCTTAAGAAGATGTAAAATAGACACTACACTTGCACTTATACACTGCCGCCGAGCTACTTTTGCCCCCCTTCGTCTAAAATCGACTTATCTGAAAAGTTTCATAACTCTGAAAAAAATGGTCGTAGCCTAAAAATTCCAACGGAATTCAAAAGATTATTGAAAATTCTTCCAAAAACCATTGGTTTTATATGAAAAAAATATTTTTTTTGTATCTCTTATTCTTGTTTAAAAATAATTTTTTTTAACTTTGTTTTGACTTTGTAAAATAGTATTCAATTTTAGTACAAATCGTTACATTAATACAAAACTAAATAGATTTTAAAGCTTATATTTCGACGATAAAAATGCAATGTCGAACATCTAGATTCGACTTTTTAAACCGGAGTTATAAGATTTTATATTAAAAATAAGGCTTTTTTTCGATTTGTGAATATCTCTGAATTTAAGAGGAATAGACAAATTTTTAAGAGAAAAAATGTTCCTTTTTAGTCAAATAATAATAATATATAATGAAAAATTCATTTCGGAAAAAAAATTTTTTTTTGTTGGAATGTAATGAGATTTTGATATCTTTAAAATATTGAACAACGTGGGTAAAAAAAGCAAAAAAAAACAATTTTTTCCGAAAAATTTTCATTAAGCGGCGAAAAGTTTCAAAAGTCAGTAATACCGATTTGGTATTTAAAAATAAAAACTACAACAAAAGAAAAAGTAATATTTGCTTTTCTTAAAACATTCTTAATTAATTAATTAGTTTTTCATACAATATTTAGTGACAAAAAAAGGTTTAAAATAGTTGATTAATTTGAAAGTGTAGAAAAAAATAGGATTAAAAGTTTTTCGAAAACAAATATTTTATTAAAATATTTTATAAAAATTAGGTTGATATAATTAGTCATAAAACTAGTGTTATTATATTAAAGTATCAGATTATCGGTAAAGTTGAGAGCAGGTCGTATATCTCTGTCCTTTTCTAATCAAAGAATTTATTTTTTTTGCAAAAACTGATAATTGTGTTACGTGGGATTTAATTAATACGCATTCCTATGGGGAGTGTAAGGATGCAAATAAATTAACGAGAGAATTAATATAAAGTTGACTGATATTTATTATAAAGCAAATACAGTGAGGGAGAGACTAGTTACTACTGTGTTTTAGCGCGTCCGGCGATGGTCTGACGCTCGTCGTCGTCTAAAACGACGATGTAAGTTGCCCGCGACGAAGTGCCGAATCAGCACTTCGCGCATCGTGCGACTCTTGGTCCGGAAACTCGGAGTCGCATTTCTCTGAGTTTCTACCTTATTTTATGTTTTATACTATAATATGCGTACAATATAATGTACGTAGCACGTCCGAGGCCGCGAGGCTTCGGCCCCCGAAGCCAAGAACGTACACCTGAATACAATAATAAAAAATTTATTAAAATTAAGTCCCTGAGTGTAATTGATACTTTTTGTGTACCTACACGAGCCGATGCCCGTCCTATCTTACAAAAATTTCTAGCTTCTTCTATTTGGTTGTGTGGTGTTGTGTCGTTTGCGTGCTAATTTATTCTATTGCTTATTTTTAAATCCTTTTTTCCATTTTAATTACAACTTTATGTACTTTCTCTCTTTTTTTTTTTTTTTTTTTATTAAGAGTCCGCTATATCTCTGTCCATTTCTAATTAAAAAATTGACTTTTTTCCCAAAATTAGCAACAAGAGGCAAAAATAAAGAGATGGTTTCGATGTGTTTAATAAAATGTAATATTTTCTTTGATTAGTATGAATTAATTTTATTGCTTCGTTTTTAAGAAAAGTTGGAATAACTTAAAAAATTAGAAATTAGTGTCAAATAATGGGATTTTCAAGTTATTCTAACTTTTTTTGAAAATAAAGCGGTGAAATTAAATTATTCTTATTAGAGAAAATATTGCTTTCTATTACACGAATCGAAACCATCTCTTTATTTCTGCCTGAAGCTATTAGTTTTTATAAAAAATAAATTTTAAATAGATTCGGTAAAACAGGTAACTGTGTCGGTATACAGCTGACTCTTAAACATTATATAATAATTATAATTATTATCAAAAAAAATTTATATAAAATAAAAAATTACAATAGATATTCTTAATCTATAAAAATGCTTATATTGTATTTTTCATTTTTTTTCTTTTGATCGTACTGGTTTGTTGGCCATTGCAGTGCTGGCATTCCGACGGTTATCGGTGGCCAGTATACGGGTCTTGGTGCCCATTGAGCCATCAGGCCCGGAGCATATGCCATCCGTAGTTGATGCTCTATGTTTTGCATTCGATCTTTGTTGGATCTTTCTCTTCGCTCTCGTCCACCTGTGAACAATCTTACCACTATTGATAAAAGGGACCCTCCCTTACCTACATATTTATATAGTAACGCTACCGTGACTATTAGTCCTATTGCCGCGCTACCGAAGATAACTACTTTTGTTTTGAAGGTTTTAAATTCTATCTTTACCGCATTATTTTCTCCTAACGCGCGTGCTTTCGTTATTATGTCCTGCAGGGCTGGGCTTGATTTTAATGCTGAGCTTAGTGTTGCGCTTACTGGTTTTGAACTACTTTTTAAAATTTCTTTCATGTGCGTGATAATTTCTGAATTATTTAAGCTTTTAAAGATGTCCGTCTCATCTCCCTTACTTCCTATCTCGATTCTTTGCGCTTCTACTGTAAACTCTCTATCTGCTGTCAGCTCTACATTTGACCCCTTTGCTATGCAACCTTGTGGTAGGTGCACTATTCCGGACTTCTGTAAGCTTTTTATCTCTGACATTCCTTACATACTATGATCCATTTCTCTTCTTTGGGTACTGCAAAGGCCCATGTATTTCTATTCATTAACTGGAGCCATACCGGTGCCGACAGATTTATGATTCTTACGTCGCAATCTTTGATGTTCTCTATTTTGTCCTTCCTAAGCAATTTGAACTCGCAGCTCGCGTCGTTGTTAATAGTTTGGACAAGCTGCGCCTGTTTACAAATTCTTATTCTTCGTAGTGACTTACATTCACTTAATTCGCTTTTTCCTAGTGCCGTATATTTGTTTATTTCCTCGTTTACTGCTGCCCATTCTGTGGTCGGGTAAATATAAGTAGCTAAGTTCTCATTTCCCAGTTTCTCTTGTTGAGACGGTAAGGGCGAAAATTTGTATATTCGGAATTTTTTCTTATTTAATAGTGGAAATGCCGCTTTATAAATTAATGTGTAGTTGGCGAAAAATATTGATATATCTGCTAATCTAATTAATTCTAACACTGTTCTATTTTCCCATAATTTTGGCATTTCTGCGTTTTCCACCGTTCTCGTGCATAAGTCGATTGATTTGAAAATCGTTCCAGGGTTTAATAGTTTCGGGTGTATAGTAACCTGGGATGCAAACATTACGGCATCTGTAATTATCTCCGTATCCATTTCCAATTGCAATACTGCTGTTGTTAATGTGCTGATTGCCTCTGTCAATAGGCTTGCCGCTTTATCTTTTTCTTGTTCTACTATTAGTCTGCTTATTGTATCATTCAATGTCTGTAAACCCACTCCTACTTTTATTAGTTCGTGTTCGACTATTTTCGTTTGATTCGCCACTAATTTAGCTACCTCCCTTGTATTATTTACATTTATTTGTATGAGCGCTCTTAATTCTCTTTCCCCTTCTCCGTCTAAAGTACCGAATAATTTTCTACTTATTTTTCCTATAAACGGAAGTAAAGACCTTCGTTTCCTTTCTATTTCTATTGGTGCGTGCCCTTGAAGGAGTTCTACAAAGTGGTCCGCATTATTTTCCACCTCTGTTAGTCTATTTTCCAATATCTTGAGTTTTCCTAATGCTGCGTTATTCCATCTGACCTCGTTGAATACTCTGGTTACCTCTTCGAATTGTAGCTTTACTAGCTCCTTCTGTCGTAGATATGGTTTGAAATTCACCTATTGTATAAGGTTCCATGATCTAGATGAAAACCTTACTTCTTCGATGAGTAGGCCGGAATTCGTTTCTAGTATTTCTATTTGCATCGCATCCTTTTGTGGTTGTTCCGCCACATTCCTGCAACAACCAAATTATTCCGTTATACTCTCACTTATACTTCCTTTTTTTTGCGATTTTGTCGCTCGATTGTTTTATTGTTTCTCATTTTTGCATGATTATTGCGAAAAAATTTCGTGCGAGCCATTTTTTGACGTTGTATACCCGGAATTTTCGCCTAATTGTTAAAATAATTTGATTTCTTCCTATTTGCTGGCATGCCCCTTATGAATTAATCATATTGAGTTCAATTCCGCTTGGGATTCGAACATGCGGCTTTCGACGTATTTCTCTTTATTTCTGCTTGTCTATCCCCCTACGAGTATTTACGTTCTTTAAAGAACCTCCTTTCTTCCAAATCCCGCTGTTATTCTTCATCCTATTCGTTTAATTGAGTAATTTCACCTTGCGATCGGTTTAGGGTTATTTAGCGACTTCATAGATACTTTTTTTACTTGGGGTTCGAACTCGCGTCCTTTGTGATTTTTTTTTGTATGTTCTTATTGACAAGGTATACGATTTTTGCAATTTTATTTTCTCTTTTTCTTGGTAAGGTTAGTTTAGTGTTATTAGTATACCATTCTTCCCTATTTAACTTTTTTTTGATTTACGAATTCACGTTTTTATTATATGTGACTATTTACGTGTCACTGTTACGTAAAAGGAATATCCTCTTCGCGTTCTTTGACGTTGAGAGCAACCTGATTTTTGTATTACTATTTTTGATTTGAGAACCATTAATTCTTTTATAATTTGTTCTCTATTGTACATTAAGTAGTCGTTTAGAGCGACTAAGTCGTCGAAAATTGCTGAATGTTTATATTTCATATCGATAACCGGGTGTCCGGTAACACCTTGGTTATACGGATGCTGTATGCATTCCTCTGCGCGCTCAGTTTGTCGTTGAGCCCTTCTAGAGCACACATCAAGCTTATTAATTGTGTCAAGGTTTTCCTTGTTTTTTTTTTCAAAAAGTTCCCTTTTTTTTTTGTCTTTTTTTTGTGAAACATGGAATTTACTGGGGAGGATTTCGCCACTATGCTTCGTGCTTTTAGTGCGATGTGTGTAGCGGCCGCGGATGAGTTGGAAAGATCGTCGTCTCCGGACTTTATGTACGCTGAGCCGTTTTGCGTAAGTACTTTCTATCTATTTGAACGCTTTTATATTTGTAGCTATTAATTCTCTATTATTATTTCTAGTCAACATTCCCCTTTTTTTCCTTGCTATCTTTTCTTTCTCCTTCATGATTTTCATTCTTCTCTTTTCCCTATATTGCTTTTCATAAGGGTCTATATTCTTATTTCTGTTTCCATTTATTTATTTCTTTTATTTTGATGGGTTGATTCATTTAATTTCCTTAAGCCTATATTTCCTTGTTAAAAAGATTTCCTATTATTTTCTTCTTTTCTGTCAAAACTTCTATTATCTTTCTCTTTTTTTGTTTAAAAAAAAAAAATCCTTGTTAATTTTTTTTTTGCTGAAAATATTTATTATTGTTTTTCACTTCTGATTAAATATTTTCTATTTATTTTTCCCTTCCCTGTTAAAATATTTTCTGCTTATTTTGCTTTTTTATGTTAGAAAATTTTCTCTTTTTTTTCTTTTTTGTTAAAAAAAAATTTTTTTTCTATTTTTCTCTTTTATGCTAAAGAATTTCTATCTATTTTTCTCTTTTATGTTAGAAAATTTTTTATCTTTTTTTCTTATTTTGTGTTAAAAAATTTTCCTATTTTTCTCTTTTATGCTAAGGAATTTCTATCTATTTTTCTCTATTTGTTAAAAACTACTTATTCTATTTTTCCCTGTTATAATTCATTGAAAATTTTATATAGCATACCTTCTTAATTTGCTTTTGATTTAATTTACTTTACTTCTATTTCTCTGGTTTTTTCTTAGGCTACTATTGAGGAGGTTATTGGGGATGACCCGATGCTTGTCGAAGTAGTTGTTGCTCTCGCGTCCCACGTTGTTACTGGTCCGACGGCCGCTTGCTTGCCTATTGTAAGTATTTATATATTTTCCTTATTCTTATTTTTTACTGCTGGTTACTCTTTTTCCTTTTTCTTTTGTCACTTATTTTTTCCTTCTCTTTTTTTTAGGATGTTCGTTCTATCCGTAATTCTGCGCCGGCTGTGCGCGAACCTGATACTTCCGACGATGTTCCGGTATTTATTTATTTTTCCTCTAAAAAATTTCTATTTTACCAATTTTTTTTTTCTCTTTTTGCAGGAACTTGTTTCGTTTGCCACGGGTGCCGTTGCTGAACTCGCTGGTAGTCAGGTGATTACCGTTGTTCTTATTTTTTCTTTGATTCGACTATTTATTAATATTTAACTTTTTTTCTTTTCTTTTTTTCAGCCGAGTGAATCCGCTCCCCGGCACGACGATATCTCAACTCGCGACGACATTGATTATGATGCCTTTGACTATTACTCGCCGACTCATAAAGCTGCTGTTGCTGGTCCGTCGACCTCCCAGGTATTTAGTCATTGCTTTTTTGCTTTCCGATTCCTCCTTCATGCTGTTGTGAATTTTCATATTTCTTTTTCTTTGTTTTAGGCGACTTCTCATGCCAGGCGTAGGCGGCGTGAGGAACGCCGCAGCTCCTCAGCCAACTGCCCTGTAAGTTTTTGATTATTTTCTCCTTTTTATTTCCTTTTTTATTTTTATTGCTGATTTTATTTATCAATTTACTTCTCTTTTGTTTAGACTCGCTCTTCTCCACGACCACGCTTATGTGCTACCTATCAGCACCGGGCCTCTCTTGCCGAGGAGTTGTTTGCGGCTCATGTGATGGTGCGTACCTATGAGTACGCCGCGTCCTGTCACCAGATTGTCATCCACCGAATTGAGGCGGCGCAAGCCCAGGGACATCGGTCCCTGACTCTTGTTGAGGAAGCCTTGTCGTGGTAGTCCAGTCAAATTAAATTTTTTCATGTAAAAAAATTTAACAGCAAACCGACTGCACAATTATGTAAAGCAGGTTTGTGGGAGTAAAATATCCAAAATGGCCCTAACAGATGTTGTCCGTTTTTGTTTAAACAATGTTTAAACATTGAAAATTGAAATTTTTTCTTTTTATCTGCAAATATTTCTGGAGCTATAAAAGTTATCATATTGATCCAATGAGATAAAATGTAGGTTTTTTGAAGACCTTTAAAATGAATTTTTAATCATTTTGATTGCATTTATAGTTTCCGAGAAAAATGCAAAAAACCACGAAAAAGGGTTAAATTTTAAAAAATTCATAACTTTTTTAATTTAATGATTTAAGAATTGGGCTTGTGACAATAAATAGTTTTTAATGTGCACAATAAGCATACGCGAGCAGAATCCTGTAGGACTTATAGTTTTTCCATAATAACACTTATAAGTTATAAACAATTAATTTTCAGTAGGCCACTATATCTCACACGATTAACTTTTTACAATGTTCAACATCGATTCTGAAAGTTTAGATATCCCTCTACAAAATGTATATTTCAGATTTTTGATTAAGTGATTAGAAAGTCCTTAAAAATTCACTTAAACATTGGATCTTTCGCTTGGGCGCATGAATTAACGTTAGTAGTGGGGGAAACTCATAACGAAAACATGCTAGGCAGACTACCGGTTATACGTTTCCCCTTCGTTATGAGTTTCCCCCACTACTAACGTTAATTCATGCGCCCAAGCGAAAGATCCAATGTTTAAGTGAATTTTTAAGGACTTTCTAATCACTTAATCAAAAATCTGAAATATACATTTTGTAGAGGGATATCTAAACTTTCAGAATCGATGTTGAACATTGTAAAAAGTTAATCGTGTGAGATAGAGTGGCCTACTGAAAATTAATTGTTTATAACTTATAAGTGTTATTATGGAAAAACTATAAGTCCTATAGGATTCTGCTTGCGTATGCTTATTGTAAACATTAAGAACTATTTATTGTCACAAGCCCAATTCTTAAATCATTAAATTAAAAAAGTTATGAATTTTTTAAAATTTAACCCTTTTTCGTGGTTTTTTGCATTTTTCTCGGAAACTATAAATGCAATCAAAATGATTAAAAATTCATTTTAAAGGTCTTCAAAAAACCTACATTTTATCTCATTGGATCAATATGATAACTTTTATAGCTCCAGAAATATTTGCAGATAAAGAGAAAAAATTTCAATTTTCAATGTTTAAACATTGTTTAAATAAAAACGGACAACATCTGTTGGGGCCATTTTGGATATTTTACTCCCACAAACCTACTTTACATAATTGTGCAGTTAGTTTGCTGTTAAACTTTTTTGCAAATATCAGCCATTTTTTAGCTAAATTGACTGGCCTATGGGTAGACGGAGCTGTCTCGAGGGCTGTGCAAGAGGGCTATATGGATGCCCAGGTGCATAAAGACCGTGCCCGCCAATTGAGGACTGGTCCCGTTAACTGTCAGCGTTGTGGTAGCCGCCCTAACAAGACAGGCGAATGCTATTGCTCATTAACTATAATTTTATTTTTGTATTACCTTTTTGTCTTATTTACCGTAAATGTTTCTCTGTATTCAAATAAAAAATTACCTATATTATATTCCAAATAAAAAATTACCTATATTATATTCCAAATAAAAAATTACCTATATTTATATTCTTATTATAATTATTCGTCCATTATCTTATGATTCGATCATTTCTGTTTCTTTTTTTGATTTAGGTGTCATCGCCATATTTATTTATATTTCCTCTTTTATTTATATTTATTATTATTATTTATTTATTTAAAATTTATATTTCTTGCCGTGGACTCTGCCCTCGACTTAAATTATAAGCACGTGTCGTCTATATCCCGTAAGTATTTGAATTGTTGATATTACCTATACTACTCGCTATTTCTTGCCCTAGCCCTGCCTACTTTTTAACATATTGACTTCTGATATACTTTTATTTCGCCTTGTTTGCTTCTGCTCCTTCCACCGTTGCCTTTAACTTGTATTCATTTCTTTATTATTGCTTACTACTTATTTTTCCTTATTTAAATATATCTATACTTCAGGGTGCGACTTACAATAATCCTTATTTACTAAAACCCCTTTCTTTTTGCTATATTATCTCTTTTTTTTTGTATCATTAACATTATGAGAAAAAATTTCTTTATTTAAAATTAATTAATGTTAATAAAGTAATTTATTTAGAATTTTTTTTTGAACCAAAATATGATTTCTTTATAATTCAAATATATTGATTTTTTTTCTTTAAAATTTCGGAAAATCATTTTATAAAGAACTTTGCGTCAATCAGCATACGGCTGCATGTTTGAATGCAGATGACATTTTTTTTTTCCTTCTTACACTTGCATCAACCCTATATGATGATGTCACTCAACTCAAAACTTTATCAAAGAATTTTTGTTTTTTTTTCATTCGATAGCGACCACTCTCGCGTTCGGTTCCTATGGATTTGGGATAGGATCTAGGTAACGTTTTTTTTTTGTATTAGGCCATCTCTTAATTCTTAATATATATAAATATATATATATATATATATATATATGTGTGTGTGTGTGTGTGTGTGTGTGTGTGTGTGTGTGTGTGTATCGGTCATATTTATTGTGCAATTCATTTATTGAGAGGATTGATGCTACATGCATTGATAGTTTACTGTATTAAACAGATATTTTCTTTATATTTTTTTTTGCACTTTCTTTAACTTTTCTATGCATGTTTTGTCGATTGACTTATTAAGTCGTTTTCTCACAACATAGAGACGATCAATCGTCCATAACTTTCGTGCAATTTTGTTTTTTTTTTCTCTCTTTTTTTGATTTGTATGATTTATCACTCTCTTGTTCATTCATTGGCCTAATATTTCTGTAAGGAATACGGGGATGTTCCTAAATAACTTTAGGCGAGAATGTAATCTAATTTATACTAAATTTTACTGATTGAGTTGTGTAAGATTGTTTTCTTTTCTTTTGTTAATTATTTAGGTATTACGTTACCATTTTCTCTAATTAATTAATTAATCCCGGCTAGTTAGAAAATTTTCGCAGCCCTATCCTGCCTGACGCTTCGCTGTACATTTAATTATTTACCAATATTTACTTTATTTATTTTTTCATTCATTTCTATGTGTTCGTTATTTTTGTAACCTTTAACATAATCCTATACTTTATTGTCACACCCTGAAGGATAATTTATTATTTCCCGGTTATTAATTCAAATTTGTTACTATTTCCATTTTATTAATTACTTTCCTATTTATTTTTCATAAGTAGTAATCATATAGTTTTTCTTTTTCCTCGTCCGAAGGCCGCGGAAAAAGAAAGGTTTTCGTTGCATTCCATATTGAAAAATTAATTATTTGCCTTGTCTGTGAAAGGAGGAGGTGCCTTTACCGTAGTTGCGCGCTTTATTTTGTCTACGTGAACCGTTTTTATCTTCCCCGCGTTTTTTATTGTTACAGTATGTTTCGCATTATTTATTTCTATGATTTCGTACGGTCCCTCATATTGCGCGTCGTATTTACCCTTCTGTGGTTGTTTTAGTAAGTAAACGCTCTCACCCTCTCGGAAGTGTTAAGTGTTTAATTTCTTATCGTAGTAAAATTTTGACCTGTACTTGGCCTGTACTAGGTTCATTGTTGCTAACGTTTGTAATTGAGAAAGGTTTTCTACCGTTTCTTTTAAATATTCATCATATGTTTGTAATTTTTCTTTCAGTGGAAAGCTTGATGGTATACGCGCTTTGTATCCGAACACTAGTTCGTAAGGGCTGTATCCTGTTGCTTCGTGTTTGTACTGTTATATGCTAACTGGCATAAGTCTAGCCATTCGGCCCAATCTAACTTCTCTTCGATATATGCTTTTAAATATTCCGTTATTGCATGATGCATGCGTTCGATTCCTCCTTGACTTTGAGATGATACGCAGTTGTGCAATATTTTTCTATTTTAAATATCTCTGCAAATTCTTCAAGTAGATTATTTACGAAATGCCTGCCTTGATCTGTAACAATATCAGATGGCGGCCCAAAATATGCCAATACTTTCTGTGTAAGGGCATGTGCTACTTCCTCTGCGTCTGCATGCACCGTTGGTATTAAGATACAATATTTAGTTAGCCAGTCTTGCACTGTCAGCACATATCTATATCCTTCCTTCGTTTGCTTTAATGGCCCGTAAAAATCCATAGATAATTTTTGAAAGGATTTTGCCTGTGTCTGTAATCAACATAGGCAGCCGTGTTTTAACTCGTACTAGTTTTTTTGTTTGGCAATTTTCGCAGCCTAGGACGAATTGTCGCACGTCTGGTCTCATGTTTCTCCAATAATAATCTGCTGCTATTTTGCTATACGTCTTATTTATTCCTCTTTGCCCACCTATAGCTGCTTCATGATATTCTTTGAGTAGTCTATATCTATCTTCTACCGGTGGTACTGGAATATTATTTTGGCAAAATACTGCTACTTATGGCATATTTGAGAATATTTCATTAAACATTTCTATGAAGTATGTCCAGTCGCTAGTTGAGAGCATTGCTTAGTCTCTCACGACGCTAACGTATGGAATATCGTACTGTACAATTATTTTCTTTAAATTTTTGATACACTTCTTAATATCTCCTTTTAATGTTTTGTCGTCAATATGAGTTTTAACAAACGCACAAAACATAAAATTATCTCTGTAACTGGCTACATGTATTCCTCCTACTGCAAATTTTCTATTTATTAACTCTTCAGGATTTATATACTGACGTTCAATAAGGGCTTCCACCATTTCCGTGTCTAAGTAGCAGTCAGTGGACATTGTGTAAATAATATTTTCTTTGTATTTAAATGGATGCTCCCTTAATATTTTTACTTTATTAAACGGTTGTGGTATCTCGTTATCTAACGGAGCCCAAGGCGGTTTTTTGCGCGGCGGCCTGGCATTCTTTACAAGGCAACGCTCGAGCGCATCACTTATCTTATGTGATTGACCTTTTTCTCTTTGCACCAGTAAGCCTGTTTGCGGTGTTATAAGAGCGCCTGACTCATCGTCATTGTTATCTCTCTGTGCATTATCACTCTCGCTTGACGTTGAGCTTTCTTCGTCTTCTCTATTATGTTGATGCATTTTTATTCTATTATTATTCCTTGTATAAAGGTAAGGCGTGAACTATCTACCTTTTAAGAGGAGGTCACGTATCTCTGTCCTTTTCTAATCAAAGAATTGAGTTTTTTACAGAAACTAATAACTTTAGCAAAAAATGAAGAGAAAGCCGCATCTTGTATCAAAAAAAGCAATATTTTCTTTGATAAGAAAGAATTAATTTTATTGCTTCGTTTTCAAGAAAACCTTGAAAAACTTAAATCATAGAGGTATGGGTGGACAATTAGGTTTTTCAAGGTTTTCTTGAGAACGAAGCAATAAAATTAATTTTTTCTTATCAAAGAAAATATTGCTTTTTTTGATACAAGATGCGGCTTTCTCTTCATTTTTTGATAAAGTTATTAGTTTTTGTGAAAAAATCATTTCTTTGATTAGAAAAGGACAGAGATACGTGACCTCCTCTTAAATGTAAATGAATAAAATTATTTGAACTATTTGCCTTGAAATGACAATATAGCGTCTCATCATAATCTGTTATAAAATGCACGCATATGTTTTGATTAAATTCACAAGAAAATATAAATACGCAATCTACATCTGCGTGTCTTGTGCGTGATGTCAGGATAGCTTCTGCCGTTTGTGGATCTCCGCATTCACCTAATGATATTGCGTCTAATAATATGTCTCTTAATTCATTTGCAGACATTCCTAAATTACATACTTTTATTACTGAATGAAAATAACAATTACCGTCTTTCGGTATATTGTCATCCCTTATTAAATCCAACCAGTGTTGTGCACATTCATCACTTGCATCATATACCTCAAATACACCTGCACCATCATTAAAAGAATTACTCCAACTTATTGGTCCATTTTCGTCATCGTTTTGTACTGTTCCTATTATATTCATATGCTCATTTTCTTCGTCAGTTTTTTCTTCTTCTTCAAGGTCTCGCGACTCAGTCTTATTTAAATTATTTCTATCTAGTTCTACGTCACTCTCATTCTCTTCCTGCTCCATGCTTTCGTTTTGCGACTCAGATTCACTGACGTCATGCTTATCTCTCTCGCTTTCACTCTCACTTATAATTTCTTTCTCTTGATTTTTACTTGTATATTGTACCTTAAACTCGTCCTCGAAATATGAGTCTTTGTCTGTTTCACTGTCAATAATTTCGACTTCAGAACTTATTCTTAATGATTTTTTCTCTTTATCTTTTTCTGATCTTATGTTTGGTACTAATTTGTAGTATTCTCTTGGCATTTGAGGTCGAACTTTTTCTCGCTTATTAAAATCTGTTTGATTTATTATTTCTTGAGGTACATTGCCTCTTAGCGCTTCTGCTACTTCTCCTGGTGTTTCTTCCCATGTATTTATTTGTACACCTTCTCTACTATTTATCTCTTGTTCTTGCACATCAACTAAAAATCGAGCACGCATTTTTGTTATCATTTCTGGAATCAGATTTAATATACTTCCTCGGCTACTTCCTTTACTTTGCGAAGTGTGTTGTGAATCATCCTGTGTCTCCTTCTCTTTTTCTATTTAGGTGCCGTTGTGTTGAGATGCTTTCGATTTTACATTTATTGTCTCTAATGGCGATTCTACGTCACAGCTGTTTCTATTATTTTTCAGTATACTTTCATTTTTTGATATTTCGCTCGCTGGCTCATATGTATTCTTTTCTTTTCTTGATGACACTGCATGTGGCTTATCTACTGGTGTACTCGCTGCAAGAATTCCTTCTCGCATGTTTGTGCTTTTTCGCACATATGCGAGCTTACCGTCGTCTTGTGCTTGACTTATTATATTTTCAGCTTGAATTAATTTTTTCTTTCTATCTGCTTAAGTTTTACGTGTTTTTAACACTTTCTTATTTCGCCTTTTCCTTTTGTACGCCGATCTTTTCCAAGGGTCTTTCTTTCTTTTTGCATAATTCCAATTTTCTTCAGATCCGGTTATACTATTAATTTCTGACTCGTCACTTGTTTCTTTAATAAGGATTTTCTTTTTAGGATTTTCAGAATTTTCTGAACTTGAATCTTCTTAGTAATAAAAATTCTTGCTGGCGGACCGCATTCGTTTGCGTTTGGTTTCTGATTTTCTTGCTTATCTGCTAGATGATACATTTCTGCACGTGGTGATTCAGGATTTTCTTCGCCATCTGCAATTACCGGATATCTAAACAATGCATCAGCTGCATTATTTTTCCTTCCTGGTCTATACGCTACATCAAACGTATATCCTCGTAAAGCTGCTTTTAATCTATTAAATCTTAAATCAGGCTTTGTGCTTGTATGGAAATGCTTTAACGGTTCATGATCTGTAACTACTGTGAATTTTGTACCGTATAAATAAGGCCTAAATTGTTCTTTTCCAAAAACTACAGCCAACAATTCTTTGTCATATACAGTATATCTGAGTTCGCTTCCTTTTAAACATCGTGAAGCATATACACAAGGTCGATCTTCGCCGATTTTCCCTTGGCTCAATATTGCGCCTATTGCATAATCAGACACATCTGTTGTTACTATAAATGGCTCGCTTAAGTTAGGCGCGGCCAACACAGGCTCTTCGCATAGCTTCTCACGTAACGTGTCGAATGCTATTTGATGTTCTTCTTGCCACAGAAATTTCTCTTTCTTTGAACTTAATTTATGTAACGGTCTTGCTATGCTTGCAAAATCTTTTATGAATCGACGATAATAACCAACAAAGCCTAAAAATTGTTTTACTTTCTTTTTATTTGTTAGTATAGGATAATCACGCGCTGCTTCTATCTCTTTAGGGTCTGTTTTAATTTGCCCTTTTCCTACTATATGTCCTAATACCTTCGCCTCGCGTCTTAAAAATTGACATTTCTTTGGTTCTATTGTTAGATTAGCTTTCTCAATGCGCTTTAAAAATCTTTGAAAACGAAGAGCGTGCTGTTCTAAATTTTCGGCGTGTATAATCACGTCATCTAAATAAATCTCAAGCTCTGAACCTTGCAAGCCCTGCAAAGCTAAAGCCATTGCCCTGCTAAAGGTCATGGGTGATTCACATAACCCCATAGCCATACGTTTATATTGATAAGTACCTGATGGCCCTGAAAACGCAGTTT
Organism: Anastatus disparis; assembly: GCA_017163975.1. Classification (NCBI taxonomy): domain Eukaryota; kingdom Metazoa; phylum Arthropoda; class Insecta; order Hymenoptera; family Eupelmidae; genus Anastatus; species Anastatus disparis. Next base: position 828,081 of record JAFFSR010000323.1, read on the forward strand.
TATGCGCGCCTCTTGAATTAATCTTTACCTGATATTAGCCGTCCTTAAGGTCCACGGCGGTGATATAATTTGCTGACGCTAAATTTTCTAAGATGTCACAAGTTAATGGCAGTAGATAGCAACTTCCCACAGTGATTTCATTTAGTTGGCGAAAATCTGTCACCTAACGCCAGCGTTTTCTGACCTGAGGGTCAGGTTTCTTGTTAACTATCCATGCTGGACTACTATAACTCGACATAGATGGTTCTATAATATCTTTTTCCAGTAACTTCTCTATTTCTCACTGCATAATATTATTTAATGCTATCGGGTAACGGTAAGGTTTCACACGAACTGGCTCTTCATGAGTCGTTTTTATTTTATGTGTTAAAATATTTTTTGCTGGCAATAATTCATTATCTGACCCGAAGACAAAGGGATTCTCGGATATCAAGCTTCGAACATGCTCTTTTTCTTCTTTATTTAATTCTTCCAAGTCTAACACTTCCATTATTTTTTCAACTCTTTCTTTTATTTCACATGGAGTTTTATTTGCCATGCATCTGTCTACATATTTTATTTCAGCATCAGCACTTTTTTTCTCTAAATTTTGTTGGGTGTACTCCGACATTGCGCGTCTAATTTTTTGCCGGTTGCCGTCCTCACCGGCATAAAAATCGTTATCTTTTTTTATAACTTCGCATGGAAGAATTTCTATTTCTGGAGTCGGAATTTCAATATTCTTATGATTCGTATTTATACATACTGCATACACTCTACCATTTTTATTTTCTGTAATGAAATTCCCAAATAATATTCCAGGCCCTAAATTTTGAAGTAGCACCCAGCCTACTTCTACATCATTATTTATAACTTTTGCAGCAATAATGCGTCTCATTCTTGCGGGAATTTCTACTGTTTCCACCCGCTCAAAGGTAATCGATAATTTTATAAAATCAATGCACTTACGTACGGCATTTATATGTCCGTTGTGCTCACTAATAGTTTCCCAGCCTAATAGCTCATTTGTTTTTACAGGAAAGCTATCTGGGACAATATAGACCTCACACTGTAGTCCTTGAAGAGTCATATCTGCTCTTCCTAACGTATACATTTCCCCTGGTACGACGCCTGTAATCTCTAAAATATGCTGCCTATCTATACTTGTATTTTCATTTATACATTTAGCCTTTATTATTGAAATATCTGCTCCGGAATCAACATAAAATCTTGCACTATTTTCTTTTAAATTTTGACTTTCCAGTTTAACGATAGGCGGATTACGCCCTGCGCACGCGAGTTTTATGTTTATTGTGCGCCTAATTTTTACATGCTTTTCACTATTATTTAATATATTCTGATTATTATTAATTAATTCCTGCCCGGCGCCTGAGGATTGCGGCGGACATCCTGCGAGTTTAAAGGCTCGTTCATTTTATTACTTTGATTATTTTCATTTATCTTTGCGTTTGAATCCCGTTCTCTATCCGGGTCGCGCGTTTGATTCTCGTTCCTGTTATACTGATATCTCTCGCGACTATTGTCTCTACTACGACCTCTATTAAAACCTATATCATTTCTGTTATCATTACGTGCATTATTATTATAACGCGGCGGTCCTTGAGCATTATAATTATATTTATTATTACGCAAGTCATAGTTTCTGTTTCTATTGAACCCACTGTTGAATCTACTATAACTATTTCTGTAATTATTATCCGCATTTCCATTGTTATAATTATTATTGGGATTATTTCTGCTATAATTATTATTATCAAAATTTCTATTGTAATTATTATTATTGAAATTACTTCTATTATAATTGCTTCGCGGACCGATTATATAATTTTTGTTATCGTTTGACTGTTTTCTTTTACTATCATTAACATTTTGTGAATTATTTTTATTTTGTGCATGAATAATACCATTTCCGGCATCATTTCTTAGTATTTGACACTCTGCCGTCTCGTGCCCCATCTTATCACAATAAGCGCATTGTATTTTATCATATTTTTTCTTAATGCACGCGCCTTCTTTATGGCCTTCTTTGTCGCAATAGCTACATTTAACTGCACTTGTACCTGTTTCTATTTTTACAGGCGTAGCTTGCATTGCTTTTATTTGTGCTTCATACACTTTATTTGTATTTAATAACTGATGTTGATTTTGTGTCATTTGCACCATGTTATTAATATTCGGTTGAGACCATAATGATAATGATTGTGTATTTTGTGCTACCGAATTTGCGGGTTGCAGGCCGTTTATAAATGAGTTTTGCATCTGTGCAAAAAGTCGCGTCTTTTGTTTATTCTCAAAATCAGTTGCAAGTTGTATAGCTTTTCTTAATGTTTGAGGTTTTTCGCAACGTACTTGCATATCTAAGGGTGATATTAATCCGAACAAATAATATTGTAAAGCGTATCTTTCTATTAATTTCTTTCTTGCTAATCGTAAATCGTTAATAATCGATTCAATAGAGCTGTACGCGCGCGCCAAAATCTGTTGCTGACTCGCCTTGCTGCTGTGTTATCACTTTTAATTGTGTAGATAATTCTTCTAATATTGTTACGTTATTATACTATGCCTCTAAGTCTGCTATAAGAGCTTCTATCGACTCGTATTGCATCAAGCGCGCCGTGAAAATATCCGCTGCCTTTCCAGTGAGTTTTGTAGCTAATTCATACATAATGAAAATTTGACAGCCTGACCCGAAATTATTCACTATGCTTCGTAGTACTGAACAGAATAAAGGTAATTTATCTACGCTGCTGTCAAAGGTTGGAAGTTGTCTGATCGCTTGGTGTAACGATAAATAAGGCGTATTTTGAAAATTTGCGAGCTGCATTCCCGGCGCTGAATTTATTTGTTGTGCGTTCATTGCGTAATTAGAGTTCATTGGCGTGTTGAAATCAAAATTTGAAGTAGTTTGCGCTGGTATGTTATTCCACGTCTGCTTTATGTATATATTTTATGACATAAAAACGTTTCCACAAATCACGTTAATTATGAAATTGTTATTAAAATTATTTTCCAATATTCAGACTATAAACTCCTTTTTTTTTTATCTACGGCAACAACTATTATTTTTTTCAGCACAATGATAAAAACGAATAATAAAAATTTATTTTACTTTACTAAGAAACCTAATGAAAATTGATAAACAAAAATATTTAATTTTTTTTTCACGTATGCACTTGTTTTAATTATTCCTTTTTTTCCCACAAACTTACTTATAATTTTTAAATATTTACTTATTACCGGTCGACACTGCTGGTTTTCGTAATTATATTCACGCACTAATCACTTTTATCTAACGATTTTTTTCAAAATCAATATTTTAACTTTATTTGTTCTATTACGAGTTCGATTTATATTCACTTTAAAAAGCTATACTACCCCTTGGGACACTTCAATATGTACAATATAATTTTTACTTGTTACAGCAGAGAGTGAGCAGTGTGGTAAAAAACACTCATTTCTTCGGATAATATTTTCAGACGTCCTTCCTTCCTTCCTTTCTCTCGTTCAGATCTTCTGCGCTGCTAACTCGCGACGCGATTTTTCAAAAATATTTAATAAAAAAAAATTCGCCAAAAGAAATGTATTTAATTAAGCTATTCAATTAATCAAATTATTTCTCTCTCTCTCTTTCTCAAAAAAAAAAATTCTCCAATTTTATCTGACGCGCCTTTGTGTTAGGTTTATTTCTTAAAAAAAAATTTTTTGCTAAAATCCTCGTTGCGTATCCCACACCGCTGCCACCAAAAAATAATATGTTACGTGGGATTTAATTAATACGCACTCCTATGGGGAGTGTGAGGATGCAAATAAATTAACGAGAGAATTAATATAAAGTTGACTGATATTTATTATAAAGCAAATACAGTGAGAGAGAGACTAGTTACTACTGTGTTTTAGCGCGTCCGGCGATGGTCTGACGCTCGTCGTCGTCTAATACGACGATGTAAGTTGCATCATCGTTACTTATTACTTAATGACATAATTGTAGTGAACAAACAATATTTCTTTCTCTTTTCATGATTTAAATTATAATTTTATGAAATAAAATTTTTAATTCTCAGTTCAATCATATAGAATCTAATATTATTAATTTAAATTATCTTTGTAATAAAATTTTAATTGTTATCATTTGAATTTTGCATAAATAACCTATATAAAAAAACAAAATAATCATGATGCAAAACTCAATGCATGATCCAAAGTTCTCTTACATCCAGCGTTGTTATAGAAAAAGTTTCGACACGGCACCCCTCACTTTTTTCCTTTAGCTATAGTAGAGTGCCAAAGCAATCTAGGGAGTTTTAGTAACTTTTATATTCTGCGCCTTCTGCTACAGTAGCCGAGTTTTATACGCTACATATGCTATTTTAGGTTAGGTCATATTTTTATTAAAATAAAAATATTAGTATTTCCTCAGAGTATTTATCTCTTTAGAGTAAACATTAATTAAAGAATATAGATGATACTAAATTTTAATTTAGTGAAATTAAAAATATTTATATTAAAACATGCGATGCCAATAGTGGTAGCGTCAGAGAGGGAAATTCAAAAATACCCAAAATCGGTCAAAAAAAAGTGTTGAAAAAAAAATTTTTTATGATTTGATAATTAATAATAAATTAAAACAAAAAAAGTTACTATAATAAAATTAATTTATTGCACTTATTTATGATTTTATAAATAATTAGAAAATTGTGCATCGATACAGGATTTTTTTTGTATTTTACGTTATTTCAATTGAAAAAACATAAAATACTAACGGATATCGTTATAAATAAATTATATTATAAGTATAAAGTAAAATAAACAAATAGATATTGTTTAAAATATAAAATTAGATAATTAAAACTGAAATAATAATGTGTTTTATCGACCCTTACCACGAGCGAGACTCATCTTAAGCAAGAAATTTATGCGTAATACTCAAACAATAGACACAAAAGGTTGGATAAATCAATCGTAAATATTTAAAAGATTAAATCCAGCTTTTTTATATCGATTAATTGTTGCATTATTTTATGTAATTTGCTTTTTCATGAAAATGAAAATTAAAATAATTTAACATAGCACTTATTCAGTGTTATAATTTATGCCATCATTACTGAAATTATTTTTAAAATTAAACATCAAATTAGTTAAGATTAATTATAAGTCATGCGAAAAATATCCATAATCTAAGGGAAATAAATATTTAATAGAACACGAATGTTAATAATAAAAATATTATTCACTCCAGACGCTGAAAACACAAGAACTTTCAATTTTTTGATAAAAATGTATTAATAAAATTGAATTTCTTTGCTACCAAACTCAGCCAGTGACCAATTTTTTGTTATAATAAAATTAATTATTTATAACCCGGTTGGAAATTATAAATCAAGAAACTAACGATGATTTTAGAAATAAAATTATTTCTAACCAATATGGAAATATGGTAAATACTGTAACGTGAGATATTGTATTTACAAGATTTTTTTTAGACAGTTGCGTGTTTTCATATTTCTTGAGTTTTATCTAAACGAATGAGGTTTTATAAGGCTTATTTTGTAGCTTAAGACTTACATAATCAAATCGCAATTGTTAAGTCTACAAAAAATGAGCCCAGCTTTAATTGCGATTATGTAATGTTCAAAATTCGTATAAAACCAAAATGAAGAGTCGGTTTCCCTTGAGATTTCTCATACTGAAACTTTAAATAATCACTGAAAAATGCCATAAATTTATAGTTTTTTACTATAGAATATAGCAGAATTTTCGATTTTTACGATATGAATCTTCTAACCTGAAATATTCTACTTACAAGATTTTTTTTAGACAGTTGCGTGTTTTCATATTTCTTAAGTTCTATCTAACCGAATGAGGTTTTATAGGGCTTATTTTTTAGCATAAAACTTATATAATCAAATTGCAATAGTTAAGTTTACGAAAAATTAGCCCATCTATAATTGCAATTCTGTAATGTTCAAAATTCGTATGAAACCAAAATTAAGAGTCGGTTTCACTAGAGATTTATTATACTAAAATGTTAGATAATCACTGACAAATGCCATGAATTTATAGTTTTCTACTTTAAAATAAAGCACGATTTTTTATTTTTACGATATCAATTTCCTAACGTGAATTATTCTATTTACAAGATTTTTTTTAGATAAATGCGTGTTTTCATATTTCTTGAGTTTTATCTAAACGAATGAGGTTTTATAAGGCTTATTTTGTAGCTTAAGACTTACATAAGCAAATGGCAATAGTTAAGTTTACGAAAAATTAGCCCATCTACAATTACGATTCTGTAATGTTCGAAATTCGTATGAAACCAAAATGAAGAGTCAGTTTCCTTTGAGATTTCTCATACTAAAATGTTAAATAATCACTAAAAAATGCCATAAATTTATAGTTTCTTACTATACAATATAGCAGAATTTTCGAATTTTACGATATTAATCTTCTAACCTGAAATATTCTATTTACAAGACTTTTATTTTATAATTGCGTGTTTTCATATTTCTCGAGTTCTATCGAACAGAATAAGGTCTTATAGGGCTTATTTTTTAGCTTAAGACTTATACAATCAAATTGCAATAGTTTAGTTTACGAAAAATAGCCCAGCTAAGGGGCCGAACTATCTGTCTCTGTCTAATAGCGTTTTTCATTATTTATATAAACACTATCCTTTATAACAAGAAAAAAATAGCAGCCCCCGCTAGATATTAGTATAATTAGTAAATTTTGTAATAAAAATCAAATTTTTACCGCATAGCTTTTGACTAATTAGAGACCTACTAGTCATCTAGATTATAACCTATCTTTTTTTGGTAGGTCTCTAATTACTCAAAAACTACGCAATAAAAAAATTTGTTTGTTATTACAAAATTTACTTATTATACTAATATCTAGCAGGGGCTGCTATTTTTTTCTTGTTATACCGGATAGTGTTTACATAAATGATGAAAAACGCTATTAGACAAAGACAGATAGTTCGGCCCCTTCTTAATTGCGATTCTGTAATGTTTAAAATTCGTATGAAACGAAAATCAAGAGCCGGTGTCCCATGAGATTTCTAAAACTGAAACTTTGAATAATCACTGAAAAATGCCATTAATTTAAAGTTTTTTACTTTAAAAAAAAGCACGATTTTTGATTTTAACGATATCAATTCTCTAACGTGAATTATTCTATTTACAAGATTTTTTTTAGACAGTTGCGTGTTTTCATATTTCTTGAGTTCTATCTAACCGAATGAGGTTTTATAGGGCTTATTTTTTAGCATAAAACTTATATAATCAAATCGCAATATTTAAGTTTACGAAAAATTAGCCCATCTATAATTGCAATTCTGTAATGTTCAAAATTCGTATAAAACCAAAATTAAGAGTCGGTTTCAATTGAGATTTATTATACTAAAATGTTAGATAATCACTGAAAAATGCCATAAATTTAGAGTTTTGTACTATAGAATAAAGCAGAATTTTCGATTTTTACGATATTAATCTTCTAACTCGAAATATTCTACTTACAAGATTTTTTTTAGACAGTTGCGTGTTTTCATATTTCTTAAGTTCTATCTAACCGAATGAGGTTTTATAGGGCTTATTTTTTAGCTTAAGACTTATATAATCAAATCGCAATAGTTAAGTTTACGAAAAATAGCCCAGCTTTAATTGCGATTCTGTAATGTTTGAAATTCGTATGAAACGAAAATCAAGAGTCGGGTTCCTTAGAGATTTCTCATACTAAAATGTTAAATAATCGCTGAAAAATGCCTAAATTTTATAGTTTTTTACTTTAAAATAAAGCACGATTTTTGATTTTTATATCAATTTTCTAACGTGAATAGGAAACTTGCATGAAAAAATTCATTATATCCGTCAGATAGAATACGAAAAAATAAAAGACATGTATTTTTTCTTTTTTCGTGAAAATAAAAACTCAAAGAGATAGAGGCAGTTGTAATCGGTGTGACGTCACAATGCATGTTTGCTTTTGTCATGGCGCTATGTCTATATATATCAAATTGTATTAACTCATACTGGCTATAGCTTTTGCAATTCATCATATTTAAAAAAACGAAAAAATACGGGTCTTTTATTTTTTCGTATTCTATCTTACGGATATAATGCATTTTTTCATGCAAGTTCCCTATTATTCTATTTACAAGATTTTTTTTAGACAATTGCGTGTTTTCATATTTCTTTAGTTCTATCTAACCGAATGGAGTTTTCTAGGGCTTATTTTTTAGCTTAAGACTTGTATAATCAAATCGCAATTGTTAAGTCTACAAAAAATGAGCCCAGCTTTAATTGCGATTATGTCATGTTCAAAATTCGTATGAAACCAAAATGAAGAGTCGGTTCCCCTTGAGATTTCTCATACTAAAATGTTAAAGAATCACTGAAAAATGCCATAAATTTATAGTTTTTTACTATAGAATATAGCAGAATTTTCGATTTTTACGATATGAATCTTCTAACCTGAAATATTCTACTTACAAGATTTTTTTTAGACAGTTGCGTGTTTTCATATTTCTTAAGTTCTATCTAACCGAATGAGGTTGTATAGGGCTTATTTTTTAGCTTAAGACTTACATAATCAAATCGCAGTAATTAAGTTTACGAAAAAATAGACCAGCTTTAATTGCGATCCTGTAATATTCAAAATTCGTATAAAACGAAAATCAAGAGTCGGTTTCCCATAAGATTTTACATACTCAAACGTTAAATAATCACTAGAAACTACCATAAATTTAACTTTTTTACTTTAAAATAAAGAACGAATATCGATTTTCACGATCTCAATTTTCTAACGTCAGATATTGTATTTACAAGATTTTCTTTGGACGGAGGCATGTTTTTACATTTCTCGAGTTATATCTAACCAAATGACGTTTTATATGACTTGTTATTTTGCCTAATATTTATATTATTTAATCGCAATAGTCCACGTAAAATCAACCAATCCCTGATTGCGATAGTATAATATTAAAAATTTTTATAGAACCAAGATGAATAGTCGCTTTTCCATAAGATTGCTGTAAATTTATGGTATTATTCAGTGATAATTCAACGTTTAAGCATGAACAATCCTATGGAAAAGGGAGTTTCGATTTTGATTTAATAAGAATTTTAAAAATAACAGAATCGCAATTATAGATGGGCTGAATTTTCGTGAATTAAAGAATAGCAATTTGATTATATGAGTATAAGCTAAAAAATAAGCCCTATAAAATCTCATTCGGTTAGATAGAACTCGAGAAATATGAAAACACGCAACTATAAAAAAAAGTCTTGTAAATAGAATATTTCAGGTTAGAAGATTAATATCGTAAAAATCGAATATTCTGCTATATTCTATAGTAAAAAACTAAAAATTCATGGCATTTTTCAGTGATTATTTAACATTTTAGTATAAGAAATCTCGAGTGAAACCGACTCTTAATTTTGGTTTCATACGAATTTTGAACATTACAGAATTGCAATTATAGATGGGCTAATTTTTCGTAAACTTAACTATTGCGATTTGATTATATAAGTTTTAACCTTTAGCCTGCGGGGGTGGTCGATTTATCGACCAGCAGTCAGGGTGGGGACTCTACCTGAAAAATCCAATGATCTCATGTATACATTTTGCACTTTACAAAAGGTCGTTTAGTACTAAAATTTTCCCGCAGTCAAAAGGTTAAGCTAAAAAATAAGCCCTATAAGACCTCATTCGGTTTGATAGAACTCGAGAAATATGAAAACACGCAACTATAAAATAAAAGTCTAGTAAATAGAATATTTCAGGTTAGAAGATTAATATCGTAAAAATCGAAAATTCTGCTATATTCTATAGTAAAAAACTATAAATTTATGGCATTTTTCAGTGATTATTTAACATTTTAGTATGAGAAATCTCAAGGGAAACTGACTCTTCATTTTGGTTTTATACGAATTTTGAACATTACAGAATCGCAATTATAGATGGGCTAATTTTTCGTAAACTTAACATTTGCGATTTCATTTTATAAGTCTTAAGCTAAAAAATAAGCCCTATAAAACCTCATTCGGTTAGATAGAACTCGAGAAATATGAAAACACGCAACTGTCTAAAAGAAACCTTGTAAATAGAATGATTCACGTTAGAAAATTGATATCGTAAAAATCAAAAATCGTGCTTTTTTTAAAGTAAAAAACTATAAATTTATGGCATTTTTCAGTGATTATTTAACATTTTAGTATGAGAAATCTCAAGGGAACCCGACTCTTGATTTTCGTTTCATACGAATTTTAAACATTACAGAATCGCAATTAAAGCTGGGCTATTTTTCGTAATCTTAACTATTGCGATTTGATTATATAAGTCTTAAGCTAAGAAATAAACCCTATAAAACCTTATTCGGTTAGATAGAACTTAAGAAATATGAAAACACGCAACTGTCTAAAAAAATCTTGTAAATACAATATTTTACGTTACAGTATTTACCATATTTCCATGTTGATTAGAAATAATTTCATTTCTAAAATCATCCTTAGTTTCTTGATTTATAATTTCCAACCGGGTTATAAATAATTAATTTTATTATAACAAAAAATTGGTCACTGGCTGAGTTTGGTAGCAAAGAAATTCAATTTTATTAATACATTTTTATCAAAAAATTGAAAGTTCTTGTGTTTTCAGCGTCTGGAGTGAATAATATTTTTATTATTAACATTCGTGTTCTATTAAATATTTATTTCCCTTAGATTATGGATATTTTTCGCATGACTTATAATTAATCTTAACTAATTTGATGTTTAATTTTAAAAATAATTTCAGTAATGATGGCATAAATTATAATACTGAATAAGCGCTATGTTAAATTATTTTAATTTTCATTTTCATGAAAAAGCACTAGTCTCAAAGCGAAGAATCACTGTAAATTTATAGAAAAACTGTATTTTTTGAAATTTTTGAAAACTTTGGTTTAAGTTGAATTAAAAAAATAAGTTTTTCGGTACCCAGCTGTAATTTTTTTTTCATTAATTTTTAAAAAGCCCTAACAAAATATGCTTTATTTTTTAATGTGTGACCATTACATAAAAAATTAGAGCAGTTCAAAGTCTGCGTACCCTACGGTCCACTCGGTAAAAAAAAACTGTTTTTTCCTTGGTACATGTGAAGTATGGTAGAAAAGTACTTAAAAATATCAGCCCATTTTGCTCCATAGTATAAGAAAAGAAGCCCCAAAAGTTTCCAGAACCATTCTTAAATGGAAATGAGATAAGAGCAAACTAAAAAATGCAAAATTTTCAATAATTAAAAAAAATAGTTTTCTCATTGTTGTCGTGTAAAAAAAACTGCAAATTTAATAATTTTAATTAGAATTTTTTGTATAATTATCATATAAAATATATTTGGCATGTACTAGAATTAGTGGATTTTGAACGAAATTTTATAATGCATAATTAATCATCCACGCTCGTAGATTTATAAATCTAACAGTGTTTAATACGAAGACATTTATTTTGCTGAAATTTTGATTAGCTTTAAATAAACTTACGTGTTAAAAGTGAACTGTTTATTTTGGAAAAAGGACTAGTCGCTTGTTGCTCAGCACCGTATCAGAATGTTAGTAAACATTTGAAGCGTGGAAAGGGAACCACGCAATCAATTGACTTTAGCTACCGGTTAGACGATATATTTTCAATTTGTTCTATGCGTTGAAAGTTTGAAAGATTTCAAAATGAATAATGAAAAGAATAGTGAAAAATATGAGCAGAAAATATGAAAACGAGAAAAAATTCAAGAACGAAGGAATACTGTTAAAAGCTAAGCAAGCACAACAAAAAACTAAACTTCGAAATTTTAATGAAAAGAAAAGAAATCTTAGATATGATAAGTAAGTAGCTTAAAATATAATTTAATTTATTATATATTAATAATCATATTATTGATCGTCTAGTAGACATAGATAGTAGTTAAACTTTCTATTTTAAATTTCGTTAGCAATAAGACGCTTTAACTACATTTTATAAATTTAGTGATCATACCAAAATACGATTAATTTATCACATAATCTGCTACAAAACTCGCGCTGCTTGACATGCATACCAAAGCGATTTTAAGGGAATTTTGTACTTTATTTGTTTACATTATTACAGAACTCATCAACCTGATGTAAGTAATACAAAAACTGATGTCATGTGATAAAACGCCAAATCAAGAGAATTGTAATAACACTCGACTGAGGGAAAAGGCACCAGTTATTTATTATAATCATCGAAAGCGTAAGTCTACAACAGTGAATAAGTTTCCTCTCAAAAAACATTGTGTTAAAGATTTTGATACTGTCGATAATTGTGATGATTATGTTGACAAGTGCACTGATAGAAGTCTTAGTGGACTGCCTGCTAAGAGGGGAGGTGTGCAGTCCGCTCATACTCAGCGGTAAACAGCAAGAGAAATGTTGGCGTTTTGAATCCCAACGAGTTGCGCGCGCACGGTCGGCTGATATCAGTTGGCTTTCAAAACGCCAACACTTTATTTCTATTTACCAAAAGTTTTCAAGCGTATTGCGCACGCTTGTGGTATGCTGCGCACTCACACTTCGGCATGCAGTATACAAAAAGTTCTTTCAGTGTGTAAAGATAGAAATACAGAACCAAACTCCAACATTTCTCAGAACTATGACTGTACTAAATTTATTAATTTAAATTTAACGAACAGTTAGACAAAATTTTGTTCAGAACAATTAACAAAAAAAAATATTGAAATTGATAATTTAAAAATTTCTTTAAAATATGCTAGAAATAGAGAAAGAAAACTGAAAAAAAAATCACGAAATTGCAGTAGGTTATAGAAAATAAAGAAATGAAAAGTCGGAAACGGAAAAATAAATATTTTAATTTGCTTAACGAAAATCGCATTGACGAGAGCACCGATGAAATTTCACATAATGTAAATGTTATAATGAACAAAGGAGAATCTGAAATTCGTAAAAGTTTGATGTTAGATGAAGTTATCAAGTCACAAATAATTGTTAACAAACAAAAATGTAAAAGTGAAAGAGAAAGATCGATTTATGCTCAGTTAATGTCTGGAAAAATTGTGAAAAAATACAAATGTATTAAAAAAAATAAATAAACTTGCAAGCGCATATCATCAACGAAAATTTTCGAGACTTGAACAGTTAGTTTTTAATTGATGCAATAAAAAACAAAAATTGAAAGCTAACTTACAAGGAGAGTGTTTCACCTTCGGGTCACCGTTTTTGTTCAAATTTTGGAAATGTTTTCTGGATGCAGAAATATGAAAAAAGCCAAAATTTTAGAGGCCAACGCTTAATATTTCCCTAGTTACAGGCCATCGAAGAAAATCACTAAAAAAGTTACTAGATTTTCAAACGCTTATAGTTCCTCAGAATTACTAGCTAGAAGCTCAAACCTTTTTTTAAATGAAAGCTGAGCTCAAATCCTTTCGAAATAGTAGTTATAGCATATCAAAATATTATTTTTTCTCAAAGTTATAGCATAATAAAGATTGAACCCAATTTTAGCTTTTATTATTAATTAATGTTTTAAACAAAAAATTCAGGTCCAATCTTTATTACGCTCTAACTTTAGGAGAAAATAATATTTTGAGATGGTATAGGTGCTATTTCGAAAGGATTTGAGCTCAGCTTTCATTTAGAAAAAGGTTTAAGCTTCTAGCTAGTAATTCTGAGGAACTATAGGCGTTTGAAAATCTAGTAACTTTTTTAGTGATTTTCTTCGATGGCCTGTAACTAGAGAAATATTGAGCGTTGGCCTCTAAAATTTTGGCTTTCTTCATATTTCTGCATCTAGAAAACATTCCTATAATTTAAGCAAAAACGGTGACCCGAAGGTGAAACACTCTCCTTGTTAGTTCGTAATGTTATACGCGAATTTCTTGAAAAAGACGAAAATTCAATAGTGGCTCCCGGTAAAAATGATGTTATATCGAAAAATGGTGTAATCAAAACAAAGCGGTTTTTGACAGATACTCTTGATAATTTACACAAAAAGTATTTAAAAGAAGAAACTTTAAAAATAAGCAGGTCAGTTTTCTTTCAATGCAAACCATTTTGGATTATCAAAAAGAAATTGTCAGCTCGAGATACATGTTTAAGTAAATTACATGCGAACTTTGATTTTCTATTACAAAAATTAGTTTACCATTCAATTTTAAAAATCTCAAATGTAAATAAATTCATTGAAACACTTGTATGTAATCCTAAAAATAAAGAATGCATGTACAGAGAGTGTTTAAACTGTAAAAAAAAATTGTTAAAAATATTGCGAATAATAAGCATACTTATTACAATAAATGGATTACTGCAAAAGAAAGTCGAATTGGTAAACATAATAAAACTTTTATTGTTAATGTAACTAAAAAGACTAGAATAGAATGCTCAGTTTCTGATTTGATTAAAGAAATAAATTTAATGCTGCCATCGTATTTGAGACATGTGTACAACGCAAATCACCAGTTGAATTTTTTTTATACAAATAAATCTAATTTGAAACCAAATGAGGTGCATGTTATCGTCGATTTTTCGGAGGATTATGTATGCAAGTACGCAAATGAAATACAAGCAGTACATTTTGGTGCATCAAAAAAAAAACAAATTACTATGCACACTGGAGTCTTCTATTATAAACAATCTAATGGTGACATAGGTTGTAAGTCATTCTGCACGATATCTGATGGTTTAAGACATGATGCCATAGCTGTGTGGGCTCACATGCAGCCAATAACTGACATGATAAAATCAGTTGTACCAGAAGTAGAAGCTATTCATTTTAGGAGTGATGGGCCTACGACTCAATATAAAAACAAAATAAATTTCCAACTATTTCATCACTTTTGTATCAAATTGAAACTTAAACAGGCTTCCTGGAATATTTCTGCAGCAGGTCATGGAAAGAGCAGTGCTGATGCTATCGGTGGGACAATAAAAAGATTATGTGACGATTACGTTTTATTAGGAGATGATATTATTTCAGTGGGAGATATAATCACAGCGATTGCTAAAACATCAAGAACGAAAATTGAAATTTTTTAAGTAAAATTATGTGACATTGTAGCTATTGAGCTACTTATTCGATTTGATTTGGAAGCAGCCCCTAATTCAAGCAAAATTTTTCAGTTGCTTTGGAATGAAAATAATAAAGAATTATTGTACTTGAATTATCTTTCTTGTAACATTTGTTTCGATAAGCTTCCATGTCACCATTATGCTTTAAAACCTCAAACCTGGGATTTATCTCCACTGAAAATAAAAAATATAGCAAATAAGAATTTAAAAACTAAACAAAAGCCTAAACCAAAAATGGAACCAAAGAAAAAAAAAACCTAACAAGAAAGAAATACCTAATAAAAAAAAGAAATAAAAAAATTATGAATAACTGATAGCTGTTATTAATGTATTAATATATTTTTCTCATGCGTGCTGGGTAAGTGGCCTATTGCGCATGCGTTTTCAGGGTGGTAAGTAGCTAATAGCGCGCGCCGCGTGTGTTTTGTCTTTGAAGCGTGTGTTTGAGTAAGAAGCGTTAGGTTATAAAAAATAACGTCACGCAAATCCGTTAATTAATGAAAAAAAGAAAACCACGATTTTGTTTGTATATGCAGAAGTAGCGTCGCGCGGGCGAAGATGATAGGAGAGAGAGAGAGAGAAAGAGAATGCTTTATCGAAAGAAAACAAGACACGCCAGAACGTGTTTACGAGTCAGTCGTACGGCAGATATGAGAGAGAGAGAGAGAGAGTGAGAGAATGCTATACCGAAAGGAAACAAAATACGCTAGAACGTGCACGAGTTTCGATGTACGAGTCATTTGTGTGCTAGCTTCTTGATGAAAGTTGTTGGCGATGCAAAAAATAATATTTTTATATGAAATGTTTTTTTTTATTTACATATTAATTTTTTAAAATGGGGGGGGGCTTCGCCCCCCCCAACCCCCCCTTTCCGCGCCCAAACATGTCACTCTCTCTCTCTTACACCCAGCACTTATGAGAAAAAATAGTATGTGAATCTCGTTCGGTTTAGTTGACTATTGCGCACGAGGGCAAGCTGGCGCACGAGCGTAGCGAGTAGCGCCAGCTTGCCCTCGTGCGCAATAGTCAACTAAACCTTACTCGTTACACAATATACTATTATATTTAAAATTGTTTATAAACTTGTATATTGTATAATATATATATATATATATATATATATATATATATATATATATGCACATTGAAGTATTTTGTAAAATTGCTGTTTTGTAATAAGTACTTATGTCATTTTATGTTAAAAAACCAGTACAATTTCTTTTTAATCCTAGTTTATAAAACGAAAAAATTTTTTTGTTCAAAATTTCAATAAAATTGTTTTTTTTTAATAACTTTCTAAAAAATTCATGGGCTTAATTTTTTTCTCACTATTTAGGTTTAATACTTAAATAAAAAATGTTTTTTAATAGTGTGCTCTAAAAAAAAATATTTTTTTTTTGACTTCTCGAAAGTTTAAAATTTTCTGGATTTCCTCATAAATGTATATCTTGACAGATTCGTTTAAAATAATGACTGATAGTTTGTAATAACTTTTTCTTAATTGCAAGTTATAAATAGTATGATTCAGGGTGAGCGAGAATTATTTTTATAACAGTACAGATAAGTAATATAAATGTCAATAACACGTAAATGATCATATTCTTTTATAGACTCAGCGGATAGACACTGACTTGAATATCATATCTTGAGATTTGTTGAAATTAAAGTACCTACTGATCTATATTACAAAGTTCAGTTTTAGAAAATGATTGATTCTAATTCTTGTAGCATTTTTTTAGTGTAGTTTATTATATTCATATTGGTAAATAATATTTTCATTTTATGAAAATTGACATCCATTTTTTCTGAGATACTGAAAGAAAATTGAAGCAAACAGATTGCGAGGCTCGCAAGCTTCGGCACTTTTTGATCGGCTCTTCTAGTGTGCAGTATCAACTTTATTTAAGGTAGTCACCAGTGTTTAGCGATTTCACTATATTGTGTCTTTATTCTTGTTGTTAATACGAATTACTTATGACTGTATAATATTGTTAAATTATGATCTTGATGAATGAAGAACTTATCGAAATAACTTAATTTTATTCACCAAGGAAAACCCCGAATGTCAAGGCATTTGGTTCTTAACAACAACGGGTTTTCAATCTAACATTGAAAAATAACTAAAAAAACCATAAAACTACTTCGTACTGATGATTTTAAACTCAAAAATATCGTAAAATTTTAAAGAATTTTACGTTATTTCGTAGGGAAGTACGTGATGGGACGTGGAGCTGCTAAGGCTCAATTTTGTCCATATAACTATATAATATAGGAAGATATATGTATAGAACATATTGCGTATACTCACACGGATAAAATTTGAATTTTACAAAACATCTCAAAATATGTTTCATTTGGTACCCAAAACATACAAAATGACTTCCAGATGTCTAGGCCAACAGAATAATAAAATAATTCAAATCCTTTACTGAAAGAAGTTTAGTATGCCAGTCACACAGTGCGCCCGCTGTCTTAAATATAAGAAGAATTTGGAATTTTGCTTTCGTGCAATGAGAGTCTTAGTTTCGGCCATTTGTTGAACGATGGAAGACGAATGTCGCCCGATAAGACGAAAGTTAACTGGTTTCGGACGTCTGGAGTCCTAAACTCGTGCTACTCTCGTACGAAACCGTGCATGCTATTATCGTACTGCGTATATGACGGACGGTCAACTAAACTTTTTTCAGTGTTCGAGATTTTTCGTTTGGTGAAATTGATTGAGCATGTGTGTTTTGTTATTATTTTGTGAAGGTGGCCTAAGAAGGGAAAAAGGGAGTGGCAAAGGAGGAGTGGAAAGGGAGCGAGGGGAAGTGAAAATTCTCTAAAAATTGAGATTTTTGTTAATAAATCAACTTTATTTTTAGGGGAAAGCGAGGAGAGTTAGGGAGCGGGGAAACGAGGAGGAAGCAAAGCAATTTTCTAAAATTTCTCTAACGTGTGCCTTAGTCCACTATTTTGTTATAAAAAAAAATGAACGGTTGAAAAGCCTATTAAGCCTGAGTTATTACTTTGTTTAAAATTATATTATTAGCAGAAGAGCTGAAATAACAACATATTATAATTAAAGAAAATTCAGATATATCCTGCATGTTATTTTCATCAAAAAGTATTTTTCCAAGTTCTTACCAAAAGTTGATCGTTTTCACGAAAAGAAATTGATAAAGGAATTAATTTAGCATTAATTTAAAAAAGTCTAATTATTTCATGACATATTACTTTTGATCTTTGGAGTACATTACCTGATAAACTATAAACAGAAATTAATTCGTAAATATTGAAATAAATACCCTGCAGTACAAATAACAGGAATTTGTGTTTAAAACTTTAAAAAAGGTTAGAGCAAATTGTTTACAGATCAAAAAAAAAAATTCAAAAATTTGATTTTCGAAGGTCATTTTAAATTTTAATTCATTTTGCTATCTGTTTTTTTTTTAGAGATATTAGTTTTTGACACAAAATAATCTATTTTCCACGCTGTGCGCCGAGAAGGAGTAAACCATATTGTTACAATATTATTATTTGTTTTTACAATATTTTACAATAGACCTTCTCATTATTAAATTAAAATTGAATATCAAAAGAATTCGTTGGTATACTATTAAATGTACTCGATAAAATGCCCTGGTAGAAAATTCAGGATAAGATATGCTCAGATAACTAACTGTTGGCTATATCTCGTCGCTACGCAGTCGCGATAAGTGACCGATAAATACACGATAATATATTAAAGATTACAGAGTTGATATAAAATATAATCACTATAATAATTAAAATTTTTTTCTTCTGATTCGAAATAAATTATAAATATTATAATATTCATTATTACAATTCATATGAGTTGTAAATAATTTTGCAATTAAAATCGTTTATAGAAAGCGAATCTGTATATATACATGCTGCCCGCGATGGCGCCTGTTTGTACAATCGTAAAATATATCCTATAGTTGCGAATACTGAATGTTAGCTGCGCGCGCATCACTCGACGCTTCGTCTTCTATAAGCATCTATCTTCATCACTATATGTGCAGGTTAGATTGACTTGACTTAACTTTAAAATTATTAAAGATGCATATACTGTTATTGTAATAGTGTCAACATTTTCTGTTCTTTATTGTATGACTTAAATTTATTTGCGAACATATACAATATGATTATGAATAAAATATTCATGTAAAATCAGTGAGTGCGAAGTGCGAGTGAGCGAGTGCATAAGTAAACTTAGTGTGAGAGAATACACTGTAAAAGAAAATGGCGAGAAATCACGTCGTTGGTCGACGATTTCAATGCGACCATGCACCGTCGATGTTATTTAACATTGTTGAAGCGCAAAATCTAACTGATTTAATCTAAAAATCTTGTGTTCAGTTTACGTGAAATCACGCAAAGCACGTTAAAATGTCGCCGTTGAACGAAGTTAAAAAACGTCGACGGTGCATGGTCGCAATGAAATCGTCGACCAACAACGTGATTTTCTGCTATTTTTTTTACAGTGTAAGACTGTCCGTTTAGGAATTGAAAAGGAAACAAGGAGTGAACAGCCTTTCTCTTTCTCACTAACTGTGTTCCCATATGTGTGCTCACTCACACTTTGTAATATGCTGTTTATGAATATAGTATAATTCAACATTGACCATATTCTCCCGGTACCATCGCGATAATTCGTTAAGAGTAATGGAGGTTTATCGCGATATCTAAAAGCATATGATCGCAACTGCCCATAAAATACGGGATGATATACTGAAAATATGCTCAACTTTCTACCAGGGTGGTATTCCGTTTCTTTAATTCAAATATTTTACTTGTATTATTCAGTGACTTTAAAAAATATGTATTATAAGATCATTTTTGTAATGTCAAAACATTCTGGAGTAAAAATAATATAAGACTTTGAAATAAATGTATAAATTAAATAATGCTAATTTCTTATTTCAACGTGGTTTTGAAAAAATTTCAATATATAAAACTTGTAATTTATAAATTTTCTTATGTCTCCATCTAAAAGTCTATTCTGTATAATTAATTTTTAAAAATGATGTTACTAAAATCCTATATTACATTAAAGTGAAACCACTTTTTTTTCCGTTTCTCCAGTTCTCCGGTTCTCCGGTTCTCCACATTTGTTAAATGTGTCTAATCTTTTGGTAATAAGAGTAGCAATTTTTTATTGGGCCCTATATAATTAGTCCTCATTAGTCATAAGCATCTTTTTGGGTCTTATATTTTTTAGGGCCCAATATTTTTTTGGGCCTTATATTTTCTTGCACTCTATATTTTTTTGGGCCCAGAATTATTTGGTCTCTATATTTTTTTGGGCCTTATATTTTTTTGCGCCCAATATTTTTTTGGGCCCAATATTTTTTTTTAATTTATATTTTCTTGGGTTCTATAATTTGTTTAGGTCCTATATTTTATTTAGCTCTATATTTTTCTGGGCCTTATATTTTTTGAGCCCAATATTTTTTTGGTCTCTATATTTTTTTAGACTCTATATTTTTTGGGCCTTATATTTTCTTGGGCCAAATATTTTTTCGATTCTTATATATTATTGGGCTCTATATTCTTTTAGGACCAATATTTTTTTAGGCCCACTATTTTTTTGAAATTAATATTTTCTTGGGTTTTATAATTTTTTTCAATTCTACATTTTGTTTAGCTCTATTTTTTTTAGCCTTATATTTTCTTGCGCCCTATATTTTTTTGGGCCCAATATTTCTCTGGGCCCAATATTTTTTCGGTCTCTATAGTTTTTTGGGCTCTATATTTTTTGGGTCATGTTTTTTTAGGCCCTATATTTATTTTTGACTTTATATTTTCTTGGGCTCTATATTTTATGGGCCCAATATTTTTTCGATTCTTATATATTATCGGGCTCTATATTTTTTTAGGACCAATACTTTTTAGACCCAATTTTTTTTTGAAATTAATATTTTCTTGGGTTTTATAATTATTTTGGGTACTATATTTTATTTAGTTCTATTTTCCTGGGCCTTATATTTTTCAGGCCCTACATTTTTTTGAGTCCAATTTTTATTGGGCCTCATATTCTTTTTGGGCCTTACATTTTCTTGGGCTCTATATTTTTTTGGGCCCAAGATTTTTTTGATTCTTACGTATTCTTGGGCTCTATATTTTTTTGGTCCTAATATTTATTTAATTCTTATATATTCCTGTGCTCTATATTTTTGGGCCCAATATTTTTTTGAAATTTATATTTTCTTGGATTCTATGATCTTTTTGGGTCCTATATTTTATTTAGTTCTATATTTTACTGGGTCTTATACTTTTCGGGCCCTACTTTTATTTGAGTGCTATTTTCTTTGGGCCTTATATTGTCTTGGGTTCTAATTTTTTTGGACCAAATATTTTTTCGATTCTTATATATTCTCTGGCTCTATATTTTTTTTAAATTTATATTTTCATGGGTTCTATAATTTTTTTTAGTCCTATATTTTATTTAGCTCTATTTTTTCTGGGCCTTATATTTTTTAGGCTCTACATTTTTTTGACGTTTTGACAAGAAAGACGATCAACTGCTTCAAAAGCAAATTTTGAAGTCATGGATATTTTATCCCAAATAATTATTTGTGTTCCCTTTGTTTGCTTTCTGCAGAATTAGGCTTAACATTACAAGTTGTACAATCTGTTATATTTAAGAGGACGTTGTATCTCTCTATCCTTTTCTAATAAAAAATCGTAGGTTTTTGGAAAAACTGGTGGTTATTACTAGAAATCAATAGTTGTCTGCAAGTCGTACAGTAAAAAACAATATTTTTTCTACTGAGAACAAATTAATTCTCTAGCCTCACTCATGATTTTGTAAGTATGTCAAACTTTTTTTGAAAAAGAAGCATCAAAATTAATTTCATTATTAATTAATTAATTTACTCCAGCGGCCTCTTAACGGTAGTTTAAATGTTGTATGCAAGGTTTTTCCATCGACTAATAAATTTGCTGCTATAGCTGTCCAAGCTACACATAAATAATGTATAGTATGATATTTGAAATGAACTATTAATACGTTAAGTGAAAAACTTTTTCCACTTCCACCTGATCCATCTATAAAAATATATTTTTCTTTACTTTGGTCGTTTAAACTTTTTATAGTAGAGTTAAATATTTGCCTTTGTTTATCATTTAAAGAATTTATTTTCATTTCTAATTCATTAAGAATATTATTATTATGATTTAACATTGTTTGATTATTATCTTCTTCTATAAATGTGCTTATGTTAGGTAAATTGAAATTATTTAAAGAAAATCCATTCACTTGTAAATTATTTTTAATAAAATTCAATGCAAGATTTTCACCTATATTTTTTTCGTATTTAGCATGGTATAACTTATCTTTATATTTTTCATATGAATTTCGTGAATTTATAGGATTATGAAAAATGCAAATGAAAGCAAATGATTTATAAAGAATATAAAGGGATTCTGTTAAAGATGCTTCTTCCAAACATCTATCCCGTTCTTTATCTTTATCAATTAATTGCTTTGCCTTAGTTGCTTCATAAAACGAATTGTACATCACATCATCAAAAGTACGCAAAGCTTCAAACATGTAATAATGGCTCCTTTAACATATAATAGTAATAACCTAATGAAATAACGTTCTCTATCTTTCGGACTTACTAAGTACATTCTACTAAGTATTAGTTTTTTTTTTTTTTCTTTTATTCCACTTTTTCAGTTTTTCATCAAATGTATAAAAATTTGGCATCTCTGAATACAAGTGATTTCGTGCTTCAAAATCTTCTCTATTTAATTCAAAAGATGCTGTTAAAAGATGTTACTCCCACATTTTTTTGCATAATCATTTATTCTTTTCCTTCTTTAAAAAATACGTTTTGTTGATTTTCTTCATGAACGCTTAGACGTTTTATAGTATGTGAAATAACATGTTAAGGATATTCTCATAACCTGTGCATTACTTGAGGTGGACATAAATATCGTGTATTAATGTATTGTTGGGTTTCGTCATATTCATATTCAACATTTCTACGATTGACATTTTGAAAAATATCTTTATTTTCTGATTGGAAATCCACATTTACTTGATGTATTTTAATGTATGCACAATCATGACCTTTATAACAGTATTTGAATGAATATTTAATGCAGTGTACAGTGGAACAAACTTCTACGTGTATGTGTGCATTAGGTTTCAATAATAAGTAAGGATTATGAGAAACAACAAATCCATTATCTACGATTCTTTCTGTAAATTTATTTTTGAGAATTATTTTGACGCTATCATTTTTATGTTTGTATAGTAAATATTCATTGGATTTAAAAGTTATTGTATTATTAAATTTTCTTGGAAAATTTTCAGTACATTGTTTCGTATTTTTATCCATGCACGAATAATTTATATTTTGCATACCACAGGGACCGCGTATCATAAATTGTTTAACAATACTATATAATTATGGATAAATATCTCTATTTAGAATTTCTGCACTTATTATTTTATCAACTTTTTCGGGAATATCAAATTTATCACTTTCATCCAAGAGTAAGTTGTTACTAACATATACATATGCGGTAATCCTCGTTTATAAAATTCAATCTCATAACTACATGCAATACATTTTCCTAATATTCCCATTCTAATCTTGCTTTTTATTATACGAGATAGGGCTATCTCCTTATTTTTTGCTACAATTATTAGTTTTTGCAAAAAAATTAATTCTTTGATTAGAAAAGGACAGAGATATACGACCTGCTCTTAACGGAATGTCGGAGCTGCAGCAATTGAGTTTTGCTTTTTTTATTTTATCAATATCTTTTTTAATTCATAAATTAAACAAATATAAAGACTTATCCGCACTAAAGCTATATTGATACAATCATTTTTGTAAAAATAAAAAATCGTTTCGACTTGTTATTTTTTTACGAGCTTGGATTGGAAATTAGATATTAAACTCGATAAACCTAACCATAAAATACGATACATTAAAAGTAGATACTACGAATATCCTTAAATAACTGTAAATAAATTGAAGAATACAATTATTAGAAATAACTCAAAATAATTTTCATTTTGGATTTAAACTAGAAGAGCAAAAAAATAAAAATCGCTGAAACTCTAAGAATATATTCTGTTTGTTACCCAAAATGTGTAAAAAAATTTTCAAGGATTTAGATTGGAAGAATCAAGAGCCATAGATCCTTGAAATTTGGAAATTTTTCAAAATTTTTGGAAAAGTACCAGCTCCATGATTTTTTTTCTGAAAATCCTGATGTTTTACAGAGAAATTCATAAGAATACTTCTTGTTGTAAATGAAGAGGAGAGTGAACATGATTTTTAACAGACCTAAATTCCGAAGTTTTCCATGAGTTCTTACATGTATTACATGGTAATTGGAATTACTCATTGTTTGCCACTTCAGAAATTGCTTTTTGAGGGCTTATTTTCTTCTATTTTTTATTAACTTCAGAATAAATTTTCGATTGTGTAGGAAAGAGCCACCAATAAGGAGTTATGACAGTTTGAAATATATATTTTAATGTATCATTTATTTTTTATATTGAATATAAATGTATATTTTCATCTATGATTAATATTTATATTGAAAATAAATTATACATGAAAATATATATTTTAAACTGACATAATTCCTTATTGTTGGCTCTGACTTACATGATAAAAAATTCATTTTAAAGTTCATGTACAATAGAAAAAAATAAGCTCGCGAAAAGAAATTTCTGAAGTGGCGAACCATGAGTAATTTCAATTACCACGTAATACATATAAGAACCAATAGAAAACTTCAAAATTCAGGTTCTGTAAAGAATCATGCCAACTCTGCTCTTCATTTACAACAAGAACTATTCTTATGAATCTCTCTCTGAAATATCAAGATTTTCAGGAAAAAAAATGATTAAGTTGGGAATTTTCTAAAAATTTTGAAAAATTTCCAAATTTCAAGTATCTATAGCTCTTGATTCTTTTAATCTAAATCCTTGAAAATTTATTTACATCTTTTGAATATCAAAAAGAATATATTCTTAGAGTTTCAGAGATTTTTATTTTTCTGCTTTTCTGGTGTGAAATGTCCCACATATATATATATATATATATATATATATATATATATATATATATTTATTCATTAAAAAAAGTTTGTTGTAAAAAGAACTAAAATGAAAATTATTTTGAGTTATTTCTAATAATTGTATTCTTCAATTTATTTTCAGTTATTTACGGATATTTGCAGTATCTACATTTATAAAATGTATAAATGATAATAAACAATCATTATTTATCTCCAGCCTAACACTTTTTCATTGTTATTTACAGTTTTCAATATTTTTTTATAATCATTTGTTTATTCACAGTTTTATTCTACTTTAAAAAAATAATTTTCATACAAGGTGATGAAATATTTAACCATAAGATAATATATATATATATATATATATATATATATATATATTGCATATCACAAGAAAATTTACACATCAAAACTAATTCTCTAATGTAAAGAATAAAAAATTAAATTAATAGAATTTTGAAATTTTGATATGGGAATACTTTTCATAAATAACTTTTTAAGAGCAGGTCGTATATCTCTATCCTTTTCTAATCAAAGAATTTATTTTTTTGCAAAAACTAATAATTGTAGCAAAAAATAAGGAGATAGCCCCATCTCGTATAATAAAAAGGAAGATTTTCTTTGATGAGGAAAAATTATTTTTATCGATTCGTTTTGAAGAAAACCTTGAAAAACTTAAAAAATAAAGGTTAGGATGGACGATTCAGTTTTTCAAGGTTTTCTTAAAAACGAAGCGATAAAAATAATTTTTCCTCATAAAAGAAAATCTTCCTTTTTATTATACGAGATGGGGCTTTCTTCTTATTTTTTGCTACAATTATTAATTTTTGTGAAAAAATCGATTCTTTGATTAGAAAAGGACAGATATACTCGACCTCCTCTTAATAACTTTGAAAAATGATAAATTTTTTAAATAACTTGTGGTATTGAATGCTAATTAAATTTAGTTTTAACATGAAGATAATTATTCAAGTTGGGAATGAATTTAATGAAATAATATAACTATTTATATGTTATCACTTAAGAAGGTACCTTCGTCCGCCACTCGAGCCAAATTTTCAATATGCTTATTTGATTAAAAGTTACTAGATATCTCCCCTCCCCAAGAATATATGTTTTGTATGGTAATTTCCACATACTCGATAGAATTAGCATCAATATAAAAAAAGAAATAATTTTCATTTAAAACTAAAAAAATTAAAATTAATTAAAGAGCTAAGATCATCATCTTTACTGTCCAATTCATTTACATGTTCTTTTTACGAAATTTGAAAATTTGAGGTTATGGTGTGTTTTTGTCACCATACGCTATGTACGATAAAAGTAACTAAATTCATACATAAATGAATAATTTATTCATTTATATTTCCGTGTAAAAGTAATGAAAGTTTCTGAAAATTATTTTATACGTTTCCAGTAATATGTTTATCGTCAAAAAATTTCGTTTTATTCTGTTTTGTAAATTTTAAGATCAACTACAATATTAAGGTTTCCCCATAAGAACCAATGTTATATTATTTCTCATTAACGAGATAACGAATCTTCATGAAATTTTATATGTGCATTTTAGACATAAAAACAAACAATTTTGCATAGTTTTGTCATAGCAAAGCGAAGGTACCTCCTTAATAATAATTTTTTAAACTTTTTATTCATAGTTCAAAATAATATTGAATATATGATTATCATTTTGATAGTTTTTATAAAATATTATGTAAATTTTATAAGTATATGTTATTTAAGGAGATGTAAAATGGACAGTACACTTGCGCCGATAAATATTGACTATGTTTCCATTGTATTTCAAAATTTTGAATAAAGAGATGCATTAACATATAATATCTATCGCGAAGATTATTCAGTTAAATTTTTAAATAAATCTATTCATTAGTTATTGAGGAGTTTAAGTTCCAATATTATTTACTAATATTTTTCTATTTGGAATCAGAAATCTAAATATCTTGAAAATTAATGATTAGGATAATTTGAAAATTTAAATAAATAATCATCATGGTACATACTACACTTTGAAAAATTTTCTGGTGACTATACCAGTTTCCTGTAAATAATTACATGTTTTAGCGATGTGAAGTTACATTTTTATATAACTTTACATCGCTGAGCGTAGGTTTTACTATGATCGCGGTATATTCCCCGTGCTTAGCAGTGTAATGTTACAGTCAATATCAACATGGCTGTCCGGTAAAAATACATGACATACGTGAACTCTCGCGACAATAGAAACACATTTTAACACAATAAGAAATATTTTATTCTTATTAATTGATTAACATAGAGTTATTAATAATCTTTTCAAATTTCATAGTGTCATGAGTAATAAACGTTCAACGTATATTTTTTATTAAATTATATCAAATGTAGGTTAGAAACGATGGATCTTGTAATTTTACCGGTTTTCATGTGTATTTAACACGCTCAGCAAGGTTCCCGATCCTTACCATGCTCAGCGATGTAAAGTTCCGAAAAATGTTTTACTGTGTTATACATTCCTTTTATAGAAATTAAGAAATAGAATGGAAAGACATCAGTTAAATACGACAGTTAATTTTTATATCTTCTCATAGTGAAATATAATCAAACTTTGACAACAAATTCAACATAATAAAATAATTGTACTTTCGATGATCATATTTAATACAAATTTTAGAGTGATATTACAGAATATTATTTTTTTCTGCATTTATAATAAGCGTTTCGCAAATAATAAGTAAATTTTCTTTTGAAATGTTTACTTTTTTAGGGGAAATTTCACTTCTATCTAGACAGTTCATAAATATAAATTTATAATTATAGACATAATAAGAAAAAATTATTTATATTCCATATATTTTCCTATATTTATGATTGGGACCTTGCATGAAAAAATGCATTATATCCGTCAGGTGGAATACGAAAAAATAAAAAACCCGTATTTTTTCGTTTTTTAAAATATGATGAATTACAAAAGTTATAGCCAGTATAAGTTAATACAATTTTGATATATATATATAGATATAGCGTCAATGTACATGACGTCACGAGTTCACCTATACTTGTGACGTCACACCAATTTTAAACTGCCTCTATCTCTTTGAATTTTCATTTTTATGATAAAAGAAAAAATACGTGTCCTTTATTTTTTCTTTATCTAAATGACGGACATAATGGATTTAAAAAAAATTTTTCATGCAACATCCCAATTGACAACACAAAATTTGTCTAAATTTTGTTGTGGCCTTGCAACATTTAACTCTACAAAGGCCAAGTTTACCACCAATGTAGAGCTACGGTAGCTTGATGACGACTGCGGGTCCGCTTCCCTACTGAAAAAAATTACATGAGATCTTACGTGAGTTGTCACGATCGAAAATGAAACAAGATCTTATATGAAAACTTACATGAGATCTCAAGTGTGAGCTTCCAGTCATATATATACTTTCAATTGCTAAATATAATACAAATAATATAATTGCATGCGTTAAATAATTAAAATAAATAATAGTCCATATAGTTTAATAGTTAATAACAATAAGTTAGTAAAATGTATTAAAAATAATATAATATTGTAATACTGTATTAAAAATAAAATAAACATAAAGAATTCAATATAAGCGCCAAATGTATGCACGTTCCTGAAAGCGCACACATATTCACGTAAATATATGCGTACATCACATATCAAGAAGCTTAGGCATTATGTTCGCTAAGCTCGTGTGAAAATCGCGGGACCACGCACACAAAGGCTGGCGGAGCCCAGCAGCTAGAGAGAAGAGGGGACTGGAGTCCAGCGTCTATAAAAGCGGGCAAGCAGAGAGAAAGGCTCTTTCTCACCTCAGCTCTACTACCGACTTAGCTTAGAATCAAGAAGTATGCTAAGCATCGAACAATCATTAACGCCGTTGATTGTATTAACGAGCATTACCCATAATAAAACCAGTCCTTTACTAATTCATTAAATAACTACACACACTACTACACACTGACATACTCGAGCCCGCAGACAGCATAGCGAATTGTCTGGTTAACGGCTCTACACTGTTAAAAAAAATCAGATGATTTATCATGCCAAAACATCATTTAACGATTTTTTTGGTTTTTACACGTTTCAAACCATGCTGAGTCAATTCAAAACAGTTTTTGAAAAATTTTAAAATTTTGAACTTAGAAAATTTTTTAGATAATTTGGTCTTAGAAAAAATTTTGACTTATTTTACAAAAAAATTTTTAAGTTCAAAAATTTCAAAAATTTTCAAAAATTGTTTTGAATTGACTAAGCATTGTTTGGAACGTGTAAAAACCAAAAATATCATTACATGATGTTTTGGCATGATAAATCACCTGAGAAATCAGGTGATTTGTCACCTGATTTTTTTTCACCAGGGTACACCTACAAGTATTGCGTAAAGACAAATAAAGACTCAATATAGTCAACGATAATGTAAGCTCTCCTAACTGTCAATAAGTGGGACATTACAACTGGCGCCCAAACAAAAAATTTAACATTACACGCGAATATTAAAATTTTTTAAATGTTAAAGTCAGATTTTTTTCTATCTATTCTCATATTTGTCGATCAAAGATTAAAAACGGGAAAATAAAACGATGTTAAAGTAGAGCAAATATTCCAATTCTTTTTCTATGCAACTTATTAAAAATAAAATATTATAGTTATAAAAATAAAAAGTCGAAAAAGTAGATAGAATACATTTGAAAGGAAATAAAATATAGAAAAAGAAAGCGTAAAATATAAAACAATAAGGACTTCTGGTTGTCCGACGTAAGAGAAGAACACGCGGGCGCTTAGCTAGTAAGAAAAATAGAGATAAAGGTAGAAAAAAGAAGATAATAAGTATAAATAATAAAGCATAAACATAGTCTGATAGAGTGGAATGAGTGTAAGTGTTATCTAGAAAAATAAGGAAAGGTTTGATAAGAAAAAAAAAGAATTAGAAAGCAAAGTGTGTTTAAGGTTAGAATCAAAATATAGCGAACAAAGACAGTGGAGACCAGTGGGAGGCTGATGGTGAAGAAAACGAAAATAGTGATAAAATCAGTGAGAAAAAAAGGGAGGTAGACCGCGAAAAGAAGATGCAGATAAAATGGAAACAGAAGCAATGAAAACTTATTTAGAAACAGGAAAACTAGCTAAAAACGAATCGGCGGGTGCATGGAAAGTAATACATTCACCGGTAAAAAAGGATAGCAATAATACAAGGCCGGGAGAGAAGGAAAACAAGCTAGATTGCGCAGGTTTAAACAAAGACGACGATACGTCGACGAAAACATGCGAGGACTTGAAAATACCAGAAAATCATAACGAAAAGGCGTAGGTAACAAGGATAGCAATAGAAATGAATGAGCTGTACAATAAGGTAAAGGCGATGGAGGAAAGCATAAAAAGATTAGAAAATGATAAAGAAACACTAACTAATACAGTTATGGAAATAAGAGAACAGTTAAAGGAAGAGAGAAGAACTTTTAAAAGGGAAATCGGAATGCTAAAAGAGGAAATAAATTATATAAAAAATAAGGAAAAGACGGATAAAAATGCAAGGGACACAAGTGAAAATAAAAATACGAATACGAGTGGTAGCGACGTGCATAGCAGAAGGGAAGAAGAGGACACAACATCAAACGGGCAAGTAAGTGAAAACAGCGAGAGCGTGAGAAACGAACCGTCAGCGGTAGAAGGCGAAACTTATTACGGTAGAGACTATTTAAGGCACAAACCGGACGCGATAAGTGAGTGTGAAATAATGTATGAATTAAAAGAAAGAAAAGATAGGGAAAAAAAATTTTATGATAAGGGGATTTAGAACAACCGGGAAAGGTTTAAAAGGAGAGATTAAAAATATAATAAAAGAGAAAGTAGACTAAACGGTTTATATTAAAAATATAAGAGTAATAGGAGGGGGTTTAGCGGTAGAATTCGAATCTATGGAAAATAAAATTGAATTAATGAAAAAGAAAGGGTTACTAAAAAATACTTGTATATGGGTAGAGGACAATTTAACTGATAGAGAAAAAAGGGTTATGAATTGGCTGAAAATGATTGCAAATGAAGAAAAAAAATATAATATTGAATGCAAGTTAGGATATATGATAATAAGAGTGAGAGGGGAATGGTATGAATGGAACGATAGAAAAAGAAGGCTCATAGAAAGCCAATGACGCGGCCCTTTTAGGAATAGAATAGAAAGAAAGGGGGAGGGAGTGCAAAGAAATTAAATGTATAACATGGAATTTAGCAGGCCGGAACAAAATATATAAATTAGAACAATTTTTTAATATACTTGATATAATACTAATTCAAGAAACGTGGGTAGAAAAAAATAAAGAAAGAGAGTTTAAGGAAAGGCTAAGCAACAAGTATAGGTGGGCAATGAAATCAGCAATAAGAAGGAAAGCAAAAGGGACAGCGAGTGGGAGGGTTATAGTAGGTTTAAGAAAAAATATAAAACTCGAGCGTATAATCGAAAGTTTCGAAACAAGCAGAGGAGTTAGACAAAGCTGCCCCTTAAGCCCATCTCTATTTAACATTTACATAGAAGATATAGAAGAGAGATGGGAAAGAAAAAACGAAGGTGAGACGGTGATTGGAAATAAAAAAATATTTTGCTTGAAGTTTGCAGATGACATAGCTGCAATCGCAGATACAAAGGTGCGTCTACAACGTATGCTAGACGATCTTGGGAACTTTTGTAGAGAAAACGACATGGAAGTGAATACGCAAAAAACAAAAGTGATGGTCTTTAAAAATGGAGGAAGAAGAAAGAAAGGAGAAAAATGGGTTTATAAAGGAAAGAAATTAGAGGTAATAAGAGAGTATAAATACCTGGGATTATGGTTTACGGAAAGAAACTCTTACAACACACACACAAAAAGGAGCGCTAAAAAAAGGACGAAGGGGCATAAATATGATATGGGGTATGTGGAAGAGAGCCAAGTTAGAAAAACTAAGCAAACGAATATACTTATTGGAAACTATAGTAAAATCGGCATATCTGTATGGGGTTGAAATATGGGGGTGGGAAAAACAGGAAGCAATAGAAATATCAAAATAAAGTTGGTATTACATCGAAAATAAACGCAGGTGGTAGTGGAATGTTAGCACGCTTTATTGAGAAGTAATTAAATTTTACATTGAAAATTTTTTTTTGTGTTTCGTAACACGCATCTATGACCTCCTATAACCCAGCATAATATTAAAGCGACCCCCCCCCTCCTCATGGTGTTACATAATTTGTGAACGACCCCTAAAATAAATAATAACTAAAACGTAATAATAAATTTCTAACACACAAAATAACTTAACAAAGATAAATTCCAAAAGTGAAAGAGTAAAATCAAAATTATAATAGCAATAAAATCAATATCAAGAGGCACCGGTAGTGCCTTGACAGCGAGTTAAGGTGCAAATACGAAAACGTTGAGCGCGTTCCTCTTATACTTGGAATTAGAGTTTTGAAAATTTTTAAATTGAGCCCTATTTAAATACGATAAAATATTTTTAAAATACAAATTGATAATTAAAGATTTTTATTTTATCTTTAATTTAAAAAAAGTTTTATTGCAATTCGTTTACTCAATCCCGAGTAAAGGTAATTTAAAATTTTAAAGCACCATATTCGCGTTATGAAAATTCTTCTCCGTCGTCTCTAGTCAGCGAAAATTGCTCAACCGGAAGTGCATCATACTTTAATATTATAAGAGAGCTATGAGTGTCCTTTTTGTCTGCTGAGATGGTATTGTATATGTCAGTAGTGTACCCTGGTAGAAACATCTGACGCAATCCTGATTGCGCAGAACTGGAATGACCTATTTTGTCATTTTTTCATACTTCTGATAGATCGTTAAATGCAATAACCGTTAAGCAACAGAATTTCAGCATACTTATAGTTGTTCGATTGCATCTAAGGGGTTGCCATTTTGTACTTGTACGTGAATCAGGATTGCAATAGAATTACAGTAGGTGCGCCCTTAAATAACTTCACAGCAGAATTGCAGCAGACTTACGTTAATTAAAGTGTGTTTTGGGAGTGATAAATTGCACTGGCATTTGCAACAGAATTGCATTAGAAATGCAGCAGACACTTACATTCAAGACTGAGCAGCAGAATTGCACTAGAATTGTAGTAGCTAAATTGCAAAAAAGGATTATATATCTTGCCTTTGCGCTTACAGGAGAATTACATTAGAAGTGCAGTAGATACTTACATCTAAGACTGAGCAGCTGAATTGCACCAGAACCGCAGCAGCTAAATTGCAAATTTGGATACCATATCTTGCCCTTGCGCTTACAGCAGAATTGCATTAGAAGTCCAGCTGACCATCACATCCAAGACTGAGCAGCATAAATGCACCAGAATCGCAGCAGCTAAATTGCAAATTTGGATACCATATCTTGCCCTTGCGCTTACAGCAGAATTGCATTTGAAGTGCAGCTGACCATCACATCCAAGACTGAGCAGCATAAATGCACCAGACATGCAGCATTGTAAATTAGAATTACAGGCTCCGCACTTGCGCTTACAGCAGAATCGCATTAGATTTACAGCTGACACTTACGTCATAGACTGAACCACAGAATTCCACTATAAATGCGACAGTTAAATTGCAAAATGGGGTCATATGTTTTAGAATAGAATTGTGAACAGTATTATGAAATTTCTTAACAACAGAATAACAGCAAACATACATAAAATAGACCTGCACATTTTACTTTAAATATTTATACTTATGTCAGGTAATAAATGGTGTTGAATTAAATATTAAATGTGCATAATAAAAGTTATATCTAAAAATACTGTGAAGTCAACTGTTTTAGTCTAAACAACTATTTTCATTTTTCTGGGGATAATTGTAACGAAAAATATAATAATATTTATTCCATGGGTAACAGAGAGGATCAAGTAGAGAAATTATAAAACTAGCATGTTAATTTTATAAAAAAAACATTCGCAGTTATAAATATTTAAAAAATAACCTCAAAAGTATATTCATTCATTCATTCCTAAACTCACATCAGAAATTTTTGTACAAATAAAAACTTTTTAAATAATTTCATAAAGTGTTTTGATAAATTTATTGGTAAACTCGCGTCAGAACTTTTGTTATGAAAATCTTTAAAACATTTGATGAAGTATTTTTAAATATATTACCTTGAACATTGAAAATAATACACATTATTTGTTAATTTAAAAATTTATTCTTACCGATGTCTACATTTTAACCCTTTCAGGGGCACATTAAAACTGGAAGTCCTATCCAACTGCTCTTATCATACTCTTATGTTTTTGGGGTCGCCGATTACAAATCTGAACTCAAAATTGAAAAATTCAAAATGACTTTAAGCAAGAAAATTAAAAATTTTATCATATTCTACGTTAAATTTCAAACAAAAAAGCTAATCTGTAATTTTTTCAAAAAACGCATACTTTTTGAGAAAAAAAAATTCAAACTTTTCAGTGACGAAGTCAATAAAAAATGTGAAAATTCTCCCTCTCTGCGATACCCAAAACTAGCGACAAGGACGTGGGGAGAAACTAGCTCCGTTTATTTTTTTCGTTTTTTTTTCCTTTTTATTTTTTTTTTGTTTTATTTTCTTTTTTTGTGTTTTTTATGTTTTTTTTTTATTGTTTTTTCAATTTTTATTCAGTATATAAAATTGGATAATCTTTGTATTTACAATTTTCTATGAAAATTCTTAAAACAATTGTCATTGGAAATACATAATGGTACATTACACGTTTTGCAATAAAATCGTGTTCTTTTTTCATGACTCTTTGTGGAACAATGTATACATCTTCGGAAAGAAGTATTAAAACCAGTAAAATGAGGTGATACAGATGTTCTAAGCGTTTCTGTAGATTTAAGTTGAACAAATTTATGGAACCTTTTAGTGACAGCAGGAGAAGAATTTGGTCTTCCATGTTTCGAACGTTCAGGCACTCCAACTAACTGATCGATAACCCGCAATCGATAATCTTTGAGTGATAATTTGTTATTTTAAAAATGTAAACGGTATGGTATGAAAGAGTTTACTATAGTCACATCCATGAAGTACGAAAAAATTCGATGCCATCATTTAGTGCTTTTCCTGCTAAGTTCGTAGGTTGATTTTAACTGATCAGCTTTATCTACGTATCCTATATGTTTATTGTAGTCTTTCACCATTTCGGGGAAAATGACTTCTAAAACAGATCCATCCTTTTGTTGACGATTAACACTTGTTAAAATTGAAGAATTATGGAAATTGGATAAAAACTGGACTGGTTTTTTATCCATCCATTGTATCCACCGTACGCCCTCATTAGGTGTGCGAAATTCACTATCACCGTCATTCATATCTTTGTCATTCATCTGAAATTTTGGCAGACCAGATCTATCTTTTCTTATGGTTGCACATGTGAAAATATTTTTATTCTATAAATAGACCATTAAATTTACACTTGAGAAATAATTATCAAAGTACACGTGGTAATTTTTACCGATCGAATTTCTTGTTAGGTTTTTTACGACTCTTCCACCAAGGTTTTTTTGAGGCTTGATTCCAATCTTTCCAGTGTACATTTAAAATTGACACACGTATCCATTTTTATCAGCTCTAACCCAAAATTTATAGCCTCTTTTTATAGGTTTCATTGGCATGTATTGTTTCATGCTGCTCCTGCCTAAAAACTTTTTCATGCTTTCATCTATGGCTTGATGTTTAGTAGGATCGTAATAATACTTGTAAGAGTTTGAAAGATTATCAAGATAAGGTTTAATTTTGTACAGTTTGTCATAATTTGGTTGGCCTTTTTTAGGTCCAGTGGTATTGTCATTCAAATGAACACGTGACAGCAAAAACGAAAATTTTTTCACTGGCATGATAGAACTAACATAATCATCATGAATTTGTGAATTTGTTGACCAATAATCACGGTGAGATGGAAGCTTTTTCAAACCCATAAGTATGTTCATTCCTATAAATTTTTTTATTTCTTCACTCGTTACGCTTTTATAAACTGAAACTTTTTTTGACTTATGTAAAGGTTTGTTTGTTTTATAATGAGAGCAATATTTTCAGAAAATAAACATAAAAAGAAATCACCAGGTGTTTTGGTGTTTTTTGGAATATTTTTTGGTCCAACATGTTTAATAAATGGCAATTCAGCACTTTCTTCACTTTTATGGCTCCAAAGTTCAGCATCTGAATTTTCGTTTTCATGCAATTTTCTTTTTTTACGAGAATCGACAGTACGATGAGTAGATATGAGTTTTTCTAAATGTTTATTAGTGACATATTCATCATCACTTTGCTCTTGCCCATCAACCGATTCATTGTATGATGGCAGAGATACGACATTATCGAATTCATCACCGGAATCTTCTATTTTTCTATTTAAAAAATAGTTGTTGGTACACTTGGTATTTGTTTCATACAATAAACACAACTAAAATTTTCTGTTATTTTTTTAAAAATTAAGATTATTGATATACGTTGCAAGGCAACAAGTATTATAAAAATTTTATGAAATTCAAATTTATTTTCTTACTGTCGTACAATTAGAACAAATTTTTTTGTAAATATGCATTTACATATGTTTTATTGAGGTTTTTTTGAACATTTTTTATAGAACAATAAATAAGTTCAAATACCGATCTATTCAATCATAAATAAAATTGCATATAATGATCAAATTCACATTCAAAAGTAACTTTACTATTTTAAAATTAATATAAATAATTTTTTATGGTTATTATTTGCTATTTTCTTCCACCATTTTGGAAAATTTATTTTTGCAATTTTTTTACGACTAGTTTCTCAAACTTATTATTATGTCAAAAATTATATGCAATTAACACGTCAAATTAGTGAATATATCAATATTTACTCCAAAAATAGGATATTTGGTACGCCATTTTCTATTATGCCAAATTTTTATTTTTATAATTAAAAATCCAAATACTATTATTACAAATGTAATTATATTGAAATAATTAAGTATTAAAAAAGAATAAAGGAGTTTTTTGGGTGAAATTGACCTTTCTGCACTATATTTTGTTAAATAAAAAATAATATTAATAACTTTTTTCTAATTTTTACTAAGGGTAGCTTTCCGTATCATCTCTAGAATGTAATAGCATAATTTTGAAGTTGATTTACATCCAAAGGACTTCAGAAACGAATTTATTGTAAAAAAGAGAAATTTTCGCCATTGTTTATTTAATAACAATTGGAAAATGCATAATTGTTGCAAAAACAATATTCTTGTTTGTAAATACTTCATTTATGAGTGTAAGGAAACTTACTTTGTATTTATAACATGTTGATAACCAGAGTTTTAATAAAAAAACAAAAAAATCGAGGTGGGAAGTATACTTCCCACCGCCCCTTAAAGGGTTAAATCTTGAAGAAACTTGATGTACTATAAAAATCAGTTTCGGTAAAACAATATGGCCGATGTAAACAATTATATAGTTTAGTTAAAAAGAGAAAGAAAAAGACGCGCGAGTGCATACATCATTTTAATCATAAACGAATATACCATGTACTCAACTTCTGATTGGTTGACTCGAATTCATAGACCCAACTCGAGTGAAAATTGTTACTTAAACCTCATTTCGTCTTTGTCTCTCTCATGATAAAAAAAAAATGACAAATGATACAACCATCACTGGATTCGGGTCTATGAATTCAAGCCTTATTTTAGTAACCAATAACAAGTTATACATGTAAATGCAAATATCCACATTATAGTTGTGCTCTGGTTAGTGCAGTTTTGATGATATTCTTTTACTATGTAACTATAACGTTATTATGCCAAGTTAACTGCAATTATGTTTCAATACAGCTGTTAAGTATGAGGCACAATCAATTGCTGTAATTATGTAGCAATTATTGTGTATAGGAGATTACAAATTATTCACTTCCAATTGTACTTTGCCTACTTCAATTATGTTTCAATTCTGCTGTTAAGTATGAGGCGCAATCGTCTCTTATGATTCTGTAGCAATTATGGTGTATAGATGATCTCAAATTATTTACTTCCAAATGCACTTTGTCTACTGCAATTATGTTCTAATTCTGCTGTTAAGTACAATGCGCTACTTCATATTATGCATGTGTAAAAAGTAATATGTTGGCATGTTATAACTACTATTTCGAAAGGATTTGAGCTCAGCTATCATTTAAAAAAAGTTTCATGCTCCTAAGTATCAATGCTAAGGACCCGTAAGCGTTTGAAAATCTAATAACTTTTTTAGTGATATTCTTTAATTGCCTGTAACTAGGGAAATATTGAGCGTTGGGGTCTAAAATTCTGTTTCCTTTCATATTTTAACATCTGAAAACTTATCACAAAGTTTGGGCCAAATCCGTGATCCGGAGGTCTGATACTCTCCTAGTAAGTTATAAGACTAAGAAAAGCTTCCTTTAAAAAATACGAATTTTCAACAGACCTTAACAATTAAATAAAAGAAATTGAATTTTGCTTCCAATACATTTATGTAATTTAGTGTAATATAATTTTTAATTTTACTTTAAATTTTATGCAATTGTACAGTAAAAATACGGTAAAATTATTAATTTTTATACAATTTTGCATTAAAATTACGGTAAATTATTAACTTTCATGGACAGACTTGAAGCAAGCTTTCAGTTTTGCATTACATTTGCAATAAATTTTATGTTTTTTAATAGCGTAGAAAGAAGCAGTAGCTAAAGCTAAAAGAACTCTTAGACAGAAAAAACGGAATTATTTTAAAAGCTTCGCCGAAACAATAAATTTTAACACAAATAAAAAATACGTTTAGCATACTAGTAAAATTTAAAAAAATAAGTGGACTAAAGTCTCCCCCTCACACACTTTCCAAAATCATCTAACACAAGATTAAACCAATACAGCTCTTAATGAAATTAGTCCTCCTTGGGTCGGTTGGGATCTGAATTAGCTATCAATCTACGAACGAAATGATTTTCTCAATTCTACTATTGATTTTGCTGAATTCAATGAAGCTTTAGATAGCAAAAAACTTCATGCATTACCTGGATTAGATGGTATTAATTACGACTGTATAGAAACTCTATCCATTAAATTCAAATTACTACTTTCAGACATATTTAACGAAATCTACACTACAAACGTTTACTCTGCTGAATGGAGAAAATCATTTGTTCACTTTATAAAAAAAGTTGACGGCATTAAAGACCAGTTTCCCTATCATCATGTCTTCATAAACTTATGGAAACGATGATTTAAAATAAGCTTCAATATTGGGTGAAAACTAAAAATTTTCTTCCGAACATTCAGAATGGATTTCGTAACGGCCAAAGTACTATAGACAATTTTACTAACCTAACTTTATGTATAGAGGAATTATTTATGATAAACAAGGATATGCTTGCGACTTTCTTGGACATAAACAGTACCTCCGATGAAGTAGTAATTAATATCCTTTTAAATAAACTTTCTACAATAGTTTGCCCAGTTAACCTGGTAAAATTTGTCAAATATCAATGCACGAAAGACTGATCTACACGTACACTACGGGAGATCAACCTAGGTTATCATAAAAAGAAGTTCCTCATGGGGGTGTTTTAAGATTGCTTCTATACATTATTTATGTTCACTAAACGAAAACCACTACAAACCTCAAAACAACTGAGCTACGAAAACGGCTACATTCCCTGCGATGATGACGGTAAATATTTGTAATAAATTTCATAGCAACGTTTTAGGATTATCATAACAGAGGCTTACGATGAATATCGTAACAGCAAATAAGTTTTGTAAATATTACAAACAGATGAATATTTATGGCATTTCATTTTAAATTGGTTTATTCGTAATTGTCGATGTATTAAGTACAGATTATAAAGTTAGGAAAATTCTAAATATAATTATATTAAATGATGAGACTTACTTTTATATTAATATTTACAAATTACTTTTGATTACCACTATTATGCATTTGAAGTACGAAATACAAATACATAAAAACTTATTAGATTTAACGACGTACCTGCAACTATTACTCTCTTTTTAACTATTAAAAATAATAATCAATATATAACTATACCATATAATTTATAAATAATTCTTAAATAACGTAATTTTTTCCCACACAGCATGAAAGAAATTTAAAATAATTCCATGAAATATTTTAAGAAATAATACGTTGAAATGATTCAAAAAGAAATTAAAAAAATAACCATATTCTTTCAAAAAAAAATATATAAAATAATACGTAGAAAAATTACAGTCATTACAAAAATAATACCAAAACGGAATCGAAAGTTAAGTTATGAAATATTACATAAATCGCTACTGATAGGACTTTGAAAGGACTTCTTAAAAGGAAACAAGAAACAACTCAGAAATCTTCCGATGATTCCAATTATAAAAAAATTTAGAAACATTTTCAAGATGATTTAAGGTATTCTCTTACCAAATCATTTCAGGATTCTTTCAAAAAGTTTTCAAGCAATAATTAATGAAATATTTTAGTAAAGTTTCGCAAAATATTACATGAAATAATTTCGAAATATTTTATGAAATAATTTATGATGAAGATAGAAATAAGTAAAAATGAAATAAGGAGAGAAAAATTTAATCTGTATTTTTATATCACGTATTATTTTTATATTACGTATTATCTTACTAAGAATAGTATTTTACTAGATAAGATCAAAATTGTTATTATAATAATATATATAACATCATGAATTAATTTTGTAATAACATCGTGTAATAATTTAATGTTTAAATGATTTAAAAAGGATTTTGAAACATCACGAGATTATTTTAAAAAGTATTTATGAAATAATACATAAAAACATCACAAAGTGATTATAAAAATATTTCCAGTAAGGAAACTAAAGTCATAGTATGGAATATTACATGAATTCTTGCTGAAAGAACTTTGAAAGGACGTTTTGTAAGGGAACAAAAAATATTACAGAAATCTTCAGACGATTCCAATCATAGAATTATTTAAATAGATTTTGAAGATTATGAGGGTGTTTCTGCCGTTTGGTAGCGCTAGTGTATCAGTGGGGAAAAAAGCGGTAAATTTTAAATTATAAAATAATTAATAATAAAAAATATTATACATACGAAAAAAAAAATCATATTTCATAAAAAATAAATTTAAAAATTCTAATTATAAATATAAATTTGAAATCAAAAGTATTATATATATATATATATTATTAATAAAGAAAAAGGTATGCATACATTACTATGTAAACATAACCTATGAAAAATACTGAAGACTGTTTATATTTGTATTTTTAACTTTGGGAAGTGCAGTTAATGAATTGGTCAACATTTATGGTTCAAAGCTAAAAAAATATTAGTGTGTTAAATCAATTTTTTTTGACACATAAAACTACGCCAACATAAAATACATGATGAACTGAGTTTATTTTTTAATATAAGCAATAAAGAAGTCTCAAATATTTTTATTACTTGGATTAAATTTATCAAAGTTCAGTGGCAAGAAATATGCCAATGGCCATCAAAGGATTTAGTTCATTTTTTTACTCGGATGGATTTCAAAAATGAATTTCCTGGAACTAGAATAATATTAGATGGTACTGAAATTCTTATCCAAAGGCCAAGTATTCCAAGTTCTCAACAACATGTATTTTCAACTTATAAAAATACGTCTACAATCAAATCAGTCATCAGTATAACTCCAGGAGGATTGACTTCGTACATATCACCTACATATTCAGGTTAAACAAGCGATAGACAAGTTATTAAGAAAAGTGATATTCCTGAATGATTTGGTCCTGGAGATAAAGTGATGAGTGATAAGGGTTTCGATATACAGGATTTACTTCCTCCACGTGGCATAATATTAAACTTACCTACTTTTTTCAAGAAAAAAAATCAAATTTCCTATCAAACTCTAATTGAAGATCAGAAGGTAGCAAGTAAACGAGTACACATCGAAAGAGTTATTGGAATAGGAAAAACATATAATATTTTGAAAGGCCCACTCAGTCATTCTGAAACTAAATTGTCTGATGATATCATTTTTGTTTGTTTTATGTTAAATAACTTTAGAAAACCAATAATTGATCCGAATAAGTAAAATATTATTTTATGTAATTGTTCATTATCATCAATTCGAACTTTTCATAAAAATAACATAAATTTATTTTATTTTATAATAAAACAGTTATGAAGATGAACTTCTCTTTATTGTTACATAAAAACTTTTTATTTATTCACTTTTGTATAAATATTTATCTAATATTGCTTGTTTAAAATATTTTTTATAAAAATTATTCAATTTTAGAATCATACTGTTAATAAATTCTTCATCTCGTTTAATAGTTATAATGTAAATATCTTTAAAAGTACACGGATAGATGTCTTAGCGAACTGCCAACCAAGAGGGGAGGTATACAATCCGCTCATACTCAGTGGCGAACAGCAATACATATGTTGGCGTTTTGAATGCCAAAAGTTACTTATGAGTTGCGCGCGCACGGCTGGCTGATATCGGTTGGCTTTTAAAACGCCAACATTTGTTTTTCTGTCTCCTGTAAACTTGTAGTATACTGAGCCCTCACGCTTTGGCATACAGCATACAAAAAGTTCTTTCAGTGTATAGATAATAAAAATGCAAGTTTTCCTTTTAGTACAAAATAATTGGCCTTGTATTTGACAATAATAGATATGTTCTGTACATAACTTATAAAAACCTTCTCTTTTACAAAGATATAAGTAATCAACAGTTTCTGGATTAATGTAATCATTTCTGGCTGTATAAGTACATTTTACTTCAATGCAGGTCGGATCATTTACAATACCATTAGGTGATGATGCTGAGTATGGATATTTAACAAAAACAAATAAACTACATTCATGACATTTGATATTTGTCAAATTTTCACATTTTTTACTGCCTGAA
Source organism: Anastatus disparis (assembly GCA_017163975.1). Classification (NCBI taxonomy): domain Eukaryota; kingdom Metazoa; phylum Arthropoda; class Insecta; order Hymenoptera; family Eupelmidae; genus Anastatus; species Anastatus disparis. Next base: position 871,126 of record JAFFSR010000323.1, read on the forward strand.
TTTCATACTTTTTTCCATGCATTATAGATGGTACGTGAGAGAGATCTTTGGGGTATAAGAAACTATGTAATACTGTTTTAAGATTTGCTGCGAAAATGATTTTACCACATGAAGAACTATTTAATCTGAATATTCTTTCAGACAACCATTGTATATTGGTGGATTGACCGCGTGTTAAATTTTCTATTTCTAATATTTTACTTTTAGTGACAGTTATTAAATTAAGACTATGAAGAAAAACATCTTCAGCATTCTGTACATAGTCATGATCATTGTATACAGCTCTTAAATTAGCACTACCGAATAATTGATTTTCAGGAAATGTTTCCAGCGTTGATCCAGCAAAGTTAATACATTTGTTTCTAAATTCTGTATGATAATTATCCAATTTTCTAAACTCAATAGATCTTGGGTCATAATTTAATAATTTTTTTCCAAAATTATTCATATTTGGTAATTTTAAATCTTTAGCTTTGACTGGAGATCCTGTATACATTTTTCTTGGTTGATGAAAAGTTTGCAATTTCTCTGTGCAAGTTTCTCTGGTAATCAAATTGTTGTTTAGAACAAAATCTTTAATGCCTTAAATCACTGTGCTGACATGTTTGCAGTGAGCTATTGGATCTTTGCCAGCAGCACACTCACATTGGGCATCAGAAATATATTTATATTTATTTATTTTAATATTTACATTATATATAACTGCCGTTCTGTATTCAGAGGCCACGCTTGCACATATAAATGTATTGTTATCACTGTCAACAGCTTTTCTTAGGCTTACTAAATAATTATCATTATACATTTTTTCTCCTTTATTAATATTTACAGCTCCTTCAAGTTTTAAAAAATTCTGAATCAAAATTCTTATTAATATCCAAATTATGTGAAGAATTTATATCTTTGAAAAGGAATGGATCAGGAAGGATTAATAAGTCAGATTCTTCATCTATGGTATCAACATTTATAAGTAATTTCTCATAATCTTCAAGCCTACAAAATTATTAATTATTATCAGATCCTTATATCATAGAAATATAATTAACAAACCTTTTCACAAGCTCTGTTTTTCCCTGAACTTTTAGCTTTTCTTTTTCTTAATTCTACAACTAATTGTTGTAAGTCCATTTTCCGTACTCAGATCTTATCATTATTAATTTTTAAATGATATAAAAGATTAAAGCTTGCCAGTTCTATTACTTTAATAATAGCAGTACAAGAATTCATATTTCGCGGAAATCTCCCCACTGTCACACTAGCACCATCAAACGACAGAAACATTCTCATTGAATGTATTCTTTTACAAAATCATTTTCAGGTTTTTTCAGAATGCTTTCATGCAATATTTCATAGAATCTTTTGGTAAACTTTCACAAAATATTGCATGAAATAAAAATCTTTTGAAAATTATTCATGTAATGACTTATAATACTAAAAAAAGTTACTACATGAATTCTAGCTGAAAAGACTTTAAAAGGATTTTTTGTAAGGAAACAAAAAATATTTAAGAAATCATGTTACGATTCCAATCATATAATTATTTAGAAAGATTTAGAGGATTATCTAAGTTATTCTTTTACAAAATCATTTCATGGTTCTTGCGAAATACTTTCTTACAATTTTTTATAAAATCTTTTGGTAAACTCTGACGAAATATTGCATAAAATAATTTAAAAATCTTTTAAAAATTATTCCTGTAGTAACTTATAATGCGAAGAAAACTTATTACATGAATGCTTGGTGAAAAGACTTTGAAAGGGCTTCCGAAAATAAAATAAGGAACTATTCTTACAATTCTAATCATAGAATTATTTAAATATATTTTCAGGATTATCGAAAGTATTATTTTACAAAATCCTTTCAAGGTTCTTTCAGGAAGCAATTATACAATATTTCATAAAAACTTTTGGTAATAAAAATAAAATTATTTATTTAGAATTAAAATTATAATATAAAAACTAAAAATTAAAATCTTTAACTCAGAAACGGAACGATTTACTAATTATCCCACAGCATGAATGAATCTTGAAATAATTTCAAGAAATATTTTATAAAATAATTCATTAAAATAACTGAAAAAGAACTTCAAAATAAAGCAAACTTATTCTAAAAACAATTTATAAAATAATACATGAAAAAATTAAAAATGATTTTACACAATAAAGATTAAAAAAAAACAAAGTCAGAACATGAAATATTACATAAATCCTTGCTAAAAAAACTTTAAAACGAATTAAAAAAAAAAAAAACAAATATAACAGAATTATTTAGGAATATTTTTAGAATTAGTTTATAATTTATCAGCTTGATGCTTAGAGCATATACTCCTAGAGGGAGTAAGTTAAATGAGAAGAGCGTGATCAGTTTTTGCAGAATATGAGAGAGAAAGAAGAGTAAGATTACCATTCTTGACTCTATCGCACTTACTAGTTATTGGCTTAGTGCGAGAGAGACAGGAATGGTAGATATTATCTTCTTTCTTTCTCGCAAGGCGACCACGACTTTTTAACATGACATACTCCCTCCACAAGTGTGTGCTCTAAGGCTTGATGGCGGTTGTTGATCTTTATATTCATTATTATACAGGGTTCCAAAAGAATAGATTCCCCTGCATAACTTTTCAAGATCGCATTTTCCGAGGAAATGTTTTAGACAAAAGTTGTCAGGGTTGATCCAAGAAATCAACAGATGACCTTGGCTTTGATCCCAAAGTTATTTTTCAAGGTTATTTCAAGGTCAAATTCTTTTTTTTTTAATAAAAATCGCTAATTTTGACCCCGAAAATGAAGAGATCGGGAAATTTTACGTCCAGATACGTATTTGACCGTGGGTCAAAATTACCCCCAAGAGGTCACATGAAGGTCATATGAAGTTTAGATAGGAAAATCGAAGCAGATGGCGTTATAAAATATATTAAAGAACGTTATCGTGCAGTTTGGTTTGATATGATCCAAGAAAATAACAGGTAACCTTGGCTTTAACCCCAAAGTTATTTCTTCAGGTTACTTCAAGCTCTATTTTTTTTTTGCATTTAAAGATAAAGTATTATAACTTTAGCAGGTATATTTAAACTCCAGTAGGGTACATGTAGCTGATCTCACCAGGAGAGGTTATGAGCTTCGGGTCACAGATCTTGATGAAACTTTGGGATATGTTTTTAGGTACCAAAATATGAGTAAAGCCGGAGGGGTACGGTCTAACGCTTCGAAAAAGTGAAATTGTAGACGTATCTAGTCTTATTTCAAGAAAAATGTTTAAAAAATAGCTCCTAATTGCAGTGTGAATAATTCAGTCTAGAAATGTCTTTAATAAATTAACAGGGACTAAAATAAAAGAACAGAAAGCAAGCTTTGATTTGCCGTTTTCAGGATCAAGAAATAATAGAACCAGAGATATGTTTGTTCAATGTTTAGCAGCAAGAAAGTACCAAAAATCACTGTCCTTCAGAATTTCGATGATTTTTAGTGTCTCGATTCGCGGATAACATTGCCCTATTTATTCCGAAAGGTCCAACTAACAAAAACAAAAATTTTCCTGGAAAAATTAATCTCTATTCTTCTAAACAATCTAAAGCACTTAGATCTAAATCTGTCATGACAAAAAACTGTTACTTAAAAAAAAAAAAAAACAGGGGAAAACATTATGTATGCAGTAAAAAATGAAACAATAATATCAAGTGAAACAGTTAAATTTCTCAGCATCATTTTTGATTACAAATTAACTTTTAAAAACCAAAAAGAAAAAAATAAAAATGAAATGACGGATATAATGAATTTAAAAAAATTTTTCATGCAACATCTCAATTACGAAAGAATCAAAGGCAAACATAAATTCATTGAAAGGCTTATAACACATTCTATTGTAAAAACTGACCATGAAGAAATTATCTCCAGGGATTCGTACAATATCTACGCGTACGAATACAAAACTTTAATATTTAAAGTATACATTAACACAGAATATGGAAAGACTGTTAAGGGAAACGGTGATGCCAATAAAATTATAAACGATTTAATCGCTAACGGAAAATGTAATACTATATTCACCTATGGTAGCAAGTCAAACACTTCCGCCTCCACTGGATGCGCGTTTCTTGTAGCTAGTCACATTACATCATCGAAAAAAGCATTGATAAAAAAGCTTCAATATTAACAGCCGAATCTGTAGCGATCAACGAAGCCCTGAAACCACACAAATGTAAACACACTCATTTTTAGCGACTCCCTAAGTGCCCTGATGAGTCTAAAAAACGCCAAAATAAGCATCAGAACAAATTCATATGTATGCGAAATAAAAAAAATAATTGAATTTTTCAAGAAATCTCCGAATAACAGTAAAATCAATTTTTTTTGAAATCCATAACACACAAGCATCGCAGAAAATGAGTGTGTAGACCGCCTCGCGAAAAGTACTGCCAGCAAACCATGTAACAGTACTTAAAACATTCCATACACAGATTTAAAAGAAATTATAAAGTTAGAATATAGAAAAAATAACAACCAACTTATTGCCGGAGAAGGGCAGACAAAAGGAACAAATTATTTCACTCATTTTTACACGGATAATAGCAGCCCTGGTTTTACAATAAAAATCTGAACCGAAAAATTATATAGCCTGGCGTCATCACTAGTGAAAATAGGTTTAACAAATAAATCCAAATGCGGTTGGGATAATGATTTTCAGAATATTGATCACATGATGAGGTAATTCACTTTATATAACACAGAAAGTCAAATATTTATCAAACTTCTAAAAAAATGAAAATTTTCCTGCCTAACTCAAAAACAAATTTATTAATCAATCCTACTAAATGTATAATTAAAGCGATCTATTCGTATTTTCAAAGTTGTAAGCTAAGTACTTAATACGATAATAATGTAACCAAATGTATGTATATAAAGACAAAATCTTGTAAAACTATGTATATTTGATTGTAAGGCAACATGATCTCGCTCAAGAGTTTGAAAATGACATAAATAGAAAGAAAAAAGTTTATAAAACATTTTCAATATTTCAAACACTATCGGTCATTTTTTTTCATTTTACTCAGTCATAATCTTCATCATTAGATAAGCGAGTACTTTGTACATTACGGTTATTATTAAATAGACATTTATAGGACTATTTAAAAAATGTTGATATCTTAAATATAAATATTTTTAACTACAAGAAATAAAATAACAATTTAAAATTTTAAAGCAGACTTCTTTTTCCTGAAGACCTTTCATATGTTTTGATATACTTACATACATACATCATAAGCGTTTTTGTTTTTTTGAGTTTGATATTTGTGAAATATTATAAAAAAATAAAGTATTTAAAAAGAAAGTACTAGTAATTGTTAAGTTTACAAAAATATGTTACCTATCTGAAATCTCGGTTCCAATGCCACTGACTAAAAAAAAAACAGTAAAAGTACTTTAATATTAATAAATAATTATATCGTACCTTGAATATCGAGAAGCAGGTCGACGACCACCACCACCACGACGACTTCTACCTGATGACATCTCTACTCTGACCCTGGTACCACAACAGCGACTTAAAAAAAAAAGAAATCATATTATATAACTAAATCTAAAATGTTATATATATAGTTTGTTCTCCATAGAAAAAAAAAACTGAATGATCTTTTGAAACTTTTAAGAAAATAAGTTTTTATTTTAAATATTACCCTTTATTTATTTTTTTTTATTTGCTGACTGTGTTTTCAAGATACGCTGTATTCACAGTTGCATGAAAACTCAGCAATTTCGAATTCCACCTATGATTAATTAATGTCGGTAAAATTTGCTTCAGTATATGCTAAATCGTGGTTTATGTTTATTCCTGTATCAACCATACTATATAAAATAATAATTTTATATTTTTTTATTTGTCAAGTATTTTATATAAAAGGAGTGAATACGTATAACAAGCCATATAGAGATACCGAGTATAAACAGTTCATTATTGGACGGTAACTTTTTTTGTGACCGTTTCATTAATTATAAAAATACTTAATATTAACCGAAGATCGTTGAATACTCTAGCAAATGTAATATGTATGCGAAAAGAACTTGCATAAATTATTTACACTCGTAAAAAATCCCGTCGTTTCAATCCGATTGCTACAACAAAGCGTTTCAAAGATGTATCCTTGATATATTCATATCTCATATACGTTCTGAGAAATAGCCCTAACATCAATTACATTAGTGGAACCAGTATGATACGATATAGCTATTTACACGTCCCTTCATGACTCAGTATTAGATTATATGTATAATATGATACGACATAAATAAGCTATTTAGGGGCTGTTCACAAATTACATAACGCACTTAATTACAAAAATAGACCCCCTCCCCCCCCCCCCCATGTAACAAAATTATTTTGCCCCCCCCTGTATAGTAATTACGTCACTATTTAATATAAATATTTAAAATATAGTTGAGAATTTTATAATTTATAGCATGATTTATTAAATTTTTTATAATCAAAACAATTAATATAATAAATAGATTTAAATTGACTAATTATAAATAAATAATAAATATTATTTAACTCAAATTTGCATATACATGAATTTTTAAATTAATATAATAATTATAAATAGCAGCGCCATCGTTAATAATATCAAATAAATACAGACTTTACCACATAAATCTACATTGATATCTTGGAGAAGAATGATATTTTAAAGCTTGGTTCGAGAGGAAATAATCTTATTTTTATACCCATTGAATTAACTATCTGTTTGAAAATATAAACGAATTTTTTCCAGTGTAATCTAAAATGTACTATGAAGAAAATATACTATAAAGAAAATTTACTTTAGGAATTCAAAAAGATTTTCAATCAATAATAAATCCACTCGTATCAAGTGGATTTATTTCGAATGAAAACATTTTGATGTTTGAAACAAGAAACTCGCAATTTAGATACAAACATTTAGTTATTTAAATCTAAAAAAATTTATTTTCCATTAAAACGATCACATCACATTGGAATTTTCCCTTGTTTCAAGAAATAATTTTTCTCACAAGGAGAGTGTTTGACCTCCGGGAAATGGATTAGGCTGAAACTGTAAAATATGATTTTTTGATAAAAAAAAATAAACCCGTGTTTTTTCTTTTTGTCCTATAGGTTCCCTAGACAAGGATATAGACATTTTTTTTAAATATGGTGAATAAGAGCCTTTATAAGAGCTTAAATAACCAAAGAACTAAGACTTTTACAAAAAATGCATATGAAATAAAATAAAGCATGAATTGAATGCTTTCATTTAAGCTTTAAAAAAACTTGCATTAAAAAGCTTTTGTTGTTCAAAAGTTATCTTTAAATAAATACTAATACATATTTACTTAATATTTTTAGCAAATATATTATGATCATTTTTTTACGTCGAAAATAAACGCAGGTGGTAGTGCGATGTTAGCACGCTTTGTTGAGAACTATTTACATTTTACATTGAAAAAATTTTTTTTATGTTTCGTAACACGCATCTATGATCCCCCTATAACCCAGTATGACATTTAAGTAAGCCTCCCCCCTTATGGTGTTACGTAATTTGTGAACGACCCCTTAGGGTAGCGGTTCACCCCCGTAAATGAAGCTTGAACCAACTAACTTTTTTTTGCATTTCTAATGCACCAAACCTTTTTCATTTGGTTTTGTATATTTTTCTGAAAAGAAATATATATTTTTCAAGTAAGTCGGTAATTATTATAAACAAAATATTTGAAAAAAATCAAAATTCATGAAATTGATTCGGACGAAGTTTTTTAAAATGTATTTCATTATAATGAACACTTTTTGTGAAGGGGAGTATACCTTAAAAATGCTTCCTTTCTGAGTTATTTGCGATTTTATGGCGTGAAAATCACAAAATTCGTAATCTTTGAGATTTTTTTCTGGAAAACTACTAAATGGATTGTAATTTTACCGACAACATTAAAATCTTGAAAATTTCAACTAAGTGCGAATTTTGTAATTAAATACGTATATGAAAAAGTTTTGAAAGATACGCACGCGATGCGTGTCCCTACAGAGTCGCAACCATAACCTTTATCATAAACGCTATGAGCTACACGGCTCGAGAGAATTTCGAAACTCATTTTGGGCATACACCGAGAAACTTTTTGGGCCGAGAGACCTTGGTAAATAGTAAGGCGTAAGGTCCTAGTTAAATAATAATATTATGAAGATATTATACCTCCTAAATGAAGGTGGGGTGACTTGATGTTTAAAGTCTAATGTCTGGATAACAATCCGAGGTGTCGTGTCTCAGTACAAAGGCCTGAGACCTTTATATCTTGAGCACGAAGAACTGAAGACGCTACTAGCGCCTCAGTGCGGAGGTAAGCCGTATATATGAGAGCGTTACTTATAAGCAATTCGTATACGAACGTTCCGAACTTAAGATACATCTTATTATATAGGCCCGTCGCCTTGGTCATGAGGGTCTCAGACCTTTATGTTTAAGACGAGACGGCTCGCTTATTCTATCAAGGCTTATACCGTTGGGCCGTCTCAGTCATGAGGGTTTCAGGCCTTCATACTTAAGGCGGGGTGACACACTTACTTTACTAAGACGTCAGGTCTTAGACTACCAGAGGTCTCTCGTCCCAAAAAGTTTCTACGTGTAGGAGAAATTGTTTATTGTTGTCATAAAATTCGCACTTACAGTTGAAATTTCAAAGATTATAATACTATCAGTAAAATTGCAATTCATTTAATAGTTTCCCAGGGGGCTTATTCAGTAATACCGTAACGTATAAAGACAAGCTTAACGCCGACGCGCGCATGCGCAGTAATCATTTTTCAGCAAATACTATCAAATATCGCGAACGTTATAAGATCATGTTGACATAACGACGAAAATCTTCAAAACTGAATCACTTAGTTGATTTTATTTAGTTGACAAATTTTACAACCAACTTGAAGCTTGGTTATAAATCGTACATTAAACTATTAAACGTTATATTATGCACAACAGAAAAGATTTCTCGAAGCAAAAGAATTAATCCGATTTGATGTGATTATTCAAATGGAAAAATAATTTCTTAGATGTAGATAACTAGATGTTTAAATTAATTTTTTGCTTCATAGATTTTAAGTTATATCCAAGAGGAATGAGATATCTTTTCTGTCAGCGTATTTATATACCTATATATATATATATATATATATCGCACATTATCTGTCAAATCGAAGGGCAAAAAATTTTTTTTCGCTGAAAATTCTTTTCTATATTATGAACCACTCAGAATTTTTTTAGATTCCTTTAGTACATATTTTTATAGCTACAAAGCTCCAAAGGTTGGGCGAAAACCATATTTTTGACATTTTTGATTAATTTCAAGCTTGAATTACTCGGTTAATTTGCGTTTTAGGAATTTATTACTAAAGAACTTTTTTCTTCAAAATATTCTAAATTATGAGAAAAAGATTAATTTTAAAGTTCAGAATCATTAATTCAATTTTCATTAATTCAAAAGTCACCTCTCTCTCCATCTGTAAGTAGTTAAACACGTTTTATTTTTTACTCTTGTTATTTTTGTTCTGGCACTACATTTTTGTGCCCTAGGGCGTTTTTCTTACAGATTCTTGCACGCTCAATTTGCAAGGCACCGTTTCAGCTATAAATCATCGGTTTTATTAGCAGTCCTTGCATTTTATCTCGTAATTTACATCAAGAAGCTAAACTTTGGAGGTTAGAATTATTACAGTTTTGAGGTTAGTCGGGAGGCAAATTTCATCTGCAGGCAGAGATCCTGGTAGCTAATTTTTTAATCTACTCTCCGACCAATAAGATATAAGTCTACCTTACCTTATAAGGAGGTTAGTTTTAGTTGCTGTAGCGTACACAAGAGTTCAGAGTTATGGACAGCTGTGCGATCTGTAAGCTATCCACTAATGATAAATGAGGCATGGTAATGCTCCATTTGTGTTTCACGTGCCAGCAGCGCTGTCATGCGAAATGCATGACTCGTTCAAAAATGGTGAATGGCACAAAATATGAATGTAAAAGGTGCATGGAAAAAATAAAAAATAATTCCTCGTCGTCTGCCGGTGGAAGCATCAAGGCCAATGGAGTTTCACAGACCGCACGCGAAGCTATTCCCAGTCAGCCCATCAGTGCCTCTACACCATCAAGAGCTGACTCGAAAGTGACACCTGTCAATACCTCTCTGAAGCAGCCTGAAAGAGTGAAAACTACTTTGCCATCGCAAACTTTGACCAACAGCAGCGATACCACGGCGGATGGAGGGAGAAGTAGAATAAGTATACATTTATCTGATGAGCAATTGCGAGGTGGCGCTGCTTACGCTGCCCCGAATAATAATTTTAAGAAAAATAATTTTGATGTAGACCGAGGTGACTTAGATTCTTTCTCATTGCGAGCAGCTGTATCTGCTCTAGAGAGCGCACTATCTAGCAGGGTTGACACAATATCTAGTTCTTTTGATCGGCTTTTGGCTTTTGAGAGCCAATTTGAAAATTTCGACAAAGGCCTGCGGAGTATTGTGTCCAAAATTGAAACACAAAATGAATTTATTAAAAAATTGGAAAGTAAGCAGATGCAGCTGTTAGAGGAAAATCGCAAACTTAGAGAAATAATAGTCACTTCAAAAAGGAATTTCTTGTCCGCTCTAAATAATGAAATTGAAACATTCAATAAAACAATTAGTAGTAAATTTGATAATATTCAAACTTTTCTTAACAACGAGTTTCACGGAGTGGACAAGGGTTTCTTCGACTTTACAATTGGGGTAGCTGGCGTAGCGCAGGCCGTCGCGGATCTCCCGAGAATGAATGAGCATACATTGCACACATCTGAATTTGTAGAAATTACACAAACACTACATACTTATGCTGTAATTAGTGATGAGGCACCTCGTCAAGTTGAGACGGAATGTGGCTCTGGGGGTGGTGCATTGATGATCTCTGGCGAGTTTGACTGTTCAGCAGTTAATGGTGGGCCGGATGATTACGCCTGTGCCGTTTTTGGTACCATTCTCCCGATAATCAAGCGTACAAATGTATTTTCAATTGAGAAAATCGCTAAACATGATGATGTAAACGGGGTGTCTACAGATCGTGGGATCAGTGGCGGCCCGAGGGGTCCGTTCTCATTGCTGGTTAGACTTTCTGAGAAGAACCTGGTGCAAAGGGCGTTTGAAGCTAAACGACAGTTAACAGGTTTTTCGACAGCGGATCTTAACCCCTCCCTCCTTGGCAGTCTTCCAGCCATCAAACGCCACGGCTTGATATGTTATGTCCGGTCACCTTAAATAGGTTTACTCGGACGTTATATTCAATCGTGAGATATTTTGCACTTCGTTATCCGGAGGGTTACGTGATAGCGCGCCGGCCACAAAATTAATTTTTCCTGGAAGATATCTGATTGTAAAGTCAAATTTCTCTTAATTCAAATGGGATTGGATGTGGATATGGCTTGATCTTTTCATTTAATTTTCGGAAATCGACTACAACTCTCCACTGTGGCTTACCTTCAATATCGTCTTTCTTTTTGTCAACCCAGAGAGAGCTGTTAAAAGGCGATTCACTTCTTTCGACTATATCTGATTCTAACAATTTACTCATTTGCTCGTAAACAACTTCTTGCAATTTTGAGGTATTGGATACTGTCTTACATTTACTGGTTCTTTGTCGTAGCTTTCGATTTTATCTCCGATTATGTTAATGGCAGAAAGGGGTTCTCCCTTTAAATGGAAAACATCAGCAGTTTTTTCAATGAGCTTCTGCAGGCTTGCTTCGTTTTCTTCCGCTATATGGTTTTTAGGTATGTCGTTTAATATACATTCTGTTCTGTTTTTGACGTAAGCATTGTATACTCGCTCAAAATTTTTGTGTTTTGAACTTCGATTATCTTTTCTATATGGCTTGACGTAGAATTCAGTGACAGTATTTATGTCTAAAATAGTTCGGTTGATGCATGGTTCTACATTAGAGTAATTTACATAAGTTTCTATTAGTTGATTCACCTGATTTATTTCGATATAGTCCAGCAAATTTGTACCTGGAAGAAAATCTCGAATTATTATATCTTCTTTAGTGGTTTCTGTGCTTTCGTTATCTGATATTTCGATTTCCCCTTTTGTTAGACTTGTGCTTATCGTGTTGCGCAGAGCTTCTTCGGGCTTAGCGTAAGTCTCGTAGCTGCTATGTTGCACATTATCACCGTCGCTTACCGTGTTGCGCGGGGCGTTTTCGGACTTTGTGTACGATGTTTTTGGATTTCGGCCGGGGGATTCGATTAGATTTGCGATAGAGTTCGGAGCATCATACTCTATCGTGTCGCGCGAAGCATTTTCGGACTCAACGCATGACGTTGCAGAATTGGGTAACACCTGCATAGGAATCTTCGATTTAGGAATTATATTTTCTTAAATTTGAAGGTCTTCTTCGAAAGATGAGCAAATAGTACTGTCTGAGTAGCGTCTCTGAAAAAATCGATCGTATTCTTTACCATATTTGAAAGTAATTAAGTCGTTGATTAGTTCGTCGGCTGACCTTGCATTATCTACATTGGCCTGCATAGAAACAAGAGAAGGTGCTTGATTCGTGACGTTAACTTCTTTTATATCTTCTGCATGCATGAAGAGAGTGCTATCATAATCTATAAAAATTTTCTCGTTACGATGCTGATAATATTTCTATGTTGGTTCTAGAGTTAGCGGTGTTATTTTTAGGTCGATATCAAAGATATTGGTATTGAATACTTCTATGTCAACGTAGCCTCTGTCGTTGATTGCCATGACGTTTCCTGCAAAATTTAAAGCAAATCCATCGAGTAATTCTCGAGATATTTTTGGCGTACTGGAATCATACACACACACACAAGCGCACACGCACACGCACACGCACGCACGCACACACACACACACACACACACACACACACACACACACATACAAACATTTTCTGGAAACGACTTTTTCGACTCCCCGAGTCTAAATATGTACAAATTAATAAAAAAATAGAAAAAAATTTTTGTTATCGATACAATGCTTTCTCTATGAGAAAGCAAAATTCTAAATTTTTTTTTTAAATCTTTAAAATTCTCAAAAATCGTAACCACTCACAGAAAATTAGTTTTTAAAAGCTTATTTTTTCCAGACAATATCGAATTTATTGTACAAAAATTTTGGAGAAAATTTATTATATAGTTTACACAAAATAGAAGATAAATGAAAAATAAAAATTTTTTTTTAATTTTCAAAATGCTCTAAAATTAAAACTGCTCTTAGAAAATATGTTTTCCAAAGCTTGTTTTTTTTCAGGCAGTAGCGAACAACTTGCATTTAAATTTTGGAGCAGGTCTATCGAATGGTTTTCGTAAAATAGAAAAAAATTCATAATGAAAATTTTTAAAAAAATTTTAAAAATGCTCTAAAATTAAAAGTGCGCTAAGAAAATCAGTTTTCAAAAGTTTTTCTACTTTTGGCAGTCAAAATTAAGTTTCATACAAATTTTCAAACAAATTCTTCGAGTAGTTTAAATAAAATACAAAAAAAATGAAAAATCGAAAGTGTTTTAAAATTCTTAAAATGACTCTAAAAAAAAACTACGCTAAGAAAATCAATTCTCAATAGCTTCCGCACTAGTTGATCGAAAAATTAAATTGTATGGAAAATTTGAAGTAAATCCATCAAGTAGTTTTTAAGATTTTATTAGCCTAATGAATAGAAACATTTTTTTCAAAAATTTCAAAATATTCTAAAATTAAAACTAAGCTAAGAAAATCAGTTTTTTAAAATTTATTTTATTTGGGCAATCACAAATAATTTCCATGCAAATTTTGAAGCAAATTCATTGAGTAGTAAACAAAAAAAAAACAAAAAAATGAAAAATCGAATTTTTTTTTTTTATTTCAACTTTAAAATGAAAACTACGCTAGAAGAACTAATTATCAATAGCTTCCCAGCAAGTTAGTCAAAAAACTAAATTCCATGCAAAATTAGAAGCAAATCCATTGAGTAGTTCTCCAGATACAATTTACTAATTGAAATCATACATCCACACACACACACACACACACACACACACACACACACACACACACACACACACACACACACACACACACACACACACACACACACACACACACACACACACACGCACACGCACGCACGCACGCACGCACACACACACACACACAGACATTTTCTGGAAACCACTTTTTTCGAATCACCGAGTTCAAATATGTACAAATTAATGAAAAAATAGAAAAATAGTATATTACGATACATGTGACTTAAGTGGCCTATTATTGCACGACGTAAAGTTATCGCCCGAGCGTAGCGAGGGCGATAATCACGTCGTGCAATGGGCCACTTAAGTCTTAAGTATCGTATTGGGATCTGACATGGGGGCGTGGTCTAAGCTAAGATGGCGTACCATAGTATACAATTTACATTGTCATATATGGAGCAAGTACCTGTTTTTGTTAATTATGAATATTTCTGTACTATTGGGCAGATACTAATCCTACCAAACGTTATTTTATAAAAGATGAACAAGTTTTCAGAGCAGGACATATAATAAAATACGTTAAAAATAACAAAAATATCGGTGATATAATAACCTTTTCACGCAAGACATACAAGAACATACAAGTCGCATCAACGAACGCTTTCTGCTTGTATGCTACTATTCGTTCAGATTTTATCCACCAGAGAGCGTCTGGTCTATGTCAGATCCCAATACTATTTTATAGCACAAGTGTCATAAATCCGCCGCATTACATGAGTACTCTTAAAAATCAATAATTAACAAAAACTATGCACTCCACGAATGATAATTCGTAAAATAAAAACGAAAATTGTAAAAGAGCAAATATTAGGCATTCATTTCTCATAATGTGCTCATTATGAGAAAGCAAAAAGAAAGAAAAAAAATATTAATCTTTAACTCAGTTAGTGCAGAATTACATTAGCAAAAAAAGAAAAATGGTTCACTTCATATTAACATAAGAAAAAGTAGCAAAGGATAAATTAAAAGTAAATGTATAAGCGTTAGTTTAATCTTACGCCGTGCGTTAGATAAGCTGATTGACTAAGTTTTTTGTCTAATATTATTTAGCGTTTCCTTGTGATAGAGAGCATTTCGAGTGTAATTAATTAGTATAAAAAAACAGGTTGTTAGTAATAAAAAAAATTTGTTAGTGTTTATTAGTTATTTGACAAGAAATATCCCACCGTCGCTGTCACCATTTGTTATGTCCGGTCACCTTAAATAGGTTTACTCGGACGTTATATTCAATCGTGAGATATTTTTTGTTTCGTATGCAGGGTAGAGGAGCCGAATCACTTACCTTTTTATGGGTTGACTGCGTGGTCGTAGATAACTTAAATTTTTGTTGATAAGTGTTGATATGTGGCGTGGTGCTCCCTTCTGGTTGCCTGCTTGTAGTTGGTTGGGTTGTTAAATAAATTATAACCAAGAACTAGTTAATCAATATCTATTTATTGAGTTGAACTTTTTTCACTAGGACGATTTGGAAAATATATTTTATAATTATATTTATAGAACTTTGATTTACAGTTCATAAACAAGTCGATTGTGCGATTACTAGCGAATATTTTGTAATTATAACTTTTTTGATTGTTTGCGCAATTTGTTTACTTATTCTTATTGTTAAATTGATTGGTAAGCTGTAAGTTCAATCGCGCAGTTACGAAAAATTTTCAATAAAATGTCCTTTTTCTCCGTAAATTGGTTTATTATTTACGTACAGAATGTTGGTAATTTATATTTGTTTTATTTAATTTAATCGTAAAAGAGGTGAGTCGCGCAGTTCCTTTCTTTTTTGTTAAAATTCCCCTTTTTTATTTATTATTGGCACTTTGTGATTAGATTTTGCAGAAATAGTTCAAACACAGTACGTCGCGTATATTGAGAGATAAACCAGCGGAAAAGAAAATAACTCGTTGATTTAAGCGCGTTCCAAACTTGCGTTGCTTGATTTTTTTTGTAAAAGAAATCAATTTAAGAAGCAACAAGAAAAAAAACTAATAGCGTAGTAGAATTCGGCGCGAGTTTACAAGTTTTTTATTGAGGTTCTCTCTTTTGCTTGTACTGTTGCTCGGGAGAACTGACTGCAGACTGACTTATTAAAATTATTTTTCTCTGCAAGAAAGGTACAACTCTAGAAATAAAAATGCAAGTTTGTCAAAATTTAAAAGAGTCCTATTGTCAGTTCAGCCGTGAGAAACTCTTTAAAATCTCACATTCGGTGACAGAAGATATCTTCTTATCACGCCTAAAAATGCTGAGGTAACGTATACGGCACGCAAACCTACTGCTTTTCTCTTGAGACTATTACAAGATATCAAATTTATTTTTTTAATACAGCATATTCCTTATTACTAAAAGATTTGTTTATTTACTTATATGTATTTATTAATGTTATTCGGGGAGAGAACTGCAAATAAACATAATTATCTGTCTACAGCTGAAAATAAAAATATTAATTGAAAAGAAATAATAATAATAAGAAGACCTTTTTTCAAAAAAATGATTTTTCATACATCCGTGATTATGCGAATGTAACAATATTTATTAATGAATTTTTTGCTTCAAGAAAAACATGTTAATTTTAAAAAATTAAAAAAGTATGCGAAAGAAAAAGGCTTTAAATTTGTTTGGCACAGACATAACAAATTTCTGGTGAGGAGGGAGAGAGAGGAGAGAGCTCACAATTTTTTTAATAAAAATGACTTAGATAATTTATTGACAGATATTAAGAAATTAGAAAACGGTGTAAATGTAACCAATGAAAATTCTGAAATTCCATCGAATATTAAGGTATTTCTATCGAGATGAGAGAGAGCGCTATATTTGTGCGAGTGAGATAGAAGTTGAAGATTTATACAAATAAAAACGTGGCAACAGTGTAGCACTCGATAATAAACATTTAAATGTCATATTGTTTTGAATTTTTGGTTATGATTGGAATTAATGGTTATAAATTTATTTCTTTAATTCATAAATTTATAAATTATTAGTTTTGCCGCTTTTTTATGTAGTAAAATTGTTAAAAGATTTTAAAATATTATTCTACAACTAATAAATATAAAATAAAATATTTAAATGTGTTTTTTGATATAAAATAATTATTGAAATTTATTAATTTATTTTTAATTTTACTAACTTTTTATTAGTTTTTTTCAATATTTTATAAATTGACTATAAGATTTTTAAATTTTATGCAGCACTTATTGGTTGTCAGTAATTTATTTTCAAATGCTGTGGAAAATGACTACAAAAATTGACAGATAAAGAAAAAAAAAAGAGCGCGCGAGTTGCAACGTTGTCGACACAAGGCGAATCGAAACCATTCGCAAAAAATACGTATCTTCCCACGCACTTTTCTCACGAACTAAACACAACAACAAATTTTGAAGTATCAAAATTTTCGTCAGATAATCTTCTTTCAATAAATGAAAAATTAAATAATTCTAACATACGGTTATAAAATGGTCATCATAAACAACTTCAAAAAGATCGCATAACGAATGGTGCCATATTTCTCCCATGTTAAAAACCGAAACTTTAAAGTGCAATAAAAATCAAACCACACACAAGAAATGACTGAAATTTTCACAGAAGATAGATAAAGATATTATAAAACCTTGGGCCAAATTTGAAACAAAACTAACATAAACTGTTTGCGCGATAGAAATACCTTAAGTGCAATAATAATATATGTGATATGAATGAAGTCTCTGATCTTCAACGAAATATGTCGACAAATCAATTATTAAGTACAAATAATGGAGTAACGTCGAATGTGGCCTCTTCCCAATGACTTCGCCAGGCCTCCTCTGAGATTTGTAAAAAGAGGAGAGGTGAACTGCAAGCGTGCTTTCTAAATGTGACTTCGTTGAGGGCTCACATTGGACGGGTACGTGAGTTTCTAAGTGATGGTCCTTCTTGCGACATATTTGGAGTGGCTGAGACCTGGCTGGGTCCATCTGTTTCGGATGACGTCATTGAGGTCAAGGAGTATAAAGTATTCAGACAGGACAGAAACTTGCGTGGTGGAGGAGTTGCTTTGTATATTAAAGACAATTTAAAGTGCGTTATTTTGACTACTTCGGATACTCAAACTAATCATAGTGAAGGTAAACCGGAGGTACCTGAGAATATTTTTTGTTCCGTGCAATTGGGAAGCTCCGAAGCTGTGTTGGTTTCTGTTATTTATCGAGCTTCTGCAATTTCCTTTTTGAGGAATATCGATTTTTTGGATAACTTAAGAAATTTTGACTCTGAATACTCTCATAAAATTATAATGGGAGACCTGAATGCCGATCTCCTGCGCGAGACCAGTGATGCCAAATTTATTAATAAACTGTCAGCTGAGCTTTGGTTACAGTTGGTTCAGCACGGTGCCACGCATCACACTCCAACGTCTCACACGTGGATTGACCCGATTCTTGTGGATAATAACACAGTACTTGACGCATGCAACTTACCGGCGAATTTTTACAGTCGGCACAACTTAATTGATGTATGTATTTCATGTAATCATATCAAGACAGATAACAAAATAATTAAGTATAGGAATTATAAAGATATCTGTCCAAACTTATTGGTACAGAGTTTGGCCAGCTGTGATTGGACGCCATTTACAGTTGGTACAAGTTGACCCTAAATCTGCACTTGGCTGCCTCTGTGACAATCTTACGGCAGCAATACAAAATCTGGCGCCACTAAAAACACTTAAAATTGGTAAAAATAAATTTTGTTGGATAGATAAAGAGTTGTCGCAGATGCGGCACAAGAGAGATGCCACGTATCGTAAATTTAAACAGACGAAGGAGGAGCGATATTTCTCCGAATTTTTGCAACTGCGTAAAACAATAGACGAACGGACGGAACAAGCTAAAATGAATTATTATCATAATAGACTGTTCGATGCTCTTGTTAGAGGTAATGTCTGGAAGGAGTTAAAAGACCTGGAACTCCTGTCCGGACCTTGAAGGGACTTGAATAGATTCACTCCAGATGAGCTTAATGCACATTTTGCAGAGGTGTCAGTCTCGCCACACGATAATACTGCGGAACGTAAAAGGATTTTTTCTAAGCGTAGTGGCAAGGATAGCATCCCGCAGAGTGTGATACTTAAAGCATTACCGGTTATTGGAGAGCATCTTGTGACTCTGTTCAATTCCTCTTTTGCGCGGGGGGTCTTCTCTTGACTTTGGAAGCGTGCACGCATTGTGTCTTTAAAGAAGTGCCCTGCACCTACAATGCCTGAAGATTTAGACCTATAGCAATATTATGAATGAAAGCATCATTCTACGTAGACTTCCGTACTTAAACTTACAAACGACATAAGATCAGGTCTCGACAAGAAACTTTCCACGATATTACTTCTGTTTCACTTTAGTAAGGCATTCGACACGATCTCCCTCTCCAAATTGCTTGCGAGGCTTAGATCGATAGGATTTTCCAGGGCTGCACTCGAGTGGGTTAGCTCCTATTTATCAGGTAGGAAACAAATGGTTTCCACACATTTAAAAGAGGATTCGGATTGGCTAACAACCAATCTAGGAGTTCCACAAGGTTCAGAGTTGAGACCTCTGTTGTTTTGCCTTTACATTAATAACATCCGTGACACGCTCGACCCCTGTTTCGTCGAGCACATATTATATGCTGATGATCTCCAAATCTATACTCAGGTCCCTCATGAACATCTGAATGGAGGTATTTGTGTTATGCAGAGGGCGGCCAGGGCGGTGTCGAGATGGGCTGTTGATGCTTCTCTCATATTAAATGCAAGCAAAACTTAGGCGATCGTTTTTGGCAGTAGTCGATTTATTAATGACTTTTATGCTGGTGAGCCAAAAACGATTGAGCTTGAAGGAGGTGTCGACATATCTTTCTCTGATACCGTTACGAGCCTTGGTGTTGTGCTTGATGCTAAGTTGTCATGGGAGCCACAAATTAATATAGTGACTAAAAATTTTAATAAGATGATGTATAGTTTGCGGTTCTTTCGTCGGTACACCACTGAGGCCCTGCGTAAACAACTTCCAGCCGCCTTGTTTCCGCACCTCGACTACTGCTGAGCAGTTCTGCTCGATGCTTCGGAGGGATTGAGAAGACGATTACAAAGACTAAAAAATTCATGTGTGAGATATGCATTAGGCGTAGGAATGGGCGATCATATCTCTTCTCATATAGCTGCGCTTGGTTGGCTGCGTACTGATTCGAGGAGACAGTATTTTATGGCTGCACTTATGTACAAAATCGTGTGCATGAATACTCGTGAGTATCTAGTGAGTCTCTTCACTAGATATGTACCTAGGGTAGCCACTAGGGGAGACATTAAGGATTTCGCAGTGCCCTTCATGCGTACTGAGACTGGAAGAAATTCCTTTCAAGTTCAAGGTGCGCATTTTTGGAACTCCCTGCCTGCTGATATAAAAAATCTTCCATCGCTGGGCAGGTTCAAGTCGGCTTTGAGGAGGTACTTACTCGATTCTGAATGAACTTAATTTTAAGTATTTTAATTTTTATGTCAATTTATTTTGTTTTGTCTTATATATAGATTTAAGGTGTGAATGTATTCATTAGCGCGAATGATGGATTAATGAATGCAGAAAGAATGAGTCGTTCTGTTTTTATTAGCAGTCATGACATCTTCGGTATTAAGTTTTTATTCTTTGAATGTTATTATTATTCAATTTTTCCGATTTGTCATTATTTATTATTACTTTGTTGTTGTATTGTCTAATTTTATTTTTATAGTATTGTCCAATTTTATTTTTATTTAATGTTATGTCAGTGATTCATATTGTATATTATGTCATTTGATTTTAATTCTATGACTGATAGATATTTAAGACTGTTTTTTATTGTAATTTATGTTTTCTAGTTTTCTGCGTGTATTTAGAATAGTCTGTGATATCGCTTTTATATAGTGACTTACTGATACAGTATTATATATTAATTTTAATATTTGACTGTGATATCTTATCTTATTATACTTTATATAGAATTATTACTCATTGTTTGATGTATTATACGCCATTTTGTACTCTTTTTACAAAATAAATCAATATCTATCTATCTAAAAGTGCTAATGTAGCCATTCATTAAGGTAAAATTATTTGAAGAATTGAAATACCACTTTTCAAGGTTTCGAACCATGATCCCATGTCCAAGAAAATCATCGAAGTAGGTAATGTATGAATAAATATGGTCTATAAATTTTAGAGTGGTGCAACACGGCGATCCCTTTTAAAAAATTTAAATGTAATTAAAAATAATGATAAATGTGATTTTTAGCTGCATTTACTCATTTTAATGTTAACTTGTACTCATCGGTTACAGATGTCCCTTCGCAAGCATTCATAGAAATAGTTGTATACTTCACAAATATTAAAATATATTAAAATATATCTTTTGAAAGATTTAGTGAACCAAACTTTGAGAATTTTTCAACAAATCATGTGTTACCGTAGCACATAAAAAATTTACTTGAATACTGGATTTTAAAAAATTTTTGTTCATTTCATAGTTGAAGGTTATATAATACTGCTAATATTTCCAATAACACATGGTGTCAGGTAACTTTATGTATAATTCTTTTCTTATAAGATTCAGAATGAATTTTTTTATTAGAAAAAAATTGAATGTCATTGAATTTCTTAAAAATTATGATTGGTAACTAAAATATCCTTTGTTTATTTGACTGAAAAGATTTAGAAAATTATTTTTGCTTTATTTCTTTTTTAATTTAAACATAATCTATCTTAAGATACAATAACACTTTAAAGAATAATCAATTTAATTTTTAGTCAAGAATTTTACATATTGAATAATGTTAACAGTCCAAGAGATAATAAGACACGATCCACTTTGTACTGATAATTCATCACATTTGTTATTGCATTTTTAAAGTAAAAGTAATTTAAATTTATAACTAACCAATATTTAACTTTTAGAGGGCCGAGATGACGCCTGTAGGCGTCATAACGCGATCTGCCAAAGACTTGGCCTTAGTTTAATCGTTTGTGCATGGCTTAAACTCACTTTTTCATAGAAAAACGGGGCTTTTGAAATTTCTCAAATCCTGGTACTCCAAATGTTAAATTCAAATGCTAAATGCTTATACACTAAATACAAAATTCAAATGCCTATACCTTTTTCGTAGATGTATCAGTTACAAGATGCGAAACTAAAAATACACTTCTACTTATATGTTAGAACTTTTTGTGTGAATTCATAAGAATATTGTTAATTACACAGCCCCACAAAAAAAACGTCAAAACCCACGGACCAGACCATCATATACATCTTATGTTTTTGGGGTCGCTGAATCCGAATCCGTGGTCCGTTTGATTCCATCACCTTAGGGTCAAGGTCATTTAAAGGTCAAATCTACAAAATTAGTGGAAACCATATTTTAACAGTAGATATTTATGTTTTTAGGGTCGCTAAATCCGAATCCGTGTTTTACCTCATCACCTCAAGGTCGAGGTTATTTTAAGGTCGAATCTAGAAAACTAATGGAAACGATATTTTAACAGTATATGTTTACGTTTTTGGGGTCGCTGAATTCGGATCCGTGGTCCTTTTGACTCCATCACGTTAAAGTAAAGGTCATTTTAAGGTAAAATGTACGAAATTCGCGTAAAACGAACCGAAATTCATGCTATTTATTTTTTCTTACTATACCTTACACGCTTCTTGTCAAATGATCGGTGCAAAGGTTTCCTTTTACATTTTTTCCCAGGAGCTTTACAATCTCTTTTTAACATCCAGTAGTAGTCAGCCAGCATACTAGTATCCTATTTACCTTGATAACGCTTCTCCATTACTTTAATATCTTGGTGAAAACGCTCTCCCTGTTCTTAACTATAATCTCCACAGTTGTCAGGAAAACTATTGAAGTCATTGTGTAGAAAGTGTAATTGGTAATTCATTAGGCAACCCATTTTCTCAAAGTTCTCAACTATTTTAGATACAATTTCTTTGTAATTTGGGCTTTTGCGATTACCTAAAAAGTTTTCAGTATCTTCCTGAAAGCTAAGCTATGCAGCTCTTTCAATGTTTGTGATGGAACTAATAAACTGATCATCAGACATCATGTTTCTAATTTCTGGACCATACCTTCCTTTAATTTCGCCTCTGATTTATTCGGAAACTTGCTTCCTAAGTATTTGAAGCACTGGCCATCTTTACTTGAAGCCTTAATGAATTGTTTCATTACACCAAGTTTTATGTCTAATGGCGGAATGAGAACTTTTTTCGAGTCAACCAATGGAGTAGATATAACGTTACTTTTCCCGACTTCGAGAGATTTTCTTTCAGGCCATTTATGATTTGTATAGTGCTTTGCACGGTCTCTACTATTCCATAAACACAAAAAACATGGCATCTTTGTAAATTCAGACTGCTATCCTAACAATATTTTAGAAATATTCAAATCACTACTCATAAGCCATTTATGCATGTCATACTGAATTTTTCGTAGTATAATTTTGAGATTGTCATATGTTTCCTGCATTGTAGTGGAGTGCGCTATAGGAACTGAGGCATAGTGGTTGCTGTTGTGTAGTAATATAGCTTTCGAACTTCTGTTTGATAAATTTATGAACAGTCTCCATTCTTCGACTTTATATACATTTGGTTTAACCTTCGGACTGACGGAAAATCAATATATTGACACATGATGTCAAAATATTGATTTTCCGACAGTCTAAAAGTTAATTTCATTCATCAAACCTTTTACATTTGTACAATATACTATTTTTTCACTATCATAATTCATTTCTTCAAAATACAGTTCGAAACTTTCGCTTCTTGTTTTGTAAAAAGATACTCTAGTAGAATTTGCCAACTGACTTATGCCTTTTAAAGCTGAAGCTAAATGTTCTGCTGCATCTTTAGGTCAGTTAAGCTCTTTAACTAAGTCGTTTAGTTTATTTCAAGTCCATAACTTTACGCTTTTGTCTTTTTGGCCCGATGGAAGGAAAATGTCGTCATCGTCATCATCATAATCATTATTTTCAGTTTCTTCATGACTATGGCTTTCATAAAATTTAGCATTTAAATCATTTTTATCAATTGCATCTCCATCAATGCCGTCACTGACTTTGTCGTTATTTTTGTCATCATGTTTTTCATCGTCGGAATTTGATTCAATTAATAACCTTTCAAGAAGATCTAATTCTTCATTTTTTCGCGTTTTTTCGATAGGTCTTTTTACAGAAATAACATCAGCATAATTCACATTTGTTTTATTTTTACTATTTATTCCAATGATTTTGGTATTACAAAAGTAACAAACCTCTCTTTCATCTGGTTGAGATAATTCCATTAGGCTATCAAATTTAACTTTGTCATCTTCTTTTGTTTTATCCCACATACAAAACATTTTACGACATTTTTCGCAGATACTACATGGAGTCCACTTTTCTATATTTACATCTGTTTTTAATTTGAAGCAAGTTTTGTTAATGTTTCTGAGATTCTTATTGAAATGTCATCGATATTTTAGAACTATACAAATCATAAATGGCCTGAAAGAAAATTTCTCGAAGTCGGGAAAAGTAACGTTATATCTACTCCATTGGTTGACCCGAAAAAAGTTCTCATTCCGCCATTAGACATAAAACTTGGTGTAATGAAACAATTCATTAAGGCTTCAAGTAAAGATGGCCAGTGCTTCAAATACTTGGGAAGCAAGTTTCCGAATAAATCAGAGGCGAAATTAAAGGAAGGTATGGTCCAGAAATTAGAAACATGATGTCTGATGATCAGTTTATTAGTTCCATCACAAACATTGAAAGAGCTGCATTCCTGAAAGGCTTAGCTTTCAGGAAGATACTGAAAACTTTTTAGGTAATCGCAAAAGCCCAAATTACAAGGAAAGTGTATCTAAAATGGTTGAAAACTTTGAGAAAATGGGTTGCCTAATGAATTACCAATTACATTTTCTACACAATGACTTCAATAGTTTTCCTGACAACTGTGGAGATTATAGTTAAGAACAGGGAGAGCGTTTTCACCAAGATATTAAAGTAATGGAGAAGCTTTATCAAGGTAAATAGGATACTAGTATGCTGGCTGACTACACGGAAAAACTTTTGCAATTGATTTGTGCTCAAAAAAACTTGAAACCGATTTGAATGCGCTAAAGACTTACTAATACTTTCATTATTGACATATTTTTACACTCAATAGTTATGATGTAAATATATTATCTATTTAGTTTGCAAAAAATGATCAAGTATGTACGTTGACTACATTCGAGACAGTCGAATAGCCTTTGTATTCAGACTTGATCGGGATTTAGCTTCAACTCGAACTGAATGAGCTAACAGTAACCGAGCGCGTGTTTTGAAAGGAGGCAGGGGAAAAAGAAAAAGAGGGAGTAACCAAAATACATTCTTATTATGATGGTAAAATAGTAATTTAAAAAAAATTAATGAATGTTAAGATTGTAATATAATTTGTGAGTTTTTAAAACTAATAAAAAAGATTTTCAACTCCAAATCTAATTATTTTAAACAACTAGGGGGCAGATGAGCATGTATCATTTCATGTCAATGATATTTTGAAGTAGGTTTGGTCGAGTGCGCAACGTTTACGCTTTTCCTTTGAAGGGTGCAAGTTCAACTCTAGGTCAGGATCACTTTTTTTTTTAATTTTTTTTTATTGTTTTAAAATTTTTTATTAATTTTTTTATTTACATTTTTTTTCTTATACTATTAAAATCTAATTCTTCACGAGTTTATTAAGTATACTCGTTTTTTCAATGAATATTTTTTAAAAATAAATTATTTCTTAGACGTAATGATGAAAAATATTAATAAATAAATAATAATAATGTTTATTTTATAATACTATAGTTTAATTTATTAATAATGTAATTTGTAAAATTTGCATAATAAATAAATTAGACTATAATATTAATTTATTTATGTTAGAATGTATATTACATATTAATATATATCTTGAGACAGAATTTAACATTAAGCAATATAAACCTAACTATTATTCATTTATTAATATTTTTAATTATTATATCTAAGGAATAATTTATTTTTAAAAAATATTCATTGAAAACATAAGTCTACTTAAAACATAAAAAATTTTTTTTTATTATACTATAATACTATATAAATACATTTAGAGAAATATTGATGGTTTATTTGATCTATGACATAGTTAGACCTTCTCTAAAAAGTACTACAAAAATTTTTCATTTAAATTTTGTTATTTATATTTTTTGAGCTGTGTAAAGTAAAAAAATTTGATCCTAAAAATTCAATAAATTTTTGATAGATTTCTTGATGTCCGTTAAAGTAATCATTATGCTGTTAAAATTTCAAATAAATAAAAGGTACAATTTTTCATTTTTTTTTGAACTTTCATTATAAATTACACTTTATTATATTAAATGCATATATACGACACGTATTTATTATTACATAAAAGCTTACCTTTAAAAAGGTATATGGTGGTCAAGTATGCTAAGCGATTTATTTTGATTAATGATTTTAACCATTTTGATGTCTTTAACATATTATAAAATATTTTTAGTAAAAAAATCAAACAATGATATTAGAATTTCATGAAATAATGAAACAAATGTCAAGTATTTTATTTTTATAATTGAATTTTGCATGCGTTCACAGAATTAATCTATTTATTTAGTATTTGAAACCATCAAATCTTCACATTAGAATTTAATGAAATCACGGAGCAAATGTCAATTATATAATACGGATGATAAAACTATGACATCTTATACTATAAATTTTAGAAAAAATTTTTCGAATTTGTTTATTTATAAATAAGCGTTTAATCTCACTAACTGCATTACTTTTTGTCATCATTTCTTCTATCATTTATTTAAAAGTGTTCTGAAATTTTTTTAATCTTATTAAATATTTACAAAATTACTTGCCAAACCCGTGTATAAATATTTTATTGGTGAAATGTCTAATGAATGTATGTTTTTAACATTTGAACCAGAAATTATAATAGATGTAAGATATAGGTAATATGAAATTGTACTAAGATAAAATACGCTCCTAAAAAATACTGAATACAAAACACCATATTACGTAAAATAATGAAATTAGAAAATTACAATTTTAAAATTGAACAATATTTTTATAATTACAATTTTTTTTAACTAAATAAAAATTTAAAAAAATTTTATACACGGGCCTGGCAAGTAATTTTGTAAATATTTAATAGAATTAAAAAAATTTCAGAACACTTTTAAATAAATGATAGAAGAAATGATGACAAAAAGTAATGCAGTTAGTGAGATTAAACGTTTATTTATAAAGAAAAAAATTTTTTTTATTTTTTGCAAAAATTTATAGTATAAGGTGCCATAGTTTTATCATCTGTATTATATAATTGACATTTGCTTCGTGATTTCATGAAATTCTAATGTAAAGATTTGATAGTTTCAAATACTAAATAAATAGATTAATTCTGTGAACGCATGCAAAATTCAATTATAGAAATAAAATACTTGACATTTGTTTCATTATTTCATGAAATTCTAAAATCATTGTTTGATTTTTTTACTAAAAATATTTTATAATATGTTAAAGACATCAAAATGGTTAAAATCATTAATCAAAATAAATCGCTTAGCATACTTGACCACCATATACCTTTAAGGTAAGCTTTTTACAGCATTTAGGTGCTTGGTTACAGAGATTGAATAAAAAAAACAGTTGCAGTTGTAAAAAACACTTCAATAGCAAGTAGAAAATAATCGCTGGTGAAGTAGTGATTTAATTTTAGTAGGAAATTATAACTATTCATTATTAATAATAAAACATAATAAAGTATGAAATAACAAAAGATTTATTTTGCAAAAATTATATCATAGAAATCAAAAAGTTTTGCACCAGCGATTATTTTTTACTTGCTATTGAAGTGTTTTTTACAACTGCAAAAGTATTAGATCAATAACTTTATATGCTTAAAACTTGACAAAATATAATTTAAAAATTTTTATAAAAATAGCTGCAAATAGCATTTTTTAGCCCTTTTCAAATCTTTTTTTCAAATTTTTTCTAGCTCAATTATTTAAAAAACTACAGCTGATTGAAGAAAAATGCAAAAATGAAAAAAATTTCAAAATTACCAAAGCGATTATTTTTTTTAAATATTGTTAAAAAAATGTAAGTAAGCTAAAAAGAAAGCATTTAAAGAATACTTTAAAATGCTTTTTTTTAATTTTTTCTAGGATAAAAATTGAAAAAGATACGCTTTTTCAAAGTCGGAACAAAAATTTGATAACCTATCTAGAATTATTGCCCGGTACTATACTATCAAATTCTATTAAACCATTCGAAATGAAATTGGATAAAACAAATTATTATATTACAAATTTAAATAATGCATTTAATATTTGCCATCTGTTCAATGATTTCATTGGCATTTTAATATCAAAGTTTCATAGTTTTATATGACCAATGTATTTAAGAAATTCTCTAAAACCATTATATAAATTCAATTCGTAAAAACAAATTAGTTTTAAACTTTTATTTTTTTTCTAAGGTAGTCGATAAAATCTCCCTTTTGGTTAAAAATTATGATTTTATTTAATAAAAATAATAGTCTAAAATATGAAGTATTGAATACGAAACGAATTATTGAAAAAAAGATAAAAAGTTAAAATCATTAATTAAAATAATCGCTACCCTGGTAGAAATTTACTCTAGATCTGTCTAGTTTTGTATGTTAAATAATCGAGGCCTCGATAAAACTAGACAAATTTTCTACCAGGATAAGCGTACTTGACCACCATATGCCTTTTTAAAGGTAAGCTTTTATATATAATTATAAATACGTGTAGTATATATGCATTTAATATAATAAAGTGTAATTTATAGTGAAAGTTAAAAAAAAATTAAAAATTGCACCTTTTATTTATTTAAAATTTTAACAGCTCAATGATCACTTTAACGGACATCAAGAGATCTACCAAAAATTTATTGAATTTTCAGGATCAAATTTTTTTACTTTACACAGCTCAAAAAAATATAAATAACAAAATTTAAATGTAAAATTTTTGTAGTACCCTTAGAGAAGGTCTAACTATGTCATAGATCAAATAAACCATCAATATTTCTCTAAATGTATTTATATAGTATTACTCAATAATAATAGAAAAAATTTTTTTATATTTTAGTAGACTTATTTTTTCAATGAATATTTTTTAAAAATAAATTATTCCTTAGATGTAATAATTAAAAATATTAATAAATGAATAATAGTTAGGTTTATAATACTTAATGTTAAATTTTGTCTTAAGATATATATTAATATGTAATATACATTCTAACATAAATAAAGTAATATTATAGTCTAATTTATTTATTATGTAAATTTTACAAATTACATTATGAATAAATTAAACTATAGTATTATAAAATAAACATTATTATTATTTATTTATTAATATTTTTCATCATAGCGTCTAAGAAATAATTTATTTTAAAAATATTCATTGAAAAACGAGTATACCTAATATACTCGTGAAAAATTAGATTTTAATATTATAAGAAAAAAAAAATGTAAATAAAAAAATTAATAAAAAATTTTAAAACAATAAAAAAAAATTAAAAAAAAAAAGTGATCCTGACCAAGAGTTGAACTTGCACACTCAAAAGGAAAAGCGTTAACGCTGCGCACTCGACCAAACCTACTTCAAAATATCATCGACATGAAATGATACATGCTCATCTGCCCCCTAGTTGTTTAAAATAATTAGATTTGGAGTTGAAATACTTTTTTAATAGTTTTAAACTCACAAATTATATTAAAATCGTAACATTTATTAATTTTTTTAAAAATTACTATTTTACCATCATAATAAGAATGTATTTTGGTTACTCCCTCTTTTTCTTTTTCCCCTACCTCTTTTCAAAACACGCGCTCGGTTGTCCGCACTACTGTTAACTTTTTCCGTTCGAGTTGAAGCTAAATCCCGATCAAGTCTGAATGCAAAGGCTGTTCGACTGTCTCGAATGTAGTCAACATACATATTGAGTATATATTGAATGCATAGATGACTGGTTTCCAATTTCATTTCTTCTGAGGGAAACATCATCTCAATTTGATTTTAATCTTTTTTCAAGAATGATATTAAAATTATTTCAATAATAGTAGATGTGAATTTATATGCAACATTTGAACGTATTTTAGGTGCAAAAGTTTTTCCGTGTACTACTGGATGTTAAAAAGAGATTGTAAAGCTACTGGGAAAAAATGTCAAAGGAAACATTTGCACCGATCATTTGACAAGAAGCGTGTAAGGCATAGTAAGAAAAAATAAATAGCATAAATTTTAGTTTGTTTTACGCGAATTTCGTATATTTTACTTTAAAATGATTTTTACTTTGACGTGATGGAGTCAAAAGGACCACAGATTCGGATTCTACGACCCCAAAAACATAAATATATACACTTATAATATATGGTTTCCACTAATTTTGTAGATTTGACCTTTAAATGACCTTTACCCTGAGGTGGTGGGGTAAAACGAACCACAGATTCGGATTTAGCGATCCCAAAAACATAAATATATACTGTTAAAATATGGTTCCCACTAGTTTTGTAGATTTGACCTTTGAATGACCTTGACCTTGAGGTGATGGTGTTAAACGGACCACGAATTCGGATTTAGCGACCCCAAAAACATAAGATGTATATGGTCCGGTCCGTGAGTTTTGACATTTATTTTTGTGGGGCTGTGTTATTATTCAATTTAAGTCCAACTGATTTCATCCACTAGGGTATTGATTCACGAATTGCCTTATACTGATCTTCGACGTACTAAGATACAATGAAACATGAGTTCAGTTATATATCACTGCCCTGTTAAAAATAGTCTGGTGATATATCACCTGATTTTTTTCACCAGGGTGACTATAGACTATAAGAGAAAGTATATTGAATATTGATATATATCAATCTCTATTATATAAGGGATCGCGTGGAAGAAAGGCCCAACTCTAAAAGTATAGTTTTTAGTAATTAAGAAAAAATTGATTAACTTGATATCAGCTTTAGAAATTATTGTGATATTTTACAATTTTATAGTAAATACTTTAATACAAAAGGTCCAAGTGGTATTTTCGAGTTAAATATTGTTGATAAAAAAATTTTGAAGATTCAAAAATTCGAGTTAGGCCCTTTTTGCCAATTCTGTATGAATAATTAAGGCTTTGTGATGAATAAATTATAAGAAAATCATTTGATTATTTGAAATACATTTATTAACTTTTACTTACATAATACAAGATATAACAAAATATTTAGTTTTTGAATCCTCATTTTCATTCACGAAGGGAAAAACATTTTCTTTGTACTAATTTTGCGCAATGTTGATGAACATTGCATTAAACATTTTAAATCTGTAAGTTTTGTCTTTTTTATTCCAACATTATCGATGTTTGTTAACTTGTTTGTAGCTTTTATAAGATTTTTTCGGGAAATTTGAAATAATGAAAATGTTGCATAATTCAAGTTAGGCCCTTCTCGTATGTTCTGTAGCATTTAAACATATAGAGACACGTTTTTATTCTTCTTTATTTTATACACATATAAAGAATATCTCCTAGATACATTTTCAATCATAATTTCAAAAAGGGTCTAACTCGAGTTAGATTTATATTCCACACGATTCCTCATATGTTGATTGTAATTATTTGTTTAAATTAATTCTAAATTTTTATACGTAATTACATATATTTATTGCTGTCACATCATTAGAATTAATGACAAATTTTAAGAAAATTCAAATTACGATAAGCAATTTCCATAGAATTATAATGTTTATTACTAATTTAAAAATAATTAAATACATTTAAAAAATATAACAAGAATTAGAATTAATCCTTCTCTAAAACTAAACTTAATAATAACATCAGTAGATACTTTAATCTTAACAAAACTGATTAAATTAAATCTAATCAGAGATAGCAATGTGAATTGCAAATTATTTATCTTGTTCTGTAAACTCCATCAAAGTAAACATAATTCATTAATTTTTATATATATTTTTACAGTTTTATATATTAGTATTAAATTTTTAAATATACGGTATATAAAGAATTTAATAATTTATATTTTAATTATAGCATGCATATTTTTCAAGTATATCCAAAACCTTTCGAGCGAGCATTCTTTTTATATCAGTGCAGGTGAAGAATATTATAATATGGATGCGGATAACAGGTAAATGTTAATATTCTTATATAAATTGAGTATATAACACACACTGACTTGAATTTCATTTAATCAGTTTCGTTAAGATTAAAGTATCTACTGATGTTATTATTAAGTTCAATTTTAGAAAACGATTGATTCCGATTCTTGTTACATGTTTTGAATGTATTTGATTATTTTTATATTAGTAATAAACATTATTATTCTATGAAAATTGGCTATCGTAATTCAAATTTTCTGAAAATTTGTCATTGAATCTAATGATGTGACAGCAATAATCATATGTAATTATGTATAAAAACTTAGAATTAATTTAAACAAATAATTACAATTAACATATAATAGAGATTGATATATATCTATATGCAATTTACTTTCTCTTATGGTCTATGGTCACCCTGGTGAAAAAATCAGGTGATTTATCACCTGATTATTTTCAACAGGGCAGTGATATATAACTGAACTCATGTCTCCTATTATCTCAGTACGTCGTAGATCAGTATAAGGCAATTTGTGGATCAATATCCTAGTGGATGAAATCAGTTGGACTTGAATTAAATAATAATTAACAATGTTCTCATGAATTTACACAAAAAATTCTAACATATAATTAGAAGTGCATTTTTAGTTTTGCATCTTGTAACTGATACATCTAAGAAAAAGGTATAGGCATATAACTTTTGTATTCAGTGTATAAAAAATTGAATTTAAATATTAGTCAGTTATAAATGTGAATTACTTTTACTGTAAAAATGCAATAACAAATGTAATGAATCATCAGTACAAAGTGGATCGTGTCTTATTAGCTCTTGGACTGTTAACACTATTCAATATGTAGAATTCTTGACTAAAAATTAAATTAATTATTCTTTAAAGTGTTATTTTATCTTGAGATAGATTTAGTTTAAATTATAAAAGAAATGAAGCAAAAATAATTTTTTAATAATTTCCAAATCTTTTCAGTCAAATAAACAAAGGATATTTTAGTTACCAATCATAATTTTTAAGAAATTCAATGACATTGAATTTTTTTTAATAAAAAAATTCATTCTGAATCTTACAAGAAAAGTATAAATATAGTTACCTGTCGCCATGTTTTATTGGAAATATTAGCAGTATTATATAACCTTAAACTATGAAATAAACAAAAATTTTTTTAAATCCAAGAAAACTGAAGAAAACGGTTTATAACAGTAGGTAACAGCATACAAATGTCGGAATCGAGACAAAGACAACAGTTAATAACTGTTTTCTTCAGTTATCCGCCAATATTATCAGTTTTCTTCAGTTATGCTCCGATTTCTTCACTTTTTACGTGCGAGAAAAAAATATATTTTCAGCGTTCTTTACTTTTCTTCATTTTAAAACAGTTAATAACTGTTTTCTTCAGTTATTTGCCAATATTATCAGTTTTCTCCAGTAATGTTCCGTTTTCATCACTTTTTACGTGCAAAAAAATTTTTTTTTTCAACTTTCTTCACTTTTTTTTCGTTTGAAACAGTTGCGATGTGAAAATTTTAATAAATCTAATAATCATTAATTTAAACAAATATATTAAATCTACTCGTGAGCCGATTCTCACAGGCAAAATCGGTGTATCAAATAACACAGGCCCACGAAATGAAAAAAAATGTCTGAACTTTTGACCGGACATACATATTCCCATGTATTTTTCGACGCTGAATCCGAATCTGTAATAAAAATATAGGGTTTTCCTACCTTTTCTCAGAGTTTTATTGAAAAAACCTCATTTTTTATGGTTTTTTTGCGGTTTTTCGAGTCTAGAAAAAACAAATCATGAGATACGGTTAATTGGACTTCAAAATCGAATTCTACGGGAAAAAATACACGGGGAACCATA
This sequence comes from Anastatus disparis, assembly GCA_017163975.1. Taxonomy (NCBI): domain Eukaryota; kingdom Metazoa; phylum Arthropoda; class Insecta; order Hymenoptera; family Eupelmidae; genus Anastatus; species Anastatus disparis. The sequence goes on from JAFFSR010000323.1 coordinate 905,225, forward strand.
CCTTCAAATTTTTTTAACGCGATTCTAGTCCTCTGTATGGGGCTGAAAAGATGAGGAAATCGGTAAAAGTCGAAATTTTGCCTAAAATGGATTTAAACAATATTAAAATTTAATCATGCGTCTTTTGAAGAGTCGATAAACATTGGAAATACTATCCTGGGGGTTTTTCAGATTGTTGATCATGAATTTGAAGTCAGATTGTGTAAAAACTACTTCTAGAGGGCGGTGACAAGAACTGTATATGGTAAATTTATCGATTTTTTAAAAATTTTACGTCTGAAATACTAATTTTAGAGTCTTTCACAGCATTGACTGTAAATTCAAGATATTAACTTAGCCTATTGTGTACGTTAAACTTAACATTTTGTCTATGTTTGTCTCTCTCTCTCTCTCTCTCTCTCTCTCTCTCTCTCTCTCTCTCTCTCTCTCTCTTCCGATGTTTTTTTTTAAATTGGCTTACGCTTACGTACACGTTTCTCTTCGAATGACCGATGTAGTGGATTTCTGACACGTTTTTGTACCTTTTTCGCAGCTGTTTCTCTTTTTATCATCCAGCAGTAATCTGCTAACATGTTGATACCCCAGTTTCCTTGAAATCTACGTTCAAACTCCTTTAAATCTTGGTGAAATCGTTCACCATGCTCTTCACTAAAGTCTCCGTTATTTTCAGGAAACTGATCAACGTGTGAATCAAGAAAATGAAGTTTTAAGTTCATTAGACAACCCAATTTTTCAAAATTACGTACCATTCTTTTCACAATAGCTTTATAATTCGTGTCTTTGGCATTACCCAAAAATTTCGTCGATACCTCTTTAAAACTTAACCATGCTGCCTTTTCAACATCAGTCATGCTTTGTTCAAAGTTTTCGTCTCTAAATAAAGTTCGGATTTCAGGACCATCAAAAATACCTTCATTTAATTTAGCATCAGATTTATGGGGAAATACTTTGCTTATATATTGGAAGCATTGACCGTCCTTGTCCAAAGCTTTAACTAATTGCTTTATCAATCCAAGCTTTATATGCAGAGGCGGTATCAAAATTTTCGAAGGATTAACGAGTGGATCTTTTATAACATTCTGTTTTCCAGGTTCAAACGATTCTCTTGATGGCCAAATTTTCTTTTTATAGTGTTTTTCTCTATCTCTGCTATCAAACATGCATAAATAACATGGGTACTTCGTAAATCCAGATTGTTGTCCAAGTATCATAGATAAAATCTTTAAATCGCCACATATTTGCCATTTATGTTCTCTATATTTTATTTTCGTTAAAAGTAGTTCAAGATTGGAATACTCTTCTTTAAGTACTGTTGAATGTGCTAATGATATAGGAGCATATTTATTTGTGATATTGAGGAGTACTGCTTTAAGGCTGCGCTTTGATGAATCAATGAATAGTCGCCAATTTTCAGGTTTGTATATGTTGGGTTTCAATTCATCAATAAGACCTTTCACGTCCGTGCAATAAACCATATTAGAATCATTCTTGAAATAATTTCTAAAGCGCTCTTCTCGATTACGATATGCACATACTTTAGTACCCTTTGTCAACATATTTCGTCTCTTAAACTCTGAAGCCATAAACTCTGATTGTTCCTTAGATAAACCACTCTTTCTAACTAAATCGTTCAGACTTTTTTGATCAAACTTTTCAACAGTTCGTTCTTCACCCTTAGGAATATACTCTTCATCACTATCCAGAGAATGTTCTTCAGGTGAACTTAGATCTTCTTCATTTGATGAGCTTCCGTCTGCGGCAATCAGATTTTCAGTTGTTTCATCTGTCGAGTTTTCATCTACATTTAGATTCCCTAAGCCTGTTGTAAAACTATCTCTCGAATCTTTATTTTCAAAAATATCTATAAAATTCTTGGATGGAAATTCTATACAAGAAGTATTAGGATATACTATTCCTTTTTTCTGTATCTTGTCTAAACCTTGTATCTTTGTTAAACAAAAATAGCAATCATTTTCATCTTTTGGTTCCTTCCACTTTGTAGGTATAGTAAATTTTAATTTGGACCTAGCCTGACTGGTGTTGTATCGATTCATCATGGCATAACATGAAGCACATATATAATGAGGAACCCAAATTTTATTCTGTTGAGAAATTTCAATATCAAAACATTTTTGATAGATAAAATTAATATTATCTGTGATTTTTCTTTTGTTTCGTTGTCCAATATATTCTGAACATACATAACAGAAATTATCTTGAGATCCATTACACGTATGGTTAAAACTGTTATTGGATGTACCAGCGCAGTTTAAAAAAGGTTGAAAATTTGAATTAGCCATATTGTTGAATTAAACCCCACACACTAGGAATCCTGTTCCGATCGCAGGTGAGTCCGCCGTCCTAGGGGTGATAACTCTCATACCTCCCCAGGCCTAAGTATGAGAGCTTTCCGACTTTGACGAGGACAATGTCAACTCGTCGTCGGACACACTACGGCATCATTCTCACATCCTAGTGCTCCCCTGCAGGACAGCGCGCCTTCGCTGGGTTCGTTACTGCAAAGTATTGAGTACACCGAATCATTCTACACATCCCATTTTCAGGGCAGTTGTCATCGTGACCAATACTTCGCAGCAGCAGGTTTTTTTTAGGTACCCTTATAGAGTACTGATATATATATATATATATATATATATATATATATATATATATATATATATATATATATATATATATATAGCTTTGGAAAAAGATCATAAGTCCCATTCGTTTATAAACAATGCTTTAAGATCAATGACAGTGTACAACAGTGATTAACTGAACGGAGCTTTAAAATGAAACCGAATTCATTTCTAAACAACAGTACCCAGTTTTACAACAGAATAAGTATAAATAAAAAATTGACAGATCAAATTGTCTCTGACACAAACACACCAAATGAAGAAGATCTAAGTTCACCTGAAGAACATTCTCTGGATAGTGATGAAGAGTATATTCCTAAGGGTGAAGAACGAACTGTTGAAAAGTTTGATCAAAAAAGTCTGAACGATTTAGTTAGAAAGAGTGGTTTATCTAAGGAACAATCAGAGTTTATGTCTTCAGAGTTTAAGAGACGAAATATGTTGACAAAGGGTACTAAAGTATGTGCATATCGTAATCGAGAAGAGCGCTTTAGAAATTATTTCAAGAATGATTCTAATATGGTTTATTGCACGGACGTGAAAGGTCTTATTGATGAATTGAAACCCAACATATACAAACCTGAAAATTGGCGACTATTCATTGATTCATCAAAGCGCAGCTTTAAAGCAGTACTCCTCAATATCACAAATAAATATGCTCCTATACCATTAGCACATTCAACAGTACTTAAAGAAGAGTATTCCAATCTTGAACTACTTTTAACGAAAATAAAATATAGAGAACATAAATGGCAAATATGTGGCGATTTAAAGATTTTATCTATGATACTTGGACAACAATCTGGATTTACGAAGTACCCATGTTATTTATGCATGTTTGATAGCAGAGATAGAGAAAAACACTATAAAAAGAAAATTTGGCCATCAAGAGAATCGTTTGAACCTGGAAAACAGAATGTTATAAAAGATCCACTCGTTAATCCTTCGAAAATTTTGATACCGCCTCTGCATATAAAGCTTGGATTGATAAAGCAATTAGTTAAAGCTTTGGACAAGGACGGTCAATGCTTCCAATATATAAGCAAAGTATTTCCCCATAAATCTGATGCTAAATTAAATGAAGGTATTTTTGATGGTCCTGAAATCCGAACTTTATTTAGAGACGAAAACTTTGAACAAAGCATGACTGATGTTGAAAAGGCAGCATGGTTAAGTTTTAAAGAGGTATCGACGAAATTTTTGGGTAATGCCAAAGACACGAATTATAAAGCTATTGTGAAAAGAATGGTACGTAATTTTGAAAAATTGGGTTGTCTAATGAACTTAAAACTTCATTTTCTTGATTCACACGTTGATCAGTTTCCTGAAAATAACGGAGACTTTAGTGAAGAGCATGGTGAACGATTTCACCAAGATTTAAAGGAGTTTGAACGTAGATTTCAAGGAAACTGGGGTATCAACATGTTAGCAGATTACTGCTGGATGATAAAAAGAGAAACAGCTGCGAAAAAGGACAAAAACGTGTCAGAAATCCACTACATCGGTCATTCGAAGAGAAACGTGTACGTAAGCGTAAGCCAATTTAAAAAAACATCGGAAAGAGAGAGAGAGAGAGAGAGAGAGACAAACATAGACAAAATGTTAAGTTTAACGTACACAATAGGCTAAGTTAATATCTTGAATTTACAGTCAATGCTGTGAAAGACTCTAAAATTAGTATTTCAGACGTAAAATTTTTAAAAAATCGATAAATTTACCATATACAGTTCTTGTCACCACCCTCTAGAAGTAGTTTTTACACAATCTGACTTCAAATTCATGATCAGCAATCTGAAAAACCCCCAGGATAGTATTTCCAATGTTTATCGACTCTTCAAAAGACGCATGATTAAATTTTAATATTGTTTAAATCCATTTTAGGCAAAATTTCGACTTTTACCGATTTCCTCATCTTTTCAGCCCCATACAGAGGACTAGAATCGCGTTAAAAAAATTTGAAGGTATGGTTTCCCGTGTATTTTTTCCCGTAGAATTCGATTTTGAAGTCCAATTAACCGTATCTCATGATTTGTTTTTTCTAGACTCGAAAAACCGCAAAAAAACCGTAAAAAATGAGGTTTTTTCAATAAAACTCTGAGAAAAGGTAGGAAAACCCTATATTTTTATTACAGATTCGGATTCAGCGTCGAAAAATATATGGGAATATGTATGTCCGGTCAAAAGTTCAGAAATTTTTTTTCATTTTGTGGGCCTGTGTAATTTATAAGTGTAAAGGGCGCCAGATACACCAGCAACTAAACACACAAAAAAAAACTTTTATTCGAATTTACTTAATTTTATATTAAAGAAAATAATTTAGTTCATATTCGGTCTTAATAAACCTTGCTTATTTGTCTACCTATTCGCTTTCTTTCATATACCACACACACAAAATTTTAGATTACTTTATTCTTCTAATTACACTTTCAAATTTAAATTTAGTCTATGCAAAAGATTTCAATTTTAATCAATGTCTTTATCTCCTCGTCGCTTAATAAATAAGAAAAGAAATTTTTAATTCAATAATATCAAGAAATTTGAGTTGATTACGTAAGAATTTAATGGCATAAATCGTTTAGCCGTTAGGCTCGCTTTGCTTCTCTCTCTCTCTCTCCCTCTCTCACTCTCGGCGCTCAATACGCGCGCATGTTTTACCAAAGGAACAGATTTCTTTTTGTTACTCGATACGCGATTACTAATAAAATACAGAAATTAACTTATTGATATATAGTTTATATTTTAATTTAATTATTATTCACTCAACCAGTGAATAAACACGCTCAACCGGTCAAGGTTCCCTTTTGGTAATACGTGGCCACATGGCACACACACTCCGGCACTCATGGTCTAATTTAAATCAAATACAAAAATTAAAAAATTTTTTTTTTTTCATTTCGCTTAACAAATTTAAAAAAATTTTAGTTAGTTATTCTCGGTTGCGTTCAATCAACTTTTACAAAATTTTCAATTTTTATTACGCTTTTACGGTAATCACTTTAGTTATATAATCAAATCTCACGCACAAACAAAAGAAAACCACTTCATTGACTCGAAAATTAATTGGCGAGAGCTGTTGATTTACAAAAAAAAACGAAAACCTTATCGGGCGCAGCCCACTCACTAGTGATGTACTTTAAGCTCCGTCTAGGTCGATACAGTCGACGATGGTGCTCAAGATGGCTAGTAGAATATGACTGACTGGCGATAATGGCCGCTCGATCGCTAGCTTCTTTCGGGTCTGGGAGGTCGCTACCGGCGACGTTGATTGCTGCTTCAAATCGTCTCCAGAGCCAGAACTTTCCTATTTCTCAGCTGCAGATCCTCTCAGGTCCAATAAGTTTTCTCCTGCCCGAATATGCACAGCGAAGAAAAGGAATGACTCTTGAAAGTTGCGGCAAATTACAAAAGGAAAAAGGCTTTGGTGCGACACGAGGACGACAATCAAATCACGTGCGACTCAGCGCAAAGCCGAGCAGTGAATGTCTTCTTCTTCAAAGAAGGTATATACTTAGTCGCTCAACTGGCTGCTACAGCAGCATTGCTGTTCATATACAGTAGTTATCGATGTGCGTGTAATGGCCGCCGCGCGCGTCTGCTGTACATGTGTCGTCGTCGTGATCTTGTTCACAAAAAAAAAGAAATTAAGGGAATTAATAAAATTTTTAAAAATCTCATATGCGTTCGGGCCCATCAGTGGTTGGTGATTCGTGCCGACGGGAGAAAAATTTTTATTTTGAAAAAAAAAATTTTCATTGTTACGTCGTATTTCCCACATCACACAGTTAGTTACTATTTCCTTCAGTTACCTGCCAATATTATCAGTTTTCTCTAGTGATGTTCTGTTTTGTTTACTTTGTACGCAGAAAGAAACAATTTTTGTTCAAATTCCTTAATTTTTCTTCGTTTTAAAACATTATGTAACAGTTGTCTTTAGTTTTCTCCAGATTTCTTCACTTTTCAACAGTTATGTACTAAATATTACTGTTTTCTGCAGTTTCCTTCAGATTTTTTCACTTTTCAACAGTTGTCTTCAGAATATAACTGTTGTCTACAGTTTTCTTCACTTATAAACAGTTGTGTTGAGAATATAACTGTTTTCTGCAGATTCCTCCAGATTTGTTCACTTTTCAACAAGTGTGTTTGGAATATAACTGTTTTCTGCAGTTTTGTTCAGATTTTTTCACTTTTTCAATGGCTTTTATATTTGAAAAAAAATGTTTAAAAATGAATATAATTGTTGATTATTACAGATAATTGTATAGAACTATAGAAAACTGATAAAAACTGAACAAATCTGAAGAAATTAGAAGGTAACTGTTGTCTTTGTCTCAATCCCGACATTTTCCAACAGTTAATTTCCATTTTCTTCAGTTTTCATCTATTTTCTTCAGCATTCTCCTGATATTTTCAGTTATTAACTGTTGTCTGCATTTATTTTTTTCCGCTAGGGCTGGTATACGCGTATCAATAACTAGATATAAGCTTGTAGTAGTATCCTCGGTATGCATATACGTATAAATAACTGAGCTATTAGCATGCACATACACACCTCGGTATAATAACCTCGGTAGATTAACCTCGGTACGCATACACGTATAAGTAACCAAGCTTTTTACACGCGCATACTTTATACTTACACTAGTTTATGTTATAGTAGGTCGTATTCGATAGTATACCCATGGAGCTAGCTAAGTGGGTATTGGGGTCTTGTACCGCCTCGCAATGAGCTTAAGTATATTAAGTCAGCAGTATACTACACAATGGAGTATAGAATATTAATGCATACGCCACATCAGATTGAAGCGTATTGGAGAATGGACTATAGTTTTGTTGAATACCGTTTGGACAAGAAACTAAAGTATGTCTTATGATGGCTGGTAGAGTCAGCGCGCTGCTACAAGTAGGCAAACCTTCTCCGCTCTGCTATAGTCAAGACAAAGATAAAGAAGAGCGCCTTATAAACACTGCTATATTCAAGACAGACAGACAAAGATACGTCATTCGTTCGTTTCCGTAGTTCGTTGTCGTTTCTCTCTATCGCACCTACAGGCAGAAGTATACCTGCGCCGCTCAGTTCTTTACTCATGAGAATTCATTAAATAAATAGCCTGAAAATTTATATTTTAGTATATTTTTATTTTAATTTAATTTTTTTATATAGGAATAAAAAACATAAATGTTTTTTTGATATGATAATCACTTGAGATCTCACTTAGTTCTCAAGTGACTATTTTCAATAGGGTCGCTCATACACTGATAGAAAGAAAAGTTAACAGTTAAGTCGGCGAGGTAACTATTAATGAATGGTGCATTTGAATAGAGAAAAATCGACGAAATTTTTATTCATTAATAGTTAAGAAATGGTGTATTCGCCGCAACTGCTTCATAAAGTAGAACAGATTTAATACCAAGCGTTAACAGTTAAGGAATAGTTTTTTAAGGACTGATCATATAATTTAAAATTGTTAAATAAATGAAATAATTAATCAATTTAATATATTTTATTTTATATTGTAATATCTCTACAATTAATTACATATTTGCCCGGTCGATAATATTCGTTTACATTAATAGGAATTATCTCCGTTTTATTATTAGTTGGCATTATTATTTGATGGGATTGAATATGATCATTCAATCCTAATGTTTCATACTTTTTTATTACAAAAGCAAATTTTTTTTCAGATAATCTTATTATTTTGCATATAATGCCGAAAATAGGATTGCAGAATTCGTCGTTTTTTAAATGTAGCATATAATTTTTTTATAGAAAGTACCATTAACAGTAATATTAGAAAGCTCTTCATTCTCATGATTTATATGTTTTGAATTTTGGATTTGACATTTTGTAATTTTAATTATATTTTTAAAACCTTTATGACTAAAAAATCTATAAGCTAAATTTAACTGTAATTTTTTAGATAGCGAATGAGGAATATTGATTCTACAGTTTATTGTTCGAGCATACATTTTTGACTTTTTAAGAAAAGCTACCCATTTATTACAAGAAAGATACTTCAATGGACCCATGAATCTAATACAAGATGGGTAATGCGTTATAATATGGAACTTAGGCTTTAGTGGCTCCTTAAAAATATGCACATACATGATATTATGATTTGTTATCAATTGTTCTAATAAAATTATTTCATTTTCTGAAATCTCAGATGCGAAAACCAAATCAATAATTTTAAATAAACAAAGGAATAACATCCATGCTGGATCGTCATCAGGGACTAGGTCTCCTATAATAATTGGTAAATAAGAAATTAAAGCTGACATTTGCGCAGCGGTTATAATTAGGTAACCAGCACAAATATGTTTTTCACTCAATGAAGATATTACAGAGCCTCGATCAATTTCAGAGAAATCAAAATATTTAAGCCACATATTCAAAAGATCGAATGTTAGATATTGTTTTTCTACAATAAAATAATTAAGAATTTTTGCTAAATCATAACGACAAACGCCTAATAAAAAATCGTGCATTGGATCACAGGTCCAATTTTTAACATTATGAAATGAAGGAATATCGTTGAAAACGCAACTAGATTTCACGCCTCGAGTTTTGTGCTTTACATCATTATCATAGCTTTCGATATCTCGCAGTAAATCGCTTTTTTCAATAGCTAACTTTCCTGTGTCTTGTTTTTCAGCTACGCAAAATCGACAATAATGGCGTGCTGTAAAACTTTCTTGAAATCCTAAGAGGCTCTTAAGGCCTAAATTATCGCCCAGAATACCTAATAAAATAAAATATATTTGAAAACTTATTTTCTATTTGCACTGTTATACCTTCGATTGATAAATATTCAAGTTCTTCGATTATTTTAATAAATTATTTGCGAGTTTTAAACTCTTTCAGATCTGACGGCAATATTGGTTGTGCTAAGAAAATGTTTTCTATCACAGAAGCATATTTTGGGGGTAAACCTGCGATAGAAAAATACAATCCGCCAACTTTATAAATTCCCTTTGCAGTGCCTATTGGATCTGCTACCTCGAAATCATCATAATATAAGAATAATCCTATTACAATCGTATTTTTAATAAAGCTCTTTGATAAATCTCTTCAAAGTTTTGCATTATAGACACTTGAATATAATTCTGTAATCTTCTCTTCGGCTTTTATATAGTCTAAAATTTCTTTTAATACATTAGGAAGTTCTAAAAACATTTTCAAGACATTACGTAGAGGAATATAATAACCGTAGCAACTCTTTTTTGTCATAACAGTAGTATTATCTTTCCTTTTATTGTCATTTATTCGCCAATTTTAAAGCCTATAGGTTGTATAAAATAGCCTGAAGTCTTAAAAAATTGTAAACGCTCATACTTTGAGTTGGATTTATTAAAAATGCTTCGTGTTAAACATGCATCTACATTTTGGTGATAAGCTGATGGTAACATTTTTTTTAATTTTTCAGCTAATGAAATTATTCTTTCCAAATGATTAATAAAATCGTCTACTATTTCGTCAACTAATGAATTAGATATTGAACTATTAGCGTATAACTTTCCCATGAAATCATGGAAACAATTTTCGATTACTTGTTCCGCGTCCATATTGAAAAAAATGATGAAAAATTATAATTAATAATAATTAGCAAGTCTTACACGCAAACTTAAATTAATTAATAAATAGAATTAATTTATATTTTCACAATAATATAATTAAATCAGCACGAAGTACTAACATAGGCGTAAACATAAACAAAACTTTTATACAAATAACTTTTCGGAAATTATTTTTTTTTCAGTTGATTTTGTACCTTGTTGAAAACATTAAAAATCGATGGTGTTTTAGAATCAGAAGCTGTACGAATCTCATAAACTGACCATTGGATAAAATAATACAAATTTTCAGACTCTGGTGGATAAGTTAAATTCAACGTTAAATAAATTTTAAATAAAACATCTACTGCTCGTAGAATTAATGAGACTTCGTACATTACAGTGTCAACTCTTATATAAACCTTACTCAATGCTATTGCTTCTGATCCAACAATAATAATAAAAGGCTGAAGAGATAATCCCATATCAAACATATGTTTTATTTTTTTAAAAACTTCATTTTCTATATTCCCTGGAACCTATGTAAATATATATATATATATATATATTATAAATTTTCTTATTATATATGCTATAAAAAGACATTTATTTATATTAAAGATAGTAAATAAACCTTTATATGAATAATTATTCCTTCTAGGGCATGAATTTTAGATGGTTTCCAAAAAGATCTTTTAGCGCATTTTGAACCCTTGCCGCTCCCTTGCGTTTTTGGTACTTGTTCATTAATTGTTACCTTATTAGATTTTGTAACTTATACTGAAGACAGAAGTTTTATTTGGACAAATGTTTTATAATGTGCAATATATATATATATATATATATATATATATATATATATATATTAATTACAACAATAATCATATGTAGATGTGTACAAAATTCCGAATAATTACTACCTCCTGATTCAAAATTTATACAGGAATTGTAAAAAATTCACTTATTTCACTTGAATCCTTGTAAAAAAGCTTCTTTAGATTTTGTTTTTTTCGCTTGAAAGTTTGTGTGTTTCGATATTTATCTACAAGCTTTCCTCTTGATTTTTCAGTTTTATTTTTTTTTTGAATCCTTCTTGAGAGTGTAACGTCCGAACGTTAATAAATTTTTAAAACTTATTTATTCGCGCGTTACAGTTCCTATTGCGTTGAGCGGTTACGCAATAGGAGGCTTTTGCGTGGCAGAGTTTAGAGTAGCGCAAGCGTTTATTTAGCAGGCTCGAGAGCCAGTTTTAGGATTGGAAAATAAAGAAAAAAATTGTAATTTATTCAAGACTTTCCTTGTACTGGATCTTGAAGATGAATGCTTCCTTCTTATTTATGTATGTATTGAATATATGGTTTTTTGAAAAATATGCACGGTTTAATTTTTATTATTAATTTGTATATTTAGACTTTTCTTTATGGTGCACAATTGGTTAACACGACTAACAACAGAGAATGTATATATATTTTATGAAACAACTTAGATTCTTTTTGTAATTGGTTTGTGCCTTCAATGGCTTTTTAAGAATTACTGACTTTTATGTCTTCGCGACCTACAGTTTAGAAAAATGACTACTATATAATGATTTTTTTTGTATGGACCTATGAGCTTATATATATTTGAGATTTTAAAGAAATCTTCAGATAGTGTTAATTTATGATTCAAATTTAATTTATGACCCCATAAAGTATATAATTCATGAGGTGAGAAAAAAGTGTTGCGTTACTACTAGAGAAGCTAGTAGATGCGTCATAGGTCGCAGTGGGTCATTGGAGATAAGCGGCGTGACCGGTGCGTGTGGCTCACAGATGTGAAGAGCGACAGGTTCGTTTCTTTAATCTCAGGAAAAGAAAAAGAAAAAAAAACAGTACAAGGGAAATTATAAAACAATAAAACATATAACTGAGTTTCTTACAAGAGTAGGAGGTACGTAGTAAGTTTGTAAGCACTCCAATGGAAAAAGTTCAATAATTTTATTTGCTAACATAGCAATGTCTTCATTTTCAACATGCCTAAAATATAAATATTTTCATTAATAGTAAATAATAATTTTTATATACACTCGATGCACTAAAAGAAATAAACTTTTAACTTTAACTACCTTTTTATATGCCTCAATAAGTACTTCACTATAATATCACATAAATACGATTGGCATCTCGAATCTAATTCTTTTTTTATTTCATAAAAATCTAATATGCTCGAGCCTAAAGGATCATCTAGTAGAAAACTTTTTAAACATATATTATAAATTTCACTATTTTTAAAAATTGCTAAAGAGTTTCTGTCAGACGTCGTATCTACTATATCTAAATTTTCTACGTCTTCAAAAATAAACGTTGATTCCGTGCTTTCATGGGTATCTTGGAGTTCTTCCTCATGAAAATCTTGTTTCACTACTGCACCTATGCAGAGATCTTTATCTTTCAAAGAAAGTGCTTCAGTAGTTTCACCTTTGAACTCAAAAACTGTAACTATGTTCTTATTCCTCTCAATCTAAATAAAAAATAAATATAAATCATAAATAACATACCATCAAAATTAAAAATTGAACAAATTATTTTTAAAAAATCTGATAAGTCCATACATGCTCTTTTATTTTTTTCTTTAGAGATAATCGGATACCCACACTAGGCAAAACTTCTTTTGCTTCATCTGAACTTTCTAACAAGTCATTCAAACTTTCAATATCATTTATATCATGACCTGTTTAAGGAAAAGGATAAAAAAATATAAGAATATATTCAAGGAATTTTTTATGTATCAAAATAAAACTGTGAGATTTATTAAGATGAAGAGAGAACAATAAACTATGATTCACAAACATAACCTCAAAGTTACACTTTAAGCAAGCACACTACATACACAGAATATTATTCATGGAATAAATATTATATTCAAAAATTTAAGACTTACTTTTTAATAATTCACTTAATTGTCAATGTCCCCAAGACTCGAGAACGATATCCATTTTTATTCCAATATTAACGGTTTTGTCTTCAGCCGTTGTTCAAAACTACTCTCCTAGCCTAACCTACTATATGAAGAGCGCCATGTACACTTGCGACTATAAGGCCAATTCAACGTGTGATACGTAATGTACGTATTACAACGATAGTTGTGAGCAAAAAATAGAAAGTATGCGCGCGCATACGTTCGCGTGATACGTACACTACTTGAATATACCTTCAGCGTTAAACTATTACGCTATGAACGCTTGTTGAATAGCATGTTAATCTGATATATTTATAGTTTTTTATTCTCGACCTTAATTGTTGTAATTAATCTTTTACAATTGACGAATTTGTTGTTGGAACAAAAAAATAATATCAATGTAATTAACAATAAAAAACAACTATACAAGATAGATTTCTACTTTATCGGCTCATACATTATGAAAAAAAAACAAATTTTATAAGCAACTTAAATTATTCAGAAATTTAAATTTTCGAATTTATTCAAACTTTTTAAAAAATATCTTATGTATAAAAAATTAATATGGAACCTTAAACACGAAATAGTTACTTTGAAGAAAGTTTTTTTTGTAAAGTAAAAATAATAATTACTTTATTTAATATTAAATGTGAATTAATAATTATAAATCCATACGTTAATTACTTCATTTCGTAAAAACGGCCAATTAATTAATGTAAATATATACAATAAAAAAATAGCACGATTTAAATATGAAATAAAGTAATTTTCATCTTTACTTTACAAAAAAACTTTTTTCTATGAAACCATCCTGTGCTAAAGATTCCACGTTCTCTAACACAAAACTTAATTAAATAGAGTTTAAAATTTTTTTCTTATAAATTTTTGTCTTATAAAATCTAAAAAAATTAAGGAGGTGATCGGAAAAAGTTTTAATAAATGTTATGATTTGAGTTTCTTAATTATTGAATTTGATTATAAAATTTTATTATTTTTAAAAAGAATGAGCCGATAGAGTAGAAATCTATTTTGCATATTGGTTTGTTATTATTAATATGAACATTAATATTAATTCTGGTCATTTATTTTGCAATCGATAAATTTATTGTTGAAACATAAGAATTTGACAGATATTAAGATTATAAATTTAGATTTATTAGTTTACATTTATTATAAGATAATAGTACATTACCCTACTGGTGAGCAAAATAGGTAATTCCCTCACGAGTCGTTTTGTTACTCAAGCGTAGTGAGAATAACAAAAAAGACGAGTGGATGACCTATTTTGTCACGAGTGGGGTATAGAATTTTTTCCAATAAGGTGAGTGGAATCCGATTTTGGTGCCTGTTTTGAGTGAGCAAAATACCACATTCCCTCATCAAGTGGGGGAATGTGGTATTTTGCTCACTCAAAACAGACACCGAAAATCGGTTTTTGCTCACCGCGTTGGAAAAAAGTAATTTTTATCTTTCCCTTACAAAAAAACTTTCTTCTAATTGGCATTCTGTGTAAAAGATTCTACATAATTATTGTATACAAAAAATATTTTTCACCATAGAATTTCATTATATTGAGTTTAAAACTTTTCGACACTTGTCTTATGATATCTTAAAAAAATAACGTACGTAATAGAAAAAATAAAAAAGTAATACATTAAATGGATGTGAAAATTCAAGATTCTTAATTATAAAAGTTGCTGATATATTTATACTTTATCATTCTTAACCTTAATTTTTGTCATTTATTTCTTACATTTGACAAATTTTCCTTTGAATAAAAAAAAATTTGTAATATTAATATTGATGTTAATATTAGCAATAGCAGAACAAATATACAAAACATATTTCTACTTTATCGGTTCATTTCTTTTAAACAATCATAAAATTATATAAGCAACTTGTTAAATTAAGGGCAGGCCGGATTCGCTATCCTTGTCTAATTGAGTTTTTTTTATTTACTCTAATCGGTCTATCTACAAATTGAAGGTTGAGCGCAATAGATATTATTATTACAAATATTTATGCATAAGAACAAAAATTCTACCGCGTTGATTTTGAGAAAAGTAAGGGACGCCTTAGAGCATATACTACTGGAGGAAGCACGTCTGAACAAAAAGTGTAGACGATATTGAGAGAGAGGGCAATAGTTTGGGTAACCGTTTTTTCTTAGAAAGAAGTGGCGTCGACCAATCATGTGCCTGCACGAGAGAGAAAGGTGGTACCCAAACTATCTCTCTTTCTCTTGCTCGTTCGTCTACACTCTTTCCATAAATGTGCTTCCTCCAATAGTATATGCTCTAAGAGGAACGCTGAAGTAAAAGGTTATGTTTATAATATTTTTGCGTTCCTTACTTTTATCGAAAACAATTTTTTGTTCTTGTGCATAAATATTCATAATAATAATATCTATTGCGCTCAACCTTCAATTTGCAGATACACTGATTGATACTTGAGTAAATAACAAAAAACTCAATTAGACAAGGACAGCTGATTTGGCCTGCTCTTCAGAAACATAAATTTTCACATTTATTTAAATTTTTTTCGATTACTTACGGAATTTTATTAGATTTCATAAAACGCAACAGGAAAAATGTTTAAACTTAATGCAATTAAGTTTTGTATTGAAAAATAGTTTATGTATGAAAAAATAATGTGGAATCTTCAACACAGGATACTTACTTAAAAAAAAGTTTTTTTTTTATGTAAAGTCAAGATAAAAATTACTTCATTTCATATTACATTTCAGTTGTACTATTTATCATACATATATTTACATTTATTAATTCACTTTTTTCAAGAAATGAAGTGATTCCCGTATAAATTTAGATTTGTACATTAGTCTGTAGTAAGTATCGTAGTTATTATTGAATTTAATTTTGTAGTAAATTCATTTATTACCTATTACTAATTTTGGATGGGTGCGCCTTATTGTGAAAGAACTCGAAAATGACTGTTTTCAGCGCCTCTGGAACATATGGCCTGAGTACGTCTTGAGCGGGTTCGCAATAGAATGGCGTATTCTCTGCGCCGCATTGCAGTCTAACCAACTTTAGCTGATGCTGCGGATCGTTTATGATCTGCTGTAGCTGCTGATTTTCTCTCTGCTTTTTAGCTATTTTATCAAGAGAAAAGTTCGTGAGGAATCTTAAATCGTCAATTCTCGATAACGTATCTGCTACCATATTGTTCTCCCCAGGTAAATAACATACCTTAACATTAAATTCCGCAATTTATGCAAGCTTACGAGCTCCTAAAGCTAGACAACTCTCAAGGTTTTGTTCCAGTGCATGTATCAGTGGCTTATGATCAGTATAAACTTTTATCTCTCTTCCTTCTAGGTAGTAATTAAAATGTTTTATCGCTTCATATATAGCCATTAACTCGTGGTCATACGTCGAATATTTTGATTGTGCAGGGGTGAACTTTTTAGAGAAAAACGCTAAAGGTTTCCATACATTATCCACTTTTTGTTCTAATGACGCGCCCATCGCGAAATTGGACGCAACTGACACTAACCTTACTTCAGCATCTTTTGCTGGAAACGCAAGATACGCAACATTAGCTAATTCTTCTTTAATTGTACTAAACGCCTTCTCTGCTTCTTCTGTCCATTCTACTGGTTGTTTGTCTTTCTTCTTTATGTCTTTTATCATGGCAACGAGTGACATCTGTACCTCTGCAGCTTTTGGCAAGCTTTTTCTATAAAAGTTTACTATACCCAAGAAACATCTCATCTCATCTTTCGTTTTGGGTTTTTTAAAGGATGACGTTTTGCAGCGTTATCTGCTGTTCAAATAACTCAAACCATGTTTTTGGGTCATGCTTCCAAAATGCGAAATTTATTTGCCGGGTTTGTAAGAAATTACCGTAAACTAATTGTTGATACTCTAATCTAATACCTTACCTTGATTTCTATCATGAGTATTACCATCTACGTACGCCGATGCTTTCGCGTTCTGTTGGTTACCGTTAACCTCTAATACTTCTATACGTTTCTTTAAAAATTTAATATTACTCTCATAACCGTTCCTTAATTCGTCCATTTTACGTTTGTAATATTCGTCTAATTTTCGCATCTTTCTAGCTAAGGCGTCATCATGGCCGCCATTTTGTACAATACGAGAACGCGAACATTCTATTATAATCGATTTGATTCCTAAACTTTTCGCGGTCATTTTCTTTATCACTACTTTTCGGCGTACTGCTGCGCACAGTAGACACGTAATTCTTATTATTTATTTCACTGACGTTACTCGCGTCCTCCGCCATTTTGTGGTTCAAGGTTTCTACGCACTTAACTATTAAATACTCCAGGCTAACTGCCCTCGATCAACTGTACCACGAATAAAATATTACCAGTCTTCAATGACTAGAATGAATAAAAAATAGGGACAAAACAGAGACGTATGCAATAAATAAAATAAATATATGGACAAAACGCGAATAAATTAACATAAAATTAAATAAATATATGTACAATTTTTCGAAGTCAATTAGCCGAACTAAGAAATAAGTATAAAATACAAAATGAAGTTAAATAATTTAATCTTATATTGATAATTGATAGGTGTAAAGAGCTGTTACATCCGCATAATCACGGATGTACGAAAAATCATTTTTCATCTTAATTTTTTTTTTTGTAAATTGTTATACATATAAATGTGCGTACGTATATATAATTATATATACGCATATACATTATGCATGCATATAAACATATAAACATATTTATTTGCAGTTCTCTCCCTAAATAACATTAATAAATACATATAAGTAGATAAATAAATGAATCTTTTAGTAATAAGGAATATACTGTATTAAAAAATAAATTTAATTTCTTGTAATAGTCTTAAGAGAAAAGCAGTAAGTTCGCGCGCCGTATATGCTACCTCAGCATTTTTAGGCGTGATAAGAAGATATCTTCTATCACCGAATGTGAGATTTTAAAGAGTTTCTCACGGCCGAACTGACCAATGGGACTCTTTTAAATTTTGACAAACTTGCATTTTATTTCTAGATTTGTACCTTTCTTGCAGAGAAAATTAATTTTAATAAGTCAGTCTGCAGTCAGTTCTCCCGAGTAACAGTACAAGCAAAAGAGAGAACCTCAATAAAAAAAACTTGTAAACTCGCGCCGAATTCTACTACGCTAATAGTTTTTTTTGTTGCTTCTTAAATTGATTTCTTTTACGTAAAAAGGAAATCAAGCAACGCAAGTTCGGAACGCGCTTAGATCAACAAGTTATTTTCTTTTTCGCCGGTTTATCTCTCAATATATGCGACTTACTGTGTTTAAAATATTTCTGCAAAATTTAATTGCAAAGTGCTAATAATAAATAAAAAAGGAGAATTTTAACAAAAAAAAGGAACTGCGCGACTCACCTCTTTTACGATTAAATTAAATAAAACAAATATAAATCTCCAATATTCTGTACGTAAATAATAAACCAATCTACGGAGAAAAAGGACATTTTTTTTGAAAATTTTTCGTAGCTGCGCGATTGAACTTACAGCTTACTAATCAATTTAACAATAAGAATAAATAAACAAATTGCGCAAATAATCAAAAATTATAATTAAAAAAATATTCGCTAGTAATCGCACAATCGACTTGTTTATGAACTGTAAATCAAAGTTTTATGAATATAATTATAAAATATATTTTTCGAATCGTGCTAGTGAAAAAGTTCAACTCAATAAATAGATTTTAATTAACTGGTTCTTGGTCATAATTTATTTAACAACCCAACCAACTACAAGCAGGCAACCAGAGGGGAGCACCACGCCACATTTCAACACTAATCAACAAAAATTTAAGTTATCTACGACCACGCAGCCAACCCATAAAAAGGTAAGTGATTCGGCTCCTCTACCCTGCATACGAGACAAGAAATATCTCACGATTGAATATAACGTCCGAGTAAACCTATTTAAGGTGACCGGACATAACAAATGGTGACAGCGACGGTGGGCTATTTCTTGTCAAATAACTAATAAACACTAACAAATTTTTTTTATTACTGCTTTTTATACTAATTAATTACACTCGAAATGCTCTCTATCACAGGGAAACGCTAAATAATATTAGACAAAATACTTGTTTTAGATGAGCATAGAGTAAAGATTTTTCGATCTGTTAACTTATTTATAAGTTGATAAATCAAAAATAAAATCTAATAACGACTTTCTTATTTGAAATACATTGTTCAAAACGTTCTCTATCGCAGGGAAACGCTAGGTAACTAGACAAAATACTTGCTTTAGATGAACGTAGAACTAATATTTTCAATTCTTGATTTGTTTATAAATTAATTACTCGAAAACCAAATATTCGAAGCGTTCTCTATCACAGGGAAACGCAAGACAAAATACTTGTCTTAGATGAGCGCAGAACTAGTGTTTAAGATATTAATTTATTTATAAATCAATAATTTGGAAAAGGATAAATAAAGAAAAAGAAAGAATACTAAATAAATTGTTCAAAACGTTCTCTATCGCAGGGAAACGCTAGATAACTAGACAAAATACTTGCTTTAGATGAGCATAGAACATTTATTTCAATTCTTATTTATTTATACATAAATTAACAAACAAATCAATAAATCTAACATTAAGTAAAAGTAAATACTTTACTTTTTCCTGTTTCTATAACTAACATTTTTCTGAAGTAACAAACTTTACCTTACAAATAGCTAAAATAAAAACTCAGTCAATCAGCTTATCTAACGCAAGGCGTAAGATTAAACTAACGCTTATACATTTACTTTTAATTTTTCCTTTGCTACTTTTTTTTCTTATGTTAATATGAAGTGAACCATTTTTATTTTTTGCAAATATAATTCTGCACTAAATAAGTTAAAAATTAATGTTTTTTTTTCTTTCTTTTTCATTTTTTTTAAGTTTTTGTTTCTCTTCTTTCTTTTTTTTTCTCTCTCTGACAGGGTTTGCAGTTTTTGAGCCTCACGGCATAAAGCTCGTAAATTATTTTTTCATGCTTAACAGCATTTAAAAATTTCTGGTGGAGAGTAAAGAAAAAATTTTTTTCTTTTCAATCATAACGTTTTATTTCTTGAGGGTCTTGTAGGTCTTGAGCCTCACGGCATAAGACTTGCAATTCGCCGTTTGTGCTTAACAGCACGAAGGGCTCAACCTGAAGAAAATAAAAAACGGAAGAAACAAGTTGACCCTATATCTGAAAGTTTATTTTCAATTTTGGGCTTGTATCTATTGAGCCTCACGGCATATAGTGCTAGTCCTCTTTTATCGCTTAACAGCGGCAAAAGACTTGGAAAGAGAAAAGAGACAATTAGGTGTTGGAGCAACTTTTTCTAATAAATATTTTTTTTTCCTCCTCTTCTTTTTTCTTTTCTTCCTCTCTTCAAATAATCATTTTTTTTTTTTTCTCTTTTTGGTTTTGTTTTTTTTTTCTTTTTCTTCTTTTTTCTGCTTTCCTCCTTATTTCTCTAGTAAATGACAGATAATAAAAGGAGAGGCCTTGGCCCTAAGATAAGACAAACAGCAGATAAGCTAAATCTGCAAGGAGAGGCCAGAGCGCGGTTTATAGGGTGGGTCAAAGAAAACGACATCGATCTAGAGCCACAATTTCTACTACCGAGAAAGAAAATCGGCATAAAAAGAGGTCTAGTCGTTAACCCATACGTAATCGACACGCCAGCTAAATATTTAATAACTCCCCCCCGGATACGACAACCGCAACAAGAGCGCGTTGTAATCGATTTGAGTCTCGAAGAACTACAACCCGCACCAGCTCCGCTATCGCCCTTGCAAGTTGACCAAGCCGGTCAACATATGCAGTCGGAAAATAATCTAATTACTATCGATTAAAAAAAAAATTTTCTTATATCGCGTTTCCTTTTCTTCTATAAGTAAGGAGCATTTTATTTAAAATTTCTTTTTCTTCTCCTTTTTCTCAAAATTTACCTAAGAAATCAATCTTTATTTATATAAATAACAATTTATAATAATAATTGCACAAGCGATAGTCTATTTTTTTTTAAATAGCCTAGATTTTAAAATTCTTATAAAATGGCTACCGGAGGAATTAACGACAAAGATTTGCCGCTCACCGAAGAGGAGTTGAGACTATACGCTAACAACTTAAAAGAACGCGAACAAAGAATTAAGGATTTAGAACAAGCGCTAGGGAATCGTGAGAAGAAAGTCCTAAGTGAGGCAGAACGGTTAAAGCAGGACGCGATGGACTCGTTAAATGTAGAAAAGGAACGCGTTCAAATGCTTGAAAAGGAACTCGAAAAAGAAAGAAAACGCCGCGAAAATCTTGAAATTACCATATTGGACACTGCCTCTAGTGTATCAAATTTTCCCTTAGCACAAACTAATAAAATAGATTTGGGATCTCAAAATAAAACGAATTTGAGGTTAAAGCCAATAGACGAAACCGAGGAGTCGACAGAGGACGTGATAACTCAATTAGCAAAAATGCGCCGTGACATAGATCGAATGCGTGCAACTCGCTCAACGTCCCCGTACCGCAAGCACAGCAGACATTACCACCAGACCCAGCATCAAGACCTCATAATAACCTAGCAGAACCACAGAATTCCTGGACTGTGCCACCAAGCATTTACATAAAGGAGGCCTTGAACAGCATACCAAAATTTGACGGAACAAACTTAATACCTTTTGTCAGAGCATGCAAACGCGCAACTCAAATAGTTCCTCAGCACCTTAAGAGAGAGTTAATAAAGTTAGTGAAAAATAAACTCGAAGACAAAGCGTATATCGCGTTCGAGCACAATAATTTCGGAACATTGGACGAATTCGTCGATAGACTAAAATCCGTTTTTGCCCCCACAGAAACTCTAAACAATCTAAGAGGTAAACTTGATCAAATTTATAAGGGAAGAAACGAGTCACTGCTTAATTTTATTACACGAATCGTTGACCTTAAAGAAGCTATTATCGATCGAAAACGTTTCGATATCAGCAATGAATTAACTCGTGACGAACTTTCTGAAATCGAAGGAGATATAATCGAAGGATTTCGAGACGGCTTACCGCCGGAATTTAGGCAAAGGCTTAAAAACCCAGCAAACTTAACTCTGAACGAAGTATTCGACGACGCAATCGCGGTAGATAAGCAGATTGATAGGGACAACTTGAAGCATGGATATAAGATCAACGAAAGAAATAAAAATCTTTATGAAAACAGACGAGATATGAACGAAGCAACAGCTGCAAAACCGGATGTGCCACGAGCAACCACATCTAATCAGGGGAGATACAACCAGACTAACAACCAATCAAGTGACAGAAACAAAAGTCATAATAACAATTACCAGATAAAAATATGTGCCTATTGCAAAAACAGAGGTCATGTAAAGGAAGAGTGCCGTAAATTAAAATGGGTCAAAGAGAATCAACAAAAAAAACGAGACGAACGCTCCAGCGAAGGGCGCTCCTGGAGCGGCAACCGAGAAAAACGCGTCCAGTGAACGCGATTGTAACAGAACTCACATCTACACCGTCAACTTAGAAGAAACAACGCCAATCGTCATCGTGGAATCCCCGCAATTTCTACATAATTTCGTTGAAGCTATGGTTGATTCAGGTGCGCAGCCCAATATAGCCAAAATAGGCATTTTTAACGGAGACGTAATGGTTAACGAATCAAACCGACCATTGTTAAGAGGAATATCGGGAACCGATATACCTTCGATTGGTACATGCGTCATTGACATATATGGATCCCCAACAGAGATCATTATAGTCGCCAATGATTGTCCGATGAAAACAGAAGCAATTATAGGTTCAAACTTCTGTGAGCAGCACGGTGCAAGCCTCGATTTCTATCGAAAGGCACTAATTTTCGAGGACAAAACCTTGCCTTTCGTAAATTTAAAAGACGTTAAAAGAATACCTGCTCTAGCAACCGCAACTGTACGTTTCCCGTTGAATAACCCAGAAGATGAATATGGCTATATTAGGAAAATAAAATTTAACGAAAAAGGCATAGTGGCAGGAAACATCATGGCAATCAACGACCAAGGCTACGTTGACATAGAGGTATTCAATACCAATATCTTTGATATCGACCTAAAAATAACACCGCTAACTCTAGAACCAACACAGAAATATTATCAGCATCGTAACGAGAAAATTTTTATAGACAAAGATAGCACTCTCTTCATGGATATAAAAGATATAAAAGAAGTTAACGTCACGAACCAAGCACCTTCTCTTATTTTTATGCAGGTCAATGTAGATGATACGAGGTCAGCCGATGAACTAATCAACGACTTAATTACTTTCGAATATGGTGAAGAATACGATCGAGTCTTTCAGAGACGCTACTCAGACAGTACTATTTGCTCATCTTCCGAAGAAGACCTTCAAATTCAAGAAAATATAATTCCTAAATCTAAGGTTCCTGTGCAGGTGTTACCCAATTCTGCAACGTCATGCGTTGAGTCCGAAAATGCTTCGCGCGACACGGTAGACGATGACGCTCCGAGCTCTATCGCAAATCTAATCGAATCCCCCGGCCGAAATCCAAAACCATCGTACGCAAAGCCCGAAAACGCCCCGCGCAACACGGTAAGCGACGATGACAATGTGCGACATAGCACCTACAAGACTTATGCTAAGCCCGAAGAAGCTCCGCGCAACACGGTAAGCACAAGTCTAACAAAAGGGGAAATTGAAATATCAGATAACGAAAGCACAGAAACCACTGAAGAAGATATAGTAATTCGAGATTTCCTTCCAGGTGCAAATTTGCTGGACTATATCGAAATAAATCAGGTGAATCAACCAATAGAAACTTATGTAAATTACTCTGATATAGAACCATGCATCAACAGAACTATCTTAGACATAAATACTGTCACTGAATTCTACGTCAAGCCATATAAAAAGGATAATCGAAGTTCAAAACACAAAAATTTTGAGCGAGTATACAATGCTAATGTCAAAAACAGAACAGAATGTATATTAAACGACATACCTAAAAACCATATAGCGGAAGAAAACGAAGCAAGGCTGCTGAAGCTCATTGAAAAAACTGCTGTTGTTTTTCATTTGAAAGGAGAATCCCTTTCTGCCACTAACATAATCGAACATAAAATCGAAACCTACGACGAAGAACCAGTGAACGTAAGACAGTATCCAATACCTCAAAAATTGCAAGAAGTTGTTTACGAGCAAATAAGTAAATTGTTAGAATCAGATATAGTCGAAAGAAGTGAATCGCCTTTTAACAGCCCTCTCTGGGTTGTCAAAAAGAAAGACGATATTGAAGGGAAGCCACAGTGGAGAGTTGTAGTCGATTTCCGAAAATTAAATGAAAAAATCAAGCCATATCCACATCCAATCCCATATATTACGCATTTAGTCGAGCAGCTCGGCGGGGCTCGCTATTTTATCGTCGTGGATATGTATTCAGGTTTCCATCAGGTGATGATTAGAGAAGAAGACCGAGAGAAAACAGCCTTTTCTACTCCTTATGGTCACTTTCACTTCAAAAGAATGCCTTTCTGAATTCGAACAGCGGCAAGTACTTTTCAAGAATTAACCAATAAAATATTAGGGCATAAACCGTTAGATCTAAGCTCGAAAGGAAAAGGAAAGCTAGGATATATTGATGACGTCATACTATTTGCGGAAAATCTAAACGATCTAGACGAATTACTTCTGGAATTCACAGAGACTTTAAGGAAATCTAACCTAAAATTAAATCCCTTAAAGTGCCAATTTTACGAAACATCAGTGACATTTCTTGGTCACGAGATTAGTCATAAAGGCATGAGACCAGACCCAAATAAGACCCAAGCTGTCGAAAAATTCCCTCGTCCACGAAATGTCAAGGGAATACGCCAATTTCTTGGTCTGTGCGGATATTATCGACGTTTCGTCCCAAATTTTGCAACGATCGCAAAGCCATTGACAAACCTTTTGAAGAAAGCAGTAGCTTTCAATTGGTCAGATGAACAGGAAATAGCTTTTGAGACGCTCAAAAACTGCCTAATTAATGAACCAATTTTGCAACATCCAAACTTCGAAGAGGAATTCTTCGTAACAACAGACGCCTCAGACTACGCAGTCGGTGGTGTCCTATCTCAAAAGAAGGAAAATTCAGATTTACCTGTAGCTTACGCAAGCCGATTGCTTACAAAAACCGAGATGAATTATAGCACTATCAAAAAGGAACTACTCGCAATGCGATTTTGCGGCGATCAATTCGACTATTGTCTGATTGGCCGACATTTCACCTTTATAACTGACCACCAACCTCTCGTTTGGCTGCACAAAATAAAGGACTGTACATCTAAATTAAAAAAATGGTATTTTGAATTAAGAGACAAATTTGACTTTACAATCAGATATCTTCCAGGAAAAATTAATTTCGTCGCCGACGCGCTATCACGTAACCCTCCGGATAACGAAGTGCAAAATATACGCGAATCGGAAACTAAAGAAATCGTTAAGATAACTTCCGAGGAAAATACGTGTAAACCGGTCTATAAAATAAACGCTTTAGAGTCAATCGCAACCGAGACACTGTTTAAAAAGAATGACTTCCTAGCAGTAAGAAACAGTAAGGACAGTTTTTATTTATGCCAAAGCAAACAGTACATTAAATCAAATAATAAAGTAATATCTATACGATGGTTAACGCGTCAAGACGGAGACGAACATATATATTCTTTTGACTATGACGATAAGATACCCTTCGACAGCATACTAACAAGCGTAAAATTGACTAAAATCGAGCAAGACAGATATCAACTGCCAGCCGACGAACTGTCACGGACGCTAGACATCCTTAAGGAATCTTTAGAAGCCACAGCAAATAAACCACCCGAAGACGCTCACGTGACTGACGATGCTATGAATGAAAATATAAATATTTCCGAGGATCATCAATCGCTCAGGGACGAATTACATTCAAATCCGTCCAGGGCGAATGAAGCTCCTCTATCTGTTGAGTATGAGATAGGTCGAGACGAATCAAATCGACCTCGACCATCACGAAATATAATCGAAACGAGAGATAACTTTCTCATGGCAAAAGACAATCTGACCTATTTCATAACACAAAAAAATCAACCTCTCGACTCAGAAGCACTTTTTCTGCAACAAGAACAAAGACTTCCGCCCCTGCAAGATATTGTCCTTGCAAGAGCAAAAGTCATTGAAAATAACAAAAAGATTCTGATAGCTTTGCCAATTAAAGAAAATCTTCATATACAAACAGATAGAGAAATTTTCAAGGATGCTATTTTTTCACTGCTAGACGTATGCCAAACAACGTCTCTGGTATCCTTGAGAATTTCAAAAACAGAACAGATAGACGATATCACATGGAGTGAAATTGTCGATCTGTTGAAGGATATATTTTCAGATTCTCAAACTAAGATAATAATCTGTAAAAACTTGATACAAATACCAGAAGTAGATCTGCGTGAACAAATTATACGCGAAATTCACGAATCACCAATAAACGGTCATAAAGGTATAACAAAGACATATAACCGAGTTAGACAACACTATTTTTGGCCAAATATGAAAGCGGGAATCCAAAATTTTGTCAACGCTTGTCGCACTTGTCAACTAAATAAACTAGTTAGAAATAAGGTTAGGCAACCTATGGTGTTAACAGACACACCGGGTTCTAGCTTCGAAAAAATTTCGTTAGATATCGTAGGTCCATTGGACAGGACCAGAAATGGGAACATGTACATTTTGACGATGCAAGATTTGCTAACAAAATTTTGTATAGCTGTCCCTTTAGATTCCACTACGTCAACGGCAATTGCCGATGCTTTTCTAAAACGATTTGTTTTTATTCATGGGTCACCAAGGATAGTCCTGACGGATCAAGGTGCAAATTTTATCAGTTCATTAATGAAAAACGTCGCGAAAATGTGTAAAATTAAAACATGTACTACCACCGCATTTCACCCTCAATCCAATGGATCTATTGAGCGAATGCATCACTCGTTAAAGGAATGGTTAATGAACTATGTATCAAATATACGACAATGGGATGAATGGTGTGAATGTGCGACATTTTCCTACAATACCAGCGTTCATGAAGGGACGAAGCTCACCCCATACGAATGCGTATATGGGAAGATAACTCGCGTTCCATCAGCGAGGGCGGTATTGGGGGAAAATACTACCGATACTTATTATGACTATTTGACTAGATTAAGATCAAAATTGTTAGAAATACACGAATTAGCTAAAGAAAATCTAAATAACGCAAAAAGACGTTCCAAGGAATATTACGATAGGAAGTTAAACCCGTGTAATTTTAAGGTTAATGACCACGTAATGTTATTAATAGAACCTAGAAAGGGAAAATTTCAACCGCAGTATACCGGGCCACATAGAATTCTCGAAATATTAGAAAATGGTAGAAATATTAAAATTTCTTTTAAAAACACTACGAAAATTGTACACCCAAATAAATTGCGCTTAACGAAACTAAGATCTGAAAGCTCGATCGATAATGATCAGAACTCTACATTTGACTAGAGATTTCTTAAAGTGAATACACATATAATTAACGTAAATCTGCGTATTATCTATTTTTTTTTATCATCCAATTTCTTTGTTTTGTGATACGTATGCATATCCAAATTTGTCTCTTCTTTGGATGTAATAACGAATAAAGAAACTTAAGCAAGTTGGTGAATTCACTTTACCTAATCACGCATCTTTAAAAGTTATCTTAGTAATTGGGTACAAATGCTTATAACCTCAATCAACTGTAACTACGCAACATAATAACCATACCTGTATCAGCATAAATTAAGGAATCTTCGAATAATCTTAAGTTATTTTTCTTTGTTATAGGAGGATGAACTGCAAATTAATGTTCTTTGTGTACACTTATATTCGAGTCGCCATCACTTTTACGACATATGAATGCGGATCTGCCACCCCCAACATAACAACTATAGTACTTACAGAAGTCGGAGACTGCGTGCTATCCGACGCAGAACCTGCTGAAGAAGAAATATACCTACAGCTGCTACAACATACTCAATATTTCAAGGTCCGAGCTTACCAATGTAGAATAAAGGTAGAGCAGGAAATTACGTATTGCGGTATGCATTCGCACAACTCAAAAGTAAAAGGAGGCTCTACTACATTCATGGAGTTGGCAACGAGAGAAGCATGCGAAGATCTCGTTAGGTATGGCCAATATAAATATGGACGCTCCGTAATAAATAATCTATTGGTGAACGCGACCAATAGAAGGACTGTCACAGTCGCCGGAAGATTGGATGCAAACGGATATTGTGAGGGTACAACTTACAATGATAATGGATATGAATACGAAAAAGTAGTCGTAACTGCAAAGCTGGAGATCAAAGCAACAGACTACGAGGTCACCGTAGATAAAAAAAAGAATATGGTGATCCTAAGCACCGGAACTCGATGCAGCTACACCAGCGGTAGATGCATTGATGAGGAAGAAAGCTGCATTTTCTGGACCCCAGTAATGGGATCCACATGTAAGTTCGATGAATTCACCATCCTATATGAAGGTATAGGGACACGTATGGTTGATAACAATTCGAACGCTCCTGTTATCTACTTTGGTAATTCAACTGGGAAGATAAATTTTGGTCTAACCAAAACTGGAGAAGAAATGCTATGCGGATATAAATTAATTAAAACGGATCAAACAGAACTATTCATTTTGGAAACCACAAGAGGCAAATCATTCACCACCCGAAAAAGCTTGGAGGTACCAGATATCATCCTTACTACATATTTTAACGCAAAAATAATGAATCTCGGAAGACATCTCGATAAACAACTAGGATCACTATATCGTGACATAGTCCTACACCGATGTATATTGGAGAAGCAAATCATAGAAAATGCTCTACCTCTGGCGTTCTCAAATCCAGACCTTTTTGCTATGAAAGTTATGAAGAAGCAAGGTTATTTAGCCATAGCAGCAGGAGAAGTCGCCCACATAATTCAATGTGTACCACGATCCTGCAAAATAAGAAAAACGGAACAATGCTACTACGAAGTACCACTGACTTGCGATGACGAAGCTTACTTCGCCAAACCTATCAGCAAGGTGCTAGCACAAATAGGAACGATTAGAGATTGCAACGCACTTATACCAAGTATCTTCAAAATCAGCGAGAAATGGTTTAAGATTCATCTTACAGCAACGGAGGTAAACCTACCGCAAACCCTAAAACCATTTGTCCAACCGACCTGGAAGCACGCCAGCATCTCAGAAGTCTTGGAAAATGGAATATACACACCGGAAGACCTGCAAAATCTACGCAAACATTCGATCTTTCCAGCCGAAAAGCCTGCAATGCTAGAAGCAATAGCGAGACGGCTTAACGACAGAGAAGCAAGGACGCGCTCTGTAAAGTTTAACAACCTGTTGACGCCAGAAGAAATGGAAACAATGATGGAATCCACACTTAACAAAATGTGGAACGGGTTTCAAAAATTTGGCCAAATCTCGGCAGGAATATTAATGATTATCCTGTTATGCCAAGTAATCAAACTAATCTTCGACACCATAATCCGCGGATACACTCTATACACGGTATATGGATGGAGTACTCCTGGGAGCCATTTTCGGATCGATAACACATTTGCTTACGAGCCTGGCTAAGCCCGAACGTACAGAGAAGGATAAAACATCAGAACACGGAACAGCCACCGGGTCAACGGAATCATTGAATCCGCCAAGAAGAGGACTCAGCAGATCTAACTCTATGCCACCATCAAGAAAAACCATCCGAGACATCGAGCTCGAACTGTTGGGAACCCCAAAGCAAAACAATTAAAATCTTATTGCTTTGTTTTCACGGTGGGGGTGTTACATCCGCATAATCACGGATGTACGAAAAATCATTTTTCATCTTAATTTTTTTTTTTGTAAATTGTTATACATATAAATGTGCGTACGTATATATAATTATATATACGCATATACATTATGCATGCATATAAACATATAAACATATTTATTTGCAGTTCTCTCCCTAAATAACATTAATAAATACATATAAGTAGATAAATAAATGAATCTTTTAGTAATAAGGAATATACTGTATTAAAAAATAAATTTAATTTCTTGTAATAGTCTTAAGAGAAAAGCAGTAAGTTCGCGCGCCGTATACGCTACCTCAGCATTTTTAGGCGTGATAAGAAGATATCTTCTGTCACCGAATGTGAGATTTTAAAGAGTTTCTCACGGCCGAACTGACCAATGGGACTCTTTTAAATTTTGACAAACTTGCATTTTATTTCTAGATTTGTACCTTTCTTGCAGAGAAAATTAATTTTAATAAGTCAGTCTGCAGTCAGTTCTCCCGAGTAACAGTACAAGCAAAAGAGAGAACCTCAATAAAAAAACTTGTAAACTCGCGCCGAATTCTACTACGCTAATAGTTTTTTTGTTGCTTCTTAAATTGATTTCTTTTACGTAAAAAGGAAATCAAGCAACGCAAGTTCGGAACGCGCTTAGATCAACAAGTTATTTTCTTTTTCGCCGGTTTATCTCTCAATATATGCGACTTACTGTGTTTAAAATATTTCTGCAAAATTTAATTGCAAAGTGCTAATAATAAATAAAAAAGGAGAATTTTAACAAAAAAAAGGAACTGCGCGACTCACCTCTTTTACGATTAAATTAAATAAAACAAATATAAATCTCCAATATTCTGTACGTAAATAATAAACCAATCTACGGAGAAAAAGGACATTTTTTTGAAAATTTTTCGTAGCTGCGCGATTGAACTTACAGCTTACTAATCAATTTAACAATAAGAATAAATAAACAAATTGCGCAAATAATCAAAAATTATAATTAAAAAAATATTCGCTAGTAATCGCACAATCGACTTGTTTATGAACTGTAAATCAAAGTTTTATGAATATAATTATAAAATATATTTTTCGAATCGTGCTAGTGAAAAAGTTCAACTCAATAAATAGATTTTAATTAACTGGTTCTTGGTCATAATTTATTTAACAACCCAACCAACTACAAGCAGGCAACCAGAGGGGAGCACCACGCCACATTTCAACACTAATCAACAAAAATTTAAGTTATCTACGACCACGCAGCCAACCCATAAAAAGGTAAGTGATTCGGCTCCTCTACCCTGCATACGAGACAAGAAATATCTCACGATTGAATATAACGTCCGAGTAAACCTATTTAAGGTGACCGGACATAACAGAGCCTATCATAAGAAATAAAATTTAGAAAAAAAATATTGCACAATTAAGGTACAGTGTAGTGTTATTCTTAAAATGAAATAAAATAAAATTTTGTTTCAAATCAACTTAAAATGTTGTGTGCGTTTAAACAAATATTATTTCTGAATCTTATTTAATATTACAAAACATACAAACGATGTCTAAAATTTACTTTTCAAGGTGTTATTCGCCTTGTGTTAACTTGACTTTGACTTTAGTTTAACGCGAATTAGTCATGTTTTCGCGCACACAATATTGACCTCAAACCACCTTGACGATCTTTGTTTCGCGAATTATCGATTCACGCGTCCTAACGGTTTCTAAAATTTACGAATTCCTTCTCGAAACTCTCCGCACAATCGAGTTACAACGGTCTTGTGAGGGTGGTCACACTCTCATTCAGCCTAAGATGCCTATGTACCCAAAAAAAAATAAACGAAAAACAACCGATAAAACCCTCGCGTGCACAGCCGGAGAAAGTTTTAGTTTCTCACTTTTACGCATGTATATATTTTATTTTTTTCTATTTTACTTACTATTTATTTCATTTAAAAACGACGATTTTACTTTTTCAATTATTACATCTTATTTGTTCCACCGCACTGAGCAATTTCTTACAAAAAAAATCAAAGTTAATATAAGACTAGGAGGGGGGGAGCACCCCTTCGCTCACCGACCCCCCTTTTGAATTTAATACACAGATTTTATAATGTAAATAATTCCTTGTAATAATTTTACATTCATATACTTATATACATTTATACATTTTTTATATTTCAATAATTAATAATGTACACATAATATAAAATATAACATGAAATAGTTTTTATTGCTTCCATCAACAGCATGTAATTTTAGGTAGAAATAATGGATACTATTAGCTTTTGCTGTTCAATTCATTAAATAAACTTTATTACAACGACGTTTCGCCTTTATTTCTGAAAGGCCTCTTCAGGTTAATGATGTGTTAATTGGCAATATTAATTAAATTATGTATTTAACATAATTATAGTAAATAAATTTTAGATTAATGCAACTCAATACTGAGTATTAAAATGTGATGTGTTATTTTGATATAATTCTTGACTATGCAATATTTTTGCATTAATCTAAAATTTATTGACTATAATTATGTTAAATACATAATTCAATTAATATTGCCAATTAACACATCATTAACCTGGAGAGGCCTTTCAGAAATAAAGGCGAAACGTCGTTGTAATAAAGTTTATTTAATGAATTGAACAGCAAAAGCTAATAGTATCCATTATTTCTACCTATAAAATATAACATATGATATAAATATTTATTTATAAAAATATAATCATACAAATATAATATACATATAAATTTCAACAATAAATTTTGTTTTTATAATACTTCTTCCCATACTATATTTTTTATATCATTTTCATTTTCATTATTATTTTCTATAAAAATTTTTTTACGATTCTTTGATTTTGATAATGCAACATATAACTGACCATGTGAAAATAAAGGTTTATTTAAATATATTCCTACTTTTTCGAAACTTTTTCCTTGAAATTTATTATTGGTTATTGGAAATGCTAAACAAATTGGAAATTGTCTACGATATAATATAAATGGTAATGAAGTATGTTCTCCTGTATCTAAAGTTATTCTTGGTATGAATACAGTGGAACCTTTTTTATAACCTGTAATAATTTTAGCTTTTACATTAAATTTAAATAAATCAATAACTTTTAATCTCGTACCATTGCAAAGTCCTTCACTTACACATAAATTTCTTAATAACATTATAATGCAATTTTTTTTAAGAATTATTTTGTGTTTTGGAAATCCTGGAAGTCTTAATGAATTTAAATAATCAATTGGAAATTTTATTTCGACATCTATTTCAGTTTGATCAATACCTTTATGTTTGGCATAGTCAATACTATAGTATATTATATACCTTCATTATGAGAAGAAAGTATAATTTTATCAAATAAATCTTCGTTTACTTCTATATTGTTACCATAAATTTTTGTACATACATCTTTTGTTTTCCAATCTTCAGGAATTTTTAATGATGTAATTAAACCATTTCCAATTTTTAATAAAAATTTTGAAAAATTATTATCATTGTTTCTCTTATTTTTGGTTAAAAATTTTTAAAATGGAATTTAATCCATTATTAAATAAATATGTTTTATCTACAAACGAAAACGAAAAAAAAATTTTAAATAAGTAAAATGAAGAAATACAAGACTATTTAAATTGGGAAGAAAATTATTTTAATTATTTACAAGATTTACAAAATAAAAAGTTTCAAAGAGAAGTCAATTGCAAGTCATTAACAGTCAAAAAAATAAATAAAAATAAGGTAATATTCAATTATCTTTGATCTTTTTTATATCAATTTTTTTAAATTCTAAATTTAAATATATTTTAAAATATTTTGGATTGATAATATTCAAATTTCGTTCCTAGGTTTAAAGCAATAGCCCTAAATTAAACAAGCGCATATTAGACGCTGTTATGGTCACCATCTCCAACTGATCTTTCTTTCGCATTACGCTCCGAAAATCACCTCCTAACTTCTAAAGGGTCAATTCTTATTTCATTTATCTAGCATAAACAAACATTTTCTTTTTTGTAAATTTCTAAAATCTTTTATAATATAAAAAGAAAAATAAATCTTATGATAATTTAAATCAAATTGACCTGATTTATCAGATTTTAAATGAAAAAATTAAAATTTTAAATAAAATTCACAATAAATTAGCTAAACTTAGCTAAAAAATTAAATTATTAGCTGAAATTCTCAATAAATCAACTAAAATTAGCTGAAAAAAAAATCTTATAATAATTAAAATCAAATTGACCTGATTTATCAGATTTTAAGTGAAAAATTAAAATTTGAGCTAAAATTTACAATAAATTAGCTAAACTTAGCTAAAATATTAAATTTTTAGCTAAAATTCTCAATAAATCAGCTAAAATTAGCTGAATTGTCTTGATTGAATACTCTAAAATATTTTTGTAAAGCGAAAAATGCTGCGCGTGATAGAGCCGATGTAAACAGGTGTATTTTTCTTTATTGCGACAGAGAAAGTGATACCAAAGAATGTTGAATACATATGCTTATACCAGCTCTATCTGGCGCTGCATTTTTTGCTTTACAACAATATTTTAGACTTTTCAAACAAGATTAGCATCAATAATTATTCTACATATATATGGCTAGAGTTATTGACAACATTTGAGGTATATTATTGTCTTAGTAAATTGTAAATCGCTATGTGAAAAATATTTTGTATTTTTCTCTCACCTGATCGCAGCGCCCCAATGCGGCAAACAGTCATTTCCGTAAATATCCTATTATTACCCGTCTACTACCCAGTGATGGATTTCGAGGATGCTTTATACATTTATGTATATCTATATATTAGGATATCCTTTAGCCAACTTCAGAGTATACCATAGAATTAGAGTATAAGCAGAATATATTATTCTGTAGTATATACTCTGAAGTTGGCTGTTGGATATCATATAAGCATCTTCGAAATCCATCACTACTACTACCTAACAGTTGCCTGACTATTGATATTAAAAACGTTTAAAATTAAGAGGACGCTGGATCTTGCTATCCTTTTCTGATTTAAAAATGTAGGTTTTTGGAAAAACTAGTAATTATTGATAAAAATTGAGAGTTGTTCGCAACTTGATAATAAAAAGCATTATTTTCTCTGATAAGAGCAAATTAATTTTGTTGCTTTGTTTAAAGCAAAGTTTGACATACTTAAACATCATATTCTATAGTCCGAACTTATGATTTTTTGAACATGTAAAACTTTTCTTAAAAACAAAGCAACAAAATGAATTTGCTCTCATCAGACAAAATATTATTTTTTATTATACAAGTTGCTGAAAACCCTTAATTTCTATTAATAATCACTAGTTTTACTAAAAATCTACATTTTTTATTTAGAAAATAAAGCGATCCAGCGTCCTCTTAAAACATAACCTCTTTTTGAAATGAAAACATTAATCCTCATATTGAAACTCTTTTATGAATTTCTTACAAATTGATCAACTTTGCAAAAAAATGTATAATTTTTTGAGCATAAGCTTTTTGAGAGCAGGTCGTATATCTCTGTCCTTTTCTAATCAAAGAATTAATTTTTTTGCAAAAACTAATAATTATAGCAAAAAATAAGGAGATAGCCCCATCTTGTATCATAAAAAGCAATATTTTCTTTGATGAGGAAAAATTATTTTTATCGATTCGTTTTGAAGAAAACCTTTAAAACCTTAAAAAATAGAGGTTACGATGGATAATTCGGTTTTCTAAAGTTTTCTTAAAAACGAGACAGTAAAAATAATTTTACCTCATAAAAGAAAATATTGCTTTTTATTATATGAGATGGGGGTTTCTTTTCATTTTTTGCTACAATTATTAGGTTTTGCAGAAAAATTAATTTTTTGATTAGAAAAGGATAGAGATATACTACCTGCTCTTAAGGTGGAACTCTACAAACATAATAAATAATTAATCACTAGGAATATAAAACAAAGTTTTTATGTAATAAAAAAAATAGTTTTAAAATTTTATTTTATCAGTTGTAACGGGGAATATATTTAAACGAACGAAATTAAATATATCTGTGGGTTTCACATGTACTTTCTTTAAGTACACGTGCACTTACCGTTAAACTAATGACTTTCGGTTTACAATCAATCAGTCAAGTGTAATACAGCTGATTTGTTTCGACTATTCTTTTCTAACTATAAAAGTCAATTGAAAAATAT
The DNA here is from genome assembly GCA_017163975.1 of Anastatus disparis. NCBI lineage: Eukaryota > Metazoa > Arthropoda > Insecta > Hymenoptera > Eupelmidae > Anastatus > Anastatus disparis. The sequence continues at coordinate 941,377 of JAFFSR010000323.1, forward strand.
TTAAGTCTCTAGCAGAACTTCGCTTAGAAGTTCTGCCTCCCGGATGTCTGGTACGACGAAACCCACGACGTGTATCCGAGAACTCTATTAAATATCGTTAATCAAGAAAGAGTGTACTACATTCAACATATACATATAAAAACGAAAAACACGATTTTAATTAGTAAGAAATAATCTTAGGTACACTGCAAATTTATGTGTGTTAATTCACACACTGATAGTGTGTAGTTTTACACGTTTTAGTGTGTAAATTCTATTATGTATGTAAAATAACGCACTTATGTGCGTAAAAATATCAGTACACACATTTTATGTGTATTTTTACACGCATGATCTAGTTAATGTGAAAGTTTACACACATAAATGCATAAATCTACACATCTATGTGTTTAAAATTTATATTTGTACATTAAGAGGAGGTCACGTATCTCTGTCCTTTTCTAATCAAAGAAATGATTTTTTTACAAAAACTAATAACTTTATCAAAAAATGAAGAGAAAGCCGCATCTTGCATCAAAAAAAGCAATATTTTCTTTGATAAGAAAAAATTAATTTTATTGCTTCGTTTTCAAGAAAACCTTGAAAAACCAAATTGTCCACCCTAACCTCTATAATTTAAGTTTTTCAAGGTTTTCTTGAAAACAAAGCAATTAAATTAATTCTTTCTTATCAAAGAAAATATTGCTTTTTTTATTACGAGATGCGGCTTTCTCTTCATTTTTTGATAAAGTTATTAGTTTCTGTAAAAAAATCAATTTTTTAATTAGAAAAGGACAGAGATACGTGACCTCCTCTTAACATATATATTGTGCTTTATTTTTATTTTTAATTAATGTTTTTCTAAAAGTATATATTTTAATATTAAATTGTATTAAGAACTACAATATTTATTATTACAAATTTTATGTAGTCTTTTATTTTAATTACCTTAAGTAATTAATTATAATTATTTATTATTTAATAAGAAGCTTAATTAAAATGCTTCATATAAAAAAAATAATTTTATTGAATCGAATGCATCTATTAAATTGGTTATTAGATTCATTAATCAATTAATAAATATATATATCAATGAGTTGGATATTCTTAACCTCACCAAATAAATTATTTAACAATAAATTATCCATATACAATTTTTTTTTAAATAATTTTTTAATTGATAAAAAATTAAATTTTTAATAAAATAAAGAATTAGATGTTTTGATAAAAAATTATTTACTCGTATGAAAAAATTATTTTTTTTTTGTACAAGGAAAATTATTTTACCGATCTTTATTTTTTCTTAATTAATATTAATTACTCATCATTATTTAATTATTTGTTTAATTAAATTTATAAGCGTTTAAAAATAATAAAATGTTTATAGTAATAAACTATAAATATATAAAATTATCTCGACCCATCAGAAGCGTTCCGTAGCGTAATAGGTAGCGTCAATGCCTCGTAACCCGTAGGTCGTGGGTTCGCGCCCCAGTTAAATCAAAAATTTTTTAAGCGTTTTTTTAGGCGATATAGTTTTAATAGTCTAATTCTCAAAATAATTGCTTATTAAAATAGATAAATTCCGACACAAAAAAATGAAAACCCCATAAATTAATTTTTAATTTTTAATGTATTTCAATCATTTACACACATTATAAGTTTAAATTTACACGTTTACGTGTGTTAAATCAAACATCTAAAATGTGTTAAGGATTTAACACACAAAAAAGTGTGTAAAATTGGCGACAGCCGAATTACACACGTAAGTGTGTTATTTTAACACACTTAAATTTGCAGTGTAACAGTCAAGAATTACTTCGATTTTACTTTATTCAAATAACTAACTAAATTTAATACAATAAAATGAAATTACAATAGTATTAATTCGAATGCAAAATTCAATAATTTCAATAAATAGAAATAACCGTTAAACTAAGCTAACCTAAATTACGCATCACTGGCACGCACGACGGTCTTTATCACTTCGCACGTAACGCAAATACATATCAGAAATAATCGCACTAGTCTGCAGACTTACATTTTTCACGAGCCAGTGTGTGCAGAGACTTTCTGAAGTTGCTCTCACGTAACCAGCGACCCAGAGTATGTATTAAAGCGGCACCGTAGTTACGCGGTGCAGCCTGTTGTCTCTCTCACTCTCACTGAAAGATTGCCTAGTCTCGTATTCAACACTGCAGTTGAAACTCTTAATACTGTCACTCAACAAATTACAATAAAAAAAAACAGGCACTCCTCGCGAGATATGACACTTCACTCCATGAACAATTAATAACTCATTTACTAATATCTTAATTAATAACTCACCATTTACAAGAAAACTAATCTCTTTAATAATCACTAATAAAAGAAATCAGCCGACGCTCAAGCACAAACGATCTGTTAAGATGGCAGCCTAACTCAGTTAATACGACCCGTTCGCTTTCCTCTGTTGCTTGAATCTACCCATCATGCATTGCGGGCACGCTCTTCAACAGTCAGCCCTCTACGCAACTGAAACAGACTCTCTCTGTTTCACTCCTATACTCGCAAATCAAGCATAGAAACTTACGTTGTGCTGTGCGACTAACAACGAGGACAGATATATGCGCATACTATCACACAGTATACGCGTAATTCGCTATCTTCGTTACACAGTTCAATAAATAAAATTTTATTTTTCTCATTTGCAAAACATAAGATGTATTAATATATTCATACAATTAATATAAATAAATCATTTTACAATTCAATTGTATGTATTATGCATTCATATTATTTTATGAAAATTGATTGTTACTAAATAAGAACATGACTGTATCTAAAAATAAAATAATTCTTTTTTTCGTGTCAAATACTATTTATATTTAGATTATAAGAGTCAAATTTACGAGAAAAATAGTTTTTTCACACTAGATAAACACGTGCATCAGAATAGGTTATGTTATCACTTCAAATTTTTTCAATATCGATTGTCAGGCAACTGTCAGGTGATAAACGGGTAACAATAGAGCACACCTGAAAATAAGACTGTCCTACCGAGACTTTAAAATTGCCCTATTACACGCCATCTAGGGCCCCTGTAGGGCACCCTACAGGGGCCATATGATGATCTTAAGATACCTTATAGAGACCTTATTTTAACCCGAAATTCGTTTCTAGTCAGGCTATTATGCAAGTGTTCGTAGCGTAATGGGTTCGACATCTGCGTCGTATGTGTAGGTCTATAAGTTCGAGACACGTTAAGGTCGAAATTTTTTTCCTGCGTTTTTTTATATCAAATGTATTTATTCTGCTATTAATGTAAATAAAAAATTAGATTACTGAAAAAACTGACATTAGCATGTGCCTGCACTTCGTTTCACTATTAAGAGGAGGCCGTATAGCTCTGTCCTTGTCTAATTTAAATTTTCGTTAATATTAATAAATTAGATATTTTTATACGAAAGTAAGGGCATAGCCCAATAGATTTAAGGACGAGCAAACGATCCTATTCTATGAAAAAATATAAAATTTTCATTATTTTTCGAGTGAGGTCTGAAACGGAAAAACAGTTATCAAATTCAATTATTTTTCCGTTTCAGACCTCACTCGAAAAATAATGAAAATTTTATATTTTTTCATAGAATAGGATCGTTTGCTCGTCCTTAAATCTATTGGGCTATGCCCTTACTTTCGTATAAAAATATCTAATTTATTAATAATAACGAAAATTTAAATTAAACAAGGACAGAGCTATACGGCCGCCTCTTAATGTGTTTCCTTCATGTAGTACTATTTTCTGATTTTTTTTTAGTCGTCCATCTTTGGAATCCACTTGAAAAACAACACATGATAAAAATATTATTTTGAACAAAGTTCATTAGTCTATTCTTATTTTTATATATGTTTTATCTATGTCCAGCTGAATATTTTCAATTGATTTTTTACGTGTTTTTTTCAATGGCAATTTTATTATCGTCAAATTTAATGTGAAAAATATATGAAAAAACACGTGATAAAATTACGTAATAAAATTACGTTATAAATAGTCGAGGAAAAATTGGCGGGTGAGCAAAAAAAATTTTTGAATTGAAAATTTTTACGGGATGACCTTTGTAAAGCGTCCTAAAATAATAATCTGCAATTTGCCGGGCAAAAAAGTGGTTCCAATTTGTGTAAATCGATTTTGTTTGAACAAATTCAAAAAGTTGTTCATTTTGATTCGGACGAAGTTTTTTTAGATTCTTTGAGTGATTCTAAACAAAAAAGTATTTTTATGTTTTTTTTTAATTGACGATTTTCGAGTTATTAATAAATAAAGATGTTAAAAATCACAAAAATGACCATTTTTAAAGCTCAGAAACGATACTAAAATTTGAATTTTTTTAAGTTGGCAAAGTTTTCAAGTTAAATTAAGATACTCTTTAATAGAATCCCGAAGAATAATTTTAAATTACTTTATTTTAAAGTTTTATTTTTTGATCGAATCGTCTTGGGCTAAAGCCCTTGATCGACTACTGCTCAAGCCAAAAACTTTAGTCTCGCTCATATAAATCCTTCGTACGCCCAAGTTGGGTATATAAGTAATACCGAATCATGAATGCACGTGTAAAAAGCTTGGTTATGTCGTATCATACTATACATATGATCGTTTATGCTGTCGTAAGCAGTAAGAGGGTGTGTACATAGTAGGCTAGTCAAATGGGTATAGAGGTCTCTTATATTTGAGCTCCCAGCGCCGCTGTATTTTGTTTCTGATATCCTGTACTAAAATATATTTGCAGTCAGCTTATGTCCCCGGAGATATATGAAGAAGTAGTATATCCTCGGGGAAATACTCAATATGCTATAGTTAGTTGGGATGCAGCTAAGAACTTCAGTACGATATGAGCGCCGATGTGTTTGGAAAGGACAGTAGTGTAAGCGTGAGAACATAAACAGACGCGTTAGACAATCAGCGCTGCATAGTTGAATCCTGCGCTTATTCAAATTTAATAATGGTCTTTTTTGTATGTAATACATTTAAAAAAATATACATTAAATAAATAATAGTTGATAATGATTTATATATAATAAAATTTAGAATTAATAGTGAAAAAAATAATCACAGTGAAAGTGATACAGTGAAAAAAATAGAATAAACATAAAACTTGTAAAATTGTAAGAGAAATAAAAAAATTTTGAAACTTTTCAGTTACAAGTTTGTACATTTATATTTACAAGTACAAACAAATATAACAGAAAAAAAGATTTTATAAACGGATGTATCTATCATATTTAGTAAATCAAAGAAAAATATTAAAATAATTGTGAATTAAAAATGTGTATCCCAATACAGTAAGTATTGCTTGCTTTGTTTCTCGAAGCGTCACACGACAACATGTGGTGCTTGCGCGAGCAGACGACCCTGCCTGTCCCACGCTTTTTTAAATTCTACAAAATTGCTTCTTTTGCATTTCATAAATTCATGAAATATACATTGAAAAAATGTGAAAAATTAAATTATATATTTATAATTTTAATGTTCCTCTAACTGCTTACAACAGCATAAAACAATCTATGCAACATGTGACGCACATCGGGGAAATATTTGCAAGGTTGAATGTTCTTTGCTTGAGCAGCAGAAAACATTGATCCTGTCAATATTATCCCTTCGTACGTCACTTGTTGCGTATATTACTAATACCTAGTCATGAAGACATGTGTAAATAGCTAGGTTATATCGTATTATACTTGTTCCACATGAACATCTAATCCGATTAACGCTAGGGCTATTTCTCAGAACGTGTATGAAATATGAATATATCGAGGATACATCTTTTAAACGCTTTGTTGTAGCAATCGGATTTGAAACAACGGGATTTTTTACGAGTGTAAATAATTTATGCAAGCTCTTTTCACATGCATATTACATTTGCTAGAGTATTCAACGATCTTCGGTTAATATTAAGTATTTTTATAATTAATGAAATGGTCACAAAAAAAGCTACCGTGCAATAATGAACTGGTTACTCGGTATATCTCTATACGGCTTGTTATACGTATTTACTCCTTTTTTATAAAATACTTGAAAAATAAAAAAAATATCAAATTGATATTTTATATAGTATGGTTGGTACAGGAATAAACATGAATCATGATTTAGTATACTGGAACAAATTTTACCGTCATTAATTGATCACAGGTGTAAATTCAAATTGCCGAGCTTTCATGCTACTGTGAATACAGCGATACCTCTTTTAAAATTCACCTTTTAAACGATCAAACTTATAAGGAGAATATCACATCTTTAGGCCACGGATCTTGCTGTAACTTGCAAATATATTTTAACACTTGAAATTATGAAAGAAACCGCGAGGATTCGGTCCAACGCTCGATCATTTCAAGATTATGAGCTATTTAGTTAAATTTTTAAAAATTTCTTTGAAAAATCATTGTTTGTAATAATGAATATTACTTTTCAATGAGAGCCTCTAAGTTCATCTTGCAACATTCTAGTTAAAGCTAATATTAAATCCTTTTGATTAAAAAGAGAAAATATGTTCAAAGAGCTCAACTCGTTTAAAAGTCATAGGAAAATATAAATTTTTTTAAAAATTAACATAAAATTAAACTTCAATTTTCATTGAATTATTGTGCTGATTTTTTTCATGTTTTTCATTTTGCTATTACTTTTAAATGGATTGAGCTTTTTGAACACGGTTTTTATTTAATCGAAAGAATTTAATCTAAACTTTTACTAGAATGCTGCAAAAAGAACTTAGAAGCTCTCATTGGAGAGTAATATTAGTTATTATAAGCAATGATTTTTCGAAAAAATCATTAAAAATTGAACAAAATAGCTTATAATTTTGGAATGATCGAGTGTTAGACCGAATGATCACGTCTTTTTTCATTATTTTATGTATAAAAACATATCCGCAATTTACAACAAGATCCGTGACATAAAAAAGTGATACTCTTCTTGTTAGTATGAGGTTATTTCAAAGGAACTATCGATGAGGCTGTATAACATTTTACAGGGATAATATTTGTAATAAAAACTCACTTTGCTAAGCATTTCATGTAATTATCCAGTTTTAAAAATTTTTATAAACAACAAATTGTACATGTCAATAGAACCACCTTAAATTAATACTTACGTTCCATCAAGCCCTCTGACTGCATCTTCAGCATCTCTAGGATCTTCGAATTCAACAAACGCAAATCCTGGTGGATTTCTAGCCACCCAAACGTTTCTTAGTGGACCATATTTACTAAATGCTGTTTCAATTTCATGTTTGCTTGCGCTACTACCTAAATTACCAACATATACTTTACATGACAAGTCCCATTCTCGATAACGTGATGACATTTTTTTCTGCAAATCAAAAGTTTTTATTTTATAAGTATTTTATGTTGTATAAACAGTTTGTAATAGTCAAAGAAAAAAACAATATAAACTATTTATGTGATTTATATCACGCTTTTCCATTTAACTTTGCATATTTGCTGACAATTGTTAAAAGTCAAAAATGAATTTTATATAAAATAATGAAGTATAATTATTTTTATCGCTTCGTTTTGAAATAAACTTGCAAACCAAACTTTTCACTTAAACCTCTATTCTAAAAATTATTTAAGTTTTTCTTGAAAACGAAATGATAGAAATGATTTTTCCACACCAAAAATAAAAATCACTTTTTACGATACAATATGTAGCTTACAATTCAACACAGAATAGTTTTTTGAGAACTTTTTATTTTAATATATCTGATGGAAAATTGCTTGAGCTTTTAGTATGCATTATCCTCTACTTTGACTATTCATAAATTTATTCAATTTTAGGAGAAGGTCACGTATCTCCGTCCTTTTCTAATCAAAGAATTATTTTTTTGCAATAACTAATAACTTTAGCAAAAAACAAAGAGATAGCCCCATCTTGTATTACAAGAAGCAATATTTTCTTTAATGAGAAATAATTGATTTTATCTAATCGTTTTCAAGAAAACCTTGAAAAATCAAATTGTTTACCATAACCTCTATGTTTCAAGTTTTTCAAGGTTTTTTTGAAAACGAAACAATAAAATCAATTCTTTCTCATCAAAGAAAATATTGCTCTTTGTAATACGAGATGGGGCTATCCCTTTATTTTTTGCTAAATTTATTAGTTATTGCAAAAAACTCAATTCTTTGATTAGAAAAGGACAGATATATTCGACCTGCCCCTAATTACATAAAAGTTCTGAGAAGAGCGCAAAAATTTGTTTTTGAAATTATGGAATACAAATATTATCCTCAGAATTTAAAAATTCGAAATGGTAGATCCAATTCGAAATATGTCTTTTATTTACGCAAATTTCCCTTGAGATGGAAATTATTTTTTTACCAAAAGATAGCTACACGTATCATAAAAAGCGATATTTTTTCTGATATGATAGATAAGTTTTATTGTTTCATTTTCAAGAAGAAGTACGTCAAATGATATGATTTTTAATTTTTTTAGATTTTTCTTTAAAACATAACAATAAATTCTGCCTCCGATCGCAAATTTATGTAGATTGAAAAGATTAATTAGAAAAAAACATATAACAACTTAGCAATAATCTTTTTATAAAAAAAATCTTCAAGCTTTGGCTTTATTTACTAATTTTGAACGTTTTCACAAAATTTAAAAGTAGGTTGGTCAATCAGCTGTCAAATTACTTCCAACTGTCAAATTTATCTCTTACTTTTAAGTTTTTCGGTTCGCTGAAATCTAAATTTGACGTAAGATTAACAATTTTGACATTTTATAGCTGTCACTTAAGGGGTGTCCTCATACCGGCACAGAGATCTACCTTATCTACATTTGAATTATGCATTTTCATAAAAATTTAACTATTTTTGACTAAAATCCATAGAAGAGACACATTCTTAACATTCTAAAGAATTTATTGCAACGCTAAAAGACATAATAAAAGTGAAAATGACGACAAAAACTGCATAATACGATTATTCATAACTACATTGAAAAGTTATTCGTATTAGGCAGTTTTCGCCTTTATTTTTACCCTTGTATTGTCTTTTAACGTTGCAATAAATTCTTTGTCATGTTAAGAATGTGTCTCTCCTACGAATTTCAGTCATGAATAGTTAAATTTTTATTAAAATTCATAATTTAAATGTAGATAAGGTAGAACTCTATGTCGGTATGAGGATTCCCCTTAAGAGCAGGCCGGATTCGCTGTCCTTGTCTAATTGGCATTTTTGTTATTTACTCAAGTTTTAATCGGTGTATCTTCAAATTAAAGGTCGAGCGCAATAGATATTATTATTATGAACATCTATGCATAAGAAAAAAAATATCTACCGGTTTGTTTTTGAGAAAAGTAAGTAACGCCAAAGTAAAAGTTTATGTTTATAATATTTTCGCGTTACTTACTTTTCTCAAAAACAAACCGGTAGATATTTTTTTTCTTGTGCATCGATGTTCATAATAATAATATCTATTGCGCTCGACCTTTGATTTGAAGATACACCGATTAAAACTTGAGTAAATAACAAACAACTCAATTTTTACTCGGTCGGTATCAGGTTCTACTCCGGCCTACCGTTAACTGTCAACTTTCAGAAACGTTAGATTTATCTTTTAACTTTGTGTTTTTTTAGACCGCTGAATTCAAATTTGACGTCAGGTTGAGGATTTTAACACTTAACAGTTGTCACTCAGCTTTTAAATCGCTGTCAACTGTTACTAATCTTAGATCTTTTATAAAATATTATTTTTTCTGGATCATCAGATTTAAATCTATAGTAAAAGTCATAAATTCGATACTTGACAAATGTTAATCAGCTACCAACAAAGAGAGCACCCCACCTCCGGGAAACAGATTTAGCTGAAACTACAGGATTTGATTTTTTTATGAAAAAAATGAGCTCGTGTTTTTTATTATAATCTAAATCTATTAGGCTTCCTAGACATGGATATAGACATTTTTTCATAAACATAGTAAAAAGGAATAACTATATTTTTGAACCATAAAAACTTTTTTAATGTAACAAGCGTAAATTAAAGAATTTAATTTGTGCTTCATTTTATCTTCTATGCATTTTTTTTGTAAGAGTCTCAGTTCTTTGGTTATTCAAGTTCTTATAATGACTCTTTTTTATTAAATTTTTGAAAAAATAGCTATATCCTTGTCTAGGGGATCTATTAGATAACAACAAAAAATACGGGTTAAGAATGTTCAATGGTTACACTAAAGTTAGATATATAAATAGATAGATATTATTTTTATTTGTATATTAATATGCAGAAACGTGTAATACAATTTATAAATATAAAAATAAATGTTGCACTTAAAGTCTTATAAAATATATAGATTGAGACCTCTCATAATGATTTTCTAATAGAGAAAAAAATTTTTCAACAAAAAACAAAACCGACTTCAAAAAAATGCACTAAACAGTTACAAATAATTTATGATCTTCAATAATTATACGCATACTACGCATCTAACTCAACACTTGTGTAGCAAACATTTTATAGATTATCTAATCATTTGTAAACAGCATAAGCAAATTATATTTTTTTTAATTCACAAAAAAATATTTCCGAAGTCGGCGTCAAGTTGTTGAATCGTTCTGCACAGATGTAGAATTTGACGCCGACTTCGAAAATGTTTTTTTGTGAATTATAAAAAAATATAATTTGCTTGTGCTGTTTACAAATGATTAGATAATCTATAAAATGTTTGCTACACAAGTGTTGAGTTAGATGCGTAGTATGCGTATAATTATTGAAGATCATAAATTATTTGTAACTGTTTAGTGCATTTTTTTAAGTCAGTTTTGTTTTTTGTTAAAAAATTTTTTAGTGCAATTTTTTCAAAATCTTTTTTTTCTTGTAAAAAATTTTGTCTTTGTTTAATGTTTTTTTTTGAAGTCGGTTTTTTTTTGTTAAAAATTTTTTATTAAATTGTTTGTTTTTGTTAAAAAAATTTTATTTTCTATTTTCTAGTGAATCCCCTTACTAAAAACGCAAATATAGGTAGACCCGCTAATTACATTAAACTTTCATTATTAATTCATAACGCATGCATTAGTACACCACCAAGCAATATATAGCAGGAAAGAAAGAAGGCTCAACAGCACAGTGTCGTTATGTGTGAATGTATACATATTCAAGCTCAGGTAAGAGAGAGAGAGAGAGAGAGAGAGAAAACAAAACTCCCAGTTTTCTTAATTTGATAATTGGGTCATACAAACCGAACATTGGCCCAATAATTATAGGACACGTATGGGACCTTCCTGCAGACATTCTCTATCAGATAAGAAAAAGTTTTTTCGAATCGGTTAAGAAATGACGGAGTTATGAGGTAACAGACATAAAAAAAAATTTAGTCGAATTGAGAACCTCCTCCTTTTTGAAGTCGGTTAAAAAGCATAGTATAAATAAGCGGCGAGAAGGGATATATAAAAGTACCGAGCACGCAGGTAGACGCCTCTATTCGCTACACAAACTTGCGTGCACGAGACATAAACGTAAATCATATGTAAATCATATAAGTTTTAAATGTGCTAAGACCCTGCTCTGCGACGGCCGCCGAAATTGCGAGGTAGTGTGCTTAAGCGAAAGCCAGATTCGGGTACTCTCATTCCACCTTTGAGTCAATAAAGATCTTCAAACTAAACTCTGTGTACAGTTGTACATTTATTTCTATTTGAATGCTTATAACGGCAAAAGAGTTCACCGAAAGTGTGACTCTCTATCCGTTTGCATTCAAATAGTACTGTTTCTCTTATCGTGGTTTAAAGTTTGGTGATAGTGTTTTTTAGTGTTTTTCACTTATTGTTAACTTGGACACGAAATAAAGAAACAATAAGCCCAATTGAGGAAATACCTTGTAAGTGCGTGATAAGTTATGCCGCACTTGCAAGTGTCTAACCCTTTGAAGCATACATTTTTCTATTAGGAGTTATTCGCTAAAAATTGGTATGCAAGGGTTTTTGGGATCGCTGATTACGAATCCGATGTCAGATTTATTAAATTCTGTATCGAATATGGCGAATTCAAGATTGCAGATAATGATTTTCCTTCGCCATTCTGAATTTTTGAAATCCGATACCGGATTCGTATTTAACAACCCTAAAAATCCTTCTGTACGAATTTCCGGAAGGATTAGACCAAAAACGTGGTCTAAAATGAATTTTTCCCAAAAAAATCACGTTTTTTTTGCATATGATTTTTTATAAATAAAAAACCATTATTGTCCAAGGTATGTGCAATTTCTTTACATGTTCCTTAACATCTTAGAGATGAACGAAAAGCAAAAAACCCATTTTAAATCCATTGTATAGAGAATAAATAATTAAATAGTAAAAGAATTTAGGTGGTAAGTATACTTACCACTGTGCTTCAAAGAGTTAAAAGAATAAATAAATAGATTCTCGCGTTTGACGAAATGAAAGGAAACGGTATGAGAGGCAAATATATTACCCGATGATTTCTCTTTTCCATCACCCTATAATATATAATATAAAAAGGTCAAATTAAAGCATAAGGATCCGAACCGGCTGAGTATGGCTTCTCACCAGTGTACGGTCTAGCTTTAGTTTGTCCGACATTCTACAAAAATAAATACTAACGAGAGGAGTTTGCACGAATGCGATAGAAGTGCTCGTTAAACTAGGCAAAGAAAAGTGCGTCTATTTTGGTTAGACTAAAGGAAAGCGTTTTATCGGAAGATTCAACGTTTTCCCAAAGTCGAATAACGAATTGTGAAGTTATGAAATATAAATGTAAATATTGCACAGGATATCACAGTCAATCACTAAACTTAATAATACTGAATAAATTAGTCACCAAAACAAGTGATATCACAGATTAATACAAAAAAATGGTAAAATACACGAAACGATCCTATAAATTAGAAATCAGTCACATAATATATATCAGTCATAACATTTAATATTTTAATAAATAAAAATTTATAAATAATGAAATGAAATAATAAGCGTATGCAGTAGCATGAAACGCAGTTAAAACAATAAAATCAAGTAAAACATTCACTCACTAATCATTCAGCCAATAAATACACTCACACCTTAAGAATCAGTCGTATAGCTTTGTCTTTGTCTAATTTAAATTTTCGTTATAATTGTTAAATTAAATATTAAACATTCTAAGACAGCTCCATACCACCTTTCTTCAATATATGTACGTTCGTTTAAAGAGAAATTTAAGAAATTGATTAGAGCATGCCACATCACGATGCGTTATATAAATACTTATTTTATTATCGATCCACGCCGAATCTTCCTGAATCGTTTACTGTGATCTTCCATCAAAATCTCTGATAAGATTTGGTGAAATATTTTATGAAAAATCACTGCTAATGATTAATTTAATGATTAATTTTTTATGTTTTCAATATTCTGCGCAAGCTTTCTGGAAGATCATTGAAAGCATTTGTGAAAGATTCAAATTTAACTTTACTGGAAGTTTCATTATTCTTGCAAGAAGCTTGCTGGAAACTTACACTGGAATATTCCTTGAATTTTTTGCTAGGAAGCTTCCTGAATCTTTCATGCTACGTGGGATATTTAATAAAAAATTACTAAAAGATTCCCTTAAGTTTGATAGTAATCTTTGCAAGAATATTCCTATAATATTCCATGCTATCTTATTTTATGAAAGATTTATCAAGAGGCATGTCTATAAAGCTACGGAATCCACTTCATAGGGCCACATTCGGAATAGTACCATATTTTGTCGCTAATTTGTCGCTAATTTGTTGCTCTATCCCGGATTTTGTGGCTCCAGCCGTTTCCGAGAAACAATGGCTACCGTAGCTTAATATTAAGCTACGGCATGCACTACAGTAACTCAGGAACGGCTAGGGTTAGCAACTCCATTCTGGTTGCATAATTTGTCGCTTTTTTGTCGCTCTAAGATAGAATAGTTCGTAAGTCCCAAAACCTGACCCAGACCCGGATATGGCCATTGGGCCCGAGTGAAAATGGAAACTTTTTTTCTTTGTGTATCTAAAAAGTCATGCGATGTTTGATAATTTGTTGCTAATTTGTCGCTGACATTTAATCCGATACTGGATTTTGTGGCTCCAGCCGTTTCCGAGAAACAATGGCTACCGTAGCTTAATATTAAGCTACGGCATGCACTACAGTAACTCAGGAACGGCTAGGGTTAGCAACTCCATTCTAGTTGCATAATTTGTCGCTTTTTTGTCGCTCTAAGATAGGATAGTCCATAAGTCCCAAAACCTGACCCAGACCCGGATATGGCCATTGAGACCGAGTGAAAATGGAAACTTTTTTTCTTAGTGTATCTAATAAGTCATGCAATGTTTCTAATACTAAAGTAGCTATAGAAAATTGGTCACCTTCAATATCTTAGCATCAGAGCAGAAAGAAAATTCTTTATGTGAAATGGATATTAATTGGGATGCATTTGGGAATAAGTCGTTTTCGATAGTTAAAACAATTGAGACTGTGAGCGCAATTAGAAGATGTTTTTGATCTTACTGAGGCTTGAAGGATTTTGTTGCTCTAGTGATTCTTTGAACTAGACACTCTAAATATATTTCCTTTTTTTTTTGTTTTTGGATTCAGATACGTCTGGAAATTTGTCGCTCATGATATTTAAATAAATTTAAACAGTATTTATTAAAGCTACAAGTATTTTGTCGCTCTAAAAATATATGGTTCCTAGCACGCTAAAATAATTTTTATGGAAATTTTTGTGACTGAAATGCATCTAGAAATTTGTCACTCTTGAAATTTGAAAAAAATTAATACTTTAAACGCAATATAAAGATGATTCTGATACAACAGGAGCTTCAAGGATTTGTCGCTCTAAAAATTTATGGTTCCTAGCACTATAAAATGATTTTTATACAAATTTTGTGATTTTCATGCATCTGGGAATTTGTCGCTCTTGAGATTGTTAACCATCAAAACTTTAAAAACCATAAAAATATATTTCTGATATCACAGAAGCTGCAAAGAATTTGTTGCTTCTTAATTTATAGCATCCAAGCACATAGGAAATACTTTTATGCAAGTTTTATGAATTGGAATGAATTAGAGAGTTAGTCGCTTGTGACATTTATAACTATTAAGACTTTGAATGCAATTAACCTTTTAAGGACGGGGATTTTGACGTTGAAATTCGACTTTTTTTTTAAACAATATTTGTGCATAAAATGATAAAATATATCACGTGGAGTGCCTGATAAAATTGGTGGTCGATATATCGACCAGTCCCGTCCTTAAAAGGTTAAAAGATGTTTGTCACCTTACTGAAGCTTTAAGGATTTTATCGCTCTAGTAATTTTTTAATCAGCTAACTCAATTAGTTTTTTTATGTTAGTTCTCCAATTTACATGCGTTTGGGAATTCGTCGCTCATGATATTTAAATAAATTTAAACTTTTAATTCAATAAAAATATGATTTTAAATCAACAGAAGCTACAAGGATTTTGTCGGTCTAAAAATCTATGGTTCCTAGCACGCTAAAATAATTTTTATGGAAATTTTTGTGATTGAAATGCATCTATGAATTTGACGCTCTTCAAATTTGAAAAATTAACACTTTAAACGCAATATAAAGATGATTCTGATACTAAAAGGTGCTTCAAAGATTTTGTCGCTCTGAAAATATATGGTTGCTTGCACTATAAAATGATTTTTATACAAATTTTGTGATTTTCATACATCTGGGAATTTGTTGCTCTTGAGATTGTTAACCATCAGACCTTTAAAAACAATAAAAATATATTTCTAATATGACAGAAGCTGTAAAAGATTTGTTGCTCCTTAATTAACAGCATCCAGGTACATAGGAAAAGCTTTTATACAAGTTTTTTGAATTGGAATAAATTGGAGAGTTAGTCGCTTCTGACATTTGTGACTATTAAGATTTAGAATGCAATTAAAAGATGTTTGTCACCTGAGGCTTGAAGAATTTGTCGCTCTTGTAATTCTTTAATTAGCCAACTCTAAATATTTTTTTATAGAAGTTTTCGATTATAAATGCGTCTGGGAATTCGTCGCTCATGATATTCGAACAAATTAACTTTTTAAACGCAATATAAAGATGATTCTAATACAACAGAAGCTTCAAGGATTTTGTCGCTCTGAAAATTTATGGTTGCTGGCACTATAAAATGATTTTTATACAAATTTTGTGATTTTCATGCATCTGGGAATTTGTCGCTCTTGAAATTGTTAATTATCAGACCTTTGAAAATAAATAAAAGATATTTCTGATATCTCAGAAGCTGCAAGGATTTTGTTGCTTCTTACTTTATAGCATCAGAGCACATGGGAAATGCTCTTATGCAAGTTTTTTAAATAGGAATAAATTAGAGAGTTAGTCGCTTTTGACATTTGTAATTATTAAGACTTTGATTTTAATTAAAAGATGTTTGTGACCTTACTGAAGCTTAAAGAATTTTCCGCTCTAGTAATTTTTTAATCAGCTGAATTTAAATATTTTTTTTTTATAAGTTTTTGAACCTAAATGCTCTGGGAATTTGTTGCTTATGATATTTAAACAAACCATAACTTTAAAAGCAATAATAAGATGTTTCTGATACTACAGTAGCTACAAATAATTTGTTGCTTCAAAAATTTTTAAATTCAAGCACATTGGAAATATTTTTATGCATTTTTCTTGAATTGAGATGATTTAGAGAGTTGTTCGCTCTTGATATTTGAAGCTATTATAACTTTGAGTTCAATTAAAAGATGTTTCTGACATTACTGTGGCTTAAAAGAGTTTGTCGTCCTCGTAATTCTTTAATCGGGTCATTTCAAATAATTTTTTATGCTAGTTTTTTAACTTAGATGCCTCTGGGAATTTGTCGCTCATGATATTTAAAAACAATAAAACTCTTAACGCCATGAAAAGATGATTCCGATACTATATCTTAAATACCTCGGACGCGAAATTACCTTCAGCTTAAATCGCCCTGCTCAATCTCAGCTGAAACGAGAAACATGGTCCTTGATTCATTGTCCACCTGAATACGGTCAAAGGACATAAATAACCTATATATATACATGTAACTTGGGAGTAAGAAGGATGAATACAGGTGGGACTGAAGCGGTTATCCCTTGAGTGGTAGACGGTCGAGGGCACGCGAAGCGCGCTCGAGACGGACTGCTGCTCAAGCGACAAGCACTGTAATCAAGCCAGGAATCAGAATACTTCGTACTCCTAAGTCACGTAGATAAATTTATGTCGTTTTAGGCCGTATGAGGAACTATAAAAATGATTTTTTAAAATTAATGATTTATATTTTTTTAAACATAAGTAATTAATTTTTACAATGAATTGCTCAACTTTTAAAATTTTTTCAAACAAAACATTCTCTAAAGTTAAGATTTAATAAGAATTTGTATGAGCATTTACGTATCTGATTACATACTCTTGTTTTCACTAACCTATGTATCGATGTTACTAATGTACGACCATGCTGAGCGATATCTTGACGATATTCAACTGTCTAATATTTCCTTAGGGAGTATAGCTCTGTTAATACTTCCTAAGGAAGTATTGACAGAGATAATATCGTCAGAATATTAGCATGAACGTGTGCAATGCATATACAAATTTAGTATGGGCTATAGGTATTCCACCGAATACGGCCTGCTATGACATAAATATATATATATTTATTTAATAGTATGTCGTATTCGGTAGAATACCCATAGAGCTAGCTAAATGGGTATTGGAGTGTTATACCGCCCTGTTTATAGCTAAAGTATATTCAGTTAGCAATACACTATACAATGGAGTATACAACTTCAAAAAACTCTGTATTATGGAATATTATTGCATACGCCACACTGCATTCAAGTGTATTGGCAAATATTCTACAGGGTTGTTGAACAGCGTTCGGAAGAATACACTAAAATATGTTTTTGAAGGGTACTAGAGTCAGCGCGCTACTACAAGAAGGCAAACCTTCTCCACCCTGCTATAGTAAGACAAAGACAGATAAAGAAGAGCGCAGTGAAAAGTAAACAAACAAGTTAAACTCTATAAGAGCTATAATTCTTCGTCGGAGTCGCTCGATCGTTTCCGCAATTCCTCGTTGTCTCTCTCTGTCACATAGGCAGAAGTATAGCGGCACCGCTCAGTTCCTTACTCATGAGAATTCTTTAAATAAATAGTCTGAAATTGGATATTTTATCATGATGTTATTTATTTATGTTTAATCTATTTATAGCCCCTCATACGACCTACGAGAACATAAAATCATCTACCCAACTTGGGCTAACGAAGAATGCATATGACCTCGAATAATGTTTTATAGCTTGAACAGCAGTCAGTCTCTGGCTAAAGCCCTCGACCGACTACTGCTCAAGCCAAAAACATTAGTCTCGCTCATATAAATCCTTCGTACGCCCAAGTTGGGTATATATATATATATATTTGTATAAAATTTGTGTAATGAAATAATTTCTCAATTAAAAGAAAATTATTTTCAACTAAAACAATATAAATATTTCTAAATATCCAAAAACTTGCTTTTTAAGATTGTAAATTTTTTTTTTTATAATAATAGTACATTGTTAACCGAGATAGTAAAATAGGTGATTCTTGCCCGAGCGAAGTGAGGACGACAATAAAGACGAGAGCAAAAATACCTTTACTTCCGTGGATAACATATTACTTTTTCATACACGAAGGGCGTCCAATTAAACCACATTGAATATAAATTCATTAATAATACATAAAGTAACATCATTAATAGATCATAAAATCAAAATGAAAATGTGAAAGTAAGACTTTGCTCATCAGTCCATCAACAAGTTCATCTATCCGCCCATCAATCCATCAACAAAATTATCTATCAACCCATCAATCCATTAACAAAATCATCTATCCACTCATCAACTCATCGACCAATTCATCTATCCACCCATCAGTCTATCAACCCATCGATTCATCAACCTATCGACATATTTATTTATCGACCCATCTACATAATTATTTATCCGCCCATCGACCCATCGTCATATTTATCGATCCGCCCATCGAACCATTGAGTTGTCATTTCATCGCCCCATGAATCCACCCATGAATTCATTGAATCACGTACCCATTACTCAATTTATACATCGACTCATCTACCATTCAGTACAGCTCTAGGACACGAAAAGTAAATTTCTTATTGAAAATAGGGTAAAAATCAATCACGCTTATGAGAAAATTACTTTTTTGCCCTAGGGTAAAAAAGAGCTATTTTAGCCCCTAAGAATAGACATAAGAAATTGAATTTTACGCTCTGAGTATGAAAAAATAAATTTATATACATTATGAAACTTTTAAATTTATAACTTCGCTCTATTCGGCGATATTGTTTCATTTCAACCAATAAATACAGTCTTTCCATGATGACAGAGTTTATCCATAATTTTTGTAAAAGAGATTTTTATTACTATGAACTAGTATTATTAGTAATATATCAATCTATTATTATTGTTATTGAAAACTAATAGAAGATCAAGTAAAAAAAAAGTAATTGTAATAACAAAAATTGTCACACCTTCTTTATATATAAATATATATATATGGGGCGTTTCATATCAACTCACCTGGTCAAAAAATAAAAATCGCTAAAAATCTGGGAAAATGTTCTATTTGATACCCAAAATACCCAAAAAAATTTTTAGAGCTCTAGGTCAAAGAGGTCAAGAGCAAGAGGTCATGGAGTTTTGTGATTTTTTCAATTTTTTTGTAAAATCATCATTTTTAATAACTTTTTATTAAAAAACTAAAGGTTTTAGAAAAAAATGTATGAAGAAATTTTTTGTTGGAAATTATGTGTAGAAACTATACAAATTTTTCCAATCCCAAAGTTGCTATCTTCTGATTGGTCCATTATATATTTTGATGTGATTTTCAATAACTTTTCTTCGCCAAGGTTGATTTTACTCATTTGGCACTAAAAGTTTGTAATTTTTATAACCTTTCACTGAAATTTTCCCCTACATGGTAAAATAACTCTACAGGCAGTTATGGTACGTTTTATTTAAGGTATCAAGACTGAGTTTTAAGCCTGAAAAAAAAATGAAATTGAAATGTAGTCATAATTTGTTTTTGTAATGATATTAATTAATAAAACTTCTTTTTACCTTAAATATATATTAAATACAAGACTTTGACCTAAAAATAATTTTAAAAATCCCCATCCGTTGGTTAAAATCCTTTGCTCTTGTCGATAACTTGATTTTTAATATTTTTTTACTTACCGTAGAGTTTCTCAGCTAATTTTCAATTAATTGACCTGAAAATTTCCAGAGATCTTTAATTTATATATCTTCACAAAATAATAGTTCTGGAATTTTGATAAGATAAGTTAAAGTAAATGTTGAACTGAATTACTTGTATGAAATTCACAAAAATATTGATTTTTTTCAACTTTTTCTAAACCAAACTTAGAAATTATTTTTTTTTCCTAAAACTAAAACTATTATTTTGTGAAGATATATAAATTAGAGATCTCTTGAAATTTTCAGGTCAATTAATTGAAAATTAGCTGAGAAACTCTACGGTAAGTAAAAAAATATTAAAAATCAAGTTATCGACAAGAGCAAAGGATTTTAACCAACGGATGGGGATTTTTAAAATTATTTTTAGGTCAAAGTCTTGTATTTAATATATATTTAAGGTAAAAAGAAGTTTTATTAATTAATATCATTACAAAAACAAATTATGACTACATTTCAATTTCATTTTTTTTCAGGCTTAAAACTCAGTCTTGATACCTTAAATAAAACGTACCATAACTGCCTGTAGAGTTATTTTACCATGTAGGGGAAAATTTCAGTGAAAGGTTATAAAAATTACAAACTTTTAGTGCCAAATGAGTAAAATCAACCTTGGCGAAGAAAAGTTATTGAAAATCACATCAAAATATATAATGGACCAATCAGAAGATAGCAACTTTGGGATTGGAAAAATTTGTATAGTTTCTACACATAATTTCCAACAAAAAATTTCTTCATACATTTTTTTCTAAAACCTTTAGTTTTTTAATAAAAAGTTATTAAAAATGATGATTTTACAAAAAAATTGAAAAAATCACAAAACTCCATGACCTCTTGCTCTTGACCTCTTTGACCTAGAGCTCTAAAAATTTTTTTGGGTATTTTGGGTATCAAATAGAACATTTTCCCAGATTTTTAGCGATTTTTATTTTTTGACCAGGTGAGTTGATATGAAACGCCCCATATAAATATATATATATATATATATATATGTATATGTATATATGAAAAAAGCGGGGTCCAATAAAAGAGAGCCACGCATGAGAAAAAAAGTACTAATTAAAAAATTTTGTATCTCAACAAATAAGGGTCGTACAGTACTCTACGACCACTCATTTTGAACTTATTTGTAAGGACTTTTCAATGGTGTATTAGCAATTTGATTTTAAGTACTTGTCTGGGAAATATTACGACTTAAAAATAGAAAGAAAAAAAATTTTTTTATTCGCCTGTGTTTAAATTTGAATTATTTTTCGGAAAATGATGGTAGAAAAATTTTACACGGCTTGTTTTAAAAGTATTTTGCTTAACTTATAATTTATATTTTATTTTTTTTCTAGGTTCAAAATTGACCGAGATTTAGCGATTTTTGTTGAAAAAAGGAAGTGTATTTTTGTATGTAGAATAACCTTAAATTTTATCAAAATTTTTTGTGCATTTTAATTTTTTTTTATATTGTTGCAGTACTCTTATACATATATATAAGAGTATGGTATACATGTATATGAGAATACCGCAACAATATCAAAAAAATTAAAATGCACAAAAAAATTTTTAGAAAATTTAAAGTTATTCTACATACAAAAATACACTTTTGTTTCATTTGGCATTTTTCTATATCTCCTCTCATTAAGCAGATATCAGAAAAATAAAAAAGACCCTTTTTTTAACCAAAAATGGTCAATTTTAAACCTAGAAAAAAAATAAAATATAAATTTCAAGTTAAGCAAAATATCTTTAAAAGTAGCCGTGTAAAATTTTTCTACCATCATTTTCCGAAAAATGATTCAAATTTAAACACAGGCGAATAAAAAATTTTTTTTTCTATTTTTAAGTCGTAATATTTCCCAGACAAGTACTCAAAATTAAATTACCAATACACCATTAGAAAGTCCTTACAAATACATTTAAAATGAGTGGTCATAGAGTTCTGTACGACCCTTATTTGTTGAGATACAAAATTTTTTAATTCGTACTTTTTTTCTCAAGGGTGGCTCTTTTTTATTGGATCCCACTGTAATTAGTATAATAGATTTTTTATTATATTTATATTCATAGAATTTGACTTACAAAATTATTTTATTAAATATATTTTTTGTTTTGCAAAAAAAGATTTCTGAATGTAATTTACCAATATTTTATTTTTATATATTATATTAAAGATTTTAATATCACCTATATTGTATACCTTATGAATATGATATAAAAAAAGTTAAACAGTTTTCAATTAAATGTTGTCAAACTTTGATTTTTTATCATTATATATATTGATATAGCAATATCCAATATATTGCCAATATAGAGGAATAATGTGGGTTTTAGCCCTAGGGATTGATAAATGATAAATGTTGGCGAAAGATTGGAAAAATTTTGCCCAGAGATTTTTAAATAAATGCAAAATATTGGATATTGTTTCACCAGTATCTTAGCGATAAGAATTTTTTTCGCGCGGGATAATTAATATATATATATATATATATATATATATATATATATTATCATTATTATTAACATAAATATATATTGATTTTATTGAACCCCACTGTATGTAGATGTGAAAATAATTTTTCTCCTCTTTCCTTGTGTAACGCCATCAATCAACATTGACGCTCTTTATGAAATAGCAAATTTTTTCTCGTCTCCCAATTTTTATTTTATTTTAACGACAGTTAATGACCAATTTTGCATTCAAAGTCTTAATAGTTACAAATGTCACAAGCGACTTACTCTATAATTCATTCCAATTCAATAAACTTGTATAAAAACTTTTCCTATGTACTTGGATGCCATTAATTAAGAAGCAACAAATCCCTTACAGCTTCTGTGATATTGGAAATATCTTTTTATTGTTTTTAGAGGTCTGATGGCTAACAATCTCAAGAGCGAAAAATTCCCAGATGCATGAAAATCACAAAATTTGTATAAAAATCATTTTATAGTGCTAGCAACCATAAATTTTCAGCGCGACAAAATCCTTGAATCTCCTGTAGTATCAGAATCATCTTTATATTGCGTTTAAAGTGTTAATTTTTTCAAATTTTAAGAGCGACAAATTCCTAGATGCATTTCAATAACAAAAATTTCCATAAAAATTATTTTAGCGTGCTAGGAACCATAGATTTTTAGAGCGACGAAATCCTTGTAGCTTCTGTTGAATTAAAATCATATTTTTATTGAATTAAAAGTTTGAATTTATTTAAATATCATGTGCAACAAATTCCCAAACGCATGTAAATTGAAGAACTGATATGAAAAAGTATTTAGAGTTAGCTGATTAAAGAATTACTAGGGCGACTAAATCCTTAAAGCTCCAGTAAAGTGACAAACATCTTTTAATTGCATTCAAAGTCTTAATAGTTACAAATATCACAAGCGACTTACTCTCTAATTCATTCCAATTCAAAAAACTTGCATAAAAGTATTTCCTATGTTCTTGGATGCTATAAATTAAGAAGCAACAAAATCTTTGCAGCTTCTGTGATATTAGAATCATCTTTTTATGGTTCTTAGAGTTCTGATTGTTAACAATCTCAAGAGTGACAAATTCCCAGATGCATGAAAATCACAAAATTTGTATAAAAATCATTTTATAGTGCTAGCAACCATAAATTTCCAGAGCGACAAAATCCTTGAAGCTCCTGTAGTATAAGAATCATCTTTATATTGCGTTTAAAGTGTTAATTTTTTCAAATTTTAAGAGCGACAAATTCCTAGATGCATTTCAATAACAAAAATTTCCATAAAAATTATTTTAGCGTGCTAGGAACCATAGATTTTTAGAGCGACGAAATCCTTGTAGCTTTTGTTGAATTGAAATCATACTTTTATTGAATTAAAAGTTTGAATTTATTTAAATATCATGAGCGACAAATTCCCAAACGCATGTAAATTGAAGTACTGATATAAAAAAATATTTAAAGTTAGCTGATAAAAAAATTACTAGAGCGACAAAATCCTTAAAGCTTTAGTAAGGGGACAAACATCTTTTAATTGCATTTAAAGTCTTAATAGTCACGAATGTCACAAGCGACTAACTTTCTAATTCATTCCAATTCAAAACACTTGCATAAAAGTATTTCCTATGTGCTTGGATGCTATAAATTAAGAAGCAACAAATTCTTTGCAGCTTCTGTGATATCAGAAATGTATTTTCATGGTTTTCAAAGTTCTGATGGTTAACAATCTCAAGAGCGACAAATTTCCAGATGCATGAAAATCACAAAATTCGTATAAAAATCATTTTATAGTGCCAGCAACCATAGATTTTCAGAGCGACAAAATCCTTGAAGCTCCTGTAGTATCAGAATCATTTTTATATTGCGTTTAAGGTGTTAATTTTTTTAAATTTCAAGAGCGACAAATTCCTAGATGCATTTCAATCACAAAAATTTCCATAAAAATTATTTTAGCGTGCTAGGAACCATAGATATATATAGCGACAAAATCCTTGTAGCTTTTGTTGAATTTAAATCATATTTTTATTAAATTAAAAGTTTAAATTTATTTAAATATCATGAGCGACAAATTCCCAAACGCATGTAAATTGAAGAACTGACATAAAAAAATTAATTGAGTTAGCTGATAAAAAAATTACTAGAGCGACAAAATTCTTTAAGCTTCAGTAAGGGGAGAAACATCTTTTAATTGCATTTAAAGTCTCAATAGTTACAAATGTCACAAGCGACTAACTCTAATTCATTCCAATTCAAAAAACTTGCATAAAAGTATTTCCTATGTGCTTGGATGCTATGAATTAAGAAGCAACAAATTCTTTGCAGCTTCTGTGATATCAGAAATGTATTTTCATGGTTTTCAAAGTTCTGATGGTTAACAATCTCAAGAGCGACAAATTCCCAGATGCGTGAAAATCACAAAATTCGTATAAAAATTATTTTAGCGTGCTAGGAACTATAGATTTTTAGGGCGACAAAATCCTTGTAGCTTTTGTTGAATTAAAATCATATTTTTATTGAATTAAAAGTTTAAATTTATTTAAATATCATGTGCGACAAATTCCCAACGCATATAAATTCAATTGAAATCCATTTCACATAAAGAATTTTCTTTCTGCTCTGATGTTAAGATATTGAAGATGACAAATTTTCTATAGCTACTTTAGTATTAGAAACATCGCATGACTTATTAGATACATTAAGAAAAAAAGTTTCCATTTTCACTCGGTCCCAATGGCCATATCCGGGTCTGGGTCAGGTTTTGGGACTTACGAACTATTCTATCTTAGAGCGACAAAAAAGCGACAAATTATGCAACTAGAATGGAGTTGCTAGCCTTAGCCGTTCCTGAGTTACTGCAGTGGATGCCGTAGCTTAATATTAAGCTACGGTAGCCATTGTTTCTCGGAAACGGCTGAAGCCACAAAATCCAGTGTTGGATTAAATGTCAGCGAAAAATTAGCAACAAATTATCAAACATCGCATGACTTTTTAGATACACAAAGAAAAAAAGTTTCCATTTTCACTCGGGCCCAATGGCCATATCCGGGTCTGGGTCAGGTTTTGGGACTTACGAACTATTCTATTTTAGAGCGACAAAAAAGCAACAAATTATGCAACCAGAATGGAGTTGCTAACCCTAGCCGTTCCTGAGTTACTGTAGTGGATGCCGTAGCTTAATATTAAGCTACGGTAGCCATTGTTTCTCGGAAACGGCTGGAGCGACAAAATCCGGGATAGAGCAACAAATTAGCGACAAATTAGCGACAAAATATGGTACTATTCCGAAGGTGGCCCTATGAAGTGGATTCCGTAGCTTAATATACATGAAGTTAAGCCACATTGGGCGCGGTTATTACTTGGATGGGTGACCGCTGCCTATGTAACTTCGTCAATCGATTAGGTGTTTTTTCTTTATCAACAATGTGTGTATAGCTAAGAGATAAATGTTTTCGGTGTTCAAACCAACGGAATGTGACATAAACACTGGGAAACAATTTTCGATTGATGGGTGATGTTAGAGCAGATTTCGGCCTGAAGTGTAGAGATTTTGATATAAAGGTCCGCTCGGAAGACTCGCAATTGTCAATAGTCACAGAATTCTCATGAAAATTAATAGTAACTCATTATTGTATAGCATGAAGTTTGCCGAACATGGTGTGCAATAATAGGCTACTTAGTTCACAGGCAGCTGTGTGTCTAAATGCGGATTTAGGACACAGTGTGCTATAAAACTTCTTAGTCAACATATTAATGTGTGGCTCCCATGATACCTTAGAGTCAAGTACAACACCAAAGCTCGTAACGGCATCAGAAAAAGATATGCCGACGCTACCGTCAAGCTCAATCGTCCTTGGCTCACCAGCATAAAAGTCGTTAATAAATCGACCATCGCCAAAAACGATAGCCTTAGTTTTGCTTGCATTTAATGTGAGAGAAGCATCAACAGCCCACTCCGACACCGATTCAGCCACCCTCTGTAGAATACAAATACCTTCATTCCCATCCGCATAAGAGACCTGCATATAAATTTGCAGGTCATCCGCATATAATAGGTACTCGACACAACCAGAGCCGAGGATGTCACGTATGTTATTAATGTAAAGGTAAAACAAGAGAGGCCCCAGCACTAAACCCTGCGGAACTCCTAAATTGGTTGTTAGTCAATTTTATTTTTCTTTTAAATGCGTGGAAACCATATAAATAGGAGCTAATTCACTCGAGTGCAGCCCTGGAAAACCCCATCAATTTCAGCCTTGTAAGTAGTTTAGAGTGCGAGATCGTGTCGAATACCTTACTAAAGTCAAACAGAAGTAGTAACGTGACGAGTTTCTTATCTAGACCTTATCTTATGTCGTTAGTAAGTTTAAGTATGGCAGTCTGCGTTGAGTGATGCTTTCTAAAACCAGTCTGCATAGAGTCAAGTATCGTATGTGTCGTAATATTATCTTGCAATTAGTCATGGGCAATCTTCTCAAGGACCTTTGAAAGAAAACATAAGATTGCTATGGGTCTAAAATCTTTAAGCAATATAGGTGCAGAACACTTTTTTAGTGGCACAATGCGTGCATGCTTCCAAAGGCAAGGAAAGACTCCCCGTGCAAAAGAGGAATTAAACAGAGTCACAAGATGTTCTCCGATAAACAGTAAAGCTTTGAGTATCACGCTCTGCGGTATGCCATCTTCGCCACAAGCCTGTGATGAAAAATGCGAAATTGCAAGGGCTACATCAGTAACATTAATTGGCTTGAAGGCAAAGCCACTTTCACTACATTGACAAAGAATTCTCTTACATCTCTCATTATCCACGGTGGTCCTCGATTAATTTTAACCGTGAAGTTTTTGCACCTCCGATTTTTCTTTTGGATATGATTCTAAACATATTAAGGATCGAATTCCAACAAAAATCAAAATCGAAGAATAAGCACTTTTTTATTCATTCAATTTTTTTATTTTTTATTTCTAAAAATTTTTTTATTGATAATTTATGAAATTAATTTCTAAAATAGCGTTTTCGAATAAAATTATGAATTATTTACATATTTTAAGCAAACATTATATATTTAAACAAATTTTTAATTATGTAACAATGTAAGCGTAACGTTAAAATTAAGATCTTTTTTTATGAAACATGATAGTGATAAAAACTATAACGAATGATGCGTTTTTAAAGTGATTGTAATTAGAAAATACAGTGTATTAATATTCTATAAGAACACGATACGAAAAGAAAATATATAAAGCAACGTAGCTCTAGTTGAGATGAAAATTGTTTGTAAACAAAGCGTAATCATCGCTCCTATTCACGAACGTTTTGTTGAATTTTTAAAAATTCCAACGTTATTAATGTTTATGAATAAAGTCACTCGTTTTTTAGTAGTGAATTAAACACCAGCTTTTTGTCCTGTTTAAGTACTTTATATTGCTTGACCCGAATGGCATTATCTGAAACAAAGGGACCCAGCCAGTTCTCAGCCACATCAAATATGTCGTAAAAAGGACTGCCACTAAGGAACTCACGCACCTGTCCAATGTGAACTCTTAACGAAGTCACATTCAGAAAGCACGCTCGCAGCTCACCCCTCTTCCCTGTCCGACCCCTAGATGGGGCCTGGCGCAGTCATTGGAGAGAGGCCAAATTCAAAGTTATCGCTTTATTTGTGATAGATTCTTGATTTGAATTCCTCTCAGTGTTTGAGGTTTAGGCAAAATATTATTAATGGAAGTAACATTATTCATGTGAGCTAGAGCTTCATCGTGTTTTGGATTATTAGGCGCGTTAACATCATTCTGTATATTACATTTAAATTTATCCAATAATTTATCCAAATCGTGTTCGCTCTCAAATCTATGTACTCTCTCGCCTCTCTCCCTCCTCACCATAAATTTACCACCTCTATGCCAAACAAACTTAAAATCTTTTTCTTTAGCATACTTTTTTAACTTTTTGAAATGAATATATTTATCTTTTTCGAGAAATTTATTTATAAATATTTAATAATGGTGCTTGGCAGCAAAAAATCTGCAGAGGAGGGTGGCATCCAGATCCGCTGTCGAAAAACCCATAAGTGCACGCCTAGCCATAAACACCTTCTGCGCCAGGTCGTTTCCAGGTCGTCTCACCAACAATGAGAACCAATCGGACCGTCAATGGTCCACGCCCTGCAGACATCCTGTCTTTATTTTTATTTTCAGAATTAGAGATATCAGTAATAGTAACTTAAAATTATGTATAGAAATTATTTACGATTGCCTAAATAAAATGAACTTTTGAAAACTGGTTTTCTTAGCGTAGTTGTAACGTTAAAGCGTTTTGAAAATTTTAAAACAATGTTTATTTTTCAATTATTTGGTATTTTTTGTAAACTATTCGATGAAAATGTTTCAAAATTTGTATGCAAGTTATTGGCTATAGTGTTAAGAAGACAAGCTTGGGAAAATTAATTTTATAAACGCATTTTTAATTTTAGAGCATCATAAAATCACATTATGCAAATGGCAAAAGTAAGAAAGAGTAAAATTCATATAGTTTTCGTAGGTATTAAGACAGCCTTCAATACAGAGGATAGGGACATTTATATTAAAATCGTATTTAAAAAAATAAAATCAAATTACTCTAACTCAATGCGCTCTATGAGAAAGCATTGCGCCAAAGCACTTGGCAGCGTTTTTGGTTATTTCCATGCGGTCAATTATTTTAAGGGGTAGTTTACAATATTTGGGGTGGTAACTTAAAAAGGCTCAAACACATCAATTAAAATATTCGATAAAATTTTTTTTTTTGAGCTCATATCCTGGTTTTTATAGAGAAAAAAAGCATGAAATTTTTTTTTAAATATAATATAAGGGTTGCAACCCTTTGGGTCATAAATACATCTAGTATCTTACGCTTTTTATAGCAAATATTTTGCTTCTTGTTTTATCAAAAAATATTAATTAGAAGCCAAGATATGATAAAAAAACGATTTTTGGGGGCAAAATTTAGGAGGGTTTTTCACCCCTTTAAAGTGGATGTCAGCACAAAAAAAAATAAGTGTCTCTTATCTTTTTTAAGTACTACAGCATATCACACGCAGAAAATTTTACATTGTAAAAGATAGTGCGTTTAGAAAACGCACCACAAGGTGGCTCGCATGAACGATAAATATCAATGCATGTCTGAACGTGCATGAAGTTTTTCGATGCGGCACCACCTTGCGCTGTATTTCATGATTATTTGGATCGAAAAAAGTGATGCACGAATTGTAAAATGCGAAGTAGTACGCGTGGTTTATGATGAAAATGGCAACACTTTTTGTAGTGCGACGCGCATCATGTTTATAGAGTAAAAATTTTCTCCGTGCACAAAATGGTTGAAATCGATGAGGTCGGGGGACCCTCCTTGTAAGTCACTTTGTTGCAGTTTTTCAGAGCTGCTGACGTCAGAGAAATTCTTTTAATGCCACTTTTAGACACGCAGCCGGTTTTTAAATTTCACGAGGTGAATTCTGAAAGAACTGGTAGCTTCATCGCAGCTGTCGGTTCAAAATCGTCAGGTCTAGACGGTATCTCAATTCTCATGATGAAACTGATCACAGCGTCTATCTCTGAATCACTAACGACCATAATTAATGCCTTACTTTGATATTCTTCTTTCCCCGCTGACTGGAACAGAGCTTATCTGTTTCCATTGGCTAAGACCAAAACAGACGATAATCCTGGCAAAACTAGAATAATTGTGAGGCTCTGCGAGTTTTCCAACATACTAGAACGTGCTGTTCACGACCAACTCTTGGTTTTTTAAATTCTAACAATCTGTTGAATGAATGTCAGGCTGGTTTTAGAACGGGTCATAGCACCCAAACGGCACTCTTCAACATCATTGAGGAGGCTCGGGTAGCAATTGAAAAAAGAAAGATTACAGCGCTCTTGCTATTAGACTTTTCTAAAACATTCGATACTTTGTCGCATAGGCTGTTATTGAGGAAGCTAAGATTGCTGAACTGCTCTGATAAGTCGATTTCTCGGTTTGCGTCATACTTGTTTGGGAGGTCTCAAACAATACAGGATGTCGATTTTAGTATAACAGGTCATTGGGTTGACCTATTTACTGGAGGGCCTCAGGAAAGTGTTTTGGGGCCTCTTTTATTTACAATTTTTATTAACGATCTTCCAAACGTACTAAAGTATACTAAATCGATGCTATTTGTTAATGATTTGTAGATTTTAAGATCTTTTTCCCAAATGAATTTGTTCAAGAAGTTGAAATCATCAATAGCGATATCGATGCTCTAGTAACTAGGAAAAGCAGGTATCGACGATTATTCGCAGAGTTTATGGCACACTTCTTTCGCTCAAGGCGATCTCGGAAGTTAGGCTTAATTATAAATTACGTTTACGAATTACGTTTTGAGTTTATAAAATTTTTAGGATTTTCAAGTTTTCCACCATTCTATAGGTTTCTAAAAATAGTGAAAAATTTTAAAATCTAAAAAATCTTATGCATTATGTATTTTGACCTGCTGAATACGAATTTTTTGGCTGAAAAATCTGGAAATGGCGCATTTAATAATTATTAACAATTTTTACAAACAAATTATAAAAATGCGTTTTTTCAAAAAAAAAAAATTTTATCATATATTTTAGGTCATTTTAAGCAAAAAAGATTCTTATAAACACATTGCTAAAATGCACTGTATCACCAGAAAAAAATCGCAAAGTTTGAAAAAACGCAATTTTTAAAAATTTTGACAGTCTATAGCTTAGTTTCTACTGTTTTCATTTTAACTTGCGATAGCTTAAATTGTTTGTTGAAATGTAAACTTAAAGATTACAGTAGTTGGCGACAGTATTTATAATGATTACATTACCCATTAATCGCTCAAAAAAGTACCGTTTACAGCTTACCTATGTACAGATCCTGGCGTCGAAGTAAGTTTACATTTTAACAAACAATTTAAGCTATTGTGAGTTAAAATTAAAGCAGTAGAAGCTGAGCTATAAGCTTTCAAAGTTTTAAAAAATTGCGTTTTTTCAAACTTTGCGATTTTTTTCTGCCGATTCAGTGCATTTTAGCAATGTGTTCATAAGAACCTTTTTTGCTTAAAATGACCTAAATATATGATAAAATTTTTTTTTTCTGGAAAAAACATATTTTTATAATTTGTTTATAAAAATTGTTGATAATTATTAAATGCGCCATTTTTAGACTTTCTACCCAAAAAATTGGGATTCAGCAGGCCAAAATACATTTAGAAAACCTGGGTAAAATCGAGGACCTCGATCGGCCACGACTTATGTAGTTTGCCCCTGGACTACTCACGACGCCATGCGTAAAGAGTTTGCCATCTGGTACTACGAGAGCAGCCTAATTAGAGTAAAAGAACTACAATGTCACTAGTTGAACGCAATGCTGAAAGGTTCATTGCGGAGTGCTTTTACTCTAATGTAATGATTCAATGTTAGTAATGTTTGAATGTTAGTTTTCAATAAATAATGATATAAAATATAATGTCAAATTCGGTGTTTATTGAGGATAAAATTCATTTTATAAGTAAGAATGAGACTCTAGAAATAAGTAGGAGAAAGGTCAGCTCATCGGCTACATCGCCTTCTTTTTTTTAAGTCCTTGCACTTTATCTTTGCTCAAGATGATGCCATTGTAATTAACTCAAAATCTTTTAATAAAGGGAAAAATAGATTATAAAAATTAAATGATTTATTTTTCAATTCGATCTCTTCTTATCTACTGCGATGCGCAATATTGCTAATGAATACACTTGGAACGCGATTTTGATACCTAGCGGCGGCATGCACCAATTACTTTCAAACTGAATTTCACTCGCAGGTGCGAAATTTAAACTGAATAAATGATTATTTATTTTTAAACACATTTTAAAAATAAAATTGCTATAACTTTTGTTCTAATTGACCAAAAAAGTTGAGCGATAGCTCCTTCTCAAGGTTTTTGCAAACAATAACAATATACTTTTAAATAAAAGAGTGAACAAATAGTGAAAGAGCATAATTATTGGAAGAGTACATGGTTTTAATATTCTATAACTGAAAAAAATTTTTAAATTCATTTATTTTTATAAACTTAACATCGTCATAACTTCGGTTCTAATTGATGCAAAAACTTGATCAAGGGTTCACTTCAAAGATTTTTGTTAATATTTTTATTACATTAATGAATAAAAGCATAAACGAATCGTGAGAAGACGTAGTAGTTGGAAAAATGGCACGATATGCCATAATATCAATGCTTTAAAATGGAAAATATAAAAAAAATAGCATATTCTCACTATCTTGAAAGTTAACATTTTTTACGTATAAAAAGATATGAAAATTTCAACAGCAAAAAAATATATATAGCTTCTGAGAAAAATGCATTTTAAAAAAATCGTTTTTTCTAGATTTTTCATGAATAACTCGGAGGGATCAACTCGCATCGCAAAAATCGGAGCAGCATTTAAGACTAGATGGAATTCCTCACATTTTGAAAAAAAATTCGTCTCGAAAAGTCAAAAATTGACGGACATAGAGCATTTTGAATACGGAGGTCCATTTTCATTTTTTCACCTTTCATTTTAACATTCAACACAAAATAGGCTATAGCGTCGTAAAAAAATTTTTTTAAGCCGTATTTCGGGATCTCCACATCTTCTCTTGAGTATTAGAACGCATTCACATAGTTTTCAGCCAAAAAAAAAATTCGATTTGTGACGGCCTGCATGAATCTGAATAGAATCAGCCTTATGTTATTTTGACAATTCTATTTATGATATTGAAAAAATGTTAATTCAAAACTTCAATATCATTTATTTTTCTAACTCTAAACAATTATGGATGAAAGAACGACTTTGACGCGCGGCCACAAGAGAGTGATATATATATATATATATATATATATATATATATGTGTGTGTGTTTGTGTGTGGCGTTAGCATAGCTAAGTTTCGGCGCTCAGTTAACTACAATAAAATGTAAATGCACAAGCGCAAACTCAGTCTCAAGTAGAGAGACGAACCGACTAAGTCATCACGATCAGTGGTGTACTAGCTTTAGAATTGTACACAGCGTGCTAGCAGTGGCTGGCGAAATAGTATTGAAATAAATACTTATAAACTAAATTGTTTGTTTTAGTGTTTTCAACCTCCTGGGGATACGTAATTGGAGATTATCTTTTGAAGTCAGATAAATTGGATTATCAGGATCTTGTACCTGTTTAACCTTTAGACCACCAGGATTTTGAAAAACTGAAAAATCGATTTTCCCAATAGAAAAGTGTTCTGAGGCCTACTAGGTAGGACCCTATCAAGGGTGGATATGTGAGTGTCAGGGGTGCGCGCCATATGACGTAATCCTGGCAGTCTAGAGGTTAATGATTAATTAATCCTAATCATCCGCACACCCTCATAATACTACCTCTACAGTAGTAACACCTATAGTGCCAACTCCTACAGTGGTGACGCCGACTCCAGGAAGAGGTTGAGGAAAAAGAAGAAAATTGCCGCCATTTCATCAACAAGCCACGGTGTACAAAAAGACTTCCGGTCTGCAGAAAACAACAAGCTCTTCACATCAAAACTTTTCAAGATATTTAGTTAAATAAATCGAAAAAAGAGTAAGAAATATCTTTTTTTATTATAGCAAAAATTAAAGAAACAACAAAAAATTAAAGAAAAAGAAAAGATTAGAAAAAAAGAAAAATTTTTATGCTTGAATTTGATTTTAAAAGTTGAAAAAGTTTTTGCTTTAGAAAATTCTTGCAGATGTAATATTAATGAAAAGTTAAAGATATTTTAAGAAGAAAGAGATATATGTTAAATAAAAGTCTGACAAACACCAAAACAAAAAGAAAAGATAACAAATGAATAGTAAAAAGTACGAAAGTTTGAAAAAGATTTACCAAAAAAGAAATTAGAAAAAAAAAAGAATTGCAAAATAGTAGAAAAGTGAAAAGAAAAAAAAATTGTAAAGTGCGTTTTTTAGTGCGAGTTAACCTATATTATAAAAATGTAATTAAAGTTACTGAAAAAATAGAAGAAAAGATTTAGTTTATGGAGACCGGAAATCAAGAGTGTTAAGTAAATCGCGTGTGGTTTATGATTGCCATTGTTCGACGTTATTAGCAAAAGTCCGCCATTTTAAGACGCTAAACTAAACCACGCGATATCGAAACTCATCAGCTCTAAATAATTAAACAAAATATTGTTTAAAAAAAAATATAGATGATAAAAGCGCGGTACACCACGTAAAAAAATTATTAAAAATTCTGCCCTTTAGAGAAAAATTTTAAAAATAAAAGATCAAAAGAATTACATGATGTAACAAGGATGTGACGTCATCCATAAATTCATTTGAGCACGCGAAAAGATTTTGAAATGAAAACCGTTGAAGTGTAACAACGCGTAATTTAGTGCGCGAAAGAAACGAAATGGTGCAGCTTTCTAGGAAAGAAGTTAACACACTAGAATAACCAGCACAGCATTATAAAACTCAGTCAAAAGAAGCTCAGAAATCAGTCCAGAAATTATCTGCCTAGTTAGAAGAAGCTAGAAAACAACTGAGTTAGGTAAGTCGTACCAGTCAGCTTAATGACACTGTCAGAATAGTTGAGAACGTCAGTGACTCTTTAATTCCTGCCTCGGTAGTGAAAATCTACCAGCAGGAAGTTAAATTACAAAATTTCTGGATAAATGAACCGGAGGCTTGATTCAATATTTTTGAAAGCCAACTCTAATTTAAAAACATAGTCACTGACGATAACAAGTATTATGATTTAATACAAAATTTAGGTCCTGACGTAATAAAAAATATATCTGAAGCTACTAGAAGCCTGCCTGAAGCCGATAAGTACGCGCAAACAAAGAAAGTGTTACTGGATCGTTATGCACTGATAAAAGAGGATAAATTGAGGTTACTTTTCGGAAGAAAAGAACTCAGCAAAAAGAAACCATCGGAATTTCTTAATGACCTGCTGCACCTAGCTGACAATCATAAGTAGAAAGCCTAAGCCGAAGTATTGAATTATAATTTTAGGTAATCAACATAGGAAAATTTTTTAAAAATTGATAATGCGTAGTGAATTTTATGTACAGTTGCACCATACGATTATGGTAGACCTAGCAAGATAATAAAAAAATAATAAAGAAAAAAAAGGAGTCAGGTGGATTTAAACACCTGAAAAATTGGAAATATTATATCCATCTTAAATCAAGGTTCCTTTTATATGCAATCAAAGATCATTTCATTAAAAATAAGTTTTCTTGGCAAATTAAAATTTCATATAGTTAAACAAATTTTCGTATTATTAAACATTTTTGTAATTAAAAAGTTTTTCAAACTATGTAAAAATATAAAATTAAATTTCTTATGTAAAACAGATTTGTATAAATGTTTGTATTGCGTGCGAATAAAGAAATGTAATTACGTAAAAAAAGTGAATCGTATTATTAAATATTATGTAAAAGATTAAAAGCCAGCAAGTATTTAAAAGTTAACACGCTGTAATAATATTAAATTTATAAAAGTAAACTTGTAATAATGTAAAATAAATTTTTGTAATTTTGTATTATGACATGTAAAATGTATTAAGAGCAGGCCGAACTATCTGTCCTTGTCTAATAGTGTTTTTCATCATTTATATAAACACCATTGATTATAACACTAAAAAAATGACAGCCACCGCTAAATACTAGTATAATGGTTAAATATTATAATAAGAACAAAATAATTTAATCCCGTAGTTTTTGAATAATATGAGACCTACTGAAAATCTAAAATATAACCTATCTTTTTTGGTAAGTTTCATATTATTAAAAAATTACGTGATTAAATTATTTCGTTCTTATTATAATATTTAACCATTATACTAGTATCTAGCGAAGTATCTAGCATTTTTTTCGTGTTACAGCCAATGGTGTTTACATAAATGATGAAAAACACTATTAGACAAAGACCTCTTCTAGTTCGGCCTCTTCTTAAAGAAAATCTGTATTATGTAAAGACATATCAATGTCTCTTAGAAACATTTTTATGTCTTTTTATGTATAAAAATAGTCAAAAATTAATAAAAATTTCCCTAGTCAATATTTGAGGGGGAGCTTTGTGGCGATAGCATAGCTAAGTTGCGGCGCTCAGTTACTACAATAAAATGTAAATGCATAAGCGCAAACTCAGTCTCAAGTAGAGAGGCGAACCGACTAAGTTATCACGATCAGTGGTGTACTAGCTTTAGAACTGTACACAGCATGCTAGCAGTGGCAGGCGAAATAGTATTGAAGTAAATACTTGTAAACTAAATTGTTTATTTTAGTGCTTTCAACCTCCTGGGGATACGTAATTGGGGATTATCTTTTGAAGTCAGATCAATTGGATTGTCAGGATCTTATACTAGTTTAATCATTAATTAATCCTAATCATCCGCACACCCTCATACCACTACCTCTATAGTGGTAACATCTATAGTGCCAA
Source organism: Anastatus disparis (assembly GCA_017163975.1). Taxonomy (NCBI): domain Eukaryota; kingdom Metazoa; phylum Arthropoda; class Insecta; order Hymenoptera; family Eupelmidae; genus Anastatus; species Anastatus disparis. The sequence goes on from JAFFSR010000323.1 coordinate 978,513, forward strand.
CCCCTACATATGTAAACCGCTAAAGCGAATGATTGTGTTAGCAATTAAAAATTATTAGCGAATACTATCCTAACATATAAATTTGAGCGAGGAAGTTGTTTATTATTATCTTATGTACACTTTTATAGATTTTTAGCAATTTTGATAGTGTATATTTGAAAATATGCGAGATTATGATGAAAATAAATTAAGCGCGAAAGGCGCCGACTGTCTTTAAAATTAAAATTCATAATAAATACTTTCCTAGCATCCAACGTTGAGTTAGGAAATTGTTTATAATTGTTTAATTTATACTTTTATAGATTTTCAGAAATTCTGATACTTTATATCCGAAAATATCACAAATAAAAACATGGTCCCTGTTTATATTTAACGCTCACTGACAATCAAAATAAAATAAATTGAATTACACTCGATTCTCGCTATTACGAGCAACTCGGGAATAATTTCTCTCGTTATTACGAGCGTCAGAGGGGCTCCCACCATTCAAAAAATGCTATGCTTAGAATAATGAGCGAAACAATACCTATATTGAAGGAATATGAACAATAACTATATTGATTGTACGTGTGTAACCATTTAATTTTCATTGAAATAACACCGCTTATTTCATTTATTTATTTTTAGTTTTATTCTCCTGAAAACGTTCTTTGTATGGCCCAAACCATGCTTGATTGTAGTCAAGATGTAAATCAAATTTCATGTGCGGAAAGAGCAACGCTGATAAATGCTCGAGATATTGCTCTTGACATTTTTTTCAAAAGCAATCAAAATAGCATTTAATTTTGTTTTATAATTGTTGACTTAAGGCGACTTCGGATTTTAGGTTAGGTTTTATTTTTGAGTTTACAATTACTCTTTCAATATGTAAAATTTTTCAGATTTTTTAATTTTCCACCATTCTACGGATTATAATAAATGGTGGAAAATTAAAAAATTCAAAAAATTTTAGAAACTGAAAGAGTAATTTGTAAACTACAAAATGAAATCGAACCGAACTTCCGTAGTCGCCTTAATTCTTTGTTTTTTTTCGTAGTTAGTTTTTTATTGTAATTATGTTTTGTTTTTTCATGTTGATTCGGTCAATTTACTAATAATCATCTGAAAATAAATTTTTTTTTTAAGCACATTAATTTGACGTTATGTAATTAAAATATACATAAAAAATTAAATGAACTATCTGATTGTGTTTGTTATTACCTAAAAATAATACATTTTTTTAAATCTTACCACGATGGAATATTCATTCTTCTTTAAGAAAACAAGTTCAATATTAAATTTGGAAATTTAATATTTTTTTAAAATTTATTTTAAAGTTGATATTTTCCGTAGAATTCTTAACTTTTCAATGAAATTTGGAAATTTCAATTTTAATTATATTTTACACAGTAAAATCTATTAATTATTAAATCCATGCGACGCAATTCATTTTATTTTGTCAACGAGTGTTCAACGAAAACAACGTACATGCTTCTATGCACTTCAATTTTCGGTATTTTGAAATATAAAGTATGAAAATTCGTGGTAATCGATAAAAGTATAAATTAAATAATAATAAGTACATTACGTAACGGGTATGGAAAGGCTTTGTTTACGAAACGAGAAGTTTACGGCCTGAGCCGAAGGTGAGGGTCGTAACGAGTTTCGTAAAAAAGCATTTCCATACTAGTTGCGTAGTGTATTTTTCGCCATGAGAGCCAAAAAAGAGCAACGAAGTTGCGATTTTAGAGTTAGAATGGTGAAAAAACAATTTCCTAACTCAACGTTAGATGCTAGGAAAATATATATTATGAATTTTAATTTTAAAGACAGTCGGCACCTTTGGCGCGCATGATTTATTTTCATCATAATCTCGCATATTTTCAAATATACAGTATCAAAATAGCTAAAAATCTATGAAAGTATACATAAGATTATAATGAACAACTTTCTTGCTCAAAGTTTGATGCTTGGAAAGTATTTATTATGAATTTTCAATTGCAAAGATTGTCAATGCCTTTAACGTGCATGAATTCTCGCATTTTAACCTTGTATATTTTGAAATATATAGTATGAAAATTGCTTAAAATTTACACAAATGTTTATGAAACAATAATAAATAACTTCCTCGCTCAAAGTCTTATGCTAGGAAAGTGTTCGCTAATAATTTTTAATCGCAAACACAATCATTCGCTTTAGCGGTTATAGTATTACATGTATATATATATCTCTCTAGTGGCCGCGCGTCGAAATCATTCTTTTATCCAGCCTTTCAATTGAAATTCTGTTTCATCTTTAGCCTAATTTTGAATGTTGATATTTTCACCAATTTAAAATTGATTGTTCTAATATCTAACTATTTATAATTTTGACATTCGACTATAATATTTCGAATTTATTTCAGTTGAATAATCAAAATGCACATTCTAATCTTTGATAGTCAGAAATTTTCAACGAGATGGAAAAATATTCTAATAATAGGACCCTACCTAAAAGTTTGTATAATTTATATGAATCAATTAAAGTTCATGGACGGAAATGTCCTCTCGAGACTGCAAGGGTTAATGACACAAGTAATATAAAAAGTAAAAAAGTATTGCAATTTACAATTAGATTCTGATCACATAGTTAAAATCTTGCTGTATTTCGATATTTAGAAACATTTCATACTGGTGAAATTTTGTTTAACCTTTAGAAGACCGACATTTCAGTGGATCTATTGTCGGAGAATCACGAAAGTGGATCACGGGGTGAGTCACTTTCGTGGTTCTCCAGCCCTCTAAAAAGTTATCATTTAAAGAAATCATTAGATAAAAATAATTTACCAATGAAAAGAATACTTCAGGATACAATGCTCTAAATAAAAAATAAAATAAATTTAAATAAATAAATATAAATAGGACTGTTCTTAGATTATTTCAAGAAAATTTGAAGTCAGTTTATTTGAAGCCAAATTTTAATTTTAATTGATATAAAAACTTGTACAATATATACCATTCATAACTCTTTTCTCAAACTTTGCGACTGTCTTTTTTTAGATGTTTCAAATTTAATTATAAAAACATATTATTCCTTTTATAAACGTGATGTTTGTTGTGGATCTTATAAAACAATTCAACAAAATTTCAATATTCCTTAAGGAGGCTCATTAAGCTAGGACTGTATCATGTTTTGGGTTCCTTGGTGGTATTTGTATTATTGCAAATTTTCATAGATGAATACACTCTATGTTTCTAAAATATAATTATTATTTCAAGAACAAAAATCATTGCATAAATATGTGCTAAGAAAAAAATTTTTTTTTCTTGAAAAGCTCTTGTGACTATTTACTTATATACGGCACTATACAGCGGACTTCGTAATATGTATACACGCACTCTGAGCGTCTTAGTATTATTACGCATGCGCAGTATATACCAGCTGATTCTTTCGATTCTACGTTAATCAAATATTTTCAATTTTTACACTTAATTTCTCTCTATTTTGATGGCTTACCCTCTTTTTTCTTAATTGCATTGTAATCCATATCAAAAAATCTATATCCCTCTAGTTTTTTATAAAAAATCTTTGCGTAGAGATTTAATTACAATAACATTTGTAGTTCCATTATGTGATTTTTTACATAAGGCCTGTGTATAAGAACAATGATTTGACACATTGATTTCTTTAAATTTTGATGGCTTATCCTATATTTTTTTTTAAGCAACAAAAAGATGGAAGGTCAATGAAAATTTTTTCAAAGTTTTATAAAAATCCATTTAGTTTAGAAAATAACATTGGAGACTGGGGAGCCTCCTTAAAATAAATTGCTCTAACACATTATCACGATTATCGAGGTGGCTCACTCTTGGATTAGCTGCAGAAAGAATAGAAGAACTGTGGGGCTCGTACTTGCCAACCGTGCAGTTTTACCATAATTGGGTAACACACGGAAGAGAAACCGACAAGTAAGGTAAACCGCCACTGGGTGGAAACCCGAAATGTCGTAATCTCGCAAGCGCAGGGAATTGGTCTCAGTTTGTATATAAGACCGACAAACTTCTCTCCCTCTCAAGGCGTCTGAGGCAGGGTCCGGCTACATAGCCTCACTGATGAGTTCCCGTAATCGGACCTGGGACGAAACGCCGGAACATTAGATTCAGCATTGTTCCACTACTTGCACTTCCATTTTAATGCGTTGTGGATTAGACCTTAATTGTCTTATACCCCACAGTGGTGACCCCGTAAAAAACGAGCCTAAGCAACTTCTGATGGATCAAAAGTGTCAAGCTACAAGGAGCAGCTGGAGTTTGGATCGTCGTAACATCTCGTCCGTCAGCACCTGGACGTATTACATCCAGCCTGACACTTACCTCCTTGACGTTACTGAGGGGGGAGTGTGTGGGGCTCGTACTTGCCAACCGTGCAGTTTTACCATAATTGAGTAACACACGGAAGAGAAACCGACAAGTAAGGTAAACCGCCACTGGGTGGAAACCCGAAATGTCGTAATCTCGCAAGCGCAGGGAATTGGTCTCAGTTTGTATATAAGACCGACAAACTTCTCTCCCTCTCAAGGCGTCTGAGGCAGGGTCCGGCTACATAGCCTCACTGATGAGTTCCCGTAGTCGGACCTGGGACGAAACGCCGGAACATTAGATTCAGCATTGTTCCACTACTTGCACTTCCATTTTAATGCGTTGTGGATTAGACCTTAATTGTCTTATACCCCACAGAACAACTTCAAGCGTTAAACTATTATTTTTTTTTAATACTTTCCTTAAGGCGACTTCGGAATTTAGGTTAAGTTTTATTTTTTAATTTACAAATCATGCTTTTAATACATGAAATTTTTTGGATTTTTTTAATTTTTCACCATTTTCTGATACTCATAGAATGGTAGAAAACTTATAAATCCAAAAAATTTTACAAACTAAAAGAGTAATTTGTAAACTAGGAAATGGAAATTTAGCATAACCTCTGTAGTCGCCTTAAAAAGAAAATAATACTCAAAAACAAAATCATTTGGACATTCGAAAATATTCGAAAGATGTTTTAAAAATTTCTGCTCAATTCCTCATATATATTACAATAATTATTACTATAGAATTTACATTATTAATCCAGAACGAAGGACCACTGATCTATAAGAGCAGGTCGAACTATCTATCTTTTTCTAATAGAGTTTTTTATCATTTGTCGAAACACCATCGGTTGTATCAAGAAAAAAATAGTAGCTCCCGCTAGATATTAGTATAATAAGTAAATTTTGTGATAACAATCAAATTATTTTATCGCGTAACTTTTGAATAATATGAGACCTACGAACAAACTGAAATATAACCTATCTTTTTTGGTAGGTCTCATATTATTCAAAAACTACGCAATAAAATAATTTGATTGTTATTACAAAATTTACTTGTTACACTAACATCTAGCAGGGGCTACTTTTTTTCATGCTACAATGATGGTGTTTATATAAATGATGAAAAACGCTATTAGAAAAAGACAGATAGTTTGACCCCCTGTTAAGGTAGTACCTCAGTTAAGGGATTAACGGTTCAGAGAAATCTGGGATTGGGCACATAAGTAGATTTTAATTCAAATAAAGCATTTTTTCGTGTTACAGCCAATGGTGTTTACATAAATGATGAAAAACACTATTAGACAAAGACCTCTTCTAGTTCGGCCTCTTCTTAAAGAAAATCTGTATTATGTAAAGACATATCAATGTCTCTTAGAAACATTTTTATGTCTTTTTATGTATAAAAATAGTCAAAAATTAATAAAAATTTCCCTAGTCAATATTTGAGGGGGAGCTTTGTGGCGATAGCATAGCTAAGTTGCGGCGCTCAGTTACTACAATAAAATGTAAATGCATAAGCGCAAACTCAGTCTCAAGTAGAGAGGCGAACCGACTAAGTTATCACGATCAGTGGTGTACTAGCTTTAGAACTGTACACAGCATGCTAGCAGTGGCAGGCGAAATAGTATTGAAGTAAATACTTGTAAACTAAATTGTTTATTTTAGTGCTTTCAACCTCCTGGGGATACGTAATTGGGGATTATCTTTTGAAGTCAGATCAATTGGATTGTCAGGATCTTATACTAGTTTAATCATTAATTAATCCTAATCATCCGCACACCCTCATACCACTACCTCTATAGTGGTAACATCTATAGTGCCAACCCCTACATATGTAAACCGCTAAAGCGAATGATTGTGTTAGCAATTAAAAATTATTAGCGAATACTATCCTAACATATAAATTTGAGCGAGGAAGTTGTTTATTATTATCTTATGTACACTTTTATAGATTTTTAGCAATTTTGATAGTGTATATTTGAAAATATGCGAGATTATGATGAAAATAAATTAAGCGCGAAAGGCGCCGACTGTCTTTAAAATTAAAATTCATAATAAATACTTTCCTAGCATCCAACGTTGAGTTAGGAAATTGTTTATAATTGTTTAATTTATACTTTTATAGATTTTCAGAAATTCTGATACTTTATATCCGAAAATATCACAAATAAAAACATGGTCCCTGTTTATATTTAACGCTCACTGACAATCAAAATAAAATAAATTGAATTACACTCGATTCTCGCTATTACGAGCAACTCGGGAATAATTTCTCTCGTTATTACGAGCGTCAGAGGGGCTCCCACCATTCAAAAAATGCTATGCTTAGAATAATGAGCGAAACAATACCTATATTGAAGGAATATGAACAATAACTATATTGATTGTACGTGTGTAACCATTTAATTTTCATTGAAATAACACCGCTTATTTCATTTATTTATTTTTAGTTTTATTCTCCTGAAAACGTTCTTTGTATGGCCCAAACCATGCTTGATTGTAGTCAAGATGTAAATCAAATTTCATGTGCGGAAAGAGCAACGCTGATAAATGCTCGAGATATTGCTCTTGACATTTTTTTCAAAAGCAATGAAAATAGCATTTAATTTTGTTTTATAATTGTTGACCTAATTCTTTGTTTTTTTTCGTAGTTAGTTTTTTATTGTAATTATGTTTGTGTTTTTATGTTGATTCGGTCAATTTACTAATAATCATCTGAAAATATAATTTTTTTTAAGCACATTAATTTTATGTTATGTAATTAAAATATACATAAAAAAAATAATATAAATAAAAATAAATAATTATAAACATACATATATAATAATAAAAATATGGATATAGTAAAAGATTATATATTATTTAAATACTACATTTCACGAAATCATATATTATTTAAATAGTACATTAATGCGCGTCGATAGGGAGATCGACTCTCGTTGCGCGTACGTAAGAAGAGAGGTCGAATTTTCGAGCAGGACAAGAAGAAAAATAGATTGAGTAGTGGGGGAAGAAGGGAAAGCATTTTTCTTGTTTTAGCGAAACAAAAATGCTCGTTATAGCGAAGGTCGTTATAGCGAGAATCGAGTGTATGTGTAAAGTTTTATCAAATTTTGAACCAACAGTAGCTTACAATCAAAAGATAAAAAAAAATTTTTGTGTGGTTTTCATAAGAGCGCGCGTTAAAAGTGTGAAAATTAAAATAGTTGTCATTTTTCTCTCATGCTCCAAAAGTTTACCAAAATTTAATTGCATCTTATTTGAACTTAAATCTACTTATATCCCTACTGAAAAAAATCTTGTGGTAACCACATGACATACTATATGGTTTTCACATGGTTACCACATGATTACCACATGTTTACCACATGGTTACCACATATTATTTTGACGGGGTGATCATGTGGTAACCATGTGGTAACCATGTGGTGACCATGTGAAAACCATGTGAGTAAGAAAAAAATAGTTAAAAAAAATATGCAAAATTTATTATTTTACGTAATAAATACTCACCTGCTGTCAAAATCAGCAAACTAAAGAAAATTTTTATGAAAATATAAATATTATTGATTATTATATAATTAAATTTAATATAAATATTTTTATATAATTAAATTTATTTGCGTTTTTCATTGCAACCATAAAAACATCTCTGTTCATTGAATAGAATAGAACGTGAGAAAGCAGGTCGAATGATCGTCGTTTTAGACAAAATTAAATTGTTTATAAACTCTAAAGTCTTTTATTCTTTTTCGTGCGCGTTCGCTTGCTATAAGAAAGTCAATAGGTAGAAAGCGGAGCATCCCCCTAACGGTTAATCACCAGTACTATTATATACATGTGTATATTCATATTCAATAACTAACCACTAGGGGGCTACCACTCTTTTTGTGTATTGACTTTCTTATGGCAAGCGAACGCGCACGAAAAGAATAAAAGACTTTAGAGCTTATAAACAGTTTAATTTTGTCTAAAACGACGATCATTCGGCCTGCTTCTCACGTTCTTCTATTCAATGAACAGAGATATTTTTGTGGTTGCAATGAAAAACGCAAATAAATTTAATTATATAAAAATATTTATATTAAATTTAATTATATAATAATCAATAATATTTATATTTTCATAGAAATTTTCTTTAGTTTGCTGATTTTGACAGCAGGTGAGTATTTATTACGTGAAATAATAAATTTTGCATATTTTTTTTAACTATTTTTTTCTTACTCACATGGTTTTCACATGGTCACCACATGGTTACCACATGGTTACCACATGATCACCCCGTCAAAATAATATGTGGTAACCATGTGGTAAACATGTGGTAATCATGTGGTAACCATGTGAAAACCATATAGTATGTCATGTGGTTACCACAAGATTTTTTTCAGTAGGGATACCCAATTTCAGATTTTTCTAAACTGTTAATCCCTGAGCTGGGATACTACCTTAAAATCATTAATTTCAATCCTACTTTTTCATTTTATTAAGCAATCTGCTCTAAAAACAATTACTTTTTAATTTTAAAAAATCCAGCTTTTATTAGAAAATTCTAAAAACTTTTTAGAGCTTGTTGAAATCAATATTGGTGAGAGCTCCAAAAAAAAAACACTGAAAACTTTACTAAAATTATCACAAATGGCCTTTGGAACGAAGCAAAAAGTTATTATACTGTTGTAAATCAGTTAATGAAAAAATTAACATATATTACTTTAAAATACTTCCAATGTTTAGCTCCAGAAAAGATTAAAAACTCTGACAGTGTCAGTTATATAATAAAAACTTGTAAATTTCTTTCTCTCACAAATATTCATATCAATAAATTAGAATATGAATGAAGGTTATTATAGCAAGATAAAAATCTTACATTTGCTTTATATCAGAATTAAAGAAGATTCTTATTGGACTAAATTTTCCAAATTAAAAGTGATATAAATCATGAGAACCCTAAACATTAAGAGATTGAACGAATTGTTCAAAATGTCCACACTTTTATTCATGAGAATGCAGATGTCAGCAGAGGTTTTCCAGAATTTGCAAGTTATAAAACAACTTTTGATGTATATTTTGAAATAAGGTTTATTAAGCTTGATATCTTATTTTCATTCAAAGTTTGTGAAAAAATAATAAACTCGACTTATTTTTTATTTTACTAAAATGATTCAGATAAGTTTAGTGCAAACAATTTATTTAATTGGTTTAAATATTGAATTAAAAAATATGAATAAAATGAAAACGCAAAAATTGAAGAAATTTGAATATCGTGTCATAAAAATAAGGCAAAACGGAGTAAAAAAAAATAGATGGATTAAGAACAGAGTTCCTAGAAACAAGTAGGAAGTTAAAACAATAGAAAAGAGAAAGAATGCTACGATAAAAAGAAAGTGAGCTCTAAAAAAAATAAATTAGCAGAAATTAATTTTAGAAATGATCTTTCTGGAATCTAGTCACAATAGGATACTAAGGTCCTAATTTATAGTTGTGTCTTGAGTATTAAGTATGACTTAAAACTTAAGTATCCTTACTTGAGTATCAGCTGCTACTTCAATTGAGTATTACATCTTTACCGACAAGTATCTTACCTGTGTGATTTTGTTTCATAACTAACTGTGATAACCTCTTCATGTAGCACTCAATTGAAGTAACAGCTGATAATCAAGTAACGATACTTAAGTTTTAAGTCATACTTAATACTCAAGACACGACTATGAATCCCAACCTAATACTCATGAAGAGAAGGCAATAATCTTATGAACTATTAATAAAGACTCAGATGAAAAGGTCACTGTAAACGAATTTTAGAATCACCCAATTTTTAAATTTTGAAAAAATTCAATAATCTACTTCTTTATAAAAAAAAAGGAAATTGATCTTTGAGAATAAATAAAAAGAAATATTAAAATTATTATAATGCAATGGTAATCAGAGGAAAAAAAATTAGTGATTGTGTTAATAATTTAATTTCAGAGTTTACAATTTATATATATTTTAAATTTTTTAGTTTAAATCGGGATTGATTTTGAATAGCAAGAATTATTTTATACGGTGATAACATTTTTCAATTTTATTTTAAATTATGTTTTGATTGAATTTTAAGTTTTAACTGATCTAATTCAATTTTTAAGTAGAGGAGCAAATTGTGTAACAAGCAAAAATAGTAAAAATTTCAAGAAAATGCAAGGTTTCCTTTTATTAAATGAAGGAAATAAATTAATTGTTGTAATTTGTTTATTGTTTTCTCAAAGAAATGTAAGAAAATTAATTTTTCATCAATAGATGATTAGTTGTTAAAATACATTGTATATGATTTCAATCAAGATTATTATGATTTTAATAATTAAGAACTTCAAGGAGAACAGTAAAAGTCATAAAATTTTATTCTTTTTATAAATATTCAATGTACAATAATGGTTTATTTTTAATACGTGCAATAAATTGTCTTATCATCCTAATGATAAGACAATTTATTGTATATGGTGTGAATGATCAATTAATATTTGTTTGAAGACAGGCTCAAATTTATAGTTGACACTCAGCACTCAAACATCATTTTGTCTTTATTTTTTTTATAGTGAAAGAGTAAGATAGAATGATGTTTGAGTGCTAAGTGTGGACTATAAATTCAAGTCTTATATTTCTCTAGATTTTAATAAAACTTTTTTACAGAAGAGTACAAAGTCCAGATTAAATATAGTAAGATAATAGTATAAAAAAGCATTCAAAAATATTTAGAAATATTTAGTTGATGATGAAACATTTACATTATAAATCATTCCATATTAATATATGTTGAAATGCTGTCATAAAATTATATTTCTACCAATTTTTGACATTTGAAATCAATTATTTTTCTAAGGATGTAGAATTTCACTAACCATTAATGTTTCGATAAAAATATAAACTTACAATATTTCGACAACGTTGTTTTTTATTGAAAAAATTAATAATATCTTCAAAACACTTTATTGCTCTTTTTATATACAAAATTGTTTAAGAATATTCTTTAAAATGGAGGATGAAGCGGAGATCCGAACATATAGCCGTCTCTGGCGTTTAATCACAGAGAATTCAAATTAATGACGGTATCTTTTTTTTTTTTTTTTTTGTATCCTTTTATTGGTTAAGTCGTATTTTGACATGTACCCATTACCATTCTTAATGACGGTATCACTCAACACTTTGCTAAGGTCCAGGGGAGTTTATTCTGTGTGCTACTTGTAAAATTGAGCTACATTGACCAATGAGAAAGTTTCTTTAGAATTATGAAATTCGTACCATTACGAATTTGGCAAAATAGAATCGAGTGAAAAAAAAACTAATTGTACCAAAAAATTGCATATTTGTAGCAGATTTTGCAACTCAAAAAAATTGCTTTTTACTAATATGTTTGATGATTTAAAAATGATTTATTTTAGCGAATGTAACAACAAATTTTTTTTACTTTGAATAAACATTTATCGTATCAAGATACTAACCGTTTGCAAATTTATTGCGAATAAGCCTACAGTTTCTCAATTTTGGGAATTCGCTTTATTTTCTAAAGTAATTAATGCAAAATATTTTGATCATAGCGAATTTTTATAAAAAAAACTCTGTCTTCTGAATAAAAATATAAAAAAAGTATATTAAATTAAAGTGATTGTTTGCCAAGTAAAAATTAAATTTTAGAAATTTGAATATTTGTATGATTAATAATAATTTTTTTTAAACTGACTCTGAAAATTACTTGAGGGTATGATATCACGCTACTTTACCGATCAAAAATTATAATTCTATAAAATTGCTATTTTTTTAAAAAACTATACATCAGAATAAGTTTTTCCTCTACACAGTAAAAAATTTTTCGGAACTTTACATCGCTGAGTGTGGTATAAGTATCGGGACCCTTGCTGAGCATGTTAAATACACATGAAAACCGGTAAAATTACATGACCCTGTTGAAAAAAATCAGGTGATAAATCACCCGATTTATCAGGTGATTTATCATGCCAAAACATCATGTAACGATTTTTTTGGTTTTTACACGTTCCAAACAATGCTTAGTCGATTCAAAACAATTTTTGAAAATTTTTGACATTTTTGAACTTAGAAATTTTTTTGTAAAATTAGTCAAAATTTTTTCTAAGACCAAATTATCTAAAAAATTTTCTAAGTTCAAAATTTTCAAAAACTGTTCTGAATTGAATAAGCATGGTTTGAAACGTGTAAAAACCAAAAAAATCATTACATGATGTTTTGGCATGATAAATTACCTGATAAATCAGGTGATTTGTCACCTGATTTTTTCACCAGGGGACCCATTGTTTCTAACCTACATTCGATATAATTTAATAAAAAATATACGTTGAACGTTTATTACTTATTACACTATGAAATTTGAAAAGATTATTTGATAAATTTATGTTAAACATCAATTAATAAGAATAAAATATTTCTTATTGTGTTTTAAAGTCATGATTATTAATAATTATTTATAGCTATTCACATTTATTCACATTTATACACATTTATACACATTTATTAACAGTTACTCACATTTTCCAAAATTTTAGAATTGGTGAATAATTTATTATTATTTATACTTATTTATAATTATTTATATTTATTTGCAATTAGTTACAGTGAATTATAGTTATTAACACTTTCTTACAGATATTTACAGTTTTTCACATTTATTAACAGTTATTAACAGTTTTATACATTTACAAAATTTTTCGCGTATATATAAAAAAAACGATTATACAAGTGAAAATTTTTGAAAGTGTGAAAAAGTGTTAATAACTGTTAATAAATGTGAATAAATGTGAAAAATTATAAATATTTGTAAATAACTATAAATAACAGTAAATTATTATTATTTACAGTTAATCATTATTATTATCTATTCGTAACAATTATTAACTGTTACCAACTGTTATTTACTGTTATTAATGTCTCAATCGCGATAGTTTATTATAGTTATTAACAGTTATTCACATTTTTTCACATTTTCACACAGTTATTAATAGTTATTCACAGAAATTATTTCCATATGGGTACTAGCCAATGTAATTTTATATCTGTCACTGTATCTGTATCTTGTATCTTTTTGAGTGTAACCGACTTGAGTTTAACTATAACTTTATTATGTAGCCAAAGCGACTAAGCGCAGTGGCTGGCGGAGTAAGACTGAAGTACAAGCAAGCAGTCTCGAAGCTGCTTCTTCCTCGTCTGATATGAGCCTGCATAGAGGCGTTCTAATTTTTTTTTTCTTCTATTATTGGTTATATCCTTCTGGACATGTACCCATTACCATTCTTCAGTGGATCTACGCATCTAATGTGGGTATGAAATATAAGATTCTTTTTTTGCCTAATCCTCACTCCAGCAGGGGTCTCCACAACTGTCCTGGAGGAAAGATCATCTATCTCTCCTTCATCATCATTGGAGCGTCTCTCCGGCAATATCGTATCAACGACCCGCGCAACGGTGGAAAAGGGCAACTCGTCCAAAAATATAGTCAAATGAGAACTTGATACCGTTCTTGACGATAGAAAGAGCGAGATGCGGCAATGACGGACCAAGTCAAACAATACTCAGCACGTCACATCCGCGCCATTACCGGACAAGAACACCGTCAGACACAAAACAACTCCGTCACAGACAGTGGTCACAATTCGAAAAAAAAGAAAAAAGATAAAACGTCTGACGCACTAGCGCAAACAGAAGATAAAGGGATTAAATTGTCAATGAGATGATATAATGAGCCACTGCACAATCCCGAACACCGAACATGTCTTAAAGTTTATCACACGCGGATGAGTCTCATGTAAGGTACTTCAGGTCAAAGAACCAATAGATTCGCGTCACGTAAAGCACACTACACCATCACTTCACGCGTATTGAGCGTCCATTTGAATAAAGATCAAACGTGTATACCGGTAAAAATCCCGCGAAAAGTCTGTTTACAAATATACACCACACTCCCGATGACACCAAATTCCGAGAAAACCAGTCAATGTCAATCCGGTCAAAAGATCGTTGTAAAAGATTTAAATTAAAACTTCTAATAGGTGCCACACATATAATATATTATATCCTGGGAGTAAATAAACACTGGGACATTAATAAATGACCCTGAATAGAATGTTCACACTTGTTCGAAAAAGAAACATTAGGACACAATTCACAATTTTTCACAATGAACAAACGGAACACTGATGAGTGACCTTGAATCAAATATTTAAAAAGTTCACACTCTTCGGAGAAAGATGAGTGACCTTGAGTAAAATATTTAAATTATTCGCATTTTTCGGAGAAATTGTTAGGACATAATTCACTACTCTCCACAACAAATCTATCGAATATACTTTGAAAAAATTCGCATCTCGTCATCCCAAAAAAAAACGTCTGCGTTGCACATTATGCAGATCATGAAATATGAAATATAATCTTGATATCCACGTCGCTCGAAAAAAAACAATACTGTAGAACTGTGGAAAAGGTGTGAAGGCAGTCCCTTGATTATCCTCCATGCATGAATAAAGGATTTAGATCCGTAATAATTTTTAGGCTCGAACGAAAATTAGGCTATGACAAGCTGCCATAACGATCTTGTAACCGTAATCTTCACAAAGATAACGGAAAAACTTGAACCAAATTCTCCTCAACGTTGTCCGTACATAGGCAACGGAAGAGACGCGAGCGCGTAAAAAAGAAATAAGAACTTATGCTATGGTAAATAACCACAGCGAACAAAGAACTGGTAAAAAAGAACTAAGAACTAAAAACCCCGAAAAAACACATGGGGCAGAGTGGATTCCGCCCGCCAACCCTGAAACGGACAGCGAAAAACTGAAAAAAGAGAGGGATAGGAAAGAGAAAGAGCCGGCAAGACAACCGTTCGGCTCAAGGTCCGCGCGCCGAATCCAGGCGTTCTCATGTATAAGCTGACATGTGTATTGGTTCGCTTACAGCGCCATATGCATACATACAAGTGTGAGTGTCCTCACATCACTCCCCCCCAACAATTAAATTTTGTTAAGGATGATTTTATTTATTTACAAAATTGCAAAAAGATGCATATTTTATATCACAGATAGGTTAACAACCAGTCTTTTTTATATGAAGTTAACAATAAAAAGTTGAAATAACAATATAAGTTATAAATCGTATAATAATGAGCCTAAAAATCGCATAGATATTCGCATTGATATTAAGAGTCTCATTAAAAAATAAGTATGAAAGATCGCAGTAACATTACAAATATCGCAGTTATTATCACAGCCTAAGATTCATAGTACATATGTAATTATTTAACAATCATTGAAGATTTACAAAGATTTTTATTACAGTGAGAACTGTTAATGTTTATTGTTTTTTTTAAATTAGAAATCCTTTAGTATTTACATATAGTTTTGCAAAAATAAAATGCTTTATTACAGTAAATACTGTTAATATTTATTAGCTATTTATCGCTATTAATGTATAATTCACTTAAAAGTACAGTGAAAAAGGAACTTTTTTATAAAATTGTGCTATACACAATAAAATGATACGCACAGAACAAGTTTAGTGCTTGTTACAGATTGCATTAAGGTACTTGAGTATATTTACATATTATGCACTTATGGTGCTTTACTTTCAAGTATGAGCGCTATTATGTACTGCATTAAGTTCGCTGTGAAATATTACAAAAGATTCACATAATCGCAGAATTTTTGCGCATTAGTTATTGCAGTCAAATGCACTATAAAGTTACAAATTATGCTTGTGTGTGTACAACTCACTTAATTAAAATTTGTTGACAAGAGTGGTTGATGCATTGCAATTTTCTCAGTTGTCGAGATAATTATTACTTATTAAGTAGCATCCATTTCTTATAATACACATTGCTTATTTGGCGTATGCTATGTTGCATGAATCAAAAATAAGAAGTTGAGTGTACAAAATGCAGAGTGCTTATTATCATTAAGTAATTAAAATTTTAAGTAGTGCACTTGACTGTTTAGAAAAAGAAATTATTATAACGTGAATTTACTTTACTCTAAAGATGATGCGTTAACTGGAACGCAATTTATTGCAAGAATGTGACTCTGTATATATAAAAAAATAAACAGAGTATAAAAAATATAAAAAGTGAAGTAAAATGAAAAAAAAAATATATAAACCGGTTAATTAACTATTGCAAAATTACAAAGGTGTTAGTAGGGGGTACGTGGGACGTTCATGGTCTCGGTGAGGGTTTGCAAATACTCTTCTTTGAACTCCGGGAGGTAGAGCTCCGTCATACGAAGATGGTGTCCCGTAGGAGAGCCTTCTGGTGTTGCCACGATGTCACTGAGAAGACTCTCGTATAGACGGAGGATCTCTGCGGAGACGTCTTGTGTTCTGATCCAACCGCTAAGGAAAGACATGTCTTCAAGCAAGTTGGACCAGCAGGAGCTGGAGAACAGACGAAAAGGCATTTTGATTAGTTATACTTAGATATTTAGTAAGGAGGCATTTAATATCCTCCAGTTCTCTAAGAGCGTTTCGCTTGCGTTTTTTTATACAATTTAGGAAATGAGTGCGAGGCTTTACATATATATTTAACCGAGATTTGATCGGAAAACCTAACCTTTTTATCTACCTCTCTATTTTCTATTGAATCGATTTTATTTCTTTTTAGGATGTTTGGAATGAATTTTTTCTTTTTAGGTAAGGAGGGAGTTGATTGTATATGAATGGTAAAGGAAGGATTGTCTTCATTGAGAGTGGGAGTCTCTGAAGCTTCTATGCATTTCGGTGCATTAATAATTTGATTACTATGAGTTATTTCCGGAAGCGCGCTTTCATCTATTATCCTATCACTAGACGCTTGAATGTCACTGCTAACGCCGCGATCATCCCCCTGGCAACAAATCGTCCATGTCATCATCCCTATGTATAAGAACTTCATGTGTGATAACAGGAGGCTCGGCAATGGAATCCGATTTACCGACGCGAGATGGCTCTTGGCCATTTGTTTCAATTGCACAGGGTGCAGTGTCATTTAGTCTGAAAGAGCAGGAGTCGCAAGGCCCTATCCTCTGTGCTATTATCACAGTCTTCATTTACTGACTGCTGTGTCAAAAAATTATCTAATTCGCAGTTACCATCCTGCACTTTATCTTTATCTACAACAGAGGGCGGAAGTTGCGAAGCCTTATTCTCTGCGTTATCGACGAGTTTGTGCACCGTGGCGCTTGTAGGTAAGTTAAAATTCGGAGATAAAAACTTATAGACGAAAGGTTTGGCGGAAGTTTTATATACTACCGGAACTGGCTTTATTTGCGTGATATAATCTCGAAATTCCGATAAAAAGAGATTATTAGAGCTGCGGGTGGCGCAAAACTGCAAGATATCGCCCGGAATGGTTAATTTTGTGCCATACACAAACTCTGCTGGACTAGCATCTGTATCCAGGCGTATTCTAGTACACAATCCTAATAAAACACTTAAAAGAACTTAGGTCCATTCATGAGTTTGTGCAAGGCACATTAATGCAGCTTTTAATTGCCTATGCCATCTTTTGATCATGCCGTTTGCCTGCGGATGGTAAGCAGTGGTACGCGTCCGATTACAACCTATCAGTTCTAAGAGTGAGATGAAAAGCTGAGATTCAAATTGCCGCCCCTGATCCGTAGTTATTGTTACGGGTGCACCGAATCGTGCTACCCAAGTATCAAAAAATGCGCGCGCAACCACCGGTGCTGTAATATCGTGTAGAGGTACCGCCTCTGGCCAGCGCGAGAATCTATCGATCATTGTGAGCAGATACTTGTAGCCTTCACTCGAGGGCAAGGGACCTACAATATCGATGTGCACATGCGCAAATCTCGCGTCTGGTTCAACGAAGGGCAATGGCAAAAACTTATTCTGGCGAGAAACTTTAGCGCGTTGACAATCTAAACAGATTTTGCATTGCTCTTTTACCTCTTTAGTCATATTAGGCCACACGTAATGCTGTCTAACAAGCCTATCGGTTACACGGCCCGAAGGGTGCGCGTTGTTAATATGGAAAATTTTAAATACTTCGCGTCTAAGAGTCTTGGGTATAAATGGTCTAAAGGTTTGCGCGTCAAAATTGCAATTGATGGCTGTTCGATTAGGTCCCCAGCGCAGCTTAGTTAATTTTAGAGGGTGATTCGAATCCGCAATTATCTCTTTCACTTCGTCATCGCGTTCCTGCTCTTGCGAAATCTCTTCGAGAGTAAAAAATGTTGGAAAGTTAAATGTCGTGATACTTGCGAGGGTCTTTTTCACAAAGGGTTCTCCAGTTGATGCCTCATTGTTCCAGTCAAAAGAGGCTGGCGCAATGGAGGGATCAATACGCGAGAGCGAGCCTGCGACCACATTGTCTTTGCTCCGCAAGTAACAAATTTCCGTATTGAACTGCGATATATACGACAATTTACGAGCGCGCAATGATGTGCACGTGTCTAAGTTTTGCGTGAGCGCGTAGATTAGCAGTTTATGATCAGTAAAAACTTTAAAGTTACGACCCTCCAAAAAATAGCTAAAATACTTTAAGGCTTCATATGCTGCCATTAATTCGCGATTGCAAGCGCTATACTTTGATAGCGCGGGAGTGAACTTCCTGGAGAAAAATGCTAGTGGCTGCCAACTGCCGTTTACATATTGCTCCAAGGAAGCACCCATGGCGAAATTTGAGGCATCCGTGGTTACGTGTATCTCTGCGTCTGCGCACGGATAAGCTAAGCTGGTAATATTAGTTATGTATATCTTTGTCTTTTTGAAAGCCTCTAGTGCGTCTGGGGTCCAAACTATCGGTGTCTTATCTTTCTTTTTGTTACTTTTTATAAGCGCGTGCAGATCGCGCTGCGTTTCTGCCGCTTGAGGGGTTGCCTTTCTATAAAAGTTAACTAAACCGAGAAATCTGCGTAATTCATCTACAGTTCGCGGTTGTGGAAAATTTTTGATTGATTCGACCAGCTTTGGGTCAGGCTTAAGGCCTTCTTTATCGATCGTATGCCCGAGAAAAACTAAACTTTCGGTTCCGAAGATGCATTTTTTTAAATTTAGATGCAAATGGAAGTTCTGCAATCTTCCAAGCACTATATTTAAGTACTTCTCATGTTCCTCGGGTGAGGCGGACGCCACAAGGATGTCGTCGATGTAGGCAAAGACGAAATCTAAATCTCCCAGCGCTAGGTTAACATCCCTGCAAAAAAAAAACATCTATAAATATAGCTAAAAAATATAGGTAAAAATATAGCTACATTGTGTATTACAGCTATATTTACGTGTTTTTTTAGCTGTATATCTATGAGAAATATAGCTAGATTTTTAGCAATATTTTTACCTATCTTTATAGGTATAATCCCTATTTTAGCCGATTATAGCTAGAAATATAGCTGAAAATCTAGCTATATTTCTCATAGATATACAGCTAAAAAAACACATGAATATAGCTATAATACACATCAATATAGCTGTATTTTCTTTATCTATATTTTTAGCTATATTTATAGATGTTTTTTTTTGACTGGGATACCTTTAAAATGTTTGCAACGCGTTTCTAAAACCGAAGGTCATAACAAGAAATTCGTATAGACCAAACGGTGTAATTACTGCCGTTTTTGGAATGTCATCTGGAAAGATGGTTATCTGTAAGAACGCGCTTTCCAGGTTTAAAGCAGAGAAAATATTTTTACCGTGTAGGTTACTTGAAAAATCATGTAAATTCGGTATAGGGTATCTATCCGCTACCGTTACCTCATTTAATTTTCGATAGTCTCCGCAGACTTGCCATTCCCCGTTTTTTTTAGGCACTATGTGTATGGGTGTAGCCCAAGGACTTTTCGAGGGTCTACACACACCTAACCCACACCTCTCTTTAAACGCTGTTTTAGCTACCTTAAGTTTTTCTGGGTGTGAGCGTCGCGGTTTCTGCGCACAAGGAGAACCTGTGGTCTTAATGTAATGATAGATGCCTCTCTTTTTTAGAGATTTTGGCCTATCAACGCCTATCACCGTAGGAAATTTGTTTAGAATGTGTGCGTACTTGCTTTTGGGGTCAATTAAAGAAATTTGTAGGTCAGGAACTGCTTTGTTAAATCCATTAATTGTTTCATTCGTATTTGCATTAATTAGTAATTTTTTCTTAAGATCTGGTAAAAGATGAAAATGATTTAAAACATCCCCTCCCAATATAGGATAAGGGACATCTGCGATAATAAAAAGCCATAGCAGTTCCTGAGTGAACCCAAAATCAAGTTTCTTGTGTAATGTGCGATATGTGATTATTTTAGAGTCATTAGCTGCATATAAGTTTAAATTTGTCTTTTTTCCCGAAAAATTTTTTGCTCTAGGGATTACGGAAATCTCCGCGCCTGAGTCAATTAAGAACACCTCATAGGTGGTTTTATCTTTTACGTGGAGACGCACTGAATTAGTCCCGGTCCGCTGTTCTCCATGATGCGCCGAGTTTCTAGTTTAACGAATCTTTAGCGTTTTCTTTATTACCATCTGAGTTTGCTCTATCTTTATTTCTCGCATTTTGTTGATCCGGCTTAAGAGGATATCGTAGTTCTGCTCCTCCTAATAATATTTTTATTCAAAGTTCATGAGTAAACAGTGCGTCTAATCAAAATCTTTCACTTCAGTAAGAAAATTCGTAAGATTAATCCTTAGCGCGGACAAGTCAAGAAATTTATCAAAATAATATACATAAAAAGTTATAAACAAACTTTCGATATATACTATTTTGAGGTTAGGTTTATCGAGCTTGATATCTAATTTTCATTCAAAGTTCATAAAAAAATATAAAGCTAAATTGAATTTTTAATTAAACAAAAATTATTGTATTAATATAGTTTTAGCGCGGACATGTCATTATATTTGCCCAAATAGTGAATTTAAAAAGATATCAGTAAGATAAAAAAAGCAAAACTCGATTCCAACAACTACGACATCCCGTTAATGGAGTTAGCCACCTAGTTCTGCGGCTTTGTACATTTAAATGCGTTTGTACCGTATCTACTATGATGGTAACAATAATGTCTACGGTCTCTACTTTTACTACGTCCGCGCCCTCCTGATTTGTTACTTTCGTGCCAAGTTTTATCTTGCGAGCGATTTTTAACTATATTACGTTGGCTTACGAGCGCGTCTACCTTAGTCATCATTTCTGTCAAAATATGCATTTCATTTTGTTTAATCTTCTCTTATAAACGGACGGATATTGCATGGTAGATTAGCTCTCCATGCTTTAAGAATCGACGCATGTGGGATTTGTTCTCCCACAAGGTTAATCAGCTCGTTTTAATATTCCGATAGCTTTCTCGTTCCGATTTGACAACCGCGAAATAATATTTGTAATTTAGAATCTTGCGATTGTGTGTATTTTTTTTATTAAAATGTCTTTAATCCCGGTATAACGATGATTAGGTCTTAATAATTCAGTGCTATTAGATATTTCATCAACGATACTATTGCTAAGGTTAGGCATGACGTTTACGAATTTAATGTTATCGTCCGTTATGTTTTGTATCGATAGTTGATACTCGAACATTTCGAACCATGTTACCGGATCGTGTTGCCAGAAGGACATTTTTATTGGTTTAAATTTTATATTAGCTGCGACCGACGGTTGAGTGTTGTGATTCTGTGTGTTTATATTGGGCGTGTTTGTTGTGTACACGGGAAAGGTTACAGGATAGTTAGAATTCGAGAAAGTTCGGTTATTTGTTATTGTGGGTTGTGTTTCTGGCTTGTTTAGAATGTTTGATGTTAAATTGAAGGTCTAGCTTTGTTCTGTAGGAAAAAGGTGTGATGTTTGTTTATGTGTTGCTGTAGAGGCCGATGGAAGGTTATAATGACTTTGAGTGTTTCTTGTATTTTTGAAAAGTCTAGAATTTAAATTTTGCTGAGTCTCTAACGAATTTCCATTTCTCGCTTGATTTAATACAAGTGTTTTTAATGACTCTATTTGCTCTGTTAAATTACTAATTTGTTCGCTGTGCGAATTTTACATTAGTTTGATTTTATTACTTAAAGTTTTTTCCATCCTTTCATAAGCCTTTCGTGGAACTGTTTTTTCGTTTGATGTATTATGAGAAGGTGGTTTAATAGATAAAAGCCTATTCTGATCGAAACTATGCGCGGTTCTTTGTCCATTTGTTAATAAGGATTTTTCAAACGTTTTTCAATTTTTATTAATATTTGAGTTTGTTAAATTTAAGTGAAACCCGGTGAACGAACTGTCGGAAACGATTGGTCCTATAGCATTTTCTAGAGTTCAGGACGTCCCCGTCACCCGAGTACATGCTCTAACGCGTTTTTCATAAGTTGTGTGTTGCCGGGCTCGCTGTTTTTAGGAGGTGTATGAGTTACTTTGAGAGGCATTTTTGCGGACGAGCGGTCGCAAAAGAGGCAATAACGCTTTTTTCAGTCTGTGTAGTGAGCAGTTCGAGAAAATCCTCTCCGAATTTTATAAGGAATGAAATTTTATACTTAAAAAGAAAGAAGAGGCGTCTTGTGTAATCGGGTTTTATCTTCACGTGCTCAGCGTAAGAGACCTCATGTAGTCGACGACTGATACACACAAAGGCTATCCGATGCACAAGCGTAAATAGTTAATAATACGCGCACTTGCTGTGCGAGTAAAAAATCAGAGAGAATCTCTCACGTGACCAACTACCGGATAAGAGCAATTGCAGGCTTCACGTCTATTACCGCGTTAAAATAATGTAGAAAAGACTCTTAACACTCGATAGTCCCTGTTAGAGATCCTGAGGGATTGACGAAGGAGCTTTCTTAAGCAATGCCAGCGCCTCGAGTTAGAGTGAGATTTTCTCACAATAATATTAAAGAAAAATATGTTTATTTTAAAATGTCTTAAAATTTTAGGATGAGAAATCCTCAATTGTGTACAATCAAAGTTTTATATGTATATAGATTAAAAAATATATGTATAAATATATATATGTATAAAGAATAAAAAATATGTGTATATGGACAACAATACAAACAAAATATATAATAAGAAAAAAATTAGATGCGACACAAAAACATACGACTAGTTTTATATTGCACTTCAGAGAATTTTATAGAAAATTTTATACTAATTTAAGTAATACTAATTCGTCTAGAGTCGACTTTTTCGTTATTTTTTACAATTAAATAATTCAAGATTTAAATAGGAAAAATAAAATTAATGCTAGCTAGTTAACACGAAAAACCGACTCCTCGCTCTCCGCATTCGCTTTAAATTAAAAGATATTCCACGTTGACCTTAAGGTAGTTGCTTCGATATTCAATTTCGACCATTCAACTTACTGAAAGCACGTGTTTTTGCTAGACTTAAAACTGGCCGTTTCTTTGTCTTAAGCAATTTCGCGTAGCTACCGATCGAAAGGAATTAATATGCCAGACAAAATGCGTACATAACTTATGCCGCGTGTCTTAGGGCATAAAATTTCTCACAAAAGAATGATTTTTTATACTTTAAGCGAAATGAAATACGCGAGTAAAGAATTTTTCCAACGTCAGACACAATGCGTGTATAACCTACGCGCGTGTCAACGGCGTGCTTTTTCACAAACGTGACAAATAAATTTCACTCGCGATTCACTTTATTATAACAACCACAACACGCACTGCCGTAAAAAAAGGAATGTTTACTTGTTAGGCGTGTAAAAGAAATTAAGAGGCACCACGTGGCCAGAACTCTCTATAGTCTAGGCGCCCAGAGGGTTTCGTATGAAGTTAGAGGTCCCACCAAGCAAGTAGAAGATTTATATGTATTTTGAGCCGCTGAATGCGAATTTGCAACTTGCTTTTCGCGCAAATGGTCGAGTGATTTGTTATAAACAAATTAATTGTTTAAATGACTATATTTTATGAACTACAATAAATGCAGTAATTTTCTCTACGAAAACTTGTTCTTTAATAAAAAAACAAAAAAAATCGTTTTTGTTACATGTCGATTCGATAATTAGAACCAGAGATATGGCAAATATATTGCAAAAAAATATAGAGACGTAGCGCAAGCGCGGAAAGCCCTGGTAAAAACCTTATAACTCGACTACTAATTGATATTTTTTGAAGTTCAACATGTGCTTAAAAAATGCCAGAGTCTCAGCTTTAATGATAAATTGTTATATATTACTTTCAAATGTTGATAAATAAGCTAGAATGATTTGAAGCAGAAAATATTTTCAATTTTTTAGAGTTTTGTTTATTTATAACGAAATAATATAGGTTAGCGAACAAAATATTTCTATATTTTTGATATAGAATGATAGGAAATTTCATCTAGTTTAGAATCTGTCCGGTTTTTTTAAATTCAAGTAACTAGAACCTGAGATATCGCAAATTTAACCCTTTCAGTCACAGGAGCCACTATAGTGGCACCCTTTCTCATTTTCTTTTTTTTTATCGTTTAATTCGAACTTTAAGTTTAATCTTTATTCTTTTTGCATTTTCATATAAATGAGTGTTCATTTTATAAGTATCATATGATATATTTTGAATATATGATTGTAAATAAATCTAAAAAATTAATGTATGATAGAAAATACGTGTTTTTGCGAAAATAATTCGTGACTGAAAGGGTTAAGAGGCGGTCGGAACCAAATCAATGACTTGCGGTATATATCAAGTCAGCATTTTTCGCTTTACGATAATATTTTGTATATTTTATATGACTTAAACTATTTCAAATTATTCTTTATATACATGACTAGAGGAAATGACTATATTTTACCATATGAATAAGTAAATAAATTATTATAAGCATTTATTGCAAATATCAAACTGACTTGACATATACCGCATGCAAAAAACTGTCGTGTCGATTATTGGGTAGCATTTTTCGCTTTATAACAATATTTTGTATATTTTTGTGGCTTTAACTATTTTAAATTATTCTTTATATACATGACTAGAGGAAATGCCTATATTTTTACCATATTAATAAATGAATAAATTATTATAAGCATTTATTACAAGCAGCGAACTAAGTCACCGATTTGGTTCCGACCGCCTCTTAAGCTGTAGCGCCAACTCCTTGCAATACGACATATGTGTGCAATATAGCGATCGCTTTCCTTATTAAAAATTCTTTTCTAATAAAATTACTTTTGACTCTATTTTATATACTTTGTCATAATATTAATTATGTGTAATACATGGAGATGAAGTAGATCTAGGATTTTGAATAATCATTGATTTTTCTACTACAATAGTAAACAATTCACTCAACTTATGGAGTATTTTTACATTTATTTTTTTTTGCGATTGCGAAAAGAACAACAATTTATTTTATTCAAAAAATTTTTTTAACTTTCCGATTTATTAGAGTCATCTATTGTTAGCTGAATCCTTCTTTATTAAATTTTTATTTAATTTCCGAATACAGAGTTAAAATTAATTTTATTACAAAAGAATGAGATTACTTACCTTATAATAAAAGAATTTTTTATAAGGAAAGCGATCGCCATATTGCACATATATGTCGCATTGCAAAGAGTTGGCGCGACAGCTTAAATTTGCGATATCTCAGGTTCTACTTACTTAAATTTAAAAAACCGAACAGATTCTTAAACTAGATGAAATTTCCTATCATTCTATATAAAAAATATAGAAATATTTCGTTCGCTAACCTATATTATTTCGTTATAAGAACTCAGAAAAAGGACTTTTTCTTTCCGGTTTTTTGCACGTTAAGAGAAGGTCGAATATATCTGTCCTTTTCTAATCAAAGAATTGATTTTTCTACAAAAATTAATAATTGTAGCAAAAAATAAGAAGAAAGCCCCATCTCGTATAATAAAAAGCTAGATTTTCTTTTATAAGGAAAAATTATTTTTATCGCCTCGTTTTTAAGAAAACCTTGTAAAACTGAATTGCTCATCCTAACCTATATTTGTTAAGTTTTTCAAGGTTTTCTTGAGAACGAATCGATAAAAATAATTTTTCCTCGTCAAAGGAAATATTGCTTTTTATGATAAAAGATGGGGCTATCTCCTTATTTTTTGGTATAATTATTAGTTCTTGCAAAAAAATAAATTCTTTGATTAGAAAAGGACAGAGATATACGACCTGCTCTTAATGATTTAATGATGCGACCGCGCTTTTTCTTGGAGAGAGAAAAAATTATATAAAAGAGAGTGCACTTTCAGCAACTCTTTCAGAAGCCGCAAAGGAAAGTTTCTCCTACTTGGAACACACAGAGGTCGTGCGAATGATGCAGGCACGATATTCCGCTTCTCCAGTCCCAGAAAACTCCCGGTGCGTAAGACTCAGTGATAACAACAGCATTAAAAGAGTGCTTGGCCAGCACACAAAGAACTCAAGATGGCGGATTTTCAAGGCGTCCCTCTAGCTCCGCCGCTCGGTTGAAGAAAATGGCCGCTTGGTCGCCGGTGAAGATAGTCGGGGTCACCAGTTGTAACGCCTAGGGTGGCGATGTATATATAATGAGGCAGAAGGAGAATAGGATCTGGAAAATACAAGTTAGACTATATGAGTCTAACTATAACTTTATTATATGGCCAAAGTGACTAAGCGCAGTGGCTGGCGGAGTAAGACTGAAGTACAAACAAGCAGTCTCGAAGCTGCTTCTTCCTCGTCTAATATGAGCCTGCGCAGAGGCATTCTCATTTATACGCTGACATGTGTAT
Source organism: Anastatus disparis (assembly GCA_017163975.1). Lineage (NCBI taxonomy): Eukaryota > Metazoa > Arthropoda > Insecta > Hymenoptera > Eupelmidae > Anastatus > Anastatus disparis. The sequence goes on from JAFFSR010000323.1 coordinate 1,005,483, forward strand.
TGGTGCGCTTACAGCGCCATACGTATATATACAAGTGTGACTGTCCCCACAATACTGACTGTAAGCCCTACACTACTAATCAGGGGGAAAATACCGCGATCGTAGTTGGACCTACGCTCAGCGATGTGAAGTTACATAAAAATGTAACTTTACATCGCTAAAACATGTAATTATTTACAGTAAACTGGTATAGTTAGCAGAAAATTTTTTATAGCGTATAGTTCACTTCATTTAATTTCAATGAAGGGTGGAAACTCTAAAAATTAGCGGAAAAAGCGGAAATCCAAGATAATCAGAAAAACAATTTTCCCAGTTCGAAAAAATCAAATTTCTCAAAAACCGTATTTCGTAAGGAAATTTCCTACTCAGGATCATTTTATTTTTAAAAGTAAGGGCGTAAACTTGGTTCGATAAATCATATCACAAAAAAGCAAAACTACACTTTTCTAAAAAAATGTGCTTAGCTGTAAGGATATAATGGCCGTACAAAAAGCTATGTTTTATAGGTTATGAGGTTCTACTTAATGTAGATTGGTCAGGTGAAAGGCCAATAACCAACTACAAGTTTACAAGAGAAAAGGAGTTTTATTAATAAGAGCCTTAGGAGTAAGGAGAAGTGAAGGTGGCTCTACACTGAGAGCTCAGAACGCACTGAAGTGCTCGACGCTTACATGATTCTCGCCTGCTTGCTAGGCGCTTACTTGCGCAACGCAGTTGCGCGTATATATACATGTGGCGTACGTAGTATGGGAGTCCACAATACTCCCCCCTAAATAAACAGCATAGTTATTTACAAAAGAGAAGTTTTTTACAAACTTATTACAATTTACAATACTTTGTACTTAATTTTTGTACATTGATTTTACATTTGTCTAATTACTTGCGCGATCAATAAAGAAGATTATAAAGTACATTTATGTTAATTGGCCGCGCAATCATTCTATTTTACATTTTCGATAGTTAACAGGAGGTCACGTATCTTTGTCCTTTTCTAATCAAAGAAATGATTTTTTTACAAAAACTAATAACTTTAGCAAAAAATGAAGAGAAAGCCGCATCTTGTATCAAAAAAAAGGAATAATTTCTTTGATAAGAAAAAATTAATTTTATTGCTTCATTCTCAAGAAAACCTTGAAAAACCAAATTGTTCAACCTAACCTCTATGATTTAAGTTTTTCAAGGTTTTCTTGAAAACGAAGCAATAAAATTAATTCTTTCTCATCAAAGAAAATATTGCTTTTTTTGATACGAGATGCGGTTTTCTCTTCATTTTTTGCTAAAGTTATTAGTTTTTGTTAAAAAACTCAATGCTTTGATTAGAAAAGGACAGAGATACGTGACCTCCTCTTAATTGTGAAATTATACAATAAATATATGATTGACTATTCATGCTTGTTTACATATTCAGCATGAAACATACACATTGTATGTTTACTTTATCCCGTTCACTCATTTTACTATTTGAGAATTGCATTTATATGCACACACATGAAACAAAATTCTTGTTATAATAAACTTAGTCATCCATACATAAGATTAATATTTTTATTTAATTTGCGATTGTCTCGCTTAGATAAGAATTTTCATTTGACATTATTGCGTTAATTTAATTTTAAAAAATCAGTCTACTTTCATTTACACAATCAATAACAATAAATAACAATTAACAATAATCAAATAAATTAAACTTAACATTTTACAGATTTAACAATTCACGTGCGTTACATGGACGCCGATGACTGCAGTTTCCCGTTTTTTATTTTATCTTTCTTGAGTGCAGTTGTCTCTGATAGGCCAATGGCCGTGTCATTCAAAATTTTTGCATCTTTGGTCAGTGGTGGGTGCTCTTTAAAAGATACATGGATCAAAGAGAGACCAACCAGCGTCACCTATATTTTTAACAAAAGAAAATATATAAGTACAATTTTTTTTACATTTTTCATACGTTTTACAATTTTCTTATAATTATTTACATGATTGAAGTGAGAAACTGGCACACGAAAAATAACTCTCTTTACGCTCACGTTTTCGCCGGACGTGGCTATGCTATTTACTTTTTTCTTTTTGAAATGCTACGAATGAATTTTTGTTTTATATTAACATTTTCTTTACTTATGCAATTGTCTCCTTGTTGGGCTACGCTTTCTTCTGACGTGTCACCGATTTGCGCCGTTTCCCCGTCATTAGCTACCTCATTGTGAAGGTTGTCAATATAATTATCGCAGTTAGTTGTGTTGTCTTCGCTCTCTTGCTCCGTTGGTGGATATATTGCAACCTAACTACCTTTAGCTGATGCTGTGATAAATTTTTCTTACGAAATTTTTGCTCTCACAGCTCTCATTCCCCCCAGTCTATACGCACGCTCAAACAATAAGAAAAAAAAAAATAAGTTCTGTTAAGCTAATTATTTAGCATTTATTGGCGAACTTTGAATTGTGTACCACTAACTAGAACAAGCTCAAAGAGTGAATACACTTTTCTCCGTCACGCCGGCACTGCATGAAACAAAGGATATGTTAACCTACCAAAATGCGTATTTAACTTTAAGACATTATAAATGTGTACGTTCGTGATTCTACTGTTAAACGCGAAAATTGTACATCAAACAACCCGCACAAGCACAGATTTAAGGAAAAAAAGAAAAAAAACTTTACTACTTGCAAAGAAAATTATTGTATTACAATGCAAGAACGATTTTACGTTTCGAAAAAAAAAAGAAAAAGAAACATATTTTTTGTGCTAACCTTCGCACTCTAGCATCACCGCGTCACGAAAAAAAACTTTTGTTTCGTACCTTAAGATGTTTCTCACGCCGCAAAATGGCTGCCTGTTGCTCGCGAAGTCTCTGCTCGCCTAGCTGCTGACTCACGGAGTTTTTTCTCGCTGGCTAGTAACTCGCTGCTGGGTGTGCTGCAGGTGATGCTTCTCGGCCTACCTCCTAGTTGGCGAAGTCGGAGTCATCACTGTAGGTTATGAGGTCCTCCTTGATGTAGATGGGTCAGGTGAAAAGCTAATAACCAACTACAAGTATACAAGAGAAAAGGAGTTTTATTAATAAAAGCCTCAGAAGTAAGGAGAGGTGAACACTCCTCTACACTGAGAGCTCAGAAAGCACTGAAGTGCTCGACGCTTACATGATTCTCGCCGCCTTGCTAGGCGCTTACTTGCGCAATGTAGTTACGCGTATATATACATGTGGCGTACGTAGTATGGGAGTCCACAGCTTCATAGTTGGCATCAATGCTAATGTATAGTTTGACATGTGCCAAATTCAAATTCGAATTTCAAATATATAGGGGGAAGTGGGGTGTCATGCCTTACTAAAAAAAGCCAAGTGATTAATCACTTGATTTATGATCTGATTTATCATCTTATTTATTATATGATTAATCACCTAATAAATCACCTGACTTTATGACATGATCTGACAGGTGATTAATCAAGTAAAAAATCATGTGATTAATCAGATGAAAAATCAAGTAATGAAATCAAATGAAAAATCAGGTGATTAATCAAGTCAAAAATCAAGTGATTAATCAGATGAAAAATCAGGTGATAAATCAAGTGAAAAATAAAGTGAAAAATCAAGTAAAATATCAAATGATTATTTAGGTATCATGATTCATTCTATAGGTTTTATTTGTATCTATATTATATTTTTATTAGTTGACCAATATAACATAGTTTTAATAATCGAGGATTTCGATGGTAGAAATCAAAGATACAATCTTAAATGTTTTCAACATCTATTGAATTATAGAACAGATGCAAAAACAATACATAAGAATATATACAATGCCGATACATTTATCATATTTATATCACCAAGTTTGCATTAATTTTATGGAATAATTGGGTATATATACACATGAACAAAGCCAAAATTTCAGACTTCAATATTACCATGGTAATATTGAAATCTGATAAATTAAAAAAAATGAATGCAAACTTGGTGATATGAATATGATAAATGTATCAGCATTGTATATATTCTTACGTATTGTTTTTGCATCTGTTCTATAATTCAATAGATGTTGAAAACATTTTAGATTATATCTTTGATTTCTACCATTGAAAACCTCGATCACTAAAACTATGTTATATTGGTCAACCAATAAAAATATAATATAGATACAAATAAAACCTATAGAATGAATCATGATACCTAAATAATCATTTGATATTTTACTTGATTTTTCACTTTATTTTTCACTTGATCAATCACATGATTTTTCACTTGATTAATCACCTGTCATAAAGTCAGGTGATTTATCAGGTGATTAATCATATAATAAATAAGATGATATATCAGATGATAAATCAAGTGATTAATCACTTGGCTTCTTTCAGTAGGGTGGACACCCTAACTTTCCATAATAATTACAAAATGTATATAAGCTTTTAGAGAATAAAAATCCCATATAGCACCGAAGCTTCATGGAAGCGCCAAATGTCCCGCGCACTTTTCTTTTAAAAAGATTCTATGGAAGCTTCCAGGAAGCTTCCGTGCAAGAAATCAGTAAGCTTCCATGGAAACTAGCATAAAGGTCTTTTTGAATCTTACAAGAAGTTTCCAGGGAAGGTTGCCGTAAGGTTTCAAAAGTACTTCATGGAAGCTTCCACGTAATAATGCAAGAAGATTACATGCAATCTTCCGTGAAAGCTTCAATTAAAGCTTCCTGAAAGCGTAAAATGTCCCGCGCACTTTTCTTTCAGAAAGATTCGATGGAAGATTCCACGAAGCTATCGTAGAAGAAATCGGTAAGCTTCCATGAAAGCTAGCTTTTGAATCTTACAAGAAGCTTTCAAGGAAGATTGCCGTAAGGTTCCAAAAATACTTCATGGAAGCTTCCATAAAAAAATGTTAGAAGCTTCCAGGAAGAATACATACAGTCAATACATATTCACATATATTAGGATTTACGTATAACTATAAAGACGCATTTACATTTTTAAGGCAGGCGCTGTGTGTACATACTCAAAACCGCCAACGTTCGACTTATATAGTAAGTGTGGTATCATCCCTATTAAAAAAAAACACGTATTTTTTACATGTAAAATTTGCGTGTTTTTTTCACGTGTATTTTTCAGGTGTATTTTTTTACAGCTTTTCGGCAATTGAAGAGCTTCAATTGTCTGGTTTCATATATTTGATGCGTCTTCGAAATTTATTTAAGGGATGACAAAACTTGAAGACATGCCACCTAGTGATTTAAAATCGCTATTGATGATCGATTACGTCGGTTTGACTTTAAATCACTAGGTGGCGTGTTTTCAAGTTTTGTCATCTCTTAAGAGGCGGTCGGAACCAAATCGGTGACTTGCGGTATATATCAAGTCAGCATTTTTCGCTTTACGATAATATTTTGTATATTTCTATGGCTTAAACTATTTCAAATTATTCTTTATATACATGACTAGAAGAAATGACTATATTTTTACCATATGAATAAGTAAATTAATTATTATAAGCATTTATTACAAATATCAAACTGACTTGACATATACCGCATGCAAAAAACTGTCGTGTCGATTGTTAGGTGGCATTTTTCGCTTTATAACAATATTTTGTATATTTTTGTAGCTTTAACTATTTTAAATTATTCTTTATATACATGACTAGAGGAAATGACTATATTTTTACCATATTAATAAATGAATAAATTATTATAAGCATTTATTACAAGCACTGAACTAAGTCACCGATTTGGTTCCGACCGCCTCTTAAGGGGGCTAGATACTATTAGAAGCTAAAAAAAAACATGTATAATTTGATATAAATTGCTGACGTTTAAAAAAAACTAATTTCATATGAAAATACATTTGATTTAAAACATTTTTTGGTTGAAAACATTTTCTATATCTTAAGAATTGAAGTGGTTGTGCTCGTTGAAAGTCAGGAACAAAAAACCCTTTACCGCAAGATTTCTTCATGAGTTTTCATTGGATTCACTTGAAATTTTATACTTTATATTCTACTTGATGTTCAAAATTATAGTGGAATCCACATAAATTTAAAACAATCATAAAATTAAAATAATTAAAAAATTTTTGAAAAAAAACAATTTAAAAAAATTTTTGTTTATTAATTATTATAAATAATAAGTTAATAAATAAATAGGAATAAATGAATTCAAAATCTTCTGCACTTATATGGATTCTACTATAATTTTGAATATCTCCATAAAATTTTAAGTGAATCCAATGAAAACTCATGAAGAAACCTTGCGGTAAAGGGTTTTTTGTTCCAGACTTTCAACGAGCACGACCACTTCAATTCTCAAAGTATAGAAAATGTCTTAAACCAAAAAATGTTTGAAATTAAATGTATTTTTAAATGAAATTAGTTATTTTTGAACATCAGCAATTTATATCAAATTATACATGTTTTTTTCAGCTTCTAATAGTATCTGATCCCCTTAAACAAATTTCGAAGACGCATCAAATATATGAGGTCAGACAATAGAAGCTCTTCGATTGCCGAAAAGCTGTAAAAAAATACACCCAAAAAATACACGTGAAAAAAATACATAAAAAAACACGCAAATTTCACATGTAAAAAACACGTTTTTTTCAGGTGAAAAAACACGTGTTTTTTTTAATAGGGATTGTAAAGATATGTAATTAATTTATTTAATTTATAAAATTTTAGAAATTAACGACTTTTTCTTGAAAACTAACATATTTTTTGTGTTCATTTTTATTAATTAAAATCAATAATAATAAAAATTCTTTATCGAAAGTTATACACAATTGTAAAAAATTTTCAATCATTTAAAATGTAATATGTTTTATTTCATATTTAAATAATCTGCAATAAATTTTTTAGATTAAAAAGAATATGAGACATTAATTTAAGGTAGCTCTAGTGTTTCGTGCTGCATTAAGTAGAGACTCCATTTTTTTTAAACTTTTCTCTTAATTTATGTATATTAAGCTACGGAATCCACTTTATGGGGCCAAACTCGGAATAGTACCATATTTTGTCGCTAATTTGTCGCTAATTTGTTGCTCCATCCCAGATTTTGTCGGCCCAGCCGAGAAACAATGGCTACTGTAGCTTAATATTAAGCTACGGCATCCACTACAGTAATTCAGGAACGGCTAAGGCTAGCAACTCCATTCTAGTTGCATAATTTGTCGCTTTTTTGTCGCTCTAAGATAGGATAGTTCTGAGTCCCATAACCTGAACCAGAGCCGGATATGGCTATTGGGCCTGAGTGAAACTAAAAAATTTTTTTCTTAATGCATCTAATAAGTCATGCGATTTTTAATAATTTGTTGCTAATTTGTCGCTGACATTTGATCCTATACTGGATTTTGTCGCTTCAGCCGTTTTCGAAAAACAATGGCCACTCTAGCTTAATATTAAATTACGGCATCCACTACAGTAATTCAGGAACGGCTAGGGCAACTCCATTCAAGTTGCATAATTTGTCGCTTTTTTGTCACTCTAAGATAGGATAGTTCTGAGTCCCATAACCTGAACCAGAGCCGGATATGGCTATTGGGCCTGAGTGAAATTAAAAAATTTTTTTCTTGATGCATCCAATAAGTCATGCGATGATTTTGATATTAAAGTAGCTAAAGAAAATTTGTCACCTTAAATATCTTTACATCCAAGCACATAAGAAATGTTTTTATGCAATTTTTTTTGAATGAAATGTATTAGAGAGGTCGTCGTTTTTGATATTCAAAACTAATAAGACTTTGAGTGCGATTAAAAGATTTTTGTGACCTTACTGAGGCTTTGAGAACTTTTTCGCTATAGTAATTTTTCAAATTGGTCACTCTAGATATTTTTTCTGTATGTTTTTAGATTTATATGCGTCTGGGAATTTGTCGCTCATGATATAAGAACAAATTAAAACTTTGAACGCAGTAAAAAGATGATTCTGATAATACAGAAGCTTAAAGGATTTCGTCGCTCTAATAATCTATGGTTGCTAGCACTATAAAATGATTTTTATGCAAAATTTGTAATTTTTATGCATTTGGGAATTTGTCGCTCTTGAGATTGTTAACCATCAATACTTTGAAGACAATAAAAAGATATTTCTGATATCACAGTAGCTGCAAAGAACCTGTTTTTTCTTGATTAATAGCATCCAAGCACATAGGGAATGCTTTTATGCAAGTTTATTGAATTGGAATGAATTAGAAAGTCGCTACTGACATTTATAACTATTAAGATTTCAAGTGAGATTAAAAGATGTTTTTGACCTTACTGAGGCTTTAAGAATTTGTCGCTCTAGTAATTCTTTAATCAGCTAACTCTAAATATTTTTTTAGACAAGTTTTTGAACTCAAATGCGTCTGGTAATTTGTTGCTCATGATATTTTAACAAATTAGCACTCTAAATGCTGTAAAAAGATGATTCTGATCATACAGAAGCTTCAAAGATTTCGTCACTCTAAAAATCTATGGTTGGTAGCACTATAAAATGATTTTTATGCAAATTTTGTGATTTTCATGCATCTAGAACTTTGTCACTCTTAAAATTGTAAAGAATCAATACCTTGAACGCAATCAAAAGATATTTCTGATATTACGGTAGCTGCAAAAATTTTGTTGCTTCTTAATTAACTGAATCCAAGCACATAGGACATGCTTTTATGCCAGATTTTTAAATTGGAATGAATTAAATAGCAAAAGATTATTCGCAGCTACTGTGATATCAAAAATATCTTTTTATTGCGTTAAAAGTATTGATGACAAAAAATCTTATAAACGACCAAATCCCAGATGCATTATTAATATAAAAATTAATATAAAATCATTTTAGCGTCTATGATCTATGAATTTTTAGAGTGACCAAATCCTTGAAGCTTCTGTATTATGAGAATCATTTTTTTATTTGGTTTAAATATCATGAGCGACAAATTCCCAAACAGATCTAAATTTAAAACCTTACAGAATAAAATATTTATACAGTGCGTCCCATAACTATAAAACCACCTAAGATTTGGATGAAATTTTTATTGGGATGTCAAAAAGAATTGCGATATCGTTTTAAAAACTATGGAATATTTTTAAAAATCACTTATAAAAGAAAAAAAATATCGTCTGAAAGCTCACTAAAAAACTAAAAACTTTTTATTTTGTTATAATTACAAAATTAGTACAATATTACATTTCTTATCCGTTTCATAGCTATAAAACCATTTTGGGAAAAGAGCGCAATTATATTTGTTAAACATAAAATTAATACCTTGATATGATATAATATTTTTGTTAATAATTTTAGTATTAACATTTATTTTATTAGTATTCAATTGGTCCTCCTTGGCTATGTATAACCAGGAAAATTCTATTGGACGTACTGTCAATTAAAACTTTTTATAATTTCTTTTTCGATTTCACTCCAAGCTTCTAAACTTGCCTCTTTTAATTCATTAATTGTATTGTACTGCTTATTTTCAACATACACTTTACGTACAAGAATAGCCCATAAATTTTCCATTAGATTGAAGTCTGGAGAGCAAGCTGGCCATAGTAACACTAAAATGTCATTATTAACAAACCACTGTTTTGTAGCTTTACTTGCATGATTTGATGCATTATCTTGTTGAAAAATTAAATTTTCTGTTTCATTTTGATCTAAATAAGGTAGTAATCGATTTTGCAGTACATCAATGTATTCTGTTACATTCATTTTACAAGATGGAAAAGCTAAACGTAGGGGCCCATTTTTACAAAAAGCTCCCCAAACTATTAAGCTTCCGCCTCCAAAATTTCTGCGTGAAAAATACTAAGGTTCCTTTCTCAAATCTCTCCAATAAGAGTGATTGCCATCAGGGCCGTCTTAATTAAATTTTTTTTCATCTGAGAAAATAACCTTGGAATATAATTCAATTCATAATTTGTCGCTCAATCCGTGCAGTTACCTTTTTCTTTGGTCCCCCTTTTTTATTTTTACCATAAAAAGCAGTATTTTTAAGAAAATTTGAAAAAACATTGTGCGATCTTTTAAGTTTTCGAGCGATTTCTCAAATACTTATATTACTTTCACGATACGCTGAGGTTTTTCCTTTTTCTTGTTAAGATAAGCATTGACCTCATGGCAAAATAATAAATTTCTTTTAAATATAATAATAAAATGTGTAATGCATAAAAGCATTTCCTATGTTTTTGGATTCCATTAATTAAAGAGCGACAAATTCTTTGCAGCTACTGTAATATCAGAAATATTTTTTTATTACGCTAAAAGTATTAATGATTGTCAATTTCAAGAGCGACAAATTCCCAGATGCATTACAATCACAGAAATTGAATGAAAATCATTTAAGCCTGCTAGGAACCATATATTTTTAGAGCGACAAAATCCTTGTAGCTTGAGTTGAATCAGAATCATATTTTTATTGAATTCGAAGTTAATATTTATTCAAACATCATGAGCGACGAACTCCAAGACGCATCTAAACTCAGAAATTTATATAAAAAATATTTAAAGTGAGCTGATTAAAGAATTACTAGAGCGAGAAAAATTTTAAGCTTCAGTAAGGTCACGAACATCTTTTAATTGCACTCAAAGTCTTAATAGTTATAAATGTCAGAAGCGACTAACTCTCTAATTCTTTCAAATTCAAAGAACTTGCATGAAAGCATTTCCTATGTGTTTGGATTTAATGAATTAAAGAGGAACAAATTCTTTGCGGCTACTTTAATATCAGAAATATCTTTTTATTGCGTTGAAAGTATTAATGGTTAAAAATCTCAAGAGCGACAAATTCCCAGATGCATTAAATTCACAAAATTTACATAAAAATCATTTTCTACTGTTAGAAGCCGTAGATTTTAAGAGCGACAAAATCCTTGAAGCTTCCGTTGTATCAGAATCATATTTTGATTGCATTTAAAGTTATAATTTATTCAAATATCATGAGCGACAAATTTCCAAACGCATCGAAATTGAAGAACTGATATAAAAAAATATTTAGCGTGAGTTGATTAAAGTATTATTAAAGCGACAAAATCCTTTAAGCCTCAGTAAGGTCTCAATCATATTTAAATTGCACTGAAAGTCTCAATAATTGTAAATATCAAGAGCGATCAGATCTCTAAATCATTTCAAATCAAAACACTTGCACAAAAGCATTTCCTATGTGCTTGGATTCTATTAATTAAGAGGCGGTCGGAACCAAATCGGTGACTTGCGGTATATATCAAGTCAGCATTTTTCGCTTTACGATAATATTTTTTATATTTTTATGGCTTAAACTATTTGAAATTATTCTTTATATACATGACTAGAGGAAATGACTATATTTTTACCATATGAATAAGTAAATAAATTATTATAAGCATTTATTACAAATATCAAACTGACTTGACGTATACCGCATGCAAAAAACTGTCGTGTCGATTGTTAGGTGGCATTTTTCGCTTTATGACAATATTTTGTATATTTTTGTGGCTTTAACTATTTTAAATAATTCTTTATATACATGACTAGAGGAAATGACTATACTTTTACCATATTAATAAATGAATAAATTATTATAAGCATTTATTACAAGCACCGAACTAAGTCACCGATTTGGTTCCGACCGCCTCTTAAGGAGCATCAAATTCTCTGCAGCTACTGTAATATCAGAAATATCGTTTTATTGTCTTTCAAGTATTGATGGTTAACAATCTCGAGAGTGACTAATTATTAGATGCATTACAATCACAAAATTTGCATAAGAATCATTTTATAGTGCTAGCAACCACAGATTTTTAGAGCGACAAAATCCTTGAAGCTTCTGTATTATCAGAATGATATATTTCTATTGCGTTTAAAGTTTTAATTTGTTCAAATATCATAAGCGACAAATTCTCAGACGCATCTAGGTTCAAAAATTTGCATAAAAATCATTACAGCGTACTGAGAACTACAGATTTTTAGAGCGACAAAATCCTTGTAGCTTCTTTTGAATCGAAATCATATTTTTATTGCATTTGAAGTTAAAATTTATTCAAATATGATGAGCGACGAATTTCCAAATGCATTTAAATCAAAAAACTGATATAAAAAAATATTTAAAGTGAGCTGATTAAAGAATTACTAGAGCGAAAAATTCCTTAAAACTTCAGTAAGGTTACAAACACCTTTTAAGAAGGGGCCGAACTATCTGTCTCTGTCTAATAGCGTTTTTCATTATTTATATAAACACTATCCTTTATAACAAGAAAAAAATAGCAGCCCCCGCTAGATATTAGTATAATAAGTAAATTTTGTAATAACAAACAAATTTTTTACCGCATAGTTTTTGACTAATTAGAGACCTACTAGCCATCTAGAATATAACCTATCTTTTTTTGGTAGGTCTCTAATTATTCAAAAACTACACAGTAAAAAAATTTGTTTGTTATTACAAAATTTACTTATTATACTAATATCTAGCGGGGCCTGCTATTTTTTTCTTGTTATACTGGATAGTGTTTACATAAATGATGAAAAACGCTATTAGACAAAGACAGATAGTTCGGCCCCTTCTTAATTGCACTTAAAGTCTCAATAGTTTCAAATATCAAGAGCGACCAACTCCCGAAATCATTTTGATTTAAGACACTTGCATAAAATCATTTACTATGTGCTTGAATTTAATGAATTGAGGAGCAGAAAATTCTTTTCAGTTACTGTAATATCAGAAATATCTCTTTATTGCGTTTAAAGTATAAATGGTTGACAATCTCTAGAACCACAAATTCCCAGATGCATGAAAATTACAAAATTTGCATTAAAATCATTTTATAGTGCTAGCAATCATAGATTTTTAGAGCGACAAAATCCTTGAAGCTTCTGTATTATCAGAATCATCTTTTTACTGCGTTTAGAGTGTTTGTAAAATAGTAATTGTAAAAACAAAGAAATAATTATGAATTTTAAAGAAGGGCAAGGTAGAGAGGGGAATTCAAGATGTTATACCTTCCAGGTCGGGAAGGTTCTTCATCCTTGATGAAATAGAGCTGTGGTTAAGGTAATGAAAACCTTTAACTTTTGTTTTACATCATATATGGTCGAAGTGTAAATTTAAAATTGATGGTAATTAACTGTCGGTTTCGGAATGATATCCATCGTCATTTTCTGGTGAAAGTCGTGGTCTCCTTAATAGGTAGTGCTGGCTTAGTTCATACATTTCTTCTTCGGTGAAGACCTCTTTGAGTCGATCTTCCTGCTGTGTGGTTATCATCACAATTTTGATGGCAGTGTGGAAGTTAAGATGTATAAGGTCTTTTATCGTAACTCATAGTGCAATGTATGCACCACCTTGCGTTTTCGTATTCTTGATACGGGTGGCAAGGTCCAAAATTGGGCCTGAATCCAAGTCTTAGCAGTAAATTGATTTTGTCTACGAAGTTGTACATCTAAATCGAAACAAATATATATATAAGATAATTGGAGCTAGTTTATAGCTAAATAAAAAATGGATTATGAAATGATAGTTGTACAAAGGTATGCAAAAAAAATGGTTCCATAAAGGTATGGTTTGATGGTGACGAGTAAGAAGAGAGATAGAGGGGGTGGGTATCAGTAGAAAAAGGTGGTTGGGACGCTGGTCTTGATTCTATCTAGGCTCTTTCGTCATCTTGAATTTTATTTTAGCATAAGAAGGACATTCATGATCCATGTACTCACTTGTTATCTTATGTTTGGTTATTTTGCTTTGACTTAATTACGTATAGATTATTTTTTTGACCATCAGAGGCATGTGTCATAAGATCTCCTTATATCTTAACTCCCTTCTTGTGAGATGAGTTGATGTAACAAGCAAAAAAAGAATCTGTTTTTTCAGCTGGTCTCAACTTCAATAAAGATATTTGTAGCATCGTCTCTCGGTGTAGTAAAGACCTTAGAACAATGGATATCCTTTACGATTTCAGTATGTGTGATGAAAATATGGTAAATTTTGTTGCCTATCGCAAGTATATTGCTATAGTTATGACAGATTCGTAGACCTATGAGAGAAGAAGGAAAACAAGGAAAGGAGGAAGAAAGAAAGAAAAAAAAGGAGAGGAGAGAAGTGAAGCTGGAGCTGGAGAGTTTGAAAATGCACCGGCTTCATCTTCAATCTGGAGATGCCGTTGATGTGCTGTTTCCTTACATCTTGCGCATGTGTCGGCCCTTTTGTGGTATAATAGTATATTCTTACAGTAATTGCAGTGTTGGTATCGGGCTTCGGTCAAGCAAATACGATGGAATTGAGTGTAGTATTTTTAACACTCCTTGTATTTTGCTTTTGTTGAATAACATTTTTCGCAAATGACCCCACGACTGATCTCACTGTAGTATACTAGTGTTTGTACGTTGTCGGTTGTGAAATACGACCCTTTGATGGTTTCCTGCGGTTCTATTTCTGTTTGGAAGTTTGATAACACTCCTCGTGTGGGAGTCTTTTGGCGATGGATGCGAGACTGAGTTTCATCTATTCTTACTTTATTCCGACGTCCAAAGACTTGTTTGCCTCCTACGGTTTCAATTTCATCCGGGTGTTCAAGGGCCGTCCTGGTACAAGCTGTGCACTTACGTGCGGCTCGTGCTTCCAATAGATGTTTGCCACAGCCGTAGCACTTACAGTACCATGGTTTCTTGTAAGAGTATCTGTGGAACTGAGTTTGTTTTTCGTAATGTTTGGCACTATTGGTTGTTTGGAAGCATGTACTGCACAGTACTCTTCGGCTGATTATGTTGAAATACATGGCCGTTACCTTAGGGTGTTGCCTGGTGCAAATTCCTGTAAACATAATGCTGCTCGATTGTTGATTTGTTGTGGGAGTAAACTGCAGAAAAAAAATATGCTAAAGATAAGTAAGGTGAAGGAGGAAAAGATAATTGAAAATCTAAAATAGGAAGAAAGAAATAAAAGTGGTTCATGAGTACAATAGTCGTTAGTATGAGGGTGAGATCTTATTATCTACGGTTAGTAGTTTGATTATTTGTTATTGTTTATAAAAGTTTTTTTTTGTTACTATATTATTTGCTACTTGTATACACACACATATATATTAATATATATCTTCCTATATTATATAGACGTAAGCCTCAAGAAATAGCATTCTTGCGTCCTCCCCCTCCTCCCCCAGCCTCACATTTTAAAATTTTTTTAACGTAAATATAGGTTTTTTTTCAGCCTCTGTGAGATGCCTCCCCCCTCCTCCCCCTCCTAGACTCGCCTCTGACATCGCCTCAACGTTTGTCGCCTCATATTACCTCATAGGTCTCCTCAAAGACTCCTCAGAGACGCCTCAGGTAAGCCTTAGGAATTCCTCGAAACGCCTCAAGTTTGTGAGAGTGATATTTTTTAAAATTTTCAAAAATAACGTAAAAATAGTTACCGACGCCTCAGTGCTTCCTCATCCCCTCCTCTTACAACGCCTCAGGGTACGCCTCATAGATGAGGCATTTTTTTGTATGCCTCTTGTCCCGCCCTATACATCGCCTTAGAGACGCCTCAATGTTTCCTCATCCCCTCCTCTTACAACGCCTCAGGGTACGCCTCAGAGATGAGGCATTTATACGTATGTATACACAAGAATAAGTACATCACAAATTGGGGGGCTGGCGAGCAGAGCGAGCAGGGGGTACCCCCCTAGTATATATATATATATATATATATATCAATATTTAATATTATCATTATTTCTTTTCTTTATTTGGTGGTAAAATCCTCAACGTGTGGAGGAGGTGGCAGCGGTTCTTCATAGTAGGTGTTGTGATGAGAGTCCAGTTTAGGTAAGGTTAAATATTCTTGATTGCAGAGTTCCATCGCGACGTCTTGTTTTAAAGGTATTGATTTCTCGCGTTGCCCGGCACCTAGTAATGCAATGGTAGATATGATAATCATAATTGGGTATCCACTGATTAGTACATATATCGTTTTTATTAGAGTCTCTTTGTTTTGTGGCATCGTGATGAGTTCGATGGGATCAGGCCCCTTGCTCCAGAGTGATAAACTATATAGTACTATCTTTGTTTGGTACGTTAATTTTATATATGCTAAAGAAAGACAGCAATATGTGGTATATCGTTCGGGAGCAACCCCCCAGCTATTATTGAAGCTGAGACAGTAGGTTCGTAGTCGAAGACATATAATAGATTTCTTGCTTCTGTTTTGGGCCTTGGTGGAATATTATCATCCTCGGTTTTGCCTATACATGTTGGATTTAATGTAAGGAGTCCTATACCGTATAATTCTATTACCTCGTGTTGATTGTTTCGGCATGAGATAGTAATAAGTTCTTGGTGAACGGTAGAAAATATCCATTGGTTACCATTTGATAGCGGAATCCGTCTTGTGTTGTTTTGCCTGGTTGTACGTAATCTGCAGTCTCCAAGATTTTTATTATCTGTATCTGTTAATAAGGACATTTCACAGCTACGGCAGTGAAGTGTCTGAGGTTGAAGGCAATAGAAATTTTCTTGTTTTTTTGTATATTTTCTTAGATGACTGGGGTTCATGAACGAATGTGTCATTGTCGTTTCTTTAGTTATAATGTACACAAATTTCGGTTCCACATATGTTGAAATTCTTAGTCCTTGAGGTACTGAAAATAGGTGCATTTGGTCCAAATTATATCTTATCTTGGTATATTTAGAAAAAGTTATGGTGATAAATGCAGTTGAGTTTATCTTCTTGAGTTTGAACTAGACCTTGTACTTCTGTCGATAAAGGATCGACTTGCGAAAAACTAGACTTTGTTGATCCATTGTTATTTTCTCTGATCATTTCGGTGATTGCTTCTTGATTGAAAAGGTGTGTTCATAGGGTCCTATTGATTATTGTCTTTAAAGTACTGAGTATATTGTAGGATAGTTCTACGTATTGGTTTATGTTATTTTCCACTGTGTTGGACCAGTTTCCTATTTTCGTGAGATCTCCTATTGATTGATCTTTGGATATGTATGTAGTATAGTCTTGTGTTAGTTGTCTGAATGTCTCGTTTAGTCTATCTGCCCTTTCTTGGAGTAGATTTGGGATGATAAATGGTGTAGATACCTGACTTTTAGTTTGAGGTATGATGTTGTGTATATCGTTCAATATTCTGCTCGCTACGGATATGCTGTTGTTGAATTGATCGGCTTTGTTGAACATAATATAGCATCCCTTAAATATCTTCGGACAGTTAGCAAAGAAATCTTCGATTTTCCTTCTGAAGTTCCTTTCCGCTGGATTGATAATATCCAGGTCTATTATTGTTGTCAAAGACCAATCTCCAGTTTTAAAAGCAACCTTTCCTATTTCTTCGAAGTAAAGGCCTGGTTGGTGTTCAATATCAATGGTGGAATAAGGTAAATCGTTTGTGGTTGCGGGATAGATTGAGGGGAGGATGAGCAAGACGAGAGGAATAGAAACTTGCATCTGCGGAAAAAGAGAAGAATAAGAGATTTCAATCAAAGGATTGTTGAAATGGATTGTGGTTGTATTAGTAACAGTGGTTCAAGGGTTAGCATGATAAGATGCCTCTGTATACTAATTTTTTTTTTTTTTTTTTTTTTTTTTTTTTTAAGATTGTGACTCATTAAGAGTATGGTCTTCTATGTGAACTGTATGAGACGTTGTTGAGGTATCTTTGTCAAATTGAAAGCGTACTGTCGGTATGTCATATACTCTTTCGTTACTTTAAGGGTGAGTTTTTGTGGCATTGGGAGTGGGTGCATCTTGTAGAGTTCGTACGCTCTAGGTTCAATTAAAGGGATACGAATTTCGATGATTATGCGCTTGTTGTGGTGTTCCAAGTGAACTTTTGCTATTTCCGATAGTTAAGATGTTGCTTAGGTATGGGAAACTCGTGATCCTTGTTTAATTCATTTATGTGCTACAATATTTCTTGCAATTGTATACGAAAAAGAAGAACTGGATGAACAAATCCCTTTTTTAGCGTTGTATATTATATTCAATATCGTTCTGTATGTTTCTATGTGTGTCTCTAGTGTATATTCTATTGCGTTGAACCATATCGCTTTTTGGTTTGTATAATAGTAAACATTCGCCTTATAAGCTATGTCTTCTTGTAGAGCTAGTGCTTTTTGTAATGTAGTTACGGCAAGTTTTCTCATTTCCGCAACACGTTCTTCTATTTGCGATATTTAGCTTTTGACTATATGAGACTGCTTTTCCATAAGATGAGTCATTTTACCTTGTTCGTTATATACTTTGTCGATTTCTTGATTGTAGTATTCTCCGTCTTCGGTGGAGAAAGTTCCGAAGTGGGTACGACTGATACTTCCTATGAATCCGAATGGTACACTTCTTTTGAACATAAGTGAGGGTATGGTAAGGTCTGGCTTGGGTATGGTCGAATGTTCTTCGGCTATATCCAGTAGTTCCATATATAGGTCGTCGGCTAATATAGTTTTGTTTTAAAACAAAATCTTTACGAATGAATTCTCGCTGAAAATCTGCGTTTTCGTTAGGGCAGTTTTCTTTTATTTCTTTCGTTTTAGTTCTGATTTTACTGCTATTGTGGTTTAGAATATGGATGTCTATGAAGGTTGTAATCTACTAGTTGGCTCTTGTAAATCTCAACTCGTGCAATTTTTCATAATAAATGCCGGGGTTGTGCTTTAGGGTGGTTATTTCATAGTTAAGATAAGCGTTGGTCCTTATTACTAGGAACAATAGGATTCTGATCCAATAAGTAGACACCTGAAACAGAGTCATTCTTATTGGTGGTGGGCCGGCTTAATTTTGTCTATATGTTTCAATACGCGTTTGCCACTTTCATCTTCTAATATAATGTTATGTTTTTCTAAGATTTCAACCATTTCATATGGGCCTTTATAAGTTCTGTCTAATTTATTTTTTCGGGGTTCTTTCAAAACATAGACTAGATCGCCTGTGGAATAGGGGTGATTTTTAACTCTTTTGTCATAATATTGTTTATTCCGATATTTAGATTCAATTAGAGAATCTGCTGTCATTTTCCTAGTATCCTGTAGTCGATTAATTAATTCGGCCATATATGATGTGTATGTATCGATCTTATCGATAGGGAAGGAGCTTGGTGCTCTTACGGGTTTGCCGAAAATTAATTCGAAAGGAGTAAAGCCTGTTGATTCATGCATGCTAGTGTTATAGGAAAATATGGCGAACGGTACAATTTTGTCCCAATCTTTGTAATTTTTTATGTATTGACGTATATATTCCGTGAGTACTATGTGGCTCCTTGCGAGCGATGATAACCGAATGTTGTTATCTGTTGAATTTTAAAAATCTTTGCTAATTGGTGCACTACTTTACCGATAAGGGCTGGTGCCTTGTCTGATAGTATGATGCGTGGCGATCCGTATAGGGATATTACGTTTCTTGTTAGGGCGTCTGCGATTGTTTCGGTTTGAGTGTTTTTAATGGTGATAGCAATGCAATATTTCGTTAAATTGTCTTGCACAGTTAGTATATGACGATTACCTTCAGGGGTAATTGGGAGTGGTCCGACAGTATCAATGAATATTTTATCAAAGGGTTCGATGGGGGTGTCAGTAATTATCATGGGTTCTCTATTTTTGATTCTAACTAGTTTCAATTCTTGGCATTGTTAACAATTTCTAATATATTCAGTTACTTCTTCTTTGAACCCGTTCCAGAAGAATTTTTCTCTAATCCTTCTATATGTTTTCGGGACATCTTTATGTCCTCTTATCATGCTTGTATGATATTCTTCTATAATCTGATGTTTCATGTCTTCCGGGGGTATGGTAGTGGAACCATAACATATAAAAATTGAACAATCGCATTGTCTGAGTTCTTCTTTTAGAATTTGGAGAAAGGTAGAGAAAGTTATTTGTTCAATGAAATTATTTTGTTTCGAGATTCGTAGAGTCTTTATTCCATGTATCTCTAAATATTCCGTTAATTTTTTTAGTACGTTCCGAAGTTCTTATTCCGAAAATGTTTCAAAATGTTTTTTTTTAGTATTGCATTTAGTACGTAGGTCTTGTTTCTAGGGGTTACAATAATTTCCGCCTTCTTGGGTATAGTCTATTTTATTTATTTTGTTCAAGTCTGTTAGGAGCTTTGCTGCAGGGGTTGTGAATTCGCAATCTGCTGAAGTAAAGTGTAAAATATTATCCATTTTGTTAATGAGACCTTCGTTTATTAATTTTATTTTTATCTGAGTATTGGGTGTCTTCATAAATTCAGGGTA
Organism: Anastatus disparis; assembly: GCA_017163975.1. Classification (NCBI taxonomy): domain Eukaryota; kingdom Metazoa; phylum Arthropoda; class Insecta; order Hymenoptera; family Eupelmidae; genus Anastatus; species Anastatus disparis. The sequence goes on from JAFFSR010000323.1 coordinate 1,025,614, forward strand.
AAAGAGTTCGGGTGGTATCGTGTCTGATATCTTTGTTGCTGAGTACCTGATCTGATCTTCCATTTCGGTAGAAGATTCATCTGTATCATCATCCCCAGAAATAGCTCGTAGTCTATTCCTGGGTGGTGGTGGGTCAGCGGCATCGCTCAGTTCTGACTCCACGGGAGTAGAACGAGCTATGGGTTGTATCTCGAATGTTCTCCTACGATTAAGATAAGGTTCATCCCACCAATATTCTTCGGCTGAAACGGACTCATCTGAGTTAGAAGTTCGCGGTTACGTTGTTTTAATGGTTGATTGTTTTTGAGATTTTGTATTGGTTGTTTCGTCAGTTTCTTCATCTTGAGAAGAGGTGGGGTTTGGTATGGGTGGTCCCTGGGTAATCAAACTGGGAAAACCGCTAAGTCTTTTTTTCGGCATTGGTGGTTGTTTATTGGTCGTATTCGAGTCTTCGCTTGGCGCGAAGATGACTCGCTTGTCGTATTTGATAGGTCTTATTGGTTTAGGTTGATTAGTTTTCAAAGGTTGGGAGTTTGCAATTGATTTACCTTCTATTTAATTTGTTTCTTTTTGGAGTAGTGATTGGTGGCGGTTCTTTGTGGTGGTATTTTACATGATGACGTTGGTTTTGAAGCGTCAGTATTTCTTCTTTTGGGAGCTAAAGGAGGTGGAGCTAAGGTGCCCTCCCTCATTTTAGGGGATCGTGATCGCTTATGAGTGTGAAAATTTATGTGCGCCCATAGAGGTAGGGGCGAAAGTGTAGAACGGCATATATTATAGCCAAACATTCCTTTTCGGTTGTTGTGCAATTCTTTTTTGCTGGTTTCATCATTAGTGACATATAGGCTATGGGACGATCTTGGACAATTTCTCCTTGATTCAGAACTGCTCCTACCGCGTAATCAGATGCGTCAGTTGTAAGGATAAAAGGTTTTTTAAAGTCAGGATGCTGTTAAACAGGCGCGCTGCATAATGAGGTTTTGAGGTCCTCAAAACTCTTTTGTTGTATATCTGTCCATTCGAAAGGGACAGTTTTTTTCAAAAGATCAGAGAGAGGTCTTGCTCTAGCTGAGAGTCCTTCTATAAATCTACGATAGTATCCGGCTGGGCCTAGGAATCGTCAGATATTTGTTTGATTCTTGGGCTGTGGGAAATTTCTTACGGCTATAGTTTTTTTAGGGTCTGGCTTTACGCCTTCTTCTGAAATAATGTGGCCCAGGTATTCTACCTCGGTGCGTAAGAATTCGCATTTATCAGGCTGTAAGGATAACTTAGCGTCAAATAATCGATTGAATAGTCGACGCACTTTCTTTTCGTGTTCATCTAAGTCTGACGCGAAGATAATAACGTCGTCTAGATAAACCAATAATTTGGAATCTTGTAAACCTAATAAAACTAGGTTCATAAGCCTTTGAAACATTGCAAGTGCTGATTTGAGGCCAAACGCACGTATTGGTAATGCCCCGTTGCAGAGCTAAAGGCAGTCTTATGACGGTCTGCCTCGTTGACTTCAACCTGCTGGAAACCAGAAGCCAAATCAAATATAGAAAAATAACTGGCTCCTCCGAGTCTATCTAAGATTTCGGTTATGTTGGGCAGAGGGTGTTCATGACCAATCGTTTTCTCATTGAGAGCGCGGTAGTCTATTACCATGCGCCATCTTTTATTTCCTTTGGAGTCGTTTTTCTTGGGGGCGATCCAGAGAGGCGAGTTAAATGGCGATTTTGAATCCTCTATTATACCGTCACTAACTAGGAGAGTATCACAACGATTATAAGACCCGATTTCAGCTTTTGTTATTAATTAATGTTTTAAAAAGAAAAATCAGGTCCAATGTTTATCACGCTATAACTTTCGGAAAAAATAATATTTTGACATGCTATAACTACTAATTCAAAAGGATTTGAGCTCAGCTTTTATTTGAAAAAAGTTTCAAGCTTCTAGCTATCAATGCTAAGGAACTATATGCGTTCAAAAATCTAGTAACTTTTTTAGTGATTTTCTTCAATTGCCTATAACTAGGGAAATATTGAGCATTGGTGTCTAAAATTCTGTTTTTTTCCATATTTTGACATTTGAAAACTAATCCCAAAGTTTGAGCAAAATCCGTGATCCGGAGTTGTGATACTCTCCTAGTAAGTAATTTTGTTACTTAGCGGTGTATTTCTTCCCTATGAACAGAAGGATATCATTATTGTTTCACAAATATTGGAGCGTCGTCCTTTGTAAGCATGCAGTGTTTTAACACATCCGTGGCGGGTAGTTTATCTCCAGGCAAATGAAACAGTTGAGGATAGTCTCCTACTATTTTTAGAACATGTTCCTTTTCTTCCGTGTTTAAGTGTTCTAATCGTAGACTATCTAAAATTTTCTGTAGTCTATTTTCTTTGGGACGGTCAGTTTCAGAACCATCCGTGCTGAAGAAATCCTCAGATTGCTCAAAGATATCATATGGCTGCAAATTTTGGGGCGGAATTTCAATCTCCGCATTCTCTTCGTACGAATTAATTGCCATAACTACGCATTTTTGGTTATGATTACTAACTATAGCTTCACCTATTAAAATGTGCCTAAGTCTGAAGGGTGTAAGTTAATAGTTATAGGTGCCTTCGATCGAGCTTGTAAAATGTATCTAGTTGATTTGGGTTTCCTGTATTCGTAATTTATAAATCGTACAGGATGTATGGGTCGCGAGGATGTTACTAAGGCGTTATGGTGAAAGGGTATTTCTGCTGATTCCGTTCTTAAGAAATCGACGCCTAGTATTCCAACTGCTGGGATTGGTAGTCTTCCAGTTATCACTTGAAATTTGATTGATTTATCAAAAAGCGTTATTTCTGCAGATCCTGCGGTATTGAATGAATTGGTGTTTATTCCTGTGATTGTCATAGCTTCATGAGCTACAATGACGGTTCAAGGCTGTAAGGCTTTTACATGGGTTAAGTTAATTTCGGCTCCGGTATCGATGCGAAATTTCGTTGGTTCCTTTAGTTCGGAAGCATCTAGGATTATTAATGGCCCTCGATGGTTGGATCTTCCTGTAGATCCGTTGCAGTTATAACTTTTAGCGTCAGTGGACGCTCTGTGTTTGTCAAGACTCCTGAGGTTAAGATTGATTCTGTGGCATTACAGGGTATTGAGGCTGGTATGGCGTCGTACAAGGGTACGGATATGGATATGGCATCAGAGGTATTGGCACCATAGGTTGCATATAGGGGTATTGAACGGGGGATGCATACTTAGAGGAAGATGGAGTACGTGCTCTTGTATCAAAGTTAGAGTGTAGGTTTCTACTCATATGTCCTCTTGCGTCTCTTTTATATTCTGTAGGGCCTCTAGGTGAATAGTCGTTATATCTGTCGGAAGAGTAAGTACTACCTTATGGAGGCATATAACTATTAAAGTTTCTCTTGGCTGAGTAGTTACTGGAACTTTGAGATCTCGAATTGAATCTTCTATAGTAGTCGTGTCCGTATCTGCCCCTATCGTCACTAGGGTTAGCACGCGAGTTATATTCATTTCTAGAGGGTGACTGTGACCTCCAAGGTTGTTTATAATTAGTGGTTGTTTCATCTTGAACATGTCTCTTTCGATGCGCTGAGCTATTTTCAATGCTGTATTTAGCGTTTTGGGTTCTTGGACACTTACTCCACACAGTAAAAGATTCTAATGCGATTCCTTCAAGCATTAAAGTCATGTGAGAATTTTTCCTTAAGCGAAACCGTGGTTTCTTCCATTAGTCTTTTGATGCGACTGTAATATTCTATTACGTTTCTCATTCCTGCGCATCCTAACGCCTTGAATTTCAGCGCAGTAGTGAGAATATTTTTTTAGGTGAAAAATAGTAGTATTGCGTAGTTTTGCGATTACGCCTTTGAAAAATGCGTTAAGGATTCCTTCAGGACATATATTGAAACCGTTTTTTACATCTTGTAGGAAGGTTTTTAGTGGCATATTCTTGCCGTTGTATAGAGGAATGTGTAGCAGTGCTTGTTGCACTGCCATGCATTCTTCCATCGTGTTAAGAAGAGAATCAGTAATGATCTGATGATGTGTTAGATTGGCTATATTTTCAACCATTGCTGGGTCGTTGTTCACCATTGTGGTGATCTTTGAAATTTTTCACGCGTTTGCTATTTGCGAAGAGAGAGTAAATAAAAGAAAAATAAAAAAAATAAAAATTCTATGTAGTTAAAGAGGAGTAAGGGTCACCTGTTGATTCCTTTTACGACTGTTATAAAATTTTACTAAATAGGAGGATGGTGATAAAAATAATGAAAAATATGACCCTTTTTAATAATAAGAAAAAATTTTGGCGTGTATTTGACGAGACTAGATTGTTTGATGAAATCGTTTTAATATTTCCCTCGAGTTGATTTATCCTCTTGATAGTTTACCGCGTTTCCGTTTTGCGTGCCACAATGAGCTTTTGATTTGTAGTCGATTAGTTTCGGATGCAATTAACAGGTATTTAATATCGTTGTATTGGTTCTCGACTTCGTTTGTTAATATTCTGAGATTCTTTTTTAAGTAAGTGTTAATTATTACAAGTGCTCCAATGTCTTGTTGCTGTTGGACAGTAAGGGTTTCCAACCTGTGGATTCGCGATCCCAAGTTTGCTACTAATGCGTTAGTACTTGATGGTCGTTTTCGAAGCGGTACTATCATTTAAAAGAGGGAGAGGAAAACAAATTTTTCTTCCTTTTTTTTGAATGAATTTTTGCGCGTAAATTTTCGAATCATCGTTGTTGATAAGGTTAATTCTTTATGAAGACTCGTTGTTCTTATGTACTGTACACAGTTAGGCCTTGGTGCGTCGTGTAACCGGGCTTAAAAAGATCTTTATCTGCGTCATCTTGTCGTAAGGGTTTATCGGTATAGGGTTATATGTGCGTATATATATATATATATATATATATATATATATATGATGTTCTATACTCCTATGCGCGTTCAACGTGATCAAAAAAATAATTAACAGCAGGCCGGAGTAGAACCTGATACCGACCGAGTAACAATTGAGTTGTTTGTTATTTACTCAAGTATTAATCGGTGTATCTTCAAAATAAAGGTTGATCGCAATAGATATTATTATTATGAATATCTATGCACAAGAAAAAAAAAATCTACCGATTTGTTTTTGAGAAAAGTAAGGAACGCCGAAGTAAAAGATTATGTTTATAATATTTTCGCGTTCCTTACTTTTCTCAATAACAAAGCGATAGATTTTTTTTTTCTTGTGCATAAATATTTGTAATAATAATATCTATTGCGCTTAACCTTCAATTTGCAGATACACCGATTAATACTTGAGTAAATAACAAAAATGCCAATTAGACAAGGACAGCGAATCCGGCCTGCTCTTAATAGTGATTAAGGAGTGTGGGTTTTTCGTTTATTTACGATGTATATATTTTTGTTAGTAAAGCACTGGGAAGTATATATCTTTTATCATGGCATTATTGTACAATATTAAGGAGATGTAAAGTGGACACTACACCTGTACTCATAAATATTAACTGTCTTTCCATTTTATTGTTAAATTTTCAGAAGATAAATGCATTAGCTTGTAGTATATATCATAATGATTATTTAGTTAAATTTTTGAATAAATTTATTCATTAGTTTTTAAGATATTTGGATTCTGGTAGAAAATCGAAAAATTATAATAATCATTATTGGAATCCAAAATTCTCAATAGCTAATGAATGAATTCATTTGAAAATTTAACTGAATAATCTTCGTGGTAAATACTACAAGCTAAAGCATTTTTTTTCCTCAAGTTTTGCAATAAAATAAAAAGATAGGCCAAATGTATGAGTACAGGTGTAGTGTCTGTTTTACATCCTCTTAATCACAACACATAAAATTTACAATCACTATATCCAGAGTTAGCGAAATTGTTTTTATATAAACAATTATTATTATAAAAAAAACTATCGAGAAACGTTATCTATGTATAGTATGGGAATAGAAATAACTTTCGTTACTTCTATTAACAAATACATTATAAATAATTAGATTATTATACTGAATAAATATCTAATCTAATCAAATTCGTATACTATGATGTAGCTTCCCTACTAAAAAATCTCAGGTGAGAAATCACCTGATTTCTCAGGTGATTAATCATGCCAAAATCTCATGTGATGATTTTTTTGGTTATTAAACGTTTCAAACCATTCTTAGTCAATTGCGAACTATTTTTGAAAATTTTTGAAAAATTGAACTTAGAAAATTTTTTGTGAAATGAGTCAAAATTTTTTCTAAAACCAAATTTTAAAAAAATTTTCTAAGTTCAAATTTTTTAAAAATTTTCAAAAATAGTTCGCAATTTACTAAGTATGCTTTAAAAACCAAAAAAATTGTCACATGAGATTTTGGCATGATTAATCACCTGAGAAATCAGGTGATTTCTCACCTGAGATTTTTTAGTAGGGTTTATAATATTATATAATAATTTTTGCTTATATAAATTTTCTTGTATGTTTAATTGATTTATGTTATTTATATGTTATTTATTTTTATGTATGATCCTATAATAGTATGTATATGAATATATATGTATATGTATACAATCGGAATGATATAGTCAATATATATATATATATATATATATATATATATATATATATATATATATATATATATATATATGTGCATATGTTTTATAAATATATGCAATAGCTACGATATGGTTAATATGTATGTATACAGTGGGGTCCAATAAAAAAGAGCCACCCTTGAGAAAAAAAGTACTAATTAAAAAATTCTGTATCTCAACAAATAAGGGACGTACAGAAGTCTACGACCACTTATTTTAAACGTATTTGTAAGGACTTTTTAATGATGTATTGGCAATTTAATTTTGAGTACTTGTCTGGGAAATATTACGACTTAAAAATAGAAGAAAAAATATTTTTTATTCGCCTGTGTTTAAATTTGAATCATTTTTCGGAAAATGATGGTAGAAAAATTTTACACGGCTAGTTTTAAAGGTATTTTGCTTAACTTGAAATTAATATTTTAGTTTTTTTTCTAGGTTCAAAATTGACCGAGATTTTGAGATAAGAGTATGGTATACATGTATATAAAAATACCGCAACAATATCAAAAAAATTTAGAAAAAATTTAAAGTTATTCTATATACAAAAATACTTTTTTTTTATTTGGAATTTTTCTATATCTCCTCTCATTAAGCAGATATCGGAAAAATAAAAAAGATCCTTTTTTTGAACAAAAATCGCTAAATCTCGGTCAATTTTGAACCTAGAAAAAAAACTAAAATATTAATTTCAAGTTAAGCAAAATACCTTTAAAACTAACCGTGTAAAATTTTCCTACCATCATTTTCCGAAAAATGATTCAAATTTAAACACAGGCAAATAAAAAATTTTTTTTCTTCTATTTTTAAGAGCAGGCCGGATTCGCTGTCCTTGTCTAATTGAAATTTTTGTTATTTACTCAAGTATTAAACGGTGTATCTGCAAATTGAAGGTTAAGCGCAATAGATATTATTATTACAAATATTTATGCACAAGAAGAAAAAAATCTACCGATTTGTTCTTGAGAAAAGTAAGGAACGCAAAAATATTATAAACATAAACTTTTACTTTGGTGTTCTTTACTTTTCTCAAAAACAAAGCGGTAGAATTTTTTTTTCTTGTGCATAGATGTTCATAATAATAATATCTATTGCGCTTAACCTTTAATTTGAAGATACACCGATTAATACTTGAGTGAATAACAAACAACTCAATTGTTACTCGGTCGGTATCAGGATCTACTCCGGCCTGCCGTTAAGTCGTAATATTTCCCAGACAAGTACTCAAAATTAAATTGCCAATACACCATTAAAAATTCCTTACAAATACGTTTAAAATAAGTGGTCGTAGACTTCTGTACGACCCTTATTTGTTAAGATACGAAATTTTTCAATTAGTACTTTTTTTCTCAAGGGTGGCTCTTTTTTATTGGACCCCACTGTATATGCTTTTATGAAAATATGTAGTAATTATGGTATAATTAATGTATATGGGACGTTTCACGTCAACTCACCTAACAAAAAAATAGAATTCGTCGAAAATCTGTGAAAATGTTCTATTTGATACCCAAAATATACAAAAAAAATTTTAGAGGTCCAGGTCAAAGGGGTCAGGATTTAAACGTGATGGAATTTTTCGAATTTTCCAAATTTTTTGCTAAATAAATATTTTAATGAATTTTTTCCTCAAAAACTATCAATTTTTCGTTAAAACTTAATAGAATACTTTTTCTTGGAAATTAGATGTAGAATTCACCTGAATTTTTGCAAATTATAATATACTGATTTTTATGCTTACTTGATCGATTTAAACATACTATTTAGTATATTTAAAAATCGAGCAGGTTAAATTAGCTTTTTGAAGTCTTATTTTTTTTGTTTTTTTATGGGGAAAAAATATGCGAAGCCTCCAGTTGGGCAGCCTTCTCAAATTACTTAATTGTGCAAAAATGTCTGAAAAAATCGTTATTTTGGATCAATGATGAGATTCGTGATTTTTTTTTTCTGAAAAAGTATTGATTTTTGGGACAAATGTATGAAAATGTTTTTTATTGGAAATCATGTTTAGAATATGAACATATTTTTACAAATTATAATTTAAGACATTATGAACCATATATACTAAAAATTTAACAAAAAATAAATTTTAAAATTTTAAAATTTCATTTATAATATGTGATGTTTAACAAATAATGGTTTACAAAAATTTACATACATTTTACATACAATTTCCAATAAAAAACATTATAATACATTTGTCCCAAAAATCAATACTTTTTCAGAAAAAAAATCACGAATCTCATCATTGATCAAAAATAACGATTTATTCAGACTTTTTTGCACAATTAAGTAACTTTGAGAAGGCTGCCCAACTGGAGGCTTCGTATATTTTTTCCTCATAAAAAAACGAAAAAAATTAGACTTTAAGAGGAGGTCACGTATCTCTGTCCTTTTCTAATCAAAGAATCGAGTTTTTTACAGAAACTAATAACTTTAACAAAAAATGAAGAGAAAGCCGCATCTCGTATCAAAAAAAGCAATATTTTCTTGAATATGAAAGAATTAATTTTATTGCTTCATTTTTAAGAAAACTTTGAAAAACTTAAATCATAGAGGTTAGGGTGGACAATTTGGTTTTTCAAGGTTTTCTTGAGAATGAAGCAATAAAATTAATTTTTTCTTATCAAAGAAAATATTGCTTTTTTTCTTACAAGATGCGGCTTTCTCTCTATTTTTTGCTTAAGTTATTAGTTTTTGTAAAAAAAATAATATCTTTGATTAGAAAAGGACAGAGATACGTGACCTCCTCTTAAAAAGCCAATTTAACCTGCTCGATTTTTAGATATACTAAATAGTATGTTTATATCGATCAAGTAAGCATAAAAATCAGTATATTATAATTTGCAAAAATTCAGGTGAATTCTACATCTAATTTCCAAGAAAAAGTATTCTATTAAGTTTTAACGAAAAATTGATAGTTTTTGAGGAAAAAATTCATTAAAATATTTATTTAGCAAAAAATTTGGAAAATTCGAAAAATTCCATCACGTTTAAATCCTGACCCCTTTGACCTGGACCTCTAAAATTTTTTTTGTATATTTTGGGTATCAAATAGAACATTTTCACAGATTTTCGACGAATTCTATTTTTTTGTTAGGTGAGTTGACGTGAAACGTCCCATATGTATGTATGGTTTTATAACAGGATGTATATAAATATATGTATATTAGAATTATGATATTTTGCTTAAAGAAATATTAAAGAAAAGACAACAAAAAGGAAAAGAATATTCTTGATATTGTGGTGCTTATATATGAAGAAAAAAAAGAGAAACGTTATTTTAGTATGGTTTGCGAGAGAGAGAGAGAGAGAGAGAGAGAGAGAGAGGGAGAGGGAAAGAGGGAGAGAGAGAGAGAGAGAGAGAGAGAGGGAGAGGGAGAGAGAGAGAGAGAGTAGCGGTAGCGGTAGCGGTAGCGGTAGCATATATTACAGACTTTTAAGTTCATACGTTTTCTTATGTTATTAAAAAAAATTCGATGGGTTGATATTTATTTGCGGCAAAAAAAAATTGTTATGGTTTAATTTAATAATTGTATAGCAATATTAGTTGTACTCCCCCCTTAATTTTTTTATTTAAAAAAATAAAAAAATTTATGATATTTAGCGTTTTTGAATAGAATGTTAATAGCGCTTGTTAGTATTCAGTAAATATTTATTAATTATTAAGTTCTTATGCTCATTTTTACTAAAGAGAGAAATTATTCATTTGATTTTACTTTTACCTTGTACCGAATTATTTATTAAATAGTAATTTTGTTATTAACTATAAATAGTTATTATTAATTATTATTAGTTATTATTAATATATTATTGCAAATATTATTAATTATTAACTTAATTTGATTACTTTGTGAAAAGAAAAAGCCTTATAGGAAAAAAATTTTATTGATTGTAAATTTTTAATTGATAGCTTATTTTACGTAATAGTTAATAAAAATAAATAAATAATTTCTATTGATGATTTAATTGAAATCTGTATTTTATCCTAATATTAGTTTATAATTAATTTATATTAAGTTTCTTATTCTGTTGTATATAATTTAGATTTATTTATTTAATAGTTTAGTATTTAAAAAAAAAATTTTTTTTGTTACGCTAACTAGTATTATTTCGTTTTTCCGTATTTAAAAGAAAAGGCTTTAGACAGTAAAAAGAACAAATTTTGAATTGCTTAGGTAGTCCGTTGGGAGACCGTGCAGTTAAATTACTCTTAATTTCGTATAACTGAGCAATAGATACTCAAGGGTTACTATACTGCGGGCATATATTATTTTCTTTTATGTCACTACACCGAAAGAGAAAAATAAAAAGGCAAGAATTTTCTTTGGTTCGAAAAAACGTATATTGTAATTTTCCTTAGTTTAGAAAAACGATATTTGAAAGCGAAATATTTATTATTATTTGGAAAAATTTATTTATTTAAATAAGAAAATATTTAAATGTGAAATAACGTTTAGTTAAAAATGTAAAAGATCGATTACTTTAAGAATGATCATTAATATTTTACGAAATATAATTAAACACTAAAAGAAATAATTATTTAATTAAGATTTACGATTTCACAGAAATTATATTTTAGTTTAAACTCATTTAAACGTCATGCAAGAACGACTTTAATTCGTAATTAAGTTATAGTAATAAAGAATCTTATAATTTTATAAATAAATTTAGAAGCATTCCGCGATTCTAAATTGCAAATATCCCACCGATTTGTCACCAATTTTTAAGCTGTAACGTCCGAATGAAAGTTATTAATTTTAATATTTTAATTCACCCGTACGTTGCAGTTCTCGCTGCGTCGAGTGGTTACGCAAGCAAGAAGGTTTTCGCGTGGTAGAGGCTATAGGAGATAGAGCGAGGTTATTTGCAGGCTCGAGAGCCCTTTTTAGGAATCGAGGAAAGAAAACAATATAAATAATTATTATAAAATATAGAATCGATAAATAATATAATAATCACTTTAAAATATAAAATATGAAATCGATAGATAATATAATGATCACTTTAAAATAGAATACAAAAGATTACACTGAGTTGAACTTATAACAATTCTGTTGCCTTTTATGGCTTTTGAAGATATAACTGACCTGTACTAGGTGCAACGAACGACTGCGGTAGAATAACATGCATTATGATTAGTTCAGAGGTTTTCATATTTTTCGGGAAAACCGAAAATCATGATGGAAAAAAACCTCTGAACTCTGGGCGACTTATTTTCTAGTAGAGGTCACCGTTCATTGTTTTCATCTAATTAACAAAAAGGTAACGCTTTTTCATTATAATTAGATGATTCCAATGCTTATTTTTTTCCGATGACCTCTTGAACGGAAAAGCTAAAACTTTTAGAAATCTCAGCCATAAGTTTTTTTGTAACAAAATTTAAAATTTAATAATAAAAGAAAAAAAAATGTTTAATAAGCGAAGACGTTACACGGGTCTGGGTCAGGTTTTGGGACTCACGAACTATCCTATCTTAGAGCGACAAAAAAGTGACATATTATGCAACCAGAATGGAGTCGATAGCCCCAGCCGTTCCTGAGTTACTGTAGTGGATGCCGTAGCTTAATATTAAGCTACAGTAGCCATTGTTTCTCTGAAACGGCTAGAGCGACAAAATCCGGGATAGAGCAACAAATTAGCGGCAATTCAGCGACAAAATATGGTACTATTCCGATCCTAACAGCACAAAACGTTTTAAAAACGTTTTAAAAACGTAAAATATGTCCGCATATTTTAGATTCTCAAGAGTAATATAACGTTTAAGAAACGTTTAGAAAACGTTTTCTCGGTGAAAACTTAGGTTGGCTTATATGTTCAAACGTTCCTAAAACGTTTTTTAAACTTTTGATTTCATCATTCTAAAAAATTATTATATAGAGAAAAAAATTATACCGAATAAAACGTTTTTTAAACATGAAGGAAACGTTTAGATATTTGAGCTTGCGTAAATTTTTATCGAGAAAACGTTTTCTAAACGTTTCTTAAACGTTCCATAAATGTTACAATTCTCTTGAGAATCTAAAATATGCTGACATATTTTACGTTTTAAAAACGTTTTAAATACGTATTTTTGTCGAAATTTACAAACATATATAAGTTTACCAGAAAACGTTTCAAAAACGTTTTTGAAACGTTTTTGTGTTGTTAGGGGAGTTTGGCCCTATGAAGTGGATTCCGTAGCTTAATATGCATGTTTAATGTACAATTATTTTATTAAAAACATGTTAGGAATAGTTGAATTGTTAAATATATCAAAAATAATGAAAAATTAAAAAAAATTATATCAATAAATTTATCCCCCATGCAAAACTTGTTTATGCTACGATCCTGACTCTATCAAAGCGGCAATACTGTCGCATCACGACTAGGTAAATGCGAACATGTGATCGGTAAACAATCGTAACCTGCATTCCATCATGATTTGAAGTATTTATTATTATCATCATGGATAAAAATTACATGCAACTGTGGTAAAACATAAAGGAAAATTTACAAAAAAAGTCTTAGATAAAATGAATAATTTTCTTGAAGCGACTAGTGGAAAACAAGAAAGGTACATCCGCATGAAAGATCCAAGTGAAGTTCGTTTGAATTTTGTTTAATACATACATTTAAACTGATTTTCAGTTATGATTGTAAGTGAAGAAAATAATTGTTTTATTTATAGGAATCATCTCTAAAATATAAATTTAAGGGGTGTCCTCATACCGACACAGAGATCTACCTTATCTACATTTGAATTATGCATTTTAATAAAAATTTAACTATTTTTGACTAAAATTCATAGAAGAGGTACATTTTTAACATTCTAAAGAATTTATTGGAACGTCAAAAGACAGAATAAAAGTGAAAATGAAGACGAAAACTGCATAATACGATTATTCATAATCACATTGAAAAATTAATTGTATTAAGCAGTTTTCGCCTTTATTTTTACCCTTATATTGTCTTTTATCGTTGCAATAAATTCTTTGGCATGTTAAGAATGTGCCTTTCCTACGAATTTCAGTCATGAATAGTTAAATTTTTATTAAAATTCATAATTTATATGTAGATAAGGTAGAACTCTGTGTTGGCATGAGGATTCCCCTTAATGGTCAAAGAATCGTGGATATGGATAATGTTATAAGAAATTCATGGTGCTACACTTGTAATGCAGCTGTGTCATTGCGCTACATAGTAGATGAGAAACTGATAGGTATAGCTAGTAAATTGTTCGTAAAATGTCAAGGATGCTAGAAGATTATTGAAATAGAAACTAGTAAAAAGAATGTTAGAACGTGCTACAACGATACGAATTTAAAATTAGCAATTGGTACGTAAAAAATTATTTTATGTATGTTTATTGGTTGTATGTTTAATTTTTACATATAATGTAAAGTTTAATATGATAAATTAATTTAGAAAAGGTTTAATTTTATAATGATAATGTTTGAATTTTAATGTTTGAATATTTTCTAGGTATGCTTGACGTTGGTATAGACGAAACTAAAGTAAATACATTGATGTCAGCTATGAATATTCCAGCAGTAAGCCAAACATCCATGAAACGGTATGAGCGAGTCGTAGGACCAGACATAGAATAATTGGCAGAAGAATGTTGCTCAAAAGCAATTGATTTGGAAAAAAAATAACTTTAAGAGGAGGTCACGTATCTCTGTCCTTTTCTAATTAAAGAATTGAGTTTTTCACAGAAACTAATAGCTTTAGCAAAAAATGAAGAGAAAGCCGCATCTCATATAAAAAAAGCAATATTTTCTTTGATAAGATAGAATTAATTTTATTGCTTCGTTTTCAAGAAAACCTTGAAAAACTTAAATCATAGAGGTTAAGGTGGACAATTTCGTTTTTCAAGGTTTTCTTGAAAACGAAGCAATAAAATTAATTCTTTTTCATCAAAGAAAATATTGCTTTTTTTGATACAAGATGCGGCTTTCTCTTCATTTTTTGCTAAAGTTAGTAGTTTTTGTAAAAAAATCATTTCTTTGATTAGAAAAGGACAGAGATACGTGACCTCCTCTTAAAACATAAAATTGGAGAGTAAGTATATTGCGTATTCTATATTTTTATTTGTAATACTATGCATCGTTTATTTTAATATTATTAATCATGTTTATTATAAATTTATACACTCTTATGATAAGATTTATAGTTAATTACATGCGTAATACATTTTGTAATTGTATTTTAGTAATATAATTAACCTTATTGTAAAATTAAGATTAGTATTAATTAAGAAATTGTATTTTATATTTTAATATCATTAATCATGTTTATTATAAATTTATACACTCTTATGATAAGATTTATAGTTTATTACGTGCGTAATAATTTTTGTAATCATATTTTAGCAGTAAAGTTAAGCTTATTGAAAAATAGAGTTTAGTATTAATTAACAAGTTGTATTTTAATTTTACATTAACATTATGTAGAAGTCATTTGTATTATGATTATATATCATTCAAGTATTATAAATTATACTCTAATGCTTGAAATATGCATGATTGATTAAATTACTGTAATTTATAATAAAATTAAGTTAAAATTGAATTTTTAATATTTCAAGTTTTACCAGAAAATAATCCTTTTTATTATTTACGATCATTTAGAATATAAAATGATATACAATGCTATTGTTTACGATACAGTTTATTATGTATTTCATGGCATAATTATGACAATTGCTTATTAATTCTATGTGAAACATCAATTAATATTTTCTTACTTTTATTTTATAACTAACAATACTATAATATTTTTAATTTTATAAATATTTATCTAATTAATATAATAACTCTATTGTATAATTGATGAAAAATAAAATATATACACAATGAATTCTGATGAAATTACTTGTCACAAACATTTTTAATCAAGTTCCTAGTTTATTTATTTATTTACGATTTTTACCTTCCCTGCCTATAGTAAAGAAAATAATAGTCCATGCTACGAGGACGTGACAGATCTGACAGCTTCTTTCGATGTTGGGTGGACAAAACGTAGTCGTCAAAACAACAGCTTTAGCGGTACTATTTACTTTTTATTTATTAAATTTAATATTTTTAAAAAGTGATACCATGCTGAAACAATGAAGAAAAACGTTAATTAATTTTATTTTTCTTAGGCCGTGCTTCTTTAAACGGATTTTTTTCAGGCAAAGTATTAGCATATGCATGTAGAAATATTGATTGCAAACAATGCAAACAAAACGATAAGAAAAATCATATTTGTAAAAAAAATCATCGTGGTACATCTAAAGCCATGGAAGCAGATATGGCTGTAGAATGCGTTTTAAAAAACGAGACGCTTATAACTTCGAACTGTCGAAGAAAAACGTTAATTGGAGATGATGATTCTTCTGCAATTGCTGCATTAAGGAGGCTGTCACCATATGCTACTGTAAAACAATTCGATTTTAATCATGTAGCTAAATCGTTTAATAGCAAACTATATGACATTAAACTAAATGCTAGTTTTAGAGAATATTTTAGTAAAACATTTGCCTTAGCAATTAAAAAAAATAAAAATAATAATGTTGCTGGGCGAGTCGCATTACAAAATATTATTCCCCATGCATTCGGGGACCATAAAGGCTGTGATGATAATTATTGTACAAAAAATGAAAATGGTGAACACGTGTTTAAGTATTTTAAGGATGGAAAATGTTTGACTGACATTGATATGAAAAAAAAGTTAGAAAAAATCATACAGCCTTTTATTAATAATTGCTCTCAGATATCTGCATGCGCATCTCGTCAATCTAATAGTCGTTTAATAATATTGTGTGCAGCAAACACCTTAAATCCTTATTCTACGGTGGTTCTGAATCACATAGTTACAGAGTGTCTATCGCAGTATGCCAAAAGAATCTTGGTTACGAATTTATCGTTAATTTGAATACTTCGCTAAGTTTATCACCAGGAAAACACACGCAAAATTACCGAAAAAGAAAATGCATTCATTTTGAACAAGAAGCTGATAGAAGAAAAAATATTCCCACAAAAAAAGCGTCTTACTTTAAAAAAACAGAGATCTTCAAAAAATTTATTCTTATCTAACAAAGAAGGCTTTACGTATAAATCTGGAGCAGGTTATTTAAATACAGCAGATCTAATAGATGAAACTTTTATAGCTGGTATCTATGATTTTTATATAACCTGTTTATATATTGGGAACTCACACACTTGCGATGACCTCTCGTGGCAAGGCTGTGAAATAATCTAAAACACAACTTTGCGTTGAGTAGCATAGCAATTGGTGTTAATTTTTATTTTTTAATTGAAAACTAATTGCAATGTCATAAAAAGAGTTCAAAATGCGTGAAAAAAATTCCAACAGAGATTATTGTGTAGTAAGGGGTCGTGAAATTTAAGCAGTCAAGAATTTAAATGTTAGTTTTCATCTCTTCCCGAGAACAAATCGAGGTTATGTAAACAAGCAGAATATATTTGACAACTCTGCGAAGATAGATTTGTATGAAGCGTGGACAAATAGACGTCTGCAAGCAATAAGCTATATGAAGTTAACCTCACCGTTGAATGTATATTTCTTATTAATTTCACATTTTATTTCGAATTGGGTCTGATAAACCATTACTCCTTGTATAAATTTACATTGTGCACGATTGGTGTTAGCGTATTCACAAATATTTTTCACGGTGATGATGTTTAGACTAAAAACTAATGTCATTACATTTAAGCCCAGCTTGTACTGTGGAATTCTGTCGCCAATTAGTATACTATATATATAGGTTACGCCTTCGTGTGAGTTCCCAATACTTACTAGGAGAGGGTCTGACCTTCGGATCACGGATTTTGCTCAAACTTTAGGATAAGTTTTTAGGTGTCAAAATATGGAAAAAACAAAATATTAGACCCTAATGCTCAATATTTCCCTGGTTACAGATAATTAGAGAAAATCACTGGAAAAGTTATTAGATTTTCAAACGCTTATAGTTCTTCAGCATTAATAGCTAGAAGTTTGAACCTTTTTTTAAATGAAAGCTGAGCTCAAATCCTTTCGAAATATCACCTACAGCAAATCAAAATATTATTTTTTTCATAGTTACAGCGTTATTGAAATTTGACCTAAATTTCCCTTTGAAAACATTAATCAATAATAAATGCTGAAATGTAGTATAATTTTTAAAATGATGTAACTATGGAAAAAAACAAGAACAGCGAATCTGGACTGCTCTTAGAATCTTTTATAAAAACTTGCGGAATTATTGCTGAAACTGTTTATGAAAGGTTTGCTGCAATTTCATTTTGAAATTATTCATGAAACTTTGCTGATACTTTTTGTGAAACGCTTTTCTGGAATATTTTATAAAGATTGCCAAAAATATGGTAATAACCATTGGCGAAATGTACATAGCAATATTTTTTGTGATATCTTAGCAATCTTGTCAAAAACCTTGCAGAAATCTTACTGCAACTTTGAACAAAAGATACCTCGTAATATTTCATAAAATATTCATCAAATTTTGCTGGAAACCTCGTTGAAACCTTTCATAAAAGGTATCTTGCAATATTTCGTAAAATGTTTCTAAAATCTTGCACGAACCTTGCTGCAACCTTTCATCAAAGGTCTCTTGCGATATTTCGTAAAATGTTCCCCAAATCTTGCTAGGAACCTCACTGAAACCTTTCATGAAAGGTTTCTTGCAATATTTCATAAAATGTTTCTAAAATCTTGAAGGGACCTCGCTGCAATCTTTCATGAAAGGTTTCTTGCAATATTCCATGAAAAGTTCCCCAAATCTTGCAGAAACCTCGCTGCAACCTTTCGTGAAAGGTTTCTTGCAATATTTTATAAAATGTTTCTAAAATCTTGCAGAAAGCTCGCTGCAATTTTTCATAGAAAGTTCGATGCAATATTCCATCAAAATGTTGTCTAAATCTTGCTAGAAATCCCGCTGAAACATGTAATAAAAGTTTTCTTGCAATATTTCATGAAATGTTTTTAAAGTCTTACAGAAACCGCGCTGCAACCTTTCATGAAAGGTTTCTTGCAATATTTCATGAAATATTTCTAAAATTTTGCAGAAAACTTGCTGCAACCTTCCATGAAAGGTTCCTTGCAATATTCAATGAAATGTTTTCTAAATTTTGCTGAAAACCTCGCTGAAACATGTCGTGAAAGTTTCCGTCCAATATTTCATGAAATGTTTCTTAAATCTTGCAGAAACCTCGCTGCATCCTTTCGTGAAAGTTTTCTTGCAATATTTCATGAAATGTTTCTAAAATCTTACAGAAACCTCGCTGCAACCTTTCATGAAAGGTTTCTTGCAATATTTCATGAAATATTTCTAAAATCTTGCAGAAACCTCGCTGCAACCTTTCATGAAAGGTTACTTGCAATATTCCATGAAATAATTTCTAAATCGTGCTGAAAACCTCGCTGCAACCTTTCTTTAAAGTTTTTTTGCAATATTTCATGAAATATCTCTGAAATCTTACAGAAACCTCGCTGCAATCTTTCATGAAAGGTTTCTTGCGAAATTTCATGAAATATTTCTAAAATCTTGCAGAAACCTTGCTGCGACCTTTCATGAAAGATTCCTTGCAATATTTTATAAAATGTTTTCTAAATTTTGCTGGAAACCTCTATGCAACCTTTCATAAAAGGTTTCTTGCAATATTTCATGAAATATTCCTAAAATCTTTCAGAAACCTCGCTGCAATCTTTCATGAAAGGTTTCTTGCAATATTCCATGAAAAGTTCCCCAAATCTTGCAGAAACCTCGCTGCAACCTTTCGTGAAAGGTTTCTTGCAATATTTTATAAAATGTTTCTAAAATCTTGCAGAAAGCTCGCTGCAATTTTTCATAGAAAGTTCGATGCAATATTTCATCAAAATCTTGTCTAAATCTTGCTAGAAATCCCGCTGAAACATGTAATAAAAGTTTTCTTGCAATATTTCATGAAATGTTTTTAAAGTCTTACAGAAACCGCGCTGCAACCTTTCATGAAAGGTTTCTTGCAATATTTCATGAAATATTTCTAAAATTTTGCAGAAAACTTGCTGCAACCTTCCATGAAAGGTTCCTTGCAATATTCAATGAAATGTTTTCTAAATTTTGCTGAAAACCTCGCTGAAACATGTCGTGAAAGTTTTCGTCCAATATTTCATGAAATGTTTCTTAAATCTTGCAGAAACCTCGCTGCAACCTTTCGTGAAAGTTTTCTTGCAATATTTCATGAAATGTTTCTAAAATCTTACAGAAACCTCGCTGCAACCTTTCATGAAAGGTTTCTTGCAATATTTCATGAAATATTTCTAAAATCTTGCAGAAACCTCGCTGCAACCTTTCATGAAAGGTTACTTGCAATATTCCATGAAATAATTTCTAAATCGTGCTGAAAACCTCGCTGCAACCTTTCGTGAAAGTTTTTTTGCAATATTTCATGAAATATTTCTGAAATCTTACAGAAACCTCGCTGCAATCTTTCATGAAAGGTTTCTTGCGAAATTTCATGAAATATTTCTAAAATCTTGCAGAAACCTTGCTGCGACCTTTCATGAAAGATTCCTCGCAATATTTTATAAAATGTTTTCTAAATTTTGCTGGAAACCTCTATGCAACCTTTCATAAAAGGTTTCTTGCAATATTTCATGAAATATTCCTAAAATCTTTCAGAAACCTCGCTGCAACCTTTCATGAAAGGTTTCTTGCAATATTTCATGAAATATTCCTAAAATCTTTCAGAAACCTCGCTGCAACCTTTCATGAAAGGTTTCTTGCAATATTCTATGAAATGTTTTCTAAATCTTGCTGGAAACCTCGCTGAAACATGTCATGAAAGTTTTTTTGCAATATTTCATGAATTGTTTCTAAAATCTTGCAGAAACCTCGCTGCAACCTTTCATGAAAGGTTTCTTGCAATATTTCATGAAATGTTTTATAAAATCTTGCAGGAACCTCGCTGCAACCTTTCATGAAAGGTTCCTTGCAATATTGCTTGAATTATTTTCTGTAACCTTGTAGCAAGTTTGCAGCAATATCACACTGAAATGTTTCATGAAACCTCTTAGCAATGTTAAGACAAGATTGCTACAATCTTGTGACAATATTTCAGCACAATATTTCAGTGAAAGTTTCACTGCAATATTTCATGCTGCGTGGGAAGCTGCAAGTTACAAATATGATTTAGATCGTTACCACACGATCTATAACAAGTTTGAGGCACAGGATGATGCGTTTGCAGAAGAAGAAGAAGAAGAAGCGCGAGAGGAAGAAGAAAATAATAACATGCAGATATAGTATGAGAATCGCATGGAGAAAACGTAGGATACCATGGAGGAAACGTGGGATACCAGCAACGAAAGTGAATGGTGATAGTGTGTGTGTAGGTGTTAATTTTTAAGTTCTGTGGTTATTTTAAATCTTTTTTTTTATTTTTTTAGTTTTACTTTAATTGTACGTTAATTTTAAGAATTTTAGTTTTAGTTTAATTGTGTGTGTGTATTAATTTTAAGTTTTGTGTGTGTATTTTAAAAACTTTTTATTTTTAGTTTTAATTTAATTATATGTTAATTTTAAGAATTTTAGTTTTAGTTTAATTGTGTGTGTGTGTGTGTGTATGTGTGTGTGTGTTAATTTTAAGTTCGGTGTGTATTTTAAAAACTTTTTATTTTTAGTTTTACTTTTAATTTTATGTTGATTTTTAAGAATTTTAGTTTTTTAATTTAGCTGTGTATAATATTAAGAATTTTAGTTTTAGTTTATTGTGTGTGTTAATTTTAAGTTCTGCGTGTATTTTAAAAACTTTATATCTTTAGTTTTACTTTAATTGTACGTTAATTTTACTTTTTTAATTTTAGTTTTGTCTAATATTAAGAATTTTAGTTTTAGATTAATTGTGTGTGTGTATGTGTGTTAATTTAAGATCCGCTTGTATTTAAAAAAACTTTTATGTTTTAGTAAAAATCTGTAAAAAAATTTTTTAAATAAATGTATAAAACTTGGCGAATGTGGTTATTTATTTCAGCAACCTCTTTCTTAAATTTTTTTTAAAAGGTTTTTCTTGCGTAAATTAAAACTTAGTTATTTTTAAATAGTATATATATAATTAAAATTTGCTGTATAAATATATTTTCTTTTTTAACGATTAAGTAGAGGGAAAACTTTCTCTCAACACTCAAGCGATTGGTAAACATATGTAGCTAGAGAAGTCGAAGGTAGCGGAGTAGAAGTTACACTGTTAAAAAATGCATGAAATTTGCTTCCAGTACATGCATTAAATTTTCGGAAAATACATTAAAATTACGATAAAATGTATTAATTTTTATGCAAATCAGTATTGAATTTCAAAATAAAATTCAATGATGATTTGCATGAAAATTAATACATTTTACCGTAATTTTAACGTATTTTTAGAAAATTAATGCATGTACTGGAAGCAAATTTCATGCATTTTTTAACAGTGTAATAGAGCGCTACGTACCTTCTTTCAGGTCAGAATTTTTACAACCGTCAACATCATAATAGTATTTATTACATTTTTATCTGTTTACACTTTTTTCTTTTTAAAATTTTTCTTTCGTTAATTTAAAGAGTAAAAAATATTTCTTTACAGTTTTTCATTTTAAAATTTTTCTTTCGTTAATTTGAAGAGTAAAAAATATTTCTATACAGTTTTTTCGTTTTAAAATTTTTCTTTCGTTAATTTAAAGAGTAAAAAATATTTCTTTAGTTTTTCATTTTAAAATTTTTCTTTCGTTAATTTAAAGAAAACATCTTTCATTAATTTTATAATAGAAAATTTATATTTTCGTAAATATTGTAAAATTATTGTAACTTTAAATTCTTTTTTTATAATTTCGTTTCTTATTTCAGTTTTAAAATAGTAAATTTATTTACTAGATAAGTATAGACAGTTCTGGATATCTCCCTAATCATCATGTAGGACCCGCTAGCAAACAAGTAAAGGGATGACGCCACAAAGTGTTCATGTCTGCTACTGATAAATATTTTAATAAAATAATATATACAATTATAATAATCAATCAGCGTCTCTGTAAGCCTTATAGTGTGGGTGCCCGCGGCCGGCGCGCTCAAACTGCTAGCGGCGAAATAAGAAAGCTAGTCGCGGGTTCGTAAGGCTGACAACCGCGCGCGTATCAGCCGAGTAAGTGTGCGGCTCAAACAGCGAGCTAGATACGATAAGGCTTACGAGCTTGCGCGTGCGCCTACTAGTTGTATGAGCAACGGCACACGACCAGCGCTGCTTGAAGCTATTCGATACACTGAGAAAAAAATTTAGTTGAGTCAATGAAATAAATTTAGTTATTAAATATTTTGTTGATAAAAATTAGTTTTGATTGAAGTAATATGCAAGGTTATTAAATCACTGAAATATTTAGTTGGGATAAAAAAATTGATACCTAAGTTAAAAAAAATAAAAATTTTTTCAAAATAAAGAAAAATTTATTGTTTTGGTTTAATTATTTGATTGATTTAATCAAATCAATTTCATTAAGGCAGCTGATAAAATTTTATGAAATATTTATTTGTAACAATAGAATATGTTTGTAAATTATCTATATATTTTGTTACAGTAAATAAATATTTATTTTAGTAAATCGTTTGTTAAATTTACAAAATCTTTTATAACAATAAAAAAATATTGATCAATCATCAATATAATATTTGCTTGAATTAACAGTCATCCGATTAAGTTAAAGAAGCTTATATTGTAAATAAATGCTTCACTAAGTTAATAACATTGTCATTTAATTAATAATATATGTGATTGTAAAAAAAAAAAATTTTGTTGTATATAACACATAAAATTTGATCAGCATTTCAATAAAAATTACAATTAATTTAAAGAAATAGGTTCCTTAAAATCAACAAATCCGATTTCAATGAATTCACAAAAAGAAAACCAATGAATTATTTTTTTAAAGTCAAGAAAGGTGCAACGTAAAATCAGATATTAAATTTTTTTTAAAGAAATATTTATTAAACCGAATATATTTATTCTATTATTTCTATCAAGTTGTTATTGAAACAAGAATATATTTCACTAATTTAATTAAATATTGTATTAACACTTCTATTAAATTACTTTAATGTTTAATAATATATTTGATTATCTTAATGAAATATTTATTGAACCAAATATATTCATTCTATTATTTCTATCAAGTTGTTATTGAAACAAGAATATATTTCACTGATTTAATTAAATATTATTATATTACCACTTTCATTAAATTAGTTTAATGTTTAATAATATATTTGATTACCTTGATGAAATATTTATCAAACCAAACATATTTATTCTATTATTTCTATCAAGTTATTATTGAAACAAGAATATATTTCATTGATTCAATTAAATATTATATTAACACTTCCATAAAAT
Organism: Anastatus disparis; assembly: GCA_017163975.1. Taxonomy (NCBI): domain Eukaryota; kingdom Metazoa; phylum Arthropoda; class Insecta; order Hymenoptera; family Eupelmidae; genus Anastatus; species Anastatus disparis. The sequence goes on from JAFFSR010000323.1 coordinate 1,049,593, forward strand.
TACTTTAATGTTCAATAATATATTTGATTATCTCAATGAAATATTTATTAAACCGAATATATTTATTCTATTGATTCTATCAAGTTTTGATTGACATAAGAATATATTTCACTAATTCAATTAAATATTATAATACTTCTACTAAATTACTTTGATGTTTAATAATATATTTGATTATCTTAATAAAATGTTTACTAATTCTAACGTATTTATTCTATTATTTTTATCAAATTTTGATTAAAAGAAGAATATATTACATTGATTCAATTAATTATTATATCACCTCTGTTAAATTACTTTACTGTTCAATAATATATTTAATTATATTTATGAAATATTTAATAATGTCAAGATTATTGTTTTATTCTTTCAATAATTTTTGAATAGTAACAAAAAGATATTTCATTGTTTCAATTAAATATTGTATGACTTATATTAAATTATTTCACTAGTCAATGAAATAGCTAATCATTTTAATTCAATATTTAGTTGCTTTGATGAATGCGTTTTTTCTCTTTATGAAATATATGATTGATTCTATGAAATATCTCATTGTCTTTTAATCAAATAATTTCATTGCTATATTATAATTAATTGGATGCATTAAATTAATTAAATTTTTAATTGATTCAAATATTTGATTTATTTTGTTCTATAAAATTATTTTATTACTTTCATTATTTAATTATATTGCGTCTATGAAATCAGTGATTAATTAAATTAATTATTATTTTTAACAATTAAATATTTTATTATTTATGTTCCAATTAAATATTTTGTTGTATTAACAGAGATAAGTAGGGATCGCCGATGAGTATAGGCGAGAGCGTGCCCGTTAAAATACAATGTAAACTACTGCCGCCACATGGACAAATGCCCGAACTATACGCGCAAAGCCCCTCCACTTTTACACGCGCGTAGAGAAGCAAGCGAGAGGGGAGGAGACAAGCACACGAAACACGCGCCTTCCAGTGGCGTAGGCAAACTTATGGCAAACCCGCTTTAGCTTGTTTTCGCCGCGATACATTATAGCTTTCTTCTATGCGATTAACCGTTCCGAAAATTTTTTGATTAATTACATATTTTTATTTAAAACATAGATATATATTTTAATAATGATAATAATAATCATTAAAGTAATCAACAAATAATAATAAATAAAATCTTTTGGGGGGCGATGAACATATGTAACTTTTTATCCTATTAGATTAACGTATGCGGTGGCTGTGGTCACTAAGTTTCTACGCACTGCACTCTCTAATTTTGCAAAGTTCAAACCCCATGTTCAATCTATTTTTTTTTTTTTTTGTTTTATTTTTAAGTATTATAAATTTTTATAATCAATTTTTATAGCGGAAAAAATAAAATTAAAAATTTATTTAACATCTTAAATTCTATTTTATTTCAAAAATATAAAAAAATATAATTACAGATAGGGATGGGAAAAAGTTTTAATGTCAATTTTACATGGCTATAAAACTTATATTAATATAAAATAAAAACGAAGCTAGTTCTGTAATTTTTTTCTATTAAATAAATAAAAGATATTAAAGATTGAAAAAAAATTATTATAAATTATAGTTGTTTTTTTACCTTCACTCAATTGCGAATAATAAAACCTTTTTTGTTTCTTAAAAAAAGGACCTTTTCTAAATTTATGTAAACGTATGACATTTTTAACTAATTTAATAAAAATAGAAAATAAATATAAATAATTCTAATTTTATTTCAGATAAGTAAAATAATAAATTTACCTGAAAAAATAAAAAATTTTACGAGTTTAAAGCGCATTTTAAATAAAATTTACATTGAATATCAATAATATTTTTAAAAATTGGACTTTTTCTTCTTTCTTTTATCAAATATATTTTTACAATATTATCAATTATTATTTCCAAAACAAAAAAATTGATAATTTTCTTTAACGAACATAATAATTTTCACTTCTTACTAAACAAAATTTTGACTAAACTTTGAATGGTTCAATTATTTTTGTCCTTTAAAAAGTGACAATTTCTAAAGTTATATAGGGGCATTATAACATTATTTTTAATTAATTTTTAAAAAATAACATTTTATTTTAACAGTTACAAAATTGAAAACACGAAAAATCTCAATTTTTTCAAAATTACGTAAACAGTTTTAAAATTTAAGTTACACAGAAATTAATTATTTTAGAAAAATTGAAAATTCTTTCAGAAAAATAACTATTTTACATCTTATCAGACTGCTTGTTCTGTTAATTACTTTTCTTGTAATAAAATTACTTTAAAAAATTTAAGATGTCATGCAAATTAGTATTTTAATAATATAGAGCTGGTTCTTAAGCTGAAATTATATGAATTTTAAATAAACACACAATACTGATTTTATTAATTATCAGTTTATTGAGACCCAAAGTGATCATACCTCGGATCATACTTTCAATGAGATTATCTTTAAGAAATCGGCGACGCTATTTGAAAATTTACAGTAATAACATATAAAATAAAAACCCATTTAAAATTTCAAAAGAATATCTGCCTTTTTAATAAACAACAAATCATAACTGATAGAGGAGCTATCTGACTATTAAAAAAATGTATATGATTTTTAAATCTTTGAAACTTTATCAGAAAAATATTGAAAATGACAGATAAAGGGAAACATCTCGAATTAAAAAATATCAAAGAATTATGAAATGTATCTTGAAAAATCAATTTCAAATTCTTTATTATATGTTTAAATGGTTTATTATGGTTATGTAAATTAAATATTTTTATTATTGTATTTTTTATTAATTTAACAAAGTTTAACTTAATATGAATAAAAGAATAATAAAAGAATAAATAAAAGAATTAAGAAATGTGCTTTGATGAGGCATATTTTTTAAAAAGTGTTTTCAACTCCATCAAAGCGCACTAAATAAAAATCACGCTAAAAACCATTGGTATTAAAAAAACATTTTTAAAAAAAATTGTTTAATTTTTATAATTACAAAAATAATTTAATTATAATACTGCTCATAAACTTGCTACGTGTTATAGAACTAGATGAAAATATAAAAAAAAATAAGATGCAAAAAAATTATCGTATATTTAGATAGAAATATCGTAAGAAAATCCAAAAAAGTAGGTATTTGAAAGAATTCAATAAAAAGAATGTATTACATTTTTTCAAAGCTTCTTATCATATTATAAAGTTAACTGAAAAATAAAATGTATTCATTTCATTTTTTAAAAATGGATTTGTTTACTTACTTTTCAAGTATAATTCAATAAAATTTAAAAATAATATATTTGATAGTATTGCACTGTTTTGTGTAATTTATGAAAATTATTTTCATAGGAGATTGAGTTTTCATAGGATATCGTTAAAGATAGATATTTTCATAGGAAATCGCATCAAAATTTAACACATGAGTACGGAAAATTAACATAAAATCTTTGTATGCTTCGAAACAAACAAAATTTTCGTCAAATTTATATCAAATATATGTACTTCATTATTGAAATTGTCTCATTAGATGGAATTATACATTTCATTATTCAAAAAATTTATATTCTTTATAGATTTTTTTATTGAAATTTTCATTTTAAAATTTATACAAAACTTTTTTAGCCGAATTTTAATCCAAGCCGACGATCAGGGTTGCAAATATTTAAATCATTTTGGGCTTTAAATAAATTTTAATTCACAAATCCTTTTTGAATTCGTAATTAGAGTTTTATTTAATTAACAATTCCTTTTAAATTAATAATTAAAAATATTTTAATTAACAAATCAAAATCTAATCGTGAATTGAAAAGGCTTTAATTAAAAAATCAAAAGGAATTCTTAATTAAATAAATTTTAATTAAGAAATCAAAATGTAATCGTGAATTGAAAGGGCTTTAATTACAAAATCAAAAGGAATTCTTAATTAAATAAATTTCAATTAAGAAATCAAAATTTAATCGTGAATTGAAAGGGCTTTAATTCCAAAATCAAAAGGAATCCTTAATTAAATAAATTTCAATTAAGAAATCAAAATGTAATCGTGAATTGAAAGGGCTTTAATTCCAAAATCAAAAGGAATTCTTAATTGAATAAATTTCAATTAAGAAATCAAAATTTAATCGTGAATTGAAAGGGCTTTAATTCCGAAATCAAAAGGAATCCTTAATTAAATAAATTTCAATTAAGAAATCAAAATGTAATCGTGAATTGAAAGAGCGTCAGTTATGATTATGATTTGTGAATTCGAGGGCTTTAATTAAAAATTCCATAATTCCTTTTTAATTAAACGATTTAAAGGAATTTTCATCATATGTATGTATATAGAAAAACAGACGTGGACGCGCACATACATACGCACCTGAGCTCATATATATGCAACATTTCGTGTCGACCCAAACGCACACATACAGACAAGTTGATATATATATATATATATATATATATATATATATATATATGTGTGTATATATACATACATACATACGTGGGACATTCCACGTCAATTAGAACGCACCCACAGACAGGTTTATATATATGGGACATTTCATGCCAATGCGCATGCACACACACGGGATTATATATGTATATATATATATATACATGGGACATTTCGGGTCAACTCGCACGTACTCATGATCACAGGCTTCTCTATATATATGGAACATTTCATGACAACTCTCACATACCTATCCGAGTTCCTTCAGGTTCGCATATATGGGACGTTTCATGTCAATTTTCATTCATGCACACACACGTTAATATACATGGGATTTTTTATGTAAATTTCAACGCACACACATACAGGTTTATATATATGGGACATTTCATGCCAATGCGCACGCACACATACACACACACAGCATTATATATATATATATATGGGACATTTCATGTCAACTTGTACATACTCATGATCACAGGCTTATCTATATATATGGAACATTTCATGACAACTCTCACACACCTATCCGAGTTCTCAGGTTTTCATACATGGGACGTTTCTGTGTCAATTTTCATTCATGCACACACACGTTGATATACATGGGATTTTTTCTGTAAATTTCAACGCACGCACATACAGGTTTATATATATGGGACATTTCATGCCAATGCGCATGCACACACACAGGATTATATATATATATATATATATATATATATATATATATATATATATATATATATATATATATATATATATATATATATATATATATATATATATATATATATATATATATATATATTAGGGTGTCCCTTATTTACCAATGTTTTTTTTTCGTTGTGCCGCCCCTGGATCTTTAATTTATGCTAAAAAATGAAGATTTTACTCGGAAAAAGTGAGAAAAAGACGTTTTAAACCGTGCCTATTTCGCAAAACGAGATTTTAGTCCACGTATACGCATTATACTTAATCTAACGTATTTCATTTCTCTACTATGTTTAAAAAGAGCTTTAAACAGTTCAACTATTACATTTTTTCATGTAAAATTTGGCATAGAATTCGAATTTTTACTCATTTTAAATCAAAACGTACATATAGTAAGGTAAGAGACACTTTTGCATTTATTAAGGTCAGTTTTTTAAATTATTTTTTGCTTTTTTGATTAATAATGAAAGTTATTTATGATTTGCCTGATTATTTTGAGTAATAATTTTCAAAAAATAAACATAAAAATTCACAACAATCATAAATTAACATATTTTGTAAATTATGAAATTTCTAAGATTGTTTTCAAAAACAATTTTTGTTTACAATAGTTGGTTTTTTCTTTATTATTTTTCATTGGCCATGACAAGCACTTTTGGCTTTTGGTCATTCGGCCATTACCAGGTAAATCTTTTATATTTTATATCCAGTTGTGCCCAGTGGGACTTTTTTAACAACACAATTTTTGCCCAATGGGACTTTGTAAATAAGTTTTTCGTAGTCTCCGGGTTCTACTCCCCGCAGGAAAATTCGAAAAAATTTTTCCGAAATTTTCCCGGGGAATCGAACCCCGGTCCACTAGAGCGCGAGCCAAGAGCCTTAGCCCCTGCGCTACCGCCGCTCCAATAGTTGGTTTAAGCGTATGATAATATTTTTTTTATAATATTAGGGGTAACCGGGGTAAATTGGACCGATGGGACAAACCAGACCAGCATTACTTTATATGAATATACGTAAATATTAGAAGATTAAAACTACATAAAAAAACTTTAGCAATAAAAGTAATTCAATGTAACAATATTAAAATCTTATTGGTCAAATAAAAATTTACTATATTTTTACATAAAGTGATGCCGGTCCGATTTCCCCGGGGGTCCGATTTACCCCGATTTCCCCTACCTTCGATGTATTCAAGTTTTTAATTAATTTATTAAAAATTTTTGCATTATTAAACCGTTTTTACATATTTAGAAACATTTTAATAATCTAATTAACGTTATCAGATCTTAGGGTGAAATCAGATGGAGCGGAAAATAGGCGACGGAACGTCACAGAACCTCAATTCCGCATCTTTGTATTCCGCCAACGGAGTAAAGACGACGTAATAGACATCAATTTTTATTTTGTTTAAAAAAATTATTAGTGCTTCAATAACCTCACGTAATATTTTTAATTTGCTTTCCATAGCTGTACTTTTAATTTCAATCAAACTTTTAAATTCTATTTTGGTTAACTATTTGTTTAAACAATTTCAAAAAGTCTGTGACGCTTCTATTATCCCGTCAAATTTGTTTCCCTATATCCACATGGAGCGGAATAGAAGTTCTGTGACGTTGATTAGCAATTTTGTAATTAAAAAATAATGATGTTAATTGAAATATTTGGTTATAATAACAAACTATATTTTATTTTTGTAAAAAAAGAATCTCATTACAATAACAATAGATGATTATTTCCAACTTTTTTAACATTTTTGTTGTTAATTTAAAATTCGCGGATACATTTGTATGCTATTTTTAACAATTTTTCAGCTACATTCTGCGCCATGTGAACATAGGGAAAAAATTTGGGAGGTTTTTAAGAAGTATATTTCTTATTTTTTCTCAACATTTTAAAGACAATATGAACTACATTGTAACTGATATTAGCTAAAATGAGAGCGGTGATAAGTCTTGATAACATCATTTAATTATTATTTTCCTTTAAATTTGCGAGAACGAATCACTATTTTCTTTAACATTTGTCCATTAACTCAATCTTGTGATAGCCTTTAGTTAAATTAATGCAATATGATTTTTTTAATCTTTTGACCGAATGACGGCACGCGCTTGCGCAAGCGCGTGATGGATTTTCGTTACGGTTATCATAGAAAAATTAAAATATTATTAAAGTTATAATTTCTTAGGCCCGAATTTATAGTCGACACTTGGCACTCAGCACTCAGTTTACATGTAACAAACATCATTTTATCCTTTTTTTTCTTATGGAAGTAGAATAAGATAGAATGATGTTTGTTACGTGTAAACTGAGTGCTGAGTGCCAAGTGTCGACTATAAATTCGGGCCTTAATTGGACACACTGCTAATGATAATATAATCTTAAAGCTCAAAAGACGCGCAATTCATTGTTATGATCAAAACCAATATAAAGACAATAACTACCGATTGAATCAATTCGAAACTTATTTCAGCACCCAAAACTCATTTTCGATTTACAAATAAATAAAAAAGATGTACAATTATGATTTTATCGAGAATCAAAGATGCAGGTGAAGCACAATCATTTTCATATTTGGGTAATCACAATATTTATAAACCGGGATTATTACTCAAAATAATCAGACAAATCATAAATAACATTCATTATTAATAAAAAACAAATAATCATTAAAAAAACTGACCTTAACTGATGTAAAAGTGTCTCTTACCTTACTATATGTACGTTTTGATTTAAAATGAGTAAAAATTCGAATTCTATGCTAAATTTTACATGAAAAAATGTAATAGTTGAACTGTTTAAAGCTCTTTTTAAACATAGTAGAGAAATGAAATACGTTGGATTAAGTATAACGCGTATACGTGGACTAAAATCTCGTTTTGCGAAATAGGCACGGTTTAAAACGTCTTTTTCTCACTTTTTCCGAGTAAAATCTTCATTTTTTAGCATAAATTAAAGATCCAGGGGGCGGCACAACGAAAAAAAAAACATTGGTAAATAAGGGACACCCTAATATATATACAGTGCCGTGCATAAATTCGGGATCACTCAGAGGAAAAAATTGCTGGAGAAAAATCGCAATAACTCGGTAAATATAGGTCGTATAGAAATTCTAAAAAAAACGATTTTAAAGTACTCCTCAAGAGCTTTAAAAACGCTGTATTATATTATTTTAAAAGTTTTTTTATGGTATTAAAAAAATTACTTAAAAATAAACATTTTTTGCCAATTTTTTAAATTTTAGATTCGCTCACACCGTTTTTCGAGTATAAGATAAAAAAATCTGAAAAAAATATAATTTAAAGTACTCTAAAAGAGCTTTAATTTGCATTTTTTTAAAATTTTTTACAATGATTTTCCGTCAAGATATGAAGTTTTAAAGTTGGGCATTTTTGGTGTTTTTTGCAGAAAAATGGCCAATTTTCTGAAAAAAACATCAAAAATGCCTATCTTTAAAGCTTTATAACTTGACGAAAAATCATTGTAAAAAATTTTATGAAAATGCAAATTAAAGCTCTTTTAGAGTACTTTAAATTATATTTTTTTCAGATTTTTTTATCTTATACTCGAAAAACGGTGTGAGCGAATCTAAAATTTAAAAAATTGGCAAAAAATGTTTATTTTTAAGTAATTTTTTTAATACCATAAAAAAACTTTTAAAATAATATAATACAGCGTTTTTAAAGCTCTTGAGGAGTACTTTAAAATCGTTTTTTTTAGAATTTCTATACGACCTATATTTACCGAGTTATTGCGATTTTTCTCCAGCAATTTTTTCCTCTGAGTGATCCCGAATTTATGGACGGCACTGTATATATATATATATATATGGGACATTTCATGTCAACTCGTATGTACTCATAATCACAGGCTTTTCTATATACATGGAACATTTCATGACAACTCTCACACACATATCCGAGTTCCTTCAGGTTTACATATATGCGACGTTTCATGTCAATTTGCATTCATGCATACACGCTTTTATATACATGCGACTCTTCATGTCAACTCATGTACGACCTTACTGACAGGTTTTTGCATATGTATATATGGTCCATTTCATATCAAATTGCTCACGTTCACCCGCAATTTTTTTGTTTCTATATATATATATATATATATATATATATATATATATATATATATGGGACATTTCATGTCAACTTGCACGTACTGCAAGCACAGGTTTTTCTATATATATATGGGACATTTCATGACAACTTGTACACACCTATCTAAGTACCCTTAGGTTTATATATATGAGACGTTTCATGTCAATTCGCATGCATGCACACACGCGTTCATGTACGTGGGACTTTTCATGTCGACTTACAAGCATGATATAAACATATATATATATATATATACATAAGGGACATTTCATGTAGAATCGCACGTACACACACAGGTTTATTCAAGTTTATATGGAACATTTAATTTCAACTCATACGCACACTCACACTCTCACACATACAAACACATATTTAACTTTATATATATATATATATATATATATATATATATATATATATATATGGGACGTTTCAGGTCAACTCACCGAACAAAAAAATAAAATTCGTTGTAAATCTGTGAAAATGTTCCATTTCATACCAAAATATACAAAAAAATTTTCAGAGGTATGATCCAATGGATTAAATAATGATAGAAATTTGTGATTTTCAAATTTTGTGATTAAAATATTTTTACTCAAAAACTAGGTCCTAAGATGTACTTTGAAGACATTTCTTGTTGCAAATTAGCGTAGAATCAGCACAAATTTTTTAAATCTTAAGATTGCTATCTTCTGATTGGTCCACTTTGTTATTTCATATAATTTGAATTCTTGAGTTCGAACAGGTTGATTTCACTCCTGTTGGGTATGTTATGTCTTCTGATAACATATTAAGTAGCTTTTGCTCCACTTGCTCGAGCCCTAGAAGAGCTATAGAACTTTGAATATTGAAAAATTTTTATTTTGATTAACACATACATCAACATTTTCTTCTTCGATGTTCATAGATAATACAATATACGAATGATGATTGTCTAAATATTTTAACATTTATCTATTTCTTTATGATGCAAGTGCTTTATTAAAATATTAATTATGCATTACGTACACATCATCAAGATACACTCATAAACAAGAAAATTTTATTCGTTTAACTAATTTGTCATTATACTATTTTATACGTATTAAAAAATTATTTAAATATACATATTTAGGAATTAAAATTAATACTATATATCTGGAAATAAAAGGATAAAGTTAAATAATTCATACCGATAAAATTTATTCAATATAAAAATTTATTACAAAATGAAAGAATCTGTTATTTGTGTATTCTGTAACTTTTAACAAGTACTTCTTAATTTATCTCCACTCTAATGACATTATAATTTTAAAATACCATTTCAATTTAAAAAAAAATTTTGAGTAATTTATTTTCAGAAAAATGAGATAAATTAAAAGTACTTGTTAAAAGTTACAGAATACACAAATACAGATTCTTTCATTTTGTAATAATTTTATATTGAATAAATTTTATCCGATAAATTTTTTAACTTATCCTTTTTTTCAGATATATAGTTTAATTTTATTCCAAATATGTATATTTAAATAATTTTTAAACGTATGCAAAATATTATAATGACAAATTAGTTAAACAATAAAATTTTCTTGTTTATGAGTGTATCTTGATGATGTGTACGTAATGCATAAATTTTATAAAACCTTGCACATAAATAGATAAATGTTAAAATATTTGACAATATGCATTCGTATTGTATTATCTATGAACATCGAAGAAGAAAATGTTGATGTATGTGTAAATCAAATTAAAAATTTTCAATATTCAGTTCATAGCCCTCCCTAGGCTCAGCCAAGTGAGCAAAGCTACCAATATGTATCAGAAGACATAACATACCCACAGGGTAACAACCTGTTGAACTAGTAATTGCAAATTATATGAAATAAAAAGTGGAAATCAGAAGATAGCAATCTTGAGATTTTTTGTGCTGATTCTACGCAATTTGCAACAAGAAATGTCTTCATAAGTACATCTCTAGGACCCTTAGTTTTTGAGTAAAAAATTATTAATTTGATGAATTCACCAAAAATTTTGAAAAATCACAATATTTCTTACTCATTACCTTAATCCATTGGATCTATACCTCTGAAAATTTTTTTGTATTTTTGGGTATGAAATGGAACATTTTCACAGATTTACAACGAATTTTATTTTTTGTTCGGTGAGTTGACCTGAAACGTCCCATATATATATATATATACTAGGGGTACCCCCTGCTTGCTACTCACAACCCCCCAGTTATGCTATAAATATAATTATATATTAAACATTTATTATTAATATTATATTATATAATGTAATATTATTTAATTTATTATATAATATAATTTTTATCTAAACTCTAAATAAATATTTTTACTATTTCTATTAATATTAATTATTTATGTTACTTTATATAAAAATACCTCAACACTATTTTGTTCATTATATTTCAAAAAGAAGAGATATATATAATTATTATTAATTCATTATTTTTTATTTTTATAAAAAAAGAAGAGATATATAGTGTTGAGGTTTGGCTTTCCACACCACCTTACATTTCAAACCTTTATCAATATAACTTATAAATATTTATTTTTAAATCAATATTAATTTTGAATAAATTTGTAAAATTTTTTTGTTAATATAATTATATAATATATGAAGTTTTTAAAAAGGTGTGTAACATAGAGGTACCTTGATGGCGCGTTAGATTTTTTGATTAGTGGAAACCCTCGCCAGTAGCCCTAAAAACCACTTAGTCTTATAAAATATATTTTATTTTAAATATTTATAATATATTTAATTATATGTAGTATAACTTAAAAATAGTGTTATTATTGTTATGATATTAATGATCATTAGTTTAAAATATATTGAAAATTTTGTTGATAATTTAGTATATTATTTGATATATCGTAATGATTTTGAGTTTTATAAGATTTATAGGATTATTTTGTTATAATTCCTTTTTTATATCTTTTTTCTCATTTTAAACATTTTATGAGATATATCAAAAATTCATACTAAAATTTATAAATTTATTATGATATTGTAAACGAAATTATTACATGATCATTATATCATATTTTATTTAAAATTTAGTTATTTATATAACAAATAAATAAATAAAATAATTTTAAATTATTTTATACTTACTTATACTATATTTACCTGTATAAAAGTTATGAATATGAATTTTTATTTATTGTTGTTATTAGTTAAATTATTTATTTATTAAAATTTCGTTTTATAAATTTTAAATAATCATAACTTTTAAATATTTTAGTTAATTTTTAAATATTCTAATTTTTTTGTTTTTAATAATATTAATAATTTAAAAATTTTTTTTTAAATTTATTATTATATATTTAAATATTTATGATTTATTTTAATTTTTCATATTTTATTAATAATGTTAGCTAATCTTAATAAATAATTAGAATAAATTTCATGACTTTGATTAAAGTAATATTCTGCTATTGGTTCGCTTATATTTATTTTATATTTTATAATTTCATTCGCATAATATTTATAGTACTCTGGTACTTCATTCCAATTTTTAAATTCAAATTGTTCATTATTTTCCTCTATATACGAATTAATAATATTATTTAATTTAGAAATTATTGTATTGCTTATTGAACTATTATTATCTAGACTTTCTAAATAATATTCATATTCTTCTTGGAAATTTAAATGTTCTTCAATTTGATCATTTAAATTTTCCATCAATTGTTGATCATTGACATTGTTAATTTCAACATAATGACCTTCTATTGGATCCCATTCAATCATTTGTTGATCATTAACATTGTCAATTTCAACATCATTAATTGAATTCCATTCCATTATGTTTTTTTTATTTATATATTATTAAAAATTTTTAATGTTTATAATTAATATAAATATAACCTGAAAAAAATAAAGTTTAATTAATAAAATAATTTATAAAAATTTATTTAAATAACATTAAATTTTTGTTAAATTATAATAAAATTATTTTTCTAATATTTCTTTCCAAACTATGTTAGGTATAATATCTTTGTCTTCCGATTCATTTTGAATATATATTTTATTTACATTTTTACAACGTGAAAGAGCAACATATAATTGCCCGTGAGAAAATAAAGGTTTTTGATGAATATTCCTATATTTTCGAAACTTTGGCCTTGAGATTTATTAATTGTTATAGCAAAAGCTAATATAACAGGAAATTGTTTTCTATATAAAATAAATGGTAAAGATGATGATTCATTAGTGTTTAATGTAATACGTGGTATAAAAACTTTATTTCCTTTATTTTCTCCAGTAATTATTTGTGCTTCTATGTTATATTTGAATAATTTAGTTATTTTTAATCGCGTTCCATTACATAATCCATTTTTATACTTAAATTTCGAATTAACATAATTATGGTATTTACTTTTAATTTCAGTTCGTGTGGAGGTAATCCTTCTCTTATGTTATTTAACATTTCTATTGGATAATTCAAATGAATATTATCATCCGTTTGATCTACACCTTTGTATGTTGCATAGTCAATGCTATAATAAGTTTTTGTTTCATTCTTAATTAATTTTAAAATTCTGTTATTTAAAATATTTACATCTTCATTATGTGTACTCAAAATGACATTTTTTGAAAAACAATAATTTTCGTTAATGTTTTTATAAATTTTGGCACAGACGTCATTAGTTTTCCATTCTTCTGGAATAATAAATGGATTAATGTTTCCTTCTCCTATATTTAATAAAAATGAAGAGAAACTGTCATTATTAGATCTTATGTTTTTTTTTAATTTAAAAATATGAAATAAGGGCCAAAGATTTGAATATTTTATAGTCTCTTCAATTATAGTATTTCTTCTTCCATATTTTAATACTGGTAGAATTTGTCGAAAATCTCCACCTAAAATAATTATTTTTCCACCAAAACTTTTATCATTATGACAAACATCTTTTAAAGTTTTGTCTACGATTTCTAAAGCTTTTTTAGGAATCATAGATGCTTCATCCCATATAATTATATCTGTTTCTCTTAATTTTTTTTTATCTGAATTAAATTTTAAAAATGCGCTTTCAATGTTATTTAAATCCAATGGTAATCTAAAAGTTCTGTGACTTGTTAAACCTTTAGGTAATAAAATTGAAGCTATTCCGGTCCAAGCCATCGATAAAAATTTTTTTTTAATGCTTATATAATAATATATTAATGTTTTGTATAAGAAAGTTTTTCCGGAACCTCCTGGTCCATCTATGAAAAATATTTTTTGTTTATTATTTATTATTTTTTCAAAAATTTGTTTTTGATCATTATTTAATTGTTTATACATTTTATCAAATTTTTTTACTAAAATTTATAATTTCATCATTAATTTCTTCATTTTCTTCAATGTATGTTTTATTTGGTTCTGGTAAACCAAAATTTTCACATGACATATCTTCTAAATTTAATATTTGATTAATATGTGATAAAGCTTTATTTTCTTTATTATCTTTAAAATCTTCTGTAAAAATTTTTATATTTGTTCCAAATAATTTTACCTTGAATATTTTCACATAGTAAAAAACATGCAAAAAATTTACGTAGTTGTATTGGTAACATAACTTGACATGCTTCTTCAAAAATATAATAAATTTCATTTTCGTGCTCAATTAAATTCATTGCTAAAGCTGTTTCTTTATAAGTATTATAAGTAATATTTTCGTGAGTTCGTAAATCTGTATAAGATGTTGCACCTTTTATTCTATTTAATATTAATTTTAAAAAAAAACGTTCACTATCTTTAGGAGATACTACATTTAATCTACCAATAGCTATGTTTTTTCTATTTTTTGATCGTTTTATCCAAGATTTTGTGTTAGAATTGAAAATATAATATTGTGGTATGTTAACATATTTAATTTTTTTAGCAAAATCATCTTTTTTTATTCAAAGTAAACCATGCGGTTAACGTTGTTTCGTATTTATTTAATGCTGAATCTATATCATTTTCATTAAAAATTATTTTTTGTTGATTTTCTGTATGAATACTTAATCTTATTACAGAATGACTTCTGCCACATAATGGTAATTCTTGTAATCTCCATGCTGCTTCCATTGGACTTAAGTATCTACCATCTATATATTGTGTTATTTCATCATATACTTCTTCTTCATTTTCTTTTATTTTATTTTCTTTTATTTTGCAATATGCTTTATCTACTCCTTTATAAATATAGTCGTAAATATATTTAATACTTTGTATTGACATACAAAGTTCAGTATTCATATGAGCAGCATATTTTGCTAATAAAAAACTATTGTAAGGAATTACCATTGAATTATCAACTTTTATAATTTTTTTGTTATTTTTAAAATTGTAGATATAATTATCAGAAATATTATTTCGTCGTTTGTATTGTGGATATTTATTTTCTTCAATTTTAGTACATTCAGTAAATGGTTTTGGAAAATTTTTTTACATATATTTTTATTTTCATCATAACATGGAGATTTGCTAGTATGTGGTCCGTGTAACATATGTTTAATTACTGATTTTTGTAAATATATATTTTCCGATGATGGTATTTCAGCTGAAATATACTTATCAATAGATTCTACAGTAAATATTTTATGATTATGGTGTAATGTGATAATGATATGTGCATGAGGTAATCCTCTTTTTTGAAATTCTATGGAAAATACATAAGCTATTACAGGACCAAAAATTTCATTTTTATTATATCATTTAATAGCATTTTAAATTTTGCATAAAATAATCTTACTGTAATATTTGGTATATCATTAGGAGTTGTTCCTTCAGGAAAATTTTTTAAAATTTCTTTAAGTTCTTTCCATTTTGGGTTACATGTCATTGTTATGAATAAATCAGGTTTTCCTACAGTTCTCATTATTGCCATTGCATCTTGGTAATATTGTTGCATATATCTTAGTATAAATCAATACTATTAAAGGTTTATAATGTAAGGTGGTGTGGAAATCTGAATCCTCAACACTATATGCTTATTTTTATTTTAATACAATAAAATATTTATAATATGAATAAATTATTAAAAATCATTATGTTTTCAACAAATGAATTAATTATAGTGTTGAGGAATTGTAATAGAATTAATTTAAATTTATATTTATTAATTTCAGATAAACTATGTAAAAAATGGTAATAAGATATCTGATGAGGCACATGTTTTTCATTTTAAATATTATAAATTGTAATTTTATGCAACTATTTTCGAGTTTTCAACAAAAAAAAAATTAAAATTTTTATATGTTTATGTAATATTATACATAAATAAAATATAATAAAAAAATATAAAACTATATTATGCAGTATTTGATGGTTCTAAAAAGTTGTGGGGGGGGGGTCTGTGGGGGGACGTGGGGGGGGGCGTGGGGGGGTAATGATCGATAACATAAAATAACGTAAATTTACGTTATTTAATTAATAAAAATCATGTGGGGGGGCTGTGGGGGGGCGTGGGGGGATGTGGGGGGGCACCGACTGAATTTTGGTTCATATAACTATATAATATAGGGAGATACATACTTTACCTTATCGATGTAGACAATATTTAAAAAATAGTTATTTATTATGCTGTGGTACCCACGATCGCCGTCTTTGGATACCTAGGTGTG
Organism: Anastatus disparis; assembly: GCA_017163975.1. Lineage (NCBI taxonomy): Eukaryota > Metazoa > Arthropoda > Insecta > Hymenoptera > Eupelmidae > Anastatus > Anastatus disparis. Next base: position 1,066,432 of record JAFFSR010000323.1, read on the forward strand.
AATGACAACTTAAACATCATCTACAGCTAAAACTTTTGAAATTCAACTTATAGTTTAATAACTACTTTGAAGTTGTTTCAAATGTTATCTAGCCAAACATGGATGTTCCGAGTAAGATAAACATTGTCTACAAGAATATCTTTTGAAATTTAGCCATTATTTATTGATAACATGTACGTTTCCCGAGATGACATCTCACAATATCCAGGTGATCCTGGCTACCTGGAAATCGTCTATATGAATGAATTTTGAAATTTTCCATACCGATTATGAAGTTTACAGATATTTGCAGGGACTATGTCAAATGAAACTTGGAGATTCTTTTAGATTTCGATTCTAAGGTTGTTTGATTAGGTCGGAGAATACTCGGAAATAAAAAGATTTTAAAAGAACAATTGTTTAAGATTCATGCAAGTTCCATGAAATATGTTGATTTACTCGTAGTCGATACCCATATATAAAGATCATTCATACAAATCATCTCGCATATAAATTTGCGGTAGTATCCCTACTAATTTATGAATTTTTCGTTCGAATAATGCCAGCGAAATTTAACTTCGAGAAAGCATATTACTATTGTAATTAGTGAATAATTTTGACATTTTTTCATCAAACATCATTCCGATATACAGGTAATAAGCGCTATTATTTAAAAAATTTAAAAAAAGTTAATTTATTTATTTTATACTTTTTAGCCTATTTATTCAATTATTGTATTTTATTTTTAAAGCATGTTTTTAAAATTTTGTATTTTTTATTTTTAAGTTAAAATTGTTTTTATTATCATTTAGAGTTACATTGCAACCAGACTTTTCGAAGATTACACTCAGGTACATCCGTTATCGGCGACTTGGTACTCCAGTTCGACCTCTTCATCCTAAATCATTATTATGCATTATAGATTCACTTTCAAACCTTGAATTAGGTTTTAGCAGCCCCGAAATCCCCGGGAACCCACCTCGACCCAGAGAAAGCCTCCCCACTTGTACTTCCTCGGAGACGACGTCCATGCGTATTCTGGACAACGTGCATCACTTTGTGGCAATTGTTTGATCTCAAATTCGGTTTTAGCAACCCTGAAAACCCCGAGAAACTCGCCTTGACCCAAAGAAAGCCTCCCCATTTATACTTCCTCGGAGATGACTTTTCACACCCATTATCATCGACCTGGATGTCCAGGTACCAAAATGACAACTGATTATTATATTGTCATCCAAGACCAAAGTCTATGCCAATTGTCAGAATTTATATCTGTCAAAAAGTGCCTGAAATCGAGCACGCAAGATTTGATTACAGACAGACAAACATGCAAACAGACATGAAGGCGAATATAAGAAAAGCGTATATAAAAAAATAATATTTACCTACGTTAAGTCTGCTTTGAGACTAATTATCTTTCGTTTTTTATGACAAAAACAAGTAAATTGAATTTGAAAAAATTTCTATAAGTTACTTAAATTTATGAAAAAGTCAATATAAATCGTCATTTTTGCAGAATTATGAAGATTATGATTATTTTCGCGGAAATTATAAAGTTATGGAAATTATTTATGGAAACGTTTTCGATTGGAAAATTTGTGATTATTGCAGTTGAATTTTGTTACATCATCATCAGTTATATCCTCGTTAAAATGACCCGAAAATTTCTAAAAGAATCGGAACAAATATTTTTCCAGTCTTTAAAGAATGTTTAAGAACTATTATGAAATGAAAATTGATAAATGTTTCAAGTTTTCCGAATCGTTCCGACATTGAAATTTCAATTATAAGCCGTTACTCATAAAATTTGGAAAAGTCTATTGTATGCAACGATTTTTCCAGTGATTCAGTTGTAATTTATAAAATTGTGAATTTGGGTGATTCATTATGTTTCTTTCCGTAATATTTATCTGATGTTGGAGCTACAGCAATCAAGTTTTGATTTTTTTATTTCATTAATATCATTTTAAATTCGTAAATTAATAGTATATTGTGTAACGAGTAAGGTTTAGTTGACTATTGCGCACGAGGGCAAGTTGGCGCACGAGCGTAGCGAATAGCGCCATTGCCCGAGACTCTCTCTCTCTCATATCTGCCGTACGACTGACTCGCAATAGTATATTTCAATACTTTTTGGTACTATTATTTGTAATTAAATTACATACTTTTAGTTCACCAATTTCACGTTTATACGGAATAATTACGATTTCGTTAATGTAAAAATAATACAAGAATAGATGATACGATTTACTTTGTCAGAGGTTAAAGCGAGATAGAGTATAAAATTCATCATATGGTCGATGAGATACAGTATGAGGGCGCTGCGCTTGTATAAACCTTTGCGATTTTACATTAATTAACGCTTTTGCGTGACATTATTTTACAGAATGTAACGTATTTACGTGATTTAATACAAAATAATATTATACATAGCTGTGAAACACACGCCCTCAAAAAACAACACACGCAGCGCGCGCTATTAGCTACTTACTACCCCGAAAACGCATGCGCTATAGGCCGCTTACTCAGCACGGATGAGAAAAACAAATATAATGACTTGTTCGCACTAAAGCTATGTTAATACAATAATTTTTGTTAAAATAAAAAATCATTTAAACTTGTAAATTTTTTATGAACTTGGATTGGAAATTATATCAAGCTCGACAAACCTAATCTTAAAATACGTTACATTGAAAGTTTGTATTATTACTTTTTATGTAGTATTTTCGTGGGTTTCTTGAGTTGTCCGCACTCGAGTTGAATCTTACAAATTTTTTCTTTGTCGCAAAAAAATGTTATTAAACGCATTGTTTATTCATAACTTGGGATTGGAAATATTATTAGAAGACTGGAAGCTTCGTCATGCTCTTAAAAATAAAAATAATGTTATCTAATTTTAAAAATAATATTAATCTGAATAATATATCCTCATCAGAAAAGTTATTGTAATTTATATATTTTTAGAACCTTTCCAATTTCATGTGTACCACTATGGTATTATATGGGGATATCCATCCAACTTTAAATTCTCTAGTAACAGGTCATTATTTAAACTAGGTTATAATCTTTTGTGCTATCCTGTAACTCTATTTCTGATGTATTTTGTAAATGTGCCACAAACGGCGCAGCAGATAATTCTATAAAAAGTAAATTTACACATAAGATAAATTACGGTAATTTTTTATGTGTAAAAATGAATGTTTCATAGAAATATCTACTGCGCCGTTTGTTAAACATTTACAAAATACATCAGAAATAGAGTTACAGGATAGCACAAAAGATTTGAACCTAGTTTAAACAATGTGCATCATGCGGTAACCCAGTAACAGCTGTAATATGACCTGTTACTAGACAATTAAAAGTTTTGTGGATATCCCCATATATCAAAAAATATGATTATGACTTCTTCAGATTCTATATGAATTTCTAATATATTGAATAGTGATTTTTGAAGGGCATATCATAGTATTAATTAAATTAACTTATTAATAAACTGAAAAATTGCCTAGTATTAATAAATTAGTGCGATTTATTGTATTTATTCACAAAAAAATTTATAGCTTAGTCGTGTAAAATGGCTTTATTTCCACTATCAAACAATTCCATGGTATGCTTAACTATTTCAAGAGTTAAAAAAATTTAATAATATGTATATTTTTTTATAACTTCAAGATCGTCACTGAGAATCATAAATAATTTTCACGGTATTTTATTAATAGCAGGTCGTACATCTCTATCCTTTTATAATAAAAAAATTTAATTTTCTGCAAAACCTTATGATTGTAGCAAAAAATAAGAAGAAAGCCCCATCTCGTATACTAAAAAGCAATATTTTCTCTTATGAGAAAAAATTATTTTTATCGCTTCGTTTCAAAGAAAACTTTGAAAAACTGAATTGTCCATCCAAACCTCGATATTTTATGTTTTTCAAGGTTTTTTTCAAAAAGGAATCGATAAAAAAATTTTTCCTAATCAAAGAAAATATTGCTTTTTATGATACAAGATGGGGCTTTCTCTTTTTTTGCTAAAATTATTAGTTTTTGTAAAAAAATCAATTTTTAGATTACAATAGGACATATATACTCGACCTCCTCTCAAGGATCTTTAATAGCTATTAAACTCTTTACAAGATTGTAATAATTCATCTCGATTTACTTCCACAGAGTTCGTGAAGCTTCATTAACCTTTCAATCAATATACAGAAAATATAAAGATTCATCCGTATTCTTAAATGATCTCATAGGAGTCGGTCTGTGGCTCATTCGGTAGAGCGTTGGATTCGTAATCTCGAGGTTCCGAGTTCGAATCCCGCTCTCGGCCGATTGATACAAGCACCACTGTACGTTACATGTGCTTTGTTCACAAACACACTTACGAGCTCCGTCGCTGATTAGCATAGCAATAATAGCATAGCATAAATATAGCGACGTTAAAAAAAAAAAAAAAAAATGATCTCATAGATTTATAATCATTTATTTACTAATAATTTAATAAATATATTCATACGATGATAAAACGTGAAAAATATTTCTGAAGAATTTTTTAAAATACAATCTAGAAGGATTCTCCTGAAAACTTTACAGTGCTGTTCAATTCTAAAGCGATCTTAATTGTTCATTAATTGTGAATACGATAAAATTAAGGTTACTATTCCTTAGTAAAACTTAATGAATCAAAAAAGTTCAGAAGGTATCAACGAAAATCATGACAATTTTTTTCATAAGAGTTCACAAAGTTGTATTATGGACTGGTACCAAAAACCGCAAAAAATTAGAAAGGTTCTTTTACATCAGAATCTTTCCAAACCTTAATGTACATGTTCACCGGGGTATTTCACCTGAATACGGAGGACATTTATAACTAATATAGGTAGCTAGGAGAGTTTCCGTAGCCGATGGAGATCCACGGCTCCACCAAAGTTTTTCCTATGTATTTTGGTGCCTTGAACACGAATTTCGAGGGTGGATAGCTGGAAAATAGTTAGGAAAATCTCTAAAGTAAATTTTCTGGTTGTTAATTCTTCGCAGAAAAACATAATTTTTCGTGTTTTTCATCAAATATTAAGTCGAAAATAATCTTATCAATTTTGCCGTACATTGCACCATTTCTCTGTAAAAACATCATAAATATAAATAAAACTCATTTTGCCATTTTTAATGTTTTTTTTTATTTTATTGCACTAATCATTGGTGACCAATATAATTAAGAATTTTTACATTTTAATTAGCTAAAATTATTCTTTAATCCACCAACTGTTGATAAAAAAAGAATGGTTTAGGCTGGTTGTGGTCTTCCTTTAATTTTTCACGAATAATTGAACCGCTTATTCAGAAAGTACCGCAACGGTGCTCACATGAAAAAGTCAGGTCGGAAAATAGGGGAGATTGCTATAGTAACATTAAAGTCCACGGTTCCAAAAATTTTTTTTATATATTTTGTCACTAAACATTAATTTAAAGGGGGTGAAGTCGGAAAATGTCCAGGAAAATTTGTATGATATAATTTCCAAAAATTTGAAAAGTCTATTTTTCAAATAAAAAACATTTTGTCGCTTATTTCATGCAATTTTCATGCCAAAGTTATAAAAAAGAATAAGTTTTATAATTTTTTTCAATTTTTCATATTAGAATGAGACTATTGTTACAGTGCAGCAGAGATTAGAATAGGATTTCCTAAAATTTTATTTCATTAGCTAAATTTATGTTATAATTTATAAATACGTTTAATTCATCGTTATTTGTATTTTAATCTTATTACATTTTTTACATGTAGAATTTTTGCTACAAAAACAATATGTACAGTACGCTATTCATTATTTTATGAAGTTTAAAAAACTTGTGTTTTTATAATTTATAAAATTTTTTAACGAAGTACAATTTTTTTCTGTGAACTACTCTTTTACTGTTACATATTTTGTAAAAATATATCTTTTTAATAAAAAAAAATAGGTATATGATTGATTGAAAATATTAATTTTAATTAATTTAATTTATGTATAACTCTGTTGAAAAAACTCACTGACATGGTAACATTTTTTTTTAACTATTAATAATTGAATTTATTGATTTGTTGATTGTAATTCTTTAATCATTTATTTTATTTCCGCAATTCAATCCAAAATATCCTTAATTTATAATCCTTCAGTTGAAAATTGAGGCAGCACACTAATTATAACACATCCAAAATAATTTATAGCAGCATCATCAGTGTCACAACCAAATTTTAAAATTGCTAAGCATAAACTTTCAAAACGAATGTCTGGAAAAAGTAATTAACATTGTAAAAGAATTTTTTTATTACAGATAACTATTATGGGAAAAACTTTTTTGAAAATAAAATCATATAATCAAATTATCCATCAAAAAGTAAAACTATTCCTTAAAAATCTTTAAGATTTGTATCAGTATTAATATTAGCTATTTTTCCTAAATTAGAATTTTTTTTATTTTAAGTAACATAGAAAAAATAACCTGTTTGTGTAACTGATTAAAAACTGCTCACTTGTTTAAAAAAAATCTGGTGGCACTCTATATATATATATATATATATATATATATATATATATATATATATATATATATACCTGTGTGTGTGTGTGTGTGCGCATGTGAATTGACATAAAATATCCCATGTATATGTATATACATATATTCATAAGCCCATGTGTGTGCGTGCATGTGCCTTGACAGGAACAGCCCCCCCATATATATATATATATATATATATATATATATATATATATATATATAAGAAAATATATACAAACTCAAGTACGTGTGTCATGCATGTAAATTGACATGAAACGTCCCGTGTATATAAACCTGTGTGTATGTGTGCGCGTGTGAATTAACATTAAATATCCCATGTATATGTGTACACAGATACACACACATATATATGTATATATATATATATATATATATATATATATATATATATATATATATATATATATATATATATTCATAAGCCCATGTGTGTGCGTACATGCGAATTGACAGAAACGGTCCCATATATATAAATACAAATTTCAAATACATGTTTAGATGTGTTTGCGTGTTCGATTTGACAAGATATGTCAAATATATGAAAACCGGTGCGTGCGTGTTGACATGATACGTCCCATATATGTGAACCTAAGGGCGCTTGGATAGGTGTGTTAGAGTTTTCATGAAATGTCCCATATATATATTTATACCTGTATGTGCGTACGTTCCAATTGACGTGAAAAATCCAATATTTATTAAAGTTTGTGTGCATGCATGCGAATTGACATGAAATGTCCCATATATATGTAAACCTGTGTGTGTGCGTTCGAATTGACGTGAAAAATCCTATATATATTAACGTGCGTCTGCATGCATGCGAATCGACATGAAATGTCCCATATATATATATATAAACCTAAGGTTACTAGGATGGGTGTGTGCGTATTGTCATAAAATGTCCCACATATATAAAAAAGCCTGTCATTATGAGTATGTACGAGTTGACATGAAATGTCTCATATATAATCCTGTGTGTGTGTGTGTGTGTGTGTTTGTGTGTGTGTGCGTGCGCATTGGCATGAAATGTCCCATATATCTAAACCTGTAAGTGCGTGCGTTCCAATTGACGTGAAAAATCCCATGTTTATTAAAGTCTGTGTGCATGCATGCGAATCGACATGAAATGTCCCATATATGTAAATCTAAGGGTACACGAATGGGTGTGTGCGTGTTGTCATGAAATGTACCACATATAAAGAAAACCTGTACTTATGAGTACGTGCTAACCGACATGAAATATCCCATGTATGTATGAATGTATGTATATATATATATACATATATATAAACCAAAATATATACGGGTCAACGGGTGCAAGTTGACATGAAACGGACCATGATATATATATATATATATATATATATATATATATATATATATATATATATATATATATATATATATATATATATATATCAACTTGTCCGTATGTGTGCGTGTGGGTCGACATGAAATGTTGCATATATATGAGCCTAGGTGCGTATGTATGTGCGCGTCCACATATGTTTTTCTATATACATATATATGATACAAATTCCTTAGTACGTTTAATTAAAAAGGAATTGTGGAATTTTTAATTAAAGCCCTCGAATTCACAAATCATAATCATAACTGACGCTCTTTCAATTCACGATTACATTTTGATTTCTTAATTGAAATTTATTTAATTAAGGATTCCTTTTGATTTTGGAATTCAAGCCTTTTCAATTCACGATTAAATTTTGATTTCTTAATTGAAATTTATTTAATTAAGAATTCCTTTTGATTTTGGAATTAAAGCCCTTTCAATTCACGATTACATTTTGATTTCTTAATTGAAATTTATTTAATTAAGGATTCCTTTTGATTTTGGAATTAAAGCCCTTTCAATTCACGATTAAATTTTGATTTCTTAATTGAAATTTATTTAATTAAGAATTCCTTTTGATTTTGTAATTAAAGCCCTTTCAATTCACGATTACATTTTGATTTCTTAATTGAAATTTATTTAATTGAGAATTTCTTTTGATTTTTTAATTAAAGCCTTTTCAATTCACGATTAGATTTTGATTTTTTAATTAAAATATTTTTAATTATTAATTTAAAAGGAATTGTTAATTAAATAAAACTTTAATTACAAATTCAAAAATGATTCGTGATTCAAATAATTTTTAATTACTTTTTTCGCAACCCTGCCGACGATACTTAAAAAAAAAATAATTTATTGATAATTTTATTATTAAAACAGTTTTAAATGTATGTGGTAAACGTTATTTTGTTGTATTTTTTTAAATAAAATGTTAATTACATTGATATTGCACTTGAACATTTACTAAATTTGAAATTTTTCCAATACTACAAATTTTTGCTAACAAATATAATAACAAAAAAAATTTTTGAAATTTTAAACTTAAAGTTCATTTAAAGTACTTATAATAATTAATTAGGCAATTATATCTTGAGTATAAATGTTTTTCATACTTAAATAACTAATGATCAAAGCCTACTTATAAGAAGAGATCATCTCCACCTTCGAGAAACAAATTTGGTTAAAACTACAAGATATGATTTGGTAATGAAAAAAATTAACCCGTATTTTTTCTTTTGTTTAAATAGATTTCAGAGACAAAGTTATACACATTTTTCAATAACATAATGAAACGAAGTTGTTGTAAGCACTTGAATAACTGGACAACTAAAAATCTTACGGAAAAATGTATTAAATATTAAAAAATTAAAAGTTAAATACTTTAATTTAAGCCTTATTAGCTCAAAAAAGCTCAATGCGGTTAAAAAGTTATGCTTAATTGAAAATTGTTACATATTTGTTAATAATTTCAGCATATAATATATGATAAATTTTTTACTCTATAGAAATAGAGAAACTTATATATTTTGATCGTTCGTAACTTTTGGACCACATAAGTTTTTTTGATGCAATACAGCTTAAATTAATATATTTAAATACTTTCTTTGATCTATCACACATTTTCTATTTGGCTATTCAAGTTCCGATAAGCATTTCTTTTCACTATATTTTTTATGAAAGATCTGTATTTTTATATCTGAAACCTTTTTTTATTTCATTTTTTTTTTTTCATAAAAAATCAGATTTTGTAGTTTGAACCAAATTTGTTTTCCGAAGATAGGGACCTTTTTCTCCTTGTTCATTTGAAAAATTCTCATTCAAATTATATTTCTTAATTCTTTTTGTAAGATTTTTGTAAACTTAATTTAAACTTGCAACGTTCCTATCAATTGCATAAAACAAAAATTAATTACTAATAAAAGGAAATAAAAATTTAAATAACGTTAACCATGATAGGAAAATTTTAATTTTGATAGGTTATAAAAAAATATTGGATTGTTAAAAAATTCTAGTTTTAATGAAAAACTCATCCTCAGTAACTAATGTAATTTATTAGTCATGAAAAAATTAGTAATTAAAAGATTTTTATTTTTTTAGAATAATTTAAATTCAAACGAAAAGCGCGCCATGGACAAATTCATGCGCGCCAGCTTCGAACACGCGGCGCTTGGGTAGCGAGCGCCGTATCTTGTCCAATTCGGTATGAGTGAGAGAGATAGAGAGAGACGCTATGCGACGGCGTCACTATCGTTTTACACTTGACGTTTATCAACTATACAATTTATAAAACGAATAAAAATGAATAAAAACATCATTGACAATAAGAAAATGTAGTTGTAGTATAAAAATGTTAAATAGAACATATATAATGAGATGTATATGATCGAGGGAGTAAAAATATGTAACATCAGTACGAAATTCAAATGTCAAGTGTAAAACGACCTTTAAAGATTAACAAAAGTCACTAAAGCCTAGTTCTTTTATCTTATTAACAATATTACATAAATTTAGCATGAATGAGATTAACAAAACTAATAAATAGACTAATTTAATAATAATAATAATAAAATAATGACAAGTTCGGGTAAATAAGTATAATTAAACAAAATGTATGCATGTTATCTAAGTCACTAGGTAAATGGTGGTAATGAACATGCGCAGTGGATTACATAGGATAATCATGTAAATTGAGTTCTGAGTTATCTTAACCATCTACCTAGATGGCGCAGATAAGTATCTAATAACGACCTATAAAACGGGCTGCACGAGGCGCTCTCGCTCTCTTATTTGTCTCGTACAAAGGAACATCCAGACTTGGAAGTCACGTCCAATACCCGCTGTGAGTATAAGAAGGAAGTGGTAGTCGCCATCTTTATCAAACACGTGTCGTTTGTGTTTGATAATCGAGTGTGTACGGGAAGTAAAATGAAAAAAAGAAAAGTTGATTAACTATTGGTTTGATATGTATATCATCTAACCTTAAAATCTTTGTGGTTTTTTTTGTTTTTTTTCGTTCGCGTACTAACCAATATATAATATATAAATATATATAAGTTATAACGCAAAATAGGAGCGTGACTAGGGTTAATCCCGAAAGGCTCCGAGTGGGAACCCATCTTTTGGATGGATGTACTGCGACTTGCACTTATGACTGATGGCAGATGTAAAAGGGTGTCTTTAAGGCTGCCCTTTTCCGTGTGCTACGTACTGTACTTGTGCAGTACGTAGTAAATCGGTTATCAAAGCCATAGAATCGGTCTTTTTCTGTTTCAGATTGCTAAACTAATACCAAGAACACCAGAAGTGATTTTTGTTTTTCTTAGAGAATTCAATAATAAAAATAATCCGAATAAAATCAATGAGAAGAAATAGTAAAAAAATTTATAAGATTTTAATTTAATTAAATTTTGTTTTAATTTTATCGATTAGCTAATTCAATTTCATTTAATTTTTTCTTTTTATTTTAATTCGATAAAGCAAGTTTTTTTTGTTTAATAAATCATTTATGATAAATAATTAATGCAGAATTTCAATAATAGAGACATTTCTCTTTCTTTTCTTTATTTTTTATTTTTTATCAAAATTTAGCATGTAACTGGTAGGCAATAAATGAGTAATTAGAAAAGACGCCTTAAGGCCAAACTCAAAATAAAATTACGTGTTATTTATTTATCGACCTTCTACACATAAAATGATTCCTGTGAGTCTAAATAAAAATAATCTATGTTATTAAAGTGTTAATTGCATGAAATTTATAAAATATCAATAATAAAAAAAGAAAATGTGTCTTGTTTAAAAGCAAGTATTTTGTGTAATGTCTAAATAAAAAAAAAAGGAACCTACAAGATCATCGTTGGTTGTCCAATTCTGAATTGAGAATCAACAATAAAGGAGAAGAAGGCAAGATTGCTGCTTTTATGACAATCCTCTCGACTTAACGTAATTTGATATTATATTAATGAAAAAAAATAAAATTGAACATTTTTTTTGTTGTTTAATGAGAAGTAATAATTAAATCATGTATTATCTTTCGTTATTTATAAAATCAAGTAAAAATAAAACAATCTTGCCATTCTAAAAAAAATTTTACATATTTATGACGTTGCAAACTTTATATAATGTTTATTCAAAACATATTATCCCTTTCGTTAAAAATTGCCAAATTTTGAACTTTATTCAAGAACATTTATTTATTTTATGATATTTTACATTTATTATTAATGTCTCAAACATTTTTATTTCATTATTATGTTCTACTACCTTCCATTTAACATTTTCTATTATCAAACATGTTTCTCATAGTTTCAAACAATTTTCAAATTATATACTCTTTTTAAGTACATTTTTAATTTATTTATGTTTGAAGTTTAATTAATATTTTATTAATTCTTTTTAAACGTAATGCATAAATTTATTTGATCTATTTATAAATTATATTTATAAACGTTATATAAATATATTATATTTATAAACATATTATTGGAAATGGGATAGAAATAAGTGAACAACTTAGTTTATATAAATGATATTCAAGTTTTATTCTATTATATCGTCACGAGCAAACTAAGATCTTTACAGTACGAGTAGCTGGCCAAGACTGAAGTAAAAAGTGTTTCAAAACAATAGTGAAAATATTCGTAATAAGGTACTCATCTGTTTAGGCTTATAAGGGAAATTCCCCAGAGAAATAGATGTTTATGAACAGCTTACAAAAGGTTCATTCATACAGTAAAACTATAAAACTAAGTAATAAAACTTCCTAATCTCTCAAACAGTATTTACAGAAATATAAACTTTAAGTACATTTATTTTTGTATAAAGGAATTTGTTCTTACATATTCCAACACGCCCCCTCAAAAATGAATGGACTTTAAATTAATTGAAAATTCTTCATGTATTAAATATATCATATTTTCTTTTCTTTCTAATTATAATTTTACTTTATATTATTATTTAAGATCATGTTCACTCGTGACTCCTGGGGCTATACATATGGTCCAACATTCGTTGCATGGATTAGGGAAACCCAGAAAAACCTAATCAAACCATCTCTAAAGATTTACATCTTTTATATCTAGTATAACTTGAAATAAAACTTCTTATTTCAATATGGCTTTATTATGAAGATTATTCCAAGCCTGTTTGTTTTCAAAATTCTACAAACTTTACTGTAGATGACGGTTTAGTCAAGACATCTGCTATCTGTTTACCTGTTGGAGTATATTATAATTTAATTATATTTTTCTCAATATTTTCTTTGGATATATGATACTTTACATCAATATGTTTCGATCGTTTGTGATTGCTAAGGTTACTTGCTATGCTTATTCAACCATTGTCATCTTCAAAAAATTACTATTAGTTCTGAAATATTTACATTTGCACTTACTGTTAAAGATTTCAACCAAAGAGCCTCTATTACGGCTTCATAAAGAGCTATATACTCAGCTTTAGTAGACGAACCTGCTACGCAAGCTTGTTTCTTTGTAATCCAACTTATTGTGCAATTATCATATATTTTAAATAAATATCCTGTTGTGCTTTTTCTATCAATTTTATCACCTCCCTAATCTGATTCAACAAAACCTTTTAAAATATGCACATGATTAGTTTTTACGTAATATAATTTTATATTAATAGAATCTTTAAGATAACGTAAAACGCGTTTCAAATTTTACCAAAGTTCTTTATTATTTTTATTTGTAATATTTTACTGCTTAAAATATTTACTGCTGCACATGAATCAGGTCTTGTGCATATAGTTATATACATTAAACATCCAATTAAATTTCGACAAGGCGCGTCATATTTTTCATCAGAATTAAGAGTAAGATAATCTAGTTTATTTGGAAGAGGTGTACTAAAATCGTTACAATGAAGCATATTAAAATTTTCTAAAACTATTTTAATGTAAGCACTTTAATCTAAGGATATTTTATTTAAATTTCTTTTCTTATACCAAGAAGGAATTTTATTTCTTTTAAATCTCATAACAAAAATTTGTTTGATAAATAATTTTTAAAATTATTTAATTTTTCACAATTAGCCGTAGCAATCACAAGATCATCAACATATAATAATACATATATATTTTCAGATATATCTCCTTTATCTAAAATATAGATACATCCATCTACTAAAGAATTTTTTTTTTTTTAAATCCTTTTTCTATAACAACCTTTTCAAATATTTCAAACCAGCATCTTGCTGCCTGTTTTAAATCATATAGAGCTTTATTCAATTAACAAACTAAATTAGTTTAACATTTAATGCCTTCTGGTACTTTCATAACAATTTCTTCTTTTTTATGTACCATTTAAAAATCTGTCCTTAATTCCATATAATGCATTATTAAATTATTTTCATTTGAAAAAGTTATTATGAAACTGATAATTGTAATTCTTGCAATAAATGCAAATGTTTCACTCTAATCAATTGAATATTGTTAACATCCCTCGTAATAACACGAGCTTAATATCTACATGGGTTTTCAAATTCATTACATTTATCATAAATACCCATTTACAGTCAACAATATTTTTTTTTTTTTTTAATATCTTGGTACTAACATCCAAGTTTTATTAATTCATGTGAATTAATTTCATATTTGATTGCTCATTCCCATTCATGCCTGTCACTTTTATTTTTAATTTCATTAAAACAATTGGGAACCATATTATTAATTAATTCAGCAATCATTATATAATTATTATCAAAATCGAATTCATTATATGATTTAGCAGGCAATTCTTTAATCCTATCACTCCTTCTTACTTCATTTTCATTTATTTCCTTATCTTGATTATACTCAAACTCATTACTTTTAAATCTCGACCCCGGCTCATCAGTTTTATCACCAACTGGTCCTAGCCTTTTTACTGGTTTTGACTCAACGTTTGACTTGAGTTCAGATGCACCAGTTTATATAACCACTGGTTTCGAATTGAGTTCAGATGCACTAGTTTTTATATACACTGGTTTCGAATTGAGTTCAGATGCACCAGTTTTTATATCTACTGGTTTTGACTCAACTTCATATTCACCAGATTTCATATCACAATTTGATATATTTAACTTTTCTACTAGTTTTGACTCAACTTCATATTCACCAGATTTCATATCATAACTTGATATTTAACTTTTCTACTAGTTTTGACTTGAGTTCAGATGCACCAGTTTTTATATCAACTTCTACTGGTTTTGACTCAAGTTCAGATGCACTAGTTTGTATTGGTCGAGTTTTTTTTTTTTAAGTAATTTATTTTATCTACTGTTACACCCCTTACAATAACAAACCTCTAATTTTCAGTATCCCATACTTTATAACCATTAGGCTCGTAACCGTTAAAATATCTTTCCAAAATTCTCAAATTTTATTAATTAGATTTTATTATAAATATTAACTATGAATCAAAAAATTTTAAATACTTTAATTTTGGTTTTTGTTATATCATAATTCAAACAGTATTTTATTTGCTGTTAATACTTTAGGCGGTGTTACATGTTAAATATATTGCAGTGTAAATTGCTTCTCTTTATAAATATTTTTTTTTTTTTTTCAAATCAGCACCGTTTATTATTGAACGAACTTTTTCGTTAAGGTTATAATCATTCATTCTAACATTTATTTTGTTGAGATGTTCATGAAAGCTTTAAATAATATCTTACATCTTTTCGTTAAAATAATTATGTTTTTATTTGATTTGGTGAGTATTCGTGATTAATATCATAATATAAATTAGCTAATTTTAAACAAAAAAGAGCCTTGCTTTTCACAATAAAATCTTTGAGTACTGAAAATAAGTTTGCTTTGTAAGTGATAAAATAAGAAACACAATAATGTGTAACATCCTTAATCAATGTAACAAAATAATTTTTAACATTTACAATTGAAGGAGTGATTGGATTACAAATATCAGAATGAAAAATAAACAATGGTTTTGTACATAACGATTATCTTTTATCCTTTAAAAAGTTAATTATTTTTATTTATCATTTATGTAGGCTTCGCATAAATCATCACATGGTACAATTTAACTTATAATATTTATGTCATTCACCATTTGTTTATTATTCAATTCTGTCAACTATAATATACAATGTTATACTTCTCATTGTTTTATTAATGGTTTTACTTATCTCGATAAAATCAGCTTCTCTTAAAGTTGTCGTAGTCAAGCCTTTTGCATCCTTCGAATAGATGGAAAATTTCATGGGGCATCGGGCAATAAAGCACGCCATTGTCCATTCCTTTCATACCTGTATTACTTATGACCTGTAGTGGTCCTTTTTCCATTTGCAGGTATAATATGTGTTGTTCTTTGCAATGAAAATTTTGAATGGTGGCCTCAATTCCTCAAAACTTAAGAAGACATGTCGCCTCTCATTATATTATGCGATTCTATAGCATCTTTCCATTTATGAAAACAATTTTTTTGTTTTATGTAGTAATAATCCTTCATTGAAATATTGTACTTCGCTTCCTTTTAATCTTGATCTATTTATTTTGGGTGTTTCCAGTTATATCTTTCATTAATCCAAGTTCACTTAATAAACAACGCATTCTTAACTTTAGGTGTGACTGTATTCATTACATATGAAGCGTTGTATTATTTTAGTTTTATTATTCCTTCACTAAATCCTTTCAGTATTTCAATATATTCACTGATAAATATCGTACGATCAACCCTTTTGTTTATTTATAGATTGATTGCGTGTATTCTATTCTCTTACTTATCTATAATATCATTCTGAGTTTGTGAGTTGTTTCATCATTACTAGTTTTAGGCAATTAACCGTAATGTCAACTTTGTTTTATGTGCTGTATATTCATATTATAATGCAACACTTTTTTTATACGTCTTTTTGCACTTTCTAACAATACAAATATTCATTTATCCAAAATAAAACCTTCACACATCATATTTCTCATCAAAGGTTTCATATTCCTTCGTTTCGTATTTTCCTTTGTCATTTTTAGTTTATGAAATATCATAACTAGACAACATACTTTTTATTATCGTTTATTTTATTTTATTACTGTTTTTAATCAGATTCACTCTTATAAACACTTGTAAAGACACTAAAATCATTCACTCGTTAAAACACAAATTAGAATTTTATAACGAAAGAACACACGCTTATATTTTAGTTTATAATTTTTCTTTTTAACGATATTACACTCTTGTAATTATTAATAGACTTATTATAATCATTCACTTATTAAAAATACGATACTGGGCGCATAACCTATTGGAAATGGGATAGAAATAAGTGAACAACTTAGTTTATATAAATGATATTCAAGTTTTATTCTATTATATCGTCACGAGCAAACTAAGATCTTTACAGTACGAGTAGCTGGCCAAGACTGAAGTAAAAAGTGTTTCAAAACAATAGTGAAAATATTCGTAATAAGGTACTCATCTGTTTAGGCTTATAAGGGAAATTCCCCAGAGAAATAGATGTTTATGAACAGCTTACAAAAGGTTCATTCATACAGTAAAACTATAAAACTAAGTAATAAAACTTCCTAATCTCTCAAACAGTATTTACAGAAATATAAACTTTAAGTACATTTATTTTTGTATAAAGGAATTTGTTCTTACATATTCCAACACATATTATCTTTAAAATATATAAAATACAATAATGTTATTATTACTTCATAAAAATCAAAATAAATGAGCTTTGGCTACGATTATAAAAGAAAATCTGTCAGAATAATTAATTTTACAAATTACTTACCCTACTAAAAAATCTCAGGTGAGAAATCACCTGATTTCTCAGGTGATTAATCATGCCAAAATCTCATGTGATGATTTTTTTGGTTTTTACACCTTTCAAAGCATACTTAGTCAATTGCGAATTATTTTTGAAAATTTTTCAAAAATTTGAACTTAGAAAATTTTTTAAAAATTTGGTCTTAGAAAAAATTTTGACTCATTTTACAAAAAATTTTCTAAGTTCAAATTTTTGAAAAATTTTCAAAAATAGTTCGCAATTGACTAAGTATGCTTTGAAACGTGTAAAAACCAAAAAAATCGTCACATGAGATTTTGGCATGATTAATCACCTGAGAAATCAGGTGATTACTCACCTGAGATTTTTTAGTAGGGTATATAAAATAGATCTATAAAGTAAAGAAGAATTTAAAAAGAGAAGACTAAATATCAAATAAAAATTTTCATTGCATTCAAATTAAGAAAATAATCTATATTTAAAAAAAAACGTTTTTAAAATTTTTATTGATAATATTTCTTTTTAAAAAAATTTTTTTAATTCAAATTATTTTTTTATCCGAATTCTGCATTAAACTGCGTTTGGGGATTTAAAAAAAGCTTTGATTTTTTGTACTAGTGATGCAAAAACAGAAAATCTAAATTAAAAATTTTATATTTAAAAAAGCGTTAATTAGCACATGCTTAGAAAATGCTTGCATACTTAACGGGAGGTCACGTATCTCTGTCCTTTTCTAATCAAAGAAATGATTTTTTTACAAAAATTAATAACTTTAGCAAAAAATGAAGAGAAAGCCGCATCTTGTATCAAAAAGAGGAATATTTTCTTTGATAAGAAAAAATTAATTTTATTGCTTCGTTCTCAAGAAAACCTTGAAAAACCAAATTGTCCACCCTAATCTCTATGATTTAAGTTTTTCAAGGTTTTCTCGAAAACGAAGCAATAAAATTAATTCTTTCTCATCAAAGAAAATATTCCTCTTTTTGATACAAGATGCGGCTTTCTCTTCATTTTTTGCTAAAGTTATTAGTTTTTGTAAAAAAATCATTCCTTTGATTAGAAAAGGACAGAGATACGTGACCTCCTCTTAACAGTTATTTTATTTTAAATGGCTGTATTGTAGGTCAATATTTTTTGTAAACAATTTTTCTCATTGCATTGTAACAAATTTTATTTGTAAGCATAATATTAATTTTTTTTTATAAAAAAAGGCAAAGCATAAGATTTGAACTTGGAAAAATTTTTAATTGCTGCAATGTATCCTAAAACTTAGCCAACACAGCTATTGTACGTTTTTTATTTAAACCAAATTACATATTTTCATTGCTTCCTCACCCCAAACTTAATTTTTTTTAATTATCCAAACAGTTTTCATTATTAAATAACAAAATTAATAAAATCAGCATTTTAAGGACAAACACGTTGCATGCTGCACATCGTTTTTATAATTAAATATTTTTTTTTTGAATAATAAAGTTTATTGTTTTTTGGAATATTGTATTTAATGATTTAATTTTTTATGAAAAATAAAGTTTTCACACATCTTATTATATTCATCTCAAATAACAGTAAAAAATATACTTTAAGGAGTCTCATATGTCAGCTATAGTTTGTTGTTCATAAAAATTAAAAGTTTAAAGAACTCTTCAAAATTTTGATAAAAATTAATTTATACCTAGAAAAAAATTTCTGCAAATTTTCAAGTAGTTTTATCAACTAATTTTTTTATATGTGCTCACTCGAAGTCCGCGTGTTTTGTATCTCATAGTAGTAAAAAGATAAACTTTAAATGAGTATAAATAATAAAATCAGTCGATAAGGCTAACTAAAAATTTGCAGAGATTCTTTTCCAGGTACCCATATGGAAATAATTTATGTGAAAAATTGTAAATAATAGTAAATAATTGTAAATAACTGTTAAAAAATGTAGGAATTGAGACATAAATAATAGTTATTTACAGTTACTTACTATTATTTATTATTAATTACTATTATTTACAGTTATTTACAGTTATTAACTGTTATTAACTGTTATTTACAATTATTTACAATTATTTACAATTATTTACAGTTTTTTATAATTATTTACAATTATTCATAATTATTTACAGTTATTCATAATTATTTACAGTTATTTACATTTTCAAAAATTTTTGAATTAGTGGATAATTTAATGTTATTAATAATTATTTACAATTATTTATAGTTATTTACAGTTATTTACAGTTATTTACAGTTTTTTACAGTTATTTACAGTTATTTATAATTATTTACAACTATTTACAATTTTCCATAGTTTTTTACAATTATTTACAGTTATTCACATTTTTTTAAATTTTCGCCTATATATAAAATTATTGAATAAGTTCGTGATAATTTTCGAAAATGTAAATAACTGCAAATAATTGTAAAAAACTATAAATAATTGTAAATAACTATAAATAATTGTGAAAAAAGTGAATAAATGTAAATAACTGTAAATAAATATAAATAACTGCAAATAAGTGTAAATAACAGTTAATAAGTGTAAATAACAGTTAATAACTGTAAATAAGTCTAAATAACAGTAAGTAATTGTAAATAATTGTAAATAACTGTTATTTATGTCTCAATTCCCACATTTTTTAACACTTTTCTACAGTTATTTACAGTTATTTACATTTATTTACATTTATTTACAGTTATTAACAGTTATTTACAATTATATCCAAAAATTTTTTCCATATGGGTATAAATTAATGTTTTTCAAAATATTGAAGAATTTTTTAAACTTTTGATTTTTATGAACAACAAACTATAGCAAACTATAGCTAGCATATGAGACTCCTTAAAAAGATATAATAAAACGTCAAAAAATAAAAAAAATATATACTTAATAAATAAACTACTATTTTTAAAAATTAACAACATAGATAAAATTTTTTCCTAATTAATTGTCAAACTAAATAAAAATTTTAAATGCTTTTCATGGTTCAAAGTTTGGAACCATTGTAATAATTACAAAAAAAACATGGAAATCTATATTTTTTTTTATTTTTGGAAATGTTAAAATTCTATGTAAATTTTTTAAAAATAAAATAGAATTTAAAGTCATTTTCATATAAAACACGCTTTCTTGAAATTTATAAGGTTTAGTAAAGTTTCATTTTTCCAAAATCAAATTATCGACATTATAAATTTCTATTAAGAGGCGGTCGGAACCAAATCGGTGACTTAGTTCAGTGCTTGTAATAAATGCTTATAATAATTTATTCATTTATTAATATGGTAAAAATATAGTCATTTCCTCTAGTCATGTATATAAAGAATAATTTAAAATAGTCAAAGCCACAAAAATATACAAAATATTGTTATAAAGCGAAAAATGCTACATAACAATCGACACGACAGTTTTTTGCATGCGGTATATGTCAAATCAGTTTGATATTTGTAATAAATGCTTATAATAATTTATTTACTTATTCATATGGTAAAAATATAGTCATTTCCTCTAGTCATGTATATAAAGAATAATTTGAAATAGTTTAAGCCATAAAAATATACAAAATATTATCGTAAAGCGAAAAATGCTGACTTGATATATACCGTAAGTCACCGATTTGGTTCCGACCGCCTCTTAAGTTAATTCAATAAAAAGACATTTAAAACCTGATATCAAGATAATTGCTACTATACTACTATATTACTGATATTAAAAAGGATATACTTTAATAAAAGCATTTCTTCATTCTTTCATGTGTCTAAAATAAAATGATGTTTATCAACATTTTATGTTGAATTTTTATTAAATGAATTAAAAATAATGTTATCATGCCTCTATATAACTTTAGAAATTGTCACTTTTTAAAGGACAAAAATAATTGAACCATTCAAAGTTTAGTCAAAATTTTGTTTAGTAAGAAGTGAAAATTATTATGTTCGTTAAAGAAAATTATCAATTTTTTTGTTTTGGAAATAATAATTGATAATATTGTAAAAATATATTTGATAAAAGAAAGAAGAAAAAGTCCAATTTTTAAAAATATTATTGATATTCAATGTGAATTTTATTTAAAATGCGCTTTAAACTCGTAAAATTTTTTATTTTTTCAGGTAAATTTATTATTTTACTTATCTAAAATAAAATTAGAATTATTTATATTTATTTTCTATTTTTATTAAATTAGTTAAAAATGTCATACGTTTACATAAATTTAGAAAAGGTCCTTTTTTTAAGAAACAACGTTGCTTGTACGCAAGGCCTATTTCCAAAAACGTGCGTACGGATGTGTAGCAGTAGAGGGCGCAAGGAAGTATTCCCGATTTGTTCGCTCCGTGTACAAGTATTAATCGGTGAATCTGCAAATTGAAGGTTAAGCGCAATAGATATTATTATTACAAATATTTATGCACAAGAAGAAAAAAATCTATCGCTTGGTTTTTGAGAAAAGTAAGTAACACGAAAATATTATAAACATAAACTTTTACTACGGCGTTACTTACTTTTTTCAAAAACAAAACGGTAGATTTTTTTTTCTTGTGCAAAGATGTTCATAATAATAATATCTATTGCGCTCAACCTTTAATCTGAAGATACACTGATTAATACTTGAGTAAATAACAAACAACTCAATTGTTACTCGTTCGGTATCAGGTTCTACCGCGGCCTGCCGTTAAGCATTACTTAATCCAACTAAATTTTTTTCTCAGTGTATAGTAAAATTATGAGGAAAGTATCCATATATACTATAACGTTATATGTTGTGCGTATATATATATATATATATATACTTCAAGAATCAATCGCAATACATTCAACACACACACATCTACTTTAGGTAACGTACCCTGGTAACAAATCCATCGCAATTTCGCTGCAATTTCACTGCAATTTCGCATGCACGCACGAAAATTTCAGCTGTCCATACATGGTCTGCTTCCAAATTCGCTTATGGTTCTGCTGCCAGAAAATTACCCTAAGAACGTTAAGAAGGGGCCGAACTATCTGTCTTTGTCTAATATCGTTTTTCATCATTTATGTAAACACTATCCGGTATAATAAGAAAAAAATAGCAGCCCCCGCTAGATATTAGTATAATTAGTAAATTTTGTAATAACAACTAAATTTTTTACTGCATAGTTTTTGACTAATTAGAGACCTACTAGCAATC
Organism: Anastatus disparis; assembly: GCA_017163975.1. Taxonomy (NCBI): domain Eukaryota; kingdom Metazoa; phylum Arthropoda; class Insecta; order Hymenoptera; family Eupelmidae; genus Anastatus; species Anastatus disparis. Next base: position 1,089,198 of record JAFFSR010000323.1, read on the forward strand.
TAGAATATAACCTATCTTTTTTTGGTAGGTCTCTAATTATTCAAAAACTACGCAGTGAAAAAATTTGGTTGTTATTACAAAATTTACTTATTATACTAATATCTAGCGGGGGCTGCTATTTTTTCTTGTTATACCGGATAGTGTTTACATAAATGATGAAAAATGCTATTAGACAAAGACAGATAGTTCGGCCCCTTCTTAAGCAAAAGTGCGCCAAAATTGCAGCGAAAGAGTGCTATTTTTTAAAATAAAAATATTGCACTCGCACGCGCAGCAGAATTGCAGGATGATTGATGCATGTACACTTGGCGGAAAGGATATTTTTCCGAATGTTAACCTCAAATGGCAACATCGCATATTTTACCATAGGCATAAGACAATTCCAAATTATAGAGCAAATTTCGCATCATCGTTACTTATTACTTGACATAATTTTAGTATACAAACAATTTTACTTTCTTTTTTCATGATCCAAATTCTAATTTTATTGAATAAAATTTTTATTTCTTAGTTCAATAATTATATAGAATCTAATATTGTGAATTTAAATTATATAAAGAATAAAATTTAAGTTGTTATCGTTTGAATTTTGCATGAATACACTGAGAAAAAAATTTACTTGGATTAAGTAAGGCTTAATTGAATCAATGAAATCCCTTAGGTGCGGGCGGCACATAAAATATTTTGTTACATTAATACAAATATTTGAATTGAGTCAAATAAATATTTCATTTTTTTAAATAAATATTTGATTCTACTAAACATCACAAATATTGGTTAAAAATAATATTTTGTATTTTCAAATAAATATTTGACTTACTAAATGTCGCGAAGATTGATTCAATAAAATTAATTCATTGTTTCTATAAAAAATTTTATCAATTAAAATGCCCATTTGTTTTTCTAATTGATTATTTCATTACATTAATATACATATTGGAATTAAATCAAATAATATTTTGTATTTTCAATTAAATATTTGACTTATTAAATGTCGCGAAGATTGATTCAATAAAATTAATTCATTGTTTTAATAAAAAGAATTATCGATTAAAATGTCCATTTGTTTTTCCAATTAATTATTTCATCATATTAATGCTATATTGAAATTAAATTAGTTCAATATTTAATATTTTCAAATGAAAGTTTAATTTATTGAATATTTTAAATTTAATAAAATTTTAAGATTTAATAAAATTAATTTATTGTCTTAACAAAAAATTGATTAATTATTCGGTTTCACAAATAAAATATTTCTTCAAAGTAAAGAAATATTTAATTAATTCGATTTATAGATATATTAATCGAACAAATACTGTCTTTAATCAACAGTATTTGCTTTCAGTGATTTACATTTATTTATTAACATCAATGAATCGATGACTCATTAAAGGACAGGTGAATATGATTCCATTTATTTATATGGTAAAGAATAACAATTATTAACATACTAACATTAGTATGCTTTATACAGTGATCGCACACGCAGTAAATCTAACATAAATTTCGCTCGCATTACAATTTACGTATTATCTTGAATTTTTAACTTCCTCATATATCAACTTAGAAGCCCTCTTACCGCTTGCGAGATCGAAAATTAACGACGCCACCAAGCGGTAGTATCATCAAACCATCGAACTAAATGATTTTGTTAAAACAATAAAGGTTTCTTTTAGTTCAAATATGTGTTATTTGAATGAAATAAATTATATAGATGAATCAAATAGTAGATTTACTTGATTTTAACAAGTATTTAATCAGATTTCTCTGTAATTTTTATTAACTTTAGTACATATTTTGCTAAGTTATTCACTTAGCAAGACACGTATTTAAAACATGAGTTTGTTTGAGTATAACCCTGGTAGAAAATGAAACGCTTTTTCTACCATTTTATGGCCATTTCTTTAAAGTGAAGAGCAGAAAATGGGAATGTTTCATGGCCATTATTTGAACTAATATGAAACGTTTTTTTCAACCTTCATAGTGCTAAAAAATGCTAATAAAATGTTGAGTCTGATCCACTATTATTTGAATATAGATAGTTAACAGTAGAGTCTATCAAATTGTGCTCTAATTGATTACTATTAAGAATCATTTAAGGTTTTTTCTTGAAAGTTATCATTAATCATTAATAGAATCACTTTTGTTAATATATTCGCGCGTATATTTTGAGTTGTGATCGGATTGTTAGAGGTTATTTTTAAACGATTAATCAAATTTTCCATTTATTATTTTAAAAAACGATATTTTTATACTCGTTTCGTACTGCGTTTCATATTTTTATTTTAAGAAAATTTAATATTATTTTTATTTTTATAAATTCCAATAAAAATAAACATTGACGAAGGAATGTGAATAAATACTAATCTATATTTTCTCGCCACGTGGCAAAAGTGAGGTTATGATTTTACCTATGATCTGAAAAATTAAGGACTCATTACTAAAAAGTTATATAACTAGTCAAAAAAAGTTGTCTACAGTTTACCTAATTTTTAGATAGCTGTTACTGATTTTTTCTCTCCGTTTACTTAAAATGCGTATTTTTTTGGCTAAATACAAAAATTTTGAACAACATTTTTATATTAGCATTTTTTGCCTATAAGATGCTAACCAATATACCAAAAAATTTGAGCTCTGCAGATTCAGCAAAAAATTGCCATTTATTCGCCAATATTGACATGACAAAATATTACTATTGAAAATGGTCATAAATTGTTGTTTACACCATTTTTAATGTTCAAATTTCTACCAGGGAAAGGATGATAACTTATACAAAAAAGTATTTTTTTGCCCTAGGCCGCAAAATGATCATTTTGCGTCCTGCGGAAAAACTTTAAATGTCTCGGCCTCGGGACAAAAAAATAGTATATTAGACCATAGATGCATATTGATCATCCTAGCTCGTGCAACTTTCGAGGCCTCGCTACGCTCGGCCCCAAAAATTCGCACTCGCCGAGAATGATCAATATGCATCCTTGGTCAATAATGTACTATTTCAAGAATATTAAATATTAATTTTAACATTATATTTCATTAGATTTAGTAAATATGTTATTGAATAATAACTGCTTGTTTCAATAAATATTTCATTAAGATAATCAAATAATTATTTAATCGATCTGATAAAGAAATTAATTAATACAACAAAATATTTAATTGGGACATAAATAATAAAATATTTAATTGTTAAAAATAATAATTAATTCAATTAATCACTGATTTCATAGACGCAATATAATTAAATAATGAAAGTAATAAAATAATTTTATAGAACAAAATAAATCAAATATTTGAATCAATTAAAAATTTAATTAATTTAATGCATCCAATTAATTATAATATAGCAATGAAATTATTTGAGTAAAAGACAATGAGATATTTCATAGAATCAATCATATATTTCATAAAGAGAAAAAACGCATTCATCAAAGCAATTAAATATTGAATTAAAATGATTAGGTATTTCATTGGCCAGTGAAATAATTTAATATAAGTCATACAATATTTATTTAAAACAATGAAATATCTTTTTGTTATTATTCAAAATTTATTGAAAGAATAAAACAATAATTTTGACATTATTAAATATTTCATTAATATAATTAAATATATTATTGAACAGTAAAGTAATTTAATAACGGTGATATAATAATTAATTAAATCAATGTAATATATTCTTCTTTTAATCAAAACTTGATAGAAATAATAGAATAAATATATTTGGTTTAATAAATATTTCATTAAGATAATCAAATATATTATTAAACATTAAAGTAATTCAATAGAAGTGCTAATACAATATTTAATTAAATCAGTGACATATATTCTTGATTCAATAACAATTTGATAGAAATAATAAAATAAATATATTTGGTTTAATAAATATTTCATTAAGATAATCTAATATATTATTAAACATTAAAGTAATTCAATAGAAGTGCTAATACAATATTTAATTAAATCAGTGACATATATTCTTGATTCAATAACAATTTGATAGAAATAATAAAATAAATATATTTGGTTTAATAAATATTTCATTAAGATAATCTAATACATTATTGAACATTAAAGTAATTTAATGGAAGTGTTAATATAATATTTAATTAAATCAGTGAATTATATTCTTGTTTCAATAACAACTTGATAGAAATAATAGAATAAATATATTCGGTTTGATAAATATTTCTTTAAAAAAAATTTAATATCTGATTTTACGTTGCACCTTTCTTGACTTTAAAAAAATAATTTATTGGTTTTCTTTTTGTGAATTCATTGAAATCGGATTTGTTGATTTTAAGGAACCTATTTCTTTGAATTAATTGTAATTTTTATTGAAATGCTGATCAAATTTTATGTATTATATACAACAAAATATTTTTTTTTATACAATCACATATATTATTAATTAAATGACAATGTTATTAACTTAGTGAAGCATTTATTTACAATATAAGCTTCTTTAACTTAATCGGATGACCGTTAATTCAAGCAAATATTATATTGATGATTGACCAATATTTTTTTATTGTTATAAAAGATTTTGTAAATTTAACAAACGATTTACTAAAATAAATGTTTAATTACTGTAACAAAATATATAGATAATTTACAAACATATTCTATTGTTACAAATAAATATTTTATAAAATTTTATCAGTTGCCTTAATGAAATTGATTTGATTAAATCAATCAAATAATTTATCCGAAACAATAAATTTTTCTTTATTTTAAAAAAATATTTATTTTTTTTAACTTAAGTATCAATTTTTTTTATTCCAACTAAATATTTCAGTGATTTAAAAACCTTGCATATTACTTCAATCAAAATTAATTTTTTTCAACAAAATATTTAATAACTAAATTTATTTCATTGACTCAACTAAATTTTTTTCTCAATTTAACCTATAAGAAAAAACAAAATAATCATGATGCAAAACTCAATGCATAATTCGAAGTTTTCATATGTCTGTGGTAAAATATGCAGCGCTGCCATTTGAGGTACACATTCGGAAAAATATCCTTCCCGCCAAGTGTACATATAGTAGATGAGTGCAGCATAATTGCATCAGAATTGCAAATAAAAATTGCAAATGGGGAAGAGCAGTAACGCACGCAAACATACGGCAGAAACGCATCAGGATGGCAGTGAGGACATGCAGCAGATGCGTGCAGTTAAATTGCATGAAAATTGCAACACAGACGTGCAGCAGATGAGTGCAGTAAAATTGCATGAAAATTGCAACACAGACGTGCAGCAGATGAGTGCAGCATGATTGCATCAGAATTGCAAATGGAAATTGCAAATAGGATATATCTGTAATACATGCTAACATACGGCAGAAACGAATCAGAATTGCGGTAAGAGCATGCAGTAGATGCGTGAGGTAAGATTACATGAAAATTTCGACAGTCACGTGTAGCAGATGCGCCCTGCAGGAGCGTGCAGCAAAATTCCATGTGTATTGTGACTGACGAATGGAGTAGATAAGTAGAAAGTGATCAAAATTGAAATTAAAAAAATGCAATTAACAATACAAGATATTAATGATGCGCATGTGTTAAATTAACGTCAGCGTAAGCAAGTACGTAGAACACACACATGTATAAATAAATTAGAAATCTATAGAAGTGTTAGTCATGTTAACCGGAAAATGGCTCCATGAAATTCAATGTAAATTTAATGAAGTGCTTAACATGACCAATCGCCAATTGAATTTGGAAATCGTGACAAAATTAGTATGAAATATCCTTCTGCTTTTATTCGTTACATGTATATACGTGCATGAGGTCATGTGATTTTATAGGAAAGAACATCAACAGAATAACGTTTCGTTAAGAATGAGAATATACCTTGATATAATTCCTACAACGTTTAAACTAGTTTTAACATAATTCTCAAGGAAGATAATATAAAGCCCCACAAAAGAATATTTTATTTATTGTTTAAGGTTAATTGGTAAGTTTAAATACTTTATGAAATTTTGGTTATGTAAATAAGTTCTCAATAGCACTCATCTGCTGCATTTCTCTGTTGCAATTTTCATGCAATTTTACTGCATGCATCTGCTGCATGCCCTCACTGCAATTCTGATGCGTTTCTGCTGTATGTTCACGTGCGTTATTGCTCTCCCCTATTTGCAATTTTCATTTGTAATTCTGATGCAATGATGCTGCACTCATCTGCTGCAAGTCTCTGTTGCAATTTTCATGCAATTTTACTGCACGCATCTGCTGCACGCCCTCACCGCAATTCTGATGCGTTTCTGCCGTATGTTCGCGTGCGTTATTGCTCTTCCCTATTTGCAATTCCCATTTGCAATTCTGATGCAAGTATGCTGCACTCATCTGCTGCACTTCTCTGTTGCAATTTTCATGCAATTTTACTGCATGCATCTGCTGCATGCCCTCACTGCAATTCTGATGCGTTTCTGCCGTATGTTCACGTGCGTTATTGCTCTCCCCTATTTGCAATTTTCATTTGTGATTCTGATGCAATGATGCTGCACTCATCTGCTGCACGTCTCTGTTGCAATTTTCATGCAATTTTACTGCGCGCATCTGCTGCATGCCCTCACCGCAATTCTGATGCGTTTCTGCCGTATGTTTGCGTGCGTTATTGCTCTTCCCTATTTGCAATTCCCATTTGCAATTCTGATGCAAGTATGCTGCACTCATCTGCTGCACGTTTCTGTTGCAATTTTCATGCACTTTTACTGCACACATCTGCTGCATGCCCTCACCGCAATTCTGATGCGTTTCTGCCGTATGTTCGCGTGCGTTATTGCTCTTCCCTATTTGCAATTCCCATTCACAATTCTGATGCAAGTATGCTGTACTCATCTGCTGCACGTCTCTGTTGCAATTTTCATGCAATTTTACTGCACGCATCTGCTGCATGCCCTCACCGCAATTCTGATGCGTTTCTGCCGTATGTTCGCGTGCGTTACTGCTCTTCCCCATTTGCAATTTCTATTTGCAATTCTGATGCAATTACGCCGCACTCATCTGCTGTATGTACATGCACCAATTATCCTGCAATTCTGCTGCGCGTGCGAGTGCAATTTTCTCATTTATAGAACAGCACTTTTTCGCTGCAATTTCGACGCAATTATGCTGCACGCGTCTGTTGTAATCATCTGTTGGCAAAAACATAATAAAAGTCGGAAGCAAACCAGCATGTGCAGCGCAATTTAAGTGCGGCAGATTTTGCTACCAGGGTATATATACACCCATATTCATAAGCGGAATGAGAGAGAAAGAAAGAGAAAAGAATATAAGTGTGTTTATGTTGATAGCAATAATGGCACTCTGTGCCGTATTCATACATTCACGTAGGGTGACATTCGTGATCTGTCGATTTTTATACGTTTTAGGCCCTTGTAATCTCGCATAAGAAGCATAGCTTCGATAGCGAGAAATAACGTCGTTGGCCGACTATTTCAATGCGACCATGCACCGTCGATGTTATTTAACATCGTTGAAGCGCGACATCTAACTGATTTAACTTAAAAATCTTGTGTCTAGTTTACGCGAAATCACGCAAAGTACGTTAAAATATCGCCGTTGAACGAAGTTAATTAACCTCAACGGTGCATGGTCGCATTGAAATCGTCGACCAACGACGTGATTTTCCGCTATTTCTTTACAGTGTAAGACTGTCCGTTTAGGAACTGAAAAGGAAACAAGGAGTGAACAGCCTTTCTCTTTCACACCAACTGTATTTCCATATGCGTGCTCACTCGCACTTTGTAATATGCTGTTCATGAATATAGTATAATTAAACATTGACCATATTCTCCCGATACCATCGCGATAATTCGTTAAGAGTAATGAAGGTTTATCGCTATATCTAAAAGCATATAATCCCAACTGCCCATAAAATACAGGATGATATACTGAAAATATGCTCAACTTTCTACCTGGGGTTTAATACATTTTTCTGTAATCTAAGTTCTTACGACAAGTTCTTTTCATTATATTATTGAAAAATGTGTATATCTTTGTCTCTGAAATCTATTTAAGCGAAAGAAAAAATACGGGTTAATTTTTTTCATCACGAAATCATATTTTGTAGTTTTAACCAAAGTCTAGGCGTCATATAGGTTACAGTGGCCTCTTTAATTTACATTGACCCACCAAGGTTTTTTTAATGTATTTTTACCTCCTAAACACGAAAATCGATGGTGGATTTCGATACGGATGTCGAATAAATTGTTATAAACAATTTAATTAACGATTAAACAAAAAAAAATACAAAAATATTGTGAAATACTTTTTTTGCGGATTTTCAAAACAAATACACTTGATTTTGAATCATGCTCTTTCGATAATTATAACTGTAGATATTGTTAATTTATTGCAAATTGATGAGATAAACTCGTCGCGCTTGATGAAATTCGAATATATCTCAGGTTTTAACAAACATTTTTGATCGATTAAGGTTTCATTGTAAAAGTCAAAGTATTTCTTACAAAACTATACTACTTGAATCAATTTATAAACATCGATAAACAAAGAGAGACTGATCAAAATGAGTCTTAAGGCACTTTTTTGCTATTTCAATTGTTTATAACGCTACAACGTTTAAACAAAAAGAGATAAAAAAATCTTGTCAAATACTTTTTTTGCGGCTTTTCAAAACAAATCCACCCGATATTAAATCATGCTGTTTCGTTAATTACAACTTGAGATATTGTTAATTTATTGCGAACTGACGAGACAAACTCGTCGTGCTTGATGAAATTCGACTATATCTCAGGTTCTATCAAACATTTTTGATCGATTAAGGTCTCATTTTAAAAGTCAAAGTATTTTTTTACGAAACTATACTACTTGAATCTATTTATAAACATCGATAAACAAAGAGAGACTGATCAAAATGAGTCTTGAAGCACTTTTTTTGCTATTTCGATTGTTTATAACGCTACAAAGTTAAAACAAAAAGAGATAAAATAATCTTGTCAAATACTTTTTTTGCGGCTTTTCAAAACAAATCCACCCGATATTGAATCATGCTGTTTCGTTAATTACAACTTGAGATATTGTTAATTTATTGCAAATTGACGAGACAAACTCGTCGCGCTTGATGAAATTCGACTATATCTCAGGTTCTATCAAACATTTTTGATCGATTAAGGTCTCATATTAAAAGTCAAAGTATTTTTCACAAAACTATACTACTTGAATCTATTTATAAACATCGATAAACAAAGAGAGACTAATCAAAATGAGAATTAAAGTACTTTTTTTGCTATTTCGATTGTTTATAACGCTACAAAGTTTAAACGAAAAGAGATAAAAAAATCTTGTCAAATACTTTTTTTGCGGCTTTTCAAAACCAATCAACCCGATATTCAATCATGCTGTTTCGTTAATTAAAACTTGAGATATTGTTAATTTATTCCAAATTAACGAGATAAACTCGTCGCGCTTGATGAAATTCGACTATATCTCAGTTTCTATCAAACATTTTTGATCGATTAAGGTTTCATTTCAAAAGTCAAAGTATTTTTTACAAAACTATAGTACTTGAATCTATTTCTAAACATCGATAAGCAAAGGGAGATTGATCAAAATGAGAATCAAAGCACTTTTTCTGCTATTTCAATTGTTTATAAGGCTACAACGTTCAAACAAGAAAAGATAAAAAAATCTTGTCAAATACTTTTTTTCCGGCTTTTCAAAACAAATCCACCCGATATTGAATCATGCTGTTTCGTTAATTAAAACTTGAGATATTGTTAATTTATTCCAAATTAACGAGATAAACTCGTCGCGCTTGATGAAATTCGACTATATCTCAGTTTCTATCAAACATTATTGATCGATTAAGGTCTCATTTTGAAATTTAAAGTTTTTTTTACAAAACTATACTACTTGAATCTATTCATAAACATCGATAAACAAAGGGAGACTGATCAAAATGAGAATTAAAGTACTTTTTTTGCTATTTCGATTGTTTATAACGCTACAAAGTTTAAACGAAAAGAGGTAAAAAAATCTTGTCAAATACTTTTTTTGCGGCTTTTCAAAACCAATCAACCCGATATTGAATCATGCTGTTTCGCTAATTACAACTTGAGATATTGTTAATTTATCGCAAATTGACGAGATAAACTCGTCGCGCTTGATAAAATTCGACTATATCTCACGTTCTATCCAACATTTTTCATCGATTAAGGTCTCATTTTAAAAGTCAAAGTATTTTTCACAAAACTATAGTACTTGAATCTATTTATAAACATCGATAAACAAAGAGAGACTGATCAAAATGAGAATTAAAATACTTTTTTTGCTATTTCGATTGTTTATAACGCTACAAAGTTAAAACAAAAAGGGATAAAATAATCTTGTCAAATACTTTTTTTGCGGCTTTTAAAACAAATCCACCCGATATTGAATCATGCTGTTTCGTTAATTACAAGTTGAGATATTGTTAATTTATTGCAATTTGACGAGATAAACTCGTCGCGCTTGATAAAATTCAACTATATCTCGGGTTCTATCAAACATTTTTGATTGATTAAGGTCTTATTTCAAAATTCAAAGTATTTTTTACAAAACTATAGTACTTGAATCTATTTATAAACATCGATAAACAAAGAAATACTGATCAAAATGAGAATGAAAGTACTTTTTTTGCTATTCCGTTTGTTTATAACGCCACAAAGTTTAAACAAAAAGAGATAAAAAAATCTTGTTAAATACTTTTTTGAGGCTTTTCAAAACAAATCCACCCGATATTAAATCATGCTGTTTCGTTAATTACAACTTGAGATATTGTTAATTTATTGCAAATTGACGAGACAAACTCGTCGCGCTTGATGAAATTCGACTATATTTCACGTTCTATCAAACATTTTTGATCGATTAAGGTCTCATTTTAAAAGTCAAAGTATTTTTTTACGAAACTATACTACTTGAATCTATTTATAAACATCGATAAACAAAGGGAGACTGATCAAAATGAGAATTAAAGTACTTTTTTTGCTATTTCGATTGTTTATAACGCTACAAAGTTTAAACGAAAAGAGATAAAATCTTGTCAAATACTTTTTTTGCGGCTTTTCAAAACCAATCAACCCGATATTCAATCATGCTGTTCCGTTAATTACAACTTGAGATATTGTTAATTTATCGCAAATTGACGAGATAAACTCGTCGCGCTTGATAAAATTCGACTATATCTCACGTTCTATCCAACATTTTTGATCGATTAAGGTCTCATTTTAAAAGTCAAAGTATTTTTCACAAAACTATACTACTTGAATCTATTTATAAACATCGATAAACAAACAGAGACTGATCAAAATGAGAATTAAAGTACTTTTTTTGCTATTTCGATTGTTTATAACGCTACAAAGTTTAAACAAAAAGAGATAAAAAAATCTTGTCAAATACTTTTTTTGCGGCTTTTTAAAACAAATCAACCCGATATTGAATCATGCTAATTCGTTAATTACAACTTAAGATATTGTTAATTTATTGCAAATTGACAAGATAAACTCGTCGCGCTTGATGAAATTCGACTATATCTCAGGTTCTATCAAACATTTTTGATCGATTAAGGTCTCATTTTGAAAGTTAAAGTACTTTTTACAAAACTATACGACTTGAATCTATTTATAAACATTGATAAACAAAGAGAGACTCATCAAAATGAGAATTAAAGTATTTTTTTTTGCTATTTTAATTGTTTATAACGCTACAACGTTTAAACAAAAAGAGATAAAAAAATCTTGTCAAATACTTTTTTTGCGGCTTTTTAAAACAAATTAACCCGATATTAAATCATGCTAATTCGTTAATTACAACTTAAGATATTGTTAATTTATTGCAAATTGACAAGATAAACTCGTCGCGCTTGATGAAATTCGACTATATCTCAGGTTCTATCAAACATTTTCGATCGATTAAGGTCTCATTTCAAAAGTCAAAGTATTTTTCACAAAACTATACTACTTGAATCTATTCATAAACATCGATAAACAAAGAGAGACTGATCAAAATGAGAATTAAAGTACTTTTTTTGCTATTTCGATTGTTTATAACGCTATAAAGTTTAAACAAAAAGAGATAAAATAATCTTGTCAAATACGTTTTTTGCGGCTTTTCGAAACAAATCAACCCGATATTGAATCATGCTAATTCATTAATTACAACTTAAGATATTGTTAATTTATTGCAAATTGACGAGATAAACTCGTCGCGCTTGATAAAATTCGACTATATCTCACGTTCTATCCAACATTTTTTATCGATTAAGGTCTCATTTTAAAAGTCAAAGTATTTTTCACAAAACTATAGTACTTGAATCTATTTATAAACATCGATAAACAAAGAGAGACTGATCAAAATGAGAATTAAAATACTTTTTTTGCTATTTCGATTGTTTATAACGCTACAAAGTTAAAACAAAAAGGGATAAAATAATCTTGTCAAATACTTTTTTTGCGGCTTTTAAAACAAATCCACCCGATATTGAATCATGCTGTTTCGTTAATTACAAGTTGAGATATTGTTAATTTATTGCAATTTGACGAGATAAACTCGTCGCGCTTGATAAAATTCAACTATATCTCGGGTTCTATCAAACATTTTTGATTGATTAAGGTCTTATTTCAAAAGTCAAAGTATTTTTTACAAAACTATAGTACTTGAATCTATTTATAAACATCGATAAACAAAGAAATACTGATCAAAATGAGAATGAAAGTACTTTTTTTGCTATTCCGTTTGTTTATAACGCCACAAAGTTTAAACAAAAAGAGATAAAAAAATCTTGTTAAATACTTTTTTGAGGCTTTTCAAAACAAATCCACCCGATATTAAATCATGCTGTTTCGTTAATTACAACTTGAGATATTGTTAATTTATTGCAAATTGACGAGACAAACTCGTCGCGCTTGATGAAATTCGACTATATTTCACGTTCTATCAAACATTTTTGATCGATTAAGGTCTCATTTTAAAAGTCAAAGTATTTTTTTACGAAACTATACTACTTGAATCTATTTATAAACATCGATAAACAAAGGGAGACTGATCAAAATGAGAATTAAAGTACTTTTTTTGCTATTTCGATTGTTTATAACGCTACAAAGTTTAAACGAAAAGAGATAAAAAAATCTTGTCAAATACTTTTTTTGCGGCTTTTCAAAACCAATCAACCCGATATTCAATCATGCTGTTCCGTTAATTACAACTTGAGATATTGTTAATTTATCGCAAATTGACGAGATAAACTCGTCGCGCTTGATAAAATTCGACTATATCTCACGTTCTATCCAACATTTTTGATCGATTAAGGTCTCATTTTAAAAGTCAAAGTATTTTTCACAAAACTATACTACTTGAATCTATTTATAAACATCGATAAACAAAGAGAGACTGATCAAAATGAGAATTAAAGTACTTTTTTTGCTATTTCGATTGTTTATAACGCTACAAAGTTTAAACAAAAAGAGATAAAAAAATCTTGTCAAATACTTTTTTTGCGGCTTTTCAAAACAAATAAACCCGATATTGAATCATGCTGTTCCGTTAATTACAACTTGAGATATTGTTAATTTATTGCAAATTTACGAGATAAACTCGTCGCGCTTGATAAAATTCGACTATATCTCACGTTCTATCAAACATTTTTGATCGATTAAGGTCTCATTTTAAAAGTCAAAGTATTTTATACAAAACTATACTACTTGAATCTATTTATAAACATCGATAAACGAAGAGAGACTGATCAAAATGAGAATTAAAGTACTTTTTTTGCTATTTCGATTGTTTATAACGCTATAAAGTTTAAACAAAAAGGGATAAAATAATCTTGTCAAATACTTTTTTTGCGGCTTTTCAAAACAAATCTACCCGATATTGAATCATGCTGTTTCGTTAATTACAACTTGAGATATTGTTAATTTATTGCAAATTGACGAGACAAACTCGTCGCGCTTGATGAAATTCGACTATATCTCAGGTTCTATCAAACATTTTTGATCGATTAAGGTCTCATTTTAAAAGTCAAAGTATTTTTTTACGAAACTATACTACTTGAATCTATTTATAAACATCGATAAACAAAGGGAGACTGATCAAAATGAGAATTAAAGTACTTTTTTTGCTATTTCGATTGTTTATAACGCTACAAAGTTTAAACGAAAAGAGATAAAAAAATCTTGTCAAATACTTTTTTTGCGGCTTTTCAAAACCAATCAACCCGATATTCAATCATGCTGTTTCGTTAATTAAAACTTGAGATATTGTTAATTTATTCCAAATTAACGAGATAAACTCGTCGCGCTTGATGAAATTCGACTATATCTCAGTTTCTATCAAACATTTTTGATCGATTAAGGTTTCATTTCAAAAGTCAAAGTATTTTTTACAAAACTATAGTACTTGAATCTATTTATAAACATCGATAAACAAAGGAGACTGATCAAAATGAGAATAAAGCACTTTTTTGCTATTTCGATTGTTTATAACGCTACAAAGTTCAAACAAGAAAAGATAAAAAAATCTTGTCAAATACTTTTTTGCGGCTTTTCAAAACAAATCCACCCGATATTGAATCATGCTGTTTCGTTAATTACAACTTGAGATATTGTTAATTTATTGCAAATTGACGAGATAAACTCGTCGCGCTTGATAAAATTCGACTATATCTCACGTTCTATCAAACATTTTTGATCGATTAAGGTCTCATTTTAAAAGTCAAAGTATTTTTTACAAAACTATACTACTTGAATCTATTTATGAACATCGATAAACAAAGAGAGACTGATCAAAATGAGAATTAAAGTACTTTTTTTGCTATTTCGATTGTTTATAACGCTACAAAGTTTAAACGAAAAGAGATAAAAAAATCTTGTCAAATACTTTTTTTGCGGCTTTTCAAAACCAATCAACCCGATATTGAATCATGCTGTTTCGCTAATTACAACTTGAGATATTGTTAATTTATCGCAAATTGACGAGATAAACTCGTCGCGCTTGATAAAATTCGACTATATCTCACGTTCTATCCAACATTTTTGATCGATTAAGGTCTCATTTTAAAAGTCAAAGTATTTTTCACAAAACTATACTACTTGAATCTATTTATAAACATCGATAAACAAAGAGAGACTGATCAAAATGAGAATTAAAGTACTTTTTTTGCTATTTCGATTGTTTATAACGCTACAAAGTTTAAACAAAAAAGGATAAAATGATCTTGTCAAATACTTTTTTTGCAGCTTTTCAAAACAAATAAACCTGATATTGAATCATGCTTTTTCGTTAATTACAACTTGAGATATTGTTAATTTATTGCGAACTGACGAGACAAACTCGTCGTGCTTGATGAAATTCGACTATATCTCAGGTTCTATCAAACATTTTTGATCGATTAAGGTCTCATTTTAAAAGTCAAAGTATTTTTACAAAACTATACGACTTGAATCTATTTATAAACATCGATAAACAAAGAGAGACTGATCAAAATGAGAATTAAAGTATTTTTTTTTGTTATTTTGATTGTTTATAACGCTACAACGTTTAAACAAAAAGAGATAAAAAAATCTTGTCAAATACTTTTTTGCGGCTTTTTAAAACAAATTAACCCGATATTAAATCATGCTAATTCGTTAATTACAACTTAAGATATTGTTAATTTATTGCAAATTGACAAGATAAACTCGTCGCGCTTGATGAAATTCGACTATATCTCAGGTTCTATCAAACATTTTTGATCGATTAAGGTCTCATTTCAAAAGTCAAAGTATTTTTCACAAAACTATACTACTTGAATCTATTCATAAACATCGATAAACAAAGGGAGACTGATCAAAATGAGAATTAAAGTACTTTGTTTGCTATTTTGATTGTTTATAACGCTACAAAGTTTAAACAAAAAAAGATAAAAAAATCTTGTCAGATACTTTTTTTCCGGCTTTTCTAAACCAATCCACATGATATTGAATCATGCTGTTTCGTTAATTACAACTTGAGATATTGTTAATTTATTGCAAATTGACGAGATAAACTCGTCGCGCTTGATAAAATTCAACTATATCTCGAGTTCTATCAAACATTTTTGATCGATTAAGGTTTCATTTCAAAAGTCAAAGTATTTTTTACAAAACTATAGTACTTGAATCTATTTCTAAACATCGATAAGCAAAGGGAGATTGATCAAAATGAGAATCAAAGCACTTTTTTGCTATTTCAATTGCTTATAAGGCTACAACGTTTAAACAAAAAAAGATAAAAAATCTTGTCAAATACTTTTTTCCGGCTTTTCAAAACAAATCCACCCGATATTGAATCATGCTGTTCAGTTAATTACAACTTGAGATATTGTTAATTTATCGCAAATTGACGAGATAAACTCGTCGCGCTTGATAAAATTCGACTATATCTCACGTTCTATCCAACATTTTTGATCGATTAAGGTCTCATATTAAAAGTCAAAGTATTTTTCACAAAACTATACTACTTGAATCTATTTATAAACATCGATAAACAAAGAGAGACTAATCAAAATGAGAATTAAAGTACTTTTTTTGCTATTTCGATTGTTTATAACGCTACAAAGTTTAAACAAAAAGAGATAAAATAATCTTGTCTAATACTTTTTTGCGGCTTTTCAAAACAAATAAACCCAATATTGAATCATGCTGTTCCGTTAATTACAACTTAAGATATTGTTAATTTATTGCAAATTGACGAGATAAACTCGTCGCGCTTGATAAAATTCGACTATATCTCACGTTCTATCAAACATTTTTGATCGATTAAGGTCTTATATTAAAAGTCAAAGTATTTTTTACAAAACTATACTACTCTAATATATTTATAAACATCGATAAACAAAGATAGACTGATCAAATTGAGAATTAAAGTACTTTTTTTTGCTATTTCGATTGTTTATAACGCTACAAAGTTTAAACAAAAAAGGATAAAATGATCTTGTCAAATACTTTTTTTGCAGCTTTTCAAAACAAATAAACCTGATATTGAATCATGCTGTTTCGTTAATTACAACTTGAGATATTGTTAATTTATTGCAAATTGACGAGATAAACTCGTCGTGCTTGATAAAATTCGACTATATCTCACGTTCTATCAAACATTTTTGATCGATTAAGGTCTCATTTTAAAAGTCAAAGTATTTTTTACAAAACTATACTACTTGAATCTATTTATAAACATTGATAAACAAAGAGAGACTGATCAAAATGAGAATTAAAGTACTTTTTTTGCTATTTCGATTGTTTATAACGCTATAAAGTTTAAACAAAAAGAGATAAAATAATCTTGTCAAATACGTTTTTTGCGGCTTTTCGAAACAAATCAACCCGATATTGAATCATGCTAATTCGTTAATTACAACTTAAGATATTGTTAATTTATTGCAAATTGACAAGATAAACTCGTCGCGCTTGATGAAATTCGACTATATCTCAGGTTCTATCAAACATTTTTGATCGATTAAGGTCTCATTTTGAAAGTTAAAGTACTTTTTACAAAACTATACGACTTGAATCTATTTATAAACATTGATAAACAAAGAGAGACTCATCAAAATGAGAATTAAAGTATTTTTTTTTGCTATTTTAATTGTTTATAACGCTACAACGTTTAAACAAAAAGAGATAAAAAAATCTTGTCAAATACTTTTTGTGGCTTTTTTAAAACAAATTAACCCGATATTAAATCATGCTAATTCGTTAATTACAACTTAAGATATTGTTAATTTATTGCAAATTGACAAGATAAACTCGTCGCGCTTGATGAAATTCGACTATATCTCAGGTTCTATCAAACATTTTTGATCGATTAAGGTCTCATTTCAAAAGTCAAAGTATTTTTCACAAAACTATACTACTTGAATCTATTCATAAACATCGATAAACAAAGGGAGACTGATCAAAATGAGAATTAAAGTACTTTGTTTGCTATTTTGATTGTTTATAACGCTACAAAGTTTAAACAAAAAAAGATAAAAAAATCTTGTCAGATACTTTTTTTCCGGCTTTTCTAAACCAATCCACATGATATTGAATCATGCTGTTTCGTTAATTACAACTTGAGATATTGTTAATTTATTGCAAATTGACGAGATAAACTCGTCGCGCTTGATAAAATTCAACAATATCTCGAGTTCTATCAAACATTTTTGATCGATTAAGGTTTCATTTCAAAAGTCAAAGTATTTTTTACAAAACTATAGTACTTGAATCTATTTCTAAACATCGATAAGCAAAGGGAGATTGATCAAAATGAGAATCAAAGCACTTTTTCTGCTATTTCAATTGTTTATAAGGCTACAACGTTCAAACAAGAAAAGATAAAAAAATCTTGTCAAATACTTTTTTTCCGGCTTGTCAAAACAAATCCACCCGATATTGAATCATGCTGTTCAGTTAATTACAACTTGAGATATTGTTAATTTATCGCAAACTGACGAGATAAACTCGTCGCGCTTGATAAAATTCGACTATATCTCACGTTCTATCCAACATTTTTGATCGATTAAGGTCTCATTTTAAAAGTCAAAGTATTTTTCACAAAACTATACTACTTGAATCTATTTATAAACATCGATAAACAAAGAGAGACTGATCAAAATGAGAATTAAAGTACTTTTTTTGCTATTTCGATTGTTCATAACGCTACAAAGTTTAAACAAAAAGAGTTAAAATAATCTTGTCTAATACTTTTTTTGCGGCTTTTCAAAACAAATAAACCCGATATTGAATCATGCTGTTCCGTTAATTACAACTTGAGATATTGTTAATTTATTGCAAATTTACGAGATAAACTCGTCGCGCTTGATAAAATTCGACTATATCTCACGTTCTATCAAACATTTTTGATCGATTAAGGTCTCATTTTAAAAGTCAAAGTATTTTTTACAAAACTATACTACTTTAATATATTTATAAACATCGATAAACAAAGAGAGACTGATCAAATTGAGAATTAAAGTATTTTTTTTTGCTATTTCGATTGTTTATAACGCTACAAAGTTTAAACAAAAAGGGATAAAATGATCTTGTCAAATACTTTTTTTGCAGCTTTTCAAAACAAATAAACCCGATATTGAATCATGCTGTTTTGTTAATTACAACTTGAGATATTGTTAATTTATTGCAAATTGACGAGATAAACTCGTCGTGCTTGATAAAATTCGACTATATCTCACGTTCTATCAAACATTTTTGATCGATTAAGGTCTCATTTTAAAAGTCAAAGTATTTTTTACAAAACTATACTACTTGAATCTATTTATAAACATTGATAAACAAAGAGAGACTGATCAAAATGAGAATTAAAGTATTTTTTTTGCTATTTCGATTGTTTATAACGCTACAAAGTTTAAACAAAAAGGGATAAAATGATCTTGTCAAATACTTTTTTTGCAGCTTTTCAAAACAAATAAACCCGATATTGAATCATGCTGTTTTGTTAATTACAACTTGAGATATTGTTACTTTATTGCAAATTGACGAGATAAACTCGTCGTGCTTGATAAAATTCGACTATATCTCACGTTCTATCAAACATTTTTGATCGATTAAGGTCTCATTTTAAAAGTCAAAGTATTTTTTACAAAACTATACTACTTGAATCTATTTATAAACATTGATAAACAAAGAGAGACTGATCAAAATGAGAATTAAAGTACTTTCTTTGCTATTTCGATTGTTTATAACGCTATAAAGTTTAAACAAAAAGAGATAAAATAATCTTGTCAAATACGTTTTTTGCGGCTTTTCGAAACAAATCAACCCGATATTGAATCATGCTAATTCGTTAATTACAACTTAAGATATTGTTAATTTATTGCAAATTGACAAGATAAACTCGTCGCGCTTGATGAAATTCGACTATATCTCAGGTTCTATCAAACATTATTGATCGATTAAGGTCTCATTTTAAAATTTAAAGTTTTTTTTACAAAACTATACTACTTGAATCTATTTATAAACATCGATAAACAAAGGGAGACTGATCAAAATGAGAATTAAAGTACTTTTTTTGCTATTTCGATTGTTTATAACGCTACAAAGTTTAAACGAAAAGAGGTAAAATAATCTTGTCTAATACTTTTTTTGCGGCTTTTCAAAACAAATAAACCCGATATTGAATCATGCTGTTCAGTTAATTACAACTTGAGATATTGTTAATTTATCGCAAATTGACGAGATAAACTCGTCGCGCTTGATAAAATTCGACTATATCTCACGTTCTATCCAACATTTTTGATCGATTAAGGTCTCATCTTAAAAGTCAAAGTATTTTTCACAAAACTATACTACTTGAATCTATTTATAAACATCGATAAACAAAGAGAGACTGATCAAAATGAGAATTAAAGTACTTTTTTTGCTATTTCGATTGTTCATAACGCTACAAAGTTTAAACAAAAAGAGATAAAATAATCTTGTCTAATACTTTTTTTGCGGCTTTTCAAAACAAATAAACCCGATATTGAATCATGCTGTTCCGTTAATTACAACTTGAGATATTGTTAATTTATTGCAAATTTACGAGATAAACTCGTCGCGCTTGATAAAATTCGACTATATCTCACGTTCTATCAAACATTTTTGATCGATTAAGGTCTCATTTTAAAAGTCAAAGTATTTTTTACAAAACTATACTACTTTAATATATTTATAAACATCGATAAACAAAGAGAGACTGATCAAATTGAGAATTAAAGTACTTTTTTTGCTATTTCGATTGTTTATAACGCTACAAAGTTTAAACAAAAAGGGATAAAATGATCTTGTCAAATACTTTTTTTGCAGCTTTTCAAAACAAATAAACCCGATATTGAATAATGCTGTTCCGTTAATTACAACTTGAGATATTGTTAATTTATTGCAAATTTACGAGATAAACTCGTCGCGCTTGATAAAATTCGACTATATCTCACGTTCTATCAAACATTTTTGATCGATTAAGGTCTCATTTTAAAAGTCAAAGTATTTTTTACAAAACTATACTACTTTAATATATTTATAAACATCGATAAACAAAGAGAGACTGATCAAATTGAGAATTAAAGTACTTTTTTTGCTATTTCGATTGTTTATAACGCTACAAAGTTTAAACAAAAAGGGATAAAATGATCTTGTCAAATACTTTTTTTGCAGCTTTTTAAAACAAATAAACCCGATATTGAATCATGCTGTTTCGTTAATTACAACTTGAGATATTGTTACTTTATTGCAAATTGACGAGATAAACTCGTCGTGCTTGATAAAATTCGACTATATCTCACGTTCTATCAAACATTTTTGATCGATTAAGGTCTCATTTTAAAAGTCAAAGTATTTTTTACAAAACTATACTACTTGAATCTATTTATAAACATTGATAAACAAAGAGAGACTGATCAAAATGAGAATTAAAGTACTTTTTTTGCTATTTCGATTGTTTATAACGCTATAAAGTTTAAACAAAAAGAGATAAAATAATCTTGTCAAATACGTTTTTTGCGGCTTTTCGAAACAAATCAACCCGATATTGAATCATGCTAATTCGTTAATTACAACTTAAGATATTGTTAATTTATTGCAAATTGACAAGATAAACTCGTCGCGCTTGATGAAATTCGACTATATCTCAGGTTCTATCAAACATTTTTGATCGATTAAGGTCTCATTTTGAAAGTTAAAGTACTTTTTACAAAACTATACGACTTGAATCTATTTATAAACATTGATAAACAAAGAGAGACTCATCAAAATGAGAATTAAAGTATTTTTTTTTGCTATTTTAATTGTTTATAACGCTACAACGTTTAAACAAAAAGAGATAAAAAAATCTTGTCAAATACTTTTTTTGCGGCTTTTTAAAACAAATTAACCCGATATTAAATCATGCTAATTCGTTAATTACAACTTAAGATATTGTTAATTTATTGCAAATTGACAAGATAAACTCGTCGCGCTTGATGAAATTCGACTATATCTCAGGTTCTATCAAACATTTTTGATCGATTAAGGTCTCATTTCAAAAGTCAAAGTATTTTTCACAAAAGTATACTACTTGAATCTATTCATAAACATCGATAAACAAAGGGAGACTGATCAAAATGAGAATTAAAGTACTTTGTTTGCTATTTTGATTGTTTATAACGCTACAAAGTTTAAACAAAAAAAGATAAAAAAATCTTGTCAGATACTTTTTTTCCGGCTTTTCTAAACCAATCCACATGATATTGAATCATGCTGTTTCGTTAATTACAACTTGAGATATTGTTAATTTATTGCAAATTGACGAGATAAACTCGTCGCGCTTGATAAAATTCAACTATATCTCGAGTTCTATCAAACATTTTTGATCGATTAAGGTTTCATTTCAAAAGTCAAAGTATTTTTTACAAAACTATAGTACTTGAATCTATTTCTAAACATCGATAAGCAAAGGGAGATTGATCAAAATGAGAATCAAAGCACTTTTTCTGCTATTTCAATTGTTTATAAGGCTACAACGTTCAAACAAGAAAAGATAAAAAAATCTTGTCAAATACTTTTTTTCCGGCTTTTCAAAACAAATCCACCCGATATTGAATCATGCTGTTCAGTTAATTACAACTTGAGATATTGTTAATTTATCGCAAACTGACGAGATAAACTCGTCGCGCTTGATAAAATTCGACTATATCTCACGTTCTATCCAACATTTTTGATCGATTAAGGTCTCATTTTAAAAGTCAAAGTATTTTTCACAAAACTATACTACTTGAATCTATTTATAAACATCGATAAACAAAGAGAGACTGATCAAAATGAGAATTAAAGTACTTTTATTGCTATTTCGATTGTTCATAACGCTACAAAGTTTAAACAAAAAGAGATAAAATAATCTTGTCTAATACTTTTTTTGCGGCTTTTCAAAACAAATAAACCCGATATTGAATCATGCTGTTCCGTTAATTACAACTTGAGATATTGTTAATTTATTGCAAATTTACGAGATAAACTCGTCGCGCTTGATAAAATTCGACTATATCTCACGTTCTATCAAACATTTTTGATCGATTAAGGTCTCATTTTAAAAGTCAAAGTATTTTTTACAAAACTATACTACTTTAATATATTTATAAACATCGATAAACAAAGAGAGACTGATCAAATTGAGAATTAAAGTACTTTTTTTGCTATTTCGATTGTTTATAACGCTACAAAGTTTAAACAAAAAGGGATAAAATGATCTTGTCAAATACTTTTTTTGCAGCTTTTCAAAACAAATAAACCCGATATTGAATCATGCTGTTTTGTTAATTACAACTTGAGATATTGTTAATTTATTGCAAATTGACGAGATAAACTCGTCGTGCTTGATAAAATTCGACTATATCTCACGTTCTATCAAACATTTTTGATCGATTAAGGTCTCATTTTAAAAGTCAAAGTATTTTTTACAAAACTATACTACTTGAATCTATTTATAAACATTGATAAACAAAGAGAGACTGATCAAAATGAGAATTAAAGTACTTTTTTTGCTATTTCGATTGTTTATAACGCTACAAAGTTTAAACAAAAAGGGATAAAATGATCTTGTCAAATACTTTTTTTGCAGCTTTTCAAAACAAATAAACCCGATATTGAATCATGCTGTTTTGTTAATTACAACTTGAGATATTGTTACTTTATTGCAAATTGACGAGATAAACTCGTCGTGCTTGATAAAATTCGACTATATCTCACGTTCTATCAAACATTTTTGATCGATTAAGGTCTCATTTTAAAAGTCAAAGTATTTTTTACAAAACTATACTACTTGAATCTATTTATAAACATTGATAAACAAAGAGAGACTGATCAAAATGAGAATTAAAGTACTTTCTTTGCTATTTCGATTGTTTATAACGCTATAAAGTTTAAACAAAAAGAGATAAAATAATCTTGTCAAATACGTTTTTTGCGGCTTTTCGAAACAAATCAACCCGATATTGAATCATGCTAATTCGTTAATTACAACTTAAGATATTGTTAATTTATTGCAAATTGACAAGATAAACTCGTCGCGCTTGATGAAATTCGACTATATCTCAGTTTCTATCAAACATTATTGATCGATTAAGGTCTCATTTTGAAATTTAAAGTTTTTTTTACAAAACTATACTACTTGAATCTATTTATAAACATCGATAAACAAAGGGAGACTGATCAAAATGAGAATTAAAGTACTTTTTTTGCTATTTCGATTGTTTATAACGCTACAAAGTTTAAACGAAAAGAGGTAAAATAATCTTGTCTAATACTTTTTTTGCGGCTTTTCAAAACAAATAAACCCGATATTGAATCATGCTGTTCAGTTAATTACAACTTGAGATATTGTTAATTTATCGCAAATTGACGAGATAAACTCGTCGCGCTTGATAAAATTCGACTATATCTCACGTTCTATCCAACATTTTTGATCGATTAAGGTCTCATCTTAAAAGTCAAAGTATTTTTCACAAAACTATACTACTTGAATCTATTTATAAACATCGATAAACAAAGAGAGACTGATCAAAATGAGAATTAAAGTACTTTTTTTGCTATTTCGATTGTTCATAACGCTACAAAGTTTAAACAAAAAGAGATAAAATAATCTTGTCTAATACTTTTTTTGCGGCTTTTCAAAACAAATAAACCCGATATTGAATCATGCTATTCCGTTAATTACAACTTGAGATATTGTTAATTTATTGCAAATTTACGAGATAAACTCGTCGCGCTTGATAAAATTCGACTATATCTCACGTTCTATCAAACATTTTTGATCGATTAAGGTCTCATTTCAAAAGTCAAAGTATTTTTTACAAAACTATACTACTTTAATATATTTATAAACATCGATAAACAAAGAGAGACTGATCAAATTGAGAATTAGAGTACTTTTTTTGCTATTTCGATTGTTTATAACGCTACAAAGTTTAAACAAAAAGGGATAAAATGATCTTGTCAAATACTTTTTTTGCAGCTTTTCAAAACAAATAAACCCGATATTGAATCATGCTGTTTTGTTAATTACAACTTGAGATATTGTTAATTTATTGCAAATTGACGAGATAAACTCGTCGTGCTTGATAAAATTCGACTATATCTCACGTTCTATCAAACATTTTTGATCGATTAAGATCTCATTTTAAAAGTCAAAGTATTTTTTACAAAACTATACTACTTGAATCTATTTATAAACATTGATAAACAAAGAGAGACTGATCAAAATGAGAATTAAAGTACTTTCTTTGCTATTTCGATTGTTTATAACGCTATAAAGTTTAAACAAAAAGAGATAAAATAATCTTGTCAAATACGTTTTTTGCGGCTTTTCGAAACAAATCAACCCGATATTGAATCATGCTAATTCGTTAATTACAACTTAAGATATTGTTAATTTATTGCAAATTGACAAGATAAACTCGTCGCGCTTGATAAAATTCGACTATATCTCACGTTCTATCAAACATTTTTGATCAATTAAGGTCTCATTTTAAAAGTCAAAGTATTTTATACAAAACTATACTACTTGAATCTATTTATAAACATCGATAAACAAAGAGAGACTGATCAAAATGAGTCTTAAAGCACTTTTTTTGCTATTTCAATTGTTTATAACGCTACAAAGTTTAAACAAAAAGAGATAAAAAAATCTTGTCAAATACTTTTTTTCCGGCTTTTCAAAACCAATTCACATGATATTGAATCGTGCTGTTTCGTTAATTACAACTTGAGATATTGTTAATTTATCGCAAATTGACGAGATAAACTCGTCGCGCTTGATAAAATTCAACTATATCTCGGGTTCTATCAAACATTTTTGATCGATTAAGGTCTCATTTTAAAAGTCAAAGTATTTTTTACAAAACTATAGTACTTGAATCTATTTATAAACATCGATAAGCAAAGGGAGACTGATCAAAATGAGAATCAAAGCACTTTTTCTGCTATTTCAATTGTTTATAACGCTACAACGTTCAAACAAGAAAAGATAAAAAAATCTTGTCAAATACTTTTTTTGCGGCTTCTCAAAACAAATCCACCCGATATTGAATCATGCTGTTTCGTTAATTACAACTTGAAATATTTTTGACTTATTATAAATTATCGGTATGAACCCGTAAAAAATTAGGTACAAAAATGAAATCTATCAATCTATTTTTATTTATAGTGATAAATAAATATTGAAATATACATAAATAAAGAGGTGACATTGAAATATTAAAAAAAAAATTATTTTATTTATTCAACTTAAGGATAATTTACTTATTTTTAGATGTATTATTTTTTACGCTTGCACAAAACGTACAGCATGATGTTTTTTTTTACAAAAGCAAGCTTTTGTATCACAAACTTTGCAATGGCACGTTGGCACTAAGTCATCAACAGATGGAAAAATTGTTTTGAAAAGCCGCAAAAAAAAGTATTTCACAAAATCTTTGTATCTGTTTTTGTTTAAATGTTGTAGCGTTATAAACAATTGAAATAGCAAGAAAAGTCTTTAATTTTCATTTTCATCAGTCTCCTTTTGTTTACGGATGTTTATTAATAGCTTCAAGTAGTACAGTTTTGTGAAAAATACTTTTACCTTTAAAATGAGACTTTAACGGGATTTCAGAGCTGCTGGACACAATTTTTACTTCTATTATTTTATTGATATCTTTTTAATTTCGTAATTTAAACAATTGTAATGACTTGTCCGCACTAAAGCTATGTTAATACAATAATTTTTGTTAAAATAAAAAATCATTTGGACTTGATATTTTTTTATAAGCTTGGAATGGAAATTAGATATCAAGCTCGATAAACCTAACCTCAAAATACTATATTTCGAAAAATTGTTTATAACTTTTTATGTACGGTATTTCGGTAAATTCTGTGAGTTGTCCGCACTCAAGTTTAGTATTACAAATTTTCTTACTGTAATGAAAGAACTCGATCTAACGCACCGTTTACTCGTGAACTTAGAATTAAAATGTTAATGAATTATTTTAGAAGGTAGCGAGCTCTGTCATGCCCTTAATCAATCAAAAATGTTTGATAGAACCTGAAATAGAGTCGAATTTCATCAAGCGCGACGAGTTTATCTCGTCAATTCGCAATAAATTAACAATATCTCAAGTTGTAATTATTAAAATAGCATGATTCAAAATCGAGTGTATTTGTTTTAAAAATCCGCAAAAAAAGTATTACACAAGATTTTTGTATCTCTTTCGTTATAGCGTTATAAACAATTAAATTGTTTATAACAATTTATCCGACATCCGTATCGAAATCCACCATCGATTTTCGTGTTCAGGAGGTAAAAATACATTTAAAAAACCTTGGTGGGTCAATGTAAATTAAAGAGGCCACTGTGACCTATCTGGCGCCTAGACAAATATGAAAAAAATATTTATACTCATGATATAATTGCCTAATTAATTATTACAAGTACTTTAAATGAACTTTCAGTTTAAAATTTCAAGTTTTTTTTTTGTATTATATTTGTTAGAAAAATTTTATAGTATTGGAAAAATTTCAAATTTAGTAAATGTTTAGGTGCAATATCAATATAATTAACATTTAATTTAAAAAAATACAACAAAATAAGGTTTACCACATACATTTAAAACTGTTTTAATAATAAAAGTATCAATAAATTATTTTTTTTACATATCGTCGGCTTGGATTAAAATTCAGCTATTTCAAAAAAGTTTTTAGGTAAATTTTAAAATGAAAATTCCAATAAAGAAATTCATAAAGAATATAAATGTTTTTAAGAGGAGGTCACGTATCTCTGTCCTTTTCTAATCAAAGAATTGATTTTTTTACAGAAACTAACTTTAGCAAAAAATGAAGAAAAAGCCGCATCTCGTAATAAAAAAAGCAATATTTTCGTTGATAAGAAAGAATTAATTTTATTGCTTCGTTTTCAAGAAAACCTTGAAAAACCTAAATCATAGAGGTTAGGGTGGACAATCTGGTTTTTCAAGGTTTTCTTGAGAACGAAGCAATAAAATTAATTTTTTCTTATCAAAGAAAATATTCCCTACTGCAAAATCTCACGTGAGATCTCGTGTATGGACTTAGAAAAAATTTGGCATAAAAATTTTCAATGCAAAATTTTCCTCGAAATTCAATTATGATATTGCATTTAAATATTTTATTGAGAAGAAATATGCTCTACAATGCATACAAATGACTGTAAAAGTAAAAGTTATTATATATATAATATTATTTTGACATTTTTACTCATTTTTGTTTTTAAGTTTTATGAGATTTTGGCAAGAGATCTCACGTGAGATTTTGCAGTAGGGTTGCTTTTTTTGATACAAGATGCGGCTTTCTCTTCATTTTTTGATAAAGTTATTAGTTTTTGTAAAAAAATCATTTCTTTGATTAGAAAAGGACAGAGATACGTGACCTCCTCTTAATAACGAAATGTATAATTCTATGTAATGAGACAATTTGAATAATGAAATACATATATTTGATGGAAATTTGACGAAAATTTTTTTTGTTTCACAGCATACAAAAATTTTACGTTAAGTTTACGTACTTATATGATACGATTTCCAATGTAAATAATTTTCACAAATTACACAAAACAATGCAATACAATCAAGTATATTATTTTCAAATTTTATTGAATCATACTTGAAAAGTAACTAAACAAATCCATCTTTAAAAAATTAAACGAATACATTTTATTTTTCAGCTACTTTATAATATGATAAGAAGCTTTGAAAAAATTGTATTGCATTCTTTTTAGTGAATACTTTAAAATACCTACTTTTTTGGATTTTCTTACGATATTTCTTTCCAAATATACAATAGTTTTTTTTAGATTTTCATTTAGTTCGATAACACATAGCAAATTTATAAGCAGTATAATAATTAAATTTTTTTGTAATTATAAAAATTAAACCATTTTTTTAATAAATGTTTTTTTAACACCAATGGTATTTAGCGTAATTTTTATTTAATGCGCTTTGATGAAGTTGACAACACTTTTGAAAAAATATGCTTTATCAAAGCACATTCCTTAATTCTTTTATTCATTCTTTTATTATTTTTTTATTCATTTTAAGTTAAATTTTTGTTAAATCAATAAAAAAAGTAATAAAAATATTTAATTTACATAACCACACGGATAGAGGTCTTAGCGAACTGCCAACCAAGAGGGGAGGTATATAGTCCGTTCATACTCAGCGTCGAACAGTAATGCATATGTTGGCGTTTTGAAAGCCGAAAGTTACTTATGAGTTGCGCGCGCACGGCTGGCTGATATCGGTTGGCTTTTAAAACGCCAACATTTGTTTTTCTGTCTCCCGTAAACTTGTAGTATACTGCACCCTCACGCTTTGGCATACAGCATACGAAAAGTTCTTTCAGTGCATAATAAACCATTTAAACATATAATAAACAAATCGAAATTGATTTTTTAAGATACATCTCATAATTCTTTAATATTTTTTAATTGGAAGAGATGTTTCCCTTTATCTGTTATTCTTAATTTTTTCCCATAAAATTTCAAAGATTTAAAAATCATATACATTTTGTTAATAGTCAGATAGCTCCTCCATCAGCTATAATTTGTTGTTTATTAAAAAGGCAGATAATCTTTTGAAACTTTAAATAAGTTTTTATTTTATAGACGATTGACAATGTGTGGTGGTCCACTTAATTATTTAGTGAGATATTAATGTGCCCGTCTATGGAGGCACGCGTGTATGGGATGGGAAGGAATCTAAGGCAGAAGAGAAAACCAAGATTAATTCAATATATAATATTACGCCGGTACTGCCGGCTAGAAATCTTTATTGGTTTACAGCGCTGAGGCTCTAGCACGACTGACTAACGACGCTGACGCGTTCCGAAACGAGGCCCGAAAGCCCTCTACAGTAGATTTTGACATGCGCACTAAGGCGCTTAGCGTGTAGACACCTACACTACTCCCCCTCAAAAGGAAAAAAAGAAAAAATAATTATTGCAAACAATTACATCTGTTATAAATTTGGCGATGAAATACATATACATTTTTCTGCAATTATATTTCTCTTTTTTTTACATTACATTTATCTATTCATTTATCTTGCCAGTCGTGATGCCTTTTACATAAATAACGTCGGTTTTACAAAGTATATTAATTACATTTAAAACGCACATTTCATGTCTGGTTTATGTGAATTACGATTAACAAAATTATAATTTCTTAAAACCTCTAGTTATCCCTCTTCCAAACTTTTTACATTTACTTTTCTTATTTTGAATACCTTCCACATGCAACTGTTACCGCGAACATAATAATATCTATTAAAAAATTGAGCGATAAAGCTTTGGTTTTTCTTTTTAAAGATTAATTACTTGAGTAGTGTTTATTTCAACACTTTTGATAGGATTTACGATTTTCATTTACGTGTAAAGTCACGAAAGTCGTGACAAATTTAACGGTTTTTGAGAACTCAGGCTTAACACGTTTACTTTGGTTACATCTGGAATGCATGAAAGCAGCAAATATTCGAGTTTATTATTCATAGAGAGATTCAGGCACTTAATTTTTTGTTCAGTTTAAAATCGAATAACTACCGAAATGGCTTAAGTATATTTTTTACCGATGAAAACTATGTCAATGATAGTCAAATCCACTCTATTAATACTTATATTGTAACAATTAACTAACTGAAACTATTTAAGTGTCTGATTCTCCTTTGTAACATCAGAAAATACCTCCACAAGGAGTCTTTAGCAATTGGTTACAATAAAGTCGCAAGACTTTTAAAGTTTGGTTTATAAAATATTCTTTTAAAAACGCATTGACGCAGTTAAAACAAAAGGCTTGCATTATCTAACTCTAATAAAGCAAGTTTCCTAATACTAATACTATCTTACATTTATTTCTAAACTATTTACATGCACGAATTGTCTTTCGATCAACATATTTACATTACCCGTATGAGCTTCGTGCGGATTTGACGGAAAACTTTACAAAATAAGAAATGCCGATAATGGCAAATGGGTTTACTATACATTTCTTACAATTATTATCCTGATTTACTACGCTATCCTATTTCACGTGATTGCAATACGATGTTATATTGAGATCTAGATCTAGTTAACCTACGCTCGACTTAATGACGAAGTTGTCGGTTATAACTTTCATATTTTTACAGCTGTTTTTTTTTTACATACCTAAAACGAAATTCCTTCGATCAGGATTAGTCTTAGTTTCTATTTTTATACAGGTACCATTTTATTTATTTATATATTTTTTATTTGCTTTTTGTCCTCAGTACAGTGTCATTGAGCTTGCAATTGCAAGTGTACCATGAGCTGAAGTTTATTTGCCTCTATTGAGGTACGTCGTAAACTTCGGCTTGAAAAGTGACTTTCTTAGCACTTTGAGGTAATTGAGTATTCACAGACGTTTGCTCTGCTTCGTCAGCTTGCGTTCGTCGTGTTTTCCTTAATATATTTGGCACAAATTTCTTTCTTCTTGGTGCCTCTTGCCGCTCAGTGTCCATGGAAACGCTGGGGGCTAAACTTTCCGGCATGGCTTGACCATTGCTTTCGTCCTCCGGCTCATTATGAGTCAATTGGGGATCGATCCGGCTATTATGATTTGTACTATAGTTATTATTATCGTTTGCGACGTTGTACTCATCGCGAGCACCATCTACGTCTTGGACAGGGATTTCAACTTCTGGTGTTTCCGCCATTGACCGTGATAATTCAACGGTAACTCCCTCCTCTGGTTCCTCACGAATAAAGTAGGCTGGTTTAATCAGCTCTATATTAACTATTTTATAAGTGCCATTAACTTCTATTGTGAAGTTTCTACCATTAGCATGGCGCTCAATTACTTTGTGAGGACCAGTGTACGGTCTTTCCAAAGCTGGTTTTATTGCTTTGGTTCTATACATCACGTGCGTACAGTGAGCGATGTCTTTATATCTAAACGGTTTGATAGCATGTTTGTGATTGACTGGCACAGGTCTTACTTCACGCATATAATTTCTGAACTCCTCCAGAAAGTAAGCTCTGTCGGGTTCGGTGTCTTGAAAAGCGCAGAATTCACCAGGAACTCGAAGACTAGAACCAAACAGAAAATCCGCTGGGCTAGCATTCGTATCCAAACGAACGCTTGTACGTAGGTCCAGTAGTACAGTAGATAAGGAGAAAGCCCAGTCTCTGTTGTTCTCTGCGTGAGTTTTAAGAGCAGCTTCCAGCGTCCTATGCCAGCGCTCTATCATTCCATTTGCTTGCGGGTGGTATGCTGATGTGTGTATACGCTTACATCCAATTAGCTGTAATAAGGCTGCGAACAGCTGAGACTCAAATTGTC
The DNA here is from genome assembly GCA_017163975.1 of Anastatus disparis. Taxonomy (NCBI): domain Eukaryota; kingdom Metazoa; phylum Arthropoda; class Insecta; order Hymenoptera; family Eupelmidae; genus Anastatus; species Anastatus disparis. Next base: position 1,121,526 of record JAFFSR010000323.1, read on the forward strand.
TTCCTTGATCAGTGGTGATCGTCACTGGTGCACCGTAGCGGGCTATCCAATTATCGTAGAAGGCTCGTGCTACGGTAGCAGCTGATATGTCGTACAAAGGAATGGCTTCAGGCCATCTCGTGTATCTGTCTATCATAGTTAACAGATATGAATAACCATCACTTCGTGGAAGTGGTCCAACTAAATCTATATGTACATGGTCAAATCAACTATCCGGAGCCACAAAATGCTCAGGTAACATTTTATTATACCGAGTTACTTTAGCTCTCTGGCAGGGTAGGCAAGCTTTACACCACTTCGCTACGTCCCTGCTAACTCTCGGCCATATATAAGTCATTCTTATAATTCGGTCCGTTGCCTTTGCGCCAGGATGCGCGAGAGAATGAGCCGAGTCGAATGCGGCCCTTCTTAAGGTTTTGGGCAAATAGGGTCTAATGACGTGACCATTCAAGTCACAATAAATAGGCAGCCTGTCTGATCCCCATGCTAGCTTCCGTGATTTCAACGGGTGATCAGGGTTTTGTAAAATTTCAGCCAATTGCTCATCTTTTTGCTGTTCCTCACTGAGTAACTTGTATTCAAACAGTGTTGGGAGACTAAATGCATCAACTTTATTGATAACATTTATAAACTGTGGATGGTTCCGCAATTCTGGATCAGTCCAGTCAATAGCTGTTGCAGAGCTGACTGATTCGATTCGCGACAACGAATCAGCGACTCTATTCTCATCGCCCTTGAGTTTCAGTATTAAATTCCGAAATATATGACAATTGACGGATTTTCCTTGCACTTGCCTTCTCATCATTATGCGTCAAGGCATAGATCAGAGACTTGTGATCAGTAAGTATCTTGAAGCTACGTGCTTCTACATAATGGTAAAAGTAACGCAGAGCTTCATAGATAGCCATCAATTCTCTATCATGGACAGAGTATCTTTTTTGTGTTGGCGAAAAATTCCTAGAAAAGAAAGCTATTGGTTGCCAAGAATCATCACATTTCTGCTCCATCGCTGCTCCCATTGCTACATCCGATGCATCTGAAACAATTCTTAGCTGAGCATCCTCTTTAGGAAAAGCTAAGTACGAAGCACTGCAGAGCTCATCTTCTGCTTTTTGAAAGGCCTCTTCGGCCTGTATAGTCCATTTAATCAACCTCTTATCATTCTTTTTCGAATTCTTCAAATACTCGTTGAGGACGATCTGAGTCTCTGCTGCTTTAGGGACGCATCTTCGGTAGAAATTTAACATTCCTAAAAACCTACGCAACTGCTGGATGGTGTTTGGTTTAGGAAATTCAGCGATGGCCTTGATCTTATCGGCTGAAGGTTTAAGTCCATTGGACGAGATGTTATGTCCTAAGAATGTCAGTTCGTTTACACCAAATAAGCACTTTTCGATATTCAGGTGTAAGTTGCATTGGTCCAATCTATTGAGCACTATTTCTAAATGCTGTTCATGCTCTTGCATATTCTCTGAGGCAATGAGGATATCATCTATATAGACAAACACGAACTCTGAATCTCCCAGGGCTATATTCACGAACCTCTGGAAAGACTGAGCTGCGTTACGCAATCCAAATGTCATAACTGTATATTCAAACAGACCAAATGGTGTTATGACAGCCGTCTGTTCTATGTCTTCAGGAGCAACAGGAATCTGGTGGTAGGCCTTTCTCATATCTAGGGATGAAAACACTTTCTTGTTGCTTAGAAACACTGGAAAGTCGTGAAGATGAGGCACTGGATATCTGTCAGGTCTAGTGACTGCATTAAGCTATCTAATCTCCACATACTCTCCAAGAACCATCTTTTTTTGGTACTAAATGCCCTGCTCACATAACTCAGCGAATTCTCTCTTCGCTGCCGCCAGTTTCTCAGAAGACAATCTTCTAGCACGCTGTGCTATGAGTGGACCCGTTGTCTTAATATAATGAGCTATTCCTTGCTCGTTGGAGATAACTGGGCTCTCTATTCCAATAACTTTAGGAAATTTAGTAAGCACGCTAGCAAATTTGTGTGACGGTTCTATTAACAGAATTTTAATTTCTTTTTCTACAGATTTTTGGATCGTAGCAACAGTCATTAATGTTTCACCATCGATCAGTTGTTTATTCTTAAGGTCAGGTATTAAATGGTGGTGTTTAAGTATGTCACCTCCCAATATAGCATATGGCACGTCAGCAATTGCGAAATTCCAACTAATAGGCCTTCTAAGGCCAAAATTTAGTGTTTTTCTTACTATACCGTATGTATTGATAATCGTATTATTTGCTGCGCACAACTTAAATTCTGACAATTCCAATCTCTTATCCCCTCTGGGTAGCAAAGAAATCCCTGCCCCTGTATCAACAAGAAACAGAGTGCAGGAATTATAATCCCAAACATGGAGACGTACAGTTATTTTGTCTCTGTTTGTAGTCTCCTCACAAACAGGACTTACCCATTTTTTGCATTATTATAATTTGAATTTTGTTTGGGTAACTGTTGGATGCTACGGTTCCGCCAATTACACGGCTGTGTACATCTCACGGCGGCGTTACGATAAATGCGATGGTCGTAACACAAGATGTTGTTACGGTTTGGAGATTTATTTGTCTGTTGGATAGGCTTTGACCTATTAGAATTATTCCTCCGCCAGCTGTCTCTCCGTGACGTTCTAAACACGTTATTTTCTCTGTGTTTGCTATTATCTACATTCTCGCTTCCTTCGTGTGTAGCAATTTGTTTTTCTAGAGCGTCTATACGCTTATTTAACTCTGTTGAGATATCCTCTGGGATTGCTTGAACTGCCGAAATAATATTATTTTTTCTTTTATTCTGCAACCTATAGACCTCATCTGCAATCTCTAATTTACTTGTGAGTGTTTGCCCAGGAAGATCAGGACCCATGCCAACAGCAAGCTCACCAGGTAACCGTTCTTCCCACATCTTAAGTACAGTCTCTTGAGGAATTTGTGTACCAGCCAAGTCGGTCAATTGCTTAAAAAATACTGAGGGTTTGTTTCCCTCCATTTGCAAACTCACAAATTTATCTAATTTTTGCTGAGGGGTTTTCTTCGAACTCCTTGATCAACTCAGCTTTAACTGCTTCGTACCTAGTACCTTCGGGTGCTTGCTTGATTGTTGTTGCTACAACCAACGTTTTATCAGGTCCAAGATTATAAAGCAGACTCCATAATTTATCTGCATCAGTTGATATCTGCGAACTTATGAATTAGCTTTCTAGCTAAAGGTCGTTCTTCCAGAAGCTTTGAAACTTCAACTGTTTAGGCCTGGTGACGTTGTTCGTGACTTGACCTTCATTGATATTGCGAGGAGTAGGATTTTGCACACCAGGAAGATTTCCTGGTAAAGTGCTTCCAGTATTAACCATTGCAGCAGCTCTCTCAGCAGACTGCCTCAACATAAGCCTTGTCAAGTCTTCAACTTGATTTTTCAATTCTCGCAATTCCATGGCTGAAGTTAAATTACCACTAAAACTACCAAGCACATTATTACCCGTCATATTAAAATTTTCTGGGTTGATAACTGGCGGTGCATAAACTACACTGTTACCACTATTTAATGGGTTATCTCCCCCTAACAAGCTAGGTGCAGTATTATTTTCCAAACCTGCTGGAATAATTCCTTTTATTGTACCCGTTACCTGCGGTGTACCGTCTTTACGCGTCTGATTATTATCTACAATATTTGCCCTATTTTTTGATAATGTTCCTGAACTACTATTATCTTTCGATTTATCCGTTTCACTCACTTGTCCTGAGGCATTCTCATTCTCGGTTTCATTCATACCTGGCAGAAAGGTCTTACCACTTCTCGTCGTACCACGTGGCGGGGTACGTGCCAGCCTATTTGATGCACCGAATGGATCAGTTGCTTCCTTATTAAAATCATCCATCAACGCTCTTTAGACTTACAAAAACGCGACGGCAAAGGCACTTGCCACATAAAAAATATTGTCCAAAACATACAGCACAAACATACACAACACTCGAACGCTGTACAATTATCAAGCTAATCTAGCTAGTGATACTAATTTTTTTCTAATAGTTACGCTAAACCAGACACAAATTTGTTACACATTACAAGCAGGTGACAAGAAAAGTTTTTTATTAGTTATATTATTAGAGCCAATATTTAAAATGAAAAGATTTTTTTGTTTTAAATGCATTTAAGTTCTTACTACTGAAATAAAATATTTAGGCTCACCCGCTTGCAGCACTCGATACTCGCCGATAAAAATCTTCGCTTTTTTCTTTTTAAAAAAAAATTTAGGAAATCGCAAAAAAGAAAAAAATAATCATAATAATAAAAGATTTTATCCAAGAAAAATTTTCAACCTATGTAAAATTTTTATATTCAAAATGGCGGTCGAGCGTCGGTTTCTATGTATCGCCGTTTATCACAAACACAAAATGGCTACGCAAATACGAGACCCAAACCTCATATTGATATTCAATTTTTTTTCTTACTTATTTAATTAAAATGCAAAATTGACATATAAAAAACTTTCTTTAAAAATTAATCAGTTGTCGTATGAAGGTTAGGTCGCGCATTAAATGAATAATTCTCCGCCTCAACAAATGTTAGTGAAAAAAGAAAATTCGCCGATACAGAACGCGCGTCCCGAAAACACGTCATCAAAAACTTTGTTACGTCATGCTTCTTTCTCGAACCTTCGTTCGCCCGTGCACACCCATATACATATATATACATGCGTTGCGACGCCAAAATGGCTGCCAAAAACGCTTTTTTCTCTGTTTTTTTTTTTGGTTTTTATTTTTACACAATTTTACGTTTACAAATGTTATACTTAATTAACACTTTTTTATTTTACGCCGTCACAGAGAACTCTTTTTGGGTTAGTACGGAAAATAATACGCGCACGCACTTAATTAATACCTTTTATTAATATGCAGCGGGGCTAAACGAAGACAAGCAGGCAGGCCGATGATGTTACAACGACGATGCTCCGCCGATGTTGTTGGCGATGACGTTGCTCAGAAGCCCCAATGGCCTCGAGATCTTTGTTGAATGATCCGGGTGCGACCTCTCCCTTTTACCCTTGTAACAAGGAGGCGCAGCGTCAAATTATGACGCAAATTGCTTGACGGTTGATGAGGAGAATAAACAAAAAAAACCTCTACTATTTTCTTGTGAGTAGTAGGTATAGCGTCAAATTGCAACGCAGATCGATATTTCGCTGTCTAAACCTCTCCCTTTTACCTTTGTAACAAGGAGGTGACAAGCAAGCAGCAGCAAAAACAGCAATTGCGAAGCCTCGCGTAAAGCCAAAATGGACGCTGTCGTTGAATAATGGACTCGTCCGCTCCCCACACAGCATGAAAGATTGCTGCAAGGTTGCTGCAAGGTTTCATGAAAGTTTCGAAACTTCGCAGCAACCTTTCATGAAAGATTGCAGCAACATTTATATGTCCGCGCTAGAACCCGGTTGAAATATTTCTAAAAACCTCGCAGCAATCTTTCAGAAAACCTCGCAGCAACCTTTCATGAAAACCTCACAGCAATATTTCAGGAAATGTAACAGAAACATTTCAAGAAACCTTGCAGCAATCTTTTAGAACACCTCGCCGCAACCTTGCAGGAAACCTCGCAGCAATCTTTCAGGAAATGTAACAGAAACATTTCAAGAAACCTTACAGGAATCTTGCGGGAAAAATAGCAAAAACATTTCAAGCAACCACACAGCAATTTTTCAGAAAATCTCGTAGCAACCTTTTATGAGATATTGCAGCAACATTTATATGTCCGCGCTAGAACCCGGTTGAAATATTTCTAAAAATCTCGCAGCAACCTTTCGTGAAAACCTCGCAGCAACATTTCAAGAAACCTTGCAGCAATCTTTCATGAAAATTTTCTCGTAATATTTCATGAAATTTTTCCCAAATTTTGCCGCGAACAACGCTCATACCTTTCCGTATGGTTTCCTGCAATATTTTGTAAAATGTTTCTTAAATCTTGCCAAAAGCTTGCTGCAGTAATATTTAATAGTAGGCAGGATTTTCTATCCTTGTGTGATAAAGATTTTCTTATTTGCTTTAGTATCAATCGTTGTATCTATAAATTACTAGTTGAGCGCAATAGTATTATTATCAATATTTGTGCACAAGAAGAAAAAATTCTTCAGCATCGTTTTTGAGAAAAGTAGAGAATATTGAAATAAAAGGTTTTGTTTCTAATATTTATGCGTTCTTTACTTTTTTCAATAACAATTCGATGGATTTTTTTACCCTACGCATAAATATTTATAATAATAGCATACTTATTGCGCTCAACTTCCCGTTTACAATACAACTACAGCAATAAATACTTGAGTAAATAACAGGAAACCAAATATAAGACAAGAACAGCGAATCTGGACTACTCTTAGAATCTTTTATAAAAACTTGCGGAATTATTGCTGAAACTGTTTATGAAAGGTTTGCTGCAATTTCATTTTGAAATTATTCATGAAACTTTGCTGATACTTTTTGTGAAACGCTTTTCTGGAATATTTTATAAAGATTGCCAAAAATATGGTAATAACCATTCCCACATAGCATGAAATAAAACAGTGAAACATTTCAAAATCTTTCAGTGAAAGATTTCTTAGAAATATTTTATAAATATTGTTGAAATATTTCGTAGCAAGATAAAACGAACGGATAAAAAATCTTTCAATTAAATCTTTCAGCAATATTACAGTAATATTATATTGAAATATTTCATGAAATCTCGATGAAATATTACAAACAATATTTCATAAATCTTTTAACAATATTTCTCTGCAAGATTATTGGTTTACTTATATTACAATGAAAGATTGCTGAAAGCTTTCAAAGAAAGTTTTCACGAAACATGATTGAAAGATTTATGAAAGATTTCTCACAGGCGTTCTCCTAGCTGTACCTCGATACCTACACGCAATCTTTCATAAATCTTTTATGCAACATTGCAAGGAAATATATTAGCGATCTTACAGAGAAGGCTTCACGGAATATTTCATAAATCTTTCAACAATATTTCACTGCAAGATTTTTGGTTTACTTAGACTGCGATGAAAGATTGTTGAAAGCTTTCATTGAAATCTTTCAGGAAACATGTTTGAAAGATTTATGCAAGATTTCTCCCATACGTTTTCCCTACTGTACCTCGAAATCTTCACGTAATCTTTTATAAATTTTTAATATAATATTGCAACGAAACGTAGTAGCAATCTCACAAAGAAGGTTTCACGGAATATTTCATGAAATCTTTCAACAATATTTCTCTGTAAGATTTATGGTTTACTTAGACTGCGATGAAAGATTGTTGGAAGCTTTCATCGAAATCTTTCAGGAAACAGAATTAAAAGATTTGTGAATGATTGCTCCTGAGCGTTCTCCATGTTGTTTCCAAAAATCTTGACGCAATATTTCGTAAATCTTTCATGTAATATTGCAAGGAAATATAGTAGTAATCTCTCAAAAAAAGCTTCATGGAATATTTTATAAAATCTTTCAACAATATTTCTATGCGAGATTTTTTGTTTACTTAGACTACAACGAAAGATTGCTGGAAGCTTTCATAGAAATTTTTAAGGAAACCTATTTGAAAGATTTATAAAAGATTTCTCTCCAGTGTTCTCCATGCTTCAGCCAAAAACCTTCACACTATCTTTCATAAATCTTACATGAAAGATTGCTAAAACTGTGGTAATTTCGCAATGAAAAATTGTAGAAATCTTTTATAAATATTTTCTTGAAATATTACCGTCAATGTTGCTAAAATCTTTCATAAATCTTTCATGAAAGATTTTTGTAACTCTGATAATCTTGCAATGAAAGATTGCAGAAATATTTCATAAATATTTTCTTGAAATATTACTGTTAATATTGCTGAAATCTTTAATAAATCTTTTATGAAAGATTTTTAAAACTGTGATAATCTTACAATGAAAGATTGTGGAAATCTTTAATAAATATTTTCTTGAAATATTACCGTAAATATTGCTGAAATCTTTCATAAATCTTTCATGAAAGATTTTTGTAACTCTGATAATCTTGCAATGAAAGATTGTAGAAATATTTCAGAAATATTTTCCCGAAATATTAGTGTTGATATTGCTGAAATCTTTCATAAATCTTTCATGAAAGATTTCTATGATAGTTACAATATTGCAATGAAAGATTTATTTGATTGCTTAAATCTGGCCACGATATATTGTGTAAATATTTATTCGAAATGATTTAGAAATCTTGTTAAAATATTTCAGAAATCTTGCAATGAAATATTTTTAGGAGTTATTTTTCTGCAACGATTGAGTTTTCTAATCATGCTGATAGGAGGACGCGCGTTCAATGCGCGTTTTGTCCCCAAGTGGTAAGAGGATAGCTGACTTACTATATAAGGCAAAAGCTCTGATTAGTGCATACGTGCGCAGCGCTTATCTTATCCAATATAAATGCGACTTTATAAGTGAATGTTAAATTATGTATGCGGATATGTATTTCATGTAGAAATATAATGTATCAAAATATAATATAGTATCATGTAAATAAAAACTATAATTATTGTGAATATATGTGTGTGTGTGTGTGTGTGTGTGTGTGTGTGTGTGTGTGTGTGTGTGTATGTGTATGTTATATCGATATCACCGGAAGATTGTAAAAATGAAAGATTTCTATGACGTTAATAATCTTGCAATGAAAGATTGTAGAAATCTTTCAAAAAGATTCCCTTGAAATATTACTTTAAATATTGCTGAAATCTTTCATAAATCTTTCATGAAAGATTTATTGATTGTTTAAATATTGCTTCGAAATATTGCATAAATATTTCCTAAATATTTATTTAAAATATTTTAGAAAATCTTGCTAAAATCTTTCAGAAAACTTTCATTGAAATATTTATTTGCAGTCTCTCAGGTGAACATAGCGGGCTTTCAACAACATTTCCGTTTAAAACTTTTCACAAAAGGCTAATGAAAGATTTTATCGATATGTACAGTAAATATATTTCTGAAAGAAAGGAGAAATATTTCATAAATCTTTTATGAAAGATTTCTATACTGGTGATAATCTTGCAATGAAATATGGCATCAATCTTTCAGAAAGATTTCCTTCAAATATTTTCGTTAACATTGTTGAAATATTTCATAAATCTTTCATGAAAGATTTTTAAAACTATGATAATCTTGCAATGAAAGATTGTAGAAATCTTTCATAAATATTTTCTTGAAATGTTACCGTAAATATTGCTGAAATCTTTTATAAATCTTTCATGACAGATTTATTTAATTGTTTAAATATTGCTTCGTAATATTGCATTAATATTTCTCAAATATTTATTTGAAATATTTTAGAAAATCTTGTAGAAATCTTTCAGAAAACTTTCATTGAAATATTTATTTGCAGTCCCTCAGGCGGACATAGCGGGCTTTCAACAATCTTTCATCGAAAGATGTTTGAAATCTTTCATTCTTTCCTTGCAAATATTTCTGAAAGCTTTCATAAATATTTCATGCTATGTGGGTTGGCGAAATGTACATAGCAATATTTTTTGTGATATCTTAGAAATCTTGTCAAAAACATTGCAGAAATCTTACTGCAACTTTTAACAAAAGATACCTCGTGATAGTTCATAAAATATTCATCAAATTTTGCTGGAAACCTCGTTGAAACCTTTCATAAAAGGTATCTTGCAATATTTCGTAAAATGTTTCTAAAATCTTGCACGAACCTTGCTGCAACCTTTCATCAAAGGTCTCTTGCGATATTCCGTAAAATGTTCCCCAAATCTTGCTAGGAACCTCACTGAAACCTTTCATGTAAGGTTTCTTGCAATATTTCATAAAATGTTTCTAAAATCTTGCAGGAACCTCGCTGCAATCTTTCATAGAAAGTTCGATGCAATATTCCATCAAAATGTTGTCTGAATCTTACAGAAACCTCGCTGCAATCTTTCATGAGAGGTTTCTTGCAATATTCCATGAAATAATTTCTAAATCGTGCTGAAAACCTCGCTGCAACCTTTCGTGAAAGTTTTCTTGCAATATTTCATGAAATGTTTCTAAAATCTTACAGAAACCTCGCTGCAATCTTTCACGAAAGGTTTCTTGCGAAATTTCATGAAATATTTCTAAAATCTTGCAGAAACCTTGCTGCAACCTTTCATGAAAGGTTCCTTGCAATATTTTATAAAATATTCCTAAAATCTTTCAGAAACCTTGGTGCAACCTTTCATGAAAGGTTTCTTGCAATATTCTATGAAATATTTTCTAAATCTTGCTGGAAACCTCGCTGAAACATGTCATGAAAGTTTTCTTGCAATATTTCATGAATTGTTTCTAAAATCTTGCAGAAACCTCGCTGCAACCTTTCATGAAAGGTTTCTTGCAATATTCCATGAAAAGTTCCCCAAATCTTGCTGGAACACTCGCTGAAACCTTTCGTGAAAGGTTTCTTGCAATATTTTATAAAATGTTTCTAAAATCTTGCAGAAAGCTCGCTGCAATCTTTCATAGAAAGTTTGATGCAATATTCCATCAAAATGTTGCCTAAATCTTACAGAAACCTCGCTGCAATCTTTCATGAGAGGTTGCTTGCAATATTCCATGAAATAATTTCTAAATTGTGCTGAAAACCTCGCTGCAACCTTTCGTGAAAGTTTTCTTGCAATATTTCATGAAATATTTCTAAAATCTTGCAGAAACCTTGCTGCAACCTTTCATGAAAGGTTCCTTGCAATATTTTATAAAATGTTTTCTAAATTTTGCTGGAAACCTCTATGCAACCTTTCATAAAAGGTTTCTTGCAATATTTCATGAAATATTCCTAAAATCTTTCAGAAACCTTGCTGCAACCTTTCATGAAAGGTTTCTTGCAATATTCTATGAAATTTTTTCTAAATCTTGCTGGAAACCTCGCTGAAACATGTCATGAAAGTTTTCTTGCAATATTTCATGAATTGTTTCTAAAATCTTGCAGAAATCTCGCTGCATTCTTTCATGAAAGGTTTCTTGCAATATTTCATGAAATGTTTTATAAAACCTTGCAGAAACCTCGCTGCAACCTTTCATGAAAGGTTCCTTGCAATATTGCTTGAATTATTTTCTGTAACCTTGTAGCAAGTTTGCAGCAATATCACACTGAAATGTTTCATGAAACCTCTTAGCAATGTTAAGACAAGATTGCTGCAATCTTGTGACAATATTTCAGCACAATATTTCAGTGAAAGTTTCACTGCAATATTTCATGCTGTGTGGGTCCTCTGTAGCACTCTCTTCCTTCAAAATTTGCCAAAGTCAGAAAAAAAAATCCTTCTTCCTTCCTTTTAGTTATCGGGGTCACCAGTATAGACGATTGACAATGTGTGGTGGTCCACTTAATTATTTAGTGAGATATTAATGTGCCCGTCTATGGAGGCACGCGTGTACAGGATGGGAAGGAATCTAAGGCAGAAGAGAAAACCAAGATTAATTCAATATATAATATTACGCCGGTACTGACGGCTAGAAATCTTTATTGGTTTACAGTGCTGAGGCTCTAGCACGACTGACTAACAATGCTGACGCGTCCCGCAACGAGGCCCGAAAGCCCTCTACAGTAGATTTTGACATGCGCACTAAGGCGCTTAGTGTGTAGACACCTACAATTTCATATGTTATTACTTTAAATTTTCAAATAGCCTCGCCGATCATTTCTTTAAGATAATCTCATCTAAAGAATGACCACTTTGGGTCTCAATAAACTGTTAATTAATAAATTCAGTATTGTGTGTTTATTTAAAATTCATATAATTTCAGCTTGAAGAACCGTTCAGCTCTTTATTATTAAGATATTAATTTACATGACATCTTCAATTTTTAAAGTGATTTTATTACAAAATAGTAATTAACAGAACGAGCAGTCAGATAAGATGCAAAATAGTTATTTTTCTGAAAGAATTTTCAATTTTTCTTAAATAATTAATCTCTGTGTAACATAAATTTAAAAAGCGTTTATGTATTTTTTGAAAAATTGAGATTTTTCGTCTTTTATATTTTGTAACTGTTGAAATAAAATGTTCTTTTTTAAAAATTAATTAAAAAGAATGTTATCATGCCCCTATATTACTTTAGAAAATGTCACTTTTTAACGGACAAAAATAATTCAACTATTCAAAGTTTAGTCAAAATTTTGTTTAGTAAAAACTGAAAATTATTACGTTCGTTAAAGAGAATCATCAATTTTTTTGTTTTGGAAATAAAAATTAATGATATTATAAAAATATGATATTTAACCCTTACAGTCACAAGAGCCGATATATCGGCTACCTAATTTTCTTTTTTTTACCTCAATATTTTTGCAATGTCATGCTTGATTCTTGGATTTTTTGTATTTTCAGATACACATAGCCTTACTATTTATAATGCTGATGATATTTTATAAATTTATAACTATTAATTATTATTATAAACAAATACATACGAAAAAAGTGAATTGAATTGCATGACTGAAAGGGTTAATAAAAGAAAGAAGAAAAAGTCCAATTTTTAAAATATTAATGATATTCAATGTAATTTTCATTTAAAATGCGCTTTAATAAAGTTTACATTCGTAAAATTATTTATTTTTTCAGATTCATTTATTATTTTACTTTTCTCAAATGAAATTAGATTTATTCATATTTATTTTCTATTTCTATTAAGGAGATGTAAAGTGGACACTACACCTGTACTCATAAATATTAACTGTTTTTCCATTTTATTGTTAAATTTTCAGAAGATAAATGCATTAGCTTGTAGTATATATCATAATAACACAGGCCCACGAAATGAAAAAAAATGTCTGAACTTTTGACCGGACATACATATTCCCATGTATTTTTCGACGCTGAATCCGAATCTGTAATAAAAATATAGGGTTTTCCTACCTTTTCTCAGAGTTTTATTGAAAAAACCTCATTTTTTACGGTTTTTTTGCGGTTTTTCGAGTCAAGAAAAAACAAATCATGAGATACGGTTAATTGGACTTCAAAATCAAATTCTACGGGAAAAAATACACGGGAAACCATACCTTCAAATTTTTTTAACGCGATTCTAGTCCTCTGTATGGGGCTGAAAAGATGAGGAAATCGGTAAAAGTCGAAATTTTGCCTAAAATGGATTTAAACAATATTAAAATTTAATCATGCGTCTTTTGAAGAGTCGATAAACATTGGAAATACTATCCTGGGGGTTTTTCAGATTGCTGATCATGAATTTGAAGTCAGATTGTGTAAAAACTACTTCTAGAGGGCGGTGACAAGAACTGTATATGGTAAATTTATCGATTTTTTAAAAATTTTACGTCTGAAATACTAATTTTAGAGTCTTTCACAGCATTGACTGTAAATTCAAGATATTAACTTAGCCTATTGTGTACGTTTAACTTAACATTTTGTCTATGTTTGTCTCTCTCTCTCTCTCTCTCTCTCTCTCTCTCTCCCGATGTTTTTTTTAAATTGGCTTACGCTTACGTACACGTTTCTCTTCGAATGACCGATGTAGTGGATTTCTGACACGTTTTTGTCCTTTTTTCGCAGCTGTTTCTCTTTTTATCATCCAGCAGTAATCTGCTAACATGTTGATACCCCAGTTTCCTTGAAATCTACGTTCAAACTCCTTTAAATCTTGGTGAAATCGTTCACTATGCTCTTCACTAAAGTCTCCGTTATTTTCAGGAAACTGATCAACGTGTGCATCAAGAAAATGAAGTTTTAAGTTCATTAGACAACCCAATTTTTCAAAATTACGTACCATTCTTTTCACAATAGCTTTATAATTCGTGTCTTTGGCATTACCCAAAAATTTCGTCGATACCTCTTTAAAACTTAACCATGCTGCCTTTTCAACATCAGTCATGCTTTGTTCAAAGTTTTCGTCTCTAAATAAAGTTCGGATTTCAGGACCATCAAAAATACCTTCATTTAATTTAGCATCAGATTTATGGGGAAATACTTTGCTTATATATTGGAAGCATTGACCGTCCTTGTCCAAAGCTTTAACTAATTGCTTTATCAATCCAAGCTTTATATGCAGAGGCGGTATCAAAATTTTCGAAGGATTAACGAGTGGATCTTTTATAACATTCTGTTTTCCAGGTTCAAACGATTCTCTTGATGGCCAAATTTTCTTTTTATAGTGTTTTTCTCTATCTCTGCTATCAAACATGCATAAATAACATGGGTACTTCGTAAATCCAGATTGTTGTCCAAGTATCATAGATAAAATCTTTAAATCGCCACATGTTTGCCATTTATGTTCTCTATATTTTATTTTCGTTAAAAGTAGTTCAAGATTGGAATACTCTTCTTTAAGTACTGTTGAATGTGCTAATGGTATAGGAGCATATTTATTTGTGATATTGAGGAGTACTGCTTTAAGGCTGCGCTTTGATGAATCAATGAATAGTCGCCAATTTTCAGGTTTGTATATGTTGGGTTTCAATTCATCAATAAGACCTTTCACGTCCGTGCAATAAACCATATTAGAATCATTCTTGAAATAATTTCTAAAGCGCTCTTCTCGATTACGATATGCACATACTTTAGTACCCTTTGTCAACATATTTCGTCTCTTAAACTCTGAAGCCATAAACTCTGATTGTTCCTTAGATAAACCACTCTTTCTAAATAAATCGTTCAGACTTTTTTGATCAAACTTTTCAACAGTTCGTTCTTCACCCTTAGGAATATACTCTTCATCACTATCCAGAGAATGTTCTTCAGGTGAACTTAGATCTTCTTCATTTGATGAGCTTCCGTCTGCGGCAATCAGATTTTCAGTTGTTTCATCTGTCGAGTTTTCATCTACATTTAGATTCCCTAAGCCTGTTGTAAAACTATCTCTCGAATCTTTATTTTCAAAAATATCTATAAAATTCTTGGATGGAAATTCTATACAAGAAGTATTAGGATATACTATTCCCTTTTTCTGTATCTTGTCTAAACCTTGTATCTTTGTTAAACAAAAATAGCAATCATTTTCATCTTTTGGTTCCTTCCACTTTGTAGGTATAGTAAATTTTAATTTGGACCTAGCCTGACTGGTGTTGTATCGATTCATCATGGCATAACATGAAGCACATATATAATGAGGAACCCAAATTTTATCCTGTTGAGAAATCTCAATATCAAAACATTTTTGATAGATAAAATTAATATTATCTGTGATTTTTCTTTTGTTTCGTTGTTCAATATATTCTGAACATACATAACAGAAATTATCTTGAGATCCATTACACGTATGGTTAAAACTGTTATTGGATGTACCAGCGCAGTTTAAAAAAGGTTGAAAATTTGAATTAGCCATATTGTTGAATTAAACCCCACACACTAGGAATCCTGTTCCGATCGCAGGTGAGTCCGCCGTCCTAGGGGTGATAAGTCTCATACCTCCCCAGGCCTAAGTATGAGAGCTTTCCGACTTTGACGAGGACAATGTCAACTCGTCGTCGGACACACTACGGCATCATTCTCACATCCTAGTGCTCCCCTGCAGGACAGCGCGCCTTCGCTGGATTCGTTACTGCAAAGTATTGAGTACACCGAATCATTCTACACATCCCATTTTCAGGGCAGTTGTCATCGTGACCAATACTTCGCAGCAGCAGGTTTTTTTTAGGTACCCTTATAGAGTACTGATATATATATATATATATAGCTTTGGAAAAAGATCATAAGTCCCATTCGTTTATAAACAATGCTTTAAGATCAATAACAGTGTACAACAGTGATTAACTGAACGGAGCTTTAAAATGAAACCGAATTCATTTCTAAACAACAGTACCCAGTTTTACAACAGAATAAGTATAAATAAAAAATTGACAGATCAAATTGTCTCTGACACAAACACACCAAATGAAGAAGATCTAAGTTCACCTGAAGAACATTCTCTGGATAGTGATGAAGAGTATATTCCTAAGGGTGAAGAACGAACTGTTGAAAAGTTTGATCAAAAAAGTCTGAACGATTTATTTAGAAAGAGTGGTTTATCTAAGGAACAATCAGAGTTTATGGCTTCAGAGTTTAAGAGACGAAATATGTTGACAAAGGGTACTAAAGTATGTGCATATCGTAATCGAGAAGAGCGCTTTAGAAATTATTTCAAGAATGATTCTAATATGGTTTATTGCACGGACGTGAAAGGTCTTATTGATGAATTGAAACCCAACATATACAAACCTGAAAATTGGCGACTATTCATTGATTCATCAAAGCGCAGCTTTAAAGCAGTACTCCTCAATATCACAAATAAATATGCTCCTATACCATTAGCACATTCAACAGTACTTAAAGAAGAGTATTCCAATCTTGAACTACTTTTAACGAAAATAAAATATAGAGAACATAAATGGCAAATACATGGCGATTTAAAGATTTTATCTATGATACTTGGACAACAATCTGGATTTACGAAGTACCCATGTTATTTATGCATGTTTGATAGCAGAGATAGAGAAAAACACTATAAAAAGAAAATTTGGCCATCAAGAGAATCGTTTGAACCTGGAAAACAGAATGTTATAAAAGATCCACTCGTTAATCCTTCGAAAATTTTGATACCGCCTCTGCATATAAAGCTTGGATTGATAAAGCAATTAGTTAAAGCTTTGGACAAGGACGGTCAATGCTTCCAATATATAAGCAAAGTATTTCCCCATAAATCTGATGCTAAATTAAATGAAGGTATTTTTGATGGTCCTGAAATCCGAACTTTATTTAGAGACGAAAACTTTGAACAAAGCATGACTGATGTTGAAAAGGCAGCATGGTTAAGTTTTAAAGAGGTATCGACGAAATTTTTGGGTAATGCCAAAGACACGAATTATAAAGCTATTGTGAAAAGAATGGTACGTAATTTTGAAAAATTGGGTTGTCTAATGAACTTAAAACTTCATTTTCTTGATTCACACGTTGATCAGTTTCCTGAAAATAACGGAGACTTTAGTGAAGAGCATGGTGAACGATTTCACCAAGATTTAAAGGAGTTTGAACGTAGATTTCAAGGAAACTGGGGTATCAACATGTTAGCAGATTACTGCTGGATGATAAAAAGAGAAACAGCGGCGAAAAAGGACAAAAACGTGTCAGAAATCCACTACATCGGTCATTCGAAGAGAAACGTGTACGTAAGCGTAAGCCAATTTAAAAAAACATCGAGAGAGAGAGAGAGAGAGAGAGAGAGAGAGAGAGACAAACATAGACAAAATGTTAAGTTAAACGTACACAATAGGCTAAGTTAATATCTTGAATTTACAGTCAATGCTGTGAAAGACTCTAAAATTAGTATTTCAGACGTAAAATTTTTAAAAAATCGATAAATTTACCATATACAGTTCTTGTCACCGCCCTCTAGAAGTAGTTTTTACACAATCTGACTTCAAATTCATGATCAGCAATCTGAAAAACCCCAGGATAGTATTTCCAATGTTTATCGACTCTTCAAAAGACGCATGATTAAATTTTAATATTGTTTAAATCCATTTTAGGCAAAATTTCGACTTTTACCGATTTCCTCATCTTTTCAGCCCCATACAGAGGACTAGAATCGCGTTAAAAAAATTTGAAGGTATGGTTTCCCGTGTATTTTTTCCCGTAGAATTCGATTTTGAAGTCCAATTAACCGTATCTCATGATTTGTTTTTTCTTGACTCGAAAAACCGCAAAAAAACCGTAAAAAATGAGGTTTTTTCAATAAAACTCTGAGAAAAGGTAGGAAAACCCTATATTTTTATTACAGATTCGGATTCAGCGTCGAAAAATACATGGGAATATGTATGTCCGGTCAAAAGTTCAGACATTTTTTTTCATTTTGTGGGCCTGTGTAATTATTTAGTTAAATTTTCGAATAAATTTATTCATTAGTTTTTAAGATATTTGGATTCTGGTAGAAAATCGAAAAATTATAATAATCATTATTGGAATCCAAAATTCTCAATAACTGATGAATGAATTCATTTGAAAATTTAACTGAATAATCTTCGTGGTAAATACTGCAAGCTAAAGCATTTTTTTTCTCAAGTTTTGCAATAAAAAGATAGGCCAAATTTATGAGTATATAATGAGATAAGTGTAGTGTCTGTTTTGCACCCTACTAAAAAATCTCAGGTGAGAAATCATCTGATTTCTCACCTGAGATTTTTTAGTAGGGACATCCCCTTAAATGAGTTAAAAATGTCATACATTTAAATAAATTTAGAAAAGATCCTTTTTACTTTTCTAAATTGAAATTAGATTTATTCATATTTATTTTCTATTTTTATTAAATGAGTTAAAAATGTCATACATTTATATAAATTTATAAAAGGACCTTTTTTTAAAGAACAAAAAAGGTTTTATTATCCGCAATTGAGTGAGAATAAAAAACAACTATAATTTATAATAATTTTTTAAAATCTTCAATATTTTTTATTTAGCAGGAAAAAATTACAGAACTAGCTACGTTTTTATTTCATATTGATATAAGTTATATATCCATGTAATATTGACATCAAAACTTTTTTCTATCCCTATCTGTAAATATATTTTTTTATATTTTTGAAATAAAATAGAATTAAAGGTCTTAAATAAATTTAAAATTTTATTTTTTCCGTTATAAAAATTGATTATAAAAATATATAATATTCAAAAATAAAACATAAAAAAAAAAAAAATAGGTGGATCATCGGGTTTGAACTTGGCAAAATTGGAATAACAGCGAGGTGCGTAAAAACTTAGTGACCACAGCCACCGCATACATTAGTTGAACAGGGTAAAAAGTTACATATGTTCATCGCCCCCAAAAGATTATATTTATTATAATTTGTTTGATTATACCTTAAGTGGCGGTCGGATCTATTTGCCGCATGGGGGTGCTGCGGACAGGTGAGAGAAAAATATAAAATAATTTTTACTCAGCGATTTACAATTTACTGAAACGTATATACCTCTAATGTTGTCAATAACTCTAGCCATATATATATATATAGAATAATTATTGATGCTAACCTTGTTTGAAAAGTCTAAAATATTGTTGTAAAGCGAAAGATGCAGCGCGAGATAGAGCCGGCGTGAGCATATGTATTCATCATCCTTTAGTATTACTTTCTCTGTCGCACTAAAGAAAAATAAACATGTTTATATCGGCTCTATTACGCGCAGCATTTTTCGTTTTACAAAAATATTTTAGACTTTTCAAACAAGATTAGCATCGATAATTATTTTACATATATATGGCTAGAGTTATTGACAACATTAGAAGTATATTGTTGTCTTACTAGATTGTAAATCCGTGTATAAAAAAAAATTTATATTCTTCTCTCACCTGCAGCGCCACCAAGCGGCAAATGGTTCCGACCGCCTCTTAAGGATTTTTAGTATTAAAAAATATATTTATGTTTCAAATAAAAATTTGAGATTATTCAACGAATTTTCGGGACGGTTAGTCACATTTAAATAAAGCTATAACGTACCGCGGCGAAAACGAGCTAAAGCGAGTTTACCGTAAGATTACCTACGCCACTGGGGGGTCATTCTGTAAGTGTCTCACAAGCGACACGACCTGTATTGACCAATTAGAGAGCTTCGTTAGGTCTATCTCGTTCGCGAGACAATTACTGAATACGGTCCCTGGAAGTCGCGTGTTTCGTGTGTTTGTCTCCTCCCCTCTCGCTTGCTTCTCTACGAGCGTGTAGACGTGAAGGGGCTTTGCGCGTATAGTTCCGGAATCGCCGCAAGGATCGTCATGATCGAATTCGGCACGTTTTATTAACACGGCATTGGCAATCTCTATTTATCTCTGGTGTCACTCATTTCAAATTAAAACCACATGTACTTTTTAACTCAAATAGAAAAATAGAAATAGAACATTCTGTCAAAGTTTTATAACTTTCTGTAATAATGCGTATTTCGGCATGACGACTGCCCCCCTTCTAATAATATTTTCAATTCTAGTTCATGAGTGAACGGTGCGTTTAATCGAGTTTTTTCGTTACAATAAAAAAATTTGTAAGATTAAACTCTAGTGCGGACAACTCAAGAAATCCACTAATATACTATACATAAAAAGTTATGATACAAATTTCCAATTTATCGTATTTGAAGGTTAGGTTTGTCGAGCTTGATAACTAATTTACAATCCAAGTTTGTGAAAAATAACACGTTCAAATGATTTTTTATTTTAAGAGCAGGCCGGATTCGCTGTCCTTGTCTAATTGAGATTTTTGTTATTTACTCAAGTATTAATCGGTGTATCTGCAAATTGAATAAGCGCAATAGATATCATTATTGCAAATAATTATGAACAAGAAAAAAAAAATCTATCGATTCCCTGTTGAAAAAATCAAATTGGATTTCCAATTGGAATTTCCAATTGGAATTCCAATTGGATTTTGTTGGAAATCCATGTTGGAATTTCAATCAATTCCAATTGGAAATTCCAATTGGAAATTCATAATGGAATTCCAATGAGAATTTTAGAAATCCAACGTAAATTTATGGACATTTTTAAGCGGTGAAATATTTTTCAAAATAAAGTTTTATTTGTTTTTATTGCGACTTATAAAAATATCTCTGTTCATTGAGTAAAATAGAACGTGAGAAAGCAGGCCGAACGATCGTCGTTTTAGATCAAATGAAACTACCAGCTTATAAGTTCTAAACTCTTCTATTTTTTTTGTGCGCATTTGCTTGCCATAAGAGAGTCAATAGATAGAAAGCGTGGTAGCCACCTGGTGATCAATTATTAGTACTATTATATAAATGTGTATATTTATATTCGATGATTAGCCGCCAGGGGGCTACGACGCTATCTATCTATTGACTTTCTTATGGCAAGCAAATGCGCACAAAAAAAATTAAAGAGTTTAGAACTTATAAGCTGGTAGTTTCATTTGGTTCTAAAACGATGATCATTCGGCTTGCTTTCTCACGTTCTATTTTACTCAATGAACAGAGATATTTTTATAAGTAACAATGAAAAAATAAATGAAATTTTATATAAAAAAATATTTTAATCGCTTAAAAATGTCCATAAATTTATGTTGGATTTCTAAAATTCTCATTGGAATTCCATTATTAATTTCCAATTGGAATTGATTGGAATTCCAACATGGATTTCCAACAAAATCCAATTGGAATTCCAATTGGAAATCCAATTGGATTTTTTCAACGGGGTTTGTTTTGCAGAAAAGTAAGTAACACGAAAATATTATAAACATAAACTTTTACTTTGGCGTTACTTACTTTTCTCAAAAACAAAGCGGTAGATTTTTTTTTTTTGTGCATAGATGTTCATTATAACAAAGAAGATAGACGCTTATATAAGGATTCTTCTGGGTTAAATTTTTCGTCCAAAAACTTGGGTAACACTTTAACATTGTTTGTATATCCATACGTATGAAAAATTTGATATATATAGATTTAAAAATATATGGGATCTGGTGGCGCCCTTAATAGCTGGGTAACTCGTTTTTGGCAGAAATTTCCCATTTAAGAGTACGCTTCTATAAGCGTCTATAATCGTTGATAATAATATCCCTGCAAAAAAAAAACATCTATAAATATAACTAAAAATATAGGTAAAAATACAGCTACATTGTGTATTATAGCTATGCTCACGTATTTTTTTAGCTGTATATCTATGAGAAATATAGCTAGATTTTTAGCTATATTTTTACCTATCTTTATTGGTACAATCCCTATTTTAGACTACTATAGCTAGAAATATAGCTAAAAATCTAGCTATATTTTTCATAGATATACAGCTAAAGAAACACATGAATATAGATATAATACACATCAATATAGCTGTATTTTCTTTACCTATATTTTTAGCTATATTTATAGATGTTTTTTTTGACCGGGATCTATTGCGCTCAACCTTTAATTTGAAGATACACCGATTAATACTTGAATAAATAACAAAAAATTCAATTGTTACTCGGTGGGTATCAGGTTCTACTCCGGCCTAGTTTTAATAAAAATTATTGTATTAACATAGCTTTAGTACGGACAAGTTATAATATTTGTTTAATTTATGAATTTAAAAATATTAACGGGATGTTGGAGCTGCTGGGATCGATTTTTACTATTTTTATTTTATTGGCATCTTTTTAAATTTATAATTTAAACAAATATAATGACTTTTCCGCACTAAAGCTATGTTAATACAATTATTTTTGTTAAATTAAAAAATCATTTAGACTTGTTATTTTTTTATGAACTGGGATTGGAAATTAAATGTCAAGCTCGACGGACCTAACCTCAAAGTACTATACATTGAAAGTTTGTATATAACTTTTTATGAATACTATTTTGGTGGATTTCTTGAGTTGTCCACACTCAAGTTTAATCTTACAAATTTTTTTATTGTATTGAAAAAACTTGATTCAAAGAACCGCTTACTTATAAACTTGGATTGGAAATATTATTAGAAGGCAGGGAGCTTCATCATGCTTTTAAACGTACCCTACTAAAAAATGTCAGGTGAAAAATCACCTGATTTCTCACTTGATTTCTCACCTGATTTCTCATGCCAAAATCTCATGTGACTATTAGCGTAAAAAAACTAAGTTCCAAACCTATCGAAAAATTCTAAGTTTTTATCACGGAAAACAACATTGAGAAGTATGATTCTTTTTTCATTTTTCATAATTTGAAATTGATTTATTATACGTAGAATTTCAATTTTTTAATTTCATTTTTCTGGTCATAGAAATAAATTTCAAACCACTCTAAAAATTATAAGTCCCGATCTTATAATTTTTAACACAAGCCTCTTTTATTTACGTGAGAGAGAGAGAAAGAGAGAGAAAAACATCAAAAACACATGCACAAGAAGCCTCTTTTATTCTTTTATACACTATTTATGAGTTGAATTAAAATGGAAAAAAAGTGTGTACATACTATTGATAAAACTACACTATTTATAAGTTAAGATTTTAAAGTTTTTATTATCGTAACCACGTGCGTCCGTTGTTCCTTTACACTAGAAAAAGCAACACATTTAGCTATAGCTGAAACGACTCATGCTCCTCCTGTCGGCACCTCTCGTGCCTCAAGCGAAAATATCTCTCGACAACAGACTTGGCCTAACGCAAACTATTGCTAAAAGAAATATACGCTCGTATTTATGAACTATTGTATTCTGTCTATGTTTCTCTCATAACAAGAAAGAAAAGACAAGCGATACTGTGCACGTTACGTTTATATAAATTTGAGCGAATTGTATTTTAAAAAGTACGATGAGAGATGTATTATATTGAGACAATGCTCAGGAACATTTTACTAAATGTGTTGCTTTTTCTAGTGTAAAGGAACAACGAACGCACATGGTCACGACAATAAAAACTTTAAAATCTTAACTTATAAATAGTGTAGTTTTATCAAAAGTATGTACACACTTTTTTTTCCATTTTAATTCAACTCATAGTGTATAAAAGAATAAAAGAGGCTTCTTGTGCATGTGTTTTTGATGTTTTTCTCTCTCTTTCTCTCTCTCTCACGTAAATAAAAGAGGCTTGTGTTAAAAATTATAAGATCGGGACTTATAATTTTTAGAGTGGTTTGAAATTTATTTCTATGACCAGAAAAATGAAATTAAAAATTGAAATTCTACGTATAAAAATCAATTTCAAATTATGAAAAATGAAAAAGAATCATACTTCTCAATGTTGTTTTCCGTGATAAAAACTTAGAATTTTTCGATAGGTTTGGAACTTAGTTTTTTTACGCTAATAGTCACATGAGATTTTGGCATGAGAAATCAGGTGAGAAATCAAGTGAGAAATCAGGTGATTTTTCACCTGACATTTTTTAGTAGGGTATCTCTTCGACTTTCGTCTAACTTATAGTTTTTTACGACGCCACGAAATATTTCTTTTGTATATATTTATCTGTAACCCCACTGGCTATGTAACATATATGCACAAAAAAAATCATACCAAAACTGGCTATGTATCATATATGGACATATTTTTTATTGTAAAAATGATGGGAATGGAATCAACGTGTCTAAAAACCCCTAAAACAATATTTTTATACACCTAAACATAGTATTTGTGGCTACCAGTTTTGACATGGAAAGTTTTAAAAGCCTTACCAGTTAACCCTTTGAGTCACAGTGGTACTGCCAGAGTACCACATTTTTGAACCGCTGTCAATAATATGCAGTAGAAAAAAGCATGACTCAAAGGGTTAAGGGGTTAATGTACTTAAATCAGTATAATTAGTTTTTTCGTGTTTAATAAGCATTACAACTTATTTTCAGTTTAATTTTATGAATCAATATAAAAATGAGTTAAAGAAAATTCAAACGCGATAAAATAACTACAAAATGTCTATAACAAATAACAAAATACGATTTTGCTAGTGGTAGCATTCCGATCGCCACACAAAACATATCTAAGTGTATTGAACATCAATGTTTCATTGAATCTTTTTGTAATAAAATAATAAAAAATAAAGTTGTAACAGAAGGTTATAAAAATAAGTCTAAATAATGACATTTCATTAAATTTTATTCAAATTGATAGTTCATTAGACTGATAAAATTTTATAAATTTTCTCAATTGTGTATGTTTACATCCCTGGCGAAAGAGATTCGTAATAAAAAATAATAAAACATGATAACCATGAATAAAAAGTGATCAAAATGGATAAATCTTGATAATAAGTGATAAAAATAATTAAAAATAGATAAAAATGGATAAAAAGTGTAGGAATTCGGACATTTTATTCGTTTTTATCCATTTTTATCGGTTATTGTTATTATTTATCACATTAAATTAATTTTTATTATTTTTCGTCAATTTTTATCAATTTATATAATAAATTTTTTAAATGTTTTAAGTCTCATGAATAGCATGTAAAGTAGGTAATGAAGGTTTTTAAAAATTGTATTGTAATTCGTTTCCAAATTTTTTAAAACAATTATAGGTTAATACATATTTGTGTGTTTAGTAATATACAATAAAAATTTTATTTCAATGTATCAATCTTTACATCCTGCAGATAAAACACATAAAAATTACTGTTAGTATTATATAACGCACTCACATGAAAACGTGCTTTTTCTTCTAGCGTTGTAGTAAATTTTATTAGGTTTCTAAAATTATTTACAAGATAAGCAGCAAAAAATGCTAGGATATTTTTGAACTATTACAAAACAATCTTAAAATAATTACTATGTTACCATAATAAAATTTTCAAATATGAACATAAAAAATGGTGTATATAAAAATTTAAGGTTATCAGTAATAATAATGCCAAAGAAATGGCCATAAAATGTTAACAAAAGCCTTTCTATTTCTACTGGTCATAAAATGGTAAAAAAAAAAACGTTTCTATTTCCATCAAGGAACCTATAAATTTTTATTAGTTCACATAGTAATTTTTGTCATACATTCGAGAAATCCTATAACTTGTTGTCAAAATACCCCTTGCGTATGCGATCCCGACAACTAACGATACCAGCATATTTTAAATACAAAAATCCTGTCACTTGACGTTAAAATTTGTGTCCAACTCCCGCAAGTGGTGAGAGTTCAGTATACTTCGTATATAAGTCCGATCCATCTGACCATTACTAAAATGCGCGCGTGTTTACTAGCGACCTCTGCGGCGTTACGTTTATATTAGGTTGGATATGATATAGGTTATTAATTCACAGCAACCGAATAAATACAGAAATTTTCAAAAACATAATACAGTTAAATTATATATTTTCTTATTCTTGTATCTTATTTTAAAAATTTTGTTTATAATATATTTTATATCTAAATAAAAACTTAAAAAATAATAATAATTGTTAAAAAAAATTAAAAACTAATATAAATAGATAAAAAATATTATTTTGTAATAATAATAGATAGAATCGGATAAAAATGGATAAAATCTAATAAAATGTCCGAATTCATACCAATTTTATTCCCTTTTATTTAATTTTATTACTTATTATTTTATTTTATCCATTTTTATCTATTTTTATTACCTTTTCTCATTTTTTATTACTTACAAATAATTTTTATTCATTTTTATCATTTATTTTCATTTTTTATTAATTATTATTTAAAATCTTTTTCGCTAGGGATTTAACATTCTAATTTTTTTAAAGTAGAAAACTTAAGGTAGAAATAGAAATATGTTACAGTAGTTTACTATACAGATCCAAACACATTTATAAATTTTTCAAATAAAAATGGTTATTAATTTAAAGCTTTATATTTCACACGTTGAATTCATAATACAATGTTCGATAAAAATATTTTCTACATATACTGAAATGAAACAGTAACTTATTAATTCTAATGTTGTAAGAAAAATTACTAAATTCTCCAAAAAAATATTAAGCGAAATAATTTATTGAAGATAGTATAATTTAAAAGTATAAAATTTTGTTCAACCATTTATAATAATTTTATTGTAAGTATTTCATAAATCATTTTATTCCTAAAATACGGCATATCTTCTTGGTTAAAATCTAATTGCTTATTGGCACAAATATATTCAGCGAACATACAAGAAAACACACCACAATCACTGCCATTCATCTGTTGAGGAATGTCCTTTACACATTCAAAACTCCAATGAAGAAAATCAAATGACTTTTTTTTTTTGTCAATACTTTCGTCATATAAATATTGTTTAAGTAATTGTATACATTTGTAGTTTGCAGATCCCATGCTGTCATAATATCGAATAGATTTGTTTTTAAAATCTATTATTGACATACACCAATGGATTCCCAAATGAATTGGAACAACTATAAAATCTTTGGAAAATATATCAACTTTCCTAGTCCATCTCCTCAAAGATGCATGTCCACTAGAAACAAGTTTAGGATAAAAGAAAGTATTCATAGCATAAACTTTTGGATATTTTTCATTATCACCTCTTAATATTAAAAGATTCATATAAAAGTTAATAATTTCATCATTTAACCAATTTAAACCTGCTAAGGTTTGAATATCTTTTCTTCTAATGCTTAATCCAAACCCTTGAACAAGAATTTCATCTGCAGGACCTGCTGATAAAGCGATCTGTATTCGTTCCATCATTTCTTTATTAATTTCAGGAAATTTCAAATCATCCACTAAATCACTTTCATCAAGGACAACTTCACATAAGCGCATTGAACGGTTCAGGTGGTCTTCAAGAATGGCTTCTCTTGTTAATTGATTATGTTTAGATAAAATGTAGGTCATTTTTTTCAATTCTTCAACTTCTTTGATTCGTTGTTCCATACGCTGATTGTATCTCTTACTAATTTTTAAAACAAAATCTTGTTTTATGACTTCCTTATTGGAAAATTTTTCTTTGAGTGTATTTATTTTTGCGACTTGTATTGATGAAGAGGCAATAGATTTAGCACAGTTTTGTCTTTCATTTTGTATATCACAAATCTGCAATTTCTCAATTTTCATTGAACTTGGTGAATTTAAAAATGGGCATGGTTTATTTGTTATTTCTCCAAATTTCAATGGATTTAAATTATGTGCATACAATGAATTATTTTTATTGCAACTTGATTTTGAATCGTGTTCTCTATTGACACTTTTTTGAAATCCTGTCATTTCTGTTTCAAGCGAAATAAAATTTAATAACATTTTACTATATTGTTTTTTTTCTACCAGTTTATTTGTTCTACATAGAGTAATTGGATTAGCTAACTGGCGTTTGGATAAAGATATTTCTTCTAATTCTAGTTTACCTCCTGCAACTTTATTTTGTGTTGAGGTCCAAATAGAAGAATCCAAACATTTTTTTTCATTACCTTCATTCTTTTCGTCAATGTTAAGGTTTAATTTACTGAATCTAGTACAAGAATCATTTTGAGAATAAGGAAAGATCTTAATGTGGTTACTAGATACAAAATCATAACAATGTTTCTTCGAGTGTTCATTATCTTCTTCAGACAGAAAAATAGAATCAGTAGCTTTTCGCTTTCTGCCATTTTCATCTGCTTTCCAGAATAATTTTTTAAAGAATTCAAATATCATCTTTTGACAATTGAAACACTAAATATCATTCAATTTTGAAAAAAAGGCTTTTTTATGATATAGACGATATGATTTTTATGAATAAGACGCTAAGCCGTTGGAAAATTGAAAAAATAAATAACTATTGAATAAAATTTACTTCTCTTCGTAATTATAAAACTAAAAGAAAAATAACATAAATTTTATATCTTTTCCTTAGAATAATTTTTTAAAGATTTTTTTTAGAATGCATAATTGAGTTGTAAAGTTTGTGCATAAGATAGAAAACGTTTAACAGTGCTTCACGTAGCTAATGTGTTAAAACGGATAAGTGGTCTTCTATTCGGGTCTGAGGGTGAAATCAGATGGAGCGGAAAATAGACGACGGAACGTCATAAAACATTCATTCCGTCGCCTTGTTTTCCGTCAAATTTTTTCCCTATGTTCACATGGCGCGGAATGTAGCTGAAAAATTGTTAAAAATAGCATACAAATGTATCCGCAAATTTTAAATTAACAACAAAAATGTTAAAAAAGTTGGAAATAATCACCTATTGTTATTGTAATGAGATTCTTTTTTTATAAAAATAAAATATAGTTTGTTATTATAACCAAATATTTCAATTAACATCATTATTTTTTAATTATAAAATTGCTAATCAACGTCACAGAACTTCTATTTCGCTCCATGTGAATATAGGGAAACAAATTTGACGGGATAATAGAAGCGTCACAGACTTTTTGAAATTGTTTAAACAAATAGTTAACCAAAATAGAATTTAAAAGTTTGATTGAAATTAAAAGTACAGCTATGGAAAGCAAATTAAAAATATTACGTGAGGTTATTGAAGCACTAATAATTTTTTTAAACAAAATAAAAATTGATGTCGTCTATTACGTCGTCTTTACTCCGTTGGCGGAATACAAAGATGCGGAATTGAGGTTCTGTGACGTTCCGTCGCCTATTTTCCGCTCCATCTGATTTCACCCTTAGAGCCGTTCTTCAATGATGTTACACGTTAGGCTGGAATTTATAGTCACTCAGTTCACAAGTATTCTATCTTTGTTCTTCTTATGGAAATAGTGTAAGAAGAACAAGGATAAAATACTTGAGAACTAAGAAATGAGAAAAGAGTGAAAACTATAAATTCTAGTCTTACACGTTTTAAAATTTTATTGTCCGATATCTACTGAATTCATCGTCTATGGCCTAAATGAAATCATTTAGGCTCGAATTTATAGTCGACACTCAATACTCAGCACTTAGTTCTCAACCCTCAGATCTTAAAGTTTCATTGTTTCGTGTTTTCTATGAACGTAGACACACGTTTATAGGGAACACGGAACAATGAAACTTTAAGATCTGAGGGTTGAGAACTGAGTTCTGAGTGTCGACTTTACGCATGTTTTTTTCTGCAATATATCATGAATTTAATAGACGCCGGACAAAAAAATTTTAAAACATGTAACATCATTGAAGAACGGCTGTAATAAAAATAGCCAATCAATTCTATTCCACAATTTCTATTCAAAAATTTTTCTGCTCTATTGTAGTCCAATCACTAGACACATTTTGAGAACATTAAGGCTCGAATTTATAGTTGATACTCAACACTCAGTCCTCAACTCTTAGATCTTAAAGTTTCATTGTTCCGTGTTCTTATAAACGTAGACACGTACTCACCCAGTAACTGCTCCGACCATTCACCATTTACCCACGTGGTAATGCAAACTGGTTAAATCATTTATCATTTACCCACTCGCTTACTGCGAACTGATTCGACCATTTACCAGTTACCAGAGTTTTAAATGAGGAAATGGTTTTTTCATTTGAAATGGACAAGTACCCTGGTGAAAAAAATCAGGTGACAAGTCACCTGATTTATCAGGTGATTTATCATGCCAAAATATCATGTATAGATTTTGTTGGTTTTTACACGTTTTAAACCATGCTTAGTCAATTTAGAACAATTTTTGAAAAATTTTTGAAATTTTTGAACTTAGAAATTTTTTTGTGATTTAGTCAAAATTTTTTCTAAGACTAAATTATCTAAAAAATTTTCTAAGTTCAAAATTTTCCAAAATTTTCAAAAATTGTTCTAAATTGACTAAGCATGGTTTAAAATGTGTAAAGACCAACAAAATCGTTACATGATGTTTTGGCATGATAAATCACCTGATAAATCAGGTGATTTATCACCTGATTTTTTTTAATAGGTTAATTAAGAATACTTGCACCAGTTACTAGTTACAGAGCAAGTAACTGGTAAATGGTCTGACCAGTTTCCAGTTACAAAGCAACCAACTGGTAAATGGTCTGACCAGTTCCCAGTTACAGAGCAACTAACTGGTAAATGGTCTGACCAGTTACCAGTTAAAGTGCAAGTAGCTCATCTAATTAAAAGTAAGGCTGGTTAACAATGTTTTAAAGCAAAAACGAATATAGTTATTAAAAATTTTTATGAACGAACAATGTCTTATGCCATTACAGCTATAGTATTGATTAAATTAAAGAAATTTTATCGCCTATCCTAAGCGAAAAAGATTTTAAATAATAATTAATAAAAAATGATAATAAATAATAGGAATGAATACAAACTATTTATAAGTAATAACAAATAAAAAAAGGTAATAATAATATATAAAAATGGATGAAAGTGGATTTTTTTTTTTTTTAAGAAAAGATTAATATATAAAGGATATTGTCCTCTATATGATTAACCTTTTTCCATGGTGAAGTCGAGGGAGTCCCCCGCCCGGTACCGTTTAACACATTACATCAGGCTAGAACTGTCAGACCCACCATACCGAAAACTTTGACTACCGATGGATAATCAGCCACTTTTGTGACCAATAATCAACCGATACCCAATGAGGTCGGATTTTTTGAGAGTCGCGATATAAATGGCACATACACTAATTTTCTTTCGAAAAAGTTAGAGGTACCTGGCCAGGATTCGGACCCATGCCCTTCGCGTTGAAGGCAAGAGCTCTATCCATTACGCCACCGCGCTCTCACGATGAAAGTGGATAAAAATAGATAAAATACAATAATAAGTAATGAAATTGAATAAAAGGGAATAAAATTGGTATGAATTCGGACATTTTATCAGATTTTATCCCTTTTTATCCGATTTTATCTATTATTATTACAAAATAATATTTTTTATCCTAATATATTAGTTTTTAATTTTTTTTTATCAATTATTAATATTTTTAGCAGTTTTTATTTAGATATTAAATATATAATAAACAAAATTTTAAAAATAACATATAAGTAAGAAAATATATAAATGAATTGTATTGTGTTTTTGAAAATGTCTATATTTATTCGATTGCTGTGAATTAATCTGACCTATATCATATCGAACCTAATATAAACGTAACACCGCAGAGGTCACTAGTAAAAGTGCGCGCATTTTAGAAATGGTCAGATGGATCGGACTTATATACGAAGTATACTGAACTCTCACCACTTGCGGGAGTTGGACACAAATTTTAACGTCAAGAAACAGGATTTTTTGGTTTAAAATATTCTGATATCGTTAGTTGTCGGGATCGCATACGCAAGGGGTATTTTGACAAGAAGCTATAGGATTTCTCGAATGTATGACAAAAATTACTATCTCTACTGAAAAAAATGACATGAGATCTCACATGAGCTCTCACGATTGAAAATGAAACGAGATCTCATGTGCCGCGAAATTTTATTTTTCCTGATACCCGATCTCATGTGAGATCTCAGGTGAGATCTCATGTGCAAAAAAATTAATTTTTCCCGATACCCGATCTCACATGTGATCTCATGAGAATTATGGTTTTAAACTATATTTGAGCATGATTATACTTGACGATTAAATAATAAAAACAATCGGATTTTTTACAAAAATGTAGACGATATTTACAAGTAATAGTTAAGAAATTAGTCACTACAATTATGCATATCGCCTTTTACAGTCGAGAAGGCCATCATTTTTCAGTGAGGTCTGAAGCGATGCCGTTCGTATACAAAGGTTTGTACAGAATTTGTGTATTCACCTGTGTATTCACCAATTAAGTTACTTATTTCATATCACAGACGAAATCAGGTATACGAGGCTGGGGGTCAATACACTGATTTAAGACAGTTTTTCTAATCAATAAGTAGTGTCGTTCTATGACACACGCTGAATCTGGTTTAGATTTACGGCATAACACGTCTTACCAATTGTTACACAATTTGCATGTCGTTAAAACTATTAAACACCGTTTGAAATCATTTCGGAATTTTCAAAACTTTTTGAAAGTATTTAAAAATATTTAAAACTGTTTATAACTGTTTTAAATGTCCTAAATTTCGCACTTATAAACAATTTCGAACAGTTTTGAACATTTTTAAATATTTTTAAACATTTTATATTTCCGCTAGGGATTACAAACAATTCTGATATTTATTCATATGAAAAAAACGAAATTTATTTTTAAACTGTATTTGATCGATAAAGTATAGGTCTAAAGCAAACCCTTAAAAATTTTGTTTTATAATTTTGTTTTATCTCTACTTTATTATATATTGTGTCATGAAACGAATTTTTAAATTAGTGTTATTCAAAAACTAAATAGTAATAAAAAGATATGATTTTTTTATAAATTATTGATTTTTTCAATAATATAGCATAAAAGAAAAAAAGAATTTGACATTAGTGAGTAATAAAATAATCAATGATTGTTAATCAAAAACATGTATTATTTGTAAGATTTTAAAAGAAAACAGATTTATTTTTTAAAATGTGATTTCAATGTAAAATACAATTTCTATTTAAGAAAAATTAGTGAATGTGAGAGAGTGATTAAACAATAGGAAGAGAGAGGCAAGGGTGGATGAAAATAGGGTAAAAATGAGGATCAATCTAAAATAGAAGGACAGAGAGGAAGTGAGGAAGTAAGAAAAGAGTTAATAAAAGCGTCAGAAATCAAAAGAAGTAATCAAAAAGCTACTGTAAGAAAATTATTTTTTAAAAACTTGTTTTATAAAGACGTAGAAAATAACTTGTATACAAATTTTAGATCAAATCTATCGAGTACTTTACGTAAAATGGAAAAAAATGAAAATTGAAAATTTTTTAAGAAAATTTTTAAAATATTCTAAAATCAAACCCCGTCAAAAACGTTTAGCTAAAAATATTAGTTAAAAAAATAACTAAAATATAGCTAAAAATACAGCTATATTCAACTGGAATATAGATATATTTATATGGATTTTTTAGGTAAAAATCCAGTTATTTTTTAGGTAAAAATCTAGTTAATATTTTTAGTAGCTTACAACAGCTAAAAATATAACTGTATTTTCAGCTTTATTATCAGCTATATTTTTAGATATATTTTTAGGTACATTTTCAGCCAACTTTGTAGCTACTAATATATGAAATTTTTCTTTTTTTTTATTCCATATCTGGTAAATTATCGTTATTTACATATCTAATATGACTAAAAATTACAAGGTACTAAATGAATCTCAACATTCTAATTTTCAATATTTTTATAGCTGCAAAGTTGGCTGAAAATGTACCTAAAAATATATCTAAAAATATAGCTGATAATATAGCTGAAAATACAGTTATATTTTCAGCTGTTGTAAGCTACTGAAAATATTAACTAGATTTTTACCTAAAAAATAACTGGATTTTTACCTAAAAAATCCATATAAATATATCTATATTCCAGTTGAATATAGCTGTATTTTTAGCTATATTTTAGTTATTTTTTTAACTAATATTTTTAGCTAAACGTTTTTGCCGGGGAAACTACGCTAAGGAAATCGGTTTTTCAAAGTTATCCATCTTTTGGTAGTTGCAAATAATTCCCATGCAAATCTCAAAGCAAATTCATCAAGTGATTTACGTAAAATACAAAATAGATGAAAAATCAAAAATTTTTTTTAAATTCTCAAAATGGCTCTATAAAAAAACTAAACTATGAATACCAATTTTAATAGCTTCTCGTGTACTTATACAAAAACATAGATAGTATGCAAAATTTGAAGCAAATTCATCGAGTAATTTTCGAGATCTAATTGGCTAAATAAATAAAATTTTCTCTTCAAAATTTTAAAAATGCTCTAAAATTAAAACTACACTATGAAAATCAATTTTTGAAAATTTCTCTTCTTTTGGCAGTCGCAAATAATTTCCCTCCAAATTTTAGAACAAATCTATCGAGTACTTTACGTAAAATAAAAAAAAAATAAGAAAAAAAAAATTGAGACTTTTTTTAAAATCTTTAAAATTTTCTAAAATTGTAACCACGCTAAGAAAATTAGTTTTCGAAAGCTTATTTTCTTCAGTCAATAGCGAATCGATTGAAAAAAAATTTTGGAGAAAATTTATAGTATGGTTTACGCAAAATAGAAAATAAATGAAGAAAATAAAATTTTTTTTAAATTTTAAAAATGCTCTAAAATTAAAAGTGTACTAAGAAAATCAGTTTTCAAAAGTTTTTCTTCTTTTGGCAGTCAAAAATAAGTTTCAGACAAATTTTCGAGCAAATTCTTCGAGTAGTTTACGTAAAATACAAAAAGAATGAAAAATCGAAATTTTTTAAAAATTACTAAAATGATTGTAAAATTAAAACTACACTAAGAAAACCAATTCTCAATAGCTTCCACACCGATTGATCGAAAAATTGAATTGTATGGAAAATTTGAAGTAAATTCCATCGAGTAGTTTTTAAGATTTTATTGGCTTAATAAATATAAACATTTTTTTTCAAAAATTTCGAAATTCTGTAAAATTAAAACTAAGCTAAGAAAATCAGTTTTTAGAAATTAATTTTATTTGGTCAATCGCAAATAATTCCCGTGCAAATTTTGAAGCAAATTCATGGAGTAGTAAACAAAAAAAAAACAGAAAAATGAAAAATTGAAATTTTTTTCTGTTTTTTATAAACGACTCTAAAATTAAAACTACGCTAGAAGAACCAATTATCAATAGCTTCCCAGCAAGTTAGACAAAAAAATAAATTTCATGAAAAACTATGAGCAAATCCATCAAGTAGTTTTCGAGATACAATTTTTTTACAACAATTATTTATAAACCTAATCACAAAAAATAAATTTCAATTAAAATTAACATTTAACTGTTTTGAAGAAATATTTCTTTGAATAAAAAAATAATTCTTTGAATCAAAAGAGTTTCAGTAATGAAAAAAAATTGAAATTTATATTGCAAAAAAAGAACTTAAATTTGTTAAAACATTTATTTCAACTAATATTTTAAATTTACTTTTAACAAATTATTTCTATGTTTAAAAGTGATTTTTCTTGTTTTTAAAATAATATGTTCTTCTACAAAAAAATATTTTTTAGACTTGAAAAATTTAGATGTATTTTTAAAGAAAGATAATATTTATTCAATGAATAGTTACTTCTATTTAGTACGCAGAAATTAATTAATACGTGATATTTTTTATATGCATAAAAATATTTTATCGAAGGAAAAAAATTTCATTTTAATTATTTAACTTAATTGTTTTCTCATAGAGAAATAGCATTGTATCGATAAAAAATTTTTTTTTTTTATTTTTTCATTAATTTATACATATTTCAACTCGGGTAGTCGAAAAAAGTGGTTTTCAGAAAATGTCTGTATGAATGTGTGTGTGTGTGCGTGTGTGCGTGTGTGCGTAGTTGCGTGTGTGCGTGGGTGCGTGGGTGCGTACGTGCGTGTGTGTGTGTGTGTCTGTATCGTGTCAGTTAGTAAATTGTATCTCGAAAACTACTTGATGGATTTGCTTATAGTTTTGCATGAAATTTATTTTTTTGTCTAACTTGCTTGGAAGCTATTGATAATTGGTTTTTATAGCGTAGTTTCAATTTTAGAGTCGTTTAAAAAAAAAAAATTTTGATTTTTCATTTTTTTGTTTTTTTTTGTTTACTACTTAATGAATTTGCTCCAAAATTTGCATGGGAATTATTTGCGATTGACCAAATAAAATTAATTTCTAAAAACTGATTTTCTTAGCTTAGTTTTAATTTTACAGAATTTCAAAATTTTTGAAAAAAAATGTTTATATTTATTAAGCCAATAAAATCTTAAAAACTACTCGATGGAATTTACTTCAAATTTTCCATACAATTCAATTTTTCGATCAATCGGTGTGGAAGCTATTGAGAATTGGTTTTCTTAGTGTAGTTTTAATTTTACAACCATTTTAGTAATTTTTAAAAAATTTCGATTTTTCATTCTTTTTGTATTTTACGTAAACTACTCGAAGAATTTGCTTAAAAATTTGTTTAAACATTATTTTTGACTGCTAAAAGAAGAAAAATTTTTGAAAACTGATTTTCTTAGCGCACTTTTAATTTTATAGCATTTTTAAAATTAAAAAAAATATTTTTTTTTTCATTTTTTTTTCTATTTTACGAAAACCATTTGATAGATTCGCTCCAAAGTTTGGATGCAAGTTATTTGCTACTGTCTGAAGAAAACAAGTTTTGGAAAACTAATTTTCTCAGCGCAGTTTTAATTTAAGAAAATTTTGAAAATTTTCATAAAAATTTTTATTTTTTATTTATTGTCTTTCTTAGCGTGGTTACGATTAGAAATTTCGTTGCCATCGTTCTTTTAATAATAATAATAATAATAATAATATATATTCTTTATTCTATTTTGTTGGAAAATTTTTTACATTTGTCTTTGTGTACTGTGTTGTTTGTGTTGTGTGCGTGTCTGTTATTTTTGTGTTTTGTGTTTGTATTATTTCTATTCAAATTACAAGGTTGTTATAATTCTTATTCCTTATTACAAACTAAATTAAGTCTTTACATTTTACTTATTATTAACTCTATCACAGTTCATTCTTTATTGTTTTCATTGCAAATCAAACTAAACATTTCACTTCTTTATTAAAACCAAATCAAAACTTAATAATCACATTTTATTTCAAAAATTAGGATCACTCCAAAACTTAAACTTAAAATTCACTTTATATTTTCCAAAATTAATACTTAAAACTTAAACATTCACTTTTTATTTTCTTTCTATCACTTCTTTTCTTTCACTATCTTTCTTTTCTTTTCTCTCTTCTTCTTTTCTCAATTCTTTTCTTGATCTTACTCTTTGCTATAATCTTTTCTGTATTCTTTTTCTTCTCTTTCCTTTCTGTCTATTCTTTCCTTTCTTGTCAGCGGCTCGTCTACTTTAAATCCTCCTTTTGTCCTCTATTCTCTAAACTTTTTTAATAGGTATTCCCTATCCTCTTTGATTTTGAAGACCAACCAGAATAAATCCTCTCTCTCACTTTTCTGGAAGGCTTTCCACTGTGTTTTGCCTATCGCGTTTTCTAGAATTTCTTTTATATCCATGGCTTTTTTCCCCTCTTCTAATTTTAGCAGTAGCACTCTTTCTCTTCCATATTTTCTACAAACTTCCTCCATATTTGGTGGCCTTCCCAACACTTCATCATTATCTTGTTTTTCTTTCTCCTTTTCTGTACCTTCTTCTGTCTTCTTTGTATCTTTACCACTTTCTTTTATTTCTTCTACCTTTAATTTAATCTCAGCTAATTCTTTGCTTACTTCTAGTTCTTTATCGCATAGTTGGTTTACAATCTCCTTTAGGCTCTCCTTCTGCCCATGTACTTTTTCTGGCTCCAACTCCTCCATCCTCTTTTCCATTCTTTTCATCTTCATCCCCAACCTTTCCATTTTTGCCACCATACCATCTATAACAGCTTTCTGTAGTTGCAGTTCTCTCTCCTGTTCTTTTACTTTTTCTTCTAACTCAAATATTCTTTCTTCCCTTTTTTCTTCATCTTCATCTTTCTCAGTAGATCTTTTCTTCTCGACTTCACTTTCTTTCGTTGTTATCTTATCGTTTTTTTCGCTATTCATTATCTTTCTTTTTTCTTTTTCTTTCAACTTAACCTATAAATCTTTTCTTTTTTTCTTTTAAATCTACTATCTTTCTTTTCACTTTCTTATATAGCTTTATCTGTACTTTATCTTCCTTCTCTATAATTCTTCTTATTTTTACTTATTTTCTTTTTCTTATTCTTTAATATTCTTTACTTTCTTAATATTTCATCTATTATGCCACCACGTGTTTCGCTATATCTCTATGCTTCTATAGGCACTCTGTTTTTCCTACCAATCTTTTTCTCTTTATCTTTTCGTCTTTCTACATACTTTCCTTCCTTACGTTTCTTTTCAGTAGATGTCGCATCCTTCTCTTTCATCTTGTTTACTCTCTTGGATTCTCATTCTTTCCTTTCTTTTTCTCTTTTTCTTATTGTTTTTTTTCAACTTCTCTATTAATTTCTCACTTTCTAACTTTTTCTTCTAGATCTTTTTTCTTTCTCTCTTTTTCAACTTAAACTATTCCTTGTGATTTCTTTTTCTTTTCTTGCCCAATCTATTCTTGCTAATCTTGCTACCATGTTTATATTTCCTTTCATTACATCTATCCAACTTAAACCTTCTATTTTTGTATAATTACATACTTCAAAGATATGTTTAAGGGTTTCACTCTCTTTATGGCATAGTCTGCACTTTCTTTCTTCGTCACACATCCAGAATTTATTTTCTCTGCATTTATTACCTAATCTGTATCTTGCTATTTTCTTTATATTATTCCTTTTTGTACCATCCTCATTTATCAAGTAATTTTGAGCTTCTAGCCATCCGTTTGCTATTATTTTTACTTCTTTAGTATATTTGGACTTTTCTA
The DNA here is from genome assembly GCA_017163975.1 of Anastatus disparis. Lineage (NCBI taxonomy): Eukaryota > Metazoa > Arthropoda > Insecta > Hymenoptera > Eupelmidae > Anastatus > Anastatus disparis. Next base: position 1,160,186 of record JAFFSR010000323.1, read on the forward strand.
GTTTGTTCCAATTTTCATTCCATCCAATTTCTTTACTCTTTTCTTCTATTGTTTCATGCACTTTTTCCTCTTCTTCTATTTTTTTGTAATATTCCTTTACCGATAGCCCTCTTTTTTCCAATGCTTTTCTTATATAATTGACACTTTTTTCCTCCTTCTCTACCTTTTTTCCTTTTCTCCTTTCTTTGTTTTTACTTTCTTCTTCTTTTATATATTCCTGCTTATTTTCTTTCCAACAAATCTTAATTAAATCTTCATCTTCATATTTACTAATTTTTTCATCATATTTTATTACTCTTCCTATTGCTATCTTTTCTATACTGCTTCTTTCTGTTTCTATCATTATAGCGTAGTCTGGTGTATTCCTTTCCAGGCCTAGTGTCCATTTTATATATTTTTTCTGAATCTTTTCTATTTCATCTCTTCTTTCCCATTCCCATATTTCCACTCCATACATAAATATACTTTTTATAAGAGAGTCAAACAACTCCATTCTTTTTTTCCAGTTATTTTTGAAAAGCCTTTCAGCTGTGCTCCAAACTTTTCCCATTTTTTTGTTTGCCTTCATCTTTTGCTCTTTTATATGGTTCTCATCTTTGTTGTTTCCTTGCAGTTTGTATCCTAGGTACACAAATGATTACACTATTTCTATCTCATTGCCTTTCCACCAATATCTTTCTTCTTTTCTTCTACCGCCAGCTTTTCTGAATTCCATAATCTTAGATTTCTCTACATTTAATTCTAGTCCTTTCTTTTCTATATATTTAGCAAACCTTTTCAATAGGCTGCTCATTTCTTTTGCACTTTTAGCCATTAATGCTACATCATCTGCATAGGAAATGGTGTGTATTTTTTCTTTACCTATTTCTATTCCTCCTATCTGTCCTTCTTTCATGTAACTTTCTAAGCCTGCGAATCCTAAGCTGGATATCGTTGTACTCAGCGGACATCTCTGTCTTACACCCTTCTCTATTTTAAATTCTTTTGTGTATGTCTCTCCTTCCATTCTTACTTTTGCCCTCGTTTCTCTATATATCTTTTCTATATTTTCTCTTATTTCTTCTCTTATATTTAGTCTTCTCATTGTTTTCCACAGGTCTTCTCTATTTAGGCTATCAAAGGCAGCTTTCATATCTGCAAAAAATACTACTACCTTTCCTTTTTCTTTTTTTATTTCTTTCCTTATTATTGTTTTTAAGCAGTATATCGCATCTATTGTTCCTCTATTCTTTCTAAACCCGAATTGCGTGCTACTTAGTAACTTCTTCTCTTTAATTTCTGCTTCTAACCTTTTTCTTATCACTTCCGCAAATATTTTATAACTCGTATCCGTTAGAGTTATTCCTCTGTAGCTTTTTGCCTCTTTTGCATTACCTTTTTTAAATATTGGGTTTATTATTCCTACTTTCCATTCTTCTGGCAAATCTTTACTTTCCCAAACTTTATTCATTATCATCTTTAGATCCTTTCTTATTAGCATTTCTCCTTTTTTCCATGCCTCGTTTGGTATTTTATCTCCTCCTGCCGCCTTTCTGTTCTTCATGTTTCTTATTATTTCGCTTATCTCTTCTTCTGTGATTTCTGGGTATTCTATTCTTCCATTTTCTGTTTTCTCTCTTCCTTCTTTAGCTTTGTCATTTTCTTTTTCGTCTTCATTCGTAAAATTTTTGATCCATTCTTTTTCCTCTATTCTTTCTCTTACATTATTTTTCCTTTCCCTCTTCTTGTTTACTTCTTTCCAAAACACTTTCCCTGTTTTATCTCCTTTAATTTCATCCAATATTTCTAAACCTCTTTTATATTTTTTTTGTTTTGTTAGATTTTTGTATTCTCTTCTTTCTTTCCAATATTCTTCTCTATCCTCTTCACCTCTACTTATACTTATTAATTTATCCTTTACTTTACGCCTCTTCTTTTCGCATTCATAGTCCCACCAGTCTTCAACATCTTTCTTTTCTTTTATCTTTATCACTTTCTTACACATTGCTTCTCTAGTTTTATCTTTTAAATCTTTCCATTCGTTTATCATTCTTTTTTTTGCAAGGTGTTTTCTATACCTTTCCACTTCTTTATCACCCCACATTATTACTTCTTTTTCTATATATTTATCTTTTTCTTTCATTCTTTTTTCCCATTTTATGTTGGCTTCTATCGGCATGTGATCTGAATCAATCTTTTTAACTATTTTCATACTTTCTACAATCTCTTTCGCTTTCCAATTAGTTACTATATAGTCTATTACTGACATACCTGCACCCCCTATAAAAGTCCAATCTCCCTCTTCATCTCCTTCTGTTCTCCCATTTCTTATTTCTAGTCCTGTCTCTGCTAACCACTCCAACATTTCTTCTCCTTCCTTGTTTACAGTTTTATCTCTTGATTTTCTCGTTTCCCCCTCGTTCATTCCATCTTTTATCTCTTCTACTGATCCAACTCTTGCATTCCAATCACCACATATGATCAATCTTTCATCTATATTGTCCTCTACTAGTTTCTCTAAATCTTCAAAACTCAATCTTCTATCTTCTATTAAATATACTGCTGCAAGAGTCATTCTTTCTCCTTTATATTTTATTTTCATGCTTATTATACCATTATCTTTTCCAATTTCATTCGATCCATTCCATAATATTTAATCCACTAAATCCTCTCTTATTGCCACAGTCATTCCTCCTTTTGCTCTTCCTCTTTTGTGCTTTCTTCTTGCCCAGATATTTTTTACACAGTAATCTTTTAATCTTCCCTTTATAAAATCCTCATTCTTTTCTTCCATCCATGTTTCCTGTAAGGCTATTAGGTCAAATTCTCTTAAGTACCTCCAAAATTCATTTCTCTTTTTTGTCAATCCTGCTACATTCCATGATACCATTCTTATACTTTTTTCTTTTTTCCTCTTTTCACTATTCTCCTTTGCCTTCGTTCCTTCCTTTTTCATTGTCTTTATCTTTTCGAAACCACTTCTTTTGCCTTTCGCTCCATAACCATACTTTGTCTTCTTTTTCTATTCTGTTATATCTTTTTATTTTCACTCCTTCTTCCTTTAGCTGTTCTGCTTTTTTGCCTATCTCTCTTCTGTTTTCTCTTTCTTTCTTTGTTAAGTCATTATCTATATAAACTTTTGTACCTTTTAACTTTCTTTTGTTTTCCATTATCTTGTCTTTTGTCATCCTATCCTCACATTGCACTATTTTCCCCATCATACTTCCTTTTAAGTTCCATATCTTGCTTATTTTAACTTCTATTTGCATTTTTTCTTTGAACCATTCTTCCATATCACTTTTCTCTTTACACTCATTTTCTATATCCCCTTTTATTATTATGTTGTTTCTCTTTCTGTTTCTTTCTTCCCTTTCCAGAAGCCATACCAGCTTCTCTTCTTTGCTTTCTCTTTCCTTTCTGTTTTTCTTTTTATTTTCCTCCACATTACTCTCACTTTCTTCATTTTGTTCGTCCTTTTCAGTTTCCATTCTTTCCTTTATACTAATCAGCTCACTCTTTATTTCTTCCTCAATTCTTCTTTGTTCTTTCTCTAATTTTTCCTCTATTCTTCTTTGTTCTTTCTCTAATTTTTCCTCTATTCTTCTTTGTTCTTTCTCTATTCTTTCCAATCTCATTTCATTTTTATTCCATCTTTCCTCTTGCTGTTTTCTTTCTTCTCTTTGCTCCTGTAATTGTTCCTTCCACATATTGTTATTTTCACTTATCGTCTTCATCATCTCCATCATCTCATTCATATTCTTATTCACATCTTCCCACTTCACTTTAGTATCTTCTATGATCTTACTCATCTTTTCCACATTCTTTTCCATACTTTCTATCCTATTTATTTCTATCTTTTTATTCTGCTTATCCTCATTCATACTTCTCTTTCTTGTCTTTTTTCTCTCTTCTGGACTACTTTGACTTCTTTTCCTTTTCTCACTCTCTTTACTATCATTGCTTTCACTGTCTTCCTGACTGCTTGAATAACAGTCACTACCTTTGGGCATTCTTTCGCTTCTTCTCGAGTCAGTGCTTGCTGATCTCGCTCTTTCCCTCTTTACTGCAAAATCGTTCTTCTTTTTATTCGTTTCAATAAACTTTGTTTTACCAATCCAGAATGTTTTCATTACTTTTTCTCTTTCTCACGTATCTCCATGCGGCACTCTAACCTATAATTATTCTCTTTACAAACTTTCTCTTTTTTCTCTCTCCTTAAATTATCTCTTTTCGCTTTTTACTCTATCCTTTCTCTCCTCCTTATGCTTTATACTCTTATAACCTTTTTTTCCAAAACACACTCTATAAATTTATTTTCTATGTAAAAATTTTTCCGTTATTCAATATGTAACTATACTCTTATCCGCCATATTGGCATCCACCATCGTTCTTTTTATCACTACAATATATCATTCTTTCAATAGAACAAATTTATTACAGTTTTTTGTATTACTTGATGCTTTAAAATGCAGAGAAAATATATATGGACCATGGGAAACTTGTCATAAAAAATATTCCAAATCATTTTAAAATAGTCCAATATACTTTTAGTAATATTAAGGATGCTTATTTATATTGTTAAATTCAGTTGATTATTGACAGATTTATCATTTTTTAATATGTGCATATTGTAAATGGCAAAAAATGTATGAAAACAACCATTAAAAAGGTTAAAAAGATTATATTTTAATACCCTTTTTACAAAATCCTATATTATATTAAAGTGAAACCACTTTTTTTCCGTTTCTCCGGTTCTCCAGTTCTCCGGTTCTCCGGTTCTCCGCATTTGTTAAATGTGTCTAATCTTTTGGTAATAAGAGTAGCAATTTTTTATTGGGCCCTATATAATTAGTCATCATTAGTCATAAGCATCTTTTTGAGTCATATTTTTTTGGGTCTTAAATTTTTTTGGGCCTTATATTTTTTTGGGCCCTATGTTTTTTTTTACTTTATATTTTCTTGGGCTCTATATTTTTTAGGCCCAATATTTTTATATATTCTCTGGCTCTATATTTTTTTGAAATTTATATTTTCATGGGTTCTATAATTTTTTTGGGTCTTATATTTTATTTAGTTCTATATTTTTCTAGACCTTATATTCTTTTGGGCCTAATATTTTTTAAGGCCCAATGTTTTTCTGGGACCAATATTTTTTTGGTCTCTATATTTTTTGGACCTTATATTCTTTTGGGCCCCATATTTTTTTTTGACTTTATATTTTCTTGGGCTCTATATTTTTTGGGCCCAATATTTTTTCGATTTTTATATATTCTCTGGCTCTATATTTTTTTGAAATTTATATTTCCATGGGTTCGATAATTTTTTTGGGTCCTATATTTTATTTAGCTCTATGTTTATCTGGGCCTTATATTTTTTAGGCTCTACATTTTTTGAGTCTTATTTTTTTTGGGCCTCATTTTTTTCGGCCTCTTATTTCTTGGCTTCCATATCTTTTTTGGTCCTATATTTTTCTAGGCCTTATATTTTTTTGGATCTACTTTTTTTCGAGTCCCATATTCTTTGAGCTTCATTTTTTTGGGCCTCTAATTTTTTTGGGCCATTTATTTTTCTGGGCTTTATTGTTTTTTAACTTTTCTTTTGGGTTTATATTTTTTTTAATCTTATATTTTTTTAGGCGCAATATTTTTTTTATTATTATATTTTCTTGGTCTCTATATTTTTTGGGTCTAATATTTGTCTGATTCTTTTATTTTTTTGATCCCAATATTTTTTTGATTCTTATTTTACTTGAGCTCTATATTTTTTTTATTCTTATATTTTCTTGAGCTCTATATTTTTTTGGGCCCAATATTTCTTTGAACCTAATATATTTTCGATTTTTATGTATTCTTGGCTCTATATTTTTTTAAGCCCAATATTTTTTTAACCCTTAACTGGCACTGTTAGTACCAATATACGTAAGTGGCACTGTGGGGTATTTAATACCCCAAGGTACTCAAGCGAGTCTCACGCAGCCGGTACTTAATATTATTGTACAAAAAAATTTTCTAACGTTACTTAGAGTATGTTTTTTAAAGTAAAACTGTTTTTATACTCATCTGTTTAAATTAAAATAGTAAAAAAAAATGTTGAAAAAAAAACGGGAAAATTCAGTTTTTCCACTTAAAAAATCTTTTTAATAGTTAATAAAATAGTTTTTAATATTTTAACGGCTCTCCAACACACACTGATGCCTGCCACACTATACACACCTCATGAATCTTTAGTTAGGGATGTCAACTACTGATAGATGTCGCCACTTAGACCATTATTAAGATCTTAGTACAATTTATATGAACTTAAAGAAGGTTTGGGGTAAATTTTACCCACGGTGCCAGTTAAGGGTTAAAACATATTTTTTTGGGCCTAATATTTTTTTTATCATTATATTTTCTTGTTCTCTATATTTTTTTGAGCCCAATATTTTTTTGATTCTTATATTTACTTTGGTTCTATATTTTGGGCTCTAAAGTCTGCCATAATAAACTAAATTGAATTGAATTTTGAATGATGATCATACGGCTTCCATGTCGTACAATTGGTAATGTTTGCCTAAAATGTCTTGATGCAATTACAGTTTTGCCACCGAAAGGTTGGTTCACATTGCACAAATCTTGAAAAAGACGATCAACTGCTTCAAAAGCAAATTTTGAAGTCATGAATGTTTCATCCCAAATAATTATTTGTGTTCCCTTTGTTTGCTTTCTACAGAATTAGGCTTAACATTACAAGCTGAACAATCTGTTATATTTAAGAGAACGTTGTATCTCTCTATCCTTTTCTAATCGAAAAATGTAGGTTTTTGGAAAAACTAGTAGTTATTACTAGAAATCAATAGTTGTCCGCAACTTATACAGTAAAAAACAATATTTTTTCTAATGAGAACAAATTAATTCTCTAGCCTCACTCATGATTTTGTAAGTATGTCAAACTTTTTTCAAAAACGAAGCATCAAAGTTACTTTATTATTAATTAATTAATTTAAACCAGCGACCTCTTAACGGTAGTTTAAATGTTGTATGCACGGATTTCCCATCGACTAATGAATTCGCTGCTATAGCTGTCGAAGCTACACATGAATAATGTATAGTATGATATTTAATATAAACTATTAAAACGTTAAGTAAATAACTTTTTCCACTTCCACCTGGTCCATCTATAAATATATATTTTTCTTTACTTTGGTTGTTTAAACTTTTTATAGCAGAGTTGAATATTTGCCTTTGTTTATCATTTAAAGAATTTATCATCATTTCTAATTCATTAAGAATATTATTATTATGATTTAAAATTGTTTAATTATCATCTTCTTCTATAAATGTGCTTATGTTAGGTAAATTAAAATCATTTAAAGAAAATTCATTGACTTGTAAATTATTTTTAATAACATTCAATGCAAGATTTTCACCTATATTTTTTTCGTATTTAGGATGGTATAAGTTATTTTTATATTTTTCATATAAATCTCGTGCATTTATAGGATTATGAAAAACGCAAATAAAAAAAAATCATTCATAAAGAATATAAAGGATTTCTGTTGAAGATGCTTATTCCAAACATCCATCCCATTCTTCATCGTCATTAATTATTGTTTTGCCTTAGCTGTCTCATAAAACGAATTGTACATCACATCATCAACAGTACGCAAAGCTTCAAAAGATGTGGCTCCTTTAACATGTAATAGTAATAACATAAAAAAATAACGTTCTCTATTTTTCGGACTCACTACGTACATTCTACTAAGTATTGGTTTTCTTTTTTTTTCTTTTATTCCACTTTTTCAGTTTTCATCAAATGCATAAAAATTTGGTATTTTTGAATACAAGTAATTTCGTGCTTCAAAATCTTCTTTACTCAATTCAAAATATGCTGTTAATGTTGCTCCCACATTTTTTTGCATGATCATTTCTTCTTTTCCTTCTTTAAAAAATACGTTTTGTTGATTTTCTTCATGAGCGCTTAGACGTTTTATAGTATGTGAAATAACTTGTAAAGGATATTCTCATAATCTGTGCATTGCTTGAGGTGGACAAAAATATTGTGTATTAATGTATTGTTGAGTTTCGTCATATTTATATTCAACATTTTCATGATTGTCAGTTTGAAAAGTGTCTTTATTTTCTGATTGAAAATCCACACTTACTTAATGTATTTTAATGTATGCACAATCATGACCGTTATAACAGTATTTGAATAAATATTTAATGCAGTGTACAGTGGAACAAACTTCTACGTTTATGTGTGCATTAAATTTCAATAATAAGTAAGGATTCTAAGAAACAACGAATCCATTATCTGCAATTCTTTCTGTAAATTTATTTTTGAGAATTATTTTGATGCCATCATTCTTACGTTTGTATAGTAAATATCCATTGGATTTAAATGTTGTTGTATTATTAAATTTTCTTGGAAAATTTTCAGTACATTGTTTCGTATTTTTATCCAGATACGGACAATTTATATTTTGCATACGACAGTGACCGCGTATCATAAATTGTTTAACAATACTATATAATTTTGGAAAATATCTCTATTTGGGATGTCTGCACTTATTATTTTATCAACTTTTTCGGGAATATCAAATTTATCATTTTTATCCAAGAGTAAGTTGTTACTAACATATGCATATGCGGTAATCCTCGTTTTTAAAATTCAATCACATAACTATATGCAATGCATTTTCCTAATATTCATTTTTTTATTACTAAATTTTTGAATTCTTCTACTTTTTTATGGAATACTTTTGTTATAATATCTAGTATATCTATTGCATTTTCATGAATTTCCAAGTTTTCAGTTATTTCTTTCCAATGTGGATTACAGGTCATAGTTACAAAAAGGTCAGGTTTACCACGATAATTTACAAGTGTCATTAAGTCAATGTAATTTTATTTTAAAAATCTTGGACTTCCTGTAAAGTTTGACGGTAATATTACAATTTTTCCAATTTTTGAAGAATCTAATTTTTTTTGTTTTATAAATAGTTCATAACACCTTTGTAACAACCACTCCTTTATACGTTTCGGTTTTTTCGTATGAAATATAATCTGGAGGTTTTAACTTTTTCAAACGCATCAACAATGAACTGTTGAGATAATTTTTCTTAATTAAGGAATAGATTAAATTTATTTCTAATACTAAATCTATAATTATGAAATTTCAAATTTGAAATATTAGATTTTCCAAATTTATTTTTCATATTTGGCATCCATCCAAAACCACCTTTAGGATGAATAAGCGGATATGTCATAGGATCTGTATATTTGCTAATTGTCGGTATACTAATTGGTTTATCATACTTAGAGTAAATGACAATATCACGATAGGAGGAAGATCATCTTCTCTAACATATACTATCGCAACTTCATTACAGGTAGGTAGATTATATCTATTTTTATCCAAATTATTATTGCGGACAATAGACATAGTAACAGTTCTTGGAGGACAATAGATCTTTGCACATCATTGTAGTTCTTCTTCTTCTACTTTATGCATCATTTTATAGGCTTTAGCATAAGGGTTAATGTCTCTTATCAAGATATCTAACTGTTTTGATAATGTTAAATTTATATTAAACTTATTCCGTTCAATCGTTGCCATTTCATTATCTAAAATATATAATTGTCCATATTCACGTACTTCATCTTTATTAGGATGTAACGCATATACATTATGGTAAATTTGTCCACATATTCTAATAACTTGTGGTCCTTTACCCGGCAATGTATCAAAATCGGCACCAAAATTTGCGAATGCTGAAGCATCATTGTAAAACCTAACATCTCGTCGAAAATCAATAATTTCTTCCGTTAATTCAGTTGCTAAAAACTTTAATTGTTCTGGGTGAGGAGGATTTTCTAACAATTCTACTTCACCTTTATGACAACAATTGGAAAAATCGTTACATTTAGTATATTCGAAAGCAAAATGTTTTGCATCACAATAAACACATCTATTTGTCATGGAACCAATGTTATTTTCAGATATGAGATTTTCATCGAAATATATATTTGCTATACAACCAATCAGTTTCGGATTAATTTTTTTAATTAATATTTTTTAATTTCAATCCTTTAATTTTTCTTCTACTTTGCCCTTTATTGTTTTATCAATAACTTTGTTCAATACAATATTATGATTGTTATTATAATTATAATTATTGTAATTTTCATTATGATTATTGTCTTCAATTTTTAATCGTTTACACTTAATAAATAATATCTTTAATTCATAAGAATCATATTTATGTTTTCGCTTTTTTTTATCTATTGGTTTATTTATTGCAGTATCACTATTAACATGTTTATTGTCATCAATTTCTATTTGCTTACACCTTGTGCGTGATTCTTTTAATTGGTAACAATCATTTTTCACTTGTGTTCTCTTAATAATATCAACATTTTCCAATTTTTTATTTTTAATTTGTACCGTCCTCTCATATTCATTATATTGTTCACTAATAACTTTTCTATAAGTCTCTTTTTTGCGTAATTTTTATTTTTCATGAAATTTTTTCAATTTATTAGTATCTCTATTTTCAATTGATTATATTTTTTATATCTTAATATTTTCAATTTTTTTTATATTTATTTGGTTGTTCTTTTATTTTTATGTAAGCTTTTTTCTCACGTGTAGCTTCATTTGTACGTATTTGTTCCATTTTATCAGTATTTTTTTATCTTTGATTTCATTTTTGTTATTTTAGTATTTTTAAATTCTTCTTTATATTTATTGGGTTGTTTTTCTTTAATTTTTATATGATCTTCTTTTTTACGTAAAGCTTCATTCGCATGTATTTGTACCAATTGATCAATACTCATTTTTTCCTTGAATTTCAATTTTGTTATCTAGTATTTTCTAATTTTTCTTCATATTATTTTGGTTTTTTTTCTTTAATTTTTATTTAAGCTTCTTTCTTACGTAAAGCCTCGTTCGCACGTATTTGTTCTAATTTATTAGTACTCATTTTTTCCTTAAATTTCAATTTTGTCGGGCAGCTTTATCATGCTCTTAAGTCCTGTTACAAATAAAGCTTTTTTTCCATCTATTTCTTTTAATTCTTTTTTTTTCTTCATTTAATTTAATCTCAACTATGCTAATTTTACTATCGTTATAATTTAATTGGATATCATTGATTCCCATTATATCATTATCTGGTTTTTAAAAATTTGTATCTGAAATGTCTGTAATGGTTATTTTGTCCGTTACAAAAAAGAATTAGATTTTAATTCAATTTAATTTTTAGCTAAGTCTTTAAATTTAATTTTATGCGAAGTCGCTGAAACTATAAGAAATTTTCCTAAATATTACACAGCAAACTCTGATTGTGCTAGCTAGTCAATCCAATTGATAAACGACAAAATCTTATATGATATACTTGTCGCTTGCTGCACACAATGCGTCTCTCTCTCTCTTACCTGATTGAGAGACGCGTTGCCGGTAGCGTAGTTTTCCTTCGTGAGGCAGATTCCAAAATACGTTATATTAAATTATATGATATTACATAACTAATCAATTTATGACTGCTCAGAAGGACCGCGGAGGCGTCGAAGTAAGCAACGAATATATTTTATGTTATATATAGTCAGGCAATATAACTTAATATGAAGCACGTTTAATAGAAAAAAAGATGAATTTATTATAAGAAAAATATAAATACAAAGAGAAAATATGAATTGAACAAAAATAAAACTGTATAATATATGAAAAGTAATGTACGCGTCTATGAGAGAGTGAGCAAAAGGAGGGCGCGTCGCGAACTAAATGATACTCGCTTATGACGCTGATCGGTTATATAACCGATGATACAATATACCCGAACAAGTATCTCTCGAGGAAGAGACACCAGGGTATCGCACTGTATATTTATACTTACAGTAACGTGCTGGCCAGCTTACACTAATTACCTAGGTGCACGTAGACGCCGCTCGCCCGTTACTGTAGCTTCTTCCCTGTACGTAACCAATACGCAGATGCTCTAGAGTAGGTCAGTGGAATACGCCTCTTCCCGATCCTTGAATTTCGCTGAGCTCTGCCAACGTGGTTGCCTGGACGTAGATCGGTGGAATCCTATACACGCCAATCAACGTATTTGCTGGAACTTAATGGCTGACCGCTAAGACGCGCGAAAAGCGGTCAAGCAAAACTCTATAGAAAGAATTCCTGAGAGTTGCAATTAGCCAATATAATATTATACGCTAGTCGATATAAATGAACGACTTTTAATTAAGACAATGTCTCGCGCTATCAAATGCGAACTTAGTCTACCGTATTATACGACCACGTGGCGAAATCTTTTAATAAGCACAGCGCGGCTTAGGTTTCGTGTTAACGCAACGGTAGCCGGAAACTCTCTGAAGCGCCTCACAGCCAGCGAGCTTCTCTCTCGCGTGCCAGTCGTCAAGATACGCACTTCTTTACTCGTCTTAGACGAGATATATGACCGAGCGTTTATCCTATTTTAATACCTAAGCGCGCAAGATCCAAACACGGTAGAATACCGTTACATGTCATTGTCAATTTCCATCAAAATCGTTTCATGATTCGAATTCTTTTGTTTACGATACATTTCCATGTTTTTTTTTGTTCTGCCAATAAATGCATTTGTGAGTTTTTTTCTAATAGTTCAAGCTCGGTGAAATCCAAATTTAATGGTATTTGATTTAGACGTTGCTCATGACAAAAACTCCTCCTTATCATGTCCTGTGGATTATCGCCATTAATATTTGCATTATTATAATTTTGTAAAACTGGAAACATTATTATTTGTTGCGTTTTAAAAATTTTTGATAAACTTAATCGCATTTGAGAAACATCATATCTTAAATAACATGGACCTAGATTATAAAGTATTGCAATAGCAAAAACAATTGCAATACGCCACAATCATAATTATCTGTTTGTGATTGTACTGTTTCGAATACTATGCTCAATTCTGATTTGTTTGGAAATAATCTGTTTATATAAATCTTATGCTCATCTCGTAGATATTTAAGATTTTAACTGTCATATATATCAATTACCTTATTATTATAATAAACAGAAATCCGGTGACCCTTTTCCAAATTTTCGGAAAATTATAACTGTATACACTGAAAAAAAAATTTAGTTGAGTCAATGAAATAAATTTAGTTATTAAATATTTTGTTGATAAAAATTAATTTTGATTGAAGTAACATGCAAGGTTATTAAATCACTGAAATATTTAGTTGGGATAAAAAAAATTGATACCTAAGTTAAAAAAAATAAATATTTTTTTAAAATAAAGAAAAATTTATTGTTTTGGTTAAATTATTTGATTGATTTAATCAAATCAATTTCATTAAGGCAGCTGATAAAATTTTATAAAATATTTATTTGTAACAATAGAATATGTTTGTAAATTATCTATATATTTTGTTACAGTAATTAAATATTTATTTTAGTAAATCGTTTGTTAAATTTACAAAATCTTTTATAACAATAAAAAAATATTGGTCAATCATCAATATAATATTTGCTTGAATTAACGGTCATCCGATTAAGTTAAAGAAGCTTATATTGTAAATAAATGCTTCACTAATAAGTTAATAACATTGTCATTTAATTAATAATATATGTGATTGTATAAAAAAAAATATTTTGTTGTATATAACACATAAAATTTGATCAGCATTTCAATAAAAATTACAATTGATTGAAAGAAATAGGTTCCTTAAAATCAATAAATCCGATTTCAATGAATTTACAAAAAGAAAACCAATAAATTATTTTTTTAAAGTCAAGAAAGGTGCAACGTAAAATTAGATATTAAATTTTTTTTAAAGAAATATTTATTAAACCGAATATATTTATTCTATTATTTCTATCAAGTTGTTATTGAAACAAGAATATAATTCACTGATTTAATTAAATATTATATTAACACTTCCATTAAATTACTTTAATGTTCAATAATGTATTAGATTATTTTAATGAAATATTTATTAAACCAAATATATTTATTTTATTATTTCTATCAAATTGTTATTGAAACAAGAATATATTTCATTGATTCAATTAAATATTATATTAACATTTCCATAAAATTACTTTAATGTTCAATAATATATTTGATTATCTCAATGAAATATTTATTAAACCGAATATATTTATTCTATTAATTCTATCAAGTTTTGATTGACATAAGAATATATTTCACTATTTCAATTAAATATTATAATACTTCTACTAAATTACTTTGATGTTTAATAATATATTTAATTATCTTAATAAAATGTTTACTAATTCTAACGTATTTATTCTATTATTTTTATCAAATTTTGATTAAAAGAAGAATATATTACATTGATTTAATTAATTATTATATCACCTTTATTAAATTACTTTACTGTTCAATAATATATTCAATTATATTAATGAAATATTTAAATAATGTCAAAATTATTGTTTGATTCTTTCAATAAATTTTGAATAATAACAAAAAGATATTTCATTGTTTTAAATAAATATTGCATGACTTATATTAAATTATTTTACTGGCCAATGAAATACTTAATCATTTTAATTCAATATTTAGTTGCTTTGATGAATGTGTTTTTTCTCTTTATGAAATATATGATTGATTCTATGAAATATCTCATTGTCTTTTGGTCAAATAATTTCATTGCTATATTATAATTAATTGGATGCATTAAATTAATTAAATTTTTTATTGATTCAAATATTTGATTTATCTTGTTCTATAAAATTATTTTATTACTTTTATTATTCAATTATATTGCGTCTATGAAATCAGCGATTAATTGAATTAATTATTATTTTTAACAATTAAATATTTTGTTGTATTAATTAATTTCTTTATCAGATCAATTAAATAATTATTTGATTATCTTAATGAAATATTTATTGAAATAAGCAGTTATTATTTAATAACATATTTACTAAATCAAATGAAATATAATGTTAAAATTAATATTTAATATTCTTGAAAAATATTTTTTGTATAAGTTATCATCCTTTATACTCAAACAAACTCATGTTTTAAATACGTGTCTTGCTAAGTGAATAACTTAGCAAAATATGTACTAAAGTTAATAAAAATTACAGAGAAATCTGATTAAATACTTGTTAAAATCAAGTAAATCCACTATTTGATTCATCTACATAATTTATTTCATTCAAATAACACATATTTGAACTAAAAGAAACATTTATTGTTTTAACAAAATCATTTAGTTCGATGGTTTGATGATACAACCGCTTGATGGCGTCGTTAATTTTCGATCTCGCAAGCGGTAAGAGGGCTTCTAAGTTGATATATAAGGAAGTTAAAAATCCAAGATAATACGTAAATTGTAATGCGAGCGAAATTTATGTTAGATTTACTGCGTGTGCGATCACTGTATAAAGCATACTAATGTTAGTATGTTAATAATTGTTATTCTTTACCATATAAATAAATGGAATCATATTCACCTGTCCTTTAATGAGTCATCAATTCATTGATGTCAATAAATGAATGTAAATCACTGAAAGCAAATACTGTTGATTAAAGACAGTATTTGTTCGATTAATATATCTATAAATCGAATTAATTAAATATTACTTTACTTTGAAGGAATATTTTATTTGAGATAACCGAATAATTAATCAATTTTTTGTTAAGACAATGAATTAATTTTATTAAATCTTAAAATTTTATTAAATTTAAAATATTCAATAATTTAAACTTTCATTTGAAAATATAAAATATTGAACTAATTTAATTTCAATATAGCATTAATATGATGAAATAATTAATTTGAAAAACAAACGGACATTTTAATTGATAATTTTTTTTATTAAAACAATGAATTAATTTTATTGAATCAATCTTCGCGACATTTAATAAGTCAAATATTTAATTGAAAATAAAAAATATTATTTGATTTAATTTCAATATGTATATTAATGTAATGAAATAATCAATTAGAAAAACAAATGGGCATTTTAATTGATAAAATTTTTTATAAAAACAATGAATTAATTTTATCGAATCAATCTTCGCGACATTTAGTAAGTCAAATATTTATTTGAAAATACAAAATATTATTTTTAACCAATATTTCTGATGTTTAGTAGAATCAAATATTTATTTAAAAAAATGAAATATTTATTTGACTCAATTAAAATATTTGTATTAATGTAACAAAATATTTTATGTGCCGCCCGCACCTAAGGGATTTCATTGATTCAATTAAGCCTTACTTAATCCAACTAAATTTTTTTCTCAGTGTACATTCTCCATCAATCGGTACTGATTTAATATATTGTGGTCTTTGAATTAGTGAAGTTATTGCATGTTGAATGAGGTGCACCGGTTTGAAATATTATAAAATTCTAATATATGAATATCAGTTAACATGAAAGCAATTCCACTATACAATCCCTGTCCTTTAACAATCAATTTATCTTTCTCAGTCAAAACCATTATTGAAAATTAAAATTCTTTTAAGAATTTTAATTCATTTTTAATGAACTTTTTTCAAAGATATTCACAAAACAATTGCTTTTATATTGACTAATTTAATTCACTGTCTTTTTACTTTAAAAGCTGAAAAATAAAAGAAATTATGAAAAATGCTATGAATTAATTGTTATATAATAAATAAATAATAATAAAATTTGTAAAAATATTATAACGATAAAAAATGGTTATTTTCGGCAATTATATATATATATATATATATATATATATATATATATATATATCATCCTATATTATATAGTTATATTAAAAATTCAGTTTCAGCCCCCCCACCCCCCCGTGCCCCCCCCGTGCCCCCACATCTCCCAATAATGTTTTGTAAGAAATTCCTACAAAATAACGTAAAATTGTTTGTAATTCTACGATATTTTGTAACCATTTACTTCCTGTATAGGTCTCCCATCCCCCCGTGCCCCCCATGCCCCCTGTAGCCCCCCGTTGGCCCCCCACATCACCCCCCACTGCCCCCCCACTCGTGTAATGACTCGTATAACATTTTATATTATTATATAACTTGTATGCATTATTATGTTAATTAATATAATGTGGTATATCTAATGAAAAACGAAATTATATTTTTAATAATAAAATTTTATTATATAATACTTTGATATTTATACATTAATAAAATTATTAATAGATAAAATTTGTTCTTCATATTATTAATTAATGAATTAAGAGGCGGCCGTATCATTCTGTCCTTGTCTAATCTAAATTTTCGTTCTTATAAATAATTAAAATATTTTCATAGAAAAGTAAGACAACCGCCCAATAGAGCAAAAGACAAGCAAACGATTCTTTTCTATGAAAAAATATGAAATTTTAATTATTTATCGAGTGAAGTCTGAAACGGAAAAACAATCGAACTTGATTGAGTTGATTAAACTGTTTTTCCGTTTCAGACTTCACTCGAAAAATAATCAAAATTTCATATTTTTTCATAGAGAAGAATCGTTTGCTTGTCTTTTGCTCTATTGGGCGGTTGTCTTACTTTTCTATGAAAATATTTTATTTATTTATAAGAACGAAAATTTAGATTAGACAAGGACAGAATGATACGGCCTCCTCTTAAGACTTCTTGTTAAGACATTCACATGAAGAATAAGTAATTATATTTATAAAACACATGATATATCTGAAAAAACAAATAATAATTCAATTATGATTGTTTATTTATATAAATAAACAATCGAGTTTCCATACCACCTTACACTTTAAACCTTTGTTATATGTTTATAATAAATTATTTTTAAAATTAACATTCAAATTTTATTATTTTAAAAGTTAATATTTAAATTAACAATAAATCTATAAATATATTAAATGAATATATAGAAAATAGGTTTATAAAAAGAAAAGATTTCGAATATTTTTTTGCTATTACTGATGGTAATTATAAATTAGAAATATTAATCATAACAGATGATAAAGAAGCATTAAATATTGAAAGAGGAAAAAAATTAGAATTAATAGGAGATTTACAAGAATATGGTACATATATTTAATTATTGTTATATTTTACATTTTAAAAAAAAAAATTTTATTAATATTTTATATAATTCTTAAACAGGAAATTCTTTTATATTAAAAATAAAAAATATTGATCATATAAAAATTTTAGACGATATTAAAAAAATGGACTTGGATAATTTAATTATAGGAAATGAAATTTTTTTTAATGAGGTAAATATTTTAAATAAATTGAATATTAACTAATACTCAAAAATTTTTTCTTTTTTTCAGATAAAAGAAAATGATCAAGAAAATAATGAGTGAAAACAAGTTTAAAAAAATAATTTTATAATTTTTTTTTTTATTTTATAATAATATATATATTTGAATTTATATAATAAATATAATTTTTAATTTTCAGGTATTATATAAGTTAATTATTTATAATTTTAACAAAAAATATATTCATTTATCTTTCAACGTAAATTATTAAAAATATTTATATGCAATATTTTACACATAATCATATTATAGTTATTTTTAAAATATTTTTATATAAATTTAATATTATATAATTTTTTTTTTTAGTAAAAATAATATAAAAATAATGAATAATCCAAATTCAATAACATGTAAAATTTGCAATTTAACATTTGCAAATGAAAATTATTATACTATTCATATAAAGAAGAATCATTCAATAATTGATGCAACATGTACTATTTGTGGATTAATTATGAAAAATAGAAAATATTACAAAAGACATATAGATAATCATGATAAAAATAATAAGGAATTTATTTGTAAATATTGTACAAAAAGTTATTCAAGATTAGATCATTTAATACGACATTTGAAGATACACCAAGATATATATTCATATATATGTGAATATTGTGGGAAAGGTTTCCATAGATTAGATTCTTTAAAGAAACATAAAAAGATTCATGATACTGTAAGTGAAAAAAATACATAAAAAAAATTATTAACAGTAATATTATTTATATTTTCATAAATACATAATGTTTAATCTTATCCATTAATAATATTTTTTAAAATTTTAGTTAAAACATATATAAATATTGTATATATTTTTTAAAATGTTTATCATTTCATTAAAAATATTGAAAAAATTATGATATATCTTTTAAAATGTAAAAGCAAGTAAAAAGATATTACATAGGAATTATAACAAAATAATCCTTCAAATCTTAAAAGACTTCACAAACATTATGATATATCAATTATTATATTTAAATTTTTTTCAATTTAAATTATACATTGTGATTTAAGATTTATTTAATAATTATATAAAATGTTAAACATTTTAATAAAAATATTTATAAATTTTATTGAAAAAATAATGAATTATATGATATATCAATTATTATATTAAAATTATAAAATTTTTTCAAACACTAGTTATTTAAAACATTTTTTTAACTTTTAATATATTACAAAATACAGTGAAACATATACAAAAACTATAAGATAAAATAATATATATATTATATAAAAAGTGGTTTTTAGGGCTACTGGCGAAGGTTTCCACTATAAAAAAAATCACAACGCGTCGTTAGCGATACCGCTACATTAAAAACCTATTTTCTATATATTCATTTAATATATTTATAGATTTATTGTTAATTTAAATATTAACTTTTAAAATAATAAAATTTGAATGTTAATTTTAAAAATAATTTATTATAAACATATAACAAAGGTTTAAAGTGTAAGGTGGTGTGGAAACTCGATTGTTTATTTATATAAATAAACAATTATAATTAAATTATTATTTGTTTTTCAGATATATCATATAATTTATAAATGATTAATTTTTCTTTTATTGGTAAAATATATGTAGAATATGAATAATCACCAATGGGGGTTGGCGAGCAGAGCGAGCAGGGGGGTACCCCCCTGCTCGCCCTGCTCGCCAGCCCCCCCAATTTGTGATGTACTTATTCTTGTGTATACATACGTATAAATGCCTCATCTATGAGGCGTATCCTGAGGCGTTGTAAGAGGAGGGGATGAGGAAACATTGAGGCGTCTCTAAGGCGATGTATAAAGCGGGACAAGAGGCATACAAAAAAATGCCTCATCTCTGAGGCGTACCCTGATGCGTTGTAAGAGGAGGGGATGAGGAAGCACTGAGGCGTGGGTAACTATTTTTACGTTATTTTTGAAAATTTTAAAAAATATCACTCTCACAAACTTGAGGTGTTTCGAGGAATTCCTAAGGCTTACCTGAGGCGTCTCTGAGGAGTCTTTGAGGAGACCTATGAGGTAATATGAGGCGACAAACGTTGAGGCGATGTCAGAGGCGGGTCGAGGAGGGGGGGGCTGGGGGAGGAGGGGGGAGGCATCTCACAGAGGCTGAAAAAAAAACCTATATTCACGTTAAAAAAATTTAAAAATGCGAGGCTGGGGGAGGAGGGAGGAGGAGGGGGAGGCTGAGGGAGGAGGGGGGAGGACGCAAGAATGCTATTTTTTGAGGCTTACGTCTATATAATATAGGAAGATATATATATATATATATATATATATATATATATATATATATGAAACATTTCACACCAACTAGAAGAGCAAAAAAATAAAAATAGCTAAAACTCTGAGAATATATTCTTTTTGTTACCCAAAATATGTCAAAAAATTTTCAATGATCTAGATTGAGAAGATAAAGAGCTATAGATCCTTGAAATTTGTAAATTTTTCTAAATTTTTGGAAAAGTTTCAACTTTATGATTTTTTTTCTGAAAATCCTGATGTTTTAGAAAGAAATTCATAAGAATACTTCTTGTTATAAATGAAGAGCAGAGTTCTTTTCAGAACCTAAATTTTAAAGTTTTCTATTGGTTCTTACATGTATCACATGGTAATTGAAATTATTCATTGTTTGCCACTTCAGAAATTGCTTTTCGAGGGCTTATTTTCTTCTATTTCTTATTAATTTCGAAATAAATTTTCAATTGTGTAAGAAAGAGCCACCAATAAGGAGTAGTGACAGTTTTAAATATATATTTTAATGTATGATTTATTTTTCATATTGAATATAAATGTATATTTTCATGTATGATTAATTTTTATATTGAAAATAAATTATACATGAAAATATATATTTTAAACTGTTATAACTCCTTATTGATGGCTCTGACTTAAATGATCAAAAATTCATTTTAAAGTTCATGTGAAATAGAAAAAAATAAGCCCGCGATAAGAAATTTCTGAAGTGGCGAACAATGAGTAATTTTAATTACCATGTAATACGTATAAAAACCAATAAAAAACTTTAAAATTTAGGTTCTGTAAAGAATCATGCTAACTCTGCTCTTTATTTACAACAAGAAGTATTCTTATAAATCTCTTTCTAAAATATCGGGATTTTCAGGAAAAAAAATGATTAAGTTCGGACTTTTCTAAAAATTTTGAAAAATTTTCAAATTTCAAGGATCTATAGCTCTTGATCCTTCGAATCTAAATCCTTGAAAATTTTTTTACATCTCTTGGGTAACAATAAGAATATATTCTTAGAGTTTCAGAGATTTTTATTTTTCTGCTCTTCCAATTGGTGTAAAATGTCCCATATATATATATATATTTAATCATTAAAAAAAGTTTGTTGCAAAAAGAACTAAAATGAAAATTATTTTGAGTTATTTCTAATAATGGTATCCTTCAATTTATTTACAGTTATTTACGGATATTTGCAGTATCTACATTTAAAAAATGTATAAACAATCATTATTTATCTCCAGCCTAACGCTTTTTTATTGTTATTTACAGTTTTCAATATTTTCTTATAATCATTTGTTTATTCACAGTATTATTCTACTTAAAAAAAATAATTTTCATACAAGGTGATAAAATATTTTACCATAAGATAATATATATATATATATATATATATATATATATATATATGTTGAGAAAATTTCAACATCAAAACTAATTCTCTAATGTAAAGAATAAAAAAATAAATTAATAGAATTTTAAAATTTTGATATGGGAATACTTTTTATAAATAACTTTTTAATAACTTTGAATAATGGTAAATTTTTTAAATAACTTGTGGAATTGAATGCTAATTAAATTTAGTTTTAACATAAAGATAATTATTCAAGTTGGAAATGTATTTCATAAAATAATTTAACTATTTATAAGTTATCACTTAATAATAATTTTTTAAACTTTTTATTCATAGTTTAAAATAATTATCATTCTAATAGTTTTCATAAAATATTATGTAAATTTCATAAGTATATATTATTTGAGGAGATGTAAAATGGACAGTACTCTTGCGCCGATAAATATTGACTATATTTCCATTGTATTTCAAAATTTTGAATAAAGAGATGCATTAACATATGGGCTGTGTTCCACCTGCTGTTCGTAAATGTGCTTTGTAAGTTGCGCAGTCGTTTGAACAGGCGTTGGTAGAAAACGATGTATCATTATTTTTTTTGTTGGTGCAATTCCTTAAAAAGCAATCGAAAAGCACAAAATTTCTGAACAAGATAAAATTCAACTAAGAAAAATCTTGTCAAAATAAGTTGCGCCAATCTTATCGTTTGCTTTTCAAGCAATTGTACAAACAAAAAAACAACAAAGATACATCGTTTTCTGTCAGTCTACTCGGACGACTGCGCGCCTTACAGAGCGCATTTACGAACGGCTGGTGGAACATAGTCATGATATGTATCAAGAAGATTATTTAGTTAAATTTTTAAATAAATCTATTTATTAGTTATTGAGGAGTTTGGGTTCCAATATTATTTACTAATATTTTTCTATTTGGAATCAGAAATCTCAATATCTTGAAAACTAATGATTAGAATAATTTGAAAATTTAAATAAATAATCATCATGGTACATACTACAAGTTAATACATTCCTTTTATGGAAATTTAGCAATAGAATGGAAAGACAGTTAAACATGACAAATAATTTTTATATCTTCCTATAGTGAAAAATAATCAAACTTTGACAACATATTCAACATAGTGAAATAATTGTACTTTCAATGATCATATTTAATAGAAATTTCAGAGTGATATTACAGAATATTATTTTTTTCCACATTTATAATAAGTGTTTCGCAAATAATAAGTATATTTTCTTTTGAAATGTTTACTTTTTTATTTTAAATTTTACTTCTATCTAGACAGGTCATAAATATAAATTCATAATTATAGACATATTATTCATATTTCATATATTATCTTATCTTTATAATTGACTATTAAAAAAAATTTAATATCAAATAAATAATTTTTTAAAATTGTATTACATAAAATTTACAGTACCGGGCAATAATTCTGAGCAGGTCATCAAATTTTTGCTCCGACTTTAAAAAGCGTATCTTCTTCAATTTTGATCCTAGATAAAATTAAAAAAAAGCATTTTAAAGTATTCTTTAAATGCTTTTTTTTTAGCTTACTTACATTTTTTTAACGATATTAAAAAAAAAAATAATCACTTTGGCAATTTTTAAATTTTTTTCATTTCTGCATTTTTTTTTCAATCAGATGTAGTTTTTTAAATAATTGAGCTAGAAAAAATTTGAAAAAAGATTTGTAAAGGGCTCTAAAAATGCTATTTGCACCTATTTTTACAAAAAAATTTTAATTATTTTTTGTCAAGTTTTAAGCATATAAAGTTATCGATCTAATGCTTTTGCAGTTGTATAAAACACTTCAATAGCAAGTAGAAAATAATCGCTGGTGGAGTAGTGATTTAATTTTAGTAGTAAATTATAACTATTCATTATTAATAATAAAACATAATAAAGTATGAAACAAAAAAAAGATTTATTTTGCAAAAATTATATCATAGAAATCAAAAGTTTTGCACCAGCGATTATTTTCTACTTGCTGTTCAAGTGTTTTATACAACTGCAAAAGCATTAGATCGATAACTTTATATGCTCAAAACTTGACAAAAAATAATTAAAATTTTTTTGTAAAAATAGCTGCAAATAGCATTTTTAGAGCCCTTTCTAAATCTTTTTTCAAATTTTTTCTAGCTCAATTATTTAAAAAACTACATCTGATTGAAAAAAAAATGCAGAAATGAAAAAAATTTAAAAATTGCCAAAGTGATTATTTTTTTTTTTTAATATCGTTAAAAAAATGTAAGTAAGCTAAAAAAAAAGCATTTAAAGAATACTTTAAAATGCTTTTTTTTAATTTTATCTAGGATCAAAATTGAAGAAGATACGCTTTTTAAAGTCGGAGCAAAAATTTGATGACCTGCTCAGAATTATTGCCCGGTACTGTATGTTCAAACGATATTAAAAAAAATATTTTTATATCATGTAATGATAATTTTTCAAATGAGGTAATTTGATGTATTTTAAATATTATGTTTTTCTTATTAAAAATATTATTGCTTTAATGAAATAAATTCTAATATATTTAATTGTTAACAATTATTATATGAATGATAATTCATTTAAATGCAAACACGTGTACAAATAAATATGTAATTAAGGTGAATGTAATTTTAATATATTTATTTGTTAACAATTTTTATATAAATGACAATTCATTTAAATACTAACAATGTAATTAAAATTAAATGTATGTTATTTATAAAAAATTGTTAATAAGTAACTTTTTAAATAATATATTTTCATGAAAACTAATTTAGATACTTTATTCTCTGAATGATAACCGAATAAAATTTTAATTTAATAAATTCAGTCATACAATTATAAATATATAATATTTATATAACTGTTCATCAAATAAAATTATTATTTTTTTTTAATATATATATATATTAAAAAAATAATTATAATAATAGATTGTAGTTAAATAAAAATATTTATTTTAATAATTATAGTGTTGAAATTTATTTTGATGAAAATGTTATTTGATTGACATTTACAGTATTATTTTAACTATATTTGAAAGGTTACTTGTCATCAATGAAAAAATATTTAATTTTTTAAATTAATAATTTATGAATATCTAGAATTTTCTAAAAATCATAATATTTATGATGTGCAAACCTTACTTATGATACATACACTTTGTAATATTTGTATCTCATTAAAATTTTATATTAGATGCAAAAAGGATTGTTAAGAGCATGACGAAGCTGCCCCACATAGCATGAAATAAAACAGTAAAACATTTCAAAATCTTTCAGTGAAAAATTTCTTAGAAATATTTTATAAATATTGTTGAAATATTTCGTAGCAAGATATAACGAACGAATAAAAAATCTTTCAATGAAATCTTTTAGCAATATTACAGTAATATTATATTGAAATATTTCATGAAATCTCGATGAAATATTTCAAACAATATTTCATAAATCTTTCAACAATATTTCTCTGCAAGATTATTGGTTAACTTATATTACAATAAAGATTGCTGAAAGCTTTCAAAGAAAGTTTTCACGAAACATGATTGGAAGATTTATGAAAGATTTCTCACAGACGTTCTCCTAACTGTACCTCGAAAACTTTACGCAATCTTTCATAAATCTTTTATGCAACATTGCAAGGAAATATATTAGCGATCTTACAGAGAAGGCTTCACGGAATATTTCATAAATCTTTCAACAATATTTCACTGCAAGATTTTTGGTTTACTTAGACTGCGATGAAAGATTGTTGGAAGCTTTCATTGTAATCTTTCAGGAAACATGTTTGAAAGATTTATGCAAAATTTCTCCCATGCGTTTCCCCTACTGTACTTCGAAACCTTCACGCAATCTTTTATAAATCTTTAATATAACATTGCAAAGAGAGCGCGGTGGCGTAACGCATAGAGCTCTTGCCTTCAACGCGGTGGGCATGGGTTCGAATCCTGGCCAGGTACCTCTGACTTTTTTTTCTAAAGAAAAATTAGTGTATGTGCTAACAATATCGCGTGGCTCTTACAGAATCCGATCCCACTAGGTATCGATTGATTGTTGGTCACAAAAATGTGACTGACCATCGATCGGCAGTCAAAAATTTCGGTATGGTGTATCAGATGGGCTAGCCTGATGTAATGTGTTAAACGGTTCCGGGCTAGAATCTATCTGATATTATCATATGAAAAAAGTTAATTATATAAAGGATGACAATATCCTTCTATATAAAAAAAAAAAAAAATAACATTGCAACGAAACGTAGTAGCAATCTCACAAAGAAGGTTTCACGGAATATTTCATGAAATCTTTCAACAATTTTTTCTCTGCAAGATTTATGGTTTACTTAGCCTGCGATGAAAGATTGTTGGAAGCTTTAAGAGGAGGTCGAGTATATCTGTCCTTTTCTAATTAAAGAATTAATTTTTTTACAAAAATTAATAATTGTAGCAAAAAATAAGGAGATAGCCCCATCTTGTATTATAAAAAGCAATATTTTTTTCGATGAGGAAAAAGTATTTTTATCGATTCGTTTTAAAGAAAACTTTGAAAAACTTGAAAAATAGAGGTTAGGATGGACAATTCAGTTTTTCAAAGTTTTTTTAAAAACAAAGCGATAAAAATAATTTTTCCTCATTAAAGAAAATATTGCTTTTTATTATACGAGATGGGGCTTTCTTTTTATTTTTCGTTACTATTATTAGGTTTTGCAGAAAAATGAATTTTTTGGTTAGAAAAGGATAGAGATATATGACCTGCTCTTAATCGAATTCTTTCAGGAAACATAATTGAAAGATTTATGAAAGATTGCTCCTGAGCGTTCTCCATGCTGTTCCCAAAAATCTTGAAGCAATATTTTATAAATATTTCATGTAATATTGCAAGGAAATATAGAAGTCATCTCTCAAAGAAAGCTTTATGGAATATTTTATAAAATCTTTCAACAATATTTCTCTGCAAGATTTTTTGTTTACTTAGACTACAACGAAAGATTGTTGAAAGCTTTTATAGAAATTTTTAAGGAAACCTGTTTGAAAGATTTATAAAAGATTTCTTTCCAGTGTTCTCCATGCTTCAGCCAAAAACCTTCACACTATCTTTCATAAATCTTACATGAAAGATTTTTAAGACTGTGGTAATTTTGCAATGAAAAATTGTAGAAATCTTTTATAAATATTTTCTTGAAATATTACCGTCAATGTTGCTAAAATCTTTCATAAATCTTTCATGAAAGATTTTTGTAACTCTGATAATCTTGCAATGAAAAATTGCAGAAATATTTCATAAATATTTTTTTGAGATATTACTGTAAATATTGCTGAAATCTTTCATAAAAGATTTTTAAAACTGTGATAATCTTACAATGAAAGATTGTGGAAATCTTTAATAAATATTTTCTTGAAATATTACCGTAAATATTGCTGAAATCTTTCATAAATCTTTCATGAAAGATTTTTGTAACTCTGATAATCTTGCCATGAAAGATTCTAGAAATATTTAATAAATATTTTCTTGAAATATTACTGTAAATATTGCTGAAATCTTTCATAAATCTTTCATGAAAGATTTCTATGATAGTTACAATAATGCAATGAAAGATTTATTTGATTGCTTAAATCTGGCCATGATGTATTGTGTAAATATTTATTCGAAACGATTTAGAAATATTGTTGAAATATTTCAGAAATCTTTCAATGAAATATTTTTAAGAGTTATTTTTCTGCAACGATTGAGTTTTCTAATAATGCCGATAGGAGGACGCGCGTTCAATGCGCGTTTTGTCCCCAAGTGGTAAGAGGATAGCTGACTTACTATATAAGGCAAAAGCTCTGATTAGTGCATACTTCGCAGCGCTTATCTTATCCAATATGAATGCGACTTTATAAGTGAATGTAAAATTATGTATGCGGATATGTATTTCATGTAGAAGTATAATGTATCAAAATATAATATAGTATCATGTAAATAAAAACTATGATTATTGTGAATATATGTGTGTGTGTGTGTATATGTGTATGTGTGTGTATGTGTATGTTATATCGATATCACCGAAAGATTGTAAAAATGAAAGATTTCTATGACGTGAAATGAAAGATTGTACAAATCTTTCGAAAAGATTCCCTTGAAATATTACTTTAAATATTGCTGAAATCTTTCATAAATATTTCCTAAATATTTATTTGAAATATTTTATAAAATCTTGTTAAAATTTTCCAGAAAACTTTCATTGAAATATTCGTTTGCAGTCTCTCAGGTGGACATATCGGACTTCCAACGACATTTTCGTTTAAAACTTTTCACAAAAGGCTAATGAAAGATTTTATCGATATGTACAGTAAATATATTTCGGAAAGAAAAGAGAAATATTTCATAAATTTTTCATGAAAGATTTATTTACTGGTGATAATCTTGCAATGAAATATGGCATCAATCTTTCAGAAATATTTCCTTAAAATATTTTCGTAAATATTGTTGAAATATTTTATAAATCTTTCATGAAAGATTTTCAAAACTGTGATAATCTTGCAATGAAAGATTGTAGAAATCTTTCATAAATATTTTTTGAAATGTTACCGTAAATATTGCTCAAATCTTTCATAAATCTTTCATGAAAGATTTATTTGATTGTTTAAATATTGCTTCGAAATATTGCATAAATATTGCTTCGAAATATTGCATAAATATTGCTTCGAAATATTGCATAAATATTGCTTCGAAATATTGCATAAATATTTCTTAAATATTTATTTAAAATATTTTGGAAAATCTTGTTGAAATCTTTAAAAAAATTTTCATTGAAATATTTATTTGCAGTCTCAGGCGGACATAGCGGGCTTCCAACAATCTTTCATCGAAAGATGTTTAAAATCTTCCATTCTTTCCTTGCAAATATTTCTGAAAGCTTTCATAAATACTTCATGCTATGTGAGCCATAAATCTTGCAGAGAAATATTGTTGAAAGATTTCATGAAATATTCCGTGAAACCTTCTTTGTGAGATTGCTACTACGCTTTGTTGCAATATTATATTAAAGATTTATAAAATATTGCGTGAAGGTTTCGAGGTACAGTAGGGGAAACGTATGGAAGAAATCTTGCATAAATCTTTCAAACATGTTTCCTTAAAGATTTCAATGAAAGTTTTCAACAATTTTTCATCGCAGTCTAAGTAAACCAAAAATCTTGCAGTGAAATATTGTTGAAAGATTTATGAAATATTTCGTGAAGCCTCCTCTGCAAGATCGCTAATATATTTCCTTGCAATGTTGCATAAAAGATTTATAAAAGATTGCGTAAAGTTTTCGAGGTACAGCTAGGAGAACGTCTGTGAGAAATCTTTCATAAATCTTCCAATCATGTTTCGTGAAAAATTTTTTTCTTATTCATTTTTTAGTTTATTTTCAACTATAATAAATTTTATTAAAAACGGAGCAATTTATTTTAACATATTTTAATAATAAAAATTATACTTTTAATCTTATTCAAATAATGAAAATAATTTCAATTTATGAAATTCATAGTAAGGATTAAATATTTTCATCTTACCTGCCAGAAATAAAATGTTGGCTCTCGAATATTCACCTTTGTGACTCGAAGGATTACAGTGAAGTTGATAGTGGTGATTTTCAACGAAGTAAAATCCGTTATTATCAAAGTCCTCACAATCGTCTGGCACAAAAGACACAATAAGAGTATCTTTTTTTGTACTTTTCTAATACATCGACTTTGTTCCAGATGCTTCTCGGGATTGCGCGCGCCATATTCGCAAAATCTATATATATATATATATATATAAGAGAGCGCGGTGGCGTAATGGATAGAGCTCTTGCCTTCAACGCGGAGGGCATGGGTTCGAATCCTGGCCAGGTACCTCTAACTTTTTTTCAAAAGAAAATTTGTGTATGTGCCATTTATATCGCGACTCTTAAAAAATCCGACCTCATTGAGTATTGGTTGATTGTTGGTCACAAAAGTGGGTTGCCATCCATCGGTAGTCAAAGTTTTCGGTATGGTGGGTCTGACAGTCTAGCCTGATGTAATGTGTTAAACGGTTCCGGGCTGGACTCCCTCGACTTCACCATGGAAAAAGGTTAATCATATAGAGGACAATATCCTTTATATATTAATCTTTTTTATTTTAAAAAATAAGATATATATATATATATATATATATATATATATATATATATATACAGTGGGGTCCAATAAAAAAGAGCCACCCTTGAGAAAAAAAGTACTAATTAAAAAATTTTGTATCTCAACAAATAAGGACCGTAGAGAACTCCACGACCACTCATTTAAAACGCATTTGTAAGGAATTTTTAATGGTGCATTGGCAATTTAATTTTGAATACTTGTCTGGGAAATATTACGACTTGAAAATAGAAAAAAAAAAATTTTATTCGCCTGTGTTTAAATTCAAATCATTTTTCGGAAAATGATGGTAAAAAAATTTCACACGGCTAGTTTTAAAGGTATTTTGCTTAACTTGAAATTTATATTTTAGTTTTTTTCTAGGTTCAAAATTGACCTAGATTAGCGATTTTTGTTCAAAAAAGGGTCTTTTTTATTTTTCCAATATCTGCTTAATGAGAGGAGATATAGAAAAATGGCAAATAAAAAAAGTGTATTTTTGTGTGTAGAATACCTTAAATTTTCTCATAATTTTTTGTACATTTTAAATTTTTTGATATTGTTGCGATACTTTTATAAGAGTATGGTATTAGTTATATACGTAACTTGGGAGTACGAAGGATGAATACAGGCGAGACTAAAGTGTTTGTCGCTTGAGTAGCAGTTAGTCGAGGGCGCGCGAAGCGCGCCCGAGACTGACTGCTGCTCAAGCGACAAGCACTTTAGTCAAGCCTGGATTCAGAATCCTTCGTACTCCCAAGTTACGTAGATAAGTTTATGTCGTTGGTAGGCCGTATGAGGAACTATAAAAATGATTTTTTTTAATTAATGATATATGTTTTATTAAAAAAAAGTAAATAATGTCATTATTTACTTATTTATTTTACTTATTAACTGTTTAACTTTGAAAATTTGTTTAAACAAAACATTCTGTAAAGTTAAGATTTTATATGAATTTGTATGAGCATTGACATATCTAACGACATTCTTTTGTTTTCACTAACCTACGAATCGATGTCACTCGCGTCATATATGGCCATGCTGTGCGATATCTCGATCTGTTAATACTCCCTTAGGGAGTATAGAGCTGTCGATACTCCCTAAGGGAGTATTGACAGAGAGAATATCGTCGAGATATTAGCATGAACGTATGCAATGCCTATACAAATTTAGCGTGGTCTATAGGTATTCCACCGAATACGGCCTACGACGACATAAACATGTATATAAGAATACCGCGACAATATCAAAAACTAGCCGTGTAAAATTCTTCAACCATCATTTTCCGAAAAATGATTTAAATTTAAATACAAGCGAATAAAAATTTTTTTTTTTTATATTTTTAATTCGTGATATTTCCTAGACAAGTACTTAAAACTTAATTGCCAATACACCATTAAAAAGTCCTTACAAATGCGTTTAAAATGAGTGGTCGTAGAGTTCTGTACGACCCTTATTTGTTGAGATACAAAATTTTTAAATTAGTACTTTTTTTCTCAAGGGTGGCTCTTTTTTATTGGACCCCACTGTATATATATATATATATATATATATATATATATATATATATATATGTATATATGGGACGTTTCACGTCAACTCACCTAACAAAAAATAGAATTCGTCGAAAATCTGTGAAAATGTTCTATTTGATACCCAAAATATACAAAAAAAATTTTAGAGGTCGAGGTCAAAGGGGTCAGGATTTAAACGTGATGGAATTTTTCGAATTTTCCAAATTTTTTGCTAAATAAATATTTTAATGAATTTTTTCCTCAAAAACTATCAATTTTTCGTTTAAACTTAATAAAATACTTTTTCTTGGAAATTAGATGTAGAATTCACCTGAATTTTTGCAAATTATAATATACTGATTTTTATGCTTACTTGATCGATTTAAGAGGAGGTAACGTATCTCTGTCCTTTTCTAATAAAAAAATTGAGTTTTTTACAGAAACTAATAACTTTATCAAAAAATGAAGAGAAAGCCGCATCTCGTAATAAAAAAAGCAATATTTTCTTTGATAAGAAAGAATTAATTTAATTGCTTCGTTTTCAAGAAAACCTTGAAAAACTTAAATCATAGAGGTTAGTGTGGACAATTTGGTTTTTCAAGGTTTTCTTGAAAACGAAGCAATAAAATTAATTTTTTCTTATCAAAAAAAATATTGCTTTTTTTGGTGCAAGATGCGGCTTTCTCTTCATTTTTTGATAAAAATATTAGTTTTTGTAAAAAAATCATTTCTTTGATTAGAAAAGGACAGAGATACGTGACCTCTTAAACATACTATTTAGCATATCTAAAAATCAAGCAGATTAAATTGGCTTTTTAAAGTCTTATTTTTTTTATGAGGAAAAAATATACGAAGCCTCTAGTTGGGCAGCCTTCTCAAAGTTACTTAATTGTGCGAAAATGTCTGAAAAAATCGTTATTTTGGATCAATGATGAGATTTGTGATTTTTTTTCTGAAAAAGTATTGATTTTTGGGACAAATGTATGAAAATGTTTTTTATTGGAAATCATGTGTAGAATATGAACATATTTTTACAAATTGTAATTTAAGGCATTATGAACCATATATACTAAAAATTTAACAAAAAATAAATTTTAAAATTTCAAAATTTCATTTATAATTTGTGATGTTTCGCAAATAATGGTTTACAAAAATTTACATACATTTTACATACAATTTCCAATAAAAAACATTTTCATACATTTGTCCCAAAAATCAATACTTTTTCAGCAAAAAAATCACGAATCTCATCATTGATCCAAAATAACGATTTATTCAAACTTTTTTGCACAATTAAGTAACTTTGAGAAGGCTGCCCAACTGGAGGCTTCGTATATTTTTTCCTCATAAAAAAACAAAAAAAATAAGACTTTAAAAAGCCAATTTAACCTGCTCGATTTTTAGATATACTAAATATTATGTTTAAATCGATCAAGTAAGCATAAAAATCAGTATATTATAATTTGCAAAAATTCAGGTGAATTCTACATCTATTTTCCAAGAAAAAGTATTCTATTAAGTTTTAACGAAAAATTGATAGTTTTTGAGGAAAAAATTCATTAAGAGTCAGCTGTATACCTACACAGTTACCTGTTTTACCGAATCTATTTAAAATTTATTTTTTATAAAAACTAATAGCTTCAGGCAGAAATAAAGAGATGGTTTCGATTCGTGTAATAGAAAGCAATATTTTCTCTGATAAGAATAATTTAATTCCATTGCTTTATTTTCAAGAAAAGTTGGAATAACTTGAAAATCCCATCATTTGACACTAATTTCTAATTTTTTAAGTTATTCCAACTTTTCTTAAAAACGAAGCAATAAAATTAATTCATACTAATCAAAGAAAATATTACATTTTATTAAACACATCGAAACCATCTCTTTATTTTTGCCTCTTGTTGCTAATTTTGGGAAAAAAGTCAATTTTTCAATTAGAAAAGGACAGAGATACAGCGGACTCTTAAAATATTTATTTAGCAAAAAATTTGGAAAATTCGAAAAATTCCATCACGTTTAAATCCTGACCCCTTTGACCTCGACCTCTAAAATTTTTTTTGTATATTTTGGGTAACAAATAGAACATTTTCACAGATTTTCGACGAATTCTATTTTTTTGTTAGGTGAGTTGACGTGAAACGTCCCATATATATTTATTCAAAGTTCATCAGTAAACGGTGCGTCGAATCATATTCTTTCACTACAGAAAGAAAATTTATAAGATTAATCTTGAGTGCGGACAATTCAAGAAATTTATTAAAATATTACACATAAAAAGTTATGTACAAACTTTCAATTTATAGTATTTTAAGGTTAGATTTATCAAGCTAGATATCTAATTTTCATTCAAAGTTCATGAAAAAATAACAAGTTTAAGTGATTTTTTTTTTAACAAAAATGATTAAATTAATGTAGCTTTAGCGCGGACAAGTCATTATATTTGTCTAAATAGTCAATTTAAAGAGATATGAATCAGATAAAAAAAGCAAAAATCGATTTTAACAACTACGACATCCTGTTAAGGGTATTCAACACCAAAATACTCTACTTCAAAACGTGAAGCGTAGGCCGTATGTATTAAATTGCGTGAAAAGAACGGTTTTGAAAGAATAATTAATATTCAATATTACAAATTATGATGAAAGTTAAACATAAGATGCATCAAACCTTTCTGATTGTTGTCCGAAAAAGTGAGGAATATGATACATTTAGTTGTTGAAAAAAGTTAATGCAAATAAAAAAATATGCAGTATTCACACAATTCATTTTGAGACGTGGCAACGTTGCAAAACGATATATAGGTATATATAGATCTAATACAAATAGGTATAGGTCTCTATAAGTCATTTAGTACATATATGTATGCGATGTGTATGAAACGTTATTTGGAAGATTACCTTACATTTTGCAGGAAGCTTGCAGTAACATTTTGCCTTTGTTTATAGGAATTTTGTATTCCTAGTACAAAATCGAATAATTGTTATATATATCATTGGGCTTTAACATTTTAACGGCATGTCGGAGCTGCAGCAATTGAGTTTTGCTTTTTTTATTTTATCAATATCTTTTTAAATTCATAAATTAAACAAATATAATGACTTGTCCGCACTAAAGCTATATTAGTACAATAATTTTTGTTAAAATAAAAAATCATTTGGACTTGTTATTTTTTATGAGCTTTGATTGGAAATTAGATATTAAACTCGACAAACCTAACCTTAAAATACGATACATTGAAAGTTTTTATTATAACTTTGTATGTATAATATTTTGGTGGATTTCTTGGGTTGTCCGCACTAGAGTTTAATCTTACAAATTTTTTCTTTGTAGTAAAAAAACTCGATTAAACGCATCGTTTATTCATAAGTTAGGATTGGAAATATTATTGGAAGGCGGACAGCTTCGTCATGCTCTTAAATAACTGATGAATGAATTTATTTAAAAATTTCATAGAATAATCTTCATGGTACATACTATAAGCTAATGCATTTTTTTTCGAAAATTTTACAATAAAATGAAAATTCAGGCAATATTTGTAAGTACAGGTGTAGTGTCTGCCTTACATTAATTTAATTTTATAGATTAAAAATATTGTCTTTTTTTTCTATTGAATTAATGTCTCATATTCTTTTTAATTTATAAAATTTATGGTAGGTTATTTAAATATGAAGTAAAACATATTACATTTTAAATGATTAAAAATTTTTTATAATTGTGTATAACTTTCGATAAAGAATTTTTATTATTATTGATTTTAATTAATAAAAAAGAACACAAACAAATATTTTTTTTTTAAGAGAAAGTCGTTAATTTAATAAAATTTTATAAATTAAATAAATTAATTACAAAGTCTAAATATCTTTACAATGTTTTGAATACATGACTCTTATCAAATAAAAGATTTTTCCTCAAAAAGCATAATATTTTGTGTTCTTTTACTAACTAAAAATTAATAGTAATAAAAAATTTTTACCCAAAGTTACATAATTATAAAAAATAATTTATTCAATTTGTAATCTGCTTTTTCCGTATTTATATAATAATCCCCCATTAATTTTATAAATTAAAAATATAGTCTTTTTTGTTAAATTAATGTCTAAAGATATTCTTTTTAATATTAAAAATTAATATCGGATTATTATATGAATACGAATAAAACAGATTACAAATTAAATGATTGAAAGTTTTTATAATTGTATAACTTTAGATGAAAAATTTCTTTTAATATTAATTTAAGTTATTAAATAAGCACACAAAACATTTTGTTGCCTTTTTAAAGAAAAGTCTTTAATTGAATAAAGTTTTAAGATAGAGTATTGTATTATTTATTTTAAAATCTATATAAAATGAATTTTTCGACTTCAGATAGCATGAAAATATTTGACTGTGAATAATAAGTAGTTACATGTACATATACATTTATCTGTATACATAAAAAATATTTTAATAGAAAAAAATAGTGAAATATATACATGTGCAACATAATTTATAAAAAAAAAAAAATTATGTTTAGTCGGGAATTGAACTACCGACAGATATCGTACAAGTCCGTCACCTTCGATTCGCAGTTACGCCTACAGGGGGATACGCGTTGAATGGGCGTTTTGTCCCTAAGTGGTGAGATGATACCACACTTACTATATAAGTCGAACGTTGGCGGTTTTGAGTATGTACCCACAGCGCCTGCCGTAAAAATGTAAATGCGTCTTTATAATTATACGTAAATCCTAATATATGTGAATATGTATTGAAGTATAAATATGATATAATAGTATATAAAATAGTATGTTGTAAGTAAATATGTGTTTTGCACAGCAAATTTAACTACCCTCCAGTCACATTTGCCCACCCTACATGAAAATCGATAAAACTTTAAAGTTTTGTAGCTCAGTAAAAAATAGTCGTAATTAAAAAATTTCAACGGGGTTTTAAAAAGGGTTTAAAAACCTATAATTTAAGCCGAATTGAGCAAAAAAAATTAAAAAATACATACTGCATATAAAAATAATTACTTATATAAAAATAAATACTACATATGCGTAAAAAACTAACTAAAAAATATTCAATTTTTTTGCCCCTATACAAATGCCTGCTATTTTTGCGGAAATTATCGAATCATAGAAAAACAAAATAGAGGTAAAAGCTCAAGGAGTCACCTTCAAAATGAGCTATGGAAAGCTCATTTATGATCGATTTTACGGTAGTTATGGTCATTTTTTATGAAAAAAAAACGATTTTTTTTATAGCTATTATCTCAAAAAATACGCATGATATAAAAAAATTTTTAATGAAAAAATTGTTTATTTTTGAGTCAAAAATATAAATATTCAGATTTAACTGAAATCCGGAAAGAAATTTTTTTTTTTTAAATTTATTAAAATATAAATATTGAATAAATGGATTTTTTTCAATGGGATCAAAAATGAATAAAATCTTTTTTTTACTGATTCTCAGTATAACCTTAAGAAGGGGCCGAACTATCTGTCTTTGTCTAATAGCATTTTTCATCATTTATGTAAACACTATCCGGTATAACAAGAAAAAAATAGCAGCCCCCGCTAGATATTAGTATAATAAGTAAATTTTGTAATAACAACCAAATTTTTTACCGCATAGTTTTTGACTAATTAGAGACCTACTAGCAATCTAGAATATAACCTATCTTTTTTTGGTAGGTCTCTAATTATTCAAAAACTACGCAGTGAAAAAATTTGGTTGTTATTACAAAATTTACTTATTATACTGATATCTAGCGGGGGCTGCTATTTTTTTCTTGTTATACCGGATAGTGTTTACAAAAATAATGAAAAACGCTATTAGACAAAGATAGATAGTTCGGCCCCTTCTTAATATTTATATTTTTAACTCAAAAATAAACAACTTTTTTATTGAAAATTTTTTTATATTAGCTACATTCATGCGCGCGAAGCGCGCAACAAATTTATACTCCAGGGTCAACTATGGATATAATAACATCTATAAACATGATAAGTAATTTTAATAAACGAAATTATTTTAGTAACAATTTTATTGTTTTTAAAAAAATGATGAGTGGTCATCTATCAAAAATTAATTTTAAATAAAAACTAAAATTATGATCCTTAAAATCAAACAGTACGAAGTGCCTTTAATATGTCATCAGAAAATAAAAAAATTAAATTAAAAGAAATTTTTAATATAATTTTTTACATACATAATTTTCAATATTTATATTAGTTTTTTGGCATGTAAGATATAAGATCAAACTCTAGATATCGCAGCATACAACTGACCATGATCAAAAACTTCTCTTCATCAATCAATAATTATATTATTCTTTTGAACAGCAAACAACAGCTAAAAATTTTTTTAAGCAATTGAATAAACTAATAGCAGTATCTGTTTCAATTTTTCTTTATTTACAACATATAAGTGATTTGAAACATAATAGAGACAAATCTGCGTTGGTTACACACTGTAAAAATTCTAGCCATAGCTTTGATACAAACATAGGAACCTCAAACATATTAGACACTGAATGCAACTATCAAAAAAGATTGCTATCAGAAATGATATATATTAAAAAATATGAAAATTGCAATAATACACGACACTGAAAAATTAAACAACGTATATAATAAATACATAGTTGAATTATTAAAAAGAAATTAATTTTTTTGATAAAACAGTTTCAAGAATAAATTATTTACAATAAAACACAATAATTGTTAAATTAGATTAAATATAATTAAATCAAATTCATTCATGTGAGTCAAAATCTTGAATCAAATATCAAGTACATAAAAGAACACACTTGCTAGTCACTTTGTACAAACATAACTCACCTAAATTACCTATGTTAAAGATTTGTATAACCAAAGAAGATAGACACTTATAGAAGGATTCTTTTGGCTTACATTTTTCGTCCGAAAGCCTGGGTAACACTTCACATTGTTTGTATATCTATACATATGAAAAATGTGCTATTTATATGATATATATAGATATAAAAGTACATGGGATTTGATGGCGTCCCCAAGTAGCTGGGTAACAGAACTAACTCATTTTTAGCAGAAATTTCCCATTTAAGAGTACGCTTCTATCAGCGTCTATATTCGTTGAAATAACTTATACTTCATAATGTCACGCAGATCATGACAACGCATATTAGATTGCGAAAATTTTTATTATTAATAGAAATATCTATTATTATATATTTTTATAAAACAAAGATAGTTTAACAGTTATGTAATACCACATGTTCAATACTTGTGAGTTTCATTTTTTATTTTTATTGTTAAGCCTAAAATGTATTGTTTTAGGTGATGTATTTTTAATGTATTGTTGGTGAATTTAGAAATTTTTAATCATTAAGAAACTGTTATCAGTTGTTATTAAATTTTATGCTTTAG
Source organism: Anastatus disparis (assembly GCA_017163975.1). NCBI lineage: Eukaryota > Metazoa > Arthropoda > Insecta > Hymenoptera > Eupelmidae > Anastatus > Anastatus disparis. The sequence goes on from JAFFSR010000323.1 coordinate 1,199,031, forward strand.
CACCTGAAGTGGCCTCTCTAAAAAATAGAGGAGAAAAGTCGTTTTTTCTCTTATAGAAATAAAGAAAAATTGAAACAGCTGCTGCTATTAGTTTATTCACAGTTAGAAATATCAAAGACAAAGTCTGTTAAAACCATTAATAGACAAAAATGTGTGTTACTTTAACAGACAAAATGTCTTTTAAGGATTTAACAAACAAATGTCTGTTAAAATTTTACTTATAAATTACAGACATTGTCTGTCAATGTACTAAAACTTTTTTTGGTCTTGTTTTCCGTACACATACATACACGTTTTATATATAGTTTTATTTTTTTAAATTCACGTTTAAATTAATAAATGTACAAGAACTCAAGAAATATTAGAAAGAACGTTTTTTATTATATCTTATACAATATTATATTCGTTTATGATATGATATTCGTTGTCTAATGAATAGCTTTCGTAACATTTACAATGATATAATTTTAATAATTATTAACAATTTTTATAAACAAATTATAATAATGCGATTTTTCGAAAGAAAAAAAATTCTGATATTTTTTAGGTCATTTTGAGTAAACAAGGTTCTCATGAACATATTGCTAAAATGAACTGAATCGGCAAAAAAAATCGCAGTTTGAAAAAACGCGATTTTTCAAAACTTTGACAGCCTATAGCTCAGCTTCTACTGATTTCATTTTAACTCACAATAGCTTAAATTGTTTGTTAAAATATAAACTTAAAGATTACAGTAGTTAGCGACCGTATTTATAATGATTATTTGCCGCATGGGGGCGCTGCGGTTAGGTGAGAGAAAAATGTAAAATAATTTTTATTCAGCGATTTACAATTTACTGAAACAATAATATACCCCTAATGTTGTCAATAACTCTAGCCTTATATATGTAGAATAATTATTTATGCTAATCTTGTTTGAAAAGTCTAAAATATTGTTGTAAAGCGAAAAATGCAGCGCGAGATAGAGCCGGCGTGAGCATATGTATTCATCATTCTTTAGTATTACTTTCTCTGTCGCACTAAAGAAAAATACACATGTTTACATCGACTCTATTACGCGCAGAATTTTTCGCTTTACAAAAATATTTTAGACTTTTCCAACAAGGTTAGCATCAATAATTATTCTACATATATATAACAAGAGTTATTGACAACATTAAAGGTATATTATTGTCTTAATAAATTGTAAATCCATATATTCTTTTCTCACTTGCAGCGTTACCAAGTGGCAAATGGTTCCAACCGCCTCTTAATCGCTCAAAAAAGTACCGTTTTTTAAAAAATCGCATTTTTTCAAACTTTGCGATTTGTTTTCTGCCGATTCAGTGCATTTTAGCAATATGTTCATGAGAACCTTTTTTACTCAAAATAAACTAAAAAAATATGATAAAATTTTTTTTTTAAGTGCATTTTTATAATTTGTTTATAAAAATTGTTAATAATTATTAAATGCGCTATTTTCAGATATTCTACCCAAAAAATTCGGATTCAGCAGGTCAAAAATACATTAAAAAAACCTGGGTACACGGAAAAAGGAAAATACCTGAAAAGAATGTACTAATTTGAGTCAGTACTAGAAAGAGTATTACTAGTCGTTTTTTAATTGATACTCAGTATATATTTTAAAACGACCTATATAAGTACATTTTTTAACGCGACTCGTCCCAAGAATTGTGTGGTATAGTACCGAATTTTTCCGTACTACGGGACTACATTATCTTTTACTAACATAGTACCTATACAATATTTACTGCGGCGCTGTCGAATATGAAACTTCAATACAGCTAATTTATCATAATGTAAAAACCATTAAATTGTATATAAATTTTTAGCAATCAATAAATATAATATCGATCATATAATATGTAAAAATTTCAAACTACTAATTATTAATTTTAAACTTGAGTTGATTATTATAAACGGGAAAAAGCAGATGAATTTTTTTGCTACAATAAAGAAATTTGTAAGATTAAGCTTGAGTGCGGACAACTCATGAAATCCACCGAGATGCTATACATAAAAAGTTATATACAAACTTACGATGTATAGTATTTCGAGGTTAGGTTTGTCAAGCTTGATCTAACTTTCAATCTAAGTTTATAAAAGAAATAAATTCAAATGACTTTTTATTTTAACAAAAATGATTGTACTAACATAGCTATAGTGCGGATAAGTTAGAATATTTGTTTGATTAATGAATTTAAAAAGATGTCAACAAAATAAAAAAAGCAAAAATCGATTCTAACAGCTCTGACATCCTGTTAAGTTGAAAATTAATTATTAGTAATTTAAAAGGGTTGTATATTATAAAAATGATTTTAGAATCATCAATTTTTAATTCTAGTATGGGAAAATCAGTTCTATATATAGCAATTATATTCTCTGCAAAATTTTACCCCTGGATCGGATAGGTGAAATATCAGTCCTAGTACCGAAAAAATAGGTACTACGTAGCGGAAATTCATGCACTCAGTTCGTAATATAGTTATGCCAGCATTAGTAGTTAAAATTTGAAGTATAGTATTGATTAAAATTATACTATTACATTTTTTTTCAATACTTTATCACAGAAATAATACATACTACGTGTAGTATTGATTTTAATGGTATTTACCTTTTTCCGTGTAGAATTGAGGACCTCGATCGACCAAGACTTATGTAGTTTGCCCCTGGACTATCTGTTCTAGTCGTTTGTTACGGACATTTTCAGAATCAACTGACATAAAGTCTGTTAAATCGTCACATCCTTGTTTGTTACTTCAACAGACAATTTAGTAACAGAAAAAAAAAGTTAACAGATTACACAATTGTTTTTAACCGTGTTTAGTTCCTTAAAACAATAATTATATTATCAAACGTTTGTCCATGTAATTTATTAATCGTCATAGCAAAAGATAATTCACATGAAAATTACGTTCTTTTAAATGTAAAAGAAATATTCATTTTCACAATATAATCTACTACGGTTTGGAAAAATATTATCTTATACCACCCGTCAAAATTTTACATTTTAATAAATGATTAGAAAATTCTAAAATTTGCAATCTCGCACTATTGCATGGACCTTTATTAATACTTATATTTCTTATAAGCATTACAATAAATTTTTCTCTCAAATGTAATTTACTGGAAGGATTAAAAGAATTTAAACATTCTAGAAGAAACATTTCATCTGATTCATTAATGATTTTCATCACTATCAATTTCCGAGTTTTAAAATAATGTATGAAAATAATACTAATAATTGGATAGCATTACATTAAATTAAATATTACAGTAAATCAAATTTTTAAATACTATTATTGGTAATAAGAGTTTAAAAATCCCTCATTATTTAAAATTACAAAAGCATCTTTTTCATCTTTATATATTTAATGACTATTAAATAAATGACTTTACTTAGCTACTTAATAACCGCATTATAGGTAATAATAAATATATCTATTGCATTTATTTGAACTTAAGCATTTACAAAAACGCTGCCAAGTGCTTTGGTGTAATGCTTTCTCATAGAGAGCTCATTGCGTTAGAGTATTTTGATTTCATTTTGCTTTCTCATAAAAAAATTATTGTATCAGTGAAAAAATTTTTTCTATTTTTTCGTTAATTTGTACATATTTAGACTCAGGGAGTCGAAAAAAGTGGTTTCAAATAAAAATTTTTTTAAAATTTTCAAAATGCTCTAAAATTAAAACTGCGCTAAGAAAATTAGTTTTTAAAAATTTTTTTCTTCTGACAATAGCGGATAACTTACATGCGAATTTTGGGGCAAATCTATCGAGTAATTTACGTAAAATAAAAGAAAAATGAAATTTTTTTTTCAAATTTTACAAAATTATCTAAAATTAAAACCACGCTAAGAAAATCAGTTTTCAGAAGTTTTTCTTTTGGTAGTCGCAAATAATTTCCAAGCAAATTTTAGAGCAAATCCATCGAGTACTTAAAGTAAAATACAAAAAAAAATTAAAAATTAGAATTGAAAAAAAATGTTTTAAATTGTTCTAAAATTAAAACTATGCCAAGAAAACCAGTTTTCAATAGCTTCCGTACCAGTTAAACAAAAAAATAAATTGTATGCAAAATTTGAAGGAAATCTGTCGAGTACTTTTCGAGATCTAATTGACGTAATGAGTACATATACACACACATACATACAGACACTTTCTGCCCTACAAAAAAAAAATCAGGTGAGAGATCATTACATGAGATTTTGGCATGATAAATCACCTAAGAAATCAGGTGATTTCTCGCCTGATTTTTTTTAACAGGGTGGAAACCACTTTTTTCCACGAGTCTAAATATGTACAAATTAATAAAAAAATAGAACAAATTTTTTTATTGATACAATGTTTTCTCTATGAGAAAGTAAAAGTGTATTAAAATATATTTATAACTCATAAATCTTAAGAGGCGGTCGGAACCATTCGCCGCTTGGTGGCGCTGCGGTCAGGTGAGAGAAAAATATAAAATATTTTTTATACAGCAATTTAAAATTTACTGAAACAATAATATACTTTTAATCTTGTCATTTCCTCTAGCCATATATATGTAGAATAATTATTAATATTAATCTTGTTTGAAAAGTCTAAAATATTGTTATAAAGCAAAAAATGCGGCGCGAGGTAGAGTCAACGTAAACATTAGCATACATCATTCTTTAGTATTGCTCTCTCTGTTGCACTAAGGGAAGGTGCACGCATGTTTACACCGGTCCTACGTTGCATCGCATTTTTCGCTTTAGAACAATATTTTAGACTTTTCAAACAAGATAAGTATTAATAATTATTCTACATATAGATGGCTAGAGGAAATGACAACATTAAAAGTATATTTTCGTCTCAGACAATTGTAAATAGCTGGATAAAAAATATTTAATAGATTTCTCTCACCTGACCGCAGCGCCACCCTATATGTAGCGGCGAATAGACCCGACCGCCTCTTAAGACATGATATACATACAACATTATTTCATTTTGAATAATGTTATTAAATAAACAAAATCGAATTTTTAACTAATCAAAAGGATTTTAAGCATCAGATAAGGGTTTTTAAAACTATTCATGGATCAAACTTTTTTATTTAATGTATATTTAAGCTAAAAAGAAGTTTTATTAGTTAATATTATAATAACAAAAAATTATCAATTACATTTAAATCTGATTTTTTTTCAGGCTGAAACTCAGGTCTGATAGCTCAAATAACTACAGTTAAGTAGAAAGTGCATAGGCGCCCAAGTTATTTCAGCTTATGTCTGTATATTATAAAATAACTCATATGTATAAGTAAACTAATCAGTTAAATATATTATATTAAATATTAATTCATTGTATATTATAAAATATAGCACACCTATATTAGTAAATATTCAACTTTTTATTGAAAATATAGTCATATGGCTTGTTTGTCAACTGTAATGCAAATTTTATATACAAATCTATAAAAAAGATGCTTACTATAGTTATAATTTTATCAGCATGTTAATTATTTTTAAGCTTTATTCATTAAAACATGAATTGTTTTTCCATTTTTCAATTTCATGTGTTAATATTTAGTTAAATAGTAATGTATATAATAAAATAACTCACTCGTATAAACAAACTATTCAGTTAAATACATTATATTAAATATTAATTCATCGTATATCATAAAATAGCACACTTATATAAAAGGAATAAGTAAATTATTCAAATTTTCAGTAAAATAGACATATAGCTTGTTCGTCAACTGTAATACAAATTTTATATGTTAATCTATAACAAAGCTGCCTATCGTAGTCATACTTTTATCAGTGTGCAAATTATTTTCAAACTACATTTACTGAAAACACACATTTTATACTTCTATTTATTTATGTATTAATATTTAATATAATAAGTGTAACTAAATAGTATTGTATATTATGAAATAGCACACTCGTATAAGTAGATTCTTTAAATTTTCATTAAAAATAGACATACAGTTTGTTCGTCAATTGTATCATCCATTGTTAGCAGTAAATTTTGATCTTCATTTATTCTAACCTTATTTTTTTTATTAAAATGTGCACATAAATTTATCTTTAAAACATTACTTAAATATATTACTTTTTTTTGGTACTTTGATGATTTTTAATCTGAGTAATAGAAATATAGAATAATAAAACTTTCATAACCTCAAACCTTCATAACCTCAAACCTTTATTAATTGCTATTACTATACTTATTTTTAAAAGAAAAACAATTAAAAATATAATACATATTGTACCTGCATTAAGCAATACTTATGCAATAAAGGAATAAATTACTTATCTGAATTGTTATATTATTTGATGTCTTTACAATTTTACTGGAATCTTTAAATAAAAGGTAGTCACCTTGCTTGTGCTCATAGTTATATATTTTATCATTAAACTATACATTGGTCATATATATAAATAATATTGCTTGGTTTAAAATAAAATATTCTTATTCTATTTTAATTTAGTTACTTTTATTACATTTAAAAAACAATGCCTAGAAATTAATTTTCATTTATTTAAAAAATTAAAACCCTTTAAAATTTAATTTTTGGCGCCTATTCTATATCGACCAATCAGGATTCGATCTTTAGATGCTTCAACATGGCGGCTCATCATTTTTTTAAGAAGGGATCATGCGTATTTTTTGAGATAATAGCCATGTATAGAAACTATAAAAATATTTGTCCAACTGCATTGGGAGAGAAACTTGCTGGCTGTGATTGGTCGCCGCTTATGACTGACACAGTTGACCCTGAATCTGCACTTGGTTGCCTCTGTGACAATCTCACTGCTGCAATCGAGAATTTGGCGCCGTTAAAAGCGCTCAAGCCTAATAAGAATAAGTTTCCATGGATAGATGAAGAATTGTCACAGATATGGCGTAAGAGAGATGCTACATATCGTAGATACAAACGGACAGAGGACAAGCAGTATCTCCTTGAATTTCTGTGGTTGCGTAGGGTGGTAGACGAACGCACGGACCATGCTAAGACTGCTTATATTCACAATAGACTGTTTGATGCTCTTGCGGGTGGTAATGTCTGGAAGGAGTTGAGAGACCTGAGACTGCTATCCGGACCTCAAGAGGATTTGAATGGATTCACTCCGGATGAGTTTAATGCGCACTTTGCTGGGGTGTCAGTCTCGCCGCAGGAGGATAATGAAGAGCGATTGAGAATTCTTTCTCAATGCAATGAAAGTGGATTTACCTTTAAACCAATTAGTTTTAATGATGTTCTTGCAATTTCACATATTTCCTCACAGGCTTGTGGTGAGGATGGCATTCCGCAAAGCGTGATAGTCAAAGCTTTACCATTCATTGGTGAACATCTTGTGACTCTGTTCAACTCCTCTTTTGCACGGGGGGTCTTCCCTTGCCTTTGGAAGCAAGCACGTATTATACCATTGAAAAAGTGTGCTGCACCTAAGCAGCCAAAAGATTTTAGGCCTATAGCCATCTTATGTTTTCTTTCAAAGGTTCTTGAGAAGATTGCCCGTGACCAACTGCAGGAGTACATTACATCCAAAAAATTGCTCGATCCTATGCAGACAGGCTTCAGGAAAAACCATTCTATGCAGACTGCTGTACTTAAGCTTACGGACGATATAAGGTCAGGTCTAGACAGGAAACTTGTCACGTTACTGCTACTTTTTGACTTTAGTAAGGCATTCGACACGATCTCCCCCTCCAAACTTCTTGCGAGGCTTAGATCGATGGGGTTCTCCAGGGCCGGACTCGGATGGATTAACTCCTATTTATCAGGTAGGAAACAAATGGTTTCCACACATTTAAAAGAGGAATCGAATTGGCTAACAACCAATCTAGGAGTACCTCAGGGTTCGGTGCTGGGGCCTTTGTTGTTTTGCCTTTACATAAATGACGTACGTGACGCACTGGACTCTGTTTGCGTCGGGCATCTGCTGTATGCGGATGATCTTCAAATTTATTCACAGGTCCCTTATGATGATGTGGACGAGGGGATTCGTATTTTACAGAGGGCAGCCAGGGCGGTGTCGGGGTGGGCTGCTGGTGTTTCTCTCACTTTGAATGCTAGTAAAAGAAAAGCGATCGTCTTTGGAAGTAATTGTTTTATTAAAAATTTTTATTCGGGTGAGCCAAGGACGATTGACCTGGGGAGCGGTATCGGTATTCCTTTCTCTGACACCGTTACGAGCCTTGGTGTTGTACTCGACTCTAAACTGTCGTGGGAACCGCATATTAATGTGTTGACTATAAAATTCAATAGAGTGATTTATGGTCTGCGGTTTTTCCATCGGTACACCACTGAGGCTCTGCGTAAGCAGCTCGCAACCGCCCTGCTGTTCCCACATCTTGATTACTGCTCAGTAGTTTTGCTCGATGCTTCGCAGGAGTTATGAAGACGGCTACAGACAATGCAAAATTCATGTGTGAGATATGTATTAGGCGTGAGGATGGGTGATCACATCTCTCCCCATAGACATGCTTTGGGTTGGCTACGTACTGATTCGAGGAGACAGTATTTTATGGCTGTACTTATGTACAAAATCGTACGTATGAATACTCCCGAATATCTAGTGGGTCTCTTCACTAGATATATGCCCAGAGCGACCACTAGGGGTGAGATTAAAGATCTTGCGGTGCCCTTCATGCGCACTGAGACTGGAAGAAATTCCTTTCAAGTTCAAGGTGCGCATTTTTAGAATTCCCTACCTGCTGATATTAAAAATCTTCCATCAATCAGCAGGTTTAAAACCGCTCTGAGGAGGTTTTCACTCGACCTCGATTAAATAGTATTATTTTCGGACTATATCATACGTGTTAATTTATTATGTGATGTACCCTTTATAGATTTAAGGCATGATTGTATTTATTGGCGTGAATGTAGGATGTGTGTGCATAGAGTGAATGATTATATTTTTATCAGATTGACTTGTACATTCAACTTTGCTGTGATTTTAACTTACTGTATACTGCTGATATTTTGACTGCGCTCTTTACACGCTTGATTTTATGTATTTCTTTTGACTGATAGATATTGAGACTGATTTTTAACTATATTATTTATACTTTTTGCGTGTATTTATTCGTCTTATCTGTGATATCACTTTTATTTAATTTATTGACTTACTATCACAGTATTATTATCTCTATCATGTTTTATGACTGTGATATCATACTGTACTATTTTGATTTTATATATGCAAGGCTATTAAAAGTATTTTATATATTTTTTTTAACTTTATTTGTAATTTTACAAGCTTTTTCGTAATTATAATACAAAATAAACAATATCTAATCTAATAATCTAATCTAATGAAAAAAATCGTTTTTTTCATAAAAAATGACCATAACTACCGTAAAATCGATTATAAATGAGCTTTTTATAGCTCATTTTGAAGGTGACTTCTTTAGCTTTTACCTCCATTTTGTTTTTCTATGATTCGATAATTTCCGCAAAAATGGCAGGCATTTGAATAGGGGCAAAAAAAATTGAATATTTTTTAGTTAGTTTTTTACGCATAAGGCATGTATTTTTTAATTTTTTTTTGCTCAACTCAGCTTAAATTAAAGGTTTTTAAACTCTTTTTAAACCCCCGTCAGAATTTCTCAATTACGACTATTTTTTACTGAGCTACAAAACTTGAAAGTTTTATCGATTTTCATGTAGGGTGGGCAAATGTGGCTGGAGGGTAGTGCATAAAATATAAAATGAAAAATAGAATGTTGAACAGAATCGTAACACAATCCCTTTTGAACGGTGAAAAAGGATAAAATTAACCAAATGATGTTTGAATTGTTGACTTCCCCAAAGCCTCCGGGAACCTTACACTGGAATCATCCTGGAAGCTTCTAGCATTTTTTTATGGAAGCTTCCATCAAGTATTTTTAGAACCTTACGGCAATCTTCCTTGGAAGCTTCTTGTAAGATTCAAAAGGCTTTTATACTAGCTTCCATGGACGCTTACTGATTTCTTTCATGGAAGCTTCCTGGAATCTTCCATTGAATTTTTCTGAAAGAAAAGTGCGCGGGATATTTTACGCTTCCAGGAAGCTTCAATTGAAGCTTTCACGGAAGCTTGCATGTAAGCTTTTTGCATTATTCCATGGAAACTTCCATGAAGTACTTTTGGAACCTTGCGGCAATCTTCTTCGGAAACTCCTTGTAAGATTCAAAAAGACCTTTATGCTAGCTTCCATGGAAGCTTACTGATTTCTTCCACGGAAGCTTCCTGGAAGCTTCCATCGAATCTTTTTGAATGAAAAGTGCGCGGGGCATTTGACGCTTCCAGGAAGCTTACATGGAAGCTTCCGAGAAGTTTTCGAATTTTATGGAAGCTTCCTGGAAGCTTCAGTGCTATTACTCAATGTGAAAATCACGCGTATTATTCTTGTAAACATACATAGCGGGAAAAAAATGAAGAAAACTAAAGAAAACAGTTTATAACAGCAGGTAACAACAAAAAAATGTCAGAATTGAGATTAAGACAACAGTTAATAACTGTTTTTTTTTCAGTTATCTGCCAATATTATCAATTTTCTACAGTTATGTTCCGTTTTCTTCACTTTTTACGTGCGAGAAAAAAATATTATTTCAACTTTCTTCACTTCTTTTCATTTTAAAACAGTAACTGTATTCTTCAGTTATCTGTCGATATTATCAGTTTTCTCCAGTTATGTTCCGTTTTCATCACTTTTTACGTGCAAAAAAAATATTTTTTCAACTTTCTTCAATTTTTTTTGTTTAAAACAGATAATAATTGTTCCCTTCAGTTACCTGTTAATATTATCAGTTTTCTCTAGTGATGTTCTGTTTTGTTTACTTTGTACGCGGAAAGAAACAATTTTTGTTCAACTTCCTTAATTTTTCTTCGTTTTAAAACGTTATATAACTGTTGTCTTTAGTTTACTGTAGATTTCTTTACTTTTCAACAGTTGTGTTCAGAATATAACTATTTTCTACAGTTTTCTCCAGATTTCTTCACTTTTCAATAGTTATGTTCTGAATATTACTGTTTTTTGCAGTTTCCTTCAGATTTTTTCACTTTTCAACAGTTGTCTTTAGAATGCAACTGTTGTCTACAGTTTTCTTCACTTATCAACAGTTGTGTTTAGAATATAACTGTTTTCTGCAGTTTCCTCCAGATTTCTTCACATTTCAACAGGTGTGTTTGGAATATAACTGTTTTCTTCAGTTTTCTTTAGATTTCTTTACTTTTTCAATGGCTTTTATATTTGAAAAAAATGTTCAAAAATGAATATAATTATTGATAATTGCAGATAATTGTATAGAAATGTAGAAAACTGATAAAAACTGAATAAATCTGTAAAAATTAGAAGATAACTGTTGTCTTTGTCTCAATTCCGACATTTATCAACAGTTAATTTCCGTTTTCTTAAGTTTTTATCTATTTTCTTCAGTATTCTCCTGATATTTTTAGTTGTTAACTGTTGTCTGCATTTATTATTTTCCGCTAGGGTAGTAGCTCGGCTCGTCGCTCGCCATGTGTTTGCGTACTCTACATTGAGAAAAAAACATAGTTGGCTTTACTATGTTTAGAAGAATGAGATTTACCAATGTACTGTTTCTCTCCTTCACTACAGCAAAATAGTAAATACAACTAGATTCTCTAGTAGGCATTTAGTAGCACAAGATGAATAGATATTAAGCTCAAAAGCTACACAATAAATAATACTATTAATTTGCATATTATTAGAATTTACAAATGTAAATAGATAAAATAAGATAAATAGATAAAATAACAAGAACCAACGAGACTCAGTAAGACTTAAAAGTCTTAAAACTTTGATTAGTATAGTTTAAAAAAAAAATAGTTAATTATAAAGACTTCAGTAACTCCTACTATGTTGCATCTAATAAATGCTACCAATGAATATAGATGCTTATAGAAGAGTACTTCTGGGTTAACTTTGGGGGTCAGCTTTGGAGGACACTTTTAACATTACGTGTATATCTATATATAGATGGAAACATCAGTATATATAGATATAGAAATACATGGCATTTTAGTAGCGCCACCACGTGGCTGGAGGATATAAGCTTCAGATTTTGGCCCCTGCCCACCCATTTAAAGTACGATTCTATAAGCGTTTATCTTCGTTGATGCTACTAATTTAAAAGGTTAACCTGACTATATATTGACTACTAGAATAAATTGGTTGTACTTGCTAGAGAAAGAAATAAAGTCAACTATATTTTTCTCTCAGTGTATATTAGTAATATATGCAACAAGTGACGTAGAAAGAGAAAATTGGCCGCGGCCAATGTTTTTTGCACGAGCAGTAAAAATTCGAGGGCGCGCTTGAATCCTGTTGAAAATAACCAGTTGAATATCCACTTGGATCGAGTTGGATATCACTCCTATTGAATTGGATATCACTTTGATCTTTATTCACCTCGGGGATTGCTCCGGAGCGATAAACTTACAAGGAGAGGTCCCCACCTGCGGGAAACAGATTCTGCTGAAACTGCAGAATATGATTTTTTGATGAAAAAAATGAACCCGTGTTTTTTCTTTTCGTCGAATAGGCCTCCTAGACAAAAATATAGACATTTTTTCGAAAATATAGTAAAAAGGAGTCTTTATAAGAACTTGAATATCCAAACAACTAAGACTCTTACAAAAAATACATGAAATATGAAATAAAGTGCAAATAAAATGCTTTGATTTATACTTTGTTGCATTAAAAAAGCTCCAGTGGTTCAAAAGTTAGAGGTAATTAAAATATGCTAATGAAATAGCGTAGAAAATTGATGATTTTTTATATGCTTAAAAACTTAACAAATATGTAGTAATTTTCAATAAAGCATAACTTTTGAACCACTAAAGCTTTTTTAATGCAACAGAGCTTAAATTAAAGAATTTAATTTGCACCTTATTTTATTTTTCATGTATTTTTTTGTGAGAGTCTTAGTTGTTTGAATATTCAAGTTCTTATAAAGGCTCCTTTTTACTATATTTTCGAAAAAATGTCTATATCCTTGTCTAGGGGGCCTATTCGATGAAAAGAAAAAACATGGGTTAATTTTTTTTTCATTAAAAAATCATGTCCTGCAGTTTCAGCCGAACCCCTTTCCCGGAGGTGGGGACCTCTCCTTGTTAGTGTATCTATACATGCTATCTTTGTTCAGCACATTGATTTTATAGCTTCTGTCTCTGTGATACAGAGTTGTGCAATTTTCTAGAGCAACTCCCCTGGATGCAGCTAAAATCCATTTAGATATTTATAGTTTTACCACATGGTTTTCCTCATCGTAAAACTACATGGTTTTTCGTTTCAATTCACCGTGGGTTTTTGAAGACCACATGGTTTTGGAAAATCATAAAATTTTTTGAGATTATATACTTTATGTAATTAATCATAAATAATATACAAAGAACTTTACTCCCGAAAATTAGCGGGAGTAAAGTATTTTTTTTACCTAGCGGGCCAAAAGTGCATCTTTTGCTCATTGTGCTCAATCGCAAAATTTACATTTTTGACCTCGCTAGGTAAAAAATAGTATATTTACCACGGAAGGAAATGAAGAATGCCTTAAATCGCATGTTTATTACCCTCGCCTTCTGCTCGGGTGACAATTTACACGTGGTCTAAGACATTCTTTGTTTTTCCTCTCTAGATAAAAAATATACTATTCTCCTTCAAATTTGATTTTTTAGAAATCTGAGCGAGAGTACAGTACTTTTCTCCCGCTAAATATGTTTTTCCAAATCGAATCAAAAGTGGAGTATGTTCCTTTCGCAAATTAGTGGGAGTAAAGTACTTTTCTCCCGCAAATTTAATTCTTTAAAAATGAGCGGAAATAAAGTGCTTTTTCCGCTAAATTTGTTCTTCTGGATCATAGCAAGAGTGAAGTATTTTCTTCGCAAATTAGCAAGAGTAAAGTACTTTGCACCCGCAAATTTGATCCTTTAAGAAATTGAGCGGAAGGGAAAATTTTTTTTTCCGCAAATTAGCGGGAATAAAGTATTTTTCTCCCTCAAATTTGATTTGTTGGATGATTGAGCGGGTGTAAAGTCCTTTTCTCCTGTTAAATTCAATCTTTCAAATAGTAGCAAAAGTCAAGTATGTTCCTTCTGCCAATTAGCATAATTAAAGTACTTTTTATCCGCAAATTCGATTCTTTAAAAAATGCAGCGGGAGGAAAGTACTTTACCCCCGCTTATTTGCAGGAAGAAAATACTTCACTCTTGCTAAAAATCAAAAGAACAAATTTAGCAAGAGAAAAGTACTCTACTCCCGCTAAATTTTCTAAAGAATTAAATTTGCGAGAGAAAAGTACTTCACTGCGGCTAATTGGGACCTAAAATGAAAAAAAAATGCATTATATCCGTCAGGTAGAATACGAAAAAATAGAAGACCTGTATTTTTTCGTTTTTTAAAATATGATAAATTGCAAAAGTTATAGACAGATAAGTTGATACAATTTTGATATATATATATATATATATATATATATATATATTATATATATATAGAGCCAATGTACATGACGTCACACCAATTTTCAAAGGTCTCTATCTCTTTGAGTTTTTATTTTCATGATAAAAGAAAAAATGCGTGTCCTTTATTTTTTCTTTTTCTAAATGACGGATATAATGGATTTAAAAAAAATTTTTCATGCAGCATCCCAATTGGTGGGAGGAACATTCTTCACTTTTGCTACAATTTAGAAAAATAAATTTAGCGAGAAAACAGTACTTGACTCCCGCTCGATTTTCTAAAATCAAATTTGAGGGAGGAAAGTATTTTACTCCCGCTGATTTTAATAAATTATTTGATAAAATATTTCATCAAATAATTTACTAGAATGCATAATTTTTTATTTTTCGATTTTATTCATTCAACTGGATATCCAAGAGGATAACCCTCCTACATTATTTTAATTTGGATAAAATTTTTAATTTTTAGTATTATGTTATTATAATGCTTATAATGCCTAATTATTACTTTTCGTGAATAATATCCAAATGGATTTTAGATGCATCCAGGTGAATGAAGATCAGAGTGATGTTTAACTCGATCCGAGTGATATCCAACTCGATCCAAGTGGATAATCCACCTGAATATCCAGCTGGTTATTTTTAACAGGGATAAATAACTAATGATCAAAGCCTACTTATAAGGAGAGGTCTCCACCTTCGGGAAACAAATTCGGTTAAAACTACAAGATATAATTTGGTGATGAAAAAAATTAACCGGCGTTTTTTCTTTTCTTAGAATAGATTTCAGAGATAAAAGTTATACACATTTTTCAATAAAATAATGAAAAAAGTTGTTTTGAAAACTGAAATAACTAAACAACTAAAACTCTCACAGAAAAATAATACTACCTTATTAGCTCAAAAAAGCTCAATGCAGTTAAAAAGTTATGCTTAATTAAAAATTATTACATATTTGTTAATATTATTAGCATATAATATATGATAAATTATCTAATCTATTTCACTTGTATATTTTGATTATTCGTAACTTTTGAACCACATAAGTTTTTATGCAATTAAGATATTTAATTTGTATTTTCTTTGACCTGTCACACATTTTGTAGTAAGAATTTTAGCTGTTTGGCTATTCAAGTTTCGATAAGAGTCTCTTTTCACTACGATAAAATATCGATATTTTTACCTCTGGTATTTTTATATCTAGAGCCTTTTTTCATTCCATTTTTTTCATAAATAATCAGATTCTATAATTTCAACCAAATTCGTTTTCCGAAGATAGGGATCTTTCTTTTCCTTGTTCATTTAAAAAATTTTCATTCAAATTAAATTTGTTAATTCTTTATGTAAGATTTTTATGAACTTATTTTGAACTTTATAAAATGTTTATTCAATATTATCAATTTCGTTAGAAATAGTCAAATTTTGAACTTTATTCAAGAACATTTATTTATTTTATGATATTTTAGATTTATTATTAATGTCTTAAACATTTTTATTTCATTATTATATTTTAATATTTTGCATTTAACATTTTCTTTTATCAAACATGTTTCTCATAAGGTTTTAAACAATAATTTTGAAATGTTAAGTACCACATTATTCATTTGTTTATGTTTAGAGTTTCATTAATATTTTATCAATTCTTTTTAAATGATTCGCATAAATTTATTTGATCTGTTTATAAATTATATTTATAAACGTATTATCTTCAAATATATAAAATAGAATAATATTCTTTTATATTACTTCCCATATGGACCCAATTGGGTCCTTGAATGAAAAAATGCATTATATCCGTCAGATAGAATACGGAAAAATAAAAGACCTGTATTTTTTTGTTTTTTAAAATATGATGAATTGCAAAAGTTATAGCCAGTAGAAATTAATACAATTTTGATATATATATAGATATAGCGCTAATGTATATGATGTCACGATTGCTAAAACAACCATAACGTCACACAATTTTAACTACCTCTATCACTTTAAGTTTTCATTTTTATGATATAAGAAAAAATACGTGTCTTTTATTTTTTCTTTTTCTAAATGACAGATACAATGTATTCAAAAAAAATTTTTTATGCGAAAACCCAATTTCTGTGAATCACTGTACATAATAGTAAATAATTGTAAATAACTGTTAAAAAATGTCAGAATTGAGACATAAATAATTTACAGTTATTTACTATTATTTACTGTTATTTATAATTACTAGCAATTTTAAGCGCGCTTCGCGCACTGACCCTACCCCAGTCCATT
The DNA here is from genome assembly GCA_017163975.1 of Anastatus disparis. Taxonomy (NCBI): domain Eukaryota; kingdom Metazoa; phylum Arthropoda; class Insecta; order Hymenoptera; family Eupelmidae; genus Anastatus; species Anastatus disparis. The sequence continues at coordinate 1,215,733 of JAFFSR010000323.1, forward strand.
AATATAATGATATTAGTCCCAGTGCCGGATTAACGAATTTGCGGCCGTAGGCAAATTTTGGTGGGGGCCTACGTAAGGACATCGTTTTTATTGAAAAGTATCTAAGATTTCCAGTAAAAACACATTATTACAAATTTCAATTATAATTAGTTATTACGTTAAATAAACAATTGGATTATATGAACTACATAACATATAAATAAATTATTAATCATAAATATACTTAAAATGAAATTTACATTTTTGGTGCAATTAGATGTATTTTGAAATACAATACTCCTTTTTTTTAGTTGTTAATTACTTTTACATATATACTTTTCACGACTTTTTTCAGCAAAATCATCAATAATATCAGAATACGAAATTTCTTTTAACAAATCACTTTCTATACTCATAAGAGAAGGACAATTCAAACGATTTTGAGTCATTGAAGATCTTAACCGATTAAAAATTAATTTTAATTTAGAAAAAGATCTCTCGCTAGTACAGTTAGTTATCATAACGACTAAATACATTTTTAATAATAAACAAGTATTTGGGAATACATCTTGTAAATCTTTTTCAATTATCAATTGATACATTTTAGCTTCAAAACATATTTTTTTCTTATTGTTATTATCAGCAAGAATAAATTCTTTTGAAAATTCTTTAAATTGTATAAGTTCAGAAATTAAATTCTCCTCTAAATCATCTTTATAAAATTCTAATACTTTTAAGGAATATTTTTGTATTTCTTCTGTAGACAAGTCATGTAAATTCCTCAAAAACCCAAAATAACTTTCAGATACTTCATATGCTTTGATCCTCTGAGTCAATGATGTTATTAGTTGATCAATTATAGGTAGATAACATTGAACTCGAAATTTTTCTGATCCTGTTTATTCAACATTTTGCGATCGGCCATAATCAATAGGATCCAGCCGAACATTTCGTTTGCGAGCTCTTTCTCACTTTCCTTATATTTGTCACAACCAGATTTTAATTTGCCTAAGGTCTCGTAATTTTGAAAGTCATTACGCATTGATTCAACAAACTGGCATAAGGATTTTAGCAGCGCAATAGAAGTGTTCAGATCTGCATCATAACTTTGTAGTTTGAGACTAGTTGCATTTACTTTTGATAAAATTGTATTCCAAAAAATTATAGATATACCCGTTTCTAATCTAGATAAAATTTTATAAAGCCCATATGCTTCATTATTTTTCTTTGATAATTTCAAAAGGACTGATTTATACGCTTTGAAACCATGATAAATCGAGAGGACAGCTTTAGCTCGAGATTCCCACCTAGTCGTACTTATTCTTTTTGGTACTATTATACGACTTTTATCGTCAGATAATAATAGATTTAACTCTGTTACCAGTATATCATGACGCTCAGACGAAGATGTAAAAAACTTGTAAATATTTTCTAAGAAATCAAAGAATTGTTTTGCCTCTAAGCAGCAATCCATTGCTGCAGTTTCGACTAAATTCAATGAGTGCGTAAAACAAGGTATCCACAAAGCCAAAGGATTTTCTCGATTTAGTAGTGCTTGTAGCCCGTTATACTCTCCGCTCATTACAGAAGCATTGTCGTATGACTGGGCACGACAATTTTTAATATTTATATCATGCAGATGAAGAAATGACGTAATAGCTTCAAATATATTTTGAGCTTTATGCCCTTCATTTGACATCAATATCAAAAATCATTCAACTGGTTCATTTTTTTTCAATGTAACGAACAGTTAAACAAAGTTGATCTTTGTGACCAATGTCAGTTGTAGAATCAACTAAAATTGAATAATATTTCAAAATTTTAATATTTTCAATGATCTTATTTAATAAGCGTTCATTTATTATATCGATAAGTTCGTCATATATTTGGTGAGGAAGATAACTTGTGTACCCCTTTCCACGTTTAGCATATTTAAGTAAGTGGGCTTTCATGAAATCGTCATACTGGGCTAGAAATTCAATCATCCCAAGAAAATTACCATTGGTTGATGTTCCTAAAATTTCATTATCACCTCTGAAAGGCAAATTTCGTTCAGCTAGATAAATAATAACGCTAATAATTCGTTTTAGGATATTTTTCCAATAATTTTTTTCGTCTTCAATTTGTTTTTTGATAGTATTATCAACTGATGTGATTGCTGATTTTCTTATGGTGAAATTATAAATGGCATCTAAATGATGTTTTGATTTTTCGTGTTCAAGGAGGCGGTTGTGAGCATTTTTCCAATCACATAATCCATCATGTGAAAATTGTGTTTGAGTATTACTAAACAGTTTACAATGAAAACAATACACTTTGCCAGAAATCGGGGAAAAGCACAACCACGAGCGACTTATTAGATCGCCATTTTTAACTTTTCTCTCGAACATAGAAATTTTATATTTTCTTATAAATTTACCGTCCTTTTGCTCGCATGATTTTTCCTCTAATAAAATAGAATCATTATTTCGAATCAGTGAACTTCCTACTTAAATCCAATAATCTATATGTTCATTCATTTTATCAGGCCATTCTGAAATGTCAAACTTAACATCCGGTGTTTTTTCTATTCTATCATCACTGATTTTATTTGTTAATTCATTAACGTCCTCAACTAGACCAACCTTGAAAAAATGTATACGAATTTGAAATCGTATGAGAAAACAAATGAGAGAAAGCGAGAGATAGATAGATAGATAACCAAATTTATTATATGTACACTCGACGGACACTGATTCGCGACCCCCTTTTTGAATATCTGCAACGTTATCCGTTGAGTTTTTGAAATATATGTTAGCTTGCGCGATCATGTTTCGAAAATGAGTTTCCATCTAAATAAATATAATTCATGCTAATTATCAGTCAAGGGAACATAAATAAAGAAATGGCGGTAAAATTTAAATGAGCAAATATTTAATACTGAAGTAATGAAAAAGCTATGATTTTTTATGATTATCATCGCATATGGTTACATAATATATGTAAAGAATGCTTTATAAAAATATGCTTAGTTTAACATTTATTTATTGTTCTATTATTTATCATTTTTTATATTCGAATTAATGCCCATTTGAATTTTACCGCCATTTCTTTATTTATGTTCCCTTGTTTTATAGTTAGCGTGAATTATATTTATCTATAGATGGAAACTTATTTTTGAAACATGGTCGGGTAACCATCCTAAACTCAATGGATAACGTTTGAAGGCGCGAAAATGTCTGTCGAGTGTAGATTATGTTTTACAATTAATTACAGTAATACATTAGAATTGATAAAATTAATATAAAGCACAATAATAATAATAAACAGTAAAAAAGAAAACAGAAATTAAGCAAATATATCAGTAAAATAAACTTTTCAGCAATAAAATCAATACAATATAAAACAGTTTTATAAATTAGCATGAAGCAGAGGTCCACTCTCCAAGGCAAGGTAGTGTGCAAATGAGGATGTCTTGAATGTCATGAGCGAGGATGAGTTGCGTAAAGTCGCAGGAAGATCATTCCATAGCCGCGAAGAAGTGACCAGGAACGATCGTAGGTGATACTCAGTGAATGAAAAAGGAATGGTCAAAAGTTTCACATCACCCCTCAAAGACCTCACCGGCCGGCTTCACTGATACATAGAATACAAATAAGATGGAGTACAAGATAAGAACATCTTATACAGAAACGTAGAAGAAAAATAGTTTCTTCTACCTGCAGTGGATAACCAGCCTAATGAGAACCTATAAGTAGAGATGTGCTCACGCCTACCTACACCGAAGATGTAACGTATACCAGAGTTGATGATTCTCTGAAGTCTAAGGTCAAGCTCAGCCGAGAGGTCACAGTAAACCAAACAGCAGTAATCCAGAAGTGGAAACAGCAATGTTTTTATAAGATGTATACGAAGAGCAAACGTGGTGCTCTTTCTAAAGAAGTTTAGTCTGTAAGGCAGAGAAAATGACCTATTACACACTTGTGTAACGTGCTCTCTCCAGTTAAGCTTACTGTCCAACCAAACACCCACACTACGAACAGAGCACTCAAATCTAATATTAGCACTGTTCAACGGAACGCCAGTTACAGATGATGAGGACAGCATATTTATATAAAAATAGGAGTCAATAATTAATGCCTTCGTTTTGTCAACATTCAATTTCAGATGGTTATCAGAGGCCCAATTTGAAATGAGAACAGCATGATCACTCATAAGATTAGTATAAGCGTTAAGTTCAAAAATCGGAAGATGCACATAGACTTGCAAGTCGTCGGCATATATCAAATGCTGTGCACCAGAGTCAAAGTTGGCAGCAACGTCATTAATATAAATGGAGAATAAAAGTGGTCCAAGCACAGAACCCTGGGGTACTCCTGTATTCAGAGTAACAAAGTCAGATGCATTACCATCAGAGTCAATAACAGACTGCCGTCTATCAGATAAGTAAGAGGCAAACCATCTGACAACAGTGTGCGAGACATCGAGAGAAGTTAGTTTCCGAAGCAGAGTGACATGGCACACAGTGTCAAATGTCTTGCTAAAATCAAATAACAGAAGCATAGTTACATAACATCTGTCCATGTTGAGTCTAATATCCTCTGTTAGTTTGAGCAAAGCTGTTTGGGTACTATGTCCAGTTCTAAACCCAGTCTGATGAGAATCCAATAGATGTCTGGTGGACAAGTAATAATAAAGTTGTTGATGTACGAGATGCTCAAGAACCTTGGACATGAATGACAACAAGGAAATAGGTCGTATATCACTCATAGTGCGTGGAGAAGAGACCTTGTTGATTGTGGTAATCAACGAGATCTTCCAACATGAGGGAAACACACACTCACGAAACGAATCATTAAAAATACGACATAGCCAGGGCCTAATAATTGGAAAAACTCCATGAACAATATACTGAGGGACCGCATCAAACCCCCTAGCCTGAGAAGTAGAATGACATATTGCCATCCTGATCTCCTCCAAAGTAACTTCATTAAACCTGAATAAAGGCTTATAAGGCTGATCTACATTAATAGTATTAACATACTCAGAAACAGAAGGGGCAAGTGGATTAAACGCAATCCCACCAAAGTATCGATTAAGCTCATTTATAGGAAATGAGTGTCACGAGTTATTATCAGTAGAGCACATACCAAGGTTCCTGAGCTCTCTCCAGATCTGTCGCAAGTCCGTAATACCCGATAGTCTGTCATAGTAATATAACAGTTTAGCTGATTCAATGCACTCATGTGCCTTTTCCCGAGCAGTCCTATAGCATAGTAAGTCAGTATACAGTCGAGTACGTTTGTAGTGTCTATAAAGTCGATCTCTCTCATTGATCAAGCGACAATGTTCAGAGGTGATCCACGGACGATGAGCCCTACCTTGCCTGACCTTCCTGACAGGCATGAATCGTGCAATTGCCTCATTGAGATGGTTGTAAAGACATTCAAGGCAAGCAGTAAGAGAGGAATCACCATCACATGTAGCGCACCTTAAAGAGCGAAAATACTGAAGGAGTGCAACATCATCAACAGACTTATAATCCAGAAAGGTAAAGTCTTTGAGCATAGGTTTAGAGAGAGAGAGAAGACTTAAGAGGAGGTAGGAACCATTTGCCGCTTGGCGGCGCTGCGGTCAGGTGAGAGAAAAATATAAAATATTTTTTATTCAGCGATTTATAATTTATCAAGACAATAATATAGTTCTAACGTTGTCAAAGGCACTAGCCATATATATGTAGAATAATTATTGATCATAATCTTGTTTGAAAAGTCTAAGCTATTGTTATAAAACGAAAAATGCAGTGCGAAGTAGAGCCGGCGTGAGCATGTGTATACTTCGTTCTTTACTATTACTTTCTCTGTCGCACTTAGGAAACATACCCATATGTTTACATCGATTCTACCGTTCTACCACGCGCCGCATTTTTCGTTTTATGATAATATTTTAGACTTTTCAAACAATATTAGCATCAATAATAATTCTACATATATATGGCTAGTGCCTTTGACAACGTTAGAAGTATATTATTGTCTCGATAAATTATAAATCGCTGAATAAAAAATATTTTCTATATTTCTCTCATCTGACCGCAGCGCCACCCTATATAGAGCGGCAAATGGTTACGACCCCCTCTTAACAGTCGCAGCTATGAAATCGTGGCCGTCCATGAATGGTATATCACCACCGCCTCTAGTGTTACGATCCTGCCTGTGAAGCACGTAGTCATCAAGCTCTATCAGAGAGTCACCAACAATCTGGCCCAGCTTGGTCTCAGTTACAGCTATAACATGGAAGTAGGGGTGAGAAGCCAGAAAGAGTCTTATCATCTCAATGAGTGCTCTAATAAAGTTAGCATTGAAATGACAAACTCTGAGACCATCCTTTGCAGTGAAATGATTATTAATGAGTGATGAAACAGGATTATTAGTAGAGTGTGGTGTATTAGAGAGTAGTAGAGGAGAGAGTGGACTTACCCCAGTACTAGAAGCTACGGTGCTGGACTGACGCTGACCAGCTTCGCCTTGGCTAAAAAAGCATCCAGGTCCTCAACAGAAGCAACTTGGGTAGAAACATCCTCATTCTTCCTTCTCACAAAAATTCTTCCATTTTTCACGAATGAAAGAAAATTTCGTTTCTTGTCTTTCGATTTTGTAAGCACTTTCATCTTCAGCTAATGCAGTGAGGGGGGAAGGAATTCGTTGATGTTGATTAACGAAGGCGAAAGAGCAGTGACGCATTTAGCTTCAGAAAGAAGATTCTCACCAATCTGAGAAGTATTAAGTCTCCTAGTCTTAATCTTAGCAGCTATGATGCCACGTGAAAGTGCAGGACTCTTCATTGTTACAAGCAGTGGCACAGGTGAGAAGCGGCGATCACGTTGCCGTGTAGATGGGGACATCACTTCAGATGATGTACTAGCATGAATAACAGCAGTAGTAGAAGAAGTTGAGGTGAAAGAGTCAGAAACCAAACGTCTTAGTGGCCGAACAGATTCTATATCCTCAATTGAGAAACTAGCATCCAAAGTAGAAAAAACAGCAGATACACCTGCCTTAAGATTAAAAAATTTCGATGGCACAAGACCACCCAGTACCAAGTCAGAAGCCCTTTTAATACGAAGCTGCTGTGCTTTCAAAGCATCACATCGCTGTGATAGAGTTCTAAGATGATCCATATTAATAGCAGAGTCCGTTCCAGATATTGTTGTATTGGTAGTAGTAGCAAGCACACTCTCAACTCTCGCCTTCAGCTCTTCTTGTTCGCGACAGACCTGGTCAAATTTGGCTTCATTCTCAGTAATTCGTTTGTCAAATGCAGTAGAAAGTGCACTAACTCTTGACTCAAGAACAGAAAATTTATTAGCTAGCACAGTAAGCAGACTGCTCACCTTGGAAACAGAGGATTCCATTGAGTCCAATTCATTCAGCTTACTCATATTCTCAAGTATTGTAGTAAGAATATCATTAAATTGCTGCATATCCATTTAAATAAATAGAATGAATTATCAAAATTCAAGAAATCCAGTAAAACAAAATTGTAGCACTCAAAGAAACAGTAGTAGTGTAGCATTAAATATGCTAGTGGAGTAGCAGCATAACATGTATGCTATGAAGTTGTTGGTCCGTCAATAACTTAGTGAATAATTTCCAGAAGGTGGAGAAACAGCATAATAATACAGATCTGAATTACACGTAGTAAATAACTTATAATAATGACAAGTGGAAAAGCACCTTAAATATGAGACTCCACAGTCATTTACCAATCAAGTTACTAATTTAGTACTCAAGGCAACCAAGAGATGGAGCCACTGATATCAAAATTGTGCATGTATTGAACGAAGCAAGCCGGCTCCAAGTAATTTGTAGGTTAGGATGCAATAAACACAAACAATTGCATTTAATGCAATTGAAACACTATGCCAACACAGAGACACTAACCACACTCCACAGAGCACCAAGCCAAACAGCAAATCCCAATAAAAAAGATTGAACAGCAACAGCAGCAAATAAAAAATAGTAGTGTGACTATCTATACTTCAGAATCAGAAAAATCGCCCAGAGTCCAAGAAATGCAGTTGCAATTTGCAAGAGAAATATAGCCAAGGCTTCAGGACTCCCATGGGTCGACTTTCTGAAAAAAATTTTCACTCAGCAGAGTGATAAAAAGTTATTAAGAGGAAAAAAAGCAAGAGCAGAAAAAAACGTGTGTGTCGCTACTTACGCTAGAAAGAGATTTGATTTGATTTGATTTGAATCATTTATTTGAGATCATGGGGTTCAACCCCGTATGATCCTATAGAAATATACAAGAGTAATACAAAAATTTTTTAACCGAAGATTTAACAATTTATAATTAAGTAATATTTATACACTAATTTAAATTGTAGACACACAAACTATCAAGAAAATTGTTTTTATACGGTTTTATATATATAAAAGAATTTATTAGTAATAGTACTAATAAACACCATTACATCAGTGCAAAAGAGGAACCAAATGAGGTCCATCATTCAGACTGGATGGTAAAGTTTCTTAATATAAGTAAACTCGACAAGTAATTCATGTGCTTTGCCACTCAGTGCGCTCATCCACCAGAAACTTATCATATAGACGCTGCTTCAATGCCTGTGTCATTCCCCTCTCGAAACCATAAAAAACATCAACATTGCTGTTTATAAACGAGGAGGATGAAGAAACAAAAGAGTTGAGCATTGCTGATGTGCGAACAGTAGGACAAACCAAAAGCCTTGGAGGTAACCTATTAGATGACCTCACAGTTGCATCCAAGTTTGCTCGGCAGAATTTCGTTGCCAGATATGATGGGTTTTGGTGTGATATAATAGAATGAGCAAGTATCGATTTGAAATAAAGCCGCCTGTTTTTGACTGAAATCCATCCCAGATCAAGGCGAAAGGGCGTAACTCTTGCCTGCCACCCAATGTTACCTATAACGAATCTGACACAGGCATTAAAAGCACGGTGAAGCTTAAGATTAAGTGTTTGAGGAAGATCATCATATACTACGCAACAGTAGTCAAGTGTTGGAAATATCAATGTTTCGACCAATTCCTTTTTAACCCTTCTAGACAATGCATGTCTATGAAATTTAAGAGACTGTAGGGTTCCAAATACTCTACCTACCACTGCATTAACCTGCCTACTCCAATTTAAAGTGCTACTAATCCAGACTCCTAAATTCTTAACAAGATCAGTGTAAGTGATTGGAACATTGTTTACCAATACAGGCGGGCAAGTAGATAAATCGATTCTCGATATATATTGTTCACTCCCTAGGAAAATGGCCTGCATCTTACTAGGATTAAGTGCAAGTTCATTATCCTTGGCCCACTTCACAACATTAGCCACCTCAAAGTTCATTAAGTTTATTCCTTCTTCAATTTTTGAAGGAAAAAAGGAATGATACAGTTTAAGATCATCTGCAAAAAGAATGTGTTGGGCTCTGACCAAGGTTGAAGGAAGATCATTTATAAAAACAGAGAAAAGCAAGGGACCAAGGACACTACCCTGTGGCACACCTGCCGTACAAGAGACCTATGCACCTACTTGATTTTCCTGATCAGGAACGGCATAGAATCTATTTCTTAAGTATGATGCAAACCATCGTATGACCGTATCAGAACAGTTTAGAGAACGAAGTTTATGAAGTAGTCTAGAATGTGGCACTGTATCAAACGCCTTTGAGAAATCAAATAAGAGCAATAGGGTTACCATTCGCTTGTCTATAGCTAACCGAGAATCTTCAAGAAGCTTCAACAAGGCTGTCTGAGTACTATTTGCTCTACGAAAGCCTGTTTGCAAACAATCAAGTAATGCATTGGTTTCAATATGTGAATTTAGTTGTGAGTGAACAACCCGTTCCAGTACCTTTGAGATCTCACAGAGCTTGGCTATAGGTCGTGTTTGTGAAGGAGAGTCAAGCTTATTTGATTTGGCCAACGGAAGAAGAAAGGCTCTCTTCCAAGGGTCTGGAAATATTCCAGAAGCTAAAGAAATATTAACAATGGAGGTTAAATAAGGTACTAGAGAATCACGTGTGATTTTAAGCATGTTTGTTGACAGTTCATCAGGTCCAACAGCTTTTGAGGAAGCCACATTCAAGAATGACTCAATAGTAGAACTTTCAACCTGTGAGAATTCGAAAATGGGAAGATCACTGCTTAATGGAATAGCAAGTACCTGATTGATCTCATTATCTGTTAGTGCAGAAGATGATGATGAGACGGAGGTGTAATGAGTCAACAGGACTTTGGATGAAAAGTACTGCAATGGTGAAGGTAAAATTTTATTGGAAAGTCCAATTTTATGTAATGTCGACCAACGATTTGATGAATTCGATGACTCAGCCAATCGATTTGAAATAAATTTGTTTTTAGCAGTATCTAGCGCATTTGAGACTTCTCCCCGAAGTCTCCGATAGTTAGCTATAGATAACATGGAGCCAGAACGTGCAGCTGAGCGATACGCTCTATCACGCTCTTTCATTTTTGCACGAATGTCAGGAGTAACCCAGGGCTTTTTCTTCAACGTAATGTTACGAGTTTTTAACGGTGAAAATTTATCAATTGACGAGACAAGGACAGAGGACAAGTTAGAAACTAAGCTATTTAAATGCTGAATATTTGATTGAAAGATTTGATGGCTCTCTTGAGATTTTACATGTAGATCACGTGATATAGTCTGGTTTAAACTATCACGATTTATGTTTGAAAAATTTCTGAAAAATATCCTTTTAGCTTGATTCAGTGGCTTGTATATCCTCAACGTGATCGTGATAAGATCATGGCCTGCAATGAAAGGAGCTGATGATTTATCATAAGATAGCAATGAACTATCATCATTAATGATAAAAAGATCAATCCACGTATGAGTAGAATAATCAGTTGTAATTGTATGATGGGTCGGTTCGGATGGAACCACATAGAGAGCCAGAGAATCAATAGTTGAACGAAGATTTTCAGATGAATAATTTTTAGAAAGTAAGTTTATATTAAAGTCCCCAGTTATGACTAAATTTTTAAATGTAGATAAATAATTAGAGATTTTATTGAAAAATTCCACAGGGAAAATAGCCTTCGGACGCAAGTAAACTACTGAAAAAAGAAGCTTTTCAGAACCAATTGTAATTTCAGCTATGATATACTCTGCTGTATTGTCAAAAATAGGGTCAAATTGTGACAGAATATTGACCTTATAGAGATCGCGAGCATAAAACCCGACTCCTCCACCTGTTTTTCCCACTCTATCGAGTCTAAAGAAATTATAGTGATCAATAGAGATTACAGAGCTATCATCTAGTTCTGTTAAAAAAGTTTCAGTTACTGCAAAAATGTCATTTTTAGATGACGTGATATGATGTTCAATAGCTGAGAAGTGGGTTTTGATTCTGTTTACGTTAGCATGAGAAATCACTATGTTATTGTTAAAAACTAAATTTGATTGGTTACTTTGTTTTGGAAAAGAATTTAGATTATTTGATGAATTTATAGTGTTAAAAGAACAAGAGCTAGCATTATAAGAATCGTGATAAGAATATTTACTTAAAAGAGATGTATTAAAAGGCGAATTTGCCACAAGAGAGCCATACAGTCCTCATTTTTTAAGTTCGACAGGCTTAAGTTTAGCCAACTGAGCTTCATCAGTAATAGGTATAAGGTCGCCTTTCAAATAAGGACGCATACATACCGTAAGGTTACGCACAATTGGGCGCTGATAGTTTAGCTGTTTATAGACAGCAAGAGCTTTTTTGAGCAGCAAATAAACTGGTTTGGGCCAAATCGGTCGAACAAAAATCTTTCCCTTCCCACCAACGCCAAAAACTTTGCCCGTAGTAGTATTACGCAGTTTAGGTGAAGCTTCGATGATTTTATTTCGAACTACTTCAGAGGAAAAACAACCTACAAATGAGCGAAAAGATTGAGTCTGGGAGGACTCACTGGACTCAGTTTCCATTTGAACAGGCTCTAGTGGTACAGGCGGCGTCCACTCACGTGTCTCCAGCAAGAAATCCGTGCCAAAGTTAAGGCCCATAGCATCAAAAATGAGCTTAACTAAATCATTGTTGCCTAATTGAACACTGGTTGGTATACCGGAAAAAAGGATCTCGCAAGTATCACGTAATAGTGATACTGCAGGTGATGAACATGATGCAATGTGATCATCTAGGCGCTCTGAAAGAACATCATAGTTTCTCTGAAGCTCCGTGATTGAACTTTTCACCTCTCCCAACTCCGTCTTTATGGCACTGACATCGTCACCTATTTTATTACTAGTTGCAAGTAATTTGTTAGTGACAGCTAAAAGCTGATTAGAAATTTCCATTTGTTTGTCAAATTTAGCAGCACAATCGGCCGCAAAGGCAGTAAAGTATTCAGGCTCGGACATTTTTACAGTATTAATAGGCTGGGGCGATTTAATAGAAGAAACCAGCCGAATAGGACTGGAGGCAGGCACCCGTTGCCGGTCTGCGCCCAAAACAATGCTGTTAGGAGAGGAGGAGGAGGAGCTTGACTCGGAGCAGCAGCGTCTCCTTGACAATGGCTCAAGAGGGTGGAGCGGAGAGACGGGGCCTCTTTTTTGAGAGCGCTGGTTCGTTTGTGGTAAGTCTAATGGCTGCGAAGAGGCCAAGACTATATCCTCAGTAGCTGTTGCACGAGAGTTCTCGTCAGCCGGCTTACGTTTGTGTAGTTTTTGCTTTACACAGCACACTATAACGCTTTTGCTAAGGAACCACGATTTGTTACAGCATGAAATGTGGTAGATAGACGTACAATTTTTGCATAAAATAGTTGTATCAGTGCGTAAAACCGGCAGATTGCACTGAGAACAGATTACCATAATAGAAGATGAGCACACTGTTAAGCATTACACATAGAATCACTCACCTCAACAAGTACACTCTTTTACACTACTGTAAAGACGACAGCTGTTGAAACAAATGCGAAGTAATTAGCCAATAGCCCCAGTTGTTAAAGTTGATCTCAGCTTTATCGGCAGTAGTCAACTAATTGATTGATTGAGAAAGTTTGAGCGCCAAACTCAGCCAACATAACCCCAAAGACACGTTTCAGCTTAACCTCAAAAACTGGCAGCGATGAAGAAGATCTAATTGTTTAATGGTTGCAGAGCTGATAAATTTGTCCTTTAATATATCAATTGATGCTCTGCAGTTTGCGCTTGCAGATTACCTGAAACAAGACGCCCGTGGGCAAATTATGCAGCAACACAGAGACAATTTAGTAGGAGCACTTTAGAACGATGTGTATCTACTTACTTAGAGAGAGAGAGAGAGAGAGAGAGAGAGAAAATCAAACTGCTATGTTTGATCCTATTGGTCTTTTTATAAAATTACAATAAGCTTCAAATGTTTTATACTTACATGTTCAGAAATATTTTCTTTTGAAATACGTGCTGAATCTGACAAGTTAGGTGTTTCAGTTTTTGTTTCAGGTTCAATATTACTTATAAAATCTGTCATTTGGCGGGTTTGAGATAAAAGTTTTTCATCTTTTATTTGTTTCTCTCTCTTTTCCTTAATTTTCTCTTTTCTCGAATCCAGATTTATAAATACGTTTTGATTTATGTCGATCAATACTACGATCAGTCATTTTTTTTTTTTTTTTTTTAAATAAATTCTTGTCACAAAATAATAATTCTAAGTTATTTAATAAATTAACCTATAATTTTTTATTAAATAATGCATTTTTTGTTGAAATCTTATTGTTCATTTTTTTTACAATAAATTTATGTTTACCTGATATTTAATTTCAAATTATTTAATTAAACTTCTTGTATACAATCCTAAAATATGCGGGTTTTAGGTACACGAAATTATCGATGTATGATATAAACAGTGAAATGTCTTTAAATGATTCAATTACAGAAACCATCTTTTGACGCTATGTTGTTTTAATAGAAACAAACTATAACGGTCAATTATCTTGAGTCGATAAGGTAGTAGTCTTGAGCACCGCAAGACTTTACTGTTAGCGCGCTCTTTAAAGCGAATGTAAATATAATTGTCATTATTTCAATGTATCAACTTAAATAATATATAAATGAAAAATAATATATAAATGAAAAATAATATATAAATGAAAAATAATATATAAATGAAAAATAATAAATAAATGAAAAATAATATGTAAATGAAAAATAATATATAAATGAAAAATAATATATAAATGAAAAATAATATATAAATGAAAAATAATATATAAATGAAAATTAATATAAAAATGAAAAATAATATATAAATGAAAAATAATATATAAATGAAAAATAATATATAAATGAAAAATAATATATAAATGAAAAATAATATATAAATGAAAAATAATATATAAATGAAAAATAATATATAAATGAAAAATAATATATAAATGAAAAATAATATATAAATGAAAAATAATATATAAATGAAAAATAATATATAAATTAAAGAACATTCATTTTCCTTTCGCTAATGTATTGTTTAAGATTGATTTTGTTAATAAATTTTTAAATATTGGTTGGTTGAGATCAAGGTGGGGGCCTATAGGCAGCGCCTAGTCTGCCTATGCTTTAATCCGGCAAATTAGTCCTCGGTACGCTGACGTTCTTTTCACCTGATTATCTACAGGCTGATATTTTTCAAATACATTCTTCTTGACTAGTCCTACAACTTTTCTATCTACGAAAATTCTTGATTAGGCAGCATTTTTTACAGCGAAGTCTCGAAACATGTAAATTAAACGGTGTAAGTATTTTTTATTACCTACATTTTTTAGTCAAGTTTTATCTTGAGATTATTATACTACAAACACGAAAAAAAGTTGTCTTACAAATATTTTGAGCCGTTTAGAGCGTCCGACACCCTTAATACGTCGTTATTTCAGAGTATTGTTTTTTGATTACTTACAAGCTGAATTTTTCAGTATTGCTTCATAAAATTATTCTAAACTATGTGGTAATTGTGTCCTACAAAATTCATGCCTCACTTTTGGAGTCCGACGCGAAAAATATGTCGATTTCTTGGAAGTCATTTATTTATCACCTACAATTCAAAACCAATTTTTTTTTATTCTTTATGAAGTATTGAATACATTTATAGATGTGTCCGACATAATAATGGCAGCGTTTTCAATAAAATGCTGCTTAAAAAATATAATTTCGTGTATGAAAATTCAATTTTATGTGATCCATTTGTTCATTATCTACGAAGTGAAATTATTTTTTTCTGCATTTTCTATGAAGTGTAAAATACATTAATATGTCTGTTCAACGTAATAATAGCTGTGATTAAAAAAAAATTTAAAAAAAAACATTTTAAAAACACGTTTTTATAATGGAGAAAATACACTAAAAAGTATTAAATAAACTAATTTACTTCCTTGAAATTACTTTTATACAGTTCATTATAATAATTAAGAGGAAATTTAACAAAAATTATCGTTACTTGAGTATCAGCTGTTACTTCAATTGAGTGTTACATCCTTACCGAAGACTATTTTATTTGTATGATTTTGTTTCATAACTAACTGTGATGACCTCTTTATGTAGCACTCAATTGAAGTAACAGCTGATACTCAAGTAATGAAACTTAAGTTTTAAGTCATACTTAATACTCAAGACACGACTATGAATTCGGGCCATAATGTTTGTTTATGGCTCGAATTCATTGACCCAACTCAAATCTAAGGCTAGAAGTTGTAGTTGTTACTCAGTTCTCAAATATTCTATTCTTGTTCTTCTTATGGAAAAAAAGTAAGAACAAAAAAGTAAGAGAAAAGACTATAACTTGCAGCCTAACGATTGTTACTGGAGTTACGTTACTGGATTCGTACCTATGTCAATGGAGATAATATAATACAATACATGACATAAGTGCAAACTTTATTTATTATCTTTAAAAGGATTGCAAATGACATAAAATAATTGCGAATAATATGCGCGTTTTAACAAAAATATATTTAATATTGTAATATTAATATGAGACATGTAAACAAGATTTCAATGTACTTGCATGCTCACATTTTTTTTACACAATAATAGACCACATAGCTCTCGCAAAAGTATGACTTGAGTGCAGATTTAGATTACATAGTGTTAAAAATGCCGAAGTCAAGGTTCATATTATTAAATCATGATGATGATGTTTGTATTAATAAGTTTTTCTTACGAAATATAAATTC
This sequence comes from Anastatus disparis, assembly GCA_017163975.1. Taxonomy (NCBI): domain Eukaryota; kingdom Metazoa; phylum Arthropoda; class Insecta; order Hymenoptera; family Eupelmidae; genus Anastatus; species Anastatus disparis. The sequence continues at coordinate 1,231,883 of JAFFSR010000323.1, forward strand.
ATATGTAATCTCAAGTTGATATTTTGACCGTACTTAACATAACTGTACCTGTAAAATGACTTATTCATCAAAATATTTTCTTTTATTAAAGCAATATAATATTTAAAAGATTTTATCACATATAAAGTAGTGAAATATCAACAAAATAACGAAAGAAGTGTTTACATACCTAATCTAAAATGTGGATTCGTGCAAAAATTTTAAGCCGAATATTTGTAAATCTTATTTTTCTGACTTGATTGCATAATTAAATTCATAAGTAAAGTTCTAGAATAAAATTTCATAATATAAATAATAATACAAAGTCTGCAAATGAGCTACAATCAGCCAAAAACGTCGAAAAAATGAGTTTTTTTTGCATTTTTAACTATGGCGCACCAACAGGAAATATCTGGAAAAATTCAGGCAAGTAATTTTAAATAAAATACATGTTTTTTTGCAAGAATTGGCCCTGTACCGCATTTTCCGTGAAAATAGGAAGGGTTTGAATTTTTTTTCATCCTTTTAGGTTATATAGCATCATCAAATCTTTATGAAAAAATTCTACATGATTTGTAACCATTTAAGCTATAAGGACGATTTTCTTGGTTTTTTTTACCGACTAGATGCGGAGAAAAAAAATAAATACTGAAAAAGTCATTTTTTCCATGCTATGGACAGGGGGAGGGGGGTCGCGGTCTGCAAATATGACAAAAACTATTTTTTTTTTATCCAAAACAAAGTTACAAGGTTGAACAAAAATTTCAAGGACAGGGCAAAATTCACTATCTTAACGAGGGGTACCCTTTTAATAAAATTGTTAGATTGATTGAAAATTTTCAAAATAAGAAAAGCTTGTTATGTAAAAAAAATTTTTTGATCTTTAAGAGGAGGTCACGTATCTCTGTCCTTTTCTAATCAAAGAAATGATTTTTTTACAAAAACTAATAACTTTAGCAAAAAATGAAGAGAAAGCTGCATCTTGTATCAAAAAAAGCAATATTTTCTTTGATGAGAAAGAATTAATTTTATTGCTTCGTTCTCAAGAAAACCTTGAAAAACGAAATTGTCCACCCTAACCTCTATGATTTAAGTTTTTCAAGGTTTTCTTGAAAACGAAGCAATAAAATTAATTCTTTCTTATCAAAGAAAATATTGCTTTTTTTGATATGAGATGTGGCTTTCTCTTCATTTTTTGCTAAAGCTATTAGTTTCTGTGAAAAACTCAATTCTTTAATTAGAAAAGGACAGAGATACGTGACCTCCTCTTAATGAGCTTAAAAAATTTATTTTAATTTATGGGAATTTTTTTTTTAAATTATATTTTACTTTATGGATAATCTTTCTAAACTCAATTTTTTATCTATGTTATGGGGATTTTTCTAAAAAATTTTTTCTTTAGCTGCAATTATGATACAAATTTCGAAAAATATTAAATATTTTATTTATTTTTTCATGTATTTTCTTTCAATTTCGTTTTTAAATTAATTTATTTTTCATTTATATTCATTATTTCATTATATTCTTTTTTGAATCACCATGTTTGTTCAAATAAATTTTATTATTAATTAATAAACATATATAATTTTTAAAATCAAACTTGATCTGAATTATAAAATTTATTTATCTGTACATAATTACAAAGTCACAGAACGCAAAATCATTAGTTTTTAAATTTTTATGTTTTTTCAATAAATTTGCTTAAGATGATGTAGGAGATAAGAATATCTATATCTATTATCTTTTTATTTTATTGAAAAATTTCAAAAAAAGAAATTTATTAGTTTATAGTGCATATTATGATTATTTAGTTAAATTTTTAAGTAAATACATTTATCAATTATTGCGAATTTGGGGTTCTATTATTAGAATAATAATTATTAAGATCATTTATATACAACAATAATAAAAGGCAACAATAAATCTAATATTCTCAGCACATATTACTTCTCTAATAATTTACATAAGCATAAATAAATTTAAAATGAAAGTATATCATTGTAATTATATTATAACAATTTTCAATTACGATGTTCCCAATCATTTTTGTCGGACAAGATATATAGCGCACTATTCTTGTCGGACACTCTTTGATTTTTACATAGAACACGCTTTATAATATGTATTATTTTTGTCCTACAAGAGGTAATAAATAAATGGCTTCCAGGAAATCAACATAATCTTCGCGTCGGACTCCAAAAGTGAGGCGTGAATTTTGTAGGACACAATTACCACATAATTTAGAATAATTTTATGAAGCAATACTGAAAAATTCAGCTTGTGGGTAATAAAAAAACAATACTCTGAAATAACGACATATTAAGGGTGTCGGACGCAATAAACGGCTTAAAATATTTGTAAGACAACTTTTTTTTTGTGTTTGTAGTATAATAATCTTAAGATAAAACTTGACTAAAAAGTGTAGGTAATAAAAAATACTTACACCGTTTAATTTACATATTTCAAGACTTCGCTGTAAAAAATGCTGCCTAATCAAGAATTTTCGTAGATAGAAAAGTTGTAAGACTCGTCAAGAAGAACGTATTTACAAAATATCAGCCTGTAGATAATCAGGTGAAAAAAAGATCGGCGTACCGGAGACTATATACTTATAAAAAAATACTGGAATGTAGTATTTAATTAGCTCCATTCCCTAGTGTTAATTATTTAATCAGCTCTAGTTTAATTGATAATGAAAAAAATCAAGGATTTCCTAAAATCTATGTATCTTTATATCTCTGGAAATAAAGACTTTTTTATTGCAATCATAACATTATGAAATTGTTCCAACGTTGAAATTAATAACTCTGCGTTAATATCTTAGAAAACCTTCATAATTAATTTAATACAACATAAAATATTTTTAAGGAGGTTGTCAAGTACTGGTCGGAGGCAAAAGTTTTATTGCTCGAAGTATCAAAAAAGCGTCTGCGCGCATGCGCTATAGTTTCAACTTTTGATTCCGACTGTGCTCACACACGTGGCGCGGTATATATGTACACGCACACACTAGTCGTCGTTACCTCACCACTACTTTCTGACTGTTTCACGTGCTTAGATTCATACATTTTCTATAGACATTTTCTATTTTTATATATGTTTGAGTTGTAATTTCTCGAAAACGATACCGCTAGTATTTTTTAATTTGTGATCAATATATTCTTTATGAAATTCTAAATTACATATTAGTTTTTGGTTTAAATCTGACACAAAACAAATTCAGAATCATTGAAAACGTCCCTTTTACAGCACGTCAATATAGGTATTACGTGTTACAAGTTGAAACTTTAGAAGTTTATATCTCAAAAACAGTACCGCTAAAGCTTCAAAAAATTTAATGGCAAGTGCATAATGTTATATAAACATGTGATCAAAATTTCAAGGTAATCTGACATAACTCGATTTACTTGATAACCCCCTTAATAATTATTAACGTACGTTGCGCATGCACAACTTTGTTAACAATGCAAAATTTCAAATTAATTTAATAGAGAAAGCGATACGAAAAGCGAGAGAGAGAGAGAGAGAGAGAATATAACAACATCGGAGGTAAGGTAAAATCAGCTGATAATGTAGATAACTGTTTGTCTAGCGGCCCCATTTTCGCGTACGCGAAAGATGATGCAAAAGACGCGTATTCCCCCTCTAGACTAAGAAGCACCACTTCTTTTTTGCGTCTCTTTGAGAATATTCCCAATCTTTTTTAGCGCTACTTTTAACTAAAGAAATAATTTTGTTTTATATTTAAAACCAATAACCCAAATATCCCTCTATGAGGTACTTGGGTCTTAGGGTTGTTAGTTTCAAATTATTGAAATTGTTTTTGAAATTACTTTTTTACTTAAATATAAAACCAATAAGCTAAAGACCCAAATACCTCTCTGAGAGGAACTTGGTTTGTTGGTATTGAATGTAACAATAAATTATTTCTTTAGCTAAAAGTTATACGAAAAAGGCTTGAAAAAATTCTCAAAGAGACGCGAACATTTTTATTTTTGACACGCGAAAAAGGGACATTGCTTCGGAGTCCGGAGGGAGAATTCGCGTCATCTTTCACGCACGCGAAAATAAAGACGTTAGACCATTTAACGGGATGGAGCTGCAGCAATCGAGTTTTGCTTTTTTTATTTTATCAATATGTTTTTAAATTCATAAATTAAACAAATATAATGACTTGTCGGCAATAAAGCTATGTTAATACAATAATTTTTGTTAAAATAAAAAATCATTTGGACTTGTTATTTTTTTATAAGCTTGGATTGGAAATTAGATATGAAGCTCGACAAACCTAACCTTAAAATATGATATATTGAAAGTTTTATTGATCATTTTTTGTAATGATATTTGATAGGTTGAAATAAAAATTTAATATATAAGAAATTTTTTAAACATTTTAAATTAAATAAATTGTCTTATTCTAGGTTAAGAGTCGGCTATATAGCTCTGTTCTCGTCTAATCTAAATTTTCGTTATAATTAATAAATTAAATATTTTTATAGAAATGTAGGGGCTGAGCGCTGTAGAGCAAAAAACTGAGCAAAGGATTCTATTCTATGAAAACACATAAAATTTTCATTATTTTCCGAGTATAGTCCGAAACGGAAAAAATGAAGTCAAGTTCAACTATTTTTTCCGTTTCGGACTATACTCGGAAAATAATGCTAATTTTATATTTTTTTATAGAATCTTTTGCTCGTTTTTTGCTCTACAGCGCTCAGCCCTACATTTGTATACACATATTAAATTTATTAATTATAACAAAAATTTAGATTAGATAAGGACAAAGGTATACGACCGACTCTTAATAATGTCATAATCGGTAAAGATACCTTATTCAAATCCATTACATTTTTTTAAATTGATTTTAATAAATTATTTACCGCAGGGTACATATGTATGTATCACGTGTATCGATGCGCGCGTAGACTTTTTATTCTCTTGCTCACAACTATCGTCGCGATACATACATATGTATCACTGCTTGAATAGAGCTACTGTGGCACGAACTTTGAAATTGGAAATATATTGAATATTGTCATTTTATGCAAATGATAAATCATAATCATTCTTTATTCTTCTGTGAGGTAATGAAAGCAATGATGTTTTATTTTTTTGGCATAAATAATATTTTTGTTGTATATGTATGAGGTATAGCAAACAAAGTAGAAAGGAAAAAACAATACAAACGTGTGCGTAAAAAGAAGAAGATAGAAGGCCTTTTTTACGTTGTTTACTGTATCTCACACATATAAAACAGAAAGTAGAGTATTTTTTTAATTCTTTTTTTCTAATGAAAAATCATAAAAATTTCCTGTACAGAAATAAACATTTGCAATGCTTACAATAATAGCTAATTCATTTTCGAACATATCATCACTAACACGAAAAAGAAATAAAAAGACAAAGGAAGCATCAGAAGAGCTAAAAATGTGACTTCATAATTGTGCGTGTCTTATATCAGTACGCACACGCGTTTGTATTGTCTTTTCCTTTCTATTTTGTTCGCTATACCTCACACATGTACGACAAAAATATTATTTATGTCAAAAAAAAAATAAAACATCATTGCTTTCATCACCTCACGGAAGAATAAAATAAATAAACAATGATTATGAGTTATCATTTGCATAAAATGACAATATTCAATATATTTCAAAGTAATATATAGGCTGGTATAGCGAGACATATTGATTTTTTCCCCCCTCCCCCGTCTCGCTCCCCCTAGGTGTCTGAGGGGTGCTATAGCATTCATGGCCTCCTCCCCTCCCTGAGGGGGTGTTATAGCGTACACAGGGTGGTACAGCGCGAAATAAAAAACGCTGCCAAGTGCTTTGGCGGAATGCTTTCTCATAGAGCTCTTTGAGTTTCATTATTTTTTTTATATTTATTTAAATGTGATTTTAATATAAAAAAATTGTCTAGCATTAATATTTATTAATAAATTTGTACTTTAAAAGAACGATGACAACGAAATTCATTCTTCTTCTTCAAATATTTTTTCCATTTATTAAAAAACAATTTAATTTATAGTATTTAATAATGATTATATTTAAATACTTTATTGAATGTAATAATACAAGTCAACATCTAAATCAGTAGCACTATTATAAATTTTCAAGAGTAACTCAGAAATCAAAAGAAGTGATCAAAAAGCTACGCTGATAAAATTATTTTTTTTAAACTTAGTTTATAAAAACAGTAGCAAATAACTTGTATAAAAATTTTAGAGCAATTCTATCGAGTACTTCACGTAAAATGTTAAAATACTGAAATATGAAAATTTTTTAAGAAAATTTTTAAAATTTTCTAAAAAGAAAATTACGCTAAAAAGATCGGCTTATAAAAGTTATCCTTCTTTTGGCAGATGCAAATTATTCCCATGGAAATCTCAAAGCAAACTCATCAATTAACTTACGTAAAATACAAAAAAAAAATTAAAAATCGAAAATTTTTTCAAATTCTTAAAATGGCTCTATAATAAAAAAAATACACTATGAATACAAATTTTCTATAGCTTCCCGCCTAGTTATACACAAACATAGATGGTATACAAAATTTGAAGCAAATCCATCGAGTAATTTTCGAGATCTAACTGGTTAAATAAATAACATTTTCTTTACAAAATTTCTTTTTAAAAATTTTAAAAATGCTCTAAAATTAAAACTACGCTATGAAAATCAATTTTTGAAAATTTTCCTTCTTTTGGCAGTCGCAAATAATTTCCCTGTAATTTTTAGAACAAATCTATCGAGTACTTTACGTAGAATAAAAAAAAATAAGAAAAGAAGAATCAAAATTTTTTTTTAAATCTTTAAAATTCTCTAAAATTGTAACCACACTAACAAAATTAGTTTCCAAAAGCTTATTTTTTTCAGACAATAGCGAATTAATTGTATGAAAATTTTGGAGAAAATTTATAGTATGGTTAACGCAAAAAAGAAAATAAATGAAAAATAAAAATTTTTTAGAAAATTTTCAAAGTGCTCTAAAATTAAAACTGCGCTGAGAAAATTAGTATTCCAAAGCTTGTTTTCTTCAGATAGTAGCGAATTAATTGCATACAAATTTTGGAGCAAATCAATCGAATGGTTTTCGTAAAATAGAAAAAAATTAAAAATAAAAATTTTTAAAAATTTTTAAAATGCTCTAAAATTAAAAGTGTGCTAAGAAAATTAGTTTACAACATTTTTAATAATTTTGGCAGTCGAAATAAAGTTCCATACAAATTTTCGAACAAATTCTTCGAGTAGTTTACGTAAAATACAAAAAAAATGAAAAATCGAAATTTTTTAAAAATTCTTAAAATGATTCTAAAAAAAAAACAGCGCTAAGAAAACCAATTCCCAATAGCTTCCGCACCAGTTCATCAAAAATTGAATTGTATGGAAAATTTGAAGTAAATCCATCGAGTAGTTTTTAAGATTTTATTGGCTTAATAAATAGAAACATTTTTTTCAAAAATTTCAAAATGCTCTAAAATTAAAACTGAGCTAAGAAAATCAGTTTTTAAAAATTTATTTTATCCGGGCAATCAGAAATAAATTCCCTGCAAATTTTGAAGCAAATTCATCGAGTAGTAAACAAAAAAAAAAAAAAAAATGAAAAATCGAATTTTTTTTTTTTTTTTTTTTTTAAACTTTAAAATGAAAACTACGCTGGAAGAACCAAATTATCAATAGCTTCCCAGCAAGTTAGTCACAAAACTAAATTCCATGCAAAATTAGAAGCAAATCCATCGAGTAGTTCTCGAGATACAGTTTACTAACTGAATTCATACATCCACACACACACACACACACACACACATACATACAGACATTTTCTGGAAACCACTTTTTTCGACTCACCGAGTTCAAATATGTACAAATTAATGAAAAAATAGAAAAAAAATTTTTTTACCGATACAATGCTTTCTCTATGAGAAAGCAAAATGATATAATTTTACAAGTTGTATACAATTTTAATGAAAAGTATTAATATTAAAAAAAGAAAAATTTAATTTGAAATAAATAAAAAATATCGGTGTCAGAGATTCATCTATCGATTGTTATTTGCTACGTGAGAAACTTTTGTTGGCCCTGAAAAGGACCGAATGTAAATATATGTAATTTGTAAATTAAAATTTTTTGTATCCTTTTCTTTCGGGGATAGAGTAGGTATTGGTTGAGACTTTTTCAGAATATTGTTTCCAGGTATATGATGGTTGATTTTTCTTCTTTTTCTTTTGATCACCTTGTAGTAAAGGTGTTTTTTCGGTGCTGGAGCTGTTTTGACCCATGGTATCGAGTGTGTGTTGTACAAATATGTTAAGAGACAATATGTGAAAAGTATTTATTGTAAAAAGTTATTATTTAAATTAATATTTTCATTAGTGTTATCTTTTTTATTATTCCTTTGAAAATGTTCTAATTTTTCTGTTTCTTTTATAATACTCTTTGTATCGTTCTTTCTTTATTTCGCTGTCTGTAGAACGTAATGAAGCAATCTTACCTGTGCATTGTCCCATGTCTGTATCGAGCGATGTTTATAAAATAAATGAAGGATGATTGGGAAGGGTGGTTGTATTTATAGTAAGAAATAAAGTTATTTATAGCATTAAAGTAATTTATTTATTTTTAACATACCTTTTTTTTTGCATGTAAATATAAAAAATATCAACTAATTATTATATATTAGCGTACACATGAGTTGCTGTTGGTGGATACGGCTTTTTCCTATGCATCAGCTCATGCTTCAATAAACTCATACATTATGATTTAAAAAAAGTTATCAAAAATTTTCAGTTTAAAACAAAAAATATTTAAAAGTTTTTTTATGAAAAAGAAATATTTTATCATTAAAAAATTTTTTAAATATAAATATTTATATTAAAAATTTTTACTTACTATCCGAATATCCTTGATTGCAGGCTTGATATTTGCAATATTTTCAAGTATAAATCCCCCTGGCTGATAGTATCATTGTAGTCATCACAATTTGTTGGTCTTGGTACAGGCGTCAAGCTTTTGAAAAATTGTTCACACGTCAAAGTGAACAGCGGTGTGTGTATGATGATCGTATTTATGCTTAATAACAAGCGTGCCCAGTAGAAAACAAGCACTTTATCTTGATAGGACTGTTTCAGATTCGTTTTATATGCAACTCTTCCAACTCTTTTTTACACTGTGAGATATGAATCTCTATCGAGCCTAATTTCTGCAAGTGGTACATCGGTCTCAATAGCAGCATTTCCCGCTCGTTCGTAAATTTACTGAATGTCTCATCGTTGAGAGCTATTCTTTGTTTTTTATATCCTGTTAAAAAAACGTGTACCTCATCTGGCTTTCGTTTTTTTAATAAAGATCTTTTTTGAGTTGTTGATTGAGGTATTTCATCAACAATCTCGATATCTTGACTCGCATTATTTTCTGTTGGCTTATTTTTTTCGGCACTAATAATTTCACTTCCATTATTCAACCCCCTCGTATTTTTTTTATTTTTTTTCGCACTTATTTTTTCCACTTCCACATCTGCACTCACATTATTTTCTATAATTTCATTTATTTCATTACTGGCACTTTCACTCTCATTACTTATCACAATTGTATTTATATTTTTCTTTTGGAATTCTTCTGCGCTTATTTTTAAAGTGTTTTCTATTTGTTCCACATTCAATCGTAGCACTCGATCTTGGACCATCTCTTCCAACCACGCCAAATCGAAAAATTGTTCGTCTTCGAAATTCATTTTAAATATTAATAATTGTTTTTTTAACTTGAAAGTCAGAGATGTGTATGACTCGGTTCTCGAAATGAAAATGAAAATGTTTGAAGAAAACATTGCGAAGAAAAGTGGCAGTTGTAGAGATATTTTTTGTTAAGTTATAAATTGGAGGGGTGTCTATTTAGAGTCTTGTAAGATGGTCATAAAAATTGAAAAACTAAGTGGACATTTAAGATGTTATAGAAAATTTTAGAACAAAAAAACATGTGGTTCAAGTAAGTTTTGAGTGAAAGTCGGGGAAAAATATTTAAAAAAATCAATTGCTTAATAGGTTTTAATAGCACAAAAAAAAGATAAAGAAAGTTATCGACATGTATATACTATGTATTTAGAAAAACTATAGAGCCAAAAAAAAAGGATTTCCGGTAGTTGCCCGATCAGGAGGTGAGTAGACATCGTGTATTATCAGTTGTTTTAATCTTATCCTTCTTACCAGATCTGTTTTCGTAATAGTACTGGTCATTTCAAAAACTGAGAAAAGGAGACACTAAAGATTGAAAAGATATCTTAGGGAGCGCAAGACAACAGGTATATAAGTATTTTCGTTAAATCGATTTTCATCAAAACTTTTCTTGCAGCTTGTACGTGGAGAATCTTTACACATATATTATTTTTTTCCTTCATTAATTCATGATTCATTTTCGTTAAAATTTTTTTTGCAGCTTGCACGTAGTTTGATTTTATAGATATAATAATATTGTTTCTTTCTTTTTCCGTCAATCGATTTTCACTGAAAATTTTTTCTTTATGATGAAAAAAGGATATATAAAGAAATGAGTGGAACTATTTTTTCTTATATAGTTCTTTGCAACGATAGCGAATAGAAGCTGAAATTTTGAATGCTGTAGTGTCTTTTACTGAGAGAGAGAAGCCATGAGAAATATTGTGGAAGAAAATTTCCGTGTAATTATTTTACGAATCGCTGACAGCAATATCAGCGATGAGGAAACTTTATTCGAGCAATCGATTGACAATAGTGATTTGCCGAGTACATCAATAAATATTGCTCGGCGTCGTTTATTTGATGATGATGATGAAGTTGCCCGTAACGAGGAAGAAGAAGAAGAAGAAAAAGAAGAAGAAGAAGTAAAAGAAGAAGAAGAAGAAGAAAGTATTCAAATAGTACAAGAACATCAACATGATGAAGTAATTGTAGACAGTGATGCTGATACAGTCATTAATGACTCTGTTCGAATTGAACAGCAACAGCCGCAAATGCAACAAGACTTCAGAGCAAATTTTGAATCAGAATCCGAAGAGTACGAGTTTGAAGATGAGGAGCCAAACGAGGAAATAATATGACCAACAGGTCGATTGGCGCGTACGATGATTGTAAATTATCCGAAGCCATTCAATGTTGTCTTAAGAGGATTAAACCATAATAGCCCTGAAAATGCATCACCTAATGACATTGAAACTGAGTCAGCAAACACGGTAGACCCATCACAAAACACGCAAGAACGGGCTCTTCTTTTACATAGTTTTTATACTCAAAGAGCACCGCAAAGCGAGAGGGAATTTCACATAGTAAATCGCACGCGCATGACCTATCACTCTTTTGACGGAAGCATACTAGATCGTCGTATTAATGAATGTTAGTTTTATTTATTATTATTATTATTATCACGATCGTAATTATTATTGCTATTATTATTTTTCTGTTGTTATTATATTCATTGTATTATTATTTTATTAATATTTATTAACATTATAATGATCATTATTTTTAAAAAATATTGTTTTCATCTAAGGTGATCTGAAGGGAAGAAAACGGATACGGTAGCGCCTCAAATTTGAATTCAACATCTCTGGAAATATATGCCCAGAGAATTAGGCCAGTTCGACGGGCCCAAGAATTAAGATGGTTTCATACAATGGCTGAGGATACTGAATCAGCCTTGTATACAGATTCTACCACTGATTTGGCCGATCTACTAGACCGCGTACATGATAGCTTTAATGGACCTTCAGAGGATTGAATTTTTAGAAAATTATATTATATTTATTGTTTTTTATATTTTAAATATTGTAAATTTAAAATAAATAATAATAATAACATAAATAATAATAATAATAGCAATGAACATGTTATAAAACAATCCTCAATAAAAAATTTTTAAATGAATTTTTGAAAATGATTATTTAAAATGATTCCTAATTATAAAATTTTTATAGCCTCATCATCATCATCATCATTATCATAATCGTCATCCTTCGTCGAAATATCAAGAGTGCGAGAAAGCCTTTCCGCGCTTTTACCTGCTGTAGAAAGTGAGAGAGAAGAAGATGGAGAGGGAGAGAGAACCAGCTTGAGTCTATCTCCAATAGCAGCGTAAGTCATGGGTATGGCAATAGCAGTGAGAGGGGGTTCAATGCGTATACAAGCGAGAATGTGGACAGGTATGAGCATGCGCATGAGAGTGAGTCGACCTTAAGTGAAGACGAGAATGTTCAAATAGGTGGCGGTGGAGGCGGTAGTGCGGAAGAATTTTCAATAAGACCCCCAGGCGTAAGATTCGACAAGAAAGAAATCATTACATAAGAAAGTTCCAAACGAATGCAACAAGATTAGTTCTTTGCATGCAGCCGCCTACGGAAAATTTTAATCCAATTTTATGGTTAGAGTTAATTATGCGGAATATTCATGGGTATTTAATATCTTTAGGAGACGAAAATGACTTAATAGGAATCAGTGTGAGAAGTATTCACTTTAGTCACGGCCCAGCTGGAATGTCACTTAGACCGATTGTTAATTTTGATTACGATGATTTATGGGAGCTTTTAAGCAATTTAACTCAAAGCAATGAAAATTTTGAAATTGACAATAGTTTTATTGTAGAGGCAACTTACGTTAATTTACCACGTGGTACCGATCGTAAAAATAAATTGGATATAAACGTATTACATAAAAAATCAATAGTTTGCATACAAAATATAGATAATTCATGCTTGCCACGGGTTTTAGTTGTTGGAGAGATGTATATAAACTATAAAAAACATGATTCTATTGATGTAAAAAAAAAGTGGGCGGTCATTAGAGATGGACGTAGATCTTTGCAAAAAGAATACGCTCTGCAGTTAATAAAAAATGCCCGATTAAATGTTCCAAAAGATGGGTGGGGATTTCGAGAAATAGATAAATTTCAACAGTACTATACTAGACTCGGTATTACAATTCAAGTGTATGATAAAAGGAATTTTGGAAGCGGGGAACCACCATTTTTTAATAGCCGTGCGTCAATCGAACAATCGCAAAACAATGTGGATTTCCAAGGTGTTATTAATTTATATTATGATTCCGATGAGCACCTCTATCACACTATTTCAAATATAAGCAGAGCAGCGGGAAATAAATTTTTCTGTGAATACTGCAATAAATGTTACAGATATGTCGACCAACACCATTGTTCGAACATATATCCAAATTGTTTTGTATCACCATCATGTGAAAAAACGATGGTATAATCTTGAAATGTAATGAATGTCGTAGAACTTTTTTCAGTAATGCTTGCTACAAAAATCACAAAACTAACGGAACGTTGAATGATAAAAAAATTTGCGAAATTGTTAAAATTTGTCAAATTTGTAATAAAGTTATTCACGCATATAGAAGCAGGCATGAATGCGGAGTTAATTGGTGTAGGCTTTGTCGAGAAAAACATTCTATTAACGAATTATGTTACATGCGCCCTCTACCGAACAATGACGAAAACAATGAAAACAACGTAGAAAAAAAGACAGAAAACTCTGTTTGTGTTTTATGATTTTGAAACACAACAAGATACAGCGTATAAAAACCACGCCACCACAAGATTACACGTTCCTAATCTCTGTGTGATACAACAAGCGTGTGAAGATTGTTTAGAGAATGATGATTTATCTCAGAGATGCGATACTTGTGGTATTCGGGAGTATGTTTTTAAAGTAAAACCAATTAACCAGTTTTTAGATTTGTATATTCGTGAGAAATCACTTTTCAAACAGATTATATGTATTGCGCACAATGCTGGTGGTTTTGACGGACAGTTTATACTAAAAGAATTAGTGAAAAAATATAATCAAACATCACCCCAGGTGATTCTTAACGGGCAAAATATCATTTTGTTACAATGGGGTCGAACAAAATTCATCGACAGTTTAAATTATTTTTACATGAAACTAAGCGCATTAACAGAAACATTTGGCTTACCACCCAGCGTAAAAAAGGGTCATCTTCCTCACCTGTTTAATACGGTTGAGAATGAAAATTACGTGGGTCCGATGCCCGATGCACGTTTTTATGGGCCTGATTCCATGTCATGAGGAGAGAAGGAGCTTTTTTAAATGGTATAATTCTGAAACTTTGCGCGGGCATATTTTTAATTTTAAAAACGAAATCGTAGAATATTGTCGTATGGATGTTGAAATTTTAAGACGAGCGTGTTTGGCCTTTAGGAAAATTTTCTTAGACGTTGGACGGATCTGTCCATTTACACGTGCAACTACGATCACAAGCGCGTGTTTTTTCGTTTATAGAAAGAATTTCTTATTACCTAAAACTATTGGGATTATACCTTCTGCAGGTTCTTTCTTTATCTTTTATTGGCCTTTGGACTTTTCGTCATAGGCCATCATCAATTTTTTTTTTGTTTCGAGAAACTCTCTATTTTGTATTTTTTTTGCGTTCTTCGGGTTCTCTTCCCCACGGAAAACTACGAAAATTGTTTTTCCCAATTTTCCCAGGGAGTCAAACCCCGATCCGCTAGGACGCAAGCCAGCTGCCTTATGCAACTGAGTTACTTTTCGTCCTTTAACGATGGAGCTCGAAAGTGTGTTCATAAGAACAAATCACATGTAACAGAGGTGCTTGCTTGAAAAACAGCCGCGAGCGGGATTCGATCCACGGTCCCCCGAGAATACGAATCCAATGCTCTTACCGACTGTGCCACAGCCCGGCTCCTCCTGCAGGTTATCGTCGTGCTGATAAACATTCTCAGAAATCAATTGAATGGTTATTAGCCTGTGAACGAGAAATTGGCTGTGAAATTATTCATGCTGGTAGGGCAAGAGAATTTATGTTGCCTGAAGGTTTTCTCGTAGACGGATTCTTGCCTCTTCCTCCTTTATCAGAAAATCAGAATGAAAAGAGCATAGTTTTTAAATACGAAGGTTGTTACACACACGGTTGTCCGAAATGTTTTAGTAAAAATCGTGATACATGCCACGCCTTTGGACGTACGTTTAACGAAGTTTATGAAAATACATTCGTAAAAATAAATAAAATGCAGCAATGTGGATATGAAGTTCGCTACATATGGGAATGCGAATTCGATAAAATTAAACTTGAAAATCCTGAAATAGCGGAATACGTGCGTAATCACCCTTTAAGAGCAGGCCGGATTCACTGTCCTTGTCTAATTGGCATTTTTGTTATTTACTCAAGTATTAATCGGTGTATCTGCAAATTGAAGGTTAAGCGCAATAGATATTATTATTACAAATATTTATGCACAAGAAAAAAAAAATCTATCGCTTTGTTTTTGAGAAAAGTAAGGAACGCGAAAATATTATAAACATAATCTTTTACTTCGGCGTTCCTTACTTTTCTCAAAAACAAATCGGTAGATTTTTTTTTCTTGTGCATAGATATTCATAATAATAATATCTATTGCGATCAACCTTTATTTTGAAGATACACCGATTAATACTTGAGTAAATAACAAACAACTCAATTGTTACTCGGTCGGTATCCGGTTCTACTCCGGCCTGCCGTTAATGAGTAGAATTACGTTAAACCCACGAGAAGCATTTTTGGCGGAAGAATTGAAAATATTATTCCGTATTATAAAATTAAAGAAGGAGAAAAAATCAAATACACTGATATATGCTCGTTGCATCCTTACGTATGCAAACGTGGACAATTTCCCATTCGACATCCAAAAATTTTCATTGGAGATGAGTATCGTAAACTAACCGGAGAAAATAATAATAATTTGCAACGTGTCGAGGGTCTGGTTAAGTGTAGACTTTTACCACCATCAAACTTGTACTTACCTTTATTACCCGTCAAAATGAACGGTCGCTTGTTATTTGCTCTTTGTCGTTCTTGTTGCGAGGAGATGCGAGAAGGCGACTGTAATCACGATAACATTTGAGACCGAGAATTTACGGATACTTGGGTGGCCGACGAATCACGTAAATCTGTTGAGCTTGGCTACCGTATAATGGAAATATTTATAATATGGCAATACGAAATAACACGCTTCAATGGTATTAACGGGAGTCTCTTTGCAGTATACGTAAATACATTTTTAAAAATAAAACAAGAAGCAAGCGGATGGCCCACCTGGTGTGTAAATGACGACGAAGCGAAATTACGGTACTTGGACGAGTATGAGAAAAATGAAAGTATTCGATTGGATCACGAAAAAATTGAAAAAAATGCTGGTTTGAGAGCTGTAGCAAAACTTTGTTTAAATTCTTTTTGGGGAAAGTTTGGACAACGTAGTAATTTAAAGCGAACGGAAATTGTGAGATCGCGTGAAATTTTATTAAAACTTTTAACCTGTCCTGACAAAGAAGTTCTCAGTGTTTTACCTGTAAACGATGATTTTTTATACGTTAGCTGGCAATTGAGAGAAGAAGCCATGGAAGCATCAGCTAATACGAACGTGGTCATAGCAGCATTTACAACTGCACAGGCTAGACTGGAATTGTACAAACATATGGAAAAGCTTGATAGGCGTACTTTGTACTCTGATACCGATTCGTGTATTTTTGTAAAAAAAGGATGGTTCAGATGAATACGAACCAGCCTTGGGTAATTTATTGGGTAATATGACGGATGAATTAAGATCTTACGGTTCTGGTGCTTACATAGATACCATGATGTCTGCGGTACCAAAGTTTTACGCTTACCGTGCCGTAACACCTACAGGAAATAATTATGAATGTTGCAAAGTTAGGGAAATAACTTTAAATTTTAAAAATTCGTTAAAAATAAATTTTGAAAGTATTAAATTGCTCATAGACGAAGTATTTGCGAGAAAGCATAGAGAAACGAATGAGGAAGAGATGAATAAAAATGAGATACGATTGAATTTAAAATCTATACGACGCACACCTTACCACGAAGTCATAAGAAGAGATGAATTTAAAACTTGTAGCGTTGTCTTGAAAAAAGACGATATGTTTCCCTATCGCTTTCTCTTTCTTTTGGTTATGAGAGCGAAACAATGTAAATTATAAAAAAAAATATTAAATAAATATATATATATATATATATATATATATAATGACGTGTATGGTAAATGGTTGGATCATTTACCAGCTACTGGGTGAGTAAATGGTAAATGGTCTAACCAGTTCCCAGTTACAGCCAATGGTGTTCATATAAATGATATCAAACATTATTAGACAAGGACAGATATTTCGGCCTACTCTTAAGCTGTTTGAACGTCTCACAAACCGAGGTTGACTTTGTGTCTGTGCATTACGCCTTTCTACAAACACACAGCTATGCTACCGCTATGTAGCTTCCTCTTAAATATTGACTGAGAAATTTTTATTTTTTTTTATTTTTTTTATTCTTAACATACATTTACATAGTATAAAAATTATCTGGACAACATTGATAATCTAATGTGTTCGTTACGTTAATACAATTTTTAAAATTTATTTTTAAACATATATTTAAGTTTATTTAATTTTCTTAACATCTATATTGACATTTTAGTTGTGTCATTTAGTATTCTAATTTTTTATAACGTGATAGCTTATTTTATTTTACGTTGGCTGCTATTAATTAGCTTTTTAAAAGTGTAACAATTTTTTATAAACGAAATACAAAATTATTTTGCATTTTAACGCATTGATACATTTTTAATATTCAATTTGTTTTTTATTTACAACGCATTTATACATTTTTAATATTCAATTTGTTTTAAGTTTTTAACACATTGATACATTTTTAATATTCAATTTGTTTTATATTTCTAACTCATTGATACATTATTAATATTCAGTACTGTAACCTTCCCTATGTTCTCTATCACCTGAAAATGACTGCATAAAGTGCACATATAAAAAAGGTACAAGAAAAAAAGGGAAAGGTATTGCAATTTAGACCCGTTTGTGGTACGAACGTCTTGTCGCGTACTCACTCCGGGATCTTTCTATGTTAAAGATTAGTTGTTAGTAAACTTGTTGACCTCTTATAGGCCTAGAATTCTAAAGACTTTAAGTCCTGTTAAAAATTCTTTTTAAATAAATTATTTCAAATTCAATCACTTAAACACAGCTTAAAACACTTCAATTTATATTTAACACTATTACTTTGCACAAATCTTAAGAGGATGTCGTAGTTATCCCCTCTTAATAATATTTTTATTCAAAGTTCATGAGTAAACGGTGCGTCAAATCATATTCTTTCACTACAGAAAAAAAATTTATAAGATTAATCCTGAATGTGGACAACTCAAGAAATTTATTAAAATACTACGCATAAAAAGTTATGAACCAAATTTCAATGTATAGTATTTTAAGGTTAGTTTTATCGAGCTTTATATCTAATTTTCATTTAAAGTTCATGAAAAAATAACAAGTTTATGGGTTTTTTCTTTTAACAAAAATGATTGAATTAATGTAGTTTTAACGCGGACAAGTTATTATATTTGTCTAAATAGTCAATTTATAGAGATATCAATCAGATGAAAAAAGCAAAAATCGATTCTGACAACTCCGACATCCCGTTAAACATAATTATTCTTAATACAGCTGATTTTAAACTTTATATTGATATTCAATCATAACTATTGAAATAAGGTTTTTTACTTTTTATATCTACAAGAAAGTATTATACGTAGATTTAATTATTATGAGAATAATTCGCTATTCCTACTACCGGTATAGAGTTGATTTTATACCCAACCCCTTGCGGACCTGTAAGAAATCACAAAAGAAAGAACAACTTATAAGTTATTTTAATTTGAAAGTATCTTTATTGAAGTCTGTCCGAAGAGTGCTTCACAATCGAAATCAGAGCGACTAGTTTGCTCTCGATCGAGCTGCCGCGCCGTCGTCGCAATCTTCCTCCTCTTGTTCTTATTCACCTTTCGGGGGGAAGCCGAATCTAATTTTACATTGTTCTCTGTGTGGATTCGCTGCTGCCACAGTACATTTCTTATTCGAAATCTCTCCTCCTCAAATCCCTTATACGCTCTACAGAGAGGATAGAATACTTTTATAAGACATTTACATAATACGAATACAGGTGCATTTGGATGTGTGCCGGACGTACGTCACATTATAGATGTGTATCGGCACATATATAAGCGCGTACATGTATTATAATAATTTCTACCTTGCGCGTCAGTATAGCTTTTAACTGCTACACCACACCAACGCGCAAGATAGGAAGAGATACCGTTTAAATGTGTCGTCTACGCTTATAACGTAATGCTTCTAAATTAAAGAGGAAATAAGTTCTTTAATGAGTTTCTTGTACTTTATTCTTTTTTATTACTTATTTTCTCTCCACTTCTTTTACTTTATTTAAATTCTTTTTGTTTTTTACATTATGTTTAGGTGTGCGTACTTTAAATGGGCGGACAGGGGCTCAAAATCTAAAGCTTATGTCCTCCAGCCGCGTGGTGGCGCTACTAAAATGCCATGTATTTCTATATCTATATATACCGATGTTTTCATATATATAGATATACACGTAATGTTAAATGTCCTCCAAAAGCTGGGCCCCCAAAGTTAACCCAGAAGTACGCTTCTATAAGCGTCTATCTTCGTTGCTAATATATAATAGTATATTATGCACCTAGGGAGGTAAAATAAAGGACAGACCATAGCACGAGTGAATTGACACCCGAGGCGAAGCCGAGGGTGGCAAACTCGTGCTATGGGTTGTCCATTTTACCTTCCGTGGTGCATATACGATTTTTTGCCATACCCAGGCCAAAAGTACCACTTCTGTGATTTTGAGCCGGGAGTAGAAGTGGTACTTTTGGGCAGGGTATGGCAAAAAAGAATCTTATATTATATTAAAGTGAAACCACTTTTTTTCCCGTTTCTCCGAGTCTTCACTTCTCTGGTTCTCCAGTTCTCCGCATTTTTTAAATGTGTCTAATCTTTTAGTAATAAGAGTAGCAACTTTTTATTGGGTCATATATAATTAGTACTCATTAGTCAAAAACTTTTTTTTGGGAAAAATTTTTTTGGGCCTTATATTATTTTTCAATGCCCATTTTTTTGGGCCCTTCTTTTTTTTTATTCTTATATTTTCTTGGGCTCTATATTTTTCTGAACCTTATTTTTTTGGGCCCTACATTTTTTTGGGCCCAATATTTTTTTAGTGTCTATTTTTTTGGGCTTCATATGTTTTAGGGCCCTACATTTTTTCGGGCATCTTATTTTTTTGGGCCCAATATTTTTTTTATTCTTATATTTTCTTAGGCTCTTTATTCTTCTGGGCCTTATTTTTTTGGGTCTTATATTTTTTTGGGCATTATATTTTTTTTGACCCAATATTTTTTTTTTTCTTTTTTTTTTTTAAATAATAAACGGGCATTTTCTGCCCAATAGCAATTTACGTAAGCAATTAAAGACAATACAGTTGACGTATTATTTAACGTGGTGTCAGCCCACGGCAGAGACAGCGAAAAAGCGACCAGACGGGGAATCGATCCCGCGCCAACGGGAATACGAGTCACGCGCCTTAGCCACTACTCCACTGAACTCTACATTTTTGATTTTTATATTTTCTTGGGCTTTATATTTTCTTGGGCTTTATATTTTTTTTGGCTTTATATTTTTCTGGGCTTCATATTTTTTAGGCTCAACATTTTTCAAAGTCCTATTTTTTCGGGACATATATTTTTTGGGCCTCTTATTTATTTGGGCCCATTTTTTTTTTATTTTCATATTTTCTTGGGCTCTATATTTTTCTGAGCCTTATATTTTTCGGGCCCTACATTTTTCTAAGACCTATTTTCTTTGGGCCTCATATTTTTTGGGCCCAATATTTACAAATAATTTTATACGTCGTTGTATTTTACCTAATATTGCTGGACAGGGTGTATACCCCAAGGCCGAATAAAGAATATCTATGTCTCTCTCACCATCTTTTACTGTCTCTCTTCCTCTCTAACCCTCTCTTGCTCTTTCAATTTGTCAGTACCCTTTTTTTTCTTTAATTTCATTTTTGTAATCCTAGTATTATTTAATTTTTCTTTATATTTATTTGGTTGTTTTTCTTTAATTTTTATACAAGCTTCTTTTCCTCATTCGCATGTTTCTGTTCCAATTTATCAGTACTCATTTTTTCCTTAAATTTCATTTTCGCTATCTTGGTATTTTCTAATTTTTCTTTATATTTATTTAATTGTTCTTTTTTAATTTTTATATGCTCAGAAGCTTTTCTGAGGGGACACTCACATTTGCATGTATGCATTCGGCGCTGTAAGCGTACCAATACACATGTCAGCGTATACGTGAGAACGCCTCTGCACAGGCTCATATCAGACGAGGAAGAAGCAGCTTAGAGACTGCTTGCTTGTACTTCAGTCTTACTTTGCCAGCCACTGGACTCAGTCGCATTGGCTATTCAATAAAGTCACACTTTAACTTATATAGATCTGACTTATTTTCCAGATCCCAATCTCTTCCTGTATATGCTATCTCATGTCGCTACTAAGGCGTTACATCTGGTGACCCCGACAAGTATTCAGCGGTGACCAGGCAGCCATCTTCTTTAACCAAGCAACGGATCTAGAGGGACGCCTTGACAATCCGCCATTTTGGGTTCTCTTAATGCTGACCAAGCATCTACTTGTTGCTGCTGTTGTCGCTGAGTGAAATTTTCTTTTTTACGTCAGAGCGTTTTGTGGCCGTCAAATTGAGTGAATCGCGAATGATATTTATTTCATTACTTTTGTGAAAAGCACGCCGCTGACACGCGTTGCAGGTTATGCATGCATTGTGTCTGACGTTTGGAAATTTTTTCTCGCGTATATTACTTCACTTAAAACCTAAAAACTTATCTTTTTTTAAGAAAAATGTTATGCCCTATGATACGCGTCATAGGTTATGTGCGCATTTTGTCTGGCATATAAATTCTTTTCAATCGGTAGCTACGCGAAATCGCCTTAAGAAATAAAGAAACGGCTAGTTTTAAGTACAGCAAACGCGTACTTTTAACAGTTAAACGATCGAAATTTATAATTACATCAACTACCTCAAGGTTAACGTGGAACACATTTTTATTCTAAGCGAGAGCGGAGTGCGAGGAGTCGGTTTTTCGTGTTAAGCAAACTAGTACTAATTTTATTTTTATGCATTTAAACTTAAATTTACATGATTTAAAAAAAATAACGAAAAAGTCGACTCTAGACGAATTAGTATAGGTTAAATTATAAAATTTTCTTTAAAATTCTCTGAAGTGCAAATAAAACTAGTCATATGTGTTTGTGTCGTATCTAATTTTTTTACTTATTTATTATATATATATATATATATATATATATATATATATATCTATTTTGTTTGTATTTTCGTCCATATACACATATATTCTTATTTTTTATACATATATTTTTTTAATCTATATACATATATAAATTTTAATTGTACACAATTGGGGAATTCTCGTCTTAAAATTTTAAGACACTTTTAAATCTCATACATATTTTTCTTTTGTATCATTGTAAGAAAATCTCACTCTGACTCAAAGCACTGGCATTGCTTAAGAAAGCTCCTTCGTCAATTCCTCTGGATCTCTTACAGGGACT
This sequence comes from Anastatus disparis, assembly GCA_017163975.1. Taxonomy (NCBI): domain Eukaryota; kingdom Metazoa; phylum Arthropoda; class Insecta; order Hymenoptera; family Eupelmidae; genus Anastatus; species Anastatus disparis. The sequence goes on from JAFFSR010000323.1 coordinate 1,254,397, forward strand.
ATCGAGAGTAGTGCGAGTATCAAGAGTTTCTTCTATCTTATTTTAACTTTGGTAATAGACGAAAAGCCCGCAATTGCTTTTATTGGGCAGTTAGTCGCGTGAGAGGTTCTCTCTGATTTTCACTGGCACACTGAGTGCGCGTATTGTTAATTATTTGCGCTTGTGCATCGGAGAGCCTTTGTGTGCATCAGTCGTCGACTACATAAGATCTCTTACGCTAAGCACGTAGAGGTAAATCCGATTACACAACACGCCTCTTTTTTCTTTTTCAGTATAAAATTACATCCCTTATAAAATCCAGAGAGGATTTTCTTGGACTGTTCCCTACACACAAACTAAAAAAAGCGTTATTTCCTCTTTTGTGACCGCTCGTCGGCAAAAATGCCTCCCAAAGTAACCCATATACCTCCTAAAAACAGTGAGCCCGGCAACACACAACATACGGAAAACGTGTTACGCGTGCAACAGAACAGCTCTCCTGCAGAGAGCATGTACTCGGATGATGGGAAAGTCCTGGGAATTCTAGACAATGCTATAGGACCAATCGTTTCCGACAGTTTCCCCACCCGGTTTCACTTAAATTAAACAAACTCAAACATCAATAAAAATCAGAAAACGTTTAAAAAACCCTTATTAACGCATAGACAAAGGACTGCGCATAGTTTTGATCAGAATAGGCTTTTATCCATTAGATCACCTTCTCATAAAACATCAAACAAAAAAACAGTTTCACAAGAGGCTTATAAAAGGACGGAAAAAACTTTGAGCAACAAAATCAAACTAATGCAAAATTCGCATAGCGAATAAATTCATAATTTAACAGAGCAAATAAAGTCGTTAAAAGCACTTGTATTAAATCAAGCGAGAAATGAAAATCCGTTACAGACTCAGTAAAATTCAAATTCTAGATTTTTCGAAAATACAAGAAATACTCAAAGTCATTATAACCTTCCATCGGCCTTAACAGCAACATATAAACAACTTACTCGAATTCTAACTATCCTGTAACCTTTCCTGCGTACACAACAATCACGCCTAACATGAACGCACCGAATCATAACACTCAACCGTCGGTCGTAGCTAGTATAAAATTTAAGCCACTAAAAATGTCTTTCTGGCAATACGATCCGGTAACATGGTTCAAAATGTTTGAATATCAATTAACAATACAAAATATAGCGGATGATAATATTAAATTCGTAAACATTATGCCTAACCTTAGTAACAGCATTGTCGACGAAATATCTAACAGTATTAAATTATTAAGGCCTAATCATCGTTATATCGGGATAAAATATATTTTAATAAAGAAATATACACAATCGTAAGATTCGAAATTACAAACATTATTTCACGGTTGTCAAATGTGAACGACAAAGCCATCGGAGTATTTATACGAACTGATTGATCTTGCGGGAGAACAAATGCCGCGCGCGTTGATTCTTAAAGGATGGAAAGCTAATCTACCATGCAATATCCGTCCGTTTATAAGAGAAGACGTAACACCGGAAAACGAAATAGCGTCGGTCGAGCTCGCCGATCAGATACATGCCGATCTTTACGCAAGTAATAATGCGATTCACGAGATTAAACAAAACGAAATGCATATTTTGACAAAAATGATGACCAAAGTCGATGCGCTCATGAGCCAATGTAACATAGATAAAAAACGCTTACAAGATAAAACTTGTCATGAAGGTAACAAATCAGGAGGGCGTGGGCGTAGCAAAAGTAGAGACCGGAAACCTTATTGTTACCATCATAGTAAATACGGTAAAAACACGTATAAATGTACTAAGCCGTACGATTAGGTGGATAACTCTATTAAGCCGGATCAACAAAACGCGAGAAATAAAGATAGAACAAACTCAGATGGTAATGAAGGAAATGCTGAATAGTCGTTGAACTAGAAACTCGGTGCATAGCGGAGACCAGCGTGGCCGGGACTAATTCAATGCATCTTCACGTAAAAGATAGAACTACCAATGAGGTGTTCTTAATTGATTCAAACGCGAAAATTTCCATAAAATTTTCATAATCGAAAATTCCTAGACTAAAGAATTTTTCCGGAAAAAAGACAAATTTGAACCTATATGCAGCTAACGACGCTAAAATAAACACATATGGCACATTACACAAGAAACTTGATTTTGGGTTCACTCAGGAACTGCTATGGCTTTTTATTATTGCAGATGTCCCTTATCCTATATTAGGAGGGGATGCTTGAAATCATTTTCATCTTTTACCAGATCTTAAGAAAAAATTATTGATTAATGCAAGTACTAATGAAACAATTAATGGATTTCACAAAGCCGTTCCTGACTTACAAATTTCTTTAATTGACCCCAAAATCAAGTCGCACATATTTTAAACAAATTTCCCACGGTGATAGGCGTTGATAGACCAAAATCTCTAAAAAAAGAGGCATTTATCATTACATTAAGACCACAGGTCCTGAAAAATTAAAAGTAGCTAAAGCAGCGTTTGAAGAGTGGTGTAGGTTAGGTGTGTGTAGACCCTCGAAGAGTCCTTGGGCTACACCCATTCACATAGTGCCTAAAAAAAACGGGGAATGGAGAGTCTGCGGAGACTATCAAAAATTAAATAAGGTAACGGTACCAGATAGATACCCCATACCGAATTCACGTGATTTTTCGAGTAATTTACACGATAAAAATATTTTCTCCGCTTTAGACCTGGAAAGCGCGTTCTTACAGATACCCATCTTCCCAGATGACATCCGCAAAACGGCAATAATTACACCGTTCGGTCTATATGAATTATATCGTGATGACCTTCGGTTTTAGAAACGCGTCGCAAACATTTCAAAGGTATGTTAACCTAGCGCTGGGAGATTTAGATTTCGTCTTTGCCTACATTGACGACACCCTAATGGCGTCCGCCTCACCTGAAAAACATGAGAAACACTTAAATATAATGCTTGAAAGATTGCAGGGCTTCCATTTGCATCCAAGTTTAAAAAATGCATCTTCGGAGTCGAAAGTTTAGTTTTTCTCGGGCACACAATCGATAAAGAAGGCCTTAAGCCTAACCCAAAGTTGGTCGAATCAATTAAAAATTTTCCACAACCGCGAACTGTAGATGAATTACGCAGGTTCCTCAGTTCCATTAACTTTTACAGAGAGGCAATCCCTCAAGCGGCAGAAACGCAGCGCCACCTGCACACGTTTATAAAAAGTAATAAAAAGAAAGACAAGACACCAATAGTTTGGACTCCAGATGCACTAGAGGCTTACGAAAAGACAAAGATAGATATAACTAATATCACTAGTTCAGCTTATCCATGCGCAGACGCAGAAATACGCGTAATCACGGATGCCTCAAATTTCGCCATGGGTGCTTCCTAGGAGCAATGTGTAAACGGCAGTTGGCAACCTCAAGCATTTTTCTCCAGGAAGTTCACTCCCGTGCAATCAAAATATAGTGCTTAGGATCGCGAATTAATGGCAATATACGAAGCCTTAAAGTATTTCAGCTATTTTCTAGAGGGTCGTAATTTTAAAGTTTTTACTGATCATAAACCGATAATCTACGTGCTTGCGCAAAACTTGGACACATGCACACGATTGCACGCACGTAAATTGTCGTATATATTGCAGTTCAATATAGAAATTATTGTTACTTGCGGAGCGAAGACAATGTGGTCGCAGACTAGCTGACGCGTATTGATCCCTCTATTGCGCCAGCCTCTTTTGACTGGAACAATGAGACATCAACTGGAGAATCCTTTGTGAAAAAGACCCTCGCAAGTATCACGACATTTAATTTTCTAACATTCTTTAGTCTTGAAGAAATTTCGCAAGAGCAGAAACGCGATGACGAATTAAAAAAGATGATTTCGGTTTCGAATTACCCTCTAAAATTAACTAATCTGCGCTGGGGACCCAATCAAACAGCCATCCATTGCAATTTTGACGCGCAAACGTTTAGACCACATGTGCCCAAGATTCTTAGATGCGAAGTATTTAAAATTTTTCATATTAACAACGCGCACTCTTCGGGACATGTGACTGATAGGTTTGTTAGACAGCATTACGTGTGGCCTAATATGTGAAACAAAGAAGTGAAAGAGCAATGCAAAAACTGTTTAGATTGTCAACGTGCTAAAGTTTCTCGCCAGAATAAGTTTTAACCATTGCACTTGGTTGAACCAAACGCGAGATTTGCGAATGTGCACATCGATATTATAGGTTCCTTGCTCTCGAATGAAGGCTACAAGTATCTGCTCACGATGATCGATAGATTCTCGTGCTCGCCAGAGGCAGTACTTCTACACGATATTACAGCACCGATGGTTGCGCGCGCATTTTTTGATACTTGGGTAGCGCGATTCAGTGCACCTGTAATAATAACTACGGATCGAGGGCGGCAATTTGAATCTCAGCATTTCACTTCACTCTCAGAACTGATAGGTTGTAATCGGACGCGTACGACTGCTTACCATCCGTAGGCAAACAGCATGATCAAAAGATGGCATGGAAAATTAAAAGCTGTACTCATGTGCCTTGCACAGACTTATGAATGGACCAAAGTTCTTTCAAGTGTTTTATTAGGATTGTGTACTAGAATACCTACTGAAAAAGCCAAGTGATTAATCACTTGATTTATTATCTGATTTATCATCTTATTTATTATATGATGAATCACCTGATAAATCACCTGACTTTATGACATGAACTGACAGGTGATTAATCAAGTGAAAAATCATGTGACTAATCAGATGAAAAATCAGGTAATGAAATCAAATGAAAAATCAGGTGATTAATCAAGTGAAAAATTAAATGATTAATCAGATGAAAAATCAGGTGATTAATCAAGTGAAAAATCAAGTGAAAAATCAAGTGATTAATCAGATGAAAAATCAGATAATGAAATGAAATGAAAAATTAGGTGATTAATCAAGTAAAATATCAAGTGATTATTTAGGTATCATGATTCATTCTATAGGTTTTATTTTTATCTATATTATATTTTTATTAGTTGACCAATATAACATAGTTTTGATAATCGAGGATTTCAATGGTAGAAATCAAAGATACAATCTTAAATGTTTTCAACATCTATTGAATTATAGAACAGATGCAAAAACAATACATAAGAATATATACAATGCCGATACATTTATCATATTCATATTACCAAGTTCGCATTAATTTTAGGGAATGACTGGGTACATATACACATGAAGAAAGCCAAAATTTCAGACTTCAATACTACCATGGTAATATTGTATTTAAGATTGTATCTTTGATTTCTACCATTGAAATCCTCCATTATTAAAACTATGTTATATCGGTCAATTAATAAAAATATAATATAGATACAAATAAAACCTATAGAATGAATCATGATACCTAAATAATTACTTGATTTTTTACTTGATTAATCACCTGATTTTTCATTTGATTTCATTACCTGATTTTACATTTGACTAATCACCTGTCAGATCATGTCATAATGTCAGGTGATTTATCAGGTGATTAATCACATAATAAATAAGATGATAAATCAGATAAAAAATCAAGTGATTAATCACTTGGCTTTTTTCAGTAAGGATAAGCCTAGATACAGATGCTAGTCCAGCAGAGTTTGCGTATGGCATAAAATTAACTATTCCGGGCGATACCCTGCAGTTTCGCGATACCCGCAGCTCTAATGATAACATCTTTTTATCGGAATATTGAGATTATATTGTGCAAATGAAGCCAGTTCCGGTAGTACATAAAACTTCCGCCAAGCCTTTCGTCTTTAAAGATCTAAATTCCTGCATACACGTGTTTGAAAGAGTTAGGGCCGTGAAACTACCACTTACACAACTATACACTGATCCGTTAAAAGTCATTTAACGACATCAAGATAAGCGCACTTTTATTTTAGAGAAAAACGGTAAACATATCGTGGTAAATGTGGAATGTCTGAAACCAGCGTATTTTTTAACTAAAGAATGCAATGATATAGATGCAATGATATAGATGCAAATATTAATTCTAACATTAACAGCAATGCACATGGAAGATCCCTGCAACAATTTCTTTCGCTGAATTTTAATTTACCTGCAAGCGCCATGGTGCGCAAACTTGTTTATAACGCAGAGAACAAGGCGTCGCAACATCCGCCCTCTAATGTAGCTAAAGATAACGTCCAGAATAATAACTGCAAATGAAATAACCCTTTGACACAGCAGTCTATAGACAAAGACTGTATTGCCGGCCCGTTCGAATCAGAGCTTATCCAGCCTCTTCTCTGTAAACATGTACTAGGAAGAAAAATTTGCATATTTTACAGTGATCCAATTCCCTCTTTGACTCTCTAGAAGTAAAATCAAGAATAGAGGTTCCTTACCAGCCTATACGACTGTGTAGAAAAAGATAACTTCACATGGTCTCCTTTTTCTCTTATCTCCACCTTCTTGGTCAAGGTAGGTACTCCGCTAGTCGATGCAAGTGCCACGACTAGTGTACCCTCTCCATTTCCTCGCTAAGGTAACATGAGACTTAGAGGTTACCTGTCCTGTATTTCCAGTGACAGAAATCCGTACGCTTAGCCTATACCGGGTGTCATCGAGACACTGATACAATTATCCGCCGCCGGTAAAGTAGTTTCTGACCGTAACAACCACCGGGAATATCATAGCCTGTGATCCGAGCATAGATATATTTACCGTTTAAATCATTTTTCTTCATCTTTTATAACCGATACCGGTTGGAATTAATGATGAATTTTTGTTGAACTGCGTCTTCAGTATAAATCAATACCAAGCGCCAGAGTTTTTTTTATTTGTCTTTAAAAACGACAACTGATCTTATTTGCATTATAATCTAATCGCCTTTTTTATCATACTCAGTATAATCTTTGCCTGCCACCGTTCCCGACCTGTTTCCGAAATCATTAATTAATTACATTCTCCATTAGCTTGAAGAGGCTGTCCGGACTATTTGCCGCATTTGGAACGTTGCGGTCAGGTAAAAGGAAACTATAAAATATTTTTTACATAGCGATTCACAATTTACTAAGACAATAATATACGTCTAATTTTGTCAATAACTCTAGCCATGTATATGTAGAATAATTATTGATGCTAATCTTGTTTGAAAAATCTAAAATATTGTTGTAAAGCGAAAAATTCAGCGCCAGATAGAGCCGGTGTGAGCATATATATTTATAATTTTTTAGTATTACTTTCTCTGTCGCACTAAAGAAAAATACACATGTTTACATCGGCTCTATCACGCGCAGCATTTTTCGCTTTACAAAAATATTTTAGACTTTTCAAACAAGATTAGCATCGATAATTATTCTACATATATATGTATTAGCATCGATAATTATTCTACAAGTATATTATTGTCTTAGTAAATTGTAAATATATGTATAAAAAATATTTTATACTCTTCTCTCACCTGTAACGCCACCAATCGGCAAGTTCCAACCTCCTTTTAAGACTCCCCTCAATAAATGCAAAGAATATTTATTGTGAAAAATATAAAAATTGCTCGACTCTTGCTTATTTACCAGTTCCGCTAAACCTCTCCTGTAATCCACACCGTCATTTATTAATGTATATTAAGCTACGGAATCCACTTCATAGGGACACATTCGGAATAGTACCATATTTTGTCGCTAATTTGTCGCTAATTTGTTGCTCTATCCCGGATTTTGTAGCTCCAGCCGTTTCCGAGAAACAATGGCTACCGTAGCTTAATATTAAGCTACGGCATCCACTACAGTAACTCAGGAACGGCTAGGATTAGCAACTCCATTCTGGTTGCATAATTTGTCGCTTTTTTATCGCTCTAAGATAGAATAGTTCGTAAGTCCCAGAACCTGACCCAGACCCGGATATGGCCATTGGGACCGAGTGAAAATGAAAACTTTTTTTCTTAATGTATCTAATAAGTCATGCGATGATTCTAATACTAAAGTAGCTATAAAAAATTGGTCAACTTCAATATCTTAACATCAGAGCAGAAAGAAAATTCTTTATGTGAAATGGATTTTAATTGGGATGCATTTGGGAATAAGTCGTTCTTGATAGTTAAAACTATTGAGACTGTGAGCGCAATTAAAAGATGTTTTTGATCTTACTGAGGCTTGAAGGATTTTGTTGCTCTAGTGATTCTTTGAACTAGACACTCTAAATATATTTTTTTTTCGTTTTTGGATTCAGATACGTCTGGAAATTTGTCGCTCATGATATTTGAATAAATTTAAAGAAAATTTATTAAAGCTACAAGTATTTTATCGCTCTAAAAATATATGATTCCTAGTACGCTAAAATGATTTTCATGAAAATTTTTGTGATTGAAATGCATTTAGGAATTTGTCGCTCTTAAAATTTGAAAAAATTAATACTTTAAACGCAATATAAAGATGATTCTGATACTACAGGAGCTTCAAGGATTTTGTAGCTCCAAAAATTTATGGTTCCTAGCACTATAAAATGATTTTTATACAAATTTTGTGATTTTCATGCATCTGGAAATTTGTCGCTCTTGAGATTGTTAACAATCAGAACCCTAAAAACCATAAAAAGATATTTCTGATATCACAGAAGCTGCAAAGAATTTGTTGCTTCTTAATTTATAGCATCCAAGCACATAGGAAATACTTTTATGCAAGTTTTTTGAATTGAAATGAATTAGAGAGTTAGCCGCTTGTGACATTTGTAACTATTAAGACTTTGAATGCAATTAAAAGACGTTTGTCACTTTACTGAAGCTTTAAGGATTTAGTCGCTCTAGTAATTCTTTAATCAGCTAACTCTAAATATTTTTTTATATCAGTTCTTCAATTTACATGCGTTTGGGAATTTGTCGCTCATGATATTTAAATAAATTTAAACTTTTAATTCAATAAAAATATGATTTTAATTCAACAAAAGCTACAAAGATTTTGTCGCTCTAAAAATCTATGATTCCTAGCACGCTAAATTAATTTTTATGGAAATTTTTGTGATTGAAATGCATCTAGGAATTTTTCGCTCTTAAAATTTGAAAAAATTAACACTTAAAAAGCAATATAAAGATGATTCTGATACTACAGGAGCTTCAAGGATTTTGTTGCTCTAAAAATCTATGGTTCCTAGCACGCTAAAATAATTTTTATGGAAATTTTTGTTCTTAAAATTGCATCTAGGAATTTGTCGCTCTTAAAATTTGAAAAAATTAACACTTAAAAGGCAATATAAGAATGATTCTGATACAACAGGAGCTTTAAGGATTTTGTCGCTCTAAAAATTTATGGTTGCTGGCACTATAAAATGATTTTTATACAAATTTTGTGATTTTTATGCATCTGGGAATTTGTTGCTCTTAAAATTTGAAAAAATTAGCACTTCAAACGCAATATAAAAATGATTATGATACTACAGGAGCTTCAAGGATTTCGTCGCTCTGAAAATTTATGGTTGCTAGCACTATAAAATGATTTTTATACAAATTTTGTGATTTTTATGCATCTGGGAATTTGTCGCTCTTGAGATTGTTAACAATCAGAACTCTAAAAACCATAAAAAGATATTTCTCATATCACAGAAGCTGCAAAGAATTTGTTGCTTCTTAATTTATAGCATCCAAGAACATAGGAAATACTTTTATGCAAGTTTTTTAAATTGGAATGAATTGAAGAGTAAGTCGCTTGTGACATTTGTAACTATTAAGACTTTGAATGCAAAATTGGTGATTAACTGTCGTTAAAATAAAATAAAAATTGGGAGACGGTAAAAAATTTGCTATTTCATAAAGATCGTCAATGTTGATTGATGGCGTTACACAAGGAAAGAGGAGAAAAATTATTTTCGCATCTACATACAGTGGGGTTCAATAAAAAAGAGCTACCCTCGAGAAAAAAAGTACTAATTAAAAAATTTTGTATCCCAACAAATAAGGGTCGTACAGAACTTTATGACCACTTATTTTAAATGTATTTGTAAGGACTTTTTAATGGTGTATTCGTAATTTAATTTTGAGTACTTGTCTGGGAAATATTACGACTTAAAAATAGAAAAAAAAAATTTTTTATTCGCCTGTGTTTAAATTTGAATCATTTTTCGGAAAATGATGGTAGAAAAATTTTACACGGCTACTTTTAAAGGTATTTTGCTTAACTTGAACTCTATATTTTATTTTTTTTCTAGGTTCAAAATTGACCATTTTTGGTTAAAAAAAGGGTCTTTTTTATTTTTCCGATATCTGCTTAATGAGAGGAGATATAGAAAGACACCAAATGAAAAAAAGTGTATATTTGTATGTAGAATAACTTTAAATTTTCTAAAAATTTTTTGTGCATTTTAATTTTTTTGATATTGTTGCGGTATTCTCATATACATGTATACCCTACTCTTATATATATGTATAAGAGTACTGCAACAATATAAAAAAAAATTAAAATGCACAAAAAATTTTGATAAAATTTAAGGTTATTCTACATACAAAAATACACTTCCTTTTTTCAACAAAAATCGCTTAATCTTGGTCAATTTTGAACCTAGAAAAAAAAATAAAATATAAATTTTAAGTTAAGCAAAAAAACCTCTAAAACTAGCCGTGTAAAATTTTTCTACCATCATTTTCCGAAAAATAATTCAAATTTAAACACAGGCGAATAAAAAAATTTTTTTTCTTTCTATATTTAAGTCGTAATATTTCCCACAAGTACTTAAAATTAAATTACTAATACACCATTGAAAATTCTTTATAAATACGTTTAAAATGAGTGGTCGTAGAGTTCTGTGCGACCCTTATTTGTTGAGATACAAAATTTTTTAATTAATACTTTTTTATTCTCAAGGGTGGCTCTTTTTAATTGGACCTCGCTTTTTTATATATATATATATATATATATATATATATATATATATATATATATATATTTATATATAAAGAAGGTGTGACAATTTTTGTTATTACAATTACTTCTTTTTTACTTGATCTACTATTAATTTTCAATAACAATAATAATAGATTGATATATTACTAATAATACTAGTTCATAGTAATAAAAATCTCCTCTTTTACAAAAATTATGGATAAACTCTGTCATCATGGAAAGACTGTATTTATTGGTTGAAATGAAACAATATCGCCGAATAGAGCGAAGTTATAAATTTAAAAGTTTCATAATGTATATAAATTTATTTTTTCATACTCAGGGCGTAAAATTCAATTTCTTATGTCTATTCTTAGGGGCTAAAATAGCTCTTTTTTACCCTAGGGCAAAAAAGTAATTTTCTCATAAGCGTGATTGATTTTTACCCTATTTTCAATAAGAAATTTACTTTTTGTGTCCTAGAGCTGTACTGAATGGTAGATGAGTCGATGTATAAATTGAGTAATGGGTACGTGATTCAATGAATTCATGGGTGGATTCATGGGGCGATGAAATGACAACTCAATGGTTCGATGGGCGGATCGATAAATATGACGATGGGTCGATGGTCGGATAAATAATTATGTAGATAGGTCGATAAATAAATATGTCGATAGGTTGATAAATCGATGGGTTGATAGACTGATAGGTGGATAGATGAATTGGTCGATGAGTTGATGGGCGGATAGATGATTTTGTTAATGGATTGACGGGTGGATAGATGATTTTGTTGATGGATTGATGGGCGGATAGATGAATTTGTTGATGGACTGTTGGGCAGAGTCTTACTTTCACATTTTCATTTTGATTTTATGATCTATTAATGATGTTACTTTATGTATTATTAATGAATTTATATTCAATGTGGTTTAATTGGACGCCCTTCGTGTATGAAAAAGTAATATGTTATCCACGAAAGTAAAGGTATTTTTGCCCTCGTCTTTATTGTCGTCTTCACTTCGCTCGGGCAAGAATCACCTATTTTACTATCTCGGTTAACAAAGTACTATTATTATAAAAAAAAATTTACAATCTTAAAAAGCAAGTTTTTGGATATTTAGAAATATTTATATTGTTTTAATTGAAAATAATTTTCTTTTAATTGAGAAATTATTTCATTACATAAATTTTATACAAGTATATATATATATATATATATATATATATATATATATACACATATATTGGAACGTTTTCATTTCCCGCGGGTGGGAAATATTACGTCCTTACCTCCTGTTGCCAGACGCTTCAGTGAGTGACCAGGGTTCGAGGCAGGAGGTCGGTTAGGACGGACGGTGGAAAGATAGAGGATAGTAAACGGGTTGACACGTTTGTTTATGCTAGGGAGTACCAGAGCCTTATTGTACTCTAAACTCATCTCTTACAACGACGTATAGCAATAATAATGAAAAGTAGTAAACTAACCTAAATTATACAAATCAAAATAACTAACCTAATATATGTACGCGAGATGCAAAGAAATAAAAATTGAATTTAATATAAGCTACTTGACGGCTTTTATGCGCCTCTTGTTGGCGACGAAAATAAATGAAATCAAAAGTAATAGAAATAAACTTTTCTTTAATAATAAGTCAGATTAGACTAACGGCGGTTAACGGCCTGGACGATTCTAATAAACAAACAAAATTATAATAATTATAATATTAATAACCTAATCTAATAACGGTGGGTGGACGACACCCTTAATGCGGTAACGGAATACGGCTGAAGGCCTATGATTCTCTAATGCGCGACCAGATGCACATGAATAGAGTAATCCTGGCTTGCCTTTTCCGGCGGCGGCAATGGGTGAGAAGCACCCTTAATACTAACTTAATGCTACGGTTATAACGGGTGGAAAAACACCTTAAAGTTGCTACGAACTAATCTTAGACTAAATGTCTTATATACGGGTCAGCGCGGCGGCTCGGCGGTATATAACGGTTCGGCGTAAATCAGCCTTAATATCAAATGATTAATCAATATTAAATTTATAAAGTTTCTACTTTATCGACGGCCGGTACGGCGGCTCGGCGGTACAGACTAAAACAATCTTACATTAAGTTAAACTAATCTATTTACAACGCGGTCGGTACGGCGGTAAGGCGGTGCGGAAGTGCAGTGGCGGTTCTCTCGGTCGCATTTTATCTAAGCCAGCGAGCGCACTCGGCAAAGATTAAATGCGGCTCGACTTGCTTCTAACGGTTAGACACATTAGAGCGAGCGAGAGAGTGGCTTTTCTTATAAGGCGTGGGAGCCCCTTATAAGAACGCCAGTACTGTATACTACTTTCTCTCTCTAGGCCAGCGAGCGCACTCGGTTAAGAGAGAGGGAGAGCACAGTCCCCAATACCTAAACTCTTCGCTGAGCCTTAGCTCTTATATCTCCTCGAGCTCGCTGTTTCTCTTGCGGGAGCAGCCAAAACTGACGGCACCTGGCGGTTGAGCCTGTTACTATCGTGCCTCGCGGGAGATTTGAATATCCTGTCTGCACGATTATGAATAATCGTTGCAATATATATACCCAACTTGGGCGTACGAAGGATTTATATGAGCGAGACTAATGTTTTTGGCTTGAGCAGTAGTCGGTCGAGGGCTTTAGGCAGAGACTGACTGCTGTTCAAGCTATAAAACATTATTCGAGGTCATATGCATTCTTCGTTAGCCCAAGTTGGGTAGATGCTTTTATGTTATCGAAGGTCGTATGAGGGGCTATAAATAGATTAAACACAAATAAAAAACATCATGATAAAATATCCAATTTCAGACTATTTATTTAAAGAATTCTCATGAGTAAGGAACTGAGCGGTGCCGCTATACTTCTGTCTATGCGACAAAGAAACGACGAGGAATTGCGGAAACGATCGAGCGACTCCGACGAAGAGTTATAGCTCTTATAGAGTTTAACTTGTTTGTTTACCTTTCACTGCGCTCTTCTTTATCTGTCTTTGTCTTACAATAGCAGGGTGGAGAAGGTTTGCCTTCTTGTAGCAGCGCGCTGACTCTACTACCCTTCAAAAACATATTTTAGTGTATTCTTCCGAACGCTGTTCAACAACCCTGTAGAATATTTGCCAATACACTTGAATGCAGTGTGGCGTATGCAATAATATTCCATAATACAGAGTATTTTAAAATTGTATACTCCATTGTATAGTGTATTGCTAACTGAATATACTTTAGCTATAAACAGGGCGGTATAACACCCAAATACCCATTTAGCTAGCTCCATGGGTATTCTACCGAATACGACATACTATTAAATAAATATATATATATTTATGCCATAGCAGGCCGTATTCGGTGGGATACCTATAGCCCATACTAAATTTGTATATGCATTGCTCACGTTCATGCTAATATTCCGACGATATTATCTCTGTCAATACTCCCTTAGGAAGTATTGACAGAGCTATACTCCCTAAGGAAATATTAGACAATTGAATATCGTCAAGATATCGCTCAGCATGGTCGTACATTACGCCAGTAACATCGATACATAGGTTAGTGAAAACAAGAGTATGTAATCAGATACGTAAATGCTCATACAAATTCTTATTAAATCTTAACTTTAGAGAATGTTTTGTTTGAAAAAATTTTAAAAGTTAAGCAATTCTTTGTAAAAATTAATTACTTATGTTTAAAAAAATATAAATCATTAATTTTAAAAAATCATTTTTATAGTTCCTCATACGGCCTAAAACGACATAAATTTATCTACGTGACTTAGGAGTACGAAGTATTCTGATTCCTGGCTTGACTACAGTGCTTGTCGCTTGAGCAGCAGTCCATCTCGAGCGCGCTTCGCGTGCCCTCGACCGTCTACCACTCAAGGGATAACCGCTTCAGTCCCACCTGTATTCATCCTTCTTACTCCCAAGTTACATGTATATATATAAGTTATTTATGTCCTTTGACCGTATTCAGGTGGACAATGAATCGATGACCATGTTTGTCGTTTCAGCTATGATTGAGCAGGGCGATTAAAGCTGAAAGTAATTTCGCGTCCGAGGTATTTAAGATATAGTATCGGAATCATCTTTTCATGGCGTTAAGAGTTTTATTGTTTTTAAATATCATGAGCGACAAATTCCCAGAGGCATCTAAGTTAAAAAACTAGCATAAAAAATTATTTGAAATGACCCGATTAAAGAATTACGATGACGACAAACTCTTTTGAGCCACAGTAATGTCAGAAACATCTTTTAATTGCACTCAAAGTTATAATAGCTTCAAATATCAAGAGCGACCAACTCTCTAAATCATCTCAATTCAAGAAACATGCATAAAAATATTTCTAATGTGCTTGAATTTAAAGATTTTTGAAGCAACAAATTATTTGTAGCTACTGTAGTATCAGAAACATCTTATTATTGCTTTTAAAGTTATGGTTTGTTTAAATATCATAAGCAACAAATTCCCAGAGCATTTAGGTTTAAATACTTATAAAAAAAAAATATTTAACGTAAGCTGATTAAAAAATTACTAGAGCGGAAAATTCTTCAGTAAGGTCACAAACGTCTTTTAATTAAAATCAAAGTCTTAATAATTACAGATGTCAAAAGCGACTAACTCTCTAATTTATTCCTATTTAAAAAACTTGCATAAGAGCATTTCCCATGTGCTTTGATGCTATAAAGTAAAAAGCAACAAAATCCTTGCAGCTTCTAAGATATCAGAAATATCTTTTATTTATTTTCAAAGGTCTGATAATTAACAATTTCAAGAGTGACAGATTCCCAGATGCATAAAAATCACAAAATTTGCATTAAAATTATTGTATAGTGCTAGCAACCATGAATTTTTAAAGCAACAAAATCCTTGAAGCTCCTGGAGTATTAGAATCATCTTTATATTGCGTTTAAAAAGTTAATTTGTTCGAATATCATGAGCGACAAATTCCCAGACGCATTTATAATCGAAAACTTATATAAAAAAATATTTAGAGTTGGCTAATTAAAGAATTACAAGAGCGACAAATTCTTCAAGCCTCAGGTGACAAACATCTTTAAATTGCATTCTAAATCTTATTAGTCACAAATGTCACAAGCGACTAACTCTCCAATTTATTCCAATTCAAAAAACTTGTATAAAAGCTTTTCCTATGTACTTGGATGCTATTAATTAAGGAGCGACAAATGTTTTACAGCTTCTGTAATATTAAAAATATATTTTTATTGTTTTGAAAGGTCTGATGGTTAACAATCTCAAGAGCGACAAATTTCCAGATGCATGAAAATCACAAAATTTGTATAAAAATCATTTTATAGAGCAAGGAACCGCAGATTTGAAGAGCGACAAAATCCTTGAAGTTTCTGTTGTATTAGAATCATATTTTTATTGCGTTTAGAGTTATGATTTGTTCGAATATCATGAGTGACGAATTCCCAGACGCATTTATGTTCGAAAACTTATATAAAAAAATATTCAGAGTCGGCTGATTAAAGAATTACTAGAGCGACAAAATTCTTAAAGCTTCAGTCAGGTGACAAACATCTTTTAATTGCATTCAAAGTCTTAATAGTTACAAATGTTACAAGCGACTAACTCTCTAATTCATTCCAATTCTAAAAACTTGCATAAAAGTATTTCCTATGTTCTTGGATGCTATAAATTAAGAAGCAACAAATTCTTATCAGCTTCTGTGATATTAGAAATATCTTTTTATGGTTCTTAGAGTTCTGATTGTTAACAATCTCAAGAGCGACCAATTCCCAGAAGCATGAAAATCACAAAATTTGTATAAAAATCATTTTATAGTGCTAGGAACCATAAATTTTTGGAGCTACAAAATCCTTGAAGCTCCTGTAGTATCAGAATCATCATTATATTGCGTTTGAATTGTTAATTTTTTCAAATTTCAACAGCGACAAATTCCTAGATGCATTTCAATCACAAAAATTTCCATAAAAATTATTTTAGTGTGCTAGGAACCATAGATTTTTAGAGCAACAAAATCCTTGTAGCTTCTGTTGAATTAAAATCATATTATTATTGAATCAATAGTTTAAATTTATTTAAATATCATGAGCGACAAATTCCCAAACGCATGTAAATTGAAGAACTGATATAAAAAATTAATATAGTTAGCTGATTAAAAAATTACTAGAGCGACAAAATCCTTAAAGCTTCAGTTAGGTGACAAACATCTTTTAATTGCATTCGAAGTCTTAATAGTTACAAACGTTACAAGCGACTAACTCTCTAATTCATTCCGATTAAAAAAACTTGCATAAAAGTATTTCCTATGTGCTTGGATGCTATAAATTAAGAAGCAACAAATTCTTTGCAGCTTCTGTGATATCAGAAATGTATTTTTATGGTTTTCAAAGTTCTGATGGTTAACAATCTCAAGAGCGACAAATTCCCAGATGCATGAAAATCACAAAATTTGTATCAAAATCATTTTATAGTGCTAGGAACCATAAATTTTTAGAGCGACAAAATCCTTGAAGCTCCTGTAGTATCAGAATCATCTTTATATTGCGTTTAAAGTATTAATTTTTTCAAATTTTAAGAGCGACAAATTCCGAAATGCATTTCAATCACAAAAATTTGCATAAAAATCATTTTAGCGTACTAGGAACCATATATTTTTAGACCAACAAAATACTTGTAGCTTTAATAAATACTGTTTAAATTTATTTGAATATCATGAGCGACAAATTTCCAGACGTATCTGAATCCAAAAACAAAAAAAAAAATATATTTAGAGTGTCTAGTTCAAAGAATCACTAGAGCAACAAAATCCTTCAAGCCTCAGTAAGATCAAAAACATCTTTTAATTGCGCTCACAGTCTGAATCGTTTTAACTATCAAGAACGACTTATCCCCAAATGCATCCCAATTAAAATCCATTTCACATAAAGAATTTTCTTTCTACTCTGATGTTAAAATATTAAAGGTGACAAATTTTCTATAGCTACTTTATTAGAAGCATCGCATGACTTGATGTATTAGAAACATCGCATGACTTATTAGATACACTAAGAAAAAAAGTTTCCATTTTCACTCGGTCCCAATGGCCATATCCGGGTCTGGGTCAGGTTTTGGGACTTATAGACTATCCTATCTTAGAGCGACAAAAAAGCGACAAATTATGCAACTAGAATGGAGTTGCTAGCCTTAGCCGATCTGAGTTACTGCAGTGGATGCCGTAGCTTAATATTAAGCTACGGTAGCCATTGTTTCTCGGAAACGGCTGGAGCGACAAAATACAGTGTTGGATTGAATGTCAGCAACAAATTGGCAACAAATTATCAAACATTGCATGACTTTTTAGATACACAAAGAAAAAAAGTTTCCATTTTCACTCGGACCCAATGACCATATCCGGGTCTGGGTCAGGTTTTGGGACTTACGAACTATTCTATCTTAGAGCGACAAAAAAGCGACAAATTATGCAACCAGAATGGAGTTGCTAACCCTAGCCGTTCCTGAGTTACTGTAGTGGATGCCGTAGCTTAATATTAAGCTACGGTAGCCATTGTTTCTCGGAAACGGCTGGAGCGACAAAATCCGGGATAGAGCAACAAATTAACGACAAATTAGCGACAAAATATGGTACTATTCCGAATGTGGGCCTATGAAGTGGATTCCGTAGCTTAATATACATCTTTTAAAATCAATTAAACCACAAGATGATGGTAACATTATACAAAATTCACATGCAAAATTAATTCATTTAAATAAACCTTTTAATAACAATTTATCACCGGAAAATATAATACCTTAAACAGCGATTTTGATAAACGAAATCAAAGTTTAAGTAAATCTAACGAGTGCAATGACTTTCAAGTTATTGCTGCTTCAAAACGAAGAGAAAGAAATAAAAGGTATCGAAATAAACAAAAAAATCTATTTAACAAAACTGATTCAACTTCAAATTTAAAACAGATTTTAATAGATAATAGAACTATTGCAACATCTAGTGCTTCTCAAAGTTATCAACCACATGAAGAGAAATTAAAAAATGATGAAACGTTTAATAATAATAAGACTGATGAGGATATAATAAGCAAAAAACGTACATTAGATTATGATTTTGATGATAAAATGCTAATTTCTACAAAAAAAATGAAAATTTCTCAGAAGAATAAATCTTATTACAATAAAAATAAAGTCAAGAGGAAAAAGTATAAAGATTTGACTCAAGAACAAAAACGGAAAGTTTTAGAAAATAATAATTCATATTTTTATAAAAATAAACATAAAATAGTTTTGTTAACGAAAAATCGCTACAATTTAAATAAAGAATAAAAACTTATAAAAAATAAGGTAGCAGCAGCAAAAAAAATAAAAAAAAAATATATGGTTACAAATATTAAACAAAGTACTTATAAATTATTGCAAATGTCAGAAAAATACATACAAAAAGTAATGAATAAATTAGACTCTAACCTTTTAGATCGTCGGATAGAGGCTGAACAATTAGTATTGAGTCCTATTTATATTAGAGATTATTATGTTAAGCAGTCAAAAAAAATGCTTAAATGTCTTAAAGATTAAATTCAAGTATCTTTAACACGTTTAGGTAACATTCCAATTGATGGTAACGAAGAATGTACTCTTACCGCTTTATGAGGTTTTCTTAAACATTGCTCCACGTCTGAAACATATTTTTTTGACGCTGCATATGATTTTAGATATGGATTTTTTACTGATGTTGACCAGTCTCATAAAACAATAATAGATGAAAAAAGACAAAGTGTTAATATTTTACCTTTATTAGAAGAACCTTATAAAAAAAGTAAATTTTGGTTGTGCAATGGTTATTGTTAGGTTATTGATCCTGATATTTTAAAACAACTTAGAGAATTTTTTGAGGACATTATGTACTTCACGTATATAGATGGTTATTCTCTTCTTAAAACTATTAATATATGTTCAGCTCAATTTCGCGATCCTACAAAACGTGGTCATCCAAGTGTATGTTATACTCAGCCGTTATTATGCAGTTCCAAATTTTTAAAATTGAATATTTTATCTTCTCATTATCCTTATTTATGCACTATCCAACGATTGATTTATGAATTAAAAAATTTTTATGAATTAACAGATGAAATAGACAAGGCTCTAAATAATATCGATGTAGAAATCTTAAGAAATATTATACTGAAAGCAAAAAGTTTTAAAGTTCCGTTTCAAACTGTTAAAAATAACAATGAAATATGCTTGGATGAAACAGAACTTAAACAGAAATTTCACACAGGAATTAAAGAATATATTAAAATAGATACGGATCCTTCATCAGTACCTTGTATTTCTTGTAGAAGACTTTTTTGTGCAAGAAACGTTGTTTCTTTTAATCCAAATGAAGAAGATAATTTGATCTTTGAGTTACTTGATTTAAAATGCGATTCAATAGAAAAAATAAAAGAGTTATGTTCAGAAGAATCTAGTGAATATTCTATGTGTAAATCTTGTCATGTGAAATTAAAAAAAAATATTTTACCATCTATTAGTATTCTAAATAATCTTTTTGTAGATAAAGTACCAGAAGAACTGAAAAATTTGAATAATTTTGAAAAAGTTTTAATACAACGAGCTAAAGCATTTCAAGTTGTTAAAAAAATGGACACAGTAATGAATAAAAATTTACCTCACAATGTTAAAATTGATAAGGTAGTTGGAAGAACATTTAATTTACCTTTACCGTTGGAAGAAACATTAAAAAAAATTTGTCCTGATACTGATCCTCTAAATACTAATCACGAATTATACATTTTAGTTCGAAGCAATCCTTCAAAAAATAAATTGATTTGGGAAGATTATGTTGATGTTAAGAAATTATGGACAGCGTTACTATGGTTGAAAAATAATAATCCTCTTTATGAAAAAATCATTCTTCCAAATAATCCAGAAGATTTATTAACTACACTTAAAGATCTAGAGTTATATGTTGAAGAGAAAGCCAAAGAAGAAAAGTCTAGTGAAGTTAATGATGAAAATGAAAATGAAAATGAAAATGAAAATGAAAATGATAAACATTTTGAGCAGGACGTAGCTCAAAATCAAAAAGAAGCAGCTTTATTAACTCAAAAAGATCAATCTGATCCTTTTTATGATCAATATACAGTTTATCCTTTACATGGGAGAAAAATGAATGAGACTGACACTAAATTGTATCAAATGTTACTAGTTTATGCTTTTGCTCTTGATACACGTAGTAAAGATTTGGACTTAAAATGTTTTCCCGATCTTTATCCATATGGAAGATACGGTCAGCACGAAGATAGAATTGTAAATTTAAGAGACTATGATTTTATAAGATGTAAATTTACTTCTAAGCATTCCCAATTTAGATTAAATATGCAATATCTTTTTTATTTATTATTTAATAATAATATTCGACAAATTAGTGCTGGAATTTTTCATAGACTGAATGTTGTCAATCCACGATTTAAGCATACAGCTGGAGAACTCATTCGAAATTTGGAACAAGATCAACTTGATTCTAATTTGAATACAATTTTTTCCCGCCTGAGAGGTGCTGAGGCATATTGGTCAAGAGTTCGTAATAATTTAAATTGTATGATAAATGAGTATGGACCTACTACTTTTTTCATTACTTTAAGTACTGGAGAATGGATGTGGTCTGGGTTAGCTGAATATATTAAAAAAGTGAATGATTGGATAGATGATAAGAGATCTATCAGTGAACTGATAGCTGCTGATCCAGTATCATCTTCAAGGTACATTCACAATAAATTTCAAGCTATGTTAAAATATATACTTTCATCAGCAAATTCTATTGGGAAAGTTGATCAGTATTATTATGTTTGCGAATATCAAGGTAGAGGTTTATCACATTTTCATTGCTTATTTTGGATTAGAGATGCGCCTATTTACGGTCAAGCTTCTAATGAAGAAGTTGAAAAATTTATTTTAAACAATATAACATGTAGAATACCAGATAAACGAATTTCTCCAGAACTTCATCGCCGTGTTATGGCATATCAACAACATAAACATAACAGTTATTGCACGCGCCAGAAGAAATCAAAGATTGCAGTAAAAAGCTCTTGTCGTTTTGGGTTTCCCAGACCTGTAACAAAAAGGTTAATTCTGCGCGATGTATCTGTAGCAATCGCCAATCGCAGACGATTAAAGAGCAAAAGTAAATTTTATGATTTACCTAGAACGCTTGAAGAACAATGTATCAATGATTATATGCCTTCTGTTTTAATACTTTGGGAAGGAAATAATGATGCTCAATATATTGGTGAATGATCTTATCTTTTAACAAAATATGTGTCTAGTTATGGAACGAAAGGGGAAAAAAGTGTTGTAGATTTTACAGATATGCAATCTAACAAATCTTTGTGCAGTCGACTTTGGTCTTTTTCATTGCATGCTTTAAATCATAGAGAATGTGGTGCTATAGAAACTGTTGATACACTATTAGTACATCCTTTACATGCCTTTGATCCTGACACCATTTTCAAATGGGTGGATGTAAACATTATTCGTAGTCGAAAATTAAAATTATTTGCCTATATTGAAAAACTCCCGGAAGAATCGACAGATATATTTTATGAATCTTTTGTAGATAATCATTACCCTAATCGACCAAAAGAATTGGAATCGTTATGTTTGTATGATTTTGGCAAATGGTTTAATATATTAAAAAAAAAACAATTTATAAAGCAGAGTACTATGAAATGTTAAATGGTCTTTTTTGTAAAAAAAAAAACCGTATTTAATCAATCATTATAGGTATAATCCCAAAAATCAACCAGAAGCTTATTATTATTCTTTATTATTACTCTTTCAACCTTGGAGGGATGTTGATGAATTAAAAGGGGCTGAAGATAATTTTTCAGATGCATTCAAAAGCAAACAACTTAATTTAACAGAAGCAATGAAATATCATGATAAGTGTACAGTTATTCAAGAAGCTATAGAAAATATGAATGAAATGATAGAAAATGAATTATTACACGAAGAGATCTCAAATACTCACAATGATTCAAATAATATTCCGATGGATTGTGTTCCAATCGAAGTTGAAAATGCTATGAAAGATTTTCAAGATATTGCTAATAAAGCTATTGATAATAAAGAAAATCTTGAGAAATCTATTGCAAAATTCAATCAGGATCAATCAAGAGTATTCAATAAAGTCATATCAACTTTGAAATCTAACAATGAAATTTTGAGAATTTTTATTAGTGGTCCTGGTGGCACTGGAAAAAGTTTCGTTATTGAAAATCTAATTTTATGGAATAAAATAATGCGATGTAAAGATACAGCTGTTACGGTTCCTACTGGTATAGCGGCTTATAATATACAAGGTCTTACTATTCATAGATTATTGCAATTACCAGTAGAGCATGGTTGTACAGCAAAATATAAGGAACTATCTGCTGCAGCTTTGAAGCAAATTAGACATACTTTGAAAACGTTGATCTCATAATTATTGATGAGATATCGATGGTCTCGGATGTTATGTTAATGTACATTCATTTACGTCTTACTGAAATATTTGATACTTCTGACAATGAAGATGGATGGTTCGGCAAAATAAATATTGTTGTTTTTGGTGATTTACTTCAACTTCCTCCAGTACATGAAGATTTTGCATTTATGGAGATGGATAAAAAAAAAAGTTGATAAATATATAGGGGCAATGAATACTTTCAATTTATGGACATTATTTGATTATGATGAATTGACAATTAATATGAGACAGAAAAACGATAAGTTATATTCTGATATCCTGTCTAGAATTCGTTTGGGATTTATTACTGATAATGATATTAAATCTTTGCAATTAAGAAAAATGACATTATCCATTTCAGACCCCTCACGAATAATTCAAGAATTATGTGAATATCTACATAAATTACCTGACGATACAGTATGTTTCTTACCTACAAGAAAAATGTGTGATGTTCTAAATACATCTATGTTACGAACAATTGATTCAGAAGAAATTAATCTTATCGATGATGATTCTTTCTCACCCGCAAAATCTTTACAGAAAAAAATTTTAAGACGTTTACAAGAAGATGAAAGTAATATGTGTGGTATTGACCGTGTTATAACAATTAAAATTGGTTCCAAAGTTGTGTTAAGAAGAAATATTGATGTCTCAATGGGATTAGTGAATAGGCAAAGTTATTTCTGTTGTTAAAGATAAAGATGAAATCACTAATGTACGTATTATTTTTAAATCAGGAACAGAACATTTAATACCCAAATTAGAATATAAATTTATAATAATGGGTAGAGTACATATTACAAGAAAACAATTTCCGATTACCAGTAGTTACGGAATAACAATTCATAAGAGTAAAGGTCTCAGTTTAGAAAATGCTTTAGTAGAAGCTGGCAGCAGTATATTTAGCAATGGGCAAACATATGTCGCCTTATCACGAGTTACGAATTTACAAGGTTTGCATCTTATAAACTTTGATCCTTCATGTTGCACAGCTGATAAATCAGCCATTATAGAATATAATAGATTAAGAGCAAAATATCGACCAGATCTTCAACTCTTTTCTATGCCACCTGAAAAAAAAAATATGTCACATATTAAAATAAAAGATAATCGATGGACTGCTTCTGAATCATCAATCAACACCGATATTTCTAAATTAAATCTTCTATCAGATAATTGTTGGAATATTAGAGGATTACCAAATAAAGATGAAGTTTCTTGTTATGCTAATGTTTGCATTCAAAGCTTATTTCATTCGTCAACTATAAGAAGAATCTTATTGCAATACAAAGATAACGATATTATAAAATCTAGCTTTAATCAATATATTTCAAAAAAAGACGTTGATGTTACAGCATTAAGAGAGTTTGCTGATATAAAATTTGTATTGCCCATTCGCCAGGATGCAGCAGAATTTTTAACTTATCTATGTAATAAATCCGCAGTACTAAAAAATATTCTTCAACATGAATTAACTCTTACAATAAGATGTCCAGGTTGTGATGATCAAACCAATCCAATGGTTACTCCTAATTACATTTTAACTCTTTCTTTACCTGAATCCGAATATATGCGATCTTATACGTTGCAAGAAATAATTGATTATAATATAGGTTATCAATATGAAATAGATGGACCTTGCAATAATGGATGCAAATTCAAAAGGCTTCAAAAAACAGACGTATCAATACAAAATTCTGTGCTCATTGTACAATTACTTTTGTACACGCAAGATGGTAAAGCCAAAATTATTAATTGTAAAATTAAAGATGTACCAAAATGTAAGATAATCTTAAATAAGAAATCATATAAAGTCATTAGTGGTATCTTTCATCATGGAACTACTTTCAAGAAAGGTCATTATACAAATGTATTACGTCAAAATAATGATTGGTTTAGAGTGGACGATATGATCAATAAAAAACAATCATGGCCAAAATGTGCTAAGGATGCTTATATTTTCTTTCTAGAAAATGTTTAGATATTGGCTACTGTTTAGGTGAAAAAATAAACTATATGATTAGAAAAAAAAGTTGTTCTAAAAATAAAATTTATTTGGAACATTAATCTAAAATTTTAAGAAATGACTTGGAAAAAATTGTAAATTTTTCCAAGCATTTCTAAGGAAGCAAGATTTTAGCAATACTTTTTCACTTAATAATATTTTATTACATTTGCAAACATTATCATATAATTCAATTTATGTTAATACAAACTTTAAAAAAAATATTTTTTGTAATAATTGCACAAAGAAGTTAATACAAGTATAATAAAGTAGGTTATGTAAAATTAATCTGCTCTTGCATTATTTCCTCAAAAATATTATACGATACAATAGGGGAATTCAGCTACAACTAAAATGGCATTTTAGACTTTGGAAAAGTTATGAAATCTTCCCACAAAAAAACCTTTAAAAAGGTATATGTTCGGCAAGTTTACTTTTTTCCCTCAAGTAATAATAAAAGATTAAATTTTTTTTAATTTAATCGAATTCTCAAACAATATATTTTACAACATAACAAAGTACTTTATCTGTAATTTTAATTTTTCAAAAATCTTATATAATAGAAAAAGAGAATTTAGAAGTAACAAAAACCCATCTTAAAAAAGGCTTTACATACATGCTAAAAATACGTTTATTTAATTAAAATTTATTCTATAAAAAGTAGAAGAATTTAAGACTTTGAAAAATTTATGAAATCTTCCCTAGAAAAACCTTTAAAAAGGTAAAAGTGCGGCAAGTTTACTTTGTTCTCTTAAATAACTTTAATTCTATCTCTATAAAAAATTTTTTAAAATAAAAATTATTTTAATTACATTCTTATAATATATCTTTTATTATATCAAATTAAATTAATGCTTAATTCTTATTTAATTATTTACTTGAAACATTCAAAAATAATAGTTTCATGCTTTTTCAAACAAAATATATTTTATCATAATAAAGCTTTCTAATCAGTATTAAAATAATCAGTCATTCTTACTCACATTATTGATTGTTCATAATAACTTTATATAATTAAACACAAAAATTTATTCATAACAAAAATACGCCTTAGAAAGTTCTGAAATCAGTAGTAGTAAGTCAAGTTTTTATCGACTCATATATATATGTAAATAATGCAACAATGTTTATTAAGTATTTTTTAAATATTTATTTATTTATCGGAAACATTTACCGAAATTTACTTTACAAAATTTATTTTAACCCTTAAATGGTAACGTAATTTTCGGTACCTTTAATCGGTAACGATGCATCACTCCTTTCTGACGTTTTATGAAGTTTATTATAATCATCCCGAAAATCGGAAAAATCCATGATATTACATTAATTATTCTAGTATAAAGATGAATCACTCCGTTGTTTTGTTCATTTGCTTAAAAAATATTGTAGCAAGAAGAGTCGATTTCTCTCAGGTATGAGTGATCCATCGTTATCATTTAAATGTTATTGAAGAACAACTAAAACATTAAATTTAATTAAGACGACACTTCAAAATGATATGCAGAAATCAAAAGAAGATTAATATTGCATTTCTATATACATTTTTCAATTTTATTTTTTATAGTCTGCTTATTATTAGATAATACTTTATGATTATTTGGTATATTATTAATAAGTGATAATAGCTTTATTTTTAATGTTGAGATTTTACGTGAATTAATAAATTAATAAATTTATTTAGAAAATTTTATAAAAAGTGCAATCATAATAAAAATAAAGATGACAAAAAGACTTCTATTTTAAACATTTTATGCAAAAAGTCTAAATTAAAGACAGTGATGTTATAGTTATAAACACACTTGCCAGGCCCATCCTCCCATAGTTAAAGGTGTTTTCAGTGTTTTGACAGTAGAATGTTTAATAACCGTTTTTTATAAAAGGTTTTAACTTTTGTATAATCTAATTTTTCAAATAAAAATACAAATAATTTTAATAAACATTCTATTATTAATTATATGATAAAAATTTTAATTTTGAAAGTGCTTTTAATATGATAATGGTTGCTCGCTAAACATTGTTGTATAAGATGTATTAAAATCATAATATTTTACAATATATAATAAAATGAAAATTTTTGTAGATTAAGAGGTGTGGTCGCGCCTCGATGGCATTTCTTAATACTTTATGTAAGATTAAAATCTTACAGTATAATGTACGTATTTTATTTTGGAAATAAAAGTTCATTTATACAGATTTGATTATTTAATGTATTTCATACGATGTTTTACAGTTAATTAGCTGGATCAATTGAAATAAAGTCATGTAAAAAATATATTGATGTGTCTTTTTGTTTAATTGTCAACTTCCAAACACTCAAAATAAATTGTTTATCAAAGTAACCAAAAAAATAAATAGTGATGTACACAATGAAAAAATTAATGAGTGATGACATTTCACCGATATCAATGGGAGGATGGGCCTGGCAAGTGTGTTTATAACTATAACATCACTGTCTTTAATTTAGACTTTTTGCATAAAATGTTTAAAATAGAAGTCTTTTTGTCATCTTTATTTTTATTATGATTGCACTTTTTATAAAATTTTCTAAATAAATTTATTAATTTATTAATCCACGTAAAATCTCAACATTAAAAATAAAGCTATTATCACTTATTAATAATATACCAAATAATCATAAAGTATTATCTAATAATAAGCAGACTATAAAAAATAAAATTGAAAAATGTATATAGAAATGCAATATTAATCTTCTTTTGATTTCTGCATATCATTTTGAAGTGTCGTTTTAATTAAATTTAATGTTTTAGTTGTTCTTCAATAACATTTAAATGATAACGATGGATCACTCATAACTGAGAGAAATCGACTCTTCTTGCTACAATATTTTTTAAGCAAATGAACAAAACAACGGAGTGATTCATCCTTATACTAGAATAATTAATGTAATATCATGGATTTTTCGATTTTCGGGATGATTATAAAAAACTTTATAAAACGTCAGAAAGGAGTGATGCATCGTTACCGATTAAAGGTACCAAAAATTACGTTATCATTTAAGGGTTAAAATAAATTTTGTAAAGTAAATTTTGGTAAATGTTTCCGATAAATAAATAAATATTTAAAAAATGCTTAATAAACATTGTTGCATTATTTATATATATATATATATATATATATATATATATATATATATATATATATATATATATATATATATATATATATATATATGAGTCGATAAAAACTTGACTTACTACTACTGATTTCAGAACTTTCTAAGGCGTATTTTTGTTATGAATAAATTTTTGTGTTTAATTATATAAAGTTATTATGAACAATCAATAATGTGAGTAAGAATGACTGATTATTTTAATACTGATTAGAAAGCTTTATTATGATAAAATATATTTTGTTTGAAAAAGCATGAAACTATTATTTTTAAATGTTTCAAGTAAATAATTAAATAAGAATTAAGCATTAATTTAATTTGATATAATAAAAGATATATTTTAAGAATGTAATTAAAATAATTTTTATTTCAAAAAATTCTTTATAGAGATAGAATTAAAGTTATTTAAGAGAACAAAGTAAACTTGCCGCACTTTTACCTTTTTAAAGGTTTTTCTAGGGAAGATTTCATAAATTTTTCAAAGTCTTAAATTCTTCGTATAATATTTTTGAGGAAATAATGCAAGAGCAGATTAATTTTACATAACCTACTTTAGTATTAACTTCTTTGTGCAATTATTACAAAAAATATTTTTTTTAAAGTTTGTATTAACATAAATTGAATTATATGATAATGTTTGCAAATGTAATAAAATATTATTAAGTGAAAAAGTATTGCTAAAATCTTGCTTCCTTAGAAATGCTTGGAAAAATTTACAATTTTTTCCAAGTCATTTCTTAAAATTTTAGATTAATGTTCCAAATAAATTTTATTTTTAGAACAACTTTTTTTTCTAATCATATAGTTTATTTTTTCACCTAAACAGTAGCCAATATCTAAACATTTTCTAGAAAGAAAATATAAGCATCCTTAGCACATTTTGGCCATGATTGTTTTTTATTGATCATATCGTCCACTCTAAACCAATCATTATTTTGACGTAATACATTTGTATAATGACCTTTCTTGAATGATGATATCGAGATGATATGATGATATCGAGATGATATGATGATATCGAGATGATATGATGATATCGAGATGATATGATGATATCGAGATGATATGATGATATCGAGATGATATGATGATATCGAGATGATATGATGATATCGAGATGATATGATGATATCGAGATGATATGATGATATCGAGATGATATGATGATATCGAGATGATATGATGATATCGAGATGATATGATGATATCGAGATGATATGATGATATCGAGATGATATGATGATATCGAGATGATATGATGATATCGAGATGATATGATGATATCGAGATGATATGATGATATCGAGATGATATGATGATATCGAGATGATATGATGATATCGAGATGATATGATGATATCGAGATGATATGATGATATCGAGATGATATGATGATATCGAGATGATATGATGATATCGAGATGATATGATGATATCGAGATGATATGATGATATCGAGATGATATGATGATATCGAGAGAATCCGACCCGTTACCTGTTTAATACATTACATCAGGCTAGACTGTCTGACACATCATACCGTAAACTTTGACTACCGATGGATGATCAACCATTTCTGTGACCAGCAACCCACCGATACTCAATGAGGTAGGATTTTAAGAGTGGCGATAAAAATGACACATAAACTAATTTTGTTTTTAAAAAAAGTCAGAGGTACCTGATCGGGATTCGAACCCATGTCCTCTAGTATGGAAAGCAAGAGCCTTATCTGTTACACCACCGCGTTCCACAAAAATCATTATTAATACAACCCGAGTAGAAATGATCGTAAGGATGCCTTACGTAATCATGAGGCCCTGGCCAGGCATCCTGGCGAGGCCCTAAACGGGGATGTAATGGCGCGCTGACGATGCCCTTGTCTCTATAATCACGTGGTCTATCGATGTAGAACACGTGATAAATAGTCGCTGAAGATTTCAAAGCAATACTTAATTTTAAAGTTATCTTTTACTTGACTTTATAAGTAAATATTTATATATTTTTTTGTTATTTTATGCGTGCATACTATTTATTAACTATTTGTTATCAAAGTACCATTTGCAATGCGCAATTTATTTACTTTTGTAGTTTAAATTTTTAAACCTAATTCTAATAACAGCAGTTATGAATAATTAAATATAAACAAGGAAATTTAATGTTATGAAAAAATGATTTAGTTATGGATTTTAATCTTTCAAACGAACTGGCAAGGTCAAAGTACATTTAAAGTTGATCATACCAATGTAAGTAATAATAGTAGATGTAGTGACAGCGACTGTTTTTTGTATGGTGATTAATGATAGTGTTGTTGAAAATGTAGATAGAAGTGTAATAAATACAGTTTTGAAACATAACCTATGATATTGGAATTATTCACTTATAAATTATTTAAATCGATAATATTTTGAACGTAGTTTTACTGATGCCCATATAATAATAATCACTTTTATATTTACTTTAAAATATTCTAATCCTTTTTATCACAAAAGTATTATAATATTTATTTTTGGAATCTTTTGTGCACGTGTGCATACGTATTTCATTTAATAATAAATTTTTTAATTATATCTAAAATATTTAAATATAATAATTTTTTTAAAATATAGAGTAATTGCTATTCAAGCAATCATAAGGATTCCTCTAAATTACCTTATAAATACGTCTGCATTACGAGGTTCTGGTCATAGCACCATGACATCCCTACAATGTTAAAAAAAATTGAATATTCAGTAACTTTCAGTTACCTTTGGTGAGTGAAAATTCATTTTTCTGTGATTGAAAAAAATTCACATAAACGTGTGACTGAAAAAACCTATAATTTGTATTAAGTTAACCCATAAATCTTTATTTTGCAACTGAATTTTCATTTATGTTGTAAATGAATTTTCATGTTTTTGTGATTAAAAAAAAATTCAGTTACTTGTTACTAAATTTTTTTAAATTTTTTTAACAGTGTACTCGAAACTAATGGAACATCATTACCAGGGCCTTGTCTCAATCGTAAGGACCCTGGCCAGGCCCTCGTGATATCCTCAGTTATATTTCTACTCGGGAACTAAAAACGGCGCGTTCTTTTTGCTGACTAGGGAAGTATCACAACTCCAGATCACGGATTTTGTTTTAACTTTGAGATAGGTTTTCAGATGTCAAAATATGGAAAAACCAGAGTTATAGACCCCAACGCTCAATATTTCTCTAGTTGCAGGATATTAAAGAAAATCACTAAAAATTTTACTAGATTTTCGAACACTTATAATTTTTTAGCAATAATAGCTACATGCTTGTAACTATTTTTAAATGTAAGCCGAGTTCAAACCCTTTCGAAAAAGCACCTACAGCATATCAAGATATTATTTTTTCCCAAAGTTACAGCGTTATGAGAATTCGAGCTGAATTTCCTTATAAAAATATTAATAAATAATAAATGCTAAAATGTAGTACAATTTTTATAACACTGTAGCTATAGGAAAAAATAATATTTTTATATGCTATAGGTGCTTTTTCGAAAGGTGATTATAATCATAACTACAGTTAAGTAGTGATAACTATATTTGATTATAAAACTGTAGTCATGATTATAGGTGACTATAGTCATAACTTTACTTACGTAGTAATAACTATAATTGATTATAAAGCTGTGGTGATGATTATAGGTAATTATAGTCATTACTATAGTTACGTAGTTATAACTATAATTGATTAAAAACTGTAGTGATGATCATAGGTAATTCTAGTCATTACTATAATTACGTAGTAATAACTAGGATTGATTATAAAACTGCAGTAATGATTATACGTAATTATAGTCATTACTATAGTTACGATGTAATAACTATAATTGATTATAAAACTGTAGTAATGATTATAGGTGATTATAATCATTACTATACTTACGTAGTAATAACAATAATTAATTATAAAGCTGAAGTAATGATTATAGGTGACTATAGTCATAACTATATGTTAAGGAAGTGGTTGATATATAGAATTACTTATGATATTCAAATATGGTTTTATTTAATATAATAAACATTATGTACAGTACCACCTTTACAGACGGCTATGCAAACAAGTCTAACTAACTCGCGTCTTCAAGCGCAAGAGTCCCTATCGCAATAGTTACGCCTGCGCACTGTTCATCTTACACACATATAAATGTATCGCATATTCCTAACACGCCTCCTTACATTTATATGTGGTTAAAATCTTGATTTTATAAACTTATATTATCTAATTACATCAATTTTAACATTTTATGAAATTTTTCAAATTTATCCCTGCATAAGGACTTTGTAAATATATCAGCAATATTGTTTTCAGAATTTACTTTCACAATGTTCATAACTTTATCTTTAACATACTCATGAACATAATGATAATGAACCTCGACATGTTTTGAATTTTTCGTAAAATTGCCATATTTAGCTATATTTAAGGCACCAGAATTATCCTCGTAAATACAAATTGGTTTTATTAACTTTACATCGAAATCTTTTAATATTTCTTTCACAAAAATTAATTCGCTTACAGCTTCCGATCAAGCTACATATTCTGCAAATGTTGAAGCCTTTGTTACACTTTTTTGTTTTCTAGATCTCCAATAAACAATATTTCCAAATAATCTTATTACAAAACCTGTAGTTGATTTTCTATCTAAATGGTCACCCGCCCAATCGGCATCAACAAATTAAATTTAAATCCTTCGTTAAATACAAATATTTCAAAATTCTTAAGAGGACGCTGGATCTCTCTATCCTTTTCTAATTAAAAAATGTAAATTTTTGGGAAAACTAATTATTATTGATAGAAATTAAGGGTTGTCCGCAACTTCTATAGCGAAAAACAATATTTTGTCTGATGAGAGCAAATTAATTTTGTTGCTTTTTTTTCAAGTAAAGTTTGACATACTTAAATAACGTATTCTCTAGCCTAATTTAGGATTTTGTAAGTATGTCAAACTTTACTTGAAAAAAAAGCAACAAAATTAATTTGCTCTCATCAGACAAAATATTGTTTTTCACTATAGAAGTTGCGGACAACCCTTAATTTCTATCAATAATAACTAGTTTTCCCAAAAATTTACATTTTTTAATTAGAAAAGGATAGAGAGATACAGCGTCCCCTTAACGCGTATTTAAAATGTGTTTCATCATAACTATTCTGAAAACGATTTAAATAGTTTACACTAAAACTAATATCTGCTCTTGTAGCCGAACTTAGATATAATAATGCACCAATTAAATTTCTACATTTAATGTCCTTTTCACAATTATCAGATTTTTCAATTTTTAAATTTATTTCCATCGGTGTATTATAAAGTTTACAGTTTTCTAATCCATATTTATTTACCAATAATTCAATGTACTTAGTTTGATTTAATTTTAATAAATTTTTAGACAAATCATAATTTACGTTAATGCTTAAGGAGGCTCCTCAGTCTCCAATGTTATTTTCTAAACTGAATGGATTTTTATGAAACTTTGAAAAAATGTTCATTGACCTTCCATCTTTTCATTGCTTTAAAAAAAATATAGGGTAAGCCATCAAAATTTAAAGAAATCAATGTGTCAAATCATTGTTCTTATACACAGGCCTTACGTGAAAAATGCACGATGGAACTACAAATGTTATCATAATTAAATCTCTACGCAAAGATTTTTTATAAAAAACTAGAGGGATATAGATTTTTTAATAAGGATTACAATGCAATAAAGAAAAAAGAGGGTAAGCCATCAAAATAAAGAGAAATTAAGTGTAAAAGTTGAAAATATTTGATTAATGTAGAATCGAAAGAATCAGCTGGTATATACTGCGCATGCGTGATAATTCTAAGACGCTCAGAGCGCGTGTATACATATTACGAAATCCGCTGTATAGTGCCGTATATAAGTAAATAGTCACAAGAGCTTTTCAAGAAAAAAAAAATTTTTTTTAACATATATTTATGCGATGATTTTTGTTCTTGAAATAATAATAATTATAATTTAGAAACATAGAGTGTATTCATCTATGAAAATTTGCAATAATACAAAGACCACCAAGGAACCCAAAACATGATACGGTCCTAGCATGATGAGCCTCCTTAAATATTCTTTAATTTTTCCAATATCTTTCATTTTAAATCTTTTTGACAGTAAATCTTTGATCCTATTAATCTCTCTTTTATCTTTGCAACAAATTAATAAGTCATCAACATATATTAGTAAATAAATAGTACAATATTCATTTTTAAAAAAGTATAAACAACAATCAGTATTGCTTCTTGTAAAACCTAAATTTATCAAAAACTCATCTAAAAATTCATACCATATACGAGGGCTCTCTTTTAAACCATATAAAGTTCTGAATAGTTTACAGACCTTATTTGACCCATCTTCAAATCCTTCGGGTTGCTTAATGTATACCTTAGATTTTATTTTACCATTTAAGAACGCCGTTTCCACATCCATCTGTTCTATTTCTAAGCCCATTTGACAAGAATAAGATGATAAAATTTTTAACGTTTGCATTTTTGCTACAGGGGCATATACATCATCAATTTCATCAGTTTGTTGAAATTCCCTAACGACCAATCTCGCTTTATATATATTATTTGCCTTTTTTGTATAGACCCATTTTACATCCAAGATTTTTTTTTCTTTATTTTCAACAATTTTCCATGTATTATTTTCATTCAAGCTTTTTATTTCTTTTTTCATTGCATTCATCCATTATTTACTTTCGCTAGAATTTATCGCCTCCTCAAATGTATACGGAATATCGGTACTACATAAATTTACAAAAATACTATTATTATACATTTTGTATTCATCATATCTTTCCGGACAACTTTTAGATCTTACTGACCGTCTTGAAATTTTTAATTCATTTTTTTCATCTATTTCTTTAGTACTTTCCGTACTTTCATATGTTTTGTCTAAAGATTTTTCACTTTCGCTTTTTACATCATTTTGTTCATTTTCTAAGTCCGATTCATCAAAATCTAAACCGACACAATTTTCATTTTCTTCAATTATTTCAAAGTGTCTACCTACAATAACTTTTCCATTAATTAACACACGATAACCGACATTACTGTATCCTATCGAAATTCCCAAATTAGTAGCGTAAATTAGAAACATCCGGTTTCTGTCCAAATTAGTCATTACTATAGTTACATAATAATAACTAGAATTGATTATAAGACTATAATGATGATTATGCGTGATTATAGTCATTACTATAGTTACGTAGTATTAACTATAATTGATTATAAAACTGTATTAATGATTACAGGTGATTATAATCATTACTATATTTTTGTGATAATAACTACAATTGATTATAAAACTGTAGTAATGATAAAAGGTGATTATAGTCATAACTACAGTTACATAGTGATAACTATATTTGATTATAAAACTATAGTGATGACTATAGGTGACTATAGTCATAACTATATTTACGTAGTAATAACTATACTTGATTAGAAAACTGTGGTAATGATTATAGGTGATCATAATCAATACAATATTTTTGTGGTAATAACTATATTTGATTATTATACTGTAGTAATGATTAAAGGTGATTACAGTTATTAGTATAGTTTCGTGGTTATAACTATAGTTGATTATTTTATTATAGTGATAATTATAGGTGAATATAATCATTACTATAGTTTTGTGGTAATAACTGTAAGTGATTTTAAAACTCTAGTGATGATTGTAGGTGATTATAGTTATTACTATAGTTTTGTGGTGATAACTACAATTGATTATGAAATTTTGGTAACGATAATAGGTGATTATAGTCATAACTAGAGTTACGTAGTAATAACTGAAATTGGATGAAAGACTGTAGTAATAATTGTAGGTAAGTATAGTCCTGGCTATAGTTCTGTAGTAATTACTATAATTAATTATGAATCTGTACTGCTAATTATAGGTAATTGTAATCATTATTATAGTTTATTAGTGAGAATTATAATTGATTATAAAACTGTAGTGACGATCATAGGTGATTATAGTCGTAGCTATAGTTACGTAGTAATAACTATAATTAATGACAAAACTGTAGTATGACAAAACTGTAATAATTATAGGTGATTATAGTCATTACTATAGTTTTGTTGTAATAACCATAATTAATCATAAAACTCTAGTTATGATTATAGGTAACTATAGTCGTTACTATAGTTACGTGGTAATAACTATATATGATTATAAAACTGTAGTAATAATTATAGGTAATTATAATAAATACTATAATTTTATGATAATAAGTATAATTGATTATGAAACTGTAGTGATAAATATAGGTGATAATAGTCATAACTATAGTTATGTGGTAATAACTATAATTGATTAGGAAAATATAGTAATGATTCAAGGTGATTATAGTCATAACTATAGTTTAGTGGTAATAACTATAATTGATTATAAAACTGTACTGATGATTATAGGTGATTATAATCATTACTACAGTTGCGTAGTTATAACTTTGATGGATTATAAAACTGTAGTGATGATTATAGGTGATTATAATCATTAGTACAGTTACGTAGTAATAACCTCGATTGATTATAAAACTGTAGTGATGATTATAGGTGATTATAGTCATTACTATAGTTATGCAGTTATAACTATAATTGATTATAAAACTGTAGTGATGATTATAGGTATGGAAAGTCATTACTGTTGTTATTTAATAATAACTATGATTGATCATAAGAATGTGGTGATGATTATTGCTGATTATAGTCATAACTATTGTTACGTAGTTATAACTATAATTGATTGTAAAGCGGTATTGATGATTATAGGTGCTTATAGTTATTACTATAGCTACGTAGTAATAACTATAATTGATTGTAAAACTGTAGAGGTGTTTCTAGGTGATTATAGTCATTACTATAGTTTTGTGGTAATAACTATAATTGATGATAAAACTATAGTGATGATTACAGTTGATTATAGTCTTTATTATAGTTACGTGATGATAACTAGAATTGATTATAAAACTGTAGTAATGATTATGGGTGAGAATAGTCAATTCTGTAGTTTTGTGGTAATAAATACAATTGATTACAAAACTGTAGTGATGATTTTAGGTGATTATAGTCATTACTATAGTTTCGTAGTAATAACTATTATTAATGTAAAACTGTTGTGATGATTATAGATCATTACAGTCATATAGTTACTTGGTAATAATCATAATTAAATCGTAAAACTGTCTAATCTCAAACATTTAATATTAGCAAAATTTCTTCTGAGTTAAAAGAAATGTCGATCTTAAGGGAAAAGGAGAATATTACATTGTTAACTAAGGGCGTAAAATAGGTGATTTATGCTCAAGACGCGACAATAAGGACGAGGTCAAAAACGCCTGCACTTTCGTGGTTAATATATTACTGTCTCATACACGTCGCGGGCGTCATATTTAGCCGTATTGAGTATACAGTTGTTAATAATACGTAAAGTAACAACATTAATATATGATAAAATGAAAATAAAAATGTGGTAAAGAACCTGCTGGAGTCGGGGGGAGAGGAAGCCCCCCCCTAAAAAAAATAAATAAAAGTTAAACTAGTTTCTACACAAAATATTAATAAAAAAAGCACCTATATTTTCGAGTAACTTTAGTTATTAGAGTAATTCATATTTTTTTGAATATTCAATTCATTCGAGTACACCGAGTAGCTCATATTTCTACGAGCAATTCGAGTAATTTATATTTTTTTTGAGTAACTCGATCAATTTGAGACACGAACTCGTAGAGTCGAGTAATTTATTTGAGTTGCTTATAGAATCGAATACTGGCACTTATAATTACTACATTTATTTTGCGTTCGCTAAATTCATTTTCCGCATGCCAAATGTTCATGTGCCATCAGAAAAAGTAAATTTCTCATAGAAAATAGGGAAAAATTAATCATACTTGTAAGAAAACTACTTTTTTGCCCTTGGGTAAAATAGAGCTATTTTAGCCCCTAAGAATAGACATCAAAAATTGAATTTCACGCCCTGAGTGTGAAAAAAAATATATATTCCTGCTTCAATTTTATACAAAAAATACATTTCAAATATTTTTCGTAATTTTAATAATCGCAAGTGTTTTTAATGAAACACATTACATTATGTAAAAATCAATAATTTATTTATTTACGTACTGTAGAAAATGTCCTCATACATGGCCCCCTCAAGAATGGTAAAACTCAAAAGATACCATTTTTAAGGTGGCCATCTATTAAGACATTTACCTTACCGCTCAAAAATTCGATACTACCGGGTGAAAGAAAGAGTCTTGAAAAAATGATTGTATTGCTGAAAACAATGTTGTAAAAGAATTCCAAAAAAAAAAGATTCTAAAGTACAATTTTAGAGCTTTAAAAATCGATGTATAAAAGTAATTCCAAATTATTTTACCGTATAAAAATATTAACTTAAAAATAAACATTATTTTCAGACATTTTTAATTTTAGATTAGCCCAGACAATTTTTAGAATGTGATATAAAAAAAAATAAAATACTGTAAAAAAGCTTACATCAGCATTTTACAAACATTTTCTACGCTGAATTTCGGGGAAGTTATAAAGCTTTAAGGTTTGGGATCGTTTAATTGACCAATTTTCTGCATAAAACATTACAAATCCCGAACTTTAAAGCTTCATAACTGTACGGAAACTCATTCTACAAAATATTTATTCATTTAGAAAATTGTTGTTTTATTTCAAAAAGTTCTTCTAGGGTACTTTATTGTTTTCAGATATTTTTTATATCTGTAGGGGTCTACACGCTAAGCGCCTTAGTGCGCATGTCAGAAATTGTTGTAGAGGGTTTTCGGGCCTCGTTGCGAGACGCGTCAGCGTCGTTAGTCAGTCGTGCTAGAGCCTCAGCACTGTAACCAAATAAAGATTTATAGCCGGTAGTCCCGGCGTAATATTGTAACTGTAATTAATCTTGGTTTTTCTCTTCTTCCTAGATTCCTTCCGATCCTTTACACGCGTGCTTCTATAGACGGGCACATGGTTATCTTACATAACAATTAAGTGGATAATCACACTTCCATACAATCAAGCTCTTGTACAAACGTCTATATTGGTGACCCCGAGAACTTCACGGGAGGAGGATTTTCTGCATCTTCGAGTTTGGCATATTCTGAAGGAAGAGGAGTGCTCCATCTTAAAAGAAGCGGACGAGTCCATTGCATAACGACGGCGTCCATTTTGGCTCTTCACGATACTTGGCAGTTCCTGTTGTTGCTGCGGTTTGCTTGTCGCCTCCTTGTTACAAAGGTAAAAGGGAGAGGTTGAGACAGCAAAAAAATCAATTTGCGTTGTAATTTGACGCTATACCTTCTACTCTCAAGAAAACAGTAGAGGTTTTTTGTTTCTTCTCATCAACGGTTAATTTGACGCTGCGCCTCCTTGTTACAAGGGTAAAAGGGAGAGGTCGCACCCGGATCATTCAGCAGGATCTCGAGGCCATTGGGGCTTCTGAGTAACGTCATCGACAACAACATCGGCAGAGTATCATCACGGTAACATCATCAGCCTGCCTGCGTGTCTTCGTTTAGCCCCGCTGCATTATTAGTAAAGGTATTTATTAAGTGCGTGCGCGTATCATTTTCGTACTAACATATAAAGCGTTTTTAGTGCGTGCGCGAAAATAAAAAAAAAAACAGTGTTAATTAAATTCAACATCACAAGCAAAAAAAAAAAAAAATTGTATAAAAAGCTTGAAAGAAAGAAAAAAGCGTTTTCGGCAGCCATCTTGGCGTCGCAACGTATATATATATATATATATATATATATATATATATATATATATATAGTATATAAGTGTGCACGGGCGAACGAAGGTTCGAGAAAGAGGCGTTATGTAACAAGGTTTTTGATGACGTGTTTCCGGGACGCGCGTTCTGTATGTAAAGATTATTCACTAACATTTGTTGAGGCGAAGAATTATTTATTTAATGCGCGGCCTAACCTTCATACAACTGGTTAATTTTTAAAAAGAAAAGAGTTTTCTGTATATATACGTCAATTTTGCATTTTCATTAAAAAAAAAAAAGAAAAGAAATACTAGTATGAAGATCGGGTAGCCATTTTGTGCTTGTAACGTACTGCGTACATAGAAACCGACGCTTGACCGCCATTTTGAAAATATAAAATTTTACGTAAATTAAAAATTTTTCTTTTCTTGAATAAAATCTTTTATTGATGTAATTCTCTTTCATTTTGCGATTTCTTAAATTTAAAAAAAAAACAATAATAAAACAATAAAGCAAAAATTTTTTTTCGGCGAGCGTCGAGTATCGCAGGCAAGTGAATCGAAACGTTTTATTTATTTTAATAAAAATTTGAATGTATTTTAATAAAAAATCTTTCCATTTTAAATATTATTTTTAGTAATATAACAAACGAAAAACTTTTCTCGTCGCTTGCTTGTAGTTACTAGTAAATTCATGTCTGGTTTGACGTAACTATTTTAAGGTAAAAAAATTGATATTATCAGTTAGATTAGCTCAGTGATCGTACAGCGTCCGGGTACCGTGAATGTGTGTGCGTTGTTTTTGGAATTCTCTTAGCTGCCCAGCGGTGCGTGCGGCCGAACGACGCGTCGGGGGCGCTCTTGCATCATACTTTTTTTCCTATGTCGATCATTGCAAACCGCCAGGACTGCGGCTGGTTTGTATTAAGACAACAGCTGCGACGAGTATCAATTTGGCGTTGCCGTGTAGATACTCCTGAGCAAAGCGCCAGTTGTCGGTCCTAGGCTTTAGAGATTGTAACGCGGTGTTAACTCGAGGGCGCCCGCGACCCTGTCCTTCGACCGCGCGTGCATCTCGGCTGCAATGTGTATAGTGTGTGTGCTGTGTGTTTTGGACAGCTATCTCTTTGTGGCAAGTGTCTTTGCCGTTGCGTTTTTGTAAGTCCAAAAGAGCGTTGATGGGCGATTCTGATAGGGAAATAACTGACCCATTCGGTGTAACGAATAGACTGGCACGTACCCCGCCACGTGGTACGACGAGAAGTGGTAAAACCTTCCTGCCAGGTATGAATGAAAACGAGAATGAGAATGCCTCAGGGCAAGTGAGTGAGACGGATAAAGCGAAAAATAATAATAGTACAGGAACGTTACCGAAAAATAGGGTAGATAATGTAGATAATAACCAGGCGCGTAAAAACGGTACACCGCAGGTAACGGGTACAACAGAAGGAGTTATTCCAGTAAGTTTGGAAAATAATACTGCACCTAGCTTGTTAGGGGGAAATAACCCATTGAATAGTGGCAATAGTGTAGTTTATGCACCGCCAGTTAATCCAGGAAATCTTAATCTGACGGGTAATAATTTGCTTGGTGGTTTTAGTAGCGATTTAACTCCAGTCATGGAATTGCGAGAGCTGAAAAATCAAGTTGAAAGCTTGACAAGGCTAATATTGAGGCAGTCTGCAGAAAGAGCTGCCGCAGTGGTTAATACCGGAAGCACTTTACCAGGAAATTTCCCTGGTGTGCAAAATCCTACCTCTCGCAATGCTAACGAAATGCAAGCTACAAGTAACATCAATAGGCCTAAACAGCTAAAGTTTCAAAGCTTCTGGAAGCATGACCCTACTTCATGGTTTATGCTGCTAGAAAGCCAATTTGTCAGTTCACAAATATCAACTGATGCAGACAAATTATGGAGTTTGCTATATAATTTGAAACCGGATGAGACGTTGGTGGTGGCAACAACCATCAAGCAAGCGCCCGAAGGTACTAGATATGAAGCAGTAAAAGCTGAATTGATTAAGGAATTTGAAGAAACCCCACAGCAAAGATTGGATAAATTCGTAAACTTGCAGATGGAAGGAAACAAACCTTCAATATTTTTTAAGCAGTTGACCAACCTGGCTGGTGTACAGATTCCTCAAGAGACTGTACTTAAAATGTGGAAGGAACGGTTGCCTGCTGAGGTTGCTGTTGGCATGGGTCCTGAGCTCCCCGGGCAAACACTCGCAAGCAAATTAGAAATGGCAGATGAAGTTTACAGGTTGCAAAATAAAAGAAAAAATAACATTGTTTCTGCGGTTCAGGTGGTCCAGGAGGAGGTCTTAAATGAATTAAATAAGCGTATAGATGCACTGGAAAAACAAGTTGCTGCACACAAGGGAAATAGTAATGTAAATAGTAGTAAATGTAACGAGAATAACTCATTTAAAACGTCAAATAGAGGCAGCTGGCGTAGAAATAATTTTAATAGGTCAAAGCCTACCCAACAGATAGCTAAATCTCCAAACCGTAACAACAACGTCTTGTGTTACGACCATTTCACCTATCGTAATGCTGCAGTAAGATGTACACAGCCATGTAGTTGGCGAAACCGTACCATTCAACGGTTACCCAATCGAAACTCAAATAGTAGTAATGAAAAAAATGGGTAAGTCCTGTTTGCGAGGAGGCGGCAAACTTGGACAAAACAACTGTACGTCTCCACGTTTGGGATTATGATTCCTGCACTCTGTTTCTTGTCGATACAGGTGCAGAAATTTCCTTGCTGCCCAGAGGCGATAGGAATTTGGAGTTATCTGAATTGAAGTTGTACGCGGCAAACAACACAATTATTAATACATATGGTGTGGTGAGAAAAACACTAAATTTCGGCCTTAGAAGGCCTATTAGTTGGAATTTTGTGATTGCTGACGTGCCATACGCTATTTTGGGAGGTGATGTACTTAAATACCACCATTTAATACCTGACCTTAAAAATAAACAGCTGATAGATGGTGAGACACTAATGACTGTTGCAGCGATTCAAAAGACTGTTGAAAAAGAAATTAAAATTTTGTTGATAGAGCCGTCACATAAATTTGCTAGTGTGCTTGCTAAATTTCCCAAGGTTATTGGAATAGAAAGTCCAGTTTTCTCCAATGAGCAGGGAATAGCTCATTATATTAAAACAACAGGTCCACCTATAGCGCAACGTGCTAGAAGATTGTCTCCTGAGAAACTGGCAGCAGCTAAGAAAGAGTTTGCTGAATTATGCGTGCAGGGCATTTGTAGACCCTCGTCTAGCCCATGGGCAAGTCCCATACATTTAGTGCCAAAAAAAGACGGTTCTTGGAGAGTATGTGGGGATTACAGACAGCTTAATGCAGTCACCAGGCCTGATAGATATCCAGTGCCTCATCTTCACGACTTCCCAGTATTTCTAAGCAACAAGAAAGTGTTTTCATCTCTAGATATGAGAAAGGCTTATCATCAGATTCCTGTGACTCCTGAGGACATAGAAAAGACGGCTGTTATAACACCATTCGGCCTATTCGAGTATACAGTCATGACATTCGGATTGCGTAACGCAGCTCAGTCTTTCCAGAGGTTCGTAAATAGAGCCCTGGGAGATTTAGAATTTGTGTTTGTTTATATAGACGATATCCTCATCGCCTCAGAGAATATGCAGGAACATGAACAGCACTTAGAAATAGTCCTTAACAGATTATTTTTTTTTTTTTTTTTATTTAACGTCGCTGTATTTATGCTATCATTTTGATGCTAATTAGCGACGGAGATCGTCAGTGTGTTTGTGAACAAAGCACGTGTAATGTATAGCGGTGCTTGTATCATTCGGTCACCGAGAGCTGGATTCGAACTCGGAACCTCGACCTTAACAGATTAGATCAGTGCAACTTGCATCTTAACATCGAAAAATGCTTATTTGGCGTAAGCGAACTTACATTTTTAGGACACAGCATCTCGTCCAATGGACTTAAACCTTCAGCTGATAAGGTTAAAGCCATCGCTGAGTTCCCTAAACCAAACACCATCCAGCAGTTGCGTAGGTTTTTGGGAATGCTCAATTTCTATAGAAGATGCGTCCCTAAAGCGGCAGAGACTCAAATAGTCCTTAACGACTACCTGAAAGATTCAAAAAAGAATGATAAGAGGGTAATTAAATGGACTTTACAGACCGAGCAGGCTTTTCAGAAAGCAAAAGATGAGCTCTGCAGTGCTTCGTACTTAG
Organism: Anastatus disparis; assembly: GCA_017163975.1. Taxonomy (NCBI): domain Eukaryota; kingdom Metazoa; phylum Arthropoda; class Insecta; order Hymenoptera; family Eupelmidae; genus Anastatus; species Anastatus disparis. Next base: position 1,298,847 of record JAFFSR010000323.1, read on the forward strand.
CTTTTCCTAAAGAGGATGCTGAGTTAAGAATTGTTTCGGATGCATCGGATGTAGCAATGGGAGCAGCGTTGGAGCAGAAATGTGATGATTCTTGGCAACCAATAGCTTTCTTTTCTAGGAAGTTTTTGCCAACACAAAAAAGATACTCTGTCCATGATAGAGAATTGACGGCTATCTATGAAGCTCTGCGTTACTTTTACCATTATGTGGAAGCACGTAGCTTCAAGATACTTACTGATCACAAGTCTCTGATCTATGCCTTGACGCATAACGATGAGAAGGCAAGTGCAAGAAAAATCCGTCAATTGTCATATATTTCAGAATTTAATACTGAAATATGTTATATCAAGAGCGATGAGAATAGAGTCGCTGATTCGTTGTCGCGAATCGAATCAGTCAGCTCTGCTATAGCTATTGACTGGACTGATCCAGAATTGCGGAATCATCCACAGTTTATGAATGTTATCAATAAAATTGATGCATTTAGTCTTCCAACACTATTTGAATATAAATTACTCAGCGATGAGAAGCAAAAAGATGAACAGTTAGCTGAAATTTTACAGAATCCTGAGCACCCATTGAAGTTGCAGAAGCTAGCATGGGGATCAGACAGGTTGCCTATTTATTGTGACTTGTATGGTCACGTAATTAGACCTTATTTACCTAAGACCTTAAGAAAGGCTGCATTTGACTCGGCTCATTCTCTCGCGCATCCTGGCGCAAAAGCAACTGATCGAATTATAAGAATGACGTATATATGGCCGAAAGTTAGCAGGGACGTAGCGAGCTGGTGTAAAGCCTGCTTACCCTGCCAGAAAGCCAAGGTAACTCGGTATAATAGAATGTTGCCTGAGCATTTTGTGGCTCCAGATAGTCGATTCGACCATGTACATATAGATCTAGTGAGACCACTTCCACGAAGTGATGGTTATTCATATCTGTTAACTATGATAGACAGATACACAAGGTGGCCGGAAGCCATTCCCTTGTATGATATATCAGCTGCTACCGTGGCACGAGCCTTCTACGATAATTGGATAGCCCGCTACGGTGCACCGGTGACTATTACCACTGATCAAGGGAGACAATTTGAGTCTCAGCTGTTCGCAGCCTTGTTACAGTTAATTGGATGTAAACGTATCCATACATCAGCGTACCATCCTCAATCGAACGGAATGATGGAGCGCTGGCATAGGACACTCAAAGCTGCTCTTAAAACTCACGCAGAGAACAACAGAGACTGGGCTTTCTCCTTATCTACTGTGCTTTTGGGCCTGCGTACAAGTGTTCGTTTAGATACGAATGCTAGCCCAGCTGATTTTCTGTTTGGTTCTGGTCTTCGAGTTCCTGGCGAATTCTGCGCTTTTCAAGACACCGAACCCGACAGAGCTTACTTTTTGGAGGAGTTCAGAAATTATATGCGTGAAGTAAGACCTGTGCCGGTTAAACACAAACACGCTATCAAGCCGTTTATGTACAAAGACATCTCTCACTGCACGCACGTGATGTACAGAACCAAGGCAATAAAACCGGCTTTGGAAAGACCATACACTGATCCTCACAAGGTAATTGAGCGCCACGCTAACGGTAGAAACTTCACAATAGAAGTTAATGGCACTCATAAAATAGTCAATATAGAGCTGATTAAACCAGCCTATTTTATTCGTGAGGAACCAGAGGAAGGAGTTACTGTTGAGCAGTCACGGTTGGCTGTGGAAACACCGGAAGCCGAGATTCCTGTCCGGGACGTAGATAGTGCTCACGACGAGTGCAACGTCACAAGTGACAACGGTAATTGCAATGATAACGATAATGATCTGATCTATCCTCAGTTGACTCACCATGAGCCCGAGGACGAAAGTAATGGTCAGCTTGTGCCCGGAGATTCAGTTCCCGACGTCTCGATGGATGCTGAGCGGCAGGAGGCACCCAGAAAAAGAAAATTTGTGCCAAATATATTAAAGAGATCACGACGAGTGCAAACTGACGAAACAGAGCAAGCGTCTGTAAATACTCAACTGTCTCAAAGTGCCAAGAAAGTCACGTTTCAAGCTGAAGTTTATGACATACCTCAATAGAGGCAACTAAGTTTTAGCATACGGTATACTTGCAACTGCAAGCCCAAGGACACCGCACTTGAGAACGAAAGCTATAAAAAACGGTACCTGTATAAAGAGAAATTTAGACTGATTCTTATGGAAGAAGTTTTGTTTTGTATACGTAATTAAATGTAAAAAAATAATAAAAAAACAGCTGTAAATATATGAAAGTATAACCGACAATTTCGTCAGTAAGACGAGCGTAGGTTAACTAAATAGAGATCTCATTTTAACACCGTAATATAAACACGTGATATAGTTAGTAGCGTAGAAAATAAGAATAATAGTTATAGTAATTGCAGTAAATTTATCCGCTATTATCAGCATCTCTTACTCTGTTCTCGAAGGTAACCTGGCCAGTTGCACGATGGAGCAGTTGGATGAGGTGTTTAAACAACTCGAGCGGATGAAAACTGCCAGCGACGATGCATACTTCCGCTCCAAATGCTTTAATGCTGAAATACATCTACAGGCTTACAAGCAGGAGATCTCACTGCTCTTCGATCACCATCATAGGCATCTTACCCGAAGTCAAGGACGCACAGTTATGCGAGAATTTAACCCAAACATCTTGCGTCATCCTGTGTTGGTTGTAAATGGTAAACCTGTTTTGAAGCTCTTCCTGTTTAATTTGTTCGACCAGGTTACTTGTGAAGACATTGATAAATTTCTAAAAACATCTGGATGTAAGGATTTCACCGTAACTAGGATTTTTAAAGGAAAAGACCGTACGTCGGCGATAGTGCAGGCTGACCACATCGAGGCTTCGTGTTTGCTTCAGTGTAAATCCTGCCTAAAACAGCTCATTTGGAAGTATAAAGACGGATCTGAGAAGTATGTAAGGGTAAAACCTGATTTTAAGTGTAAGCAGATCGTCGCGGGCAAGCAACCAAGCCTTCGATGTTTCTCACCTGAGCTCGCCCAAGTTTTAGCATGTGGAGACGCGGTCAGCATTATTTGCTCGAACCTAGGTCCCGGTGATTTCTTTAATTTTTATAAAGCGACGGGTTTCCACCCAGTTTTTCACAAGTTGAGCGTACATTTTGACGCGTCGATCAACAGGTATAGAGGAGCTCAAGGAGTAGAACTTATGTATAAAGATGCTAAAACTTTTAAATTTTCTAGTGTAAGTTTTCCGTTGAATTCACGCGAAGCTTATATGGTTAATGTAAATATGTTATTTGAAAGACAATTCGTGTATGTAAATAAATCTAGGGATAGATGTAAGGTAAAGTTGATAGATTTGACAGGCGTCGAAGCATCGAATCGAATTTTTGTTAAATTATCCGAGCACTTCGACGTGCAAGAACTGCGTGTTGGGACTACCCGGGCGCTGTTCGATAGGGAGTTTAGGTTGTTAGGGTTAAGCAATTTATGTTTTGTTAATTGTGTTAATGCGCGTTTAAAATTTTTGTATGAACCAAACTTTAAAAGCCTGACGACTTTATCTTTAATCAATTGTAAAAAACTTCTTATGGAGGCATTATTTGATTTTGTAAAAGAGAATCAGTCACTTAAAGAGCTTCAGTTAATTAATTGTAGTAATATAGACATTGATAGAGTGGATTTCACTATCATTGAAGCAGTTTTTTTCTGGTAAAAACGTACTGGAATCATTTCAGTACTCATTTGATCATAGAGTAGACTCACAAGTCGAATGGCTGTATCAGCCTTCATTAAAACTGAACAAAACAACTAAGCGCCTGAATCTCTCTAATAATGGTAAACTTGAGCATTTAGTGCGTTTTATGCTTCCATGCATTCCAAATGTGACAAGATTGAACGTGTTAGGTTTGAAGTTTCAAGAGCCATTAAATTTGTCACGACTCTCGCAACTTCAAGAGTGTTCAGTTGATTATAGCTTACAAGCGAATGAAACTTTAAACTCTATTAGCAGTGTCAAAATTAACAATATTCAAGTAGTTAATCGTTTAGGTAAAAAGAAAACTAAGGCTTTATCGCTTAATTTTTTAGTAAACACGATTGAATGGTCAAGTCAATTGCGAGTCGTTTTAGACAATTGCTATGTTCCTGGTAGTAGTTACATTTGGAGTGTACTAAAAAGAAAAAACGTAAACATAAAAAGTTTGGAAAAAAGCTTAATTATAGATTTTAAAAAGTTATCATGATTTTGTAAACCAGACATGAAATATGCGTTTTTAATGTAATATGTTTTGTAAAAGCGATATGTTGATTTGTAAAGGGCATCACGGCTGACAAAATAATTAAACAGAAAAATGTAATGTAAACAAAAAAAGAAAGGAAATGTAATTGCAGAGAAGTATATACATGTATATATTTCACCGCCAAGTCTTTAATGAATTAATCATTTGCAATTAATATTTTTTTTCTTTTTTTCCTTTTGAGGGGGAGTAGTGTAGGGGTCTACACGCTAAGCGCCTTAGTGCGCATGTCAGAAATTGTTGTAGAGGGTTTTCGGGCCTCGTTGCGAGACGCGTCAGCGTCGTTAATCAGTCATGCTAGAGCCTCAGCACTGTAACCAAATAAAGATTTATAGCCGGTAGTCCCGGCGTAATATTGTAACTGTAATTAATCTTGGTTTTTCTCTTCTTCCTAGATTCCTTCCGATCCTTTACACGCGTGCTTCTATAGGCGGGCACATGGTTATCTTACATAACAATTAAGTGGATAATCACACTTTCATACAATCAAGCTCTTGTACAAACGTCTATATATCATATTCGAAAAATTTTCCGAGCAAATATAAAATTAAAAAAGGGTTAATTTCCAAGTTACTATTTTCATACTATAAAAAACTTTGAAAATAATTCTATACATAAGTTTTTGAAGTGAATTCGAAAATATTTTATTTTCTACAACACTTTTTCTAAGATATGATCATTTATTCCAGACATTTATTTACAATCGAATTTTTGAGCGGTATTGTTTTTTATTATAAAAACTGTGTTGAAATAGACTAAAATTATATGTAAATTAATACGGGAAATTGTTTTAAAGCACTTACGTTTTTTAAAATCACGCAAACCTCTATATTCAAGTAATAAATATACAACAAAATATTCACGTGAAATTAAATATATTATATGATGAATCAATTAATTTTTTTTTTAATATTTCGTTTACAATTTATCTATATTTAATATTGACTGTTAATTAAAAACATCTTACAATAATAGTTCTTATTAAGCTTATATTGCCATCTATGGTTAAAAACTAGGTATTCGAACTTGTAAACAATAGCAGAAACATAACCCGCATCTCGAGTTATCGAGTTGAATGTGTGACGTCGATCGCTGCGAAGTTGCTGCGTAACTTTACACGTTCTATTCCGTTCCTTTGTGCAGAAAATCAATAATTTTTAAAACATTTAATGAAATATTAATTTTCAATAAATAGTTTAAAATACTTAAAATCATACAATTTAAAAAAGATTATTTAATAAATAAAGATCATATAATCGTTAATTGGAATATATAGTAAGCTTACAAAATTTTAAATGAAAATCAAGATTTGTTCGATATCTGAAGCGTGTAGCTGCAAAGGTGGCTATCTCCATTTTTTCCGAATTCATTTTTATTGCATTTTCGTATACAGAACATTAAAATTTATCATGAAAAAATCATATGGGACCAAAATATAGGTATAGTCTTTTTTTATGAAATGAAAAAAATATGGTGTATTGCAAAATACACTGACTTTTAAGTATAAGTACAGCAAAAAATGTTATTTCTTGAAAAAAATTTTTTTGGAGATAACTACTTTTGCAGCTATACGCTTCATCTAAAAAAATAGAGTTTTTATTATCAAAATACCAACTTTATGATAAAAACGACCTCATCATTCGATTCCTTGACTTTTGATTATTTATTGACTATCTCAATAAATTTATAATTAAAATAGTAAAAATTAAGCCACTATTTCTGCACGTTCACCCAACAGAAGATTCGACCGAATCTAGATTCAAAAGAAATGATTATTGGATGATTATGAATGCTAATACGATTAATACTTTTATGATTATTAAATTATAAATAATTCTCTTAGAAAGACTATTTTGTCATAACTGTTTGAAAATTAGATTATTATTATTAACATAAATAATTATACCAATATCTGCAAATATTTAAAACTCGATAAATATTTTTATTACAAATATTTTTATTATTTCACATCTATTTGCTGTACTGTTTATAATCAGAATTTCAATATTGATAAATTTCAATATGAAGTTATTGTTAATAACTGAATAGTAACTAATAAATTAGTAATTAATACTCAATCGTTATTTTATTGAATCATTATTTGTAAAATAATTTATTTAATTAATAATTTCAAAATGATTATTTAATTCTTATATCATTTATTATGTTTGATTATTAAATAAAATAACAAATATTATCGACATTATAAGACTAACATTGCCATCTATCATTCAAAGTCATGTACTTCGAATGTAAACATTAGCAGTATAGTCATAGTCAAACCCAGTTGGGTTATGTGTCATTACGATAAAAAACAAATGATCAATGACATCGTGGTTCACGAGGCGAAACGCAACGCACTTGTTGATATTTTCGAACATTCCCAATGGCGCTCTCTGATTGGCTGAAAAAGCGTAACTTTAAAGTTCCATAGTTTAAAAACTATAAAAGATAAAAAAATTACAATACAAACTTTGTTCAGAATCATCTCCTCTGTCACTCTGTCGCGGGAAATACAGTAGTTTGAAATCACCGTGTATATATACATACATATATATATATATATATATATATATATATATATATATATGTATATATATATGTATGTATATATTTAATCATTAAAAAAAGTTTGTTGTAAAAAGAAGTAAAATGAAAATTTATTTCTAATAATTGTATTTTTCAATTTATTTACAGTTATTTACGGATATTTGCCGTATCTACATTTAAAAAATGTAAAAATGATAATAAACAATCGTTATTTATCTCCAGCCTAACGCTTTTTTATTGTTATTTACAGTTTTCAATATTTTCTTATATTCATTTGTTTATTCACAGTATTATTCTACTTTTAAAAAATAATTTTCATACAAAGTGATAAAATATTTTACCATAAGATAATATATATATGTGTTGCATATCACAAAAAAATTTCAACATCAAAATTAATTCTCTAATGTAAAGAATTAAAAATTAAATTAATAGAATTTTGAAATTTGGATGCGGGAATACTTTTTATGAATAACTTTTTAATAACTTTGAATAATGGTAAATTTTTTAAATAACTTGTGGAATTGAATGCTAATTAAATTTAGTTTTAACATGAATATAATTATTCAAGTTGGAAATGTATTTAATAAAATAATTTAATATATTTAATAAATTAGTTTGTGTATGTTAAGATCATGTTTTTACTGTACTTATTTATACAAAAATATACTAATAAAATCATTTATAAAAATGCTTAATATTTTAACAATAGCCCGAGTTTTTTTGCCCTTTAGAATTCCTTAAGTGGGCCCGCCGTTTTCTTAGCCCCGGGCCCCGGGAGAATTAAATCCGACTCTGAGTGAAATATAATCAAACTTTGACAACAAATTTAACATAATGAAATAATTGTACTTTCAATGATTCTATACTTTCTTTCTCTCTATTCTATATTTGATACAAATTTTAGAGTGATATTGCAAAATATTATATTTTTCCGCATTTTTAATAAGTGTTTCGCAAATAATAAGTAAATTTTCTTTTGGAATGTTTACTTTTTTAAGGGATATTTTACTTCTATCTAGACATTTCATAAATATAAATTCATAATTATAGTCATAATCAGAAAAATTTATTCATATTCATATTTTCCTATCTTTATAATTGACTATTGAAAGAAATTTAATATCGAATAAATAATTTTTTAAAATTGTATTTCATAAAATTTATGTTCAAACGATTTAAAAAAAAAATTTTATATCATGTAATGATAATTTTTTACATGAGATAATTTGATGTATTTTAAAAATTAATATGTTTCTCTTATTAAAAATATTATTGCTTTAATGAAATGAATTTCAATATATTTAATTGTTAACAATTTTTATATAAATGACAATTTATTTAAATACGAATACATGTACAAATGAAAATGTAATTATGGTAAATATAATTTTAATATATTAAAATGTAATTTTAATATATTTAATTGTTAACAATTTTTATATAAATGACAATTCATTTAAATACTAACACGTGTACAAATGAAAATGTAATTAAGGTTAAATGTATGTTATTTATAAAAAATTGTTAACAAGTAACTTTTTAAATAATATATTTCCATAAAAACCAATTTAAATACTTTATTCTCTGAATGATGACTGAATAAAATTTCAATTTAATAAATTGAGTTATACAATTATAAATATATAATATTTATATAACGGTTCTTCAAATAGAATTATTATTTTTTTAATATATATATTAAAAAATAATTATTATAATAGATTGTAGTTAAATAAAAATGTTTATTTTAATAATTATAGCGTTGAAATTTATTTTGATGAAAATGTTATTTGATTGACATTTACAGTATTATTTTAACTATGTTTGAAAAGTTACTTTTCATCAATGAAAAAATATTGAATTTTTTAAATTAATAATCTATCAAAATTAAGAATTTTCTAAAAATTATTATATTTATGATGTGCAAACCTTACTTGTGATACATACACTTAGTAATATTTGTACTTCATCAAAATTTTATGTTAGATGTCAAAAGGATTGTTAAGTAATTGCAAATAGTAATTTTATTATTCTGAAATATTCAAATTTAAAATAAATAAAAAATGTGTATTTTAATCTTACGGTTTTTTAAATTTAAATTTCGTATTTCATATATATATAAAATACATTTCTAAAGATATTTTTATTAGAAATAAACACAAAATAATATAATAGTACCAACATTGGTCCCTAAAATTCAAGCTATAGTAATAATTGAAATTATATTGCCACTCGTTTTTTAAGTACCTTAGTACATAAATTAGATATACTTGATTTAGAACCTATTTTAACAATACTTTCCTTTCTCCGTGCAGTTGTTAATTCTAGTAAACGTCGAATACTTTTTTCGATTATTTCATGGTTCGTGATTGAAACACGTGATTAAAAAGAATGAATTCCTATTATATTTTTTTATTGATTCTAATGCAATTTAGTAGAACAAATTTTTAATTCATCATGATATAATTTGTATTTAAACAATTTTCATGTGTATTGTAACTTTAATTATTTTTTTTTATAAAAATATAAAAATTTAATTTAGTACAAAACTACAATATCAAAATTTATAAGTTGCGGCAATTCCTTTTTATTTTAAAATTTGCTAATTTATACATAATAATATCATATATGAAAATTCAACCGAGCGACGTTAGGAGCGAGGTATTTTTTGCTAGTAATATAATTATAATTGAATATAGTATAATATTATAATTTTAATTATAACTTTTTTCCGTAAGGGTATAACTATTTTTTTATCAAAGAGGAGAACAAAAACGAGGTAAGCCTCTTAGTGTCAGCCCTTTGAGCAATAGAGAGCTTGTACTATCAAATCTGAAGTGTTCCAGATTTATATATATGTGGCCTCAAAATTTGTCTAAACAATATTAAAAGTTAGAGATACGTCACATTGTGAGGTAAAGACGAATTAACCTGGTTCATCAATTTGTCCTTACGTCACTAGATGGCGTTTCTTTAACTTTTGTGATTCTTTCGACAAATTTTGAGGCCACAAAAATATAAAGCTGAAACACTCTTGGTTTAATTGTAAAAGCTCTCCGTTGTTCTAAGAGCTGACACTAAGCGGTTAACCTCGTTTTTTCTCTTCCCTTTAATAGAAAAATAGTTATAGCGTATTATCCTGTAATGTAATGATAAATTAAAAAAAAATAATTTTATTATTGCTTTTTTGTTCAATTAAATACAAATTTAATGTAAACATCGTGGTGATATTGCAATTTTCTCTGGAGTTTCTGGAGAGCTAAAGTGCACTGCTTCTGCAGAATTTCTATAGTATTTTTGCGAAAATTCTGCATAGTACTCTACTGAATTCCTGTAGGAAATCCATAAAGTTTTTTCGTAAGGGTTAAGTATTAATCTGTAAAATTTATATGGATATTTCGTATAAATTCTGCATAGATCTACAAAACTTTTGCAGCTATTAGCTATTCAAGTTCTGCAAAAGATATATTGAGCATTAATTATTTTATTAGGTATTGATAGTTTAAATTTATACAAATATTTTGCAGGAACTCAGCATATATATACTGCATTAAATAAGGAACTTCAGCTAGAGATTCATTACAATGTCTGCAGAGCATTAGGAAAAATATTTGCAGGAATCCTGCGTAGTCAATATAGAACATTTGTATATTATGAAAAAATTCTGTAATATCTTTGTAGAAATTTTACAGTACTTTGCAGCAACTGTATCCTGCAGAACATGATTTAATTAGGTTGAATATAATTCTGTGAAGTTTATATAGTTACTCTGCAGAAACCGTGCCTACAGCTACTGCAGGAATCAAGGAAATTTATGCAGGAATGCACTAAAATGTTTGCAGAGAATCTGCAGAGCATTAAGAGAAATGCATGCAAAAATTCTGCACAGTCAATGCTTAATATCAAAAGTGTCTATATAGAATTTCTATAAATTTCCTGCAAAATATTGCAGAACTAATACATGAGCTCTGCAGGAACTCTGCAGGGAAATCTGTAGAAATTCTACAATTATTATGCAGGTTATTTTTGTAAGGGAACCTAACTTTAAAATACTATACATTAATAGTTTGTATTGCGATGCACTATATTAAAGCGTGCAATAAAAAGAGAGAAAAGCTTAGAATGAGTGGGGTATGCAAAAAACACCGAACGCGTTTTTACATTCACGCAAAATCAAGCATCTACGCACGAGTACCGCAATACATGTAAAGCTATTAATATAAGATATGTAAATGTACAAGTTGTGCTAATGTGAAAATTCTCTTTCTATCTCAAAGTAAGGAGTGGAAGCGTGAGAAATGGGAGGTTTTCCCATTGATGTAGAAAGTTAGCTGTTGTGACAACACTCTTGTATGGTTGTTCGTAGAAAAAAATCGAACTAAATCTTCTTTATTTTTAGGTATGAGCAAAATTCGGCGAATAAGATCACCGAAAGTGTTGTCTTTGTACCATTGACTTGGGTTTGAGCCGCATTTGCAAGTGTCTTAAACGCAGTACAATCGAATAACACGGATTATGCTATATAAGAGGCAATATAACCTAATAACCTCATATTATTTTCTTCATGCTCATCTTTAATTTGCAGCTTGTGTAAAACTCTAAATTCTCAAACCCTTGACTTATAAAATCCTAACCTACGAACCCTGAAGCCATAAACTTTAAAGCCACAAGCTTTAAACCCACAAACCCTTAACTCATAAAATCCTTTCCTACGAACCTTAAAGCCATAAACCTCCCAGCAACAAGTTCTAAACCCACAAACCCTTGACCCATAAAATCTTAATCTACCAACCTTCAAGCCATAAGCTGTAAACCCACAAATCCTTAACCCTTAACTCTTAACGTACAAACTCTTAATCTTTGAATCCTAACTTAATAAACATTTTACCTTATACTCTAAACCCATAAACTCTTAATCCTTAAGTCTTACAGTAAAAACCCTTAGCTCCTAAATCCTAACCCAATAAACCCTAAACCTGAAAACCCTAAACCAACAAACTGTAAACCTACAAACCTTTAACTCATACAATTCTAACCTACGAATTTTAAAGCTATAAACCCTACAGGCACAAGCTCTAAATCCACAACTCTTAACTCTTTACAAATAAACTCTTAACCCATGAACTCTAGCACAATAAACCTTTAACCTAAAACTTTGAACCCACAAACCCTTAACCGTTAACCCTTAACTCTTAACGTATAATGTTATAACCATTAAGCTTAGAACTTATAAGGTTAAACCCACGAACCCTAAACATGCGAGACCTTAAGACATAAACTCTATGCGCACAAAAACTTAACCCTTAGCTTTTAACATACAAATACTTCAACCCTGAATCATATCCCAATAAACCTTAAACCTGAAAACTCTTAACCAATAAACTACAAACTCTCAAACCCTTAACTCATAAAATCCCAACCTAGGAATCCTAAAGCCATAAATCCTAAATTCGTAACCCCTAATCCCACAAACTCTTAACTCTTAACCCCTGAACCCCAACTCAATAAACCTTTAATCAAAAACCTCAAAGCAATAAACTCTAAACCTACTAGCCTCAAACTCATAAACATTCAACATGATAACATTTATAAACTTAATAAATTCATAAATTGATAAACCCTAAACCGATTAATCTCAAACCCAAAAACCCACTTTCTGAATATGTTTATCGTTAATGTAAATATCATAAATTATTGGACCGATAAACTATAAGTGACAAACGCATAATATGTTAGACCACTCATCTGCAATACCCTGAAGTTATATTTTAATTTATAACTTTATTAAACCATCTTTATACAATAAACATTTTTTGGATTCGACATTATACATTATTTTAATCTTCTTTTTACAATATTTTGCATAAATTTTTTTTAAATTTTTAAATAAAAGTCAATTTATATTTTGCAATATCGTTGGCAATGCCAATACTATTCTTCATCATCCCTGTCCGTAAGTTCACTGAAAATAACATTTAAATTTTAGTATATTAATGTATTAATTTGTTCTCAAAGCAAATGGATAGATTTTAGTACAGAGATTTAATATTAAGATATCTTTTTTTTTATTAATTACCGGTCGACAAGGAAAGGTTTGATTTCAGAAAGAAGAGGATGAGATGTATGTTCTTTTTTTCATTTGTCTACATCTATCATTTTGTAGAATTTGATAATAAGTTACACCCGTAGTTATGTTCAACATAATATTTTTGTTTTGATCAGGTTATTTTATGTTCATTCGATATTGAGAATTGAAAAATTAATTTTTATTCGAAAAAGATATAAAGTATTTAGTGAACGAACCTGTAATATTTGTGCCACGCTTCACACGAATCTTCAGAGTAATATAACATGGGCATTGGGAATTTCCGAGCGATTTCACAACCATGCATCAATAATTTATGTACAGTAGGGCTTAATCGCGATCAAGGGTAGAGATCATAATTCATTTGATACGTTTCTAAACAAAATTTTTCAAATTTATCGAGATTTAAATACTTTTTGGATTTGTACGCTGCCAAAATAATTGCAACATTTTGAACTAATTTCGAATAGATTCCTAATCTTTCAGCAAAAATATTGGGTTTCTCAAAACATCGCCGGACTACATTGCCCGTATTCGTGATCCCATGCCCTTGTATGACTTGATCAGCACTTACATTCAATTTTTTCCGCAATTCCTGTTGAATAACTTTCTGTTGCTCCTCGATCGTTTCTAAAATTACAGGTAAAGTAAAAATAATTTGTAAGATATTAAACGCATTACTTTCTATGGTTCGAGAAATATATTATAGCTTACGTTTTACTTTAGCTGATTTAACCCATGTTTGTTGATTTTTTCGATATGAAAGATTCAGAAAGTATTCAAAACATTTAATCTCACAATCCAACAACCCAAGGCCATAATAAAGATTTTTTTCTTTTGAAACAAAATAATCCTTCGAATTATTAAACTCATTACTCGTTTTATTGCACATCGGATATCGTGTTGTGGCAGGGTTGTTTACAATTGTATTTACACACTTTCCATCAAAACGGGTTCGCGTGATCATATATCGTACTTTGACATTTTTACCATTTGACATAGTAAAGTTATGGCTCATAAGGTTCGAAATTTGAGTATTTAGTCTGTCAAACTTTCTCTTTATTGTAAAATTATTTTCTTTTTCAAATGCTAATCGTAGAGGTCGACAAAATCGGTAACTCAGCGGAGTTGGATTTACCCATCGACTTTCCACTTCCGCTATATTTTCTAATTTTATAATTAAAAGATTTTTCACAAAAAGTGACACATGAGGGTCATAGTTTGCATTAAGCTCATCTTCATAATGTTGTTGCGGGTTTACATGACTTGACAAGTTATCAAAACCTGTTGTAGCTGTCGGAACTAATGGATAGAAAGATAAATATTCTTGTGAGTATTAATTTTTAAACGAAGTTCATACTATTAATATATGTTATGATTTCGATTATTTTAACAAAACAATCAGATATAGAAACTAAACAACTTCAAAACTTTTACGAATAGTAAGGCTTTATTAACAGGGGGCCGAACTATCTGTCTTTGTCTATTAGCGTTTTTCATCATTTAGATAATCACCATCCGTTGTAGCATGAAAAAAATAGTAGCCTCCACTAGATATTAGTATAATAAGTAAATTTTTTAATAACAAAAAAAGGATTTTATCGCGTAGCTTTTGAATAATATGAGACCTACGAAAAAACTAAAATATAACCTATCTTTTTTTTGGTAGGTCTCATATTATTCAAAAACAACGCAATAGAATAATTTGATTGTTATTACAAAATTTACTTATTATACTAATATCTAGCGGGGGCTACTATTTTTTTCATGCTACAACGGATGGTGATTATCTAAATGATGAAAAACGCTAATAGACAAAGACAGATGGTTCAACCTGCTCTTAACCCTTTCCGTCACGAATTATTTTCGCAAAAACACGTATTTTCTATCATACATTAATTTTTTAGATTTATTTACAATCATATATTCAAAATATATCATATGATACTTATAAAATAAACACTCATTTATATAAAAATACAAAAAGAATAAAGATTAAACTTAAAGTGCGAATTAAACAATAAAAAAAAGAAAATGAGAAAGGGTGCCACTATAGTGGCTAGTAAAATGGGGTATGCGTTTTGTAGACACATATGACGTCACACTTGGAGTACCAGTATGCCGCCTTGGGGTACTTGTATGCCGTCTGGAGGTACTTGTTTGCCGGATCGGTCGTCTGAGGCGGTCCCTTATCGCTCGGTCTTATCTCGCTTCTCGATAATCGGGAAATAGAATTTAGTAAAGAATGATTTTGTAAAATAATAAATGTTAATAATAAATAATAATAAAATAATAAATGAAAAATGATAAATGTTAAAATCACTGACAGTAAATTATTGGAAATATTAAAAAATTAGTAAAATTGAATTTTTTTTTATTTTAAGAAATAACAAGGAAGATATCGGGATTTTTTGAGAGTTTTCTTATTTTGTCACTTGGGATAATTTTAGAATATTTTAAGTTTTTTCTGTTTTTTAACTTTTTGATATTTTACCGATTTGTATATTTTTAACGTTTGTATATTTTTATTCTTTATATTTACCGATTTTCAATATTTTTCTGTATTAATATATTTACGAATTTAAAGAGCGATATTTTACGAGTAAGTGGAAAAACGTAAAAGAGAAAACCCTGAAATAGAAAATCAAAACTACATTGTACAAGTGATGTATATATATATAAGCTTTACAACAGTGTGTGTGTATCTGTGTAACCAGCTAGTATCAACGTATAAGAAAGTGTACAAGAACGAATGGAGATGCACGAGTGGTAGGGGTAATAGTAAGGCTAGAAATAGAACGGTCCCTGTTAGAGCGAACGCTACACTTGTGCAGGTGCGTGCGTACTCCAAAACTTGTGATGTTTATATTATGACCTATATTATGCTGCACGATCAGTGCATTCCCTCTCGACTACATCGATTACCCGTTCTCTCTCATTGTTCTCCCTGTCGGAAAGCCAAAGTACGTCGTACGGGACCGAAGACTACCGAGACCATGCCTTATAGAATAGCCAATGACCGTCTTGCCCGGTATCTCCGACTTTTTACATCAACTTTAACATGTACCTTATGCTTAGGTGGTGTATGCGTTACACCAATGTTTGAAAATACTTCCCCCAATTGATTATTTAAAAAAAATGTTAATGATAAATAACAAATGTTAATAATGAATATATATCAATGATAATAAATTATTAAAAAATTATATTTAAAAATTAGTAAAAATTAAAGAAAAAATTTTTTTATTATAAGAATGAAATATTAACTTTAGAGAAAAAAATGATGGAAGGGTATAGAAATAAATAGAGATATATTGGATTGATACGTTTATTAAAAATAAGGCAAAATATATTTTACATTAGTTAAGATTCAAATAAAAATTGGTTAGATTGTTTCTCTATAGGTTCATCATAAAATAGTTTGGAGTAAAATACAACTAATTCTAAATAAACAATATCAAAATAAAATTCGAGAAAAACTTTGTGTATTGAAACATAGAATTCATCTCTTACAATATTTTGAATTTTAAACATATTGTTGTGTAATATATTTTTCACAACGAGATCACTGTTTTTCTTTCGTAAATCGGTATCATTAACTAAAACTGTTAATTCTTGAAGTATATAGTCCTTACAGTCATTAACTTGTTGCACAATACGCTGATTACGTCGATATCTATCATCGATGCACACAGCTGCGTTTTTAAAGCCGTAAAATGTGTTTTTTTGCATAATTATGGCCGGCGAATGATTTTTTCTTTTTTAACAGTTGTTTTGTGCGTCATTCTTACACTTACTTTGTTTATGAAAAATAATTGCTTTTGTAGCGAAAGATGATGAGAATGTTACATCTATATCTTTAAGTTCAATTTTTGTTGGAGTGTTGTTATGTTTAATGTCTTTTCGTTTGAAATACGAGCAAACGTATCGAAAACAATTTTGTAGTCGGCACCAATTTGATGAATCCAAAGTCAATCCGTTTAAATTTTGATTATTTGTTAGTTGTATCATCGATAAAAAGGTTTTATTCTCTTGATTATATTTTAATCCGACTATTGCTCTTGTACTGCCTGTGTTATTAATTGGATAAACGGTCGTAAGTAAATTAGCGTTTGAATATGTTTTAGACTTAGCAGTATATGTTTCGGCCTTTGTAATTTTTTTCGATGGCTTACTATTTTCAGTTTCCAGAGAACTCGTAAAATGTATTTTTCTTTTCACCACAGCTTGAGCCATTTTAGACGATGCAACTACTATATTTTCACTTGAAAATTGCTTCACACACGTGTATGTTAGACCACAAACCCCGAAATTGAAAAAGCCGTAATTTTTACAATTATACTATTTTACACTCGTCAAAAGTGTCGAATTATGATAAGACGTTTGTTTGAGTACTCACGTTGTGTCACTGTTGAAGCATCAGAAAACTGTGTGACTGAGCATTACAGCGGGGGTATGCACATATCGAGATGTGGTGTGAAAGCAGTAGAATGTTTTCGATAATCTCTTATCTAGTTTATGTATATTTTTATCTCGCGTATGAGTAGATGTAGGAAAATATTTCAAGTCAGTAAAACACCGACAGAGAGCATTGAATATATTATAAGATTAAAAGTCGTTATATAATATATATCTCTATATGCTTTACAGAGGATGGACATCGCGTGGCGCTCAAAATGCTACCGCGTCGCGATCAGAATGCTTGCAATTTTGATGAGGCTTATCCCTCGCGTGCACTCGCTGTTATAGCAACCTTCTATGTGGCTAAATTTTCTATATTAAAATTCAAAGTATACATTTAAAAAAATGAAAGATTAAATTTTGAGTTTTAAAAATCAAAAGATTAGAGAAAAATTTTTAGTTTAAAAACTAAAGTAAGATTATATTTGTTAAAATATAATTCAAAGTGAAAATAATTTTTCAATATTTACGAGAGTATAAATTTTCTATTTTAAAAATTAATAAAAGTTCAAAGAAAAGTTTTCAATTTTAAAAATAAAAAGTGTAAAGAAATATTTTCTATTTTAAAATTTACAAAAGAAAAATTTCAAGAAAAAAGTATGACAAAGGGTGGGTGTATTGAAATAAATAAAGAAGTATTTAGTTTGTTAAAAATAACTAGAAAGTTGTTACATATGTTTTATCAAGAGTTAAAAAGTAAAAGCTTAGGAAACTAAGCAAAATTCGATACATATGTTTTTTAACCGGTCAAATACAACTGTCAGCATGCTAGTCCTTGATCTTTTATAAAAACTTGTAAATATATTAAAAAGAGGTATGTTAAGGGTTTTCAATGACACATTTTTTTTACCTAAGTATATTCCCAAAGTTCTTTTTAGAGGAAATATATACGTCAAATAGTTTTTCGCCTCTACCAAGTAAAGTTCGCTCCTACAGCTATTTAAAAACCACGCATTTTTAACTGGTCCAGTTTTTGTTTCTGCAGTTTTAAATTATTTTAACAGTGTAAAATTAAATATTTTTGTTTTCGATAAATAATTTTATCGAGACTCAATGGCCAAGCTGTATTAAAAATATTAAAAAATTATTTTCGTTTTTATTTTGAAAAGAAATTTTTAAAAAATGACAGCAACACTAGTGCTAGCAGCCTTAATCATCGTAATAGAAGGCGTGAATAAGATTTTCGAGAAGTCAGTAAAAGAGGTATGGGACATTTATCATACTATATGTCAATTGATAGCTTCTGGTAAGGGTAACGAGCGAATATTTTGCTATGCTCACGAACCTCTATATTTAGTTGAAAGGATATCGCAGGATCTGGGTATAAGCTTTACCATGTCTCTCGGATGTAGTGACAGTACATGCAACGAAAAATTCAAACAAAGCTTTCGTGGAACGGAGTGGGAGCCGATTAATAAAAAAGCGACTGTAGTGGAGACGCAACTTCAGTCAAGAATAAATAATTACCTCGACTTGTCAATTGTAGCTTACACCCACAGCTACAAAGTTAAGTTCAGTTACAAGTTGTTGCACCCACCTAATGTAGCCTGGCGAAGTGAAGATCGTTTCGAGTTTGATAATGTAGAAAAACTATTATTAAAAATGAGAGATCCAAATTGTTATGGATTTCTAATCGATACAGACTCATTTGTGTAAACTAATATTAAAACTAAAAAATTGTCAATGATTAGTTTCAAGTATAATCGATATTAAAGTTTTGTGTGTAACATTTATTTTATAATTTCATATTTGTATTAGTGTGTGTAAAAATTGTATTCTGTGTGGATTAAAATTTATATAATTGTAATAATTTTTATAAAAAATAAATGTAACATTAGTTATTCGATAAATAAAGTTTTGTGTGTATCATTTAGTTTATAATTTCATATTTGTATTAGTGTGCAAAACCGTATTCTGTGTAGTTTTAAAACTGCTATAATTGTAATAATTTTTATCAAAAAATAAATGTATTAAACCACATTTTTATTTATTTTAGCACTTCACCCATTTTCATACTTTTTTCTTAAAATTTATGTATACAATTAAGAAATTGAAAATTTTTCGTTAAACTTAAATTTATTTTTAAAATAAAAAAATTTTTCTTCAATTTTTCATTAATTTTTTATATAGAAAATTATTTTTTTAACTTTGGGAAAAATGTATTAGCTTGTAGTATGTACCGTGAAGATTATTCAACTAAATTTTTAAATAAATACATTCATTAGTTTTAAAGAATTTTGAGGTTCTAATAGTCAGTTCTAATGAAGAGAAACACATTT
This sequence comes from Anastatus disparis, assembly GCA_017163975.1. Taxonomy (NCBI): domain Eukaryota; kingdom Metazoa; phylum Arthropoda; class Insecta; order Hymenoptera; family Eupelmidae; genus Anastatus; species Anastatus disparis. Next base: position 1,318,507 of record JAFFSR010000323.1, read on the forward strand.
GAAATGCTTCCGTGAAAACTAACGCATTTTAGCGTTTAGTCATCGTATGGTACCGTTAAACATGCATTATTACTTAAGGGTTAGCGTTGAGATGTGCTACTCTTTGCAGTAAAACTAAATCGTGCTACTCTTTGCGGTAAAACTGAATCGTGCTACTCTTCACGGTAAAACCGAATCATGCTACTCTTCGCGGCAAAACTGAATCGTGCTAGTCTTTACGGTAAAACTGAATCGTGCTGCTCTTTGCGGCAAAACTGAATTGTGCTAGTTTTCGTTATTAAAAGAGGGCGTATCGAATAGCTTCAAACAGCGCTGGTTGTGTGCCGCCGCTCATATAGCTAGTACACGGAGAGAAAAATCAGGTTATTATCTCATGAAATTTCAAGTGATTATCACACGATATTTTTTCACCTAATATTATCGAAGAAACAAGTGATTTTTAGATGATATCCATGTTTTTAATAGATGGCGGTGCATCATGTTAAAATTACTCGAGGCCCACCGGATTTTCACGTGGCACTCGAGTGAATTCATCAGTGGTGCGGCCGACCAGTAGCACGGACTTTGAAAGGAGATAGAGAGGGAGAGAGAGAGAAACAAAGTAACCAAAGGGTTTAGCTTATAAAAATCGACATACCCCCACTCTACTCGCACAGTATGTGTATTCTAACTGACTGCTGCTACGAATATACACATATTCTTTACTCTCTCTCTCTCTCTCTCTCTCTCTCTCTCTTTTAAAGCCCGTGCTACTAGATCGGCCCTACCACCGTTAAATTCACTTGAGTTCCACGTGAAAATCCCGTGAGCGTCCGAGTAATAATAACATGGCACCTATAGCATTTTAAGTTAGATGCTATTCTGATTAAATTAACTTCATTTCATGAGAATCTTACATGAAGAATCATATAATTTTAACGTGTTAAATTTATCATGAGAAAATAACCTGATTTTTCTTTCCGTGTAGGCACACGCGCGCTCGTAAGCCTTACCGTATCTAGCTTGCTATTTGAGCCACCGCTTACTCGACTAATACGCGCGCGGTTGTCAGCCTTACGAACCCGCGTCTAGCTTTCTTATTTCGCCGCTAGCAGTTTCAGCGTGCCGGCCGTGGATGCCTCACACTATAAGGCTTATAGAGACGCTGATTGATTATTATAATTGTATATATATTATTTTATTAAAATATTTATCAGTGACAAACATGAACACTTTGTGGCGTCATCCCTTTACTTGTTTGCTGGCGGGTCCTACTGGTAGCGAAAAAACAACTTTTGTTAAAAAATTATTAAAATTTCGTGAAGAAATGATCGATGCTAGCATGGATCGAATTTTATTTTATTACGCTGAGTGGCAAGACGGATATAAAAACGACGAATTTATTAAAGACGGAAACAAAATTGAATTTCGCGAGGGGCTGCCTAAACCAGAAGATTACTCAAACGATCCCCACTTGAAAAAACTTTTAATCATCGATGATTTGATGCGCGAATCGTCGATTCATATAGTTCTCGACTTATTTACCAAAGGCAGTCACCATAAAAATATCAGCGTATTGTTTCTTACACAAAACATCTTTCACAAAGGTACTCATTCACGAGATATATGTTTAAATTCTTCTTACATAATTTTATTTAAAAATCCGCGAGACCGTGCACAGATTCAACATTTAGTGAGACAAATATACCCCGAAGATTTAAAATTTTTACAAGAAGTGTATTAGGATGCAACGGCTCAAGGTTTTGGATATTTAATGATTGATTGTAAGCAAGATACTTTAGATGAAGTTAGATTTCGAACAAGTATATTTCCGGACGATAAGTATCAATACGTTCACTTACCTAAATATACTCATAGCGCATACGCATTAAATCTTTGACAATAAAAGCTTTATTACACGTCGTAACGATTCAGTTCAGATCGGACTATGGAGAAAGACACTCCCCAAAGTAGTCGGCGAGATCGACGTTTGCTACGAAACTCTCCGTTTGAAAAAAAGTATGTTGCTGTCTTGCAGGCGCTAAGACATTCGGATAAAAATCAGCGCGTCGCATTGCTGCGTTCAGCAGATAAAAAATTAATAAATCACATTTGTGAGTGCGCGTTAAATGTACTCAAAGGTACTGTCAATTTAAAAGAGTGTGAGAAAAATAAATTAAAAAAACATAAAAATATTTTAAGAAAATTAGCTAAAAAAAGTAAAAATTCTTGGAAAGTAAAGAAACGTACCATAGTTCAAAAGGGAGGGAGTTTTTTTACTGTTTTTATTGCAGCCTATACTGAATACATTGTTTTCGTTAATAATAAGAAAATAAAAAATGGAGAAATCAAAGAAAATGATACTCTTATCTAAAGAACAACTTGAACGAATGCAGAGGGAAAATAAAAAAAATAACGATCGTAAAATTACTGATACTAGTGTAGGATCGACTGCACTGGAATCTACTCAACCGGTAGGTAATACGTTATCCCGATTAGATAATGAAATGAAAAAAATTCTGGATTCTACAACTTATGAAAACGAACCAAAAAAACTGAAAGATTACTTGAAAACGTTACAGAGATATCTATTTTTTATCGACGATGAAAAACGAGAACTTTCGCTTTTAAAAACAAGTGAAAATGATAAGGAGGCTTTAGACAGTTTTTCAATATTAGAAAGTGTCCCAAATTTATATAAAAAAAAGCTGAATTATTTTTAAACTATTTAAAATCCAGCAAAGATCGCATTACGTGGAACGAAAAAGGTCTTGTACATATAGATGGCGAAAAAATTCAACATTCGAATATCATCGATTTAATGAACGATGCTTTACGGAATAGAAAAAAAGTAAAAGCTGCGGGGAGAGAACAGTTTGCAAAGATACTTCAAGATATCGACACACCGCACGAATTTGTCGGTGATGATGAATTGTGGGAATTGAACAATGTTAAACAATCTTCGAATAAAAAAATAAAATTTCAAAATAGTATAACATCCAATAAAGACGATAGCGAGGTTAATGACTCAACAAAATTACGTGATAAAAGTGATAATTTCTTTTTTTAGATAACACAGTTTTGTCTGAAAAGAGTCCCAACAGTAGCTCTGAAAAAAAGAAAAATAAACAGAAGCACATGTTTTCCTCAACACCAAAGTCAAATAAAAAATAGTTAACTAATTTAATTTAAAATGGATATTTTAGAAAAACAATATTTTGATCCACAACATGAAGCAGAGTTTTCAGGAGCACGAAATTTAATCAGAGTAAATGGAAAAAAATTTTCTTCGGAAAAAATTAAAAAATGGTTAACGAAGCACGATACATACACTTTACACAAAACTATACGTCGAAAATTCCCACGCTTACATTACGATGTTGACGCTATTGATCAAGTATGGGAGGCAGATCTCATACAATTAACATCATTAAAAAATTATAATGACAGCATCGGCTATTTACTAGTTGTGATTAACGTTTTAAGTAAATTCGTGTGGGTACAACCTTTACGCGATAAGACTTGTCAGGAAGTTACTAAAGGTTTTAAAAAAATAATAGACTCTAACAAAACCCGTTATCCTTCTATGCTTCAAACCGACCGTGGAAAAGAATTTGTTGGAGGGGCATCACAAAAATTTCTTAAAGACAATGGTATAAGATATCGTATAGTTACAGATCCTGATGTTAAAGCGGCTGTTGTAGAACGTTTTAACAGAACCTTAAAAGAACGTATGTATCGATATTTTACGTTCAAAAATACAAAACGTTATATAGACGTCTTGCAACATACAGTTGACACATACAATAAGACACCTCATTCGACTATAAAAATGTCACCAGCTTCAGTGACTACTTATAACGCGAGTGTAGCTAGAAAAAATTTAGTTAGACGTGCACAGCAGAGACAGCCTGTTCGTAAAAAACCTAGATTCAAAACTGGACAGTATGTACGTATAAGTAGAGAAAAAAACGTTTTTGAAAAGGCTGCAACTAAATCATGGAGTGAAGTAATATTTAAAATATTCCGTGTTTTAAAAAGACAGAATTTATTCATTTATGAGTTACACGACTTGCAGGGAGAAGAGATTGAAGGTTTTTTTTATCCCGAAGAACTTGTTGTCGTTGACAAAGAAAGAGTAGAGCAGCAAGAGTTTAAAATTGATAAGATATTAGGTAGCAAAGGAAAAGGATCGAAAAAACAGTATTACGTAAGCTGGGTTGGATATCCCGATAAATTCAATTCTTGGGTTCCCGCTTCAGAGTTGAAAAAACTATAATAATGAATCAAAACAATTTTACCATTGTATTACCAAGCAACAGTAGTTTAAAATATTTTCCAAACAACGCTACTACAAATTATTCAATACGATTACCTCATCAAGCACAATTGATAGGTAAGTGGGTGGTTGGAATCTCTGAAATTCATATACCGTGCTCGAGTCTTCATTTACGAGTTAAAGATACAATGATACCTGACTATAAAGGAAGTAAAGGAGTAAATTCGTTTCAACACGGAACGTATAACTCTATGCACACTCTTATTCATGCTATTAACGATGGTTTACTTAAATTTCACGAAAACGAAGTGTGTGAAAAACTCTCATACAATGAAAAAGATGGTTTTGTGTATTTAAAGCAGTTACAGAATAAAAAAGAAGCTGAATTCACGGATAAAATAAAGCGTATTTTAGGTTTTGAAAATGGTACATATGCAGTTTACGATGCAACGCAACAAAAAGGGACAAACGATACAGGCCGCACGCTAGTAGGTGATCAGCTTCTGTTACGAATTGTTAATATTGAAGCAAATAAATTTAATTTTGGATATACGATAGTCAAAATATTTACGTATATTAATTACACAGCCACACAAAAAAAAAATGTCAAAACCCACGGACCAGACCATAAAGACAAAAGCGTAAAGTTATGGACTCAAGATAAACTAAACGACCTAGTTAGAGAGCTTAACTTACCTAAAGATGGAGCAGAACATTTAGCTTCAGCTTTAAAAGGCATGAATCAGTTGGCAAAATCTACTAAAGTATCTTTTTACAGAACAAGAAGCAAAAGTTTCGAACCATACTTTGAAGAAATGAATCATAATGGTGATAAAATAGTATATTGTAAAGACGTAAAAGGTTTAATGAATGAAATTAAACCTAATGTGTATAAAGACGAAGAATGGAGATTGTTCATAGATTCATCAAAAAGAAGTTTAAAAGCCGTATTACTACATAATAGCAACCACTATTCCTCAGTTCCTATAGCGCACTCCACTACAATGAAGGAAACATACGATAATCTCAAAATTATAATACAAAATATTCAGTATGATAAGCATAAATGGCGGATATGTGGTGATTTGAAAGTTTCTGGAATATTGTTAGGACAGCAGTCTGGATTTACAAAGACGCCATGTTTCTTGTGCTTATGGGATAGTAGAGACCGTGCAAAGCACTATACAAATCATAAATGGCCTGAAAGAAAATCTCTCGAAGTCGGAAAGAGTAACGTTATAGCTACTTCATTGGTTGATCCGAAAAGAGTTCTCATTCCTCCATTACACATAAAACTTGGTGTGATGAAACAATTCGTTAAAGCTTTAGATAAAGATAGCCAGTGCTTCAAATACTTGGAAAGTAAATTTCCAAGTAAATCAGATGCAAAATTGAAGGAAGGTATTTTTGACGGTCCTGAAATTAGAAAAATGATGGCTGATGACCAGTTCATTAGTTCCATGACAAACATTGAGAAAGCTGCATGGCTTAGCTTTAAGGAAGTTACTGAAAACTTTTTGGGTGATCGCAGAAGCCCAAATTACAAAGTAATTGTATCTAAAATGGTTGAGAACTATGGGAATATGGGTTGCCTAATGAATTACAAACAACATTTTCTGCACAATCACTTGGATAGTTTTCCTGAAAACTGTGGCGATTATAGCGAAGAACAGGGAGAGCGTTTTCACCAAGACATTAAAGTAATGGAGAAGCGTTATCAAGGTAGATGGGATGCTAGTATGCTGGCCGACTACTGCTGGATGTTGAAGAGATTGTAAAACTACTGGGAAAAAACGTAAAAGGAAACCTTTGCACCGATCATTTGATGAGAAACGTGTAAGGTATAGTAGAAGTTTGGTTTGTTTTACAAGAATTTTGTCGATTTTACCTTCAAATAACCTTCACTATGAGGTGATGGAGTCAAACGGACCATGGATTCGGATTCGGCGACCCCAAAAACATATATGTATACTGTTAAATCTTGGTTGCCGTTAATTTTGGAAATTTGACCTTGACCTGACCTTGACCCTAAGGTGATGGGGTCAAATGGACCACGGATTCGGAATCAGCGACCTCAAAAACATATATGTATACTGTTAAACCTTGGTTGCCGTTAATTTTGTAAATTTGACCTTGACCTGACCTTGACCCTGAGGTGATGGGGTCAAATGGATCACGGATTCGGAATCAGCGACCTCAAAAACATATATGTATACTGTTAAACCTTGGTTGCCGTTAATTTTGTAAATTTGACCTTGACCTGACCTTGACCCTGAGGTGATGGGGTCAAATGGACCACGGATTCGGAATCAGCGACTTCAAAAACATAAGGTATATATGGTCTGGTCCGTGGGTTTTGACATTTTTTTTTGTGTGGCTGTGTTATGTTCCACTTCTAAACAATAGATTTCAAATTGTTGATATAGATATAACAGATCAATTCGGTAAACCTATAGCATTCGAGTTTGGGACAGTGACGGTAGCACTACATTTTAAGAGCATGACGAAGCTGTCCGCCTTCTAATAATATTTCCAATCTTAACTTATGAATAAACGATGCGTTTAATCGAGTTTTTTTGCTACAAAGAAAAAATTTGTAAGATTAAACTCTAGTGCGGACAACTCAAGAAATTCACCAAAATATTATATATACAAAGTTATAATAAAAACTTTCAATATATCATATTTTAAGGTTAGGTTTGTCGATTTGATGTCTAATTTCCAATCCAAGCTCATAAAAAAATAACAAGTCCAAATGATTTTTTATTTTAACAAAAATTATTGTATTAATATAGCTTTAGTGCGGACAAGTAATTATATTTGTTTAATTTAAGAATTTAAAAAGATATTGATAAAATAAAAAAAGGAAAACTCGATTGCTGCAGCTCCGACATGCCGTTAAAAGGGAGTATTAAAGAAATAATTATGAGCATTCACGATGTATATTATTAACATCAAATGAGAGAGGGGAGAGGGGTAAGAAATGTCTTTGTTGGTGCACCGCGGACGCGTGACCATGGATTGGGGTCTTGGTTTTCTGGATTGTTTCGGAGTGCATTACCGGTCTTAGCTAAAGGTGCTCGTGCTGTTGGTAAGGAAGCTCTGCGCGCAGGCGCAAATATTCTTGGGAATATTGGTGGAAATAATATAAGTTTCAAAGAATCTTTTAAACATCGCATGAATGAATCGGGAAAAAATCTTAAACGCAAAGCTGCCGGTAAAATAAATAAATTAATGGAGGGATCGGGGTATAAAACATCAACACGCAAACGATATCGACAGTCTTCTCGCACTTCCGCTGCGTGACGGATCGCTTCAAAATCGATAATAAAACGCTCCAAAGTGACTAAAGTTAAACGTGCAAGTAAGAAGAAAAATAAAACAAACAAAAAAGAACTTAATATTAAAAAAAGAGTGAAAGTTAATAACAACAAGAAAATCAAAAAAGGTGATATATTTGATAAAAAATGTCTTTTTTACACAGTCACTCGGAAGCTTGTCTCAAGACAAAGCTTGATATTTCCTCGCTACCTCCTACACAGACAGCTATAGAATCGAGCAAATTCTATTTTACAAACCCGTTTCGTCTTTGAGCGATGAGAGTCTGATCGAATCCTGTGTAAATTCACAAAACGAGGACTATTTAGATCTAGCGCATACCATGCTCAAAGTGAGTGTAAAATTGACACCGTATAAGAAGGAGACAGACGGCCTCGTAGCACCAACCAACAACTTTTTACATTCGCTATTCAACCAGGTTGATGTACACTTTAATAATAAATTAGTTTCACCACCAAATAACGCATACCCTTACAGAGCATATCTCGAAACTCTCTTAAACTACGGACCAGCTGCAAAACAACCGCATTTAACATCGGTTTTATGGGCCAGCGATACCGCGGGTGAACTTCCCGGATCAAACAAAAATACAGGCTTAAGAATAAGACAAAACTTTTTATCAAACAATAAGACCGTCGATTGAATAGAACATTTACACTGAGGCGTTTTTAACCAAAATCGATTTCTGCTTAATGGGGTCTAAATGCATTTAGGACTAGTTCGCTCCAAAGATATTTTTTGTTTAATGGATGCTTCGGATAATAATTACGGAGTTCATATCACAGAGGCAACTTTACTTGTACGTCGTGTAAAAATAAGCCCGACCGTCATGATTGCTCATGCAAAAGCTCTGAGTTCAACTACAGCTAAATATCCTCTTACGCATGTAGAAGTAAAAACCTTTACTATGCACAGCGGTATAATGGGGGAATCTTTAGAAAATGTTACTCTCGGCCAGCTACCGAAAAGAATTATAATCGGGTTTGTTCATAACAGAGCCTTCAACGAAGACAAAAAACTTAATCCGTTTAATTTTAAAAATTATTCAATAAACTTTTTGTCTCTTTACGTTGACGGACAACAAATACCGAGTAAACCCTTGCAACCACAGTTTGATGAAAAATCACCTCCATACATAGAGGCATATCATACATTATTCTCAGGCACAGGGATACATTTTATGAACGAGGGAAACGATATTGATAGACAGGATTACGCAAATGGATTTTGTCTTTTCGCTTTTGATCTTACGCCAGATCTTTCAGCGCACTTTGCCGGTCACTAGAATCTTGTAAAAAACGGTACAGTTAGAATAGAAGTAGGGTTCGATAAGGCGTTATCGAAAACCATAAATTGTGTTGTTTATGCAGAGTTTGATAACGTATTAGAAATGGACGCTGCCCGTAAAATCGTTGTTGATTATAACTAGTAAAAATCTTCCCCCTCCCCTTTACATTATCGCTTCAGATAAATGAAAACATGACACAAAATAACATTTCGAACTATCAGTCTGTTTGTACCCTTTTTACAGTCCAGTCGTAATCTCTTCGCCAGCATTATGGATAAAATAGATTATATAATCGACATTCAAGCATTTCACGATAAAGACGGAGATTTTTTACCGAAAGAAATCGCTATTCTCGGATTTGAATGTAATTTCGTCTCACACTGGATGATAAAACCGCCTTACAGCTGTTCAAAATTAACAAGAGGATTGTTAGCAACAAACAGCTACCTATCGTGCTTTCATCACGGGATCGCGCGGTTCGACGGTGAATCAAATCTAGACGATGTATATAATGTACTACGTGAAGTCGCGTGTGTCATGGGTGTGTTTCCTGCAGACAAGATTCCTCTAATCTGGGAAAAACCGTGTGCCCTTGTAGTTAATCTCGATGAAAGCTCGAAACCAGGGTCTCATTGGCTTGCAATTTACGTCGATTCCAATGGACAGGGGACTTACTTTGACAGCTATGGATTACCTCCAACCGTACCAGATCACATCGATCACCTTAGAAGAAACTCCCGGGTGTACAAGTGGAACATACGACAACTGCAGAACCTCAATTCAGATGTGTGTGGGCAGTATTATGTCGATTTTTCGTTTTATATGTCTCATCATTATTCTCTTAACATATTTTGTACGTTATTTTCAACCGATACAAAGGATAATGATAGATTAAGCGTTATATTATTTAACCGAATCATGAATGTAAACAAGAAACAAAAAAATAAAAAAAGAAATTATATGTGCCCATAGCAATCAAGTGTCTAAAGCAAAAAATATTATGTAATGAGTATGTGTGTGTGTGTATGTATGTGTATGTGAATAACTTCCAATATTTTTTTACTTTGTTACCATACTTAGTTGTTATCAAGACACCATTAAAGATGGGTCAGACACCGAGCTCGGGGAACGCTCGCGATCGTACTCCTCTAATCGGAAAAAATAACAGTAAAAAGTCAGAAAATCAAATAAAAGACTCACAATGGAAACAGTATTCACAAAAAATTTCTACAAACACATACTCTATCCCTGAAAGAAATGGGTACAAAAAATTTTGACTTTAAATATATATGTAAATAAAAAATACACGTAAGACTTGCAAAGTCGTATTACTCCGAAACTTATATACTTGTATCGTCGTTGTAATAATTTTATAAAAAATAAACGTATCAATCCAATATATCTCTATTTATTCCTATACCCCACCATCATTTTTTCTCTAAATTTAATATTTCATTCTTATAATAAAAAATTTTTTCTTCAATTTTTACTAATTTTTAAATATAATTTTTTAATAATTTATTATCATTGATATATATTTATTTATTATTAACATTTATTATTGTAATTTATTGATATACTTTTATATTCTATTTTACAAATTATTTTCTTGTTAAATTCTATTTTCCGATTATCGAGAAGCGAGATAAGACCGGAGCGATAAGGGACGTCGCGTTATATAGAGCCTCAGACGACCGATCCGGCAAACATGTGCCCCCAAAGCCTCTATCCGGCAAACACGTACCCCAAGTATGACGTCCCAAGTTTTGGAGTACGTACGCACCCTCACAAGTGTAACGTTCGGTCTAACAGGGGCCATAAGCGATTCTATTTCTGGCACTACTATTACCCCCACCACTCGTACATCTCCATTCGTTTTTGTACTCTTTCTTATACGTTAATACTAGCTGGTCACACACACACACACACACACACACACACACACACACACACACACACACACACACACACACACACACACACACACACACACACACACACACACACACACACACACACACACACACACACACACACACACACACACACATATATATATATATATATATATATATATATATATATATATATATACATCACTTGTACAATGTAGTGTTGATTTTCAGGGTTTTCTCTTTTACGTTTTTCCACTTACTCGTAAAATATCGCTCTTTAAATTCGTAAATATATTAATACAGGAAAATATTGAAAATCGGTAAATATAAAGAATAAAAATATACAAACGTTAAAAATATACAAATCGGTAAAATATCAAAAAGTTAAAAAACAGAAAAAACTTAAAATATTCTAAAATTATCCCAAGTGACAAAATAAGAAAACTCTCAAAAAATCCCGATATCTTCCTTGTTATTTCTTAAAATAAAAAAAATTCAATTTTACTAATTTTTTAATATTTCCAATAATTTACTGTCAGTGACTTTAACATTTATCATTTTTCATTTATTATTTTATTATTATTTATTATTAACATTTATTATTTTACAAAATCATTCTTTACTAAATTCTATTTCCCGATTATCGAGAAGCGAGATAAGACCGAGCGATAAGGGACCGCCTCAGACGACCGATCCGGCAAACAAGTACCCACAGACGGCATACAAGTACCCCAAGGCAGCATACTGGTACCCCAAGTGTGACGTCATATGTGTCTGCAAAACGCATACCCCTTCTACTGTGGCTCCTGTGACTGAAAGGGTTAAGGGATTAAGATGACAAAGCCTTGAAAAAAAAAATTTCTTTAATCAAAAATTTTAGTTTATAAGTGATCAAAATTGTATTTAAACTATACTTTGGCAGTAGAAAAAAAATATGATTGTAGTGGTACAAGGACACTACTTTCAGGGTTAAAATTTATTAATTTTATATTAGATATTTATACGTGAACCTTTTATTGATTGGTTTTTAATAGTTGCGAATATATAAGTTTGAATAAGAAATATCAACAAACTCACATAACACTCTAAGATGATCTTCGTTCGAGTTTAATGCTACAGCTTCGCATAATCGTTCAGCTGTTTTATTTAGCATATCTTGAAGAGAAACAGACGTTTCGACTTCTGATATACTACAATTATTAGGCTTACAATCTTCCTTAGCCTGATCAAGAATATTATAGTTAGGATATATTTTAGAATGTCTTGAATGACTGTCTGAAACTAATAACTTGTACGATTGTTTTGAATAATTTCCTTAAAAAAAAACGCTAGGCCAGAAACTTTAGTATATCTTAGAGGTATATTTAAACTGTCAATATCATCTTCACTTTCAGTTTCTGATTGTTGAAGTCTACTATTTCTCTTAGAAACTAGACGGGCTGCCATTTGAATTGTCTCCAGAGCACGTCTATGTTTCGTAGAACCTGATGCATTGCTTATATCTACGGACTTACGTCCACTTCTTCTGTTTAGCCTAGAAACTTTAGGAGGTTGACCTCGTAGTTTCAGAGTTTTCTTTTCTTTGTTCATTTGAGAGGCTGTACATAGTATATGTTTGGAGTATTTGTCATATTAATAATTTTACTCCAAATATGTTTAAAAACACGTTTAAGAAACATCAAAACAAAATATACCATTTTAAAAAATTATACAAAAATACGAGAAAATACAAAAAACGTCTATTAAAATTATTTTTGAACATGCCTTTTAATATTTTGAATACGAAAATTCGAATATAATTTTTGAAGTATTTAAGGTTAATCTCTTTAAATACAAAACCTTTATAATTTAAAGGCATAAAAGTCTTCAAGTAGACAGTTAAAAGATTCTATTTGTCTCATAAGCTCAATCGATATTATTTATTTTTGATCGTTAGAATCAATAACTTTAGATATTTTATGAAACAAACATACAAATTTATTTTTTCAAACAATTATAATTTTCTTAGTTTTCTTAGACGAAAAAAGTTTTATTCAAATAATAGTTATAAAATACTTAAAAACTAAACAGGAAAGTATTTTTGGTTATAAGTCTTAAATATTTTACAAATAAATATTAGTGTACACGGAAAAAAGTTTTCACCGTTAAAAGCAGTGCTGCATTTGAATACATATTTAAATTTTAATGCTAGTGTGTTCAAAAGTAATGATTGGCATAAAGTTTTTCCGCAATATTCACAGCACGTACAAAATTCATACCAGTATAGTATTTTTTTAGTACTGGAAATTTTTATTTTCGAAAACCGATGCGTGAATTTACAGTGCCATCTTTAGCACGGGTTTTTGAGTGCCAAACACGTTACATAACAGCGCTGACGGATGTTTGTGTATACAAATTTTCGATTCTATAGCAGCGTGCGCAGTTGTCAGCTTTTACACAAAAGTTTTTATTTCGTGTATTTCAGGAAATAAGTGGCACAATTAGAAAAAAATAAAATATAAATTAATATAATAATCACATATTGTTGGGAATCATGAATATAAATTGTCATAATAAAAATTTTTCGAGAAAAAATCTTTTTTATTTCAAATATTTTAAAACTTTAATAATAAAATTTTATAATTTTTTCTAAATGAATTTTTATTGAAATATAGTATTTGTTTAAATTTTATTAAGGATTCAATCATTTGTTAAAAATTTTAAAAATAATTGTTCAAATCCATAAATTTTTCATCTAGCGGGAATAAAGTACTTTATTCCCGCTCTTTCAAGTCAATTATATATATATATATATATATATATATATATATATATATATATATATATATATATATATATATATGTAAGATAAGGAATTGATTCAATTCAGCAATGCGATTAGATTCGTCTAAAAATAAGAGTTTTATTATTAATACATATATTATATACAATGTTACAAGGAGCACGTGTTAACTAACCTAAAAATAAGAGAATCAACAATCAAGCCTATTGCTTAATGGATCTCTCAACAATCACAAGGTTAACAATAATTCACAGTTTCAGAATTGTTATAAACAATTCTGATAACTTTAATTAATTCACTTATCTTAGATTATCTTAGTTTAACAATATTTTGTATAGAGTTCTATCTTATAGAGTCAACGCTCCATCTTCTATCTGTGTCTCTCTCTCTTCTAAAGCTCGTGTCGTCTACCTACAGTGACCGACACGAGACGGTTTCTTACCAGCAGTATTGAGTATGTGCGCGAAGCTTACATATATACATATACCCTGGTAGAAAATTCAGGATAAAAATATGCTCAGTAAATTAACGGCTAGCGATATCTCGTCGCGACGCAATCGCGATGAATAACCGATATATACGCGATGAAATATTGAAGACATTAATTACAAATTTCATATATTAGATAAAGAACATAACCCTAAAAACAATTAATTAAAACCCCTTTTTGATATTATTTTTTTTGCACCCAAAATTTGTTATTTAACCATTTCTAATTATGTTTTTTTATTAATTTTATATTTTGAAAATAAATTATCATCGAAAAAAATCTTGCGTGAAGTGGGCTGGAACCAGATACCTCGATCATGCTAAGCCTGAACGTTACCGACTGTGCCATGATGACATGCTGTCAATGAATTTTCGAATCATCTACATATGTTACAGAACTACTTTCAATTTGGTCAAAAATTTTGAGGTTATGATTAAATTTACAGATCATCGACTCGACATTATTATTTGAAAAAGTAAAATTTATTATATGCATAATAAAATTTATTATGTGCATAATAAAATTTATTATTTTATTCATCATTTCTTTTTCCATTCAGGATATTACATTTCCTTAATTATTATTCATTATATATTTTCTGTTAAATTTTTCATTATGTTTCTTAGATAAAATATAATTAGAAGGTTGACGATCTTCTCCCGATGCCATCGGGATAATTGAGGAAGCGGTGTTAGGGTTTATCGCGATATCGATCAGCATAAGATCGCGACCGCCGGTATTATATACTGAATATATGCTTAACGTTTCTATTAGGGTATATATATAATTGACTTGAAAGATTATCTATGATAGCAATGAGTTGATTTAATGAAAAAAAACTGATACCGCGCATCAAGAATTTCTCTGCTAATGCACAGAACTGAAATTCTGATTTTAGCACTGGAAAAAACCGTGCTAGCCATTAAAAACCAATGTGCTGGACTTAGCATTGATTAAAATGATACTGTGATGTTTTTTTCATTATAAAACAGGAAATTTCAGTCTTCTATTATTTGGCACTATTTTTTAAGGTGAAAAATTTTTTCCGTGTAACAAATAATTTTTTATGTTATATTAATATAAATTTGATAAATTTTTCAATTTTATAAATAAAAATTATTCCGTATTCTATTAAAATTTCAAGATATTGACGAATTAATGTTATTCTTTTATACCAGTTTATATTTTTTAACTTCGTCATAAAATTTTACTCGTCTAAGAAAAATTATAAAATAAGTAAATTTTATGGACTTTGTTTTAATTACAATCTTAAATTCTATCGATGTAATAAAAATTGTTTTAAAATAATGTACACAAATTATTACTTTTATAAGAATATACAATGAAATCAAATATAATAACAATGACTCATTCTATAAATAATATATTCAGAAAGTATACAAGTAAAATAAATGTACGTTTGAAATCTATTATTTTACAATATTTAAGTGTTGCATAGCAACTAGAAATGTATTTTCCACAGCATGAGTTGACACACATAAAAATAAAGGAGAAACATCCATAGAATATATAGCTTAAAGTAACAAGGTCACATGGGTTTCATATAATTAATGATTATCTGGAAAATCCACAAGCAAGAAAAAATATTTTTTATGTAAAATCAAAATAGACAAATCACATTGCAAAATAAGTCCTACTCTCTGAAAACAAATTTTTAATCTATGTAATTGACAAAGCAAATTTTTCGAATATATTCAAATATCCATTAGAGGTACAAAATATATTATTTTTGTTATATATATATATATATATATATAAAACTTTAAGTATATGTTTCTGAGATTAAGATCGATTACCGCAGGCTCATTCTACAATAGAATACACTAAAGAAATAAAAAGACAAGTTATTGGACAAAAAAGGCTATCCAAACCAATAATCCTTTCCCAAATATATATACATAAGAGTTTAAATTTAAGGGGACCAGATACTATTAAAACCTGAAAATATAAAAAATAAATAATTAAAAATTAGTTGCCTATATATAAAAATAAAAAATAACAAGTGAAAATACCAACAATAATGAAGACTTTTTATTTTTGAATGTTGTCCGTACCATGAGAATTTACCCTATGGTCTTCATTGACACTTTAGAAACTAAAATATCTTTGTCGCAGGCTTTAAAATTAACTTTACTATGAGCGAATTTTTTCTCTAGATCCTTAAAATATTCCTAGAATCCATATGAACGAAGCAGATTTTGAATGAGTAAGTATTAATTTGTTTATGCCCGACTGAACTATAATGACCACTTTACCGACCTGTAAAGCGGGCATAATGTGCCCTATAATTCCCCAGGGAATAAAGCATTATTTCCGCAAATCAAAATGTCATTTTACCGTTTTTCTGTTTCTATATAAATATATATATAGAAACAATTTTATTATGCAACACGAGAGTAAAGTCGACTATTCCCTCGGGTGATTACTGCCCTCGCTTCGCTCGGGCAGCAAACTTACCCCCGGGAATAATCTGCGACTTTAATCTCTTGTTGCATAATGTACTATTATTAACTTAATATTTATAAAAATAAATTAACAATTTTTTGAAAAATTGATGTTTTTTTTAAAAATTTTTTTAATTTTTTCAAAAATTTTTTACGTTTATATGCTAATCTGCTTCGTTCATATGGATTCTATGAATATTTTGAAGATCTAGATAAAAAATTTGCTCATCGATCTAGTAAAATTAGTTTTAAAGCCTGCGGCAAAGGTATTTTTTGTTCCAAAGTGACTACGAAGACCATGGGGCAAATTCTCGTGGTACGGACAACATTCTTAAATAAAAAGTCTTCATTATTGTTGTTATTTTCACTTATTATTCTTTATTTTTATATATCGGCAACTAATTTTTAATTATTTATATTTTATTTTTTCAGGTTTGAATAGTATCTGGTCCCCTTAAGGTTTATTGGGTTAGGGGTCAGGGGTTAAGGGCTTTTACGTTAGCAGTTTAAGGTTAAGGGCTTGTGTGGCTTCAGGATTTAGGGCTTTATGAATCGTAGGTTAAGATTTTGTGAGTTAAGAGTTTAAAAGGTTTTAGAGCTTATTGGTTCAAGATCTTTAGATTTCAGGTTCACTGGGTTAGAGTTCAGGGGTTAGTACGTTATGAGTTAGAGGTTAAGGGTTTGTGGGTTTAAGGCATTAAGATTTGTAGGTTATGGTTAGGGGGATTGAGTTAGGGTTCAGGAGTTAAGGGTTTTTACGTTAATAGTTAAGAGTTTAGGGCTTGTGGCTTTATGATATGTAGGTTAGAATTTTATGAATTAAGGTTTGAGAGTTTACAATCTATTGTTTTACGGTCTTGAGGTTCAAGGTTTAATTTGTTAGAGTTTGGGGCTTAAGGGTGTGTATATTAAGATTTAAGAGTTAATGGGTTGAGGGTTTGTGATTTTGGAGGTTATGGGTCTAGGTTTCGCTGATTAAGGTTTTACGGTTTTAGCGTTTATATGTTTAACTTTATATGTTTGGAGCTACTGGGCTTACGGCTTATGGACTCGGGGTGAATAGGACCTAAAGGTCTATGGTATTAGATTTATGAGTTAAAGATTCAAAATTTATGGATTTTTAAATTTATGGGTTTGAGGATTTAGATATATAAGTTTATGTTTAATGGATTATGGGCTTTAGGGCTTAAAGGTTAAGGGTTTATGAGTTTTATGACTTAAAGGATTTAATTTTATGTTTTTCGTTACAATGTCTTACAAAACATTCCGGTTTTTTCACAACTCATACAAAAATAGCGAAATACCAACTTTGAGAGGTTATATTTCAAAATCAGGTTGGGTTTAAGGTTTATGAGTTAAGGGTTTTCTGGGTTTCAGATTTATAATTTTAGAGCATATGGGCTTAGGGTTCATGAGCTTTCGGCTTATGGGTTTTGGGTTTATGGCTTATGCGTTTAGGGTTGATGGGTTTCAGGTCTACGGTTTTAGATATATGAGTTTAAAATTCAAAATTTAAGGATTTTTGAGTTTATGGGTTTAAGGATTTGAATATATAAGCTTATGTTCGAAGAATTTTGGGATTTAGAACTCAAGGGTTTAGGGTTTATGAGTTTTATGACTTAAGGAATTTAATTTTATGTTTTTAATTGCAATATTTTACAAAACATTCCGATTTTTTTCGCAATACAAGCAAAAATAGCGAAATACCAACTTTGAGAGGTTATATTTCAAAATCGGGTTGCCATACAGATATTTGGAGGATGGATTTGGATTCGGCATTTAAAAAACTTAAAGAAAATTGGTATTGGAACTTAACGTGATACTTTAGATTATTGTAGTAAGCAATAATATCCTATTTTTACAAAAATGTCCAAGTCTAGCCTTCATTTGTAAAAACTACAGTGAATATTTCGCTACCGCCGTATTTATCCCTTATTCCAGATCATCTCAGCTTTAACCTCCAACAAGATTCATGAAATTATCGCAAGCCTAGCAAAAGTTCTTTGATTTGAAAAAAAAATCTGGAAAAGGGTCACTGCCGTGGGGATCAGGTGGACGCACAAGAGTAGTCAAATGTATGACTAGAAGTAAAAAATAACTACAGGATAAAATACACAAAAAGAAATAAGCTAAAATATATAAACTTATAGATTTTGTTAAACTACACTTAAACACTAGCTATACACAGAAAAGGGTACCAGTCGTGTGAGACGGACGCGACTCCGTGAGATATCCTAATTATATCTATATAAAACAAACGCGGCGAAAAGAGAGGCAACGACAAGCTGAATTAACGAATAATTGTACGTTAACCCGCAAGCTACAAGTGTAATTAGCTTGAACGAGAGCTAGAAAGAAAGGACAACAAACACACTATCTAATGCTGTGCACGTGGTTACCAACACACATGCGCAAAAAGCAATAAAAAAGAAACAATGTATTTATTGTTAAAGCCAAAAAATAGAGATTATCATAAAGCATTTATGCTTTAAGAACTCATGCAATTATCACTCTCCTTTACATACAAAAAGACGCAAACAAGAGACGTATATATCAAAGACTTCGCCTTGTACAATCTGCTGCGCATTTAATATATATCGTAAGTCGACCGACTTGCAGGCTGGCGACAGAAGGAATAAGCTAGAAACCCTCTAGAAAAGGACTGGAAACCTCGTTCTACGTTTTCTATTGGCTGTTACAAACAAGAGATCTAAACCAGAAACTACATAAGAAAGTAATATGTTAGAAAGAGACAGTAAATATTCCCCACGAAGACGACCTGTGATGTTTTCTATGAGCACTTTATTCTTTCCTTTCCGGTTTAGATCAGTATGGCGGCAACATTTTCTTGTCCCTTCCTAGAGTGTCCCTACTCTTGCCTTTTCCATCTACTTGACTGCTAGAGTCATGCTGTACGTAGACTAGACACGATGGCTAAGCTTGCTGTGCTGTATGTTAGATATGACCGATTCCATCTCAAATCATGCAGACCGACTGCACCTATCTTACCGAACTGCTTAAAAATTTTTTATATTATTCTACTTTGAAAATAAGCGTATACGTATTTTTTTATTTTTCAATATCATCAAAAATGCAGTTTTTATGCACTTTTTAAAAATGACTTATAAATTTTCAATTCTCAAAAATCGAAATTTTTTTTTTTTTTTTTAATCGTTTTTATCCCTGTAGTGATCTTTATAAATAAATTTAGGCTCGTTCAATGCTACAGAGGATGCTCTTTTAATTCCACTGTCTTTTATTTTTTTTAACAAAAAAACGGAAGTGCAATTGCACTTTTTGTAAAAAATGAAAAATGCATTTTTCTCAAAAAATCCATTTTTTTTTTGTCTCAAATTTTTTTTATGGATAGGTGGCCTTAAGACCTATATTTTCATCGGTGTGGAATTTGGAATATTTTAGTTTAGTAAGAGATATAAAAAAAATTGAGAAAAAAATTTTCATATTTACATAAATGTAAATACGTCATAGATACAACAAATATTTCAGGAGTAAGCGCATTTCAGATATATATATATATATTTGTACGTACATAGCTTTTATGCAACTCATAGGTGTTGTGCTGTACACACACATATATATATATATATATATATATAGTGCATAAATTTTGCGTTAAGTATAAGAAATTATGTTAAAAAAAGTTCTATTTTTTTTCCTTTCTTATGAGTTTTGGACTTTTTCTTATTGCGCACATTCTTCTTTGACGTAATTTTTCTTTTCTTTTTTTTCTCTTTATTTAATAATTTTGTGAAAGGATGAGCAGCAGTTCGAGCCATATACAATTTTTTCTTTGTCCCTACTTTTACTTTCCATACGTGGGTTTTTTGAATGCCGGCCAATTTAGGGGTCTTAAGCCACTCTTTTATTTTGCTTTGCCAAAAAACTTCAATACCTTCTTTTTTTTGTAAACATGAAATGAAAAAAGCTTCTAACAATCAAAAATGGTTGTTTTCAGCTACGGGGCATGGGAAAGGTGCGGTTGATGGCGTCGGTGGATTAGTAAAACACTATGCAACCAGAAATAATCTTCAAAATTGTCATGTTGAATCAATACAAGATGCAAATGCTTTTGTAAAAAAAGTTCAACCTAACACTGACGCTATTAAATTAATCTTACTGCCAAAAGAAGATATTGAAGTTTTTAGGCAAAGCAAAATAAAAGAGTGGCTTAAGACCCCTAAATTGGCCGGCATTCAAAAACCCAAGTATGGAAAGTAAAAGTAGGGACAAAGAAAAAATTGTATATGGCTCGAACTGCTGCTCATCCTTTCACAAAATTATTAAATAAAGAGAAAAAAATGAAAAGAAAAATTACGTCAGAGAAGAATGTGCGTAGTAAGAAAAATTCCAAAACTCATAAGAAAGGAAAAAAAAATAGAACTTTTTTTTTTACATAATTTCTTATACTTAACGCAAAATTTATGCACTATATATATATATGTACAACACAACACCTATGAGTTGCATAAAAGCTATGTACGTACAAATATATATATATATATATATATATATATATATATATATATATATATCTGAAATGCGCTTACTCCTGAAATATTTGTTGTATCTATGACGTATTTACATTCATGTAAATATGAAAATTTTTTTCTCAATTTTTTTTATATCTCTTACTAAACCAAAATATTCCAAATTCCACACCGATAAAAATATAGGTCTTAAGGCCACCTATCCATAAAAAAAATTTGAGACAAAAAAAAATGGCTTTTTTGAGAAAAATGCATTTTTCATTTTTTACAAAAAGTGCAATTGCACTTCCGTTTGTTTGTTAAAAAAAATAAAAGACGGTGGAATTAAAAGAGCATCCTCTGTAGCATTGAACGAGCCTAAATTTATTTATAAAGATCACTACAGGGATGAAAACGATTAAAAAAAAAAAAAAATTTTCGATTTTTGAGAATTGAAAATTTATAAGTCATTTTTAAAAAGTGCATAAAAACTGCATTTTTGATGATATTGAAAAATAAAAAAATACGTATACGCTTATTTTCAAAGTAGAATAATATAAAAAATTTTTAAGCAGTTCGGAGAGATAGGTGCAGTCAGTCTGCATGATTTGAGATGGAATCAGTCATATATAGTAATGTGCTGTGCACGCGTGGATTGCGAGTGGGTTAGGGTTAGCTTTAGGTTGACTGGCGTTGCCTCGCTCTTAGCCGTGCGCGAAGTTAACGTCTTCCTTCTGCCGCATATATTATCGTATTATAAAATCAAGGTTCAAGTAACATAGCCAATTTGCCATGCTGTACAAAATTTTCTGGTAACTATACCAGTTTCCTGTAAATAATTAAACATTTTAGCGATGTGAAGTTACATTTTTATGTAACTTTATATCGCTGAGCGTAGGTCCTACTACGATCGCGGTATTTTCTCCGTGCTTAGCAGTGTAATGTTACAGTCAGTATCAACATGGCTGTCCGGTAAAAATACATGGCATACGTGAATTTTCGCAACAACAGAAACACATTCTGAACACAATAAGAAATATTTTATTCTTATTAATTGATGTTCAACATAAAGTTATTAAATAAGAAATATTTTATTCTTATTAATTGATGAACATAAAGTTATTAAATAATCTTTTTAAATTTCATAGTGTAATAAGTAATAAACGTTTAATGTATATTTTTTATTAAATTATAAGGAATATAGGTTAGAAACGATGGGTCATGTAATTTTACCGGTTTTCATGTGTATTTAACACGCTCAGCATGGGTCCCGATACTTACCATGCTCAGCGATGTAAAGTTCCGAAAAATTTTTTACAGTGCATGTTACAAATTTTTAATTACTTTTTTCGCAACCCTGATTAGAAACATTAAATTTGATTTATTAAATTTTTAAGTATCGTAATTGTTATATAAAATAACATATTAATTTATGTATAATTTTGATTATTTAATTTGTTAATATATAATATATTTATTTATTTACATATAATACATAGTTTAAATTATGTATTAATTATATTTAATGTTATAAAATCGATGTACATGTATGTATTTATTTATACATTTAATTATTATGATTATAAATTA
Source organism: Anastatus disparis (assembly GCA_017163975.1). Lineage (NCBI taxonomy): Eukaryota > Metazoa > Arthropoda > Insecta > Hymenoptera > Eupelmidae > Anastatus > Anastatus disparis. Next base: position 1,341,101 of record JAFFSR010000323.1, read on the forward strand.
TTTCATTATTGAATTATTTTTTATTACTTTCATTGTTTGCAATTATTTATTTTGTTATTATCTGGTTATTGGATTATTGCTAATTTATTCGTTTATATATGATGAAATTTATTTCATTCGAGGGATATTGCATTGTAAGAAATTAATTGTATGAGAATTTTATGTATAAATTATTATTTAATTGATATACATATATTATTTATTTAATTTGACACACTGCGAACTATTAATTATATCGATTTGTAATACAGTTTCAAAATTCATATGAATGGAATTTGTTAATAACATATGTTTGTTAAATACTGTTAAAGATTACAATATGTCTAATTATTGTTCTGCTGATGTGAGCGTTCCTGCCATTGAGAGAAATATAGAACGTAGTAAAACTGTTAAAAATAATAATGTCATTGAATATAATCGAAGTCGAAGTAGATGTATATTAAGATGTACCTCCGAAAAACGTGGTGTTATGATGATTGACCGGAAGAAACGATATAGAGATCCATTAAGACAAACTGAAATAAATATTGGTTTATCGCAAAGTCACGAACCAACTTTATCTAATTTTGGTAACATTTCCAGTGAACGTGAGTCAAACTTTACAGCGAAAAATAAACGATATTACGATTAAATTCGTGAAATCGAAATTAATTCTATATCGTGCTTTTCTACTAATCAACCAACTCCTGAAGATCGTTGTCGTTTAATTTCTGCTGTAAATGATACATATCATAAGCAAATAAGAAATAGCGTAAACGTTCAAAACGGTAGTAAAGTTCGATTTAACCAATTTAACACTTTCAGTCACAAATTATTTTCGCAAAAACACGTATTTTCTATCATACATTAATTTTTTAGATTTATTTACAATCATATATTCAAAATACATCATATGATACTTATAAAATGAACACTCATTTATATGAAAATGCAAAAAGAATGAAGATTAAACTTAAAGTGCGAATTAAACAATGAAAAAAAGAATATGAGAAAAGGTGCCACTATAGTGGCTCCTGTGACTGAAAGGGTTAGGCATTATTTAGGTCCATTAAGTGCTGTGTGAAAACATTGTAATGCGCAAAATTTTTCTAATAAAAAAATTCTTGGAAAAGCCAATTTATAATTTTCCTAATAAATTGCCATCTTTACTTGATGGTTCACATGAAAAATCTTTTGCGTTTTTTGAAAGAATTAGGAATTATAATAGTTAATTTTCTTTCGCCTTATTTAAAGCCAATTTAGTCCATTCACCTTCTGCTAGACGAGCGCCTTATTGTTTTAAAATTCATGGTTATATTTATGGTCATATGGTCATTTATTAATGAAGCAATTGTATCCATCTGAAAAAGATCATTCAACTTACAGTTAATTATTTATGGTTGATCCACATGAGCCAATTGACTATTGAAATGTTTCTTATCCCAGAACTGATGTAGCGCGTGACGCGCGAAAAAGATTTCTAGTAGAAATAAATCTTTGCCATGGATACGTTTGATCATTGTGAGCGACATTGAGAACACGGGCTCTAATTTTTAGTAATTTATTTTCCGTGAAATATAAAATTTTATTGCTTTTGATCAGTCACCTTCATTTATCTTAAATTAGCCATGAAGCTTTTGATTACAGATTCGGCTCTAGCATCGAGAAATATCGTAAAACAGGGTAAAGCAAGCATTTTTTCAAATATGATTTTCTTATTTCTTATCTAGTCTTATTTATGTATAACAACAATTTTTTATAAATTATGTTAATAAAAGTTAAAAAATTTATTGTTGGATAAAGGACATTTTATGTCAACTCACCTGGTAAAAAAATAAAAATCGTTCAAAACCTTTGAATATATTTCATTTGATACCCAAAAAATTAAAAAAATTTTTAGAGGTCTAGGTAAAAAGGGTCAAAGGTTAGAAGTCAGGTAAAAATACAAATTTTTAATATTTTTTGTTTAAACAATTTCTTGATCAATATTTTTATCGAAAACTATCAACTTTTGGTAAAAACTTGAAAGAATACTTTTCGTTGGAAATAACATATAAAAGTTACCCAAATTTTTGCAAATTGCAATATATAAATATTTAAGTCTATCTGATTGATTTAAACATACTTTTTAACATATCCAAAAACTGACCGTATTAAATGTGCTTTTTAAAAGCTCATTTTTTTTTTTCATAACAAAAAACGCTGCAAAGTGCTTTGGCGGAATGCTTTCTCATAGAGCTCTTTGAGTATCATTAATTTTTTTATATTTATTTAAATGTGATTTTAATATAAAAAAATTGTCTAACATTAATATTTATTTATAAATTTGTACTTTAAAAGAACAATGACAACGAAATTTCTAATCGTAACCACGCTAAAAAGAAGATAAATAAAAAATAAAAATTTGTATGAAAATTTTCAAAATTCTCTTAAATTAAAACTGCACTGAGAAAATAAGTTTTCCAAAACTTGTTTTCTTCAGACAGTAGCAAATAACTTGCATACAAATTTTGGAGCAAATCTATCGAATGGTTTTCGTAAAATAGAAAAAAAATAATAAAGAAATTTTTTTTTTAATTTTAAAAATGCTATAAAATTAATAGTATGCCAAGAAAATCAGTTTTCAAATGTTTTTATTATTTTAACAGTAGCAAATAATTTCTATACAAATTTTGAAGTTATTTATTCAGCCAGCTGTGCTGTGTGTCTCTTGGCGTTTTAAGCAATTTTTAAGCAAACAAATAATTTGCATAATAATTTTAGAGCAAATCTATCGAATGGTTTTAGTGTAATATAAAAAAAAATGAAAAATAAACATTTTTCAAAATTTTCAAAATTCTCTTAAATTAATAGTATCCCAAGAGAATCAGTTTTCAAATGTTTTTATTATTTAAACAGTAGCAAATAAATACTATACAAATTTTTAAACAAATTCTTAGAGTAGCTTACGTAAGACCCAAAAAAATTAAAAAATTTTTTTAAAAAATTTTCAAAATTCTCTTATATTAAAACTGCGCTAAGAAACAAAGTTTTCCAAAGCTTGTTTTATTAAGGCAATATCGAATAATTTGCATAATGATTTTAGAGCAAATTTAACGAATGGTTTTTGTGTAATATAAAAAAAATGAAAAATAAATATTTTTTTAAAAATTTTCTAAATGCTCTAAAATTAAAACTACGCTGAAGAAATGAGTTTTCCAAAGCTAATTTTCGTCAGACAATGGCGAATAACTTGCATACAAATTTTGGAGCAAATCTATCGAATGGTTTTCATAAAATAAAAGAAACACACTCACACACACACACATACACACACACACACACATTTTCTGGAAACCACTTTTTTCGACTTTCTGAGTCTAAATATGTACAAATTAATGAAAAACTAGAAAGAAAATTTTTTATCGATACAATGCTTTCTCTATGAGAAAGCAAAAAAACTAAGGTACGAGTTGGATAAATTTCTCAAAGTTACTTAATTTTCCCAGAAAAATCAGGAAAAATTGTCATTTTTGGCTAGATTATGATATTTACGTTTTTTTTTCCCAAAAAGTATTGAGTTTTGGAAGAAATGTATGTAGAGGTTTTTTATTGAAAATTATGCCAGAAATATATTTTAATTTTTATGGATTGTAATTTCAGACATTGTGAAGCACAATCATAATAAACGCTGCTAAGAGCTTTCTCATAGAGCACATTAAGTATGAGTAATTTAATTTAATTTTTTTAAATGTGATCTTAATGTAAATGTCCCTATCTACTGCATCGAAGACTGCCTTAAGATCTACGAAAACTATATCAATTTCATTCTTCCTTACTTTTGCCATTTGCATTATGTGATTTTTCTTTTTTTTCACCCATATGCATTTTTGACATTGATTATAACATTACTGCTCATTGACGCAATATGGAAACCTGTCAGACGAGCATAAAAACTTGTTTTTGCGATTATCAATATGATTATTTTTCTTTTCTTTCCGTATGTAAATAAAAATAGTAGTTTCCAGTTAAATTTTTGTACGCTCTAGTGTGCAAATACAAAACTTGAATCAGTTAATACTTTTTCAAAATATTCACATTGCTATAAAATTAAAACTGTCCAAATATGTAAAAATTTATGAAAAAATAAAAAAAATTTTTTTTATCGAACAATGCTTTCTTTATGAGAAAACAAAATGAAAAATAAATTTTTTCCAATATTTTCAAAGAACTCTAAAATTAAAAGTGCGTAAAGAAAATCAGTTTTTAAAGGTTTTTTTCATCAGACAATAGCCTATAACTTGGATACAAATTTTGGAGCAAATCTATCGAATAGTTTTCGTAAAATAGAAAAAAAATAAAAATTAAAATTTTGATAAAAATGCATTTAAATTAAAACTACGCTAAGACAATTAGTTTTAAGAAGTTTTTCTTCATTCCGCAGTCACAAATAATTTCCATGCAAATTTTAGAGCAAATCCATCAAATACTTAACGCAAAATAAAAAAAAAATAAAAAATAAAAATTAAAAATTTTTTTTTAAGTATCTTCAAAATTAAAGCTACCCTAAGAAAACGAATTTTCTATAGCTTCCGCATCAGTTAGACAAAAAAATAAATTATATGCAAAATTAGAAACAAATCTATCGAGTAGTTTTCGCGATCTAACTGGCGTAATGAATACATATGCATGCATATATACACGCACACAAACACACAAAATTTAACACATAAAATTTTTTTTCAATTTTTCAAAATGCTTCAAAATTAAAACCGCGTTAAGAAAATAAGTTTTCCAAAGCTTGTTTTCTTCAGACAATAGCGAAAAACTTAGATACAAATTTTGGAGCAAATCTATCAAATGGTTTTCGTGAAATAAAAATAAAAAAAAATAAAAATTTTCTAAAAAATTTCAAAAATGCTGTAAAATTAAAAGAACGCTAAGAAAATCAATTTTGAAAGTTTTTCTTCTTTTGGCAGTCAAAAATAGTTTTTATATAAATTTTCAAACAAATTCTTCGAGTAGTTTACGTAAAATACAAAAAAAAATGGTAGCCAAAAATGACGATCTTTCCCGACTTTTTCGCAAAATTTAGTAGCTTCGAGAGATTTACTCAACTCGTACCTTAGCTTATTTTTTTGTTACGAAAAAACAAAAAAATGAGCCCTTAAAAAGCACGTTTTACCCAGTCAATTTTTGGGTATGTTAAAAAGTATGTTTAAATAAACCAGATAAACTTAAATATTTATATATTGCAATTTGCAAAAAATTGGGTAAGTTCTATATGTTATTTTCAACAAAAAGTATTTTTTCAAGTTTTTACCAAAAGCCGATAGTTTTCGATAAAAATTTTTATCAAGAAATTTATTCAACTAAAAATTTGAAAAATTCGAATTTTTACATGACTTTTAACCTCTGGCCCTTTTTACCTAACCCTCTAAAAATTTTTATATGTTTTGGGTATCAAATGGAATTTATTCAAAGATTTTGAACGATTTTAATTTTTTTACCAGGTGAGTTGACATGACATTTCGCATATACATAAAAGAACATAAAAAATTAGAAAATCATATTCTCAAAAATGCTTTCTTTACCCCACATCTGACCACTTTACCCCCTTTCACGGTAAACAAGAAAAGTTTACCTGATCAAAAGTACACCTGATATTTTGGTGGGCCTGTGTTATTATAAGCTTTTAAATAATCGTTATTGGCATTTTTCTTACCTGACCACAGTTCCGTCAAACCCCCCAAGTCACTGATTTATTTTCCACACCCTCTTAAATAATAAAAGGCGTCATAAAAGGCAAAACATAGTAATCTTTCAAGGTTCTTGATATAGAATGTTACAGAAAAAATGTGATTCTTATTTGCAAGAAGGAAAGAGAGATCACGAAACACAAAAAGTAAGGAAAAGAAATAACTAAGACCAAATATTTGCACTTATGTCGAAAATAAAAATATATAATGGATAAATATTCTATAGGAAAAGTTCTCAGAGTTCTATGAAATAGAGTTCCAAAGTTTAATCTTGAACAAGTAAATTATAATGTGCTCAGTTTTAGTGAGCCACGCGAATTTTTGTCAGCAGTCTGTACGTCAATATTCTGAACTGTTTCATTTCTTTCTCATATCAGTTACTTTAAACTTGATAAACTTTAAATAAAATTTATATGAATAATTACTAACTATATTGTATGTAAATAATTATTTATTTCTTAATAAATTTCGAAAATTTATTTAATAGTTGGTTGAATTATATTTCAAATATTTTGTGCGTGTCATTTTTTGACTAATTTGTTCTTCTTGTAAAAGTTGACCACGGAATTGACTAACTTGATTCAAAGCTTCATTTAAGACATCTCGTTGTTTAAGCATGATTTCCTCCCATTTCTTTGCATATTCTGAAATTAAAAATTACAGAAATATTATTATAAAATTAAACAAATATTTAAATTTATAAGACTTATAAAAATAAATTATAAATTTTAATGCTTCTTTAAGGCGACCATGGGGGTTATGTTAAATTTCAATTCATAGTTTGCAAATTATTTTTTTATTTTATAAAATTTTTTGGATATTTATGTTTTACACCATTCTACGGATTTAAGAGCAGGTCGTATATCTCTGTCCTTTTCTAATCAAAGAATTAATTTTTTTGCAAAAATGAATAATCATATCAAAAAAATAAGAAGATAGCCCCATCTTGTATCATAAAAAGCAATATTTTCTTTGATGAAGAAAAAATTTTTTTTTAACACGGCGTTTGGAAATTTAATTTTTTGGTACCTCGTTTCCGTACCAAAAATGCTTGTTTACCTCACGAAAAATTTTCACGCAATTAATTTTCTGTGCAAAACTGCGACATTTTCGTTACGGAAATGAGACATCAAAAAACAAATTTTTAATCGAAAAATGCCCGATCACCACTGGAATTATCACTATTTGAACTTATTATGAAAAAATACAAAGACGCTTCTTAAAGTGAACTTAAATCATCACTGACTGCTCGTATAAAAGTATCATTTCAAATATATCGAATTTGGAACTTGTTTTTTGTATCCCGACTCTTCTATAATTTTTCCTTAAGGCTGATTCCATTCAAATTCATGCAGGTCGTCACGGATCGAATTTTTTTTTGGCTGAAAACTATGTGAATGTGTTAATACTCAGGAGAAGATGTGGAGACCCCGAAATACGGCTTGAAAAAACTTTTTCACGACGCTATAGCCTATTTTGTGTTAAATGTTAAAAAAAAGGTAAAAAAATGAGAATGGACTTCCATATTCAAAATGCTCAATGTCCGTCAATTTTTGACTTTTCGAGATGAATTTTTTTTGAAAATGTGAGGAATTTCGTCTAGTTTTAAATGCCGCTCTGATTTGTGTGATGCGAGTTGAAAAAATGATTTTCTTAAAATGCAATTTTCTCAAAAACTATATATATATATATATTTTTTAATTTTTATGTTTTTATACGTAAAAAATGCTAACTTTTAGGATAGGTAAGAATATGCTTATTTGCCTTATTTTTTTAAACAGATTTTCGAAAGTTTGTTTCATATTTTCCATTTTAAAGCATTGATACTATGGCACATCGTACCATTTTCTCAACTACTACGTTTTCTTACGATTCTTTTATGCTTTTATATATTAATGTAATAAAAATATTAACAAAAATTTTTAAAATAAACCTTCGATCAAGTTTTTGGATCAATTAGAACCAAAGTTATGACGATTTTAAATTTATAAAAATAGATGGATTTAAAAAATTTTTTTCAATTTTAGAATATCAAGACCATGTACTCTTCCAAAAATTATGCTCTTTCACTATTCGTTCACTGTTTTATTTATAAGTATATTGTTAGTGTTTGCAAAAACCTTCAGAATGAGCCATTGCTCAACTTTTTTGGTCAATTAGAATAAAAGTTATAGCGATTTTAATTTTAAAAATGTGTTCAAAAATAAATTATTATTTAGTCAGTTTGAATTTATAAATTCATATTGTCCCATTCATGCAATGAAGTTCTAGAAGTGAACACAAAATTTTGTTCAGCTTTCCAGCAGTGAATTTTTTGTATTCCCTTAACTTCTTTTGCTTTTTCTTGCCATTCAATTTTTTTCGTTTGTCGGAAAACTTCTAGTTCTTCTTTATTTAAAAGGAGAATGTTGATAGATAGAGTGTACAGTGACACATGAGTTGCGAAATCCTCTGCATTTCTAATAAATTCTGCACTTTGCTTGGATAAATTGTGCACTGTGGCATAATATTTAACTATACCTCCTATTCCATCGCATGCACCTTTTCCATGCCCAGTTGCAGAAAATAACCATTTTCTTTTTTCTTTTGAATTTCTAAACTTGTAAAATTGGTATCTATTTTTGAAATGACTGGTGGCTCTATCCGAAAGGATTATGATTTCCTCTAATTCTTGCAGTGTGTTTTTGCTTTATATTCTCTATGATTGAATTTATAGCCATTAAAGCATGAGAAGAATCATGTTTCGTAGTCACAAACTGTGACATAACTGACCGTCAAATCATTTCCAAAATAGAATACCGATGGAAATATAGATATTTGATTTTCGCTCCAGTGGTAGCTTTGTACTTCATTTTGTAATAAAACCGTCCAGTTTTTGGCAAAGTCTATGTGAATGACTAATTGGAACTGGCTTTTTTTTACTAAAATTTTTGCCTCTCGAATAGCAATACGTTGAATTTTTTTAAACATTTTATGAGTACTCACGATAAGAGCATATTTCCTTAATTGTATTAACAAGTCTTCAATGATACTAGTTTTATTAAGTAAATCTGATTTTTCTTAAATACTGTAACTTATTTCTTCATAAAGATCTTCTTCCGTCAAGGAAATCATTGCTAAATCAATAGTTTCTCCAATTGGGCATTTTTCACAGTCCCCCAGTACACATTTCATATCATCCTTAGAGCAAAATAAAGAAGAAAATATATTCGATTTAATTTTTGAAATGTCATATTTATTGTTTGTATTATAATTTTTTAAAGCTATCGACATAAGTTTTAGATTTTCGCAATAAATACAAAGACACGCATCATTGGGTGGATGAGGCATAACCCACTTTGGTCTCAAGGCATAGAATGTTGATTTGCCGATTTTCTTTTCCATTTGAGGATTTTCTTTTTTAAATAATTGAAACATTTGTTTCATGCTTCGCGTAAGAAAGCACTTAACTTTTTTAGTTTTGATACCATTTTCTTTTACAGATATTGTATCATTTTTATTTGCACTTTGTTGAGAGCAATTATAATCATCGTTTAAATAATACTCTTCAACTTTTAACACAACTTCCCTATCCAAAGAATGGCCACTATAATTCTCAAGCTTTTTATAGACATCTTCATTATTTACCAGTGAACGTGCTTGATCAATCACGTACGTAGTTACGCCTGGCAGAGCTGATAATAAATATTCTTTATAAAAATCAATTGGTATGAGAGTTAATAGCCGCACTTTTTCGGAAAAACTTGAATAATATTTTAATGTCCTTTTAATACATTTAATATATGAGGCATAACCCACTTTGGTCTCAAGGCATAGAATGTTGATTTGCCGATTTTCTTTTCCATTTGAGGATTTTCTTTTTTAAATAATTGAAACATTTGTTTCATGCTTCGCGTAAGAAGGCACTTAACTTTTTTAGTTTTGATACCATTTTCTCTTACAGATATTGTATCATTTTTATTTGCACTTTGTTGAGAGCAATTATAATCATCGTTTAAATAATACTCTTCAACTTTTAACACAACTTCCCTATCCAAAGAATGGCCACTATAATTCTCAAGCTTTTTATAGACATCTTCATTATTTACCAGTGAACGTGCTTGATCAATCACGTACGTAGTTACGCCTGGCAGAGCTGATAATAAATATTCTTTGTAAAAATCAATTGGTATGAGAGTTAATAGCCGCACTTTTTCGGAAAAACTTGAATAATATTTTAATGTCCTTTTAATATTTTCAAACCATCTATCACATGTTTTACATTCGATGCTTTCATTCAATTTAGCTACTTGAGAATCAAATGCATCATTCATTTGCTTCCTTTTTCGAATGGCATACGATTTTTGCATCTTTGTATTAAGAGTTTCAGACATCTTGATAGATGAAATCTTCAAATTCAAATTATTTGCGGTTTCGTTAAGCTCATGCACCACAATCTCGACGTCATTAATTTCTTCTAAAGATTGTTGACTACTAGAATTAGATGAAGAGGGTGTAGCATTCTTCACTTCTTCTAAGAATAATTTATAACATGCAGTGCAAACTTTATCTTCTCTAGATATCAAAATCTTTGGATACAAGCGCTGCAAAGACTCCGTTATGTTGCTCAATTCTCTGAGTAGATTTTTAGAGGAATATTATATAGCTTTCATGTGCCTTTTTTTAAAGTCCTTGCACTTTATCTTGGCCAGTAATGATGCCATTGTAATTAACTCAAAATCTTTTAATAGAGCGAAAAAAAAGATTATAAAAGTTAGACGATTTGTTTTTCATTTCGATCTCTTTTTATCTACTGCGATGCGCTATATTGCTAATGAATACGCTTGGAACACGACTTTGCTACTTAGCGGCAGCATGCACCAACTACTTTCAAACTGAATTTTACTCGCAGGAGCGAAATTCAAACTGAATAAATAATTATTTATTTTTGAACACATTTTTAAAATTAAAATTGCTATAACTTTTGTTCTAATTGACCAAAAAAATTGAGCGATGGCTCATTCTGAAGGTTTTTGCAAACACTAACAATATACTTATAAATAAAACAGTAAACGAATAGTAATAGTGAACGTTTTTATAATATGAAACATTTAACAAATTTATTTTATTTGTATAATAATGTTTCTTTGTTAAAATTTTAACCCAACTCTTCTATAGTTTTTCCTTTGTTTAAATAATTTCCTAACTTACAATGCTTACGCGAAAACTTTAGATTCTCATTTTCATAATATTAAACATTTAACAAATTTATTTTATTTATTTTAATATTATTTTTCTTTGTTAAAATATTAATTTATGATTTTTTTATTTTATTAAATTATTTTATACCTTTACTGTAATAATATTTAAGAATTTTATTTTCTTTTGTTATAATATTCTTTCCTTGATTAAAATATTATTTTACTTTTTTGTTTTCTTTGTTTATGAAAATAATCTTACCATGCTAGCGTCAATAATTAAAATTCTTATTGTAAAATAACATGTACTTGTATCTTTTCTTATGAACATTTTATTATACATTTTGAATTATAAAATTTTTTCACGGTTGTTTTCAGAATTATTATATTCTTGAAATATATGATCGAATTTTCCGAACCTTGTGATAAAAAAAAGGTACATAACAAGTGCATAAAATAGGTCTTTGCCACACGCGCGTTGCTGCTCTCGCTACGCTCGAGTGTCAATCTTTGCACGTGCGTCAAAGACCTATTTTTTGTACTAGTTAAGTAAATACCATTTTATCAATTCGTTTTGAAGAAAACTTGGAAAAACTTAAGAAATAGAGGTAAGGATGAACAATTCAGTTTTTTAAAGTTTCCTTAAAAACGAAGCAATAAAAATAATTTTTTCTCATAAAAGGAAATATTGCTTTTTATTATACGAGATGGGGCTTTCTTCTTACTTTTTGCTACAATTATTAGGTTTTGTGGAAAAATGAATTTTTGGTTAGAAAAGGATAAACATATACGACCTGCTCTTAAAGTAATAGTGAAAAATCAAAAAATTTGATAAATTTCACATATTAAAACCGAATTTTGTGAACTAATGAATGAAAACCGATCCAATCTTCAGAGTTGCCTTAAAGCAAAAAATCTATAAATTTCGTAAATTTGATACTAGATACTTTCAATTCGTCAAGAAAAGATATATTTTTACATTTCCGAACATCTGGTTATTAATGATAATATAAAATGTTTGTTTCAGTGAAATCGGTTCGTATAAATTAATTGGAAGGAAATACAATACGTGAATATTAGATACGTAAAAAATTACCATAATTTAAACTGAGAAGTACAGCATCCAATTAAAAAAAAACTAGCTCATTCAAAATATTTTCCACGAGGGTTAAGAGCAGGCCGGAGCAGATTCGATACCGACCGAAAATCGAAAATCTGTTGTTTAATTTTCTCCTACTATACGTAATGGAATGCATTAAAATTTTAAATACATTAACAAAATTTATTTCCCTATTGCGCTCACTAAAAATAATTGAAGAATATTTTAAAAAATTAAAAATTTCATACTACAGCTGTTTATTAAATTATAAGTACGGTTACTTATTTTTCGTTTGAAATATGGTGAATTTTATGAAAAAAACATACAATCATATATGTATAAAAAATTGCGCTCAATAACAATTTCTTTTGAAAACAGTATAATTATTTTATTTAAGATAAAATAACATTTTCACTTCTCGGTCGGTAATCAAAACTGCTCCGGCCAACTCTTAACCTATTTAAATTAAGTGAGCCGAAACTAATTAGGAGAGTATCACAACTCTGGATCACCTATTATGTTGAAACTGGAAGAGATACTTTCTTACATAATAATATCAAAAGAGATAAATTTATAGTCACAAAAGTCTAATAGGTTCGAAGTTAGATTATATATAAGCATAATTTTAGGAGATCATAATGAAAATTAGCATTGCTCTGAAGAACCACGGTTAAGCGCATATTTATTTTACATAATATGCCAAAATAAAATGATAAAAGATTAACAAAGTCCTTTTATTTGAGCTTTATTGTGAAAAATAAATAGAAAAAATTAATAGAATGAATAGGAATTTTCCAAACAATATTAATTTTAGTTGTTTTCTTATCTTGTCGGGTTAGTGAAATGAAATGACACGTCGAATCGACTATAAAAAATTAATATAATTTCAAGAATATATATATATATATATATATATATATGGGAGATTCTCTGACAAACTGCCCTGAATTTTTTTAGATTATTCCTGCTCTAATTTTTGGAACTAAACAATATCCAAGCTTGGCTGTTTCCTGATTTTTTCGATTTTTGACACTTTTTAATTATCTCTAGCTCCACAAATAAGCATTTTTTGCTTAATGCTTATTAATACTTTTTTTAGAAAAGTTTCTGAATTTTCAGAAAAAACTATTTATAAAGTCATATAACCCCACTGATCTAGAGGCCAAATAATTCTTAAAGAAGAAGAAGAAAGTCATATAACCACATTAGGAGTTAAATATGTCCAATTCAAATCTTAAAATCTAAGAATTTAAGGGTTTGCTCCTTCCAACGCACACCAAAAAATTCCTGAAGATAGATTTTTCCTATTTCCAGCTAAGAATGAAAGTAGTGATCAAATTAAGCTAAAAATCACATAAAATGACTATGATCTATATAATAATGTATTGAGCCACTCGAATCATCACCAAAAAATTCATACTAATAAATTTTTTCAGTACAAAAGTATCTACTCAAATCTTGGAATAGCTGTTTAGTTTCACTTTCTGCTAAAAGTAAGAGTAGTATTCTAATTATACCAAGTCATAAATTGATCATTTAGCTTTTCCAAATGACAATGTTTCACCTTAGAGTCAGAGATTTGAATCAAGATTCATGAATATACATTCTTAGTAAATGAAACAAATGATCTGTAAAGAGCCCAGCGTTGATTCATTTAGAAGAATTATTCAATAACTTAATAATCCAAATTTAGTACAACGACCATTGATTAAATCACAAAGTATACAGTTTTTATTTTCTAAATATCCAAGTATTAACTTAAAAAAATATATACTCATCTAAAGTTTAGCGAATTCCAAATAACAAACAAACAATCATTACTAGTAATTACAGACACAAAGTATTCACCAGGAATGATCCAATATATTACTAACGAGTATTTTTGAACAATAATTTTCTCATCTTTAGTTGATAAAATGTATAAATATTATGATGCGCTTAATATTCCATGACCTAATTCCATCATATTTCTCATAAAATAAGATGATTCGAATCAAAGTTATTGTGAAAGAGAATGAAGATGCACTTGCACGATATTGAGTATAATAAAGTACAGCTAATTCCAAATCCAAGCACATAATTGTTTTTAATTTCAGGCAATATATCACTTGCAACTATTGTTAAGTAATAATTTCTTATCTTTAGTTTATAAGACATAAATATAATTTTGCATTTAACACTTCACTAACTGCTTTCATCATATTTTCTATAATACAAAATAATTCAAATGAAACTGTTTTCGGAATTTAATCCAATGATTTCAATTGATGTATTTAACGGCATGTCGGAGCTGCAGCAATCGAGTTTTGCTTTTTTTATTTTATCGATATTTTTTTAAATTCTTAAATTAAACAAATATAATGACTTGTCCGCACTAAAGTTATATTAGTACAATAATTTTTGTTAAAATAAAAAATCATTTGGACTTGTTATTTTTTTATGAGCTTGGATTGGAAATTAGATATCAAACTCGACAAACCTAACCTTAAAATACGATATATTGAAAGTTTTTATTATAACTTTGTGTGTATAATATTTTGGTGGTTTTCTTGAGTTGTCCACACTAGAGTTTAATCTTACAAATTTTTTCTTTATAGCAAAAAAACTCAATTAAACGCATCGTTTATTCATAAGTTAAGATTGGAAATATTATTAGAAGGCGGACAGCTTCGTCATGCTCTTAATTGAATTTCTCAAAAATAAAATATCAAGTAATTTTTTAATTTAAATTTTTTAATTTAATATTTTGTTATTTCAATTCAAAATATTAAATGATAGATGTTACAGGTAATAATTATACTACGCAACTTGTGCTTTGCTATTAGGTTGTGATTACAAGACACACAATATCTTACGGGAATTTATAGATCTATATCTTAAATTCATAAACCTAACTCAAGTAATGATTGTTACTGAGACCTCGTTCTGTCTTTGTCTCTTTGATGATAAAGAAAAGGTCAGATGATATAACTGTTACTTGAGTCACGTTTATGTATTCGAACCTAACTCAAGCAACGACTTAAATCAAGCAACATTGTTACTTGAGTATCGATATTACTTGAATAACGTTTATACATTTGAGTTAAACATATCTGTTTTATTTTATATTTTATGACTGATCGTAAAAACCTCTAAATGCAGTAGAGTCAATAACTGTAGCGTAGGCAAAATAATTACTTATTTATTAAAATAAAAGTTCATAGTATATTGTGGAAAATCTGCATATAGAGGTTGTTATGATCAACGTTACTTAAGTAACATGGATACTCAAATTACAACGTTGCTTGAGTTAGGTCTATGAATTCGAACTGAAAAGTTGTAAGATCATAACCATTGACCTTCCTATGATGCAACTTCTATCCCGCATGTATATTTCACCCCACGTAATCAAGGCCTTATGAAAAAGTAAATATTAGAGTGAAAAGAGACAAAGATAGATTATTTACTCTTAAGAGCATGACGAAGCTGTCCGCCTTCTAATATTATTTCCAATCTTAACTTATGAATAAACGATGCGTTTAATTGAGTTTTTTTGCTATAAAGAAAAAATTTGTAAGATTAAACTCTAGTGCGGACAACTCAAGAAAACCACCAAAATATTATACACACAAAGTTATAATAAAAACTTTCAATATATCGTATTTTAAGGTTAGGTTTGTCGAGTTTGATATCTAATTTCCAATCCAAGCTCATAAAAAAATAACAAGTCCAAATGATTTTTTATTTTAACAAAAATTATTGTACTAATATAACTTTAGTGCGGACAAGTCATTATATTTGTTTAATTTAAGAATTTAAAAAGATATCGATGAAATAAAAAAAGCAAAACTCGATTGCTGCAGCTCTGACATGCCGTTAAGTGTTTTCTAACCTCTTGTAGTAACTGTTTATTTTTTGAAATTATTATAATTATTATAAAATGTCAGATGATAAGACATGTTGCTAGAAAAAGAAAAAATTGATAAAGGACATCCTCCATCTTACAGAAAATTACTAGAGTTGGATACGATGGATGTAGAAAACCCCTAGGTATCACTGAGGTCTGCAAAAAAACGAATCTTAAAAGGGCTTCAGAAGCCCTTAAATATTTATTTAATTTAATTATACTCAATGACTCCACCGTTATCAAGAAATGACAGATTATGTTATGAGTGTTTAGGTAAAATACGAGAAATGTGTGCATCATCCAATCCTAGTTCTCAGAGTACCCTGTTGAAAAAATTCAAATGAATTTTCACATGAATTTTCAATATGAATTTTTCATATATTCAATATGTATTTTTGTTTTATTTTTATATATTAAAAAACTCATATGAAAAGTTCATATAGAAAATTCATATAAAAAATTGCAGATTGGACTTCAAGTTTTTTCATACTTTTCCCATATAAAAATAATGAGATGATCACAATGATTATTATTCATTTGAATTTTTAATATGAATTTTTCATATGAATTTTTCATATAAATTTTTCATATGAATTTTTTAATATATAATAAAAATGAAACCAAAATGTATATTGGATGTATGAAAAATTGATATGAAAAATTCATATTTAAAATTCAAATAAAAATTCTTATGAATTTTTTCAACAGGGAAGTGTCCTTGGAATGCTTATAAAATAAGAAAAATACATGAAATAAAAATATTAGTAATTAATAAAGTTTCATTTTTTTCTCTACTTTTTTGTTAAAAATACTACAAATGCATATAACAATTGACCTTTTAATTGGCATACACAAACTAATTGTTCTCCAATTTCTGTCACTAGTTCCCGGTCTATAACTTAAGAAATAGAATGTTTATGTCAACAATTTTATTATTTGTCTTAGATCTTGAAAATTCTGTTCTTCTCAGTTCAAAAGAAGTAGCGTATGGCCTATTTGTCATAGTTTCAGGAGAATTTTTTTCACAGCTACCAAATAACTCGAAAATCTGCCTTCTCTTTGATAATTTAACATTTTTGAGTTTGTTACACTCAATATCCATTTTTGCATTTTAAATTCGCTATATGTTTATGTATATATATACATATATATACAAGAATAACTATTATACCAGAGAAGTCATTCCGTAATAAGATTAAGTATTCATACAAAAAATCCGAAAAAAATAATTTTCGATAAAAATGATACACATTTAGCATTAAATAAATACGAAATAACGTTAACAGCATAGTTTAATTCAAATAAAAAAGATAATTTTGCTAAAAAAATTAAATGTGTTAACATACCGCAATAGTATATTTTTAATTCCAACACGAAATCTTGGATGAAACGATAAAAAAATAGGAAAAATATAGCTATTGGTAGATTAAATGTAGTATCTCTAAAAGTTAGTAAACGTTTTTTTTTTTAAATTAATATTAAACAGAATAAAAGGTGCAACATTTTATAAAGATATATGAACTCATGAGAACGTAACTTATAATACTTATAAAAAAACAGTTTTAGCAATAAATTTGATTGAACACGAAAATCAGATTTACTATATTTTTGAAGAAGCATGTCAAGTTATGTTACCAATATAATTACGTGAATTTTTTGCATGTTATTTACTATGTGAAAATATTTAAGGTAAAATTATTTGGGACAAATAGAAAAAATTGTTTACAAAGGATTTTAAAGAAAACAAAGAAAATAAAGCTTTATCACATATTGACCAAATATTAAATTTAGAAGATATGTCGTGTTAAAATTTTGGTTTACCAGAACGAAATAAAACATATGTTGAAGAAAATGAAAAAATTAATAATGAAGTAATGAATTGTAGTGAAGAAAAATGTAATAAGATATGTAAACAATTAAATAATGACCAAACAAATATTTTTGAACGAATAATAAATAATCAACAAAAAATATTTTTCATAAATAGACCAGGAGGTTCTGGGTGGTTGTTCTAGGAAATTGCATAACTCTGTATCACAGAGACAAAAGATATGAAATCAATGTGCTGAACAAAGATAGCATATATCGATACACTAAATTTATCGCTCCGGAGCGACCCCCCTGGAAAAACTTTCTTATATAAAACAGTATTATATATTATGTAAATGATTCTATATTTAATAATTTTTAATTTTAGTAACAAGAAAAGCCGCACAAAAAGAGATTAATAATTACATTTTCTGCGCAATATTGCCCTTAAATCGAGTAGGTGAAATATCAGTCTTAGTACCAAAAAAAAGACACTAAGCATCGCAAATTTATGCTCTTACTTCATAATATAACAGTACCAACATTGGTCCCTAAAATTCAAGCTATAGAACTAATTGAAATTATATCGTCACTCTTTTTTCAAATACCTTAATACATAAATTAGATATACTAGATTTAGAACCTATTTTAACAATACTTTCCTTTCTCCGTGCAGTTGTTAGTTCTAGTAAACGTCAAATACTGTTTTCGATTATTTCATAATTCGTAATTGAAACACGTGATTAAAAAGAATGAATTCCTATTATATTTTTTCATTGATTCAAATGCAATTTAGTAGAACAAATTCTTAATTCATCATGATATAATTTGTATTTAAACAATTTTTATGCACATTGTAACTTTAATTAATCTTTTTTATAAAAATATAAAAATTTAATTTAGTACAAAACTAAAATATCAAAATTCATAAGTTGCGTCAATTCTTTTTTATTTTAAAATTGGCTAATTTATACATAATAATATAATATATGATCATATCTCCACAACTTTTAATCTTTTGGTGATATGTCATTTTACAGCTGTCACTGGGTAGCGAATGATGCACACTATTCAAACTAGGTTCACACCTTTTGTACAATCTTGTTCCTCTATTTTTTATGTATATAGTGAATGTGCCACCAATGCTCCAGTAGATATTTCTATAAAACGTAAATTTTTACATGGATAAAAGTTCCGAACTTTTATCCATGTAAAAATTTTCGTTTTATAGAAATATCTACTGGAGCATTGGTGGCACATTCACCATATACATAAAAAATAGAGGAACAAGATTGTACAAAAGATGTAAACCTAGTTTGAATAGTGTGCATTATTCGCTACCCAGTAACAGCAGTAAAATGACTTTTCAAAAACATTATAAAAAAATTAAAAGTTGTGGAGATATGCTCATATGAAAATTCTACCGAGCGACTTTAGGAGCGAAGTATTTTTTGCTAGTCTTATATTATATTAAAGTGAAACCACTTTTTTTCCGTTTCTCCGGTTCTTCGGTTCTCCGCATTTTTTAAATATGTCTAATCTTTTGATAATAAGAGTAGCAATTTTTTATTGGGTCCTATATAATTAGTACTTATTAGTCGAAATCTTTTTTTTTGGGCTGTATTCTTTGGGCCCTATATTTTTATTCAAGGCCCATTGTTTTCCGCCCTTCTTTTTTTTATTCTTATATTTTTTTGGGCTCTATATTTTTCTGAGCCTTATTTTTGTGGGCTTTATATTTTTTGGGCCCAATATTTTTTTGGTGACTATATTTTTTTGGGCTTTATATGTTTTCGGGCCCCACATTTTTCTGGGTCTTATTTTTTTGGGCCTCTAATTTTTTTGGCCCAATATCTTCTTGATTCTTATATTTTCATGAGCCTTATATTTTTCTGGGCCTTATTTTTTTGGGCTTTGAATTTTTTCAGGTCCTATAATTTTTTGGGTTCCATATTTTTTTGGGCCTTATATTTCGGGGGCCATATATTTTTCTGAGTCCTATTTTCTTGTAGCCTCATATTTTTTTGGGTCTTTTATTTGTTTGGGCCTAATGTTTTTCTGATTTTCATATTTTCTTGGGCTCTATATTAGCCTGGTCCTTATTTTTTGGGTCCTATATTTTCTTTGGTCTAAATTTTTTTTAACTCTATATTTTTTAAATAAAAAAATAATTTTTTTATTTATATATTAAAAATAAAAATTAACATCTTTTAAATATGTTCGCTGAAATATAAAATATTAAAAATAATATGTATATTAAATTTAATATATTTAAATATACAAAAAAATATTACTTATACTTACTATTAAACAGTATTTAGAAATTCAAAAATTTTTTTAATTCATAAATTTAGAATATTGAAAAAATTTTACCTGTTTTTATTATGACTAAAAATTTTGAAAACAGAAATTAAAAAAATTTTTATGTATTATCCTTTTTTTTGTCAATATACCTAGAATTTTTTTCATCTTTTTGTTCTAATTTTTGTAAATATTGTAAAATTATTTAATATAATTGTTTATTAAATTTTATATAATTTTTTACTTACTTTTATAAATAAAAAATAATATTTCTGGAAAATACTTCTTGGAATTTTTATATGTAATATTAATTATATATACATAATTCATACATATATTTTGTATAAAAATAAATTATTTTTTAGCATGTAAATTTTTGTTTCCTATTAGATTTTGTACTAAAATTTTTCTTACAATAAATAAGTAATTCCTTTTTTTGTACGTGAGCACTTTCATGTCTTCTAATATTTTTAATTTTAATAAATAAGCCACATGTTCTACAACTTATAGTTTTAATATGGATTCTATTTATATGTATTTTTAAAAATTCAGATGTAGAATAAAAATTTTGCAAAACGGGCATTGAAATACATCCATTTTTCCTATTAATATTAAGTTTAAACATTAATTTTCAGTAAATAATAATTTTATAAAAAACTTGGGAAACATTATAATTATATTTTATGTATGGGGATTTATAATTTTATTTAAGTTTAATTTTATTCTGTTTCTATTACATTTAAAAAAAATAAAATATAATAAGCATAACACATTTAATAATTTACATCAATGACTTTTTAGGGGTCCACTTTTGTTTTATTTGACATTTTCATTGATCGCAATTTTCTAATGTGAAAGAGAGAGAAAGAGAAAGAGTCTACTAACTCTTTACTTAGCTGCCTACCCGACACTGAAGTGGCTTTTGCTGATCGCTTGCCCTACGCACGCACTGATATTCACAGTGAAAAATTTGTTAGCTTTTGTCGACAAAAATCGCATCATGAGTAGCGCGGCTCACGAAACAGCTACCACTCCGATATTTTCGACTAATTACTTTCTGACAGCTATGCAGAAACTGTTTTAGCTTCCAATTTAATTTAAAACAAGCTTTACAAAAGTAAAAAATCTTTAATTTTAGTAAAATAAAAATAAAATACCCTTTAAGTGAATCAAATTTACACAACAAAATGAAATTTAAAAATCAATTAATCGTTAAAATTAAATGAAATGAATTAATAAAAATGGTAAGAATTTAAATAAATTATTTATTAAAAATTTTCGTCCAAACAATGTAATCTATTTTTGATATATCATCTAAATTATTTTGAATATAAATATTATTAAAAGTTTTACATCTTGACAAAGCAACGTATAATTGACCATGTGAAAACAATGATCTTCTTATAAATAAGCCTACATTATCGAAACTTTGACCTTGTGGTTTATTTATAGTTATTGCAAATGCTAATATAATTGGAAATTGTTTTCTGTAAAGAATAAATGGAAATGAAGAATTATTTCTTGTATTTAAAGTAATTTTTGGAATAAAAACTTTATTTCTACTTTTATCGCCTGTTATTATTTCAGCTTCAATATTATGTTTATATAAATTTATAATTTTCAATCGTGTACCATTACATAATCCTTCTGATATACTTGAATTTCTTAACAACATTACTATAGCATTAACTTTTAAATTAATTTATGAGGTGGTAAACCTTCTTTAATTTTATTTAAAAATTCTATTTGGTAATTCAAATAAATGTTATCATTAGTTTGATCAACACCTTTATGCGTAGCGTAATCAATACTATAATATGTTGCAGTTTTTCCATTTAATAAATTTAATACTTTTTTATTTAAATTATCAATATCTTCATTATGAGGAGCTAATATAATTTTTTCTTTGCAACAATTTTTATTAATATTTAAATAAATTTTAGAACAAATATCGTTAGTTTGTAATTTGTTTGGAATTATGAAAGGGTTTATTTTGCCATCACCAATTTGTAATAGAAATGGAGCAAATTTTTTATTTTTAGATCGAATATTTTTTGTTAATTTTAATATACTAAAAAATTGCCATAAATATGAACTTTTTATTGTTCCTTCTATAATTAAATTTTTATTTCCATGTTTAACAACTCGTAAAATTTGTCGGAAATCACTACCTAAAATAATTAATTTTCCACCAAAAAGAAAATTACTATTACAAACATCTTTTAATGTATTATTAACTATTTCTAATGCTTTTTTGGAATCATTGATGCTTCATCCCATGTTATTATATCAGCTTCTCTTAATTTTTTTATTTGATTGTCATTCTAAAAATGCATTTTTAATTGTATTTAAATTTAAAGGTGATCTAAAAGTCTTATGACTTGTCATTCCTTTAGGTAATAAAGTAGATGCAATACCAGTCCAAGCCATAGACAAAATTTTTTTATTAATTGATATAAAATAAAATATTAAAGTTTTATATAAAAAAGTTTTTTCTCTTCCTCCAGGACCATCGATAAAATATATTTTTTTATTATCTTTTTCAGTTCAAATTTCAAAAATTAATTTTTGTTCATCGTTTAATTTATTATACATTAATTAAAAATTTTTTTTTGCTTTCTATTTCATCATGATGATTATTGTTCAAAGTAATTGAATTTATTTTTGGTTCAGGTAAACCAAAATCTTTACAAGATATATATTCATTAATAAAAATATTATTAAGTTCAAATAAAGCATTATTTTCTTTATTTTCATTAAGAGCATGACGAAGCTGTCCGCCTTCTAATAATATTTCCAATCCTAACTTATGAATAAACGATGCGTTTAATCAAGTTTTTTTACTACAAAGAAAAAATTTGTAAGATTAAACTCTAGTGTGGACAACCCAAGAAATCCACCAAAATATTATACATACAAAGTTATAATAAAAAATTTCAATGTATCGTATTTTAAAGTTAGGTTTGTCGAGTTTAATATCTAATTTCCAATCAAAGCTCATAAAAAATAACAAGTCCAAATGATTTATTATTTTAACAAAAATTATTATACTAATATAGCTTTAGTGCAGACAAGTCATTATATTTGTTCAATTTATAAATTTAAAAAGATATTGATGAAATAAAAAAAGCAAAACTCAATTTCTGCAGCTCCCACATGCCGTTAAAATCTTCAACAAAATAATTAGTAGTGGAGGTTGGCGCGCTTGCGCACAGAGGGCTTGCGGAATTTCCATTTTACCATGTTTGATGTCATTTATTCTTTTAAGCAATAATTGTACATTTTATAAAATTTATCATAAAAATTATTAACTTAATATGTTTGTTCTATATATTTAAAGTAAAAGCAGTAGGTGCAAACAATAAAAATTAGCAAGGACTCTCTCCGTCTCACTCTTATACTCACACATCAAGCATAAAAATCTACGTTGTGCTGTGCGACTCACAATGAAGATGGATATGTGCGTATACTATATCATAGTATACGAGTAATTTTTTATCCTCGTTACAAGTGGTACACTTGATTCATTAGATACCCATTATAAAATAATTCAAAGTAATAATCAAAATATTGAAAAACATTGATCTAATTTAAAATATAAAAATTATAATGTTAAAAGAACATTTTGAATTCAAAATAATTTCAATGAATTAATATGTTTTACAGTTTTACTTAGTAGTGGAGGTTGGCGCGCTTACGCACAGGAGGCTTGCGAAATTTCCATTTTACCATGTTTGATGTCATTTATTCTTTTAAACAATAATTGTATAAAATTTTATAAAAATTATTAACTTAATATGTTTGTTCTATATATTTAAAGTAAAAGCAGTAGGTGCAAACAATAAAAATTAGCAAGAAGCTTTTTAAATGATAGGATTTGAATGAAATTGAGGATCAAAGAGGATGAGCTAAGGAGCAGCTAAGGAAGAGAAACAAAAACGTAAAATAACACAAAAAAAAGGTAAAATTTGAGGATTTATCTGATGAGGAGCAAAAATGACCTAAAATAACGTAAAAATAACGGAAAAAAGTGATGGATTTTTTGAGGAAGAGAAAAGGAAGAGAAAATGAAGGCATGAGGAAACTCAAAAGAAGAGAAAAAGAAGAGGGGAGGAAGGGAAAAGGAAAAGAAAAGGAAGAGGAACAAATAACGTAAAATAACGTAAAAAATAAGGGAAAAAAGAGGATCAAAATTAGGTAAGAGGATGAGGAAAAGAAGAGAAGGGGAGGACCTTGGTCGTAGAAAATTTCCTTACAACTATATAATATAGAGAGATATATATTAGACAGGTCGTTATTTCCCGAAACTTACTGAGCATCGCTTCCAACCCTTAAATCGATGTGCTTATACTAAAAATTAAAAAAGCAGCTGGAATACCTTGTTGGAATGGAGATTTAACCTTGCCAAATCGCAAAAAACCGTATTTTTTATTGATTTTTCTTATTTTTCTTTTTTCTACATACAGCTATGACTGAAAAAATTTTTTGAAACCCTTTTTTACACTTTTTCTATTGCCGTAAGTTAAAATAATATCTTATAGGGTGATTTTAGAGCCGAGAAAAATTTTTTTTCCGAATTGTTACTCTTGAAATATTAAAAAATTTTACTCAAACGGGTTTACTCTTGTGTATTTTGAGGTTAAAAGTAGTTTATAATTTTTTTTTATTCAAACAACCAAAATAACTTCAAAGTAGGCTTGAAGATCTTCAATTTCCTTTTTTATAAAAGTTTCTAGGTGCTTCTGATACTGAAATATAGCCATTTGAATTTGATAGGAAATTCGTAGAATAAAATCTGTAAACATCGTGAGCATGCAATTGACTATCAACTCGCTCTGATCACAAATTCAGTTTCAAAGCACATAGAAACGGTCTAAGCAAAGCAAAATAAAGGTCTTAATTTCAACAAAAAAGTGGCGCTAGGTGTCTTTCGCACAGTTAGAGTTATGAAATTAGTAAATACCCATATACAAATAATTTTCGTAAATATCTGTAAATATCTGTAAATATCTCTGAATAACTGTAAATAATTAATAAAAAGTATTGAAACTGAAACATTAATAAAAGTTATTTACACTTATTTATTATTATTTACAATTATTTATAGTTATTTAGTTATTTACGATTACTGACTGATTTTAGAAGTTATTTACTATTATTTACAAACACTTACAGTTACTTACTCTTAATTACTCTTATTTACTATTATTTACAATTTTCAAAATTTTTAGGTAAGTAAATAGTTGATTGTTATTTATAATTATTTACGATGATTTACAGTTATTTATAGTTATTTACTTTCGTTGTCTTAGATAATTTTTTGGAACGCATGTACGCTTACCGTTAAATGATTTTTTCCGAAGGTGTACCTAAAATGACAACGTCGCATATTTAGTCTATGGCGTAAGCGAACTATGAATTATACATTGAGTTTCGAATCATCAATCTTTGCAACTTCGTCAATTGCACTTTGGTGGCAAAACAGCATCAAAATTTTTTAATTACCCTGTCAAATTTATAATTATATAAAAAATATGAATTAAAACTAAATTGTAATTTGAATTATGCTGTGACATATATAATTGTATAAAAAAATTAATTGAAAATAAATTTTAATAATTATAAATAATTATAAAATTAAAAAATAAAGCAAAATTTGTTCGTTATTCAGAACTTCAAATAATATAACATCAAACTTTTATAATTTTTTATTATTGAAACTTTTGAGAAAATTTATGATTTTTTTAAAAATAATTAACTACATTAATTTTAATACAATTTAAATTTATAATTGTAATACATAAACTATGTTTTAATACAACTTTTTATTTATTAAATATATAAATATGCATGTATGTAAAAGAAACATGATCTACAAATTTTATGCTTGAATTAACTTCCAATTTTTCTATTATGAATTATTATACTAATTTTAATAAAGTTAGTATGACATAATGAGTGCCTTCTAAATATAATAGTTGACAGAACCATTGCTTTCAACATTTACATAATTTTATTCAATAATTTTTAATAAAATTTTACATAAATTAATGATTCATAAAATTATTGTTGTAATTAATCAATTATGAATCAGAGTTATGTATACAGGCTCCATTAATAGCTATTTTAACAGCAGCATCAAACCCCAGATCAAATTCAGTATCTGCAACTTATCGAGGAGTTGATAAACTGTGAAACAAGGAAACTGCAGCTTGTTCGCTTGCAAACAGATGAAGCAAAACATGCACCTCATTTCTTTCTACAGAAATGCTTATTAATTAACTACAGAGTAAATGAATGGACTCGTTCCAGTATGCTTTTGTTTAAATATCCTATCTTGCATCTGGAAGGATATAAATTTTTACTGGATACAAATTTGACTGAACAAGGAAGAAATTTAAACTTTAAATTTCTTGACAAGTGTTTGTTATTTAAAAATTTAACATTTCTTTAATACAATCAATACTGCAAACTTAAAATGTATTGAAAAATATTTTTTTAACATTATGTATTTTAGGCACTTCATTCATGTTTGATATAACTATAAATACTTTGAAAACTTAATGATAACAAAATTTTTAAATTATTCTTTGAAATATATAATTATATAAAAATGTTAACTTGGGACTACGTTTTAATGATTATAAATGACTTTGAAATTAAAAAATTAAGCGAAATTTCTTATATCATACCTTTATTCAAAACCTTAAATAATAATACATAAAACTTTTATAATTTTAAATCTTATGATCTACTTTTATAAAATCACAACAGGTGTATTTTGTACGCTGTTTGCGCATGTGCAGTGTGCAAACAAACTTTGAACGAAACTTTTAATTTCAAATATTTACATATCTTATAAGAACTAATTAATAACATTAAAACTTTTATGATTTTAAATCTTATGAACTAGTTTTATGAGATCACAACAGGTGTATTTTGTGCGCTGCTTGCGCATGTGCAGTGTGCAAACAAAGCTTGAAAAAAATTTTAAATAAAAATTTAATAGATTTCTTAATCATTTCTAAAATAAAGTCATAAAAAATCATTAATCAATAAATCCACCTTCATTATCTATCACTTTCTGCAATCTTCGTGGGACAGAATCGCATAAATTATGAAAATCTTCTGGATTAACAAATAAGACAGTCCATGCTTCTTGAACGAGTTCCACGAGCTGCTCACGATTTCGTGCCATTCCAGGTCTCCATCCATTCACCATATATAACCAGACATTCTCGATGATGTTGAGATCTGGTGAACGTGGTGGCCAGTCAAATCTTTGAAGCTAGGGATGCACTGCGTACCAATCACGCACTATATGTGCGGTATGTATAGGACTATTATCCTCCACTATATCAATTGGCACCTCATCGTCTGCGCATCGTTCTCGTAGACTCGACAGAAGCTCATTTTCAAGAATGTTCACGTATGCTTGAGCATTGAGTCTTCTGTCAATACGAAAAATACGACCAAGACCATCACCGTTCACCCACGCTTCGAATAATTATCTAAGACAACGAAAGTAAATAACTATAAATAACTGTAAATCATCATAAATAATTATAAATAACAATCAACTATTTACTTATCTAAAAATTTTGAAAATTGTAAATAATAGTAAATAATAGTAATTAAGAGTGAGTAACTGTAAGTATTTGTAAATAATAGTAAATAACTTCTAAAATCAGTCAGTAATCGTAAATAATTAAATAACTATAAATAATTGTAAATAATAATAAATAAGTGTAAATGACTTTTATTAATGTTTCAGTCTCAATACTTTTTATTAATTATTTACAGTTATTTAGAGATATTTACAGATATTTACAGATATTTACGAAAATTATTTGTGTATGGGTATTTACTAATTTCATAACTCTGACTGTGCGAAAGACACCAAGCGCCACTTTTTTGTTGAAATTAAGACCTTTATTTTGCTTTGCTTAGACCGTTTCTATGTGCTTTGAAACTGAATTTGTGATCAGAGCGAGTTGATAGTCAATTGCATGCTCACGATGTTTACAGATTTTATTCTACGAACTTCCTATCAAGTTCAAATGGCTATATTTCAGTATCAGAAGCACCTAGAAACTTTTATAAAAAAGGAAATTGAAGATCTTCAAGCCTACTTTGAAGTTATTTTGGTTGTTTAAATAAAAAAAAATTATAAACTACTTTTAACCTCAAAATACACAAGAGTAAACCCGTTTGAGTAAAATTTTTTAATATTTCAAGAGTAACAATTCGGAAAAAAAATTTTTCTCGGCTCTAAAATCACCCTATAAGATATTATTTTAACTTACTGCAATAGAAAAAGTGTAAAAAAGGGTTTCAAAAAATTTTTTTCAGTCATAGCTGTATGTAGAAAAAAGAAAAATAAGAAAAATCAATAAAAAATACGGTTTTTTGCGATTCGGCAAGGTTAAATTTCTATTCCAACAAGGTATTCCAGCTGCTTTTTCAATTTTTAGTATAAACACATCGATTTAAGGGTTGGGAGCGATGCTCAGTAAGTTTCAGGAAATAACGACCTGTCTAATATATATATATATATATATACTATGCCCTCACAGTATTTTAAAACCGTTCATGAAATATGCCAAAAATATTTCGTACTAGATCTAAAACTCTGATTCTCTCATCGAAATCTTCCAAAAATATTCCAGGAACATTTCATGAAAGATGAGAGATTACCCAAATCTTACATTGAAATATTCTTGAAATCTTTCAAGAATATTCCATGGAATATCCCAATGTAAGAAGAATCAAGGATATATGAATATCGGAGGTATATTTTATGGAAGATTTCTTAAACATTTCAAATCTTCCCTGCTAATATTCTACGAATCTTCTATGAATATTTTATCGAATATTTTACGATAGATTTCTAAAATCTTCCACAAATATTTTATGGAATATTTTATTAAAGATTCTTAAAATCTCCCATGCATATTCCATGAAGGGTTTACGAAATGTTTCAAATCTTCTGTTTCAATATTCCGGAAATCATCCATGAATGTCACAACAGAATACTTTATGAAATATTCCTGCAAAATTCCTGAAATATTTCAATGAATGATCTGAGATGACCCTAATCTTCCAATAAAATATTCTTAAAATCTTCCATAAATATTACATGCTGTGTGAGAGATGATCAAAATATGCTAATTAAATAGTGTGAAAATTTATCATGTGTTACATTCTAAAACTTTTAAGAAAATATGTAGTAATATTTAATTTAGCATAACTTGTGAACCACAAAAACTTTTCTAGCACAATAAGCTTTAGAGTAAAGTATTTAACTTGTACTTTTTTATCTTCCATGCATTTTTTTATGAGAGTTTCAGTTTTTTAGTTATCAAAGTTCTCATAAGCACTTCTTGATATTATATTTTCGAGGAAAAAACTTAATCTTTGTCTCTGGGCTTGTTGAAGGAAAAGAAACAACATGGATTCATTGTTTTCATCAAAGAATCATAACCTGCAGTATCAGACAAATCTGTTTCCTAGAGGCGTGGAGACCTTCCTTATTAGTTGTGCAAGTTCCAAATTAGTGCTTAAGGTAGTTCTATTGGTCCAGTGGTTCTCATTGTGAAGTAATATGTTTCTTACAAATTCACACTATAAGAAAGAGAAATTCGTTGAGTTCTGTGTTTGCACAATAATTCAAAAACATGTTTGTGCGCAGATTCTGTAAGTATACACAATGCGAATCGTAAGACAGCATGTTTACGTGTAAATTAATATAGAGTAAGGACATTATTTTCCTTTTATTTCGGAATTGAGGGTCGATAGCTATAATCTACAAGATACCATTTTAATCCTTGAGATCTGAAATATAATATATTTTAATTTCTTTAAAATCTATAGAAACCTTTTTACACAATCTTATAAAATGTTATGTTTCAAGCGCTTCGCCCATATACTCTCATGTTAAATTCGGCAAAGCTTAAACTATAATATCTAAAAGATGAAGGTTGATATCCACCCAAATCAAAATACCATTGTAAAGCGTAAATCTTAATTTACAACATTTTTCAATTTCAAAAAATTCTATAGAAAAGTGAAAAACCAATAGAACTACCTTAAAGCGTATATTAACAGATATAATCGATGTAAATATTTACATTCTTTGAATACAATGTATCTATACGTTAATAGCTATAGAACTATTTTTCGACGTTAATATTAGTATTTGAGCTTAATAGCTCCATAACATAAGGCAGATTTTCTTTAATTTTATTTATAGCACTGCGTGAGCTAAATCCGCGTTTTCTACACCCTTTCGCGGGAGCTAAATACAACTTTTATGAACTGAGTAAAAAGTACTACCGTAAGAAATCTCTCACTTTATTATATTGTTCGAAAAAGTATCCATATCGTAATCACGCGTTACAATCACTCTTTATACATATATAAATACGTAGAAATATCTTTTCACTCTAAATAACACGTAGAAAATCAACAAAAATATATAAATACTTCAATAAAGTATTTAAAATATTAAGAAAACGAAAACTATAGTTTGTAAATTATTGTTGCATCGTGAGTTGTCAAAATATATAAGACATCTGAGCGACGTGCATGTGCGTACAGTGCGTATGGCCTAACGATGAGAAAGAGAGAGATACATATATGAACAATGAACTAGATGCTTTACTTTGTCTAACTTGTGTATACATAATAATCGGCAAGATTTTGTTAGCATATTGTATTTTGCAATGGTCCTAAAACCTTGCCTATAATAAAAAATTAAAATAAAAAAAAAACTGATTTATATTAAATTATTTTGGTCCGACATATGCAGCACTATATCACTCAAAATGTTTTGGCCCTTATTTCCATGTATAAGGGAGGAGCTGGGTTTATATGTGTATTACTGCAGTCGGGACCAGTCAGGCAACAGAAAATACTATTACCAAAACATCATTGGATTAAGGGTTTAACCAGTAGAGAACGCAGAAATTACGCCAAGTGATGGGCGTCAGCATCTGATCAGATTTGGAATTTCCAAATTACTGCTTGATTGTCATTTGTTAACAAAAATTTTTTTTCTTATTTTCGTTTTTGCAACGAG
The DNA here is from genome assembly GCA_017163975.1 of Anastatus disparis. Classification (NCBI taxonomy): domain Eukaryota; kingdom Metazoa; phylum Arthropoda; class Insecta; order Hymenoptera; family Eupelmidae; genus Anastatus; species Anastatus disparis. The sequence goes on from JAFFSR010000323.1 coordinate 1,372,170, forward strand.
TTCAAAATTTGCATATTTTTTTTTCTTATTAAGAGCAGGCCGGATTCGCTGTCCTTGTCTAATTGGCATTTTTGTTATTTACTCAAGTTTCAATCGGTGTATCTTCAAATTAAAGGTCGAGCGCAATAGATATTATTATTATGAACATCTATGCACAAGAAAAAAAATATCTACCGGTTTGTTTTTGAGAAAAGTAAGTAACGCCAAAGTAAAAGTTTATGTTTATAATATTTTCGCGTTACTTACTTTTCTCAAAAACAAACCGGTAGATATTTTTTTTCTTGTGCATAGATGTTCATAATAATAATATCTATTGCGCTCGATCTTTAATTTGAAGATACATCGATGAAAACTTGAGTAAATAACAAACAACTCAATTGTTACTCGGTCGGTATCATGTTCTACTCCGGCCTACCGTTAAGATTAGTTCAAATAATTTCTATTCAATTGAAATATGAAAATATGGGTCGGTAAAGTAAATAACATTCAAGAAAAAAAAAGATAAATAATTATTAGAAAAATTAAATTTTTATAAGAGAATATAAATAATTATGGGATAGAATTTCTTATAAAAAATATGGTATAATTTACTGAAGTTTTGTAAAATGGATCACAATTTAAAGAGTATAGCTGGATAAGTACGTTAAAATGGCCTGTCCTTCGATTTTATTAGAATTCGGCCTATTTATTTATCATGTCAAAAAACTCCGATCCTGAAAGTTACAGCTCGCTAGACTTAAAATTGGCTTCCTAACCTCAAAAAATGTGATTTTCAGTTTTTTAAGCATATCTCTGCGAACTTTTAACCGATTTGGGTGATTCGAAATCGAGATTAAAGGGAATCATAATGCGCACATAAGATTATTATTTTTAGAGGTTTTTGAAATCAAAACATAACCTAAAAATGGGTTTGAAAATTTCTAAGTTGCGTAGAAAAAAAACTATTGTTTGGATTTTTTTTTGTTCACCTCAAAGTCTTCTTTTTATTTGAATTTAGTACCATAAATTTTTTCAGATTTTTTAAAAGGGTGGAAAGTAGTTGAAATGATGAAAAACTCAAATTTCCACTCATTTATATATATGAGGAATAGCGAGTTGTTGCTAGGAACAACGCGTTTATTTCTCATATATATATATATATATATATATATATATATATATATATATATATATAGAAGTAATGTATTTCTTATATCTGTTCCTGTTCTTTTTCTAGCGTGTAATAGCACTATATATTATGAAAGGTTTTGGACTTATTATCTCAACAATATACAAATTATAATTCGAATATTTTGCCCTAATGTTTTATCGAAAGATCTTCTTAAACATCTACAATAATAATTGTAACGAACGATTTAATATCAAATCAATTTTTATTATACAATGTTATGATAATATTGTAATATAGCCCATGAAATAATATTATCATCTTAAACTACAATTTCGTTAGAAATAAATCCTTACCTAATATATAAAATTAATAAATATAGGATTTTATTTTTTATAATAATATTCGTAATACTGTTTCAATACTAATATTCGTTATTCTATTTACAAAATATTTTACATGTTACTTTTCTTTGGCCCGAACTTAGGCCCGAATTCATAGTCATATCTTGAGTATTAAGTATGACTTAAAAATTAAGTATCGTTACTTGAGTATCAGCTGTTACTTCAATTGAGTGCTACATCCTTACCGACGACTATCTTATTTATGTGATTTTGTTTCATAACTAACTGTGATAACCTCTTCATGTAGCACTCAATTGAAGTAACAGCTGATACTCAAGTAACGAAACTTAAGTTTTAAGTCATACTTAATACTCAAGACGCGACTATGAATTCGGGCCATAATGTTTTTTTATGGCTCGAAATCATAGACTCAACTCAAGTCTAAGGCTAAGTTGTAGTTGTTACTCAGTTCTTAAATATTCTATCCTTGTTCTTCTTATGGAAAAAGAGTAAGAACATAGATAGATATCTAAGAACTAAGTAAAGACTATAACTTCCAGCCAACGATGGTTACTTGAGTTATTTTACTGGATTCGTACCTATGTCAATGGAGATAATATAATACAATACATGACATAAGTGCAAACTTTATTTATGATCTTTAAAACGATTGCAAATGTCATAAAATAATTGCGAATAATATGCGCTTTTTAACAAAAATATATTTAATATTGTAATATTAATAAGACATGTAAAGAAGATTTTAATGTACTCGCATACACAGTGTAAAAATAGACCACATAGCTCTCGCAAAAGTGTGACTCAAGTGCAGATTTAGATTACATAATATTAAAAATGCCGAAGTCAAGGTTTATATTATTAAATCATGATGATAATGTTTGTATTGATAAGTTTTTCAAAGTCTGCAAATGAGCTACAATCAGCCAAAAACGTCGAAAAAATGAGTTTTTTGCATTTTTTACTATGGCGCACCAACAGGAAATATCTGGAAAAATTAAGGCGAGTAATTCTAAACAAAATACAATTTTTTTGCAAGAATTGGCCCTGTATGGCATTTCCCGTGAAAATGGGAAGGGGTTGAATTTTTTTTATCCTTTCAGGTTATATAGCATCATCAAATCTTTATGAAAAAATTCTACGTGATTTGTAACCATTTAAGCTATAAGCACGATTTTCTTGAGGTTTTTTTACCGACTAGATGCGGAGAAAAAAAATAAATAGTGAAAAAGTCATTTTATCCATGCTGTGAACAGGGGGAGGGGGTCGCGGTCTGCGAATATGACAGAAACTATTTTTTTTTATCCAAAACAAAGTTACAAGGTCAATCAAAAATTTCAGGGCCAGGGCAAAATTGACTATCTTAACGGGGGGTACCCTTTTTTCAGATTTTTTAAAAGGGTGGAAAGTAGTTAAAATGATGAAAAACTCAAATTTTCACTCATCTTTGGGATTTTTAGAGTTTTAAACAATTTCAAAGTACAATTTATGATGAAAAATGAGTTCAGCGACCCAAAATACCATTTAATATGAGTTTTTGATTACATTTTTCCACAATATATTGCTCAAATGTCGAAAACTAACCTCAAAGAACGCGTTTTGATATTGCATACGACGTAAAAACTTACGTTATCTCGGTAATGATCCAAGGTGTTGACTTAATGTTTATTGAAAACATCATTTTACTTCGAAAATACTATATTATTAATGACATAAAAACTCACATTTTCCATATTTGACACAGTGCTTTTGATGTTAAGCTAAACACTAACCTTTAAAATAAGTTATCTACCAACAAATTCGTTTAGATATAATGGTAAGTCACGTTTTTGTTGAATAAGTGAGAGTATATGCGCGAAAAAAATAAAATAAACGCTGTCAACTGCCTTAGCGCAGTGCTTTAGAGTTCTTTAAGTTCGAGTAATTAGACTTCATTTTTTAAAATGTAATTCTAATATACAAAATGATTTACCAGTAATATTTCCTAATATTTTTATAAAGCTCATCTCAATAAAGTTTCATAATTAAATTTGGCATTAAAAAAAAATAATAATATAATGAAAAAAAAGCTTATTTGATAAATGAAAAAGCAAATCAATAGATCGTGCAAATTTTGGAACATATCCATCGAGTACTTCACGTAAAATAAAAAAAAGGAAAAAAAAATCAAAATTATTTTAATTCTTTACTTATAAAAATTATTTAATGACAATTAATTAGTTTATTATAAAATATGAAATCATTTGAAAATTTCAAAAAACACTTATGTCGATATAGTTATTTTCTTGTTCTGAAAATAAAATAATGAGAATATTTAATTTTTAGTCATATGCAGTAGGCTAGAACCACTAAACATATCGTCGGGTTGGCGGAAAAACATCATAACTCAGCTGAACTTTTAAAAACGTAACAACTTGGTTTCTACGTTCTAATTCAAATTAGCGCTCAAAAAAGTAGTAATTATAAATAAACGTTATAACTCATATGTTTAATCACGAAAGTTATAACGTTTTTATGGCCAATGAAAAACATATGGAAAATGTAAGTTCTTATGTCATTAATAATATAGTATTTTTAAAGAAAAAATGATGTTTTCAATAAACATTAAGAGCAGGCCGGATTCGCTGTCCTTGTCTAATTGGCATTTTTGTTATTTACTCAAGTATTAATCGGTGTATCTGCAAATTGAAGGTTATGCGCAATAGATATTATTATTACAAATATTTATGCACAAGAAAAAAAAAATCTACCGATTTGTTTTTGAGAAAAGTAAGGAACGCCGAAGTAAAAGATTATGTTTATAATATTTTCGCGTTCCTTACTTTTCTCAAAAACAAAGCGATAGATTTTTTTTTTCTTGTGCATAAATATTTGTAATAATAATATCTATTGCGCATAACCTTCAATTTGCAGATACACCGATTAATACTTGAGTAAATAACAAACAACTCAATTGTTACTCGGTCGGTATCAGGTTCTACTCCGGCCTGCCGTTAAGTCAACACCTTGGATTATTACAGAGATAACGTAAGTTTTTACGTCGTATGCAATATCAAAACGCGTTCTTTGAGGTTAGTTTTCGACATTTGAGCAATATATTGTGGAAAAATGTAACCAAAAACTCATATTAAAGGGTATTCTGGGTCGCTGAACTCATTTTTCATCATAAATTGTACTTTGAAATTGTTTAAATACTCTAAAAATCCCAAAAATGAGTGGAAATTTGAGTTTTTCATCATTTTAACTACTTTCCACCTTTTTAAAAAATCTGAAAAAATTTATGATACTAAATTCAAATAAAAAGAAGACTTTGAGGTGGACTAAAAAAAATCCAAACAATAGTTTTTTTTCTACGCAACTTAGAAATTTTCAAACTCATTTTTAGGTTAGGTTTTGGTTTCAGAAAACCTCCAAAAATAATGAGCTTATGTGCGCATTATGATTCCCTCTAATCTCGATTTCGAATCACCCAAATCGGTTAAAAATTCGCAGAGATATGCTTAAAAAACTGAAAATCACATTTTTTGAGGTTAGGAAGCCAATTTGGAGTCTAGCGAGCTGTAACTTTCAGGATCGGATTTTTTTGACATGATAAATAAAAAGGCTAAATTCTAAAAAAATTGAAGGACAGGCCATTTTAACGTACTTATCCAGCTATACTCTTTGAATGAAAAGCCCGCCGTGGACAAGTTCATGCGTATTAGCCTTGTGGGCACATACACACAAAAATGTGTATAGTATAGGTAAGCGCTACGCGCATCCTACGGCGCGCAAGCGAACGACGGCAAGTAAGCCGAGACAAGTAGATGCGTGCGGACTGGTGAGACACAGCGTGCTCAACCTCTGACGAGATAAGTCTCTCTTACAAAAATCCTTGTACTCTCAGGTAAATTCAAGCAGCAAAATAAAAACGAGGCCTATATTGTAATTTCAGAGTCTGGTTATTTCACCATCCTCTACCTCATCTCCTTATATCTTGTGCCAGGAGGCACACAGTGGTGACCCCGACTACCAACGAGAAGAAAGGAAGCGGCCAGGCAGCTAGCAGCGACCGGAAGGAAGCGAACAAAGGCGCCCGAAGCAACACGTGATTTTGTAAAAAAAAAGGTAAAGTTCCTTATTACACGTGGCCGCGAGTAAAGAGCTTAGTCTCATATAAAAATATATAATAAAATAATTTTCTTTTTCTTGTAAAAACAGAAACAAGGTTTTCTTTTTAGAAAATAGAAGAGAGGCGACAAATCTCTCATAGAAGTAAAGTTAAAATAACTTGTGATGCTCAGTGCGGTGAAGCAAAAATAACCTAAAAAATTTTTTTTCGTAAAACTAATCATAGCGGTCATGCGTTTTCTATTAATATAGTGTGTAATCTAATATATATGACATAAATAACCAGTGAGAAGCTGAATCTTCTCGTGATTCACGCAGACAAGTGTTAATTGGGTTTTCTTTTTTCTTTCATTTTTTGGGTGGTTATGAGCACTTCGGGTAAAAGGGAGAGTGACCACTCCAAAGGACTCGTCCTCTAAACTGGCACTCAAACGGACACCTCGAGGTTGCTCAAAAAGGAAACCAATAATAATAATAATTAGTAACTAGCAAAAAATACCTCGATCCTAACGTCGCTCGGTTGAATTTTCATATATTATATCATTATGTATAAATGAGCCAATTTTAAAATAAAAAAGAATCGCTGCAACTTATGAATTTTGATATTCTAGTTTTGTACTAAATTAAATTTTTCTATTTTTATAAAAAAGATTAATCAAAGTTACAATGTGCATAAAAATTGTTTAAATACAAATTATATCATGGTGAATTAAGAATTTGTTCTACTGAATTGCATTTGAATCAATGAAAAAATATAATAGGAATTTTCTTTTTTTAATCACGTGTTTCAATCACAAACCATGAAATAATCGAAAACAGTATTTGACGTTTACTAGAACTAACAACTGCACGGAGAAAGGAAAGTATTGTTAAAATAAATTCTAAATCAAGTATATCTAATTTATGTATTAAGGTACTTAAAAAAAGAGTAACGATATAATTTCAATTATTACTATAGCTTGAATTTTAGGGACCAATGTTGGTACTATTATATTATGAAGTAAGAGCATAAATTTGCGATGCTTAGTGTCTTTTTTTCGGTACTAAGACTAATTTTTACCTACTCGATTCAAGGGCAGAAAATGCAATTATTTATCTCTTTTCGTGCGGCTTTCCCTGTTATTAAAATTGAAAATTATTAAATATAGAATTATTTACATAATATATAACACTTTAAAATTACTAATAATTAATATTAAAATTCGTGATATTTAAGGATTAAAACGATACATGTTTATCTTCCATATTCCATTTTAAAATAGTTACTTTTGAGCTTTAAATTAATGATTAGTAATTTAAAATTGATATATATATATATATATATATATATATATATATATATATATATATATATATATATATATTATATGATTTATATTATATTTATCAACTGTTAAAAATTGTTACACAATTTAATGGGTTTTACGTTAACAGGTATTAATTATATTGAAGTTTTTCGCTCCGAACGTCGCACGGTTGAATTTTCTTTTATTATATTATTATGTATAAATGACTAATTTTAAGTAAATAAGAATTAATTAGTTTAATTTTGAGTACTGAATAAAATTGAAAATAATTTGATGAAACATAATATAAAAATAGATGTACACATGTGCTTAAAGTAAAAAAGCGTATAATTTATTTCATCAAGTGATTATTTCTCACTCTACTTCCATTAGAAAAACAAAGATAGTACGATATATAATATAAATAAACTGAGAACTGGGTACTGAGTTACGACTATAATTTCCAGACCTCAATATATGACCATGAATTTGAATTATGAAATTAATTTATAAGTGAAACATGCTTAAAAGAAATTCGTGTTGATTTCTAATAAAAATATCTTCACAAATGTATTTTATATATATGAAATACGAAATTTAAATAGAAAAAATTATAAGATTAAAATACACCATTTTAGTTAATTTCAAATTTGAATATTTCGGAATAAAAAAATAATTATTTGCAATTACTTAACAATCCTTTTTGCATCTAATATAAAAATTTAATGAGATAGAAATATTACAAAGTGTATGTATCACAAGTAAGGTTCGCATATCATAAATATTATAATTTTCAGAAAATTCTTGATATTAATAGATTATTAATTTGAAAAATTAAATATTTTTTTATTGATGACAAGTAACTTTTCAAAAATAGTTAAAATAATACTGTAAATGTCAATCAAATAACATTTTCATCAAAATAAATTTCAACGCTATAATTATTAAAATAAACATTTTTATTTAACTACAATCTATTGTAATAATTATTTTTTTAACAAAATTTTTAAATTTGATGGCTTCCACGTTCATTATTACGATCTTAACGTATTCCCCACGCCTTCATTTATTCTTCCAATTCTTTGTTTTACCCATCCCATTTTACCCCGTCCCATTCCGCATTCGCCCGGGGTAATGCTCGTGGAGAGGGGAAAACCCAGTGGGATAAAATCTGGGAAAACCCTCTCCAAAATGGGTCGGTGTGTATAGCAGATTCGGTATTAGGCATCCTTGTATCAAGATACTTACACCGTATCTGCCACACCTCCCGCTCACATTGTCATTGTGGCCAGCACGCCCAAGCGATCGTCACGCAAAGCAAGTCCAGATTGGACGCGCAGCGTTCCTTGGAGCGGTCACCTATCCAAGTACTAACCGCGGCTAATGCTGCCTAACTTTGCAGATCGTCTGGAGCGCTCCGAACCACTCGGCCAATGCGTCAGTAATTATTTTTTTAATATATATATTAAAAAAATAATTTTATTTGATGAACAGTTATATAAATATTATATATTTATAATTGTATAACTAAATTTATTAAATTAAAATTGTATTCAGTTATCATTCAGAGAATCAGGTATTTGAATTAGTTTTCATGAATATTTATTATTTAAAAAGTTACTTGTTAACAATTTTTTATAAATAACATACATTTAACCTTAATTACATTTCCATTTGTACACGTGTTTATATTTAAATGAATTGTGATTCATATAAAAATTGTTAGCAATTCATTTCATTGAAGCTATAATATTTTTAATAAGAGAAACATTATTTTTTAAAAAATATCAAATTACCTCATTTGAAAAATTATCATTACATGATATAAAAATATTTTTTATAGCACACTGTGTCCTAAATCCGCATTTAGACACACAGCTGCCTGTGACTTAAATAGCCTATTATTGCACACTATGTCCAGCAAACTTTATGTTATACAATAATGAACTACTATTAATTTTCATGAGAAATTTGTGGCTACTGACAATTGCGAGTCTTCCGAACGGACCTTTATAACTAGATCTCTACCTCAGGCCGAAATCTGCTCTAACATCACTCAGTAATCGAAAATTGTTTTCGGTGCTTATGTCACATTCCGTTGGTTTAAAACACCGAAAACATTTATCTGTTACCTATAAACACATTGTTGACAAAGAAAAAACACCTAATCGATCGACGAAGTTACATAGGCAGCGGTCACCCATCCAAGTAATAACCGTGCCCAATGCTGCTTAACTTCGCCGATCGGCTAAGGTACAGTCCCGTAACTCCACCCATGTGCCGGTACATTTTTTAAATCAAATAACAATAATAAGAACGTGAGTTACGAGTAAAACTAAAATTAATACCAGTGTAACATATGAAACGAAGAGGTAGTATTATTGTATTATCATTATTATAAGATTTAAGTAAATATTTGAAATTGCAGTTTTAAAATTTTTCTGTTTTGATTTATCATTCATGAAATTTTCAATTTTATTTATTTATAGTTTTTGCTTTTCTTTCTCGATTTATCATTCACGGAATGCCTAGTATTTGCTCTTTTACAATTTTCGTTTTTATTTTATGAATTATCATTCGTGGAGTGCATAGTTTTTGTTAATTATTGATTTTTAAGAGTACTCATGTAATACGGCGGATTTATGACACTTGTGCTATAAAATAGTATACGATACTTGAGACTTAAGTGGCGCATTGCACGACGTGATTATCGCCCTCGCTACACTCGGGCGATAACTTCACGTCGTGCAATAATGGGCCACTTAAGTCACATGTATCGTAATATACTATTTTAATATCGTTTGAACATAAATTTTATAAAATACAATTTAAAAAAAATTATTTATTAGATATTAAATTTTTTTTAATAGTCAATTATAAAGATAGGACAACATATAAAATATGAATAAATGTTTCTGATTATATCTATAATTATGCATTTATATTTATGAACTGTCTAGATAGAAGTAGAATTTCCCCTAAAAAGTAAACATTCCAGAAGAAAATTTAGTTATTATTTGCGAAACATTTATTATGAATGCGGAAAAAAATAATATTCTGTAATATCACTCTAAACTTTGTATTAAATATGATACAAATCATTAAAAGTACAATTATTTCATTATGTTAAATTTTTTGTTAAAATTTTTTTATATTCTACTATAAGAAGATAAAAAAATTAACTGTCTTTTCATTCCATTGCTGAATTCCCATAAAAGGAATGTATTAACTTGTAGTATGGCCCATAATTTATTTAAATTTTTAAATTATTCCAGCCATTAGTTTTCAAGATATTTGAATTTCTGATTCCAAACGGAAAAATTTTAGTAAGTAATATTGGAACCCAAACTTTTCAATAACTAATGAATAGATTTATGTAAAAATTTAACTGACTAATCTTCGTGATACATACTATATGTTTATGCATCTCTTTATTCAAAATTTCAAAATACAATGGAAGTATAGTAAATATTTATGGGTGGAAGTGTGCTGTGCATTTTGCATCTTCTTAAATAATTTATACTTATAAAATTCACATAATATCATATAAAAACTATTAAAATGAGAATCATATATTCAATATAATTGTCAACTATGAATAAAAAGTTTAAAAAATTATTATTAAGTGATAACTTATAAATAGTTATATTATTTTATTGAATATATATCCAACCTAAATAATTAACTTCATGTTAAAACTAAATTTAATTAGCATTCAGTACCACAAGTTATTTAAAAAATTTACCATTATTCAAAATTATTAAAAAGTTATTTATAAAAAGTATTCCCATATCAAAATTTCAAAATTATACCAATTTAATTTTTTATTCTTTACATTATAGAATTAGTTTTGATGTTGAAATTTTTTTGTGAAATGCAACATATATATATATATTATTTTATAGTAAAATATTTTATCACCTTGTATGAAAATCATTTTGTAAAAGTAGAATAATGCTGCGAATAAACAAATGATTATAAGAAAATATTGAAAACTGTAAATAACAATAAAAAAGCGTTAGGCTAGAAATAAATAATGGTTCTCACACAGCATGGAAGATTTCACTCAAATATTTCGAATTATTCCACTGGAATATTTCAATGGAACCTTTCATGCAGATTATTGAAAGTCTTCACGGAATATTTCAAAATATTCCACTGGAATCTTCCATTGAAAGCTTTCAGGAATATTTCTGGAATGTTTCAAAGGAATGTTCGAAAACTTTTTCGAAATATTCCATGTTAGTCTAGGCGCCCAGAGGGTTTCGTATGAAGTTAGAGGTCCCACCAAGCAAGCAGGTGATTTATATGTATTTTGAGCCGCTGAATCCGAATTTGCAACTTGCTTTTCGCGTAAGTAGTCGAGTAATTTGTTATTAACAAATTAATTGTTTAAATGACTATAGTTTATGAACTACAATATATGCAGTAATTTTCTCTGCAAAAACTTGTTCTTTAATAAAAAAAACAAAAAAAATCGTTTTTGTTGCGTTTCGATTCGATAATTAGAACCAGAGATATGGCAAATATATTGCAAAAAAAACATAGAGACGTAGCGCTAGCGCGGAACGCCTTGGTAAAAAACCTTATAACTCGACTACTAATTGATATTTTTTGAAGTTCAACATGTGTTTGAAAAATGTCAGAGTCTCAGCTTTAATGGTAAATTGTTATATATTACTTTCAAATGTTAATAAATAAGCTATAATGATTTGAAGCAGAACAAATTTTCAATTTTTCAGAATCTTGTTTGTTTATAACGAAATAATATAGGTTAGCGAACAAAATATTTCTATATTTTTGATATAGAATGATAGGATTTGATCTAATTTAAGAATCTGTCCGGTTTTTCAAATTCAAGTAAGTAGAACCTGAGATATCGCAAATTTAAGCTGTAGCGTCAACTCCTTGCAATACGACATATGTGTGCAATATAGCGATCGCTTTCCTTATTAAAAATTCTTTTATTATAAGGTAAGTAATCTGATCCTTTTCTAATAAAATCACTTTTGACTCGACTCTATTTTATATACTTTGTCATAATATTAATGATGTATAATCTTCAAGCATATACTACTGGAGGAAGCCTCCCAGCTATTAACTACGTTACAAGGCGAAGAGAGAAAAAGCCTCTATTTTGGTACGTGCTATCTCTCTCTCACTTTCTTAGTGAGAAATAGAAGCAGCCAATCAAATCAGGCGAGAAAGAGACAGCACATACCAAAATAGAAGCTTTCTCTCTCTTCGCCTTATAACGCTTTCTGCGGTTCGGAGGCTTCCTCCAGTAGTATATGCTCGAAGTGTATAATACATTTAAATGAAGTAGATTTAGGGTTTTAAATAATCATTGATTTTTCTACTATAATAGTAAACAATTTACTCAACTTATGGAGTATTTTCACATTGGTTTATTTTTTTGCAATTGCAAAAAGAACAACAATCTATTTTATTTGGAAAATTTTTTTTTAACCTTCCGATTTATAAGAGTCATCTATTTTTAGTTGAATCCTTTTTTATTAAATTTTTATTTAATTTCCTAATACAGAGTTAAAATTAATTGTATTACAAAAAAATGAAATTACTGACCTTAAAATAAAAGAATTTTTAATAAGGAAAGTGATCGCCATATTGCACACATATGTCGTATTGCAAGGAGTTGGCGCTACAGCTTAAATTTGCGATATCTCAGGTTCTACTTACTTAAATTTGAAAAACCGGACAGATTCTTAAACTAGATCAAATTTCCTATTATTCTTTATAAAAAATATAGAAATATTTTGTTCGCTAACCTATATCATTTCGTTATAAACAAACAAGATTCTGAAAAATTGAAAATTTTTTCTGTTTCAAATCATTCTAGCATATTTATTAACACTTGAAAGTAATATATAACAATTTATCATTAAAGCTGAGACTCTGACATTTTTCAAACACATGTTGAACTTCAAAAAATATTAATTAGTAGTCAAGTTATAAGGTTTTTTACCAGAGCGTTCCGCGCTAGCGCTACGTCTCTATGTTTTTTTGCAATATATTTGCCATATCTCTGGTTCTAATCATCGAATTGACATGCAACAAAAACGATTTTTTTTTGTTTTTTTATTAAAGAACAAGTTTTTGCAGAGAAAATCACTGCATCTATTGTAGTTCATAAACTATAGTCATTTAAACAATTAATTTGTTAATAACAAATTACTCGACTACTTACGCGAAAAGCAAGTTGCAAATTCGGATTCAGCAGCTCAAAATACATATAAATCACCTACTTGCTTGGTGGGACCTCTAACTTCATACGAAACCCTCTGGGCGCCTAGACTATGTAATATTCACGAAAGATTCCTGAAATATTTCATAAAATATTCCATGTAATGTTTATGAATATTCCAGTAAAATATTTCATGGAAGATTCCAGAAAGATTTCATAAACATTTCGCTGAAAGATTCCGATAAACTTTAAATCAGATAAGGGGATGTTTGTTAAATGGGAGTTTTATCCCCAAGTGGTTGAAAGATACCTCACTTACTATAAAAGCGAAAGGGTATCGGCACTTTGATGTGCACAGTCGAAACGAATATGTACATGCGATTTCATAACTAAATGTTTATGTATGCGTATATGTATTGATGTATAAGTGTAATGTGTCATTATATATATATATATATATATATATATATATATATATATACTATCCCCTCACAGCATTTCACATTTTCCAAAAATCTTCCAGGAACATTTCATGAAAGATGAGAGATTGCCCAAACCTTCCATTTCTATATTCTTGAAATCTCTCAAGAGTATTCCATGGAATATTCCAATGTAGGAAGAATCAAGGACATACGAATATCATAGGAATATTTCATGGAAGATTCCTGAAATATTCCAAATCTTCCGTGCCAATATTCTGCGAATCTTCCATAAATATTCCACGGAATATTTTACGATAGATTTCTAAAATCTTCCAGAAATATTTCATGGAATATTTCATGAAAGATTCTTTAGATCTTTCGTGCATACCCCATGAAAGGTTCATGAAATGTTTCAAATCTCCCGTTCCAATATTCCGGAAATTTTCAATGAATGTTACAACGGAATATTTCATGAAATATTCCTGCAAGATTCCTGAAATATTTCAATAAAAGATTTGAGATGTCCTAGATCTTCTAATGAAATATTCTTAGAATCTTCCAGCAATATTCCATGGAATATTCCAATGTAGGAAGAATCAAGGATATACGAATATTACAGGAATATTCCATGGAAGATTCCTGAAATATTTCAAATCTTTGCTGCCAATATTCCAGGAAGCTTCCATAAATATTTCATGCTGTGTTCGGGTTGTTTATTATGAATATATATATATATATATATATATATATATATATATATATATATATATATGGGACATTTCAAACCAACTGGAAGAGCAGAAAAATAAAAATCTCTGAATCTCTAAGAATATATCCTGCCTGTTACTTAAAATGTGTAAAAACATTTTCAAGGATTTAAATTGGAAGGATCAAGAGCCATAAATCCTTGAAATTTGGAAATTTTTCAAAATTTTTCGAAAAGTCCCAACTTGATCATTTTTTTTCTGAAAATCCTGATATTTTAGAGAGAAATTCATGAGAATACTTCTTGTTGTTAATGGAGAGCAGAGTTAGCATGATTCTTTACAAACCTGAATTTTGAAGTTTTCTATTGGTTCTTATATGTATTACATCCCCATTCCAAAAATTTCTTTTCGCGATCTTATTTTCCTCTATTCTACAAGAACTTTAAAATGAATTTATTTTTCATATTGAATATAAATGTATATTATCATGTATGATTAATTTTTATATTAAAAATAAATAAGACATGAAAATATATATTTCGAACTGTTATAACTCCTTATTGGTGGCTCTTTCTTACACAGTCAAAAATTTATTTTCAAGTTGATAAAAAATAGGAGGAAATCAGCCCGTGAAAAGCAATCTCTGAAGTAGCAAACAATGAGTAATTTCAATTACCATGTAATACATGTAAGAACCAATAGAAAACTTCAAAATTTAGCTCTGTAAAAAATAATGCTAACTCTCCTTTTTATTTAGAACAAGAAGAATCCTTATGAACTTCTCTCTAAAACATCAAGATTTTCAGAAAAAAAGTCATAAAGTTGGTACTTTTCCAAAAATTTTGAAAAATTTCCAAATTTCAAGAATCTATGGCTCTTGATCCTTCCAATCTAAATTCTTGAAAATTTTTTTACACATTTTGAGTAACAGACAGAATATATTCTCAGAGTTTCAGCGATTTTTATTTTCTTGCTCCTCCAGTTAGTGAAAATGTCTCAGAGATATATATATATATGGGTAAATCCACATCAAACGGATAATGGCTCTGTCCAAAATTGTAGATCACCAAAAAAATCGTGTATGGGCTCAAAATTTTCGTCTTACACTCTACTTTCTTTTGCAATGTGACGATTTTGAAAAATCCAAAATAGCGGCCTTAATATGGCGACTCAAACCTAGAAATTTCATAAAAAATTTTCGAAAATTGATTTTAATTTATTTAAATCCGACTCTGCATATTTTTTATATCAGAAATCAATTGAGCTTTCGATTTTACATGGGAATATAGTATTGCACTCAAGGTAAAAAAATTTTACAATATCATCTGAAAGTCATATCGCGATATAATAGTTATTTCGCGAATTAATCATTGATAAACGTTGATTAGTAAGAAAATGAAGATACTGATAGGTAACTCGAGTCACTGAATCCGAATCTGATATCCGCTTAACCCTACCAGTCTCCGTCAAGGTCATTTGAAGGTCAAATCGCGAATATCTTTTATTATTTGATAAGATTAAGACACCTATAAGTTTTACGTGATGCTGGATCCGAATCCGAGGCCTGTTGGAGTGTCAAAGAACGTAATTACAGAAAAATTCGTTTCCAACTGTGGTTTCTTGGAGAACAAAAATTTTCTGTTAGTCAATAGTTAATTAATTTTTATGTAATTACGACGTTTGACACTCCAACAGACCCCGGATTCGGATTCGGCGACACGTAAAACTTGAAGGTGTCCTAATCTTATCAAATAATAAAAGGTATTTGCGATTTTACCTTCAAATGACCTTGATGGAGATCTTGTATACCCTATAGGGTTAAGCGGACATCAGACTTGGATTCAGTGACTCGAGTTATCTATCAGTATCTTCATTTCGTCACTAATCAACATTGATCAATGAGTAAATCGAGAAATAACAATTATTTCCCGATATGACCTTCCGATAACATTGTAATTTTTTTTTACCTTGAGTGCAATACTATATTCCTATGCAAAATTGAACGCTGCTACCTAACCTTGCTAAAATCAAAAAGCAGAAGCAATGTTACTAATTTCTTGTCTAGACCCCTTCTTATATCGTCTGTTAGCTTAATTACAGCTGTCTGCGTCGAGTGATGTTTTCTAAAACCAGTCTGCATAGGATCAAGTATTTTATTTGTCATAATATACTCATAAGATTTTTTTTTTAATTTTGATAAGATATTTAATATTGCTTATACCAAACATAATAGCATAATAACTTTTTCTTATGCACGGTGGCAAAATCTATTAACTATTCGTAGCTTAAATTTAACTATTTCTAAATATAGGTATGTTTTACGTGAAATTTTAAACAAAAAATGTTGCGATTTATTTTATTTAAAAATAAATACTTTTCAGAAAATAAAATCAGAAAGTTAACTATTAAAAATAATGTTTGGCAAAAAATAAGTTGTATATTACATGTCATTCCCAACAAAAAATATTCTTATTACCAAAAGTTAATTACTAGTGAAAAATGGATTTAAAAGTTGATCTATGCAAGGGATAAAGTTGAATTTAAACAGTTGAGAAAAATAAAATATTGGCAAAATGAAAAAATATAACCTTTAGAATTACTATTTTACAAAAATATTATAAAAACCAGTTATTTGTCCTCACTAGATTAAAATATAATAATATTTCATAAAGTTGACGAAAAATTTTATTGTCTCCTGTTGAGAAAAAGTCGAAAAAAGTTTTACCTACGAAAATTTCATAAATTGATATAAGTACATCAACAATCGTTTTATAGGTACATTTTTTTAAAAAACTATATTTCTCTTATTAAATAAATTTTTTTTTAATTATAACTTTGTTATAATTAATAATTTTTACGTAAACGTAACTAATATTGATAAAGAGATGGGTTGTTAGGTAAAGACTCAGAATTCAGCGTTATATTAATAAGATTCATTACGATCTGTTCTATTTATCAAACATGATATAAAATGACTTATCGTCGAAATCAATAAAATAATAAAATCAATATTACTAAAATTCTATTTGTACTCTTGCGTACTCTTGAATACTCATTGGTACTCTTGCATACTTTTCAATATTCATTCGTATTTTACAAATACTCATTCTTACTCTTGCATACTCAAACTTTTTTGTATTCATTTACTTAAAACGTTCACCAAAAGAGTATTGGAGAGTACGCATGAGAACTAAAGAATGCTTGAGAGTACGGAAGAGTTTTTCTATGAGTATTTTAGTGAGAAACCCCTCGTACAGTATCGTTTTCGTCAACAAGAATCAGGTCGATCCATATGTGAGAAGCCTGTGTGTGATGTGTCGCACCGTGCAAGACTAACTGAAACGAAAGCTCTGCCAACAGCTTACTAAGAAACTTGGAGTCACTGCTTTCTTGTAGGAGATCGGCATTCAAATCTCCCATTATAATTTTATGTGAGAAATCAGAAGTAAGTTTTCTCAAAAAATCTAATAAATAACTATCTTTGGTAAATGGAATTGCTGGAGGACGATAAATGACAGAAACCAATACAGGTTCAGAGCTGCCAGCCTGAAGAGAGCAAAAAATAAATGCAAACCATTACCAACACCCAATACGTGACTCTCGAGGCCTGAAAGTCGATCAAGAGCACTCAGAATTGTTTCATGCTCACAAGACAAAGCAACTTCAATCTCTGACAAAGCAGCTTGGACTGAAAAAAAGTCAGCACCATTGCTTGAATTTTTATAATCTACGTTACTTTTTAAATTTTTCAAAGAAGAAGTGGGGGCAGAGTGCGCAGTGCCACCTCTAATTCGCGAAAGTACAGTAGGGTTAATACTTATATCGTCTGCCTTCGAAGTCGCCTTAACATTTGAAGATCTGATGGAGCTATTCGAGTTACTTGGTGGTTGCCTCTGTATGCTGGTGACCAGTGCTGACTGCGTGCCGATTCTTGATAGCGTAGAGGTACTTGGGGGCAGCTTCTTAACGTTCTTATTAATACCTTACGACTGCTGACTGTTAGAGCCAAGATCATGATTATGATTGGTGGTAGGGGCGCCATTCTCTGTCTTTGTCTCGACACATCTACTGCAGATTTAATTTGTGCTATTCTTTGTGCGAGACATACATTTCGCATGACAACGTTGACGGCAATTACCACAGCTATAAAACGTTTTCGTGCCTCGAGTATCTGTGGGTGGTAATTTACATATAGCACACAAATCCATTATGGCGCCCTCTTGTGGTAAAATTTAAGAATTTCGTCTTTCTGATAGTTCCACAAATTTCCGCAAAAACAGCCAGTTTCAACTAACCTCGAAATCTCAGCAACTTCAAAAAAAACCTCCAATATCCATGCAAGTACAGCATCACAGCACCTGATTATAATACGGACGCTGTCTCGCATTAAGGCGCTTGCAAGAGATCTGTAACAAAAAGCCCGAATGTATGAAATGCCCTTCGGGCAGCCTTGCGGCAGAAAAAAATATCTAAAACAGAGAGCGTCACGAAAGACGTTTAGCGCTAGTTACGTGCACACGACAACGTATATATATATATATATATATATATATATATATATATATAAATAATTGTTAAAGATAATCATTTTTCATCGTTATACTATTTTTACAAATTTTATTATCATTTATTTATCATATAACAATTAATTCATAGCATTTTTTCATAATTTCTTTTATTTTTCAGCCTTTAAAGTATAAAGGCAGTAAATTAAATCAGTTAATATAAAAGCAATTTTTTTGTGGATATCTTTGGAAAAAGTTCATTAAAAATGAATAAAAATTCTTAAAATAATTTTCATTTTCAATAATGGTTTTGACTGAGAAAGATAAATTAATTGTTAATGAACAGGGATTGTATAGCGGAATTGCTTTCATGTTAATTGATATTCATATATTAGAATTTAATAACATTTTAAACCTGTGCACCTCATTCAACATGCAATTAACTTCACTAATTCAAAGACCACAATATGTTAATTCAGTACTGATTGATGGAGAATTTATACAGTTATTATTTACCGGAAATTTAGAAAAGGGTCACCGGATTCGTGTGTATTATAATAATAAGGTAATTCATATATATGACAGTTTAAATCTTATATATCTACAAGGTGAGTATAAGATTCATATAAACAGATTATTTCCAAACAAATCAGAATTAAGCATAGTATTCGAAACAGTACAATCACAAACAAATAATTATGATTGTAGCGTTTTTGCAATTGATTTTGCTGTTGCAGTACTTTATAATTCAGGTCCGTGCTGTTTAAGATATAATGTTTCTCGAATGCGATTACGTTTATAAATAATTTCTAAAACGCAACAAATAAAAATGTTTCCAGTTTTACAAAATTATAATAATGCAAAAATTAATTACGACAATCCACCGGATATGATAAAAAGGAGTTTTTGTCATGAGCAAGGTCTTTATCAAATACTATTTAATTTAGATTTCGCCGAGCTTGAAATATAAGAAAACACTCACAAAAGCATTTATTGGCAGGGCAAAAAAAGATCATGGAAATGTATCGTAAACAAATGAATTTGAATCATGAAACAATTTTGATGGAAATTGACAATGACATTTCGGATGCAAATTTTTAAAAACCAGATAATAATATATTGGTAATCAATGATATCCACTTGAATTATAACGATAATAAAATTAGGACAGTTGAGATTAAATTAAATGAAGAAAAAAAAGAATCAAAAGAAATAGATAAAAAAGAAACTTTATTTGTAACAGGACTTAAGAGCATAACGAAGCTGCCCGCATTCTAATAATATTTCCAATCCTAACTTATGAATAAATGATGCGTTTAATCGAGTTTTTTTGCTTCAAAGTAAAAATTTGTAAGATTATACTCTAGTGCGGACAACTCAAAAAATTCACCAAAATATTAGACATATAAAGTTATAATAAAAACTTTTAATGTATAGTATTTTAAGGTTAGGTTTATCAAGCTTGATATCTGATTTCCAATCAAAGCTTGTAAAAAAATAACAAGTCCAAATGATTTTTTATTTTGACAAAAATTATTGTATTAATATAGCTTTAGTACGGACAAGTCATTATATTTGTTTAATTTATGAATTTAAAAGGATATTGATAAAATAAAAAAGCAAAACTCAAGTGTTGCAGCTCCAATATCCCGTTAATAGAAAAATGGTAACAGAAGAATCACATAAATATTAAAAAATTTCAGAAAAAGACATTATTATGGAAATGCGAGAAACACAAAAGTAATGATAAATTAGAACTAAGACGTGATCAAGAAACTTTACGTAAAAAAAAGCTTATATGAAAATGAAAAAAGGACAACCAAATAAATATAAACAGAAATTAGAAAATACTAAGATAACAAAATGGCAATTCAAGGAAACAATGAGTACTGATAAATTGAAACAAATACGTGCGAATGAGGGTTTACGCAAGAAAGAAGCTTATATAAAAATTAAAGAAAAACAACCGAAAAAATATGAAGAAAAATTTGAAAATATTAAGATATCAAAATTGAAATTCAAGGAAAAAATGGAAATTGATTAATTGGTACAAATACCTGCGAATAAAGTTTTGCGTGAGAAAGATGATTATATAAACATTAAAGAAAAACAACCTCAATAAATATGAAGGAAAATTAAGAAATACTAAAATAATAAAAATAAAATCAAAGATAAAAAAGGGTACTGATAAAATGGATCAAATACGTACAAATGAAGCTACATGTCAGAGAAAAGCTTACATAAAAAACAGGAGTGGCAGTCGTGAGGACTGGCCGACAGAAGCTATGCTTCCAGTATATATACATAGAAATTAGGAAGTGTGACATTTGCAAAATTATAATCAATTTTTTAGTGAAAACGTTATTTTTCATTCGATGTATTATGTATTTAAAAATATATTAATAATGTAGTTTTTTATTAATATCAATTATTAAAAAAACATATATTTAGGTAAACGTAATTTTCGTCATGTGCATTGTAAACAGAAAAATACAAAAATTTTATTAAATTTTATTAAATTTTCATTTTTTGTTATTAATGTAGTAATTAATAACAACTATATAAATATACACATATTAATAAACGGAGGAAGATAATGAGAGAAAATAAAAAAATTCTTGCCAAAAAAATATATTAAGATTATAATATTATAAATACAAACGCATATTTTCATACGTATACTAATTTTAAAATTTAAATTAAATAAATATTATTTACATAATTTATTTATTTAATCATCGTATTCTACGTCTATCCTTCTCTGTCCGCCGGCTTTAAGAATTGACTCTCTCCCTCTCTCTTTCTTTTTCATAAAGAATAGAGAGGGTTGCGTCTATCCTTCTCTGTCCGCCGGCTTTAAGAATTGACTCTCTCCCTCTCTCTTTCTTTCTCTTATATGTACAATAAAGGTAGCCGCGAATGGAGGGGGCTATGTCTAGCCTTCTTTGCCGGTTACAACAAGGCAGTCTCTTTTTCTTTATCTTTCTTATATGTATATACATGCATATTCTTAAGCGGAATGGGAGAGAGGGAAAGAAAGAAAGAGAAAAAAGAATGTTTGTATGTTGATAGCAATAATGGCATCCTATGCCGTATTCGTTCATTCACGCTGGGTGACATTTGGGACTGTCGATTTTTATACATTTAGTGCCCCTGCCGTAACGTCGCGTAAGAAGCATAGCTTCAAAAATAAAAGAAAAACAACCAAATGAATATAAAAAATATTAAAAATATTAAGATATAAAAAATACAATCAATTGAAAATAGAGATACTAATAAATTGAAAAAATTGCATGAAAAAGAAAAATTACGCAAAAAGAGACTTATAGAAAAGTTATTACTGAACAATATAATGAATATGAGAGAATGGTAAAAATTAAAAATCAAAAATTGGAAAATGCCGATATTATTAAAAAAACACAGGTAAAAAATGATTGTTACCAAACAAAAGAATCACGCTCAAGGTGTAAACAAATAGAAATTGATGACCATAAACATGTTAATAATGATACTACAATAAATAAACCAATAGATGAAAAAAAGCGAAAAAATAAATATAATTCTTATCAATTAAAGATATTATTTATTAAGTGTAAACGATTAAAAATTGAAGATAATAATTATAATGAAAATTATAATAATAATCATAATAACAATAATAATATTGTATTGAACGAAGTTATTGATAAAACAATAAAGGGCAAAGTAGAAAAAAAAATTAAAGAAATTAAATGAAAAAATATTAACTGAAAAAATTAATTCGAAACTAATTGGTTGTACAGCAAATATATATTTCGATGAAAATCTCATATCTGAAAATAACATTGGTTCCATGACGAATACATGTGTTTATTGTGATGCGCAACATTTTGCTTCCGACTATACTATAAGTAATGATTTCTTCAATTGTTGTCATAAAGGTAAAGTAGAAATGTTAGAAAATCCACCTCACCCAGAACAATTTATGTTTTTAGCAACTGAATTAACGGAAGAAAGTATTGATTTTCGACAAAATGTTAGGTTGTACAATAATGGTTTAGCATTCGCAAGTTTTGGTGCCAATTTTGATACATTGCCGGGTAAAGAACCAAAAGTTATTAGAATATGTGGACAAATTTACCATAATGTATATGGCTCTTCCATTCAGATTCATGCAGGCCGTCACTGATCGAATTTTTTTTTTCTTCTAAGTAATAAAAATACCTTCTATTATGTATATAAAGATAAAATTTACATCGTAGAACGCTCAAAAAAAATTTTTTTTTTACTACAGCAATTCTAGTGTTGGATGTAAGAACGAAAATTCAAAAATTGAAAATTAACCTCTACTTTTAAATGACTGTAGCTCCGTCAATTTTTAACCTTTTTAAGCGTTCTTTTAACGGCATGTCGGAGCTGCAGCAATCGAGTTTTGCTTTTTTTATTTTATCGATATCTTTTTAAATTCTTAAATTAAACAAATATAATGACTTGTCCGCACTAAAGTTATATTAGTACAATAATTTTTGTTAAAATAAAAAATCATTTGGACTTGTTATTTTTTCATGAGCTTAGATTGGAAATTAGATATCAAACTCGACAAACCTAACCTTAAAATATGATATATTGAAAGTTTTTATTATAACTTTGTATGTATAATATTTTGGTGGTTTTCTTGAGTTGTCCGCACTAGAGTTTAATCTTACAAATTTTTTCTTTACAGCAAAAAAACTCAATTAAACGCATCGTTTATTCATAAGTTAAGATTGGAAATATTATTAGAAGGCGGACAGCTTCGTCATGCTCTTAATGAAAGTGTGCGGAATTTTGTCTAGTTTTAAATGCAATCTCGATTTTTGTAATACAATTTGATCTCACTGAGTTATTTACGAAAAACTGAAGAAAAAAAACAATTTTTTTCAAACACGATTTTCTCAAAAACTATATATTTTTTTTTTAATTTTTATATGATTTTATACATAAAAAATACTAACTTTTAGGGTAGATGAGAATATGAGATTTTGCCTTTTTTTTTTAACAGATTTTCAAACGTTTTTTTTTATATTTTCGATTTTCAAACATTGATACCATAGCGCATTGTACTATTTTTCCAACTTTACGTGTTCTTACAACTATTATTATGCTTTTATTTATTAATATATCAAAAATATCAACAATAATCTTTAAAATAAACCCCGGATCGAATATTTTGATCAATTAGAACCAAAGTTATGACGATTTAAAGTTTAAAAAAAATGCTGAAACTTTAAATAAATATATTTACTTTGAATTTTGAATTTTGAATTCTGAATTTGAATTTTGAAAAGGTGAGTTTTTAAAATTCTAAAATATATTATTTGGTCATTTTCAATGAACAAATAATATGTGATACAATTGAGAAAGAACACTAATGGATTGAGAACTAATGTGAATAAAAAAATCTGAATTTGAATAAAACCTTTCAATTTACTTCTTGCCACTCATGTCTCGAAGTTTTGGCAGTGTAGATTTGGTTTCGTTCACTTTTCCAACAGTGAATCTTTTGAATACCTTTAATTTCTTTTGCATTTCCTAACCATTCCATTTTTTTTTGTCAGTCGAAAAACTTCTAACTCATCCTTGCGGATAACAAGAATGTTAATCGACGGAGTATATTTTGATACGTGAGTGGCGAAATTTTTAGCGTTTCTAATAAAATCTGCACTCTTCTTGGACAGATTATGCGTGGTAGCATTATGTTTAACTAAACCACCAATACCGTCACAAGCGCCTTTACCATGACCTGTTGCAGAAAAAAGTCATTTTCTGTTTACTTTTGAGTTTTGAAGCTCATAGAATTGATTTCTATTTTTAAAATGACTGGCAGCTCCATCGGAAATGGTTATGATTTCATCAAGATCTTGCGCAATATGTTTCTGTTTTAAGTTATCGATAATTAAATTTATAGCCATTAGGGCATGAGACGAATCATGTTTAATATCGTCAGAGACGGTGACATAACTGACTGTTTTATCATTTCAAAAATAGCATACCGACGTAAATATTGATATTTGGTTTTTACTCCAATGATAGCTTTGAATTTCATTTTGAAGCAGAACTGTCCAATTTTCTGCAAAATCGACATGAATAACTAATTGGAAGTCATTATTTTTCGCTAAAAGTTTAACCTCTTTAATTGCTATACGTTGAATTTCTTTGACCAATTTATGAGCTCTTACAGTGAGAGCGCGCTCTCTTAACTCTATTAAGAAATTTTTAATTGTGCTAGTTTTATTCAGTAAATTTGATTTTTCCCAAACACCATAAATTATTTCTTCATATAAATCTTCTTCTGTCAAAGAAATGACTTGTAAATCAATAGAATTTCCAATGGGACATTCTTTACATTCTCTTAGTACACATTTCATATCATCTTTTGAACAAAAAAGTGAAGAACATATTTTCAATTCCAAATCTGCAATGTCTTGTTTATTCTCTTTTTTATAATTATTCAAAGCATCTAACATAAGTTTAAGATTCTCGCAGTAAACGCAAAGACACGAATCGGTGGGTGGATGTGGTATAACCCACTTCGGTCTTAAAGCGTATAATGTTGATTTACCAATTTTTGTTTTCATTTCAGGATTTTCGTCTTTAAATAATTGATATATTTCTTTTATACTTCGCGTAAGAAAGCGTTTGACTTTTTTAGTTTTTATACCATTTTCTTTGATAGATACTGTGTCGCTTTTATTCTCACTTTGACGAGAACAATTAAAATCATCGTTCAGATAATAATCCTTTACTTTCATTACAATTTCACTATCCAAAGAATGGCCACAATAGTTCTCAGACTGCTTGTAAATTTTTTTATTATTTACCAATGATCGTGCTTGATCAATCATATAAATAGTTACATTTGGTAAAACTGATAATAAATAATCTTTGGAAATATCACTTGATATAATACTCAACAATCGCACTTTCTCAAGAAAATTTGAACAATTATCTAATGCAATTTTAATATTCTCAAGCCATTATCATTTGTTTTACATTTATTATTTTCATTCAATGCGGGCAAATCCGTTATATCGTAGACTTTCATCATTTTACTTGCTATTTGTGAATCAAATGCATCGTTTATTTGTTTTCTTTTTCGGAGAGCATAAGATTCTCGCATCTTGATATTGATACTTTGAGGCATTTTAATTGGTGAAATGTTTAATTTCAAATTACTTGAAGTTTCGTTGAGCTGTTCTACCACAGCCTCACTATGAATAAAATCTTTCGAAGATTGTTGACTGCTTGAAGTCGATGAAATAGGCGCATTTTTTACTCCATCTAATAATATTTTGTAACACGAAGGGCATACTTTATCTTCTCTAGAGAAAGAAGTATTTGGATACAAGCGCTTCAAAGACTCCGTTAGATCACCTAATTCTCTAAGCGGACTTTTGGAGCAATCATAAACAACTTTTTTGTGCCTTTCTTTTAAATCCTTGCACTTCATTTTAACAATCAGTGATGCCATTATTTATATTCTGTTCAATGACAGATCGAAAAAAATAATTTTTCTTAGACAACTTTATTTTTTATCTTCCTTTTCTTATATTTTTAAACGCGTCAAGTCGTTGATGAGAATGCAAAGAACGAATCATCGCCACCTAGTAGTGACATGCGTCAACTCCCTACAAAATAAATTCAAATTCTAGGCGCGAAATTAAAACTGATAAAAAAATTATATTCTTCGACAAAAAAAATTTTTATTATAATAATGTACCATAAAAAGAGGATAAATGGTTATATATTCTTTCATCAAAATAACTTTTTTTTTAAATTAAAAAATTTATGTCTCCAGATTTTAATCTTTAACGAAAATTGCGTTTCCTCAATGTAAATATCATATTTATTTAAAGTTTCAGCATTTTTTTTAAACTTTAAATCGTCATAACTTTGGTTCTAATTGATCAAAATATTCGATCCGAAGTTTATTTTAAAGATTATTGTTGATATTTTTGATATATTAATGAATAAAAGCATAAAAATAGTTGTAAGAACACGTAAAGTTGGAAAAATAGTACAATGCGCTATGGTATCAATGTTTTAAAATCGAAAATATAAAAAAAAAACGTTTAAAAATCTGTTAAAAAAAAATAAGGCAAAATCGCATATTCCCACCTACCCTAAAAGTTAGTATTTTTTATGTATAAAATCATATAAAAATTAAAAAAAAATATAGTTTTTGAGAAAATCGTGTTTGAAAAAATCGCTTTTTTTCGGTTTTTCGTAAATAACTCAGTAAGATCAAATTGTATTACAAAAATCGAGATTGCATTTTGAACTAGACAAATTTCCACACACTTTCGTTAAAAGAACGCCCAAAAAGGTTAAAAATTGACGGAGCTATAGTCATTTAAAAGTAGAGGTTCATTTTCAATTTTTGAATTTTCGTTCTTACATCCAACACTAGAATTGCTGTAGTAAGAAAAAAAAATTTTTTTGAGCGTTCTACGAGGTAAATTTTATTTTTATATACATAATAGAAGGTATTTTTATTACTTAGAAGAAAAAAAAAAATTCGATCAGTGACGGCCTGCATGAATTTGAATGGAATCAGCCATATGCGTTTCATCCTAATATAGATGAAGCATGTAAATATGGACAATTATATATTTTAGATAGTAAAATGGCAACGATTGAACGACATAAGTTTAATACAAATTTAACATTATTAAAACATTTAGATAACTTAATAAGAGATATTAACCCTCATGCTTGAGCCTATAAAATGATGCATTAAGTAGGAGAAGAGGAACTACAACGATGTGCAAAAATTAATTGTCCTCTAAAAACTATTACTATGTCTATTGTCCGCAATAATAATTTGGATAAAAATAGATATAATCTACCTACCTGTAATGAAGTAGCAATAGTATACGTTGGAAAAGACGATATGCCTCCTATTGAACGTGATAATGTCCTTTACTCTAAGTCTGATAAACCAATTAGTATACTAACAATCAGCAAACACAGAGATCCTATGACATATCCGCTTATTCATCCTAATGGTGGTTTTAAATGGATGTCAAATATGAAAAATAAATTTGGAAAATCTAATATTAAAAATTTGCAATTCTATGATTATAGATTTAGTGTTAGAAATGAATTTAATCCATCTAAACAGTTCGTTGTTGATGCGTTTTCAAAAGTTGAAACCTCTAGATTATATTTCATACGAAAAAACCAAAGCGTATTAAAAAGTGATTTGTTCAAAGGTGCTATGGACTATTTACATAACAAAAAAAAATTAGATTCTTTAAAAATTAGAAAGATGGTAATATTTCCATCAAACTTTACAGAAAGTCCACGATTTCTAAAACAAAATTACATTGATTCAATGACACTTGTAAATTATCATGGTAAACCTGACCTTTTTGTAACTATGACCTGTAACCCACATTGGAAAGAAATAACTGGAAACTTGGAAATTTATAAAAATGCAATAGATAGACCAGATATTATAACAAAAGTATTTTATCAAAAAGTAGAAGAATTAAAAAATTTAGTATTGAAAAAGGGAATATTATGAAAATGTATTGCATATAGTTATGTAATGTCATTTCAAAAACAAGGATTACCGCATATGCATATGTTGTTATTCTTAGATAAAAATGATAAATTTGACATTCCCGAAAAAGTTAATAAAATAGTAAGTGCCGAAATCCCAAATAGAGATATTTATCGAAAATCATACAGTATTGTTAAACAATTTATGGTACACGGTCCCTGTGGTATGCAAAATATAAATTGTCCGTATATGGATTGAAATACGAAACAATGTACGAAAAATTTTCCAAAAAATTTAATAATACAACAACATTTAAATCAAATGGGTATCCACTATACAAACGCAAAAATGATGGCGTCAAAATTATTTAAAAAAATGAATTTACAGGAAGGATTGCAGATAATAGATTTGTTGTTCCTTATAATCCTTACTTATTATTGAAATTTAATGCACACATAAACGTAGAAGTTTGTTCCACTGTACAATGCATTAAATATTTATTTAAATACTGTTATAAAGGTCATGATTGTGCATACATTAAAATACATTAAGTAAATGTAGATTTTCAATCAGAAAATAAAGACACTTTTTAAAATGACAATAGTGAAAATGTTGAATATGAATACGAAGAAATCCAACAATACATTAATACATGATATTTATGTCTACCTGAAGCAATGCACAGATTATTAGAATATCCTTTACACGTTATTTCACATACTACAAAACGTCTAAGCGTTCATGAAGAAAATCAACAAATGTATTTTTTAAAGAAGGAAAAAAAAAATAATCATGCAAAAAATGTGGGAACAACATTAACAGCATATTTTGAATTGAATAAAGAAGATTTTGAAGCATGAAATTACTTGTATTCAGAAATACCAGATTTTTATACATTTGATAAAAAACTAAAAAATTGGAATAAAAGAAAAAAAAAGAAAACCAATACTTAGTAGAATGTACTTAGTAAGTCCGAAAGATAGAGAACGTTATTTTATTGGGTTATTACTATTACATGTTAGAGGAACCACATCTTTTGAAGCTTTGCGTACTGTTGATGATGTAATGTACAATTCGTTTTATGAGGCAGCTAAGGCAAAACAATTAATTAATGAAGATGAAGAATGGGATAGATGTTTGGAAGGAGCATCTTCAACAGAATTCCCTTATGCTCTTTGTGAATTATTTGCTTTTATTCGCGTTTTTTATAATCCTATAAATGCACGAGATTTATATGAAAAATATAAAGATAAATTTTACCACCCTAAATACGAAAAAAATGTAGGTGAAAATCTTGCTTTGAATTTCATTAAAAATAATTTACAAGTCAATGGATTTTCATTGAACGATTTTAATTTACCTAACATTAGATATTGTTTTATTTTGTATTATAATTACAAAAAGAGCGTTTAAAATTACAAATAAAGTTATAATACATAAAATACTTGAAATAACCTTATAAATATAAAATTGAAATAGTACAGTATGATATCGCAGTCATAAATCATAATATAGATAATAATACTGTCATAGTAAGTCAATAAATTAAATAAAAGTGATATCACAGATAATACAAATAAATACACGCAAAAAGTATCAATAATATAATTAAAAATCAGTCTCAAATATCTATCAGTCAAAAGAATTACATAAAAACAAGCGTGTAAAGAGCGCAGTCGAAATATCAGCAGTATACAGTTAATATACAAGTCAAGCTGATAAAAATATAATCATTCACTCTACCTATGCACACACATTCTACAATCACGCCAAAAAACACAATCATGCCTTAAATCTATAAAAGGTACATCACATAATAAATTAACACATATGATATAGTCCGAAAATAATACTGTTTAATCGAGGTCAAGTAAATACCTCCTCAGAGCGGCTTTAAACCTGCTGATTGATGGAAGATTTTTAATATCAGCAGGTAGGGACTTCCAAAAATGCGCACCTTGAACTTGAATGGAATTTCTTCCAGTCTCAGTGCGCATGAAGGGCACCGCAAGATCTTTAATCTTACCCCTAGTGGTCGCTCTGGGTATATATCTAGTGAAGAGACCCACTAGATATTCAGGAGTATTCATACGTACGATTTTGTACATAAGTACAGCCATAAAATATTGTCTCTTCGAATCAGTATGCAGCCAACCCAAAGCTTGTCTATGGGGAGAGATGTGATCACCCATTCTCACGCCTAATACATATCTCACACACGAATTTTGCATTGTCTGTAGTCGTCTTCGTAACTCCTGCGAAGCATCGAGCAAAACCACTCAGCGGTAATCAAGGTGTGGGAATAGCAGGGTGGCTGCAAGCCGCTTACGCAGAGCCTCAGTGGTGTACCGACGGCAAAACCGCAGGCTATAAATCACTCTATTGAATTTTTTAGTCAACATATTAATGTGCGGTTCCCAAGACAGTTTAGAGTCGAGTACAACACCAAGGCTCGTAACGGTGCCAGAGAAAGGAATACCGATACCGCTCGCCAGGTCAATCGTCCTTGGCTCACCCAAATAAAAATTTTTAATAAAACGATTACTTCCAAAGACGATCGCCTTTGTTTTACTAGCATTCAAAGTCAGAGAAACATCAGCAGCCCACCCCGACACCGCCCTGGCTTCCCTCTGTAAAATATAGAATCCCCTCATCCACATCATCATAAGGGACCTGTGTGTAAATTTGAAGATCATCCGCATACAGCGGATGCCCGACGCAACCAGAGTCCAGTGCGTCACGTACGTCATTTATGTAAAGGCAAAACAACAGAGGCTTCAGCACCGGACCCTGAGGTACTCTTAGATTGGTTGTTAGCCAATTCGATTCCTCCTTTAAATGCGTGGAAACCATTTGTTTCCTACCTGATAAATAGGAGTTAAGCAATCGAGTGTAGCCCTGGAGAACCCCATCGATCTAAGCCTCGCAAGAAGTTTGGAGGGAGAGATCGTGTCGAATGCCTTACTAAAGTCAAAAAGTAGTAGTAACGTGACAAGTTTCCTGTCTGGACCTGACCTTATATCGTCTGTAAGCTTAAGTACAGCAGTCTGCGTAGAATGGTTTTTCCTGAAGCCCGTCTGCATAGGATCGAGCAATTTTTTGGATGTAATGTACTCCTGCAGTTAGTCATCGGCGATCTTCTCAGGAACCTTTGAAAGAAAACATAAGATGGCTATAGGCCTAAAATCTTTTGGCTGCTTAGGTGCAGCACACTTTTTCAATGGTATAATACGAGCTTGCTTCCAACGGCAAGGGGAGACCCCCCGTGCAAAAGAGGAGTTGAACAGAGTCACAAGATGTTCACCAATAAATGGTAAAGCTTTAATTATCACGCTTTGCGGAATGCCATCCTCACCACAAGCCTGGGAGGAAAAATGTGAAATTGCAAGAACAACATCATTAAAATTAATTGGTTTAAAGGTAAACCCACTTTTATTGCATTGAGAAAGAATTCTCAATCGCTCTTCACTATCCTCCTGCGGCGAGACTGACACCCCAGCAAAGTGCGCTTGAGCTCATCCCGAGTGAATCCATTCAAATCTCCTTGAGGTCCGGATAGCAGTCCCAGGTCTCTCAACTCCTTCCAGACATTACCACCATCAAGAGCATCAAACAGTCTATTGTGAATATAAGCAGTCTTAGCATGGTCCGTACGTTCGTCTACCACCCTACGCAGCTGCAGAAATTCAAGGAGATACTGCTCGTCCTTTGTCCGTTTGTATCTACGATATGTAGCATCTCTCTTACGCCGCATCTGTGACAATTCTTTATCTATCCATGGAAACTTATTCTTATTAGGCTTGAGCGCTTTCAACGGCGCCAAATTCTCGATTGCAGTAGTGAGATTGTCACAGAGGCAACCAAGTGCAGACTCAGGGTCAACTGTGTCAGTCATAAGCGGCGACCAATCACAGCCGGCAAGTTTTTCTCCCAATGCAGTCGGGCAAATATTTTTATAGTTTCTATACATGATAGGTTTTTGATCTAAAGTTATAGTGTTGCAAGGCAAACAGACGTCAATCAAATTAAGCCGACTGTGAAAGCTCGCCGGTAGGTTCCGTGCATCAAGCACCACGTCGTTGTCATTAAAAAAAGAGCAGGTCAATCCATGTGTGAGACGTCGGAGTATGGTGCGTGGCACCGTGCTGGACCAACTGTAACGAAAGCTCAGCCGACAGCTTACTAAGACACATTTATGGAAGAAGATAATGACAAAACAATTTTAAAGAACATAAGCACATTTATAGAAGAAGATAATGATGAAACAATTTAAAATCATAATAATTATATTCTTAATGAATTAGAAATAAAAAATAAATTCTTTAAATAAACAACAAAGGAAATATTCAACTCTACACTAAAAAGTTTAATCAACCAAAGTAAAGAAAGATATATTTTTATAGATGGGCAGGTGGAAGTGAAAGAAGTTATTTACTTAACGTTTTATCAGCTTATTTTAAATATCATACCATACATTATTCATGTGTAGCTTGGACAGGTATTGCAGCAAATTCATTTGTCGATAGAAAAACCGTGCATACAACATTCAAACTACCGTTAAATATAACAGATTGTAAAACTTGTAATGTTAAGCCTAATTCTGCAGAAGGCAAACAATTAAAGGAAACACAAATAATAATTCGGGATGAAAAAATTTGCTTTTGAAGCGGTTGATCGTCTTTTTCAAGATTTATGCGATGTAAACCAACCCTTAGGTGGTGAAACTGTAATTATATCAGGAGATTTCAGGCAAACATTACCAATCGTACGACATGGTAGCCGTATGAACATTATTGAAAATTCAGTTAAATTTAGTTTATTATGGGAAAATTTTAAGCAAATGAAGTTAAATGAAAATCTGCGAGTTTCGGATAATAATAGTAATTTCAAACAATGGTTATTAGATATCGGAGAAGGAAAACGCCGCAATGTTTTTGAAGATAATAATAAAGTAAGTGCTATATCAGATAATTTTATCATTAGAGAAAATCTTGTCGAAGAAAAATATTCGGAAAAACAATAGAAATAGACAATACGAATATAACAGAAAAAGTTATTTTGGCTTCTAAAAATAATGATGTTTCTGAAATCAATAATAATGTTTTGAATTTAATGGAAGGAAACCATGTTGAATATTTGAGTATTAATACAGCTGAAGATGATAACAAAGAAAATTTAGATATTATGTTACCTTCAGAATTATTAAATAAGTTAACTCGTAATCGACTTTTACCACATAAATTACATTTAAAAGTAGGGGCTATCATTATACTTTTAAGAAATTTGAATGTCAATAAGGGACTTTGTAATGGAACAAGGTTGATAGTAAAAAAATTGCTTAGATATTTCATTCAAGCGGAATTAGCAACTGGTCAAAACAAAGGTAAATTAGTTTTTATTCCAAGAATAAGCTTATCTTCATCTACAGAAGAAATTCCATTCAATATGCAACGAAAACAGTTTCCTATTAGATTAGGATTTGCCATGACTATTGATAAATCACAAAGACAATCTTATGAAAAAGTTGGTGTTTATTTGCCGTCACCAGTTTTCAGTCATGGGCAATTATATTATATGTTGCTCTTTCAAGGACGAAATTTAAAAATAATTTAAGATTATTTTCAGGTGACTACGCTATTGTCAACGGAGAAAATAAGAATGATCAGAACACAATATATAAAGAATATGTCAAGAGATGTTGTTTATATTTATGTTTTAGATTCTGTAATAGTTGACCTTGAAATATAATAAAAAATATGATATTAACTAGAATATATATATATATATATATATATATATATATATATATATCAACTGACGCTTTCAAAATAGTTTGATATGATGTTGAATCAGCTATATAAAGGACGCGCTGTTAAATCGACTACATAAGGGAATGCGCTGTTGAATCGGCTGCCCATGGGGATGCGCTGTAGAATCGGCTGCATATGGGGATGCGCTGTTGAATCGGCTACATATTGAGATGCGCTGTTAAATCGGCTGCATATGGGAATGTGCTGTTGAATCAGCTGCATATTGGAATGCGCTGTTTAATTGGCTGCATATTGGGATGCGCTATTTAATCGGCTGCATGTGGGGATGCGCTGTTCAATCAGCTGCATATTGGGATGCGCTATTGAATCGGCTGCACATGGGAAAGCGCTGTTGAAATGGCTGCATATGGCGATGCGCTGTTGAATCGGCTGCATATTGAAATGCGCTGTTTGAACGGCTGCATATTGGGATGCGCTGTTCAATCGGCTACACATGAGGATGTGCTATTATAGCTATTAAATCAGCTGCATATGGAGATGCGCTGTAACATAGACTGCATATGGGGATACGCTATTAGATTTGCAATGTCTTGTGTAAGAATAAGATGTTAAAACATTGCATCTTAAATGAAAAAAATATTAAAGCATCTGGAGCAGAGCCTGTATAAAACATAAAAATACGCTCCACTAAAGAATCAGATGTAAAAGTATACAGGCTTAGATCGAACGCTACGTTAGAAAACATATAGACCAAAAAAATGTAAGAATCAAAAAAATATTGAGCCAAAAAAAATATTTTGCAAAAAGATATTAGACTTGAAAAATATAAGGCCCAAAAAAATATGAGGCTAAAAAAAAATAAGGCCAAAGAAAATATAGGGCTCAAAATAAAATTAGGCTCAAGAAAATATAAGGCTCAAGAAAATATACGGCCCAAAAAAATAAGGCTAAAAAAAAATAAGGCCCAAGAAAATATAAGGCTCAAAAAAAAGGCTTGAAAAAATAAAAAGCCCAAAAAATATAGAGACCAAAAAAATATTGAGCCCAAAAAAATATCGAGTCCAAAAAATTATAAGGCCCAAGAAAATTATAAGGTCCAAGAAAATATAAGGCCCAAAAAAAATGAGGCTCAAGAAAATATAGGGCCCAAACTAATATAAGTCCCAAAAAAATATAGAGACGAAAAAAATGTTGGGCCCAAAAAAATATTGAGTCCAAAAAATTATAAGGTTCAAGAAAATCATAAGGCCCAAGAAAATATAAGACCCAAGAAAATAAGCCTCGGAAAAATAAAGATCCCAAGAAAATATAAGAATGAAAAAAAGGGCCCAAAAAAATGGGTATTGAATAAAAAAATAGGGCCCAAAATAATATAAGACCCAAAATAATATGTCCCAAAAAGAAGCTTATGACTGAGTACTAATTATATAAGGCTTAATAAAAAATTGCTACATTTATTACCAAAAGATTAGACACATTTAAAAAATGCGGAGAACCGGAGAAACGGAGAAAAAAATGGTTTCACTTTAATATAATATAAGATAATTAATATTTTTTTTGTGATTGCCTGTGTGGATCGGGGGGAGTAGTAGGTTAAAAACATAAATAACAATCTTTTCACGTGCAAAAAGCACGAAAAATATACATTTCTCGCAAGTGCAAAAGCACGTAAAACACATATAAAATACAAAAAATTTTTCTTACGTGCAAAA
Source organism: Anastatus disparis (assembly GCA_017163975.1). NCBI lineage: Eukaryota > Metazoa > Arthropoda > Insecta > Hymenoptera > Eupelmidae > Anastatus > Anastatus disparis. The sequence goes on from JAFFSR010000323.1 coordinate 1,407,884, forward strand.
GCACATATATATATATATAAAGGATATAAGATTTTCTCACGTGCAAAAGCACGTAAAACAGATATAAAAATACAAGATTTTATTGTGTGCAAAAAGCACAAGAAGAAAAAAGCATATTGAAAAAGAGTAGCCTTGATTGTGCGGGTGTATATAAAAAAAAAGATAGTTAGAAAATCGCAAATATACGTGTGCGTGTGAAAAATTTTGAAAATCGCGAGTGTCGTGCGTTGTAAAATATTAAAATCGAAAATTCTGGAAACCGTTGGGACGCGAAAATAAAAGTTTTTTTCTTTCGAACGAAGCAAAGTGATTTAAGGTTAAATGCTGTGTGCGCGTAAATAAGTAAAGTTGCGAAAGTAAATAGATAAGTCCTTGAAAAGGATTAAGCAACGTATATTAAAATAAAGAAAGGTAACCATAGCGCACACATCATCGAAATTTAGTATTATTTTGAAAGGTTTATTTTAACGGAAATTAATAACCGTAATATTTAAAAAATTTTTAAATTGTACATAGCGAGCTGGACTATCCGATAGTAATTGTTATTTATTTATTTGTTAATTTATTTAATTTATTGTAATGTATTAATTTATTATTTTAATTTATTTATTTGACTTATTTATTTACGTATTTTATTTATATTTTTTTTTTGATAGTTTTGTTCTGTAGTTTGTTTTATTTAATTTATTTTGTGAAGTCACATATATTTTTTTTTAACAATCTAGTCAAAAGAAAAAAAAAGACTGGTAAGTGTTAAAAGAAATAGATAGGATAGCTCGCTATAAGGAAATCGTTTATAGGATATAACCTTAAATCACGACAAATGAATAGTAGTAAAAGCAATAATATCGAAATGAAGGACAGTAAAGATAATGATAGCGAAACGAGTGGAGCAGGATACGTGTCAACAGTACGTAGTAGTATGCCGAAAAAAAGTGAGAAAGAAAATGAACGCGATCGGTATAGAGAGCAAATAGGTTTTAATAAAATGTGCGCGTTAGAAAACATTAGTTTAAAAGGAAACGACGGGTTAGAAGAGGTGTTAATTAAAGAAACAAGAAAAATAGATGAACAATATAAACGGAAGTTCGAAGAATTAAAGAATTATTACGAGAATAATATGCAGTCGTTAAAGAAAAAAATAGAAACGTTAGAGGGAGATAATAATAGACAAAAGGCGTACGAAAATAACGCAACGCATACAGACGACAACACTCGCGCTCAAAGGTTAGGAGAGAATATTCAAGCAAACGATAATAGGTTAGAGTTTCAGCAATTAGCACAGGGTAGCTTGTTGCAATTCCGGCAGATTAATTTTCCCTTTTGGAAACACGATCCGGAAACGTGGTTTGAACTGTTCGAAAAACAAATGCAATTACAAAACGTGAATGAGGATAGTGTAGGTTTTATGCTGTTGATCGCAAATTTAGATAGAGACATAGTTCGCGAGATATCGAACTTAATTAGAACATTGAAAAACGGACAGAGATACAACGGTGTAAGAGATTTTTTATTAGAAAAATACGGACAGTCACAAGAGGAGCGTTTTAATAGATTATTTAGAAAATGTCGCGAGCAAGAAAAACCCTCCAACTTCCTAAGGGAAATGTTAGACGTAGCAGGGCAAAATATAAAAAGAGAGGTCATCTTAAAAGCCTGGAAATTTAATTCACCCCCAAAAATAAAAAAGATTTTGTTAGGCGAAATAAACCTACGGAACGAATCATCTATGGTAAACCATGCCGATGAAATTTATAAAAATGAACGCGAAGAGGTCGGTAAAGTAGGAACCGTTAACTCAGTTGACCATACGTGGGTAGATACGTCGCATGATAATCAGCCACGTGTAGGTAAAGTAGATAGGGTAGGTAATGTAGGAAAGATTAATATAGATGCGCACATAGAAGTGATAGTAGAAAAAACAATCGATAAAGTAGAGAGGAAATCAAGAGGACAGCACAAGATGGACCGACCAGCATATGATAGACATAGGAGTAGTAGTAGGGAGAGACATAAGAGACACTTATGCATATTTCATAGAAAATACGGCAATAAAGCGTATAAGTGCTCTAAACCTGCGAGTGGGTAAATTATGAAGTAAAAAATAGATCAGTCTCCCCGAGGAGAAAAGAGGAAGCGTATCGGTCCAAATCTCCTGGAGGAAATTTTAAAAGGAGTAATAGTGTTAAAGACAATCAGTACGCGAAAGGCAGATATAATAATAGAGAACATTTAAACTCACGGATCGGCGGGTAGAGGAGGTGAACTCGTCGGAAAAAGAAAGCATACGCCTCCACGTTGTCGATAGAACAACTAAAGAAACGTTCTTAGTTGATACAGGCGTGGAAGTCTCCTTGGTACCAAAAGAAAAAAATAGTAAAGAGAAAGCAACGTCCGTAAGGCTATATGCAGCCAATAATACGTGGATAACTACGTACGGTGTAATCTATAAAGAACTGGACCTGGGTTTTAGCATGAAAGTTAAATGGACGTTCGTAGTGGCTGACGTTCCATATGCTATTATGGGCGGCAATATCATCCAGCATTATCACTTGCTTGCAGATCTAACCAGACGCAGGTTGGTGAATGCTAACACGGATGGATTGATCTCAGGCACTGCAAAGAAAGTGACGTATGTGCATGTGTCTTTGATAAACCCAGAGACCAAGTATGCGGAAATAATTAAGAAATTTCCAGCGGTAGTAGGCCTAGAAAAGCCGAAAACCATTAATAAAAAAGACGTAGTGCACCATATTAAAACAATAGGACCGCCAGTGGCACAGAAGCCAAGACGACTGGCGCCTGAAGAGTTGCAAGCAGCTAAAAAAGAATTTGAGAAATGGTGCAAAGAAGGCATATGTAGACCTTCTAAGAGCCCTTGGGCAACACCAATACACATGGTACCAAAGAAGAATGGTGAATAGAGGATTTGTGGAGACTACCGCAAGCTGAACGTTGTTACGGTACCGGATAAGTGCCCAGTACCAAATCTGCATGACTTCGCGTCTAACTTAGAAGAAAAAACAATCTTTTCGACATTGGATTTAGAAAAAGCATTTTTACAAATGCTTTATTCGTGACCAGACGTTCCAGCGATACATTAACCAGGCCATGGGCGACCTGGATTTTGTATTCGCTTTCGTGGATGATATCTTGGTTGCGCCCTCGTCAGAGGAGGAGCACCAAGAACATCTAAAGATCGTCTTAGATAGGTTAGAAAAATTCCACCTTAAACTGAATCTCGATGAATGCCAGTTTGGAGTAACAGAACTTATTTTCTTAGGGCATCAGATAGACAAAAATGGATTCAAACCAGATCCATCGAAAATAGAAGCTATCAGAGCCTTTAAGAAATCCAAGACTAAAGATGAGATGAGAAGATTCTTGGGTATGGTAAACTTTTATAGAAAAAGCTTGCCAAAAGCCGCAGAGGTACAGAGGTCTTTAGTAGTCACAATAAAGGATATTAAAAAGAAGGATAAATGACCAGTTGAATGGACAACGGAAGCAGAACAGGCGTTCAAGAAGATAAAAGAAGAATTAGTCAACGTCACGTATCTTGCGTAAAATGCTGAAGTTAGGTTAGTTTCGGATGCATCGAATTTTGCGATGGGTGCATCGTTAAAGCAGAAAATAGGTAGCGAATGGAAACCGCTAGCATTCTTTTCGAAAAAGTTTACCCCCGCACATTCAAGGTACTCAACTTACGATCGTGAATTAATGGCTATCTACGAAGCAGTAAAATACTTCAGTTATTATTTAGAAGGTAGAGAAATAAAAATTTATATCGACCATAAACCTCTAATATATGCAATGGATCAAAGTTTAGACAGTTGTCCAGCTCTTAGGGCACGTAAATTAACATATATAGCAGAGTTCAACGTAAAAATATGCTATTTGCCAGGGGAGAGTAACGTGGTAGCTGACATGCTATCGAGAATAGATGATTTTAGATTCCCCACAGCATTTTCGTTGGATGAAATAGCAAGTATCAAAAATAAGATCAGCAGCTGCAGGAGATCATAGACGATCCTCAGCATCAGCTGAAACTGGTTAAATTGCAGTATGGTGCAGAAAATACACCATTTTATTGTGAAATAGCTCAAGAAACTCTCAGACCATATGTACCTGAGACGTTGAGAGCAACCATCTTTGATCTTTTCCACAATAAAAGTGCACATCCATCTGCTAGATCAACTAGCAAGATGATAAGGAAGCAGTACGTGTGGCCAAACATGAATAAGCATATTACATCATGGTGTAGAACATGCGAAGAATGCCAACGGTCAAAGGTCACAAGGGAGAATAAATTTCTACTCTTGAAATTTAGCGAACCAGATGGGCGTTTTACACACGTGCATGTCGACATAGTAGGACCGTTGCTACCTAGCCAAGGTTACAGGTATACCCTAACCATGATCGATATGTATACTAGGTGGCCGAAGGCGGTACCTCTAGTTGAGATATCGGCTCCTGTAGTTGCACGCGCTTTTTATGACACGTGAGTATCACGATTCGGCGCTCCAGTCATCATAACAACCGACCAGGGCAGACAATTTGAATCTTCCTTGTTCCAGGCACTATTAGAACTTATAGGCTGCAAGAGAATACACACAACAGCTTATCATCCAGCAGCCAACAGTATGGTAGAGAGGTGGCATCGTGATCTTAAGGCGGCACTTATGTGTCATATGGTGGGACCAGAATGGTCTAGAGTCCTGCCAACAGTATTACTTGGGTTGAGAACACGAATTCGTAAAGACATGGAAGCCAGTCCTGCTGAGTTTGTATATGGGACACCTCTCACGGTACCTGGTGATATGTGTGACTCCAGGGAAACAAATGTAAGAGATCAAAATCTGTTTCTATCAGAGTTTAAAGAGTATATGGACGAGGTCAAGCCTGTACCAGTGAGTCACAACAGTGCCACAAAAGCATTTGTGTTTAAAAATCTCGACAAATGCACACATGTGTGGGAGAGGATCAGAGCAGTAAAGCCTCCATTAGTGCAACCATATACCGGACCATACAAGGTAATGTCAAGGCATGAAAATAGCCGGAACTTCGTAATAAAAAAAGGAAATAAGGATGTTACGGTAAATATGGAGAGGCTTAAACCAGCGTATTTAATCAGAAATGAAGAGGAAAATAGTGAAATTGATACTAATGGTCGTAGTATAATAGCTGAAGATAGCCAAATAGAAGAAAATCAGATAGACAAACAACTAGATAGTACATATGTTGTGAACGACGGAAACGATGTTATAAGAACGCACGTGGAAGTGCAGAATGAGTCTCCACCAGAGCAACAAGCAAGTTATGACACAATTGAACATATCAATGAAGAAAATTTTAATAATGACGAATTGCAAAGCAATTATAGTAATGTAAATGAAGAGAGCCATAGAAATGACATTGGAATAGGAACAAGAATAATACAAAATAGTAAAAAAATTGTGGTTAGTTAAGAAACTAATAAAAGAGAGAAATTTATCCCTAATATTTTAAAGAAAAAAAGCGTAAATAGTATTTTAGTAGGTGATAATGAATGTAGTAAATGCGTAAAGAAAGTTAGATTTTGTACAGGTTCTTACTTCAATTATGTAAATAGATTTAAGAAAAAAGTGTAAAGAAAAAATTGTATTAATTATTGTATTAATATATTTTCTTCTGTAAAAAAACCTGTTATTATTGTAACGTTCGTGTAATACAATACACGTGAATTGTTAAATTTATAAAATGTTAAGTTGTATTGACAAAACTGTTATTTATAAAATATTATTGTATGAAAATATTTTAAAAACATAGCAACTAAATTAAATAATTAATTGAATGCAATATTGTCAAATAAATATAATAAACAAGATGATTGTAACTAGAAGTATAAAAATTGCGTCAAATTACCTGATAGTGAATATGTAAAAATAAAAGAAAAATGTGAAAATATAGGAGATATATGTGTGTAAAAAAAAAATGTCTGATATATATAAATATAATTTAAAAAAGAATGTATAAAATATGTAAAATAATAGAGTATGTGTGATTTGTAAGTATGAATTTATTGTAACTAAAGTTATTAATTGCGCGAGCAATTTCTGAGTACAAATAAGTAATTTAATTGCGTAATAGCATTTTGTAAAATAATATTGTAATTAACTGCAAAATAATAATAAAAAACAACATTGTGATTAAATGTCACTTGCATATAAATAACCATTTCTGGTTATTTAGGGGGGAGTATTGTGGGCACATACACACGGAAATGTGTATAGTATAGGTAAGCGCCACGCGCATCCTACCATGCGCAAGCGAGCGACGGCAAGTAAGCCGAGACAAGTAGTTGCGTGCGGACTGGTGAGACACAGCGTGCTCAACCTCTGACGAGATAAGTCTCTCTTACAAAAATCCTTGTACTCTCAGGTAAATTCAAGCAGCAAAATAAAGACGAGGCCTATATTGTAATTTCAGAGTCTGGTTATTTCACCATCCTCTACCTCATCTCCTTATATCTTCTGCCAGGAGGCACACAGCCTCGAATGCGCGGCGCATAGGTAGAGAGCGCCATTTCTTGTCCAATTCAGCAAGAGTGAGACAGAAAGAGACGCTACTTGACGGCGTCACTATCCTTTTACACTTGATAACATAGTTAATTGTTAATCAATTAGAACATGAATTTGAAGCAAAAAACATATGAAAAATTAAAGTATATGCATATTCATGATAAACAACTATTGGGAATATACATATTAAATATTTTATTAAATATGAGAATAAAGATATAAAAAAGTAGAAAAAAATTCAAATATCAGGTGTAAAAGGGACTTCAGATACTAATAGAAGTTACTAACATCTAGTAAGTTCTCTTTATTAACAAATTTGCATAGAATTAACAATAATTAAATAAATAAGAGTAAAGAATCGAGTAATTAAAAGTTAAGATTTAATAAATAATAACAATTAATATGTAATTAAATATTATTCATAGATATTATCTAAGGCACTAGGTAGGTGGCATTAGCATACATGCGCGGAAAATTACACAGAACGTTATGTAAAATGGAAGCATGAGTCATCTTAACTATCTACCTAGATGGCACAGATAATTATCTTAAAACCGCGAATAAAACTCGATGCAAGAGGCGCTCTCGGACTCTTATCTCTCAGTCTACTCAACCAGCGCATCTAGCTCAGCCATTTTGAAGTCGACCCGTCTCATTAGGAACAACTTTCACATAGTGAGTATGGGTATCAAAGGAATCACTGCAAACTTTGGTGATGTATCTTCAGATTGTGCGCAATTTGTATAATTAATAGAAAATTCTAAAATTAACCTCGCGAGTTACTTCTCTTAACAAATAATTATTGTTCGATCTGAAATTGTTTAACTTGATTAACATTTCTTTAAAATCAGTTTTCCTCGAAGAGTTACTAACCTAAAAATAATATTATTTTTGTTATGAATAGAAGCATGACTAGGGTTGATCCCGAAAGGCTCCGAGTGGGAAACCATCCTCGAGGTGGAAGTACTGCGCCCTCGACTGCGCCTTGCACAAAAGGCCGATGGTTGGTGTAAAAGGGTGCCTTCAAGGCCGCCCTTCGCCGTGTGTTACGTACTGTACTTGTGCAGCACGTAGTGAATCGGTTGCTAAGACCAGGGAATAGGCCCCTTTTTTTGTTACAGGTGTAGGAAGGTCTGGCCCACGATATAAATATAAAAATAAATATATAGAAGAAGAGTTAGAAATTCCATCGAAAGAGAATGATCATATAAAGGAATTAATTAGTTTTTTTGTCAGTTTAAGTTAAATTCTCTTTTTTACATTCAAAGTTATCCATAAAAGTTTGCGTTTGATTAAAGTCAATTTTTGTTTATTGATAGTTAATTTATTATAAATGAATTAAATATTTTTTATTTTAATAGAAACAAGTGAATTCTTTTTACTTATTTTTTCTTAATGATAAATTGATTTAACGTAGTATGTAATTTATAGGAAATAAATGAGCAAATAGTAAAAAGAAGACGCAAGGCCAATCTCAAACCAAAATAAGTCTTCTTTATTTTGTTTTTACCTACCGAATACGAAAAAGTATATCCTGTGAGTCCTTATAATTAATTCACTGAATGTTATTTGCATGCAAAGAAAAATAGTAATAATAAGAAATATCTGTGTCTTGTCAGAGAACAATTATGTTGCGTAGCGTCTTATATGAACCTACAAGACCATCGTTGGTTTGTTCAATTCGAAGGACATAAAGATCAAACGAAGAAGGCAAGATTATTTCTCGCTTTATAAATTATCTTATTACCTAATATTAATATTTAAAGAAACCTACACAGAGTTAAAATAAAGTAATTTTTTGTTTTTTTTGTTTTTAGAAAAGGAAACGATATACGATAAATTATTAAAGTTTTATATCAACCTTTTTATTTGTAATAAAGCTCAGAAATTGAGAAAGATCTTGCTAGTCGATTTATGACGTTGCAATTTAATTATTAATAAAATATCAGTGAAATAAATACTTATTAATATAATAAATTTCACATTCTTAGAATGCTTTTAAAATCATTTTTGCTTTTCTTATTTGTTTGCGAAGGGTTTAGTTTTGATAATGTATATAGTTTTAACTTTTTTTCGAATTATCATTCGTGGAGTGCATAGTTTTGTTAATATATAGCGTTCGTTTTTATTTACGAATCATTATTCGTGGGGCGTGAAGATTATGTTAAAATTGATTTTCTAGAGTATAGATTACGTGTGACGGATTTATCTCACAGGTGCTATAAAATAATATACGATACGAGTGCTCGAAGTGGTCCTCTTACATGACGTGCTTAGCACCGTCACTGTGCTCGGGTGCTAGCTGCACGCCGTGTAAAAAAGGACCACTTAGAGCACGTGTATCGTACTGTACTATATATTTTTACTATCACACCTGCGTTCCAAACACTTTTTAAAATTTTTTTATAAATAAAATAAAATTGTTTGGTTTTGAATTTTTTTTTCATTCTTACCTATTTTTTTCCAAATCGGTCATGTAAAACGATTTTTAAAATGTCTAAATTATGTAATGGGCCTAGAAATCATTATTAGATGATATTTTGAAGTTACATTTTATTTGTATTTAAACTTTCTCGAAAGCACCGTGCGATATTTAAATTTAATGGTATTTTATTGAAACATGGTTCATGACAAAAACTTCTTATTATGTCCGATGGATTATCGTAATAAATATTTGTATTATTAAAATTATGTAAAAGTGGAAACATTCTTATTTGTTGCGCTTCAAAAATTCCTAATAAATGTAATCGCATTTGAGAAATATCGTATCTTAAACAACATGGACATAAATTATTGAGTATTGCAACAGCAAAAGCAATTGCAAAAAGGCCGCAATCATAATTATTTGTTTGTGATTGTACTGTTTCGAAAACTATATTCAATTCTGATTTGTTTGAGAATAATCTATTTATATGAATCTTATGCTCATCTTATAGATATTTATGATTTTAACTGTCATATATATGAATTATTTTATTATTATAATACATACAAATCCAGTGATCTTTTTCAAAATTTTTGGAAAACAATACTTCTTCATCAGTCGGTACTGAATTAATTTATTGCAGTTTTTCAAATAGTGAAGTTGTTTGCATATTAAGTAAGGTAAACCGATTTAAAATCTTATTAAATCCTAATAGATTAATATCAGTTAACATAGAAGCAATTCCACTATACAATTCTTGTTCTTTAATAATCAATTTATTTTTCTTAGTCATAAACATTATTAAGAATTCAAAATCTTTTAAAAATTTTTATTTATTTTAAATTAACTTTTTCTAAAAATATTCAGAATAGAATTACTTTTACATTAACTAATTCAATTCATTGTATTTTTACTTTTAAAAGCTGAAAAATGATAGAAATTATGAAAATTTACGAGAACTCTTTTGTTGTGTGCACATGTGAGGGGGATGATTTTACAGATTTTATTTTATTATTAAGATAATAGATTTCATTAAAGCTAGAGTAATGAGAATATGAGAGAGATTACATTTATATTTATGATCGTTCAATATTATCAATAAAAAGAATACACAAAATTTACTTTTAACAATAAGTATGGTTTTATTCACTAAATTATAACAACAATCTAAATTCAATTTAAATGATACGTTTTTGGCTACTTTTATTCATACAACAATTAACTTTTATTATTATGATATTTACAAAACAAACGCAAATTAAACTAAAGCGCAATTAAGACTTATAAATCTTTTCTTTCTTTCAACTTGCTTATGTAGCTACGATTTTACGAATATTCTATTTCATTTATTAATTTTTAAAGCCTGTTATTTTACCTGCGCTTAATGCTCGCAGCAGAGCTCGGCTCATCCTCCAGTGACTCCCCTGAACACGTGTCCGGATCCCCGGTTACAAGACTCGGTGCAGCAAACTCAATCAAAGGCCAATATAAATACGCTGTACAATTCTTTCTTATCTTTTTCCTTTTAACGAATTTGTACCGTATAACTTTAATTATTCACTAATAGCGTGATTATAATTTCCACCAACGTGGTTAACGAAAGAGGTCCACACACACCAATCCAGAACTAAGGCACGTCAGGAAGCCGCAGGAGGAAAGAGAAAGAGCGCCAGCGAACCGGGCTATTTATAGGTCGTACAGACCATTTTCATGCGCTTGGCGAACGCTTCGCGAATTTACAAAGTCTTTTTCCGCGCCAAGATTCAAACTCAAACCATACTCGTTACAAATTTTATCATAAAAAATTATAATAAAATTTTTAAAAATGATATAAAGGTTTTAAAATGTTTAGTTTCGGCAATCATATATATATAACAAAAAAACGTCACATGAGGTTTTTTAAAATTATTGATGCATCAAAGTCTTATATTTAATATATATTTAAGGTAAAAAGAATTTTTATTAATTAATATCATGAGAACAAAAATTATGACTACGTTTGAATTTTTTTTCAGGCTTAAAATCCGTTCTGATGCCTTCAACAATTTTTAAGTATAAAAACTGTAAATATCTGTAAATAACTATAAATGATTGTAAATAATGCAATTATTAAAAATAACTGAAAATAATAATATTTATGTTCTATTGACAATAAACTTTTCTGAACAATTAAATACATATTTATGTAATATTATAATTTCAAAAAGCAATTTAACAAAACATTTATTATATTACTGAGAGAGCGTCAGTGGCGTAACCGGCTAAGGCGCACACCTTATGCGGTCTCTACACTTTCGCTTCGAGCGGTCGGGGGTTCGATTCTTGAAATTTTTTCCAGGTTTTTTTCATTAGAAAAAGAATCCCTGAGTGCGATGGGTTAATGTTCCTGGCATGGGTTTTCTCCTGGGGAAGTTTTCCCTACGTCACAGGCTTAGGCCTCGGCAAATGCAGGAACCTACCGTAGAAATCTACTAACCCACTGCTCTTGGAACGCGGCAGTCTGAGATTTCTCGAGGATGTGGGTAGTATTAAGTTAGAAAGCTTAAGAAATAAGAGATAGGACAAAAAATAGAAATAAAGTAAAATAGGAAATTAAGGTAAAAATATTTAGCCGATTTTCAACTAATTAACTTCAAAATTTCCAGAGATCATAAGTATATATATTTTCACAAAATAACAGTTTTGAAATTTTTATAAAGTAAATTGAAGTAAATGTTAAATTAAATTACTTATATAAAATTCACAAAAATATGTATTTTTATCAACTTTTTAAACTAAACTTAAAAACATTTTTTTTTTCTAAAACTAAAATCGTTATTTTGTGAACATACATAAACTGAAGATCTCTATAAATTTTAAGGTCAATTGGTTGAAAATTGGCTGAGAAAGTTTGTGTCAAGTACCAAAATTTAGAAAATCAAGTTTTCAACTACTCAAAAGAATTTAAAGTATCGGTTGAGATTTTTAAAAATTATTCATGTATCAAAGTTTTATATTTTATATATGTATTTATGTTAATAATATATCTGTATATATATATGTATGTATATATATATATATATATATATATATATATATATATATATTCAATATATATATATCAACTTGTAGAATTGAATACTAATAAAATGAAGTTTCAACATTAAGCTAATTATTTAAGTTGAAATTGTATTTTATAAAATAATATAGCAATTTATAAGTTATTAATTATAATAATTAAGTAAACTTTTTATTAACAGCAGGCCAGAGCAGATTCGATACCGACCAAGAAATCGGTGAGAAATGTATAAAAAATTGCGTTTGATAACAATTTCTTTTGAAAACAGTATAATTATTTTATTCATGATAAAATAACATTTTCACTTCTCGGTCGGTAATCAAAACTGCTCCGGCCTACTCTTAATAGTTAAAAATAATATTAAATATGTGATCATCATTTTCATAGTTTATTAAAAATATTATGTAAATATAAGTATAGATTATTTAGAGTGAAATATAATGTAACTTTAACAATAAATCCAATCTAATAGAATAATTGTAATTTTTAATCATTATATTTAATAAAAAATTTAGAGTGATATTAAAGAATATTATTTATTTTTTGCATTTTTAATAAATGTCTTGCAAATCATAAGTAAATTTTTTTTGAAATGTTTACTTTTTTATGGGAAATTTTACTTCCATCTAGACAGATCATAAATATGTATTCATAATAAGACATAATATGTAGACGTAATCAAGAAAATTTATCCATATTTCATAAATTTTCCTATCTTTACAATTGACTATTAAAAAAAATTTAATATAAAAAAATAACTTTTTGGGATTGTATTTTATAAAATGTATGCTAAAAAGATACAAAAAAGAATATTTTTAGAATATGTTATGATAATTTTTCAAATAAGGTCATTAGATATATTCTAAAGATTAATATGTTTCTCTTAATAAAAATATTATTGCTTTAATGAAATTATTATTGATATATTCAATTTTTAACAATTTTTATATAAATGACAATTCATATAAATACGAACATATGTATATATGAATACGTAATTAAGATTACATGAATGTTATTTATAAAGAATTGTTTACAAGTAAAGTTTTAAATACTAATCTATTTTCATGAAATTATTTTAAGTACTTTACTCCCTGAATGATAACTGAATAAAACTTTAATTGAATAAATTATGTTAAACAATAATAAATATATAAATTTATTTAACTGTTCATTAAATAAAATGATTATTCATTAAAGATATTATTTTTACATAAATATTACACAAATAATAATTACAATGGAGGATAGTTAAATAAAAATTTTCATTTTAATAATCATAACGTTGAAATTTATTTTGATGAGAATATCATTCGATTGACATTTTCAGTTGTGTTTTAATACCAATATAACTATATTTAAAAAGTAACTCGTCATCAGTAAAGAATATTTGAATTGTTTATACTAATAATTCTTTATTAATATGAAGAACTCATTCATAAATTATAATATCAATGATATGGAAATAAAAAAAACAAATATAAAATTGAATATAATATAACCATACTTGTGATACATTCACTTCGTAATATTTATGTTTCATGAAGATATTTTATTTGATGCAAATAGAATTGTTAGGTAATTGCAAATGGTTGATTTATTATTTTGAAATATTCGAATTTTAAAATAACTAAAATATTTTATTTTAATCTTATGATTCTGAATTTAAATTCAGTATTTCGTATGCATAAAATACATATGTGAAGATATTAGAATTGGAAATAAACACGAAATTAGTTTTTAAGCATATTTCACGTAGAAAGGTTATTTTTAATTTCATCGTTTAAATTCATAATCATATATTGAGGTCAAGTATCTAAACATAAGAGCCGTTTCCTAATGATATTACACGCTACACGTAACTCGTTACACATTTTAAAATTTAGTTATCCGATGGCTACTGAATTCAATATCTACACAATACTCAAGTTCAAAATTATACATGATACTCAAGGTCACCTATGAAGTCGAGCTTAATTTTCGACTTTTGGAAATTGTGCCTTGCAATTTACATACGATTTAGAACATTCCTTACTTTTTTCCCTAGGTAAAAAATATACTATTTGAAGTGAAATATTCTTGGAAACAAAGCTTAAGTTTTCTATTTTTTTGAATGCTTCTGGTTCTATTCGATTAATTTATTTAGTTTCACTGATTTTTAGTATATATGATTTTCAATGATTTTTAGTAAATCTATGTTTGAAATTTATTTTTCGTTGTTGTTTTTGCTACATTTATTGTATAAAATATGTGATGTATAAAATACATTACAAGTAATAAAATTTAAATAGTCTATTTATTAAGAGTAGATAAGCTAAGCCGGTTCGAATTCACCTGAATTAGAAACGTATGCCATTTCTACTTCACTTGAAGTAGAACCGGCATGCATTTCTAATTCAGATGAATTTAAACCTGCTTAGGGTTTTTGGGGTGGGGGGGGGGTAGCATTTCTGTATCACCTAGACCCGATATGAGGTTTCGTGGTAAGGGAATCAATTGTAGCTCAGTGAGTTAGGATCCACATGGTATTTTTTTTGGGAAGGAGTCAGCTGTGATGAAGCTGCTGCAAAATTTCAAAAGTTTTATAATTTAAAAAAATTTTATTTTTTTTTATGAATTAGAATCGGCATGAATTCGAATCGGTACAAAGGTGGGGGGAGGGGGGCAATTCAAATTCACCTGAAGTAGAATTGAGGTGGAGTAAAATTGCAGAAACGAATTGGAGTGGGGAGATTGATTCTAATTCATGTGAAGTAGAATTATTTGTTCCTTATCTACTTAGTTCAAAACTTTATAGCTTTTTATATTTTATATCTTTAGATGGCATTTGCGATTTATATTTTTCATAGTACTCTTTCCATGTTGTTTTCTCATCCTTCACCTTTTTATCAGGTGGAAGAAGAGGAGTGTACTCTGAACAATTTTGAGTGGTGTGACTTGGAGTCTGTCCCATGATGAAATGAATGTAAATCACGATATGTTTGCTCTTTATAGGAAGTGATGGGAGCCCCAACCTTCGCCCCCATCTGTGAGGTACAACCAAGAATCGTCACTTGTGAACCTCTTACTCCGAGAAGTGCACCCGTGACTCGTATACCTCTCCGTTAACTTCCAAGCGCTTATGCCAAGGAGAACTCGAGACCATTTCCGTTGTCATTATCTAAATACTTCACAAATAACTTGTAATTTTTAATGGCCTCTTTCAACTTGAAGTAAAACTCTTTATTCTCCTGTAAGGCTCTGCATGCGCGAGATGGAATAGAAATGCTCGTCTACGAGCTGCCTCGTCGAATTTATCAAGATCCATATTTTTTTAATAAAGAATTCTAAGTTTACTTAGCAGAGTCTATCTAGCAATGAATGACTCGAGCTGGTTCGGGAGTTTTCTTAAGTAGCGGTCGAGCCGTGACTACTGCGCAGATCTCCTCTTCCGTAGAATGAAATAAAACAAAAACTTTGTTTTTAGGAAGTGGTGAGAGCCCCTACCATCGCCCTACACCTGTAAGATACATGCATTAAGCATTATCTCCCCTTTTTACTTCTTATGATAGCATAAATCAACTTATTTATTTTTAGTAAAGTATTTTTTTATAAGTCTAACATTGTGCAGAGCACAACGAGCTTTGTACGTATCATTGTGATTTGGACAAACAGTTACAAGCTTTATTTTATCAGTTGGTGAAAAACCCATTTCTGTGACGTCGCATACTTTAAACTTGAAGCGTTCTAGCCATTTTTTTCTCATACTACCCACGATAAAAATTTTGGTCGCATCATGTAAGGCTTCTCTAAGAATATTGCCTACGTCAGTGTATGGAATGGTACCAGAGTTCTATGATAAACCATGGTAATAATATTTCAACCACGTATTTTGCTTTTTGTATTCGTCCGAAAGTCTACGCCAGGAATATATTTTGTTGGAAAAGAGTACTAGAGGCTCGGTATCATTGTTGAGCGGCATTACAGCCAACTCTATGAGAATATAGTCATCACCAGACTGTTTGAAACCTTGCATGTCCACCAAGTACTCCATGCTGATAACTTTTTTTACAGTTCTGTTTCACTGTCGGTATTTGCAAGAGTGTCTTCTCAGTCCATAGCCCAATCACTGAAATCACTGAAATACAACTTTTGTATTGATTTAACGTTGTTAACAGCACATGTATTTTTATACATGTAATTATGATGTGAACAAGAGACTGTCTTAGTTAGCCGTTGATCGAAATGGGGAATACCAACTTCACTAATATCCACAACTTTAAAATCAAACTTCTCTAACCATTCTTTTTTCACTTTACCAATCACAAAAACTTGTGTAGCGTTCTGCAGAGTTCGTCGAAGAATTTTTTCTATTTCAGTATAGTCATGATCTTTAGAATTCCAAGCTAGTCCATGATAGCAAAGCTCGAGCCAGAGATTTTCACGCTTGTATTTTGTAGTTAACTTTTTCCAAGGAAAAGGCGGAATGAAAATATGCACCGTTGGTTCAGACGACTCAACAAGAGGAACAACAGCCAACTCTTTTAAAACAAACTCTTTACCTGGCTTTTTAAAACCTTGTAAGTCCACTGCGTATTCCATCTTGTTAAAAAATGAGATCCCAGCTCGCTCTCGCTTTCTTATATCCTACTATCCCCACTCCTTTGTAGATTATCCCCACTCCTTTAGACTAATTTTCTGACGTCACCGCTTATGGCGTTGTATTCTATGATTCTATCATGTAAGATAAGACAGTAAGCTGAAGTTCCAACTGGAAAGTTTTGTTTGGTCTCGAATTCAAGACGAACATCAACGGGAGCACTCTTCAGAGAATCATTTTGTTTTGAACAATCGATGACTATCAGTGGCATGTGATTGATATAATCTGATTTTTTCAGCATTGGCTCGGACTCCTTCCCATAGTATGCATTTTGGAAATTAGCGTACATATCGTATAATATTGCATACTGATTATTGACAATATCAAGATTCGTATTCCCGTAAGGATAGTATGTAGAATTGAGAAATACTTTTACATTGCTCAAATTGCAGTGATCAAACTGACTAGCATGAGCAGTTTTTTGCCCTTTTCGATTCGTCTAGAAACCAAGAATGATAAAATGAGGCTTCTCCAGCTGATTAGATGTTTTGACTGTCCATACATGTCTCGTTGATGCCGGTAATAATGGATATTCGTATAATTCCCAGGAACGGAAACTCATTGAGATAGGATTATTTTTCTCGATTTGTCGAAGCATGCGAATTTTACATTCATTGGATAACTGTATGTGAGGCATAAGCCACTCGATCCTTAAAAGATCAATTTTGAAATCTTCATAAGCATTAGTAGCATTCAGTGTTTGTATTACTGCGTTAATATCGTTCCTGGGTCTCGTGAGGATAAGTTCATGTTTAACATTGACTATGATTTTGCGATAATCTTCGGCAAAGCCTAAAATCATACTGAGAGGTATGAAAATATCAAAATAGTCATTGTTATTAATGATCTTCCGAGTTTCCGTTATATCAATCCAACCAGCATTTTCTATAATCAAACTCTGACTAGAGTTGAGTGATACCGAACCCTTCATAACAGTGCTCAATCCAACATTCTTACAGCGTTCGATCTCTATAGCATTAATTTCATAGCGAACTTCCTCGAATAGATGACAGATGCCGTTATTAAGTAAGTTAGTTCTTGCTAAAGCAGTGCCATCTTGTTGAGTTAATTTTCCCACTATGTGTAGAGAACTCTGCGAAGGCAAAAGATTTAAATCTTGATGTTGAATCGATATGTGAATTTCATCGCTATTATTGAAATTTGACGAGGTGCAAGGCTGCTACGCGTGCGACTCACAGTGAGCTACTGATTCATCCAATGTTACTCCTGTCCTTATGTTTAGAATTTCCTCCATTTCTTTGAAAACAGCAAAAAATTAAGCACGTAATTTTCCACCAGGTGCTCTTATTTTTAAGCCTTGGCTTTTCAAAAACTGAATGTTTTGCCGCGTTAATACTTTAACTTGTCGATGACGACTGATGTTCGAATGCCATCTTGATTTACTTATATAACCTTTATTATTTATATTGTTTTAAACCACTCCCATTTTTTTTATACTGATTTAATATGTAGTCTAACTGTAATAGTTTCTCCACGAAAGTTAATTAAATTCCCGTCTTGATTGAGTATACGCACTTGTAAATGATCCATGTTCTTGACGACGACTGGGAGGTAAATGACTTGTGATGGTAATTCAATGATCTTATATCCCGGTGGGACAGCAGGAAAGAATTCATGTATCGTGTGCACTTGTCGACCGTTCATATAGGCACCAGAGATGCTATTACACTCGACTGGAAGAGCGTTGACCTTAATAATAGCTACAGGTAAATCTGAATGATTCGTGACGTCAGAAGGAAGTACACGTTTTGCAGAGCCTAATAAAGGTCCTATCGGATGTTCTGGTCGAAAATCAATTGAATGATTGCATTTTATTTCACTACGAAGTGCATTACTGTTTGGTTTAATACTGATTGAGATACTTTTTGTCGTCAATGTTTCACTGAGATAATTCTCTATATCCTCAATTTCATAACTACCAGTCGGTAAAACAATTTCTTCCTGTCCAACATGGAATAGATTACTACCCTTGTCGATATTAAGTATAGATTTGAATGCCATGAACGCAACTAATCCGAGAACATAATTCTTATCAGGTGAAAGTTCAATTGGTGGAAAATACTCTTCTTCCAGTACAGACAATGTACCCGAAAGACTCAAAGTCAATGAATCTACCATGATTGTTGAACACATAATGAACAAATACTCATCATTCATTTCTTTATATATCAAGAGTATTACTCAAGAATCTTAGACAAAGATGATCGCAATTAAAAGTATCAAAGTCTTGATACCTCTCAGGATTGTACTTGATGTTGTCTACTCTCAGATTGTCATTAAATCCAAAGGAGGTTGAAGATCACCGAAGCTATCGAAATACACAACATCGTTACCTCGTTTGCGATATGCTACCCAATGCGTTCCAGGTCCATCTGCATCATCAAGATTAACAATAGCTGATTCTCTATAGTGTGGTCCATTAATAGGCATAGCATTCCTTATAAATACTCCTCGAAAATTTGAGATTTTTATGATTTTTGCATACTTGATGAGATCAGCATCGGTGAGTGCTCTTTGAGGTAATTTTACTTTAAGGATCTTTTTTTTTTTTTTTAAAGAATTCTTTGGTTTCATATGAAGACCAAGACCAGTTTTATATGGTTTCATACGAAGACCAAGACCAGTTTTATATGGTTTCAAGTAAAGACCATTACCAAGAGCTATTTCTTCCATCTTTATGTTATGTCTCTTATTTTCTCCTAATTGTTGCTTAGCAGCTTTGGAATCGTTTACCGCTTTAGCGATTCCAGCGGCACCTCCAGTTATACCACCGACAGCACTCAAACCTGCAAAGATTGGTATAAGAAATAGTAAGAAACTTCCTACTTTCTTTGGAACTGGTAAAGTACGTGGAATTTTTACATTATTTTTACCACCTGCTTTTTTAACAGCATTACGTGCACCTTTTAGAGCTGACAGAATGGCTTTTCGAGCACATTTTGTAGAAACAATTGATTTTGATGCAGCATTTACTATTGTATTGAAAGTAGTAGTAGAAGGGTTCCTCCTCCTCCTCTCACCCTTCTTCTTCATACCCATTCCGAATTTAGACTTTACTTTCATAATGTTTTTAATTGCAAATGCAGCTGCTTTCTCTCCAAAGCTAGCGTCTTTTGATGAAATCCTTTGATTAGCTTTTTCTGCTGAAATTCTATCAGAAGCGTTTCTAACTTCTACGTTTTCACGATTCTGTGAATAAGCAATGTCATGCTCTTTACAAGCTCTATCGAGAGGATTGATTCCTGGATCACCTCTAGCTAAACGTTTAGCTAATCTTTTACCGGGTCCACAGTATTGGTATCCTGGTATATGAAGTCCGATTGGAAGACTATTCAGAAGCTTGTTGACAAAACCGCGACCACGTCGTCGTTGTCTATATACGATCATTACACTTCAAAGACTAAATGAAGACTGAGGGATTGGGTATAAAAGCCCTGTATTTATAGCTGGTCAAGCATTTGTACGTCAGACGTGCTGTCATAATGAATTTCAAAGAACAATCCGTTAAGCTACCGAAAGAAAATTTCGACACTATCGTGGAGCATGAGAAGAAATGAAAGAGACGTGGAGACTTACTTACAAACAGTATTCGAGCTGTATTTTGCGGTCCATCAAATTATGGGAAAACCAATAGTCTCTTAGCACTAATAACGCATCTTAATGGGCACAGGTTTGAAAACGTTTATGTATACTCCAAGTCTTTGAATCAACCAAAGTACAAGTTTTTGAAGGACCTCCTAGAGCCTTTAGAAGGTGTACAATACTTTCCTTTTAGTGAGCACGAACCTGTTGTAGCTCCTGATAATGCGCTTCCAAATTCTGTCATAAATTTTTGATGATGTAGCCTGTGAAAAACAAGATAATATCATAGCTTACTTCTATATGGGTAGACACAAAGATTTTGATTGTTTCTATTTATGTCAATCTTATGCTCGAATTCCAAAACATCTTGTTAGAGACAATGTCAATTTGTTGGTGATTTTTCGTCAAGATGACGTCAATTTGAGACACGTATACAATGATCACGTCAATTCCGACATGACTTACGCGCAATTCAAAGAATTATGCTCCAAGTGTTGGGCTGATGATAAATACGAATTTTTAATGATCGACAAAAATAGTTCGATCAATTCTGGTAGATATAGAAAAGGCTTTGATTGTTTTGCTATAAATATAGCGCGCACATAATCCTAAGAAAACAATTCATCATTGTACGCTGAAGCGTCAACATGGCTGACATTCGACGAAAGAAAGATGTTCTACATCAACTTGTGCAAGCACGCAATGCAGTTAAACGAAAATATAACTTGTTGAATTTTGGAAAAGAGAATATTGAGAGAGCATTTGGCGAGACATTTAAACCTATCGTTGATCCGCTTCAGAAACTCGTTGCTACTACTGAGAAAAATAATGATTTTTTACGTGACGTAGCAAAAAATAAAATAAAAGTTATAAAAAATTATGATACTTATTCCTCCTTCTTGCAGCCTTCTTCTCCTTCCTCTTCATCCATTGATGATGCTATAGATACGTCATTAAACGATACTATTCGACAAGTTGATACAGAATTCGAATCAGCTGCAAGTGAGCAGGAATTAGAAAAAGAAGACAACGATTTATTGCTTAATAATAAGTACATTCATATGCTCAATAAAGAACAATCAAAACAATTGGATAAAGTTTATGGAGTACGCAGGGAAGGTAATAGTTACTTAATTGGTGACTTACCTCTATTTTCCGAAGATAAAAACATTCGTACAAAAGATTAAAAATTTCCAAAAACTAAAGGATTGTTAGAATTGTTAATTACAAAAAATCCTGATATAGGTCAGATAAACACTAATGATATGCAAAATTACAAAAAGATTCTTGAAACTACTAATGCTCACAAACGACGGTCTAGAAGTGATGAGACTATTCGTACACACATAAGTAAGAAATTCGACAGTATTATTAGTCCTTTGTTTTCATTGAAAAAAAGAGGAGGATCGTCACCTCGATATAAAATTGCAAGAAGAGATACGAGAATGGATTGCATATACTGGGATGATCCAAACGAACTCGTTGATAGACTTCGATTACTAATTGCTGAAAGAGAAGCTGGAAACCCTAGCCATACAAATGAGATACATTCAATTATAGGAGAGTTACGTGAAGGAGGCTATATATATTGAGGTGTAGACACCTATACCATGCATTATCAAAATGAGCGTCGATGTATTCGGACGCAATCTTGAACGAAGTGAGGGTAGTCGAGGACCTCCGGGTATTGGCTATAAACTCACAAAAGATGGACAGTATGATATAGAAAATAAGAGGCTTTGTAATCTCGCATCACCTAATCAACTCAATGAAGCTGTAAATTTAGATACTTTACAGCGCATCGTACGTTTGGAAGTTCAAAAATTATTAGATTCAATATCTAGTTTGAGAAGTGATCTCAATAACCTAGATAAAATTGTAAAGGTGCATAGAGACGAGCTAGATAAGAAATTCATACAAAGCCAGTTGGAAATTGAGACTATAAAAGGAGGCATTATCAATGCTAGTGCAAAACAGTCAATCGATAACCATCGATGGAACAACGTCATAGACTTGTAGAAGAGCTTCACAAGCCAGCACGTCGTAATTATCCTCGTCGAAAGTTCGATGTGCGAGGTTTGGATAAGACTTGGCAGGCTGATTCGGTAGAGATGCAACCTTATTCTCGAGAAAACAAGGGCTACAAATACATGCTTACAGTTATAGATATTTTTTTAAAATACGCCTGGGCTGTTCCTGTAAAACAAAAAACTGGTATAGATGTTTCTGCTGCTATGGATTTTGTATTGACAAAAGGTAGAGTGCCTAAGAATCTTCACACCGATCGAGGTAAGGAGTTCTATAATACCAATTTCCAGAATCTCATGCAGCAATATAAAATCAATCTCTACTCGACGTATAGTAATCTCAAGGCGTCTATTTGCGAACGCTTTAATCATACGCTCAAAAACGAAATGTGGAAACAGTTTATTTTACGTGGTAACTACAAGCGGATTGATATTATCTTCAATTTGATTGACAAGTACAATGATGAGAAGCATCGGACTATTAATATGAAACCGAAAGATGTTACAGCTGAAAACGAAGCTGAAGTTCTTCGACGATTCAAGCGTAATGTTAATTTAATAGAAAAGAAACCAAAGTTCAAAGTTGGTGATAAAGTACGAGTAAGCAAGTTGAAACAAGTATTCGAAAAAGGATACACACCCAACTGGTCTACTGAAATATTTACTGTACACCGAGTTCGAAAAACAAAACCAGTTACTTTTTTCTTGCAGGATTACAAAGATCAACCAATAGCTGGAGGATTTTATGAACAAGAATTACAAAGTGTCGAATATCCTGATTACTATCTTGTAGAGAAAATTCTGAGAAGACGTGGAAATGAAGTATTAGTGAAGTGGCTTGGTTTCGACAATACTCACAACAGTTGGATTAATAAAGCAGATGCTCAATAAATATTTTGTAATTAATTTATAAAGAATAAAAACTTACAAATAATTCAACGTGATCATGTATCGAATACAGCAAAACCGTCCTGAAAGTTTTAAAAATTAGCCTTTGAGTTTTTTAAAACTTGAAGATTTAGCTGCAGCAGGATTTTACTACACTGGTGAAATAGATTAAGCCCGTTGCTTTGAATGTTCTACAGAAATATGTAGATGGGAAATCGATGACAATCCACTATTAGAGCACAAAAAGTGGAATGGCCGTTGTCGCTTCATCCGAGATATACCTTGTCAGAATGATTCTGCTGAAGAAAATACCATTAGATGTAAAATTTGTCTTGACAATAAAGTAGAAGTCGCATTTATATCCTGTGAACACTGTTGTAGTTGTTATCATTGTTCATCCATTGTTAAAAAATGTGTAATTTGTAAAAAAGTTATTAATCAAAGAATTCGAATTTAAATATCATAATTTTTTTTTAATTTGAATTTAAGAAAAATGTATTTAATAATGAATATTAAGAAATTGAAATAAAATAAACACTTTTTAAAATTAAACTTTAAATTTATTATAATGATATCCAATTTTCATTTATACATTCATAACTATACACTTATAATTATATATTTACACACACACACATGTACACACTAAACATTAGCAAATTCAAGGACTTGGCCACCTTTGTACATTATAAAAAGTTTAAATTTATTTGCAGCACTCTGCATTTCCTCTAAAAACTTTAAGTCTTCTTCAAACACTTCGGACACTTTCTTAGGTAAGAATATTTGGATTTCTTGATCCAGTTCTGCCACAATCTTTAATCCATATCGAGTGTTCACCTGTCTTAATTTTGTGACCGTATACAGGTTATCTTTCGTAAGTTCAGTCAACTTTTTCGTTGGAAGAAATCCTCCTCTAGCGATAGCTTTTAATTTAGAAATGTCCATTTTATCTATAACAAGAACAAAAATTCATAGTTAATAGTAGAATTTTCAATTTAAGTAATATTGATACTATATGAATACTATATCAATACTGTATTAATACTGTATTAATACTGTATTAATACTTTATTGATACTATATTAAAAACTACATTGAAACTGTATTAATACTATATTGATACTTTATTAATACTTTATTCAAATACTATCAAATCACTTTGAAAACTTTTTTCATAAGTTCTATCGAAAGACTTAAACAATTAGCTAAGACTAAATTATCATCAAAGAAAAAAAATACTAGCCTTAATCTAAGATTCGTTGGTAAAATCAAGTCTGGATCTTTTGCTACTGCCTGCTGCTTCTTCGCTTGTTGACTGATGAGTTCTTTTGAGGACTTGTTGATTATCTCTTGAGAAGGCTGCGAACTGAATGATGCTAGGTCGCTTGTGCAGCCGCTCATATAGGGATCTCCCCACCTCAGCAGCAGCAACTTCTCCCACCACAAGTCTCGGCAACTCAGCTGCGGCTACCCCCACCTCAGGTCTCGGCGGCTCAGTAGTTGCTTCCCCCACCTCTGGACTTGGTGGCTTTGCTAAGTAATGGCCCCAAGGAAGAGTGTCCGTAGTTTCTGACTGCAGATATCGTTTGTCGTCGTAGGCACTGAAAGCGATCTTTGTTTCTTTCTCAGTGTAGAGTTGGTGATTGCGAGATCTTATGTTTCGCTGTTGACAAATCTTGATCTTTTTCGTTTTTAAACAATTGATGTAGTCGACGAAACAGATGGTCGCTTTGACTACGGAACTCTTCACTCCCTTGGCTTTTTTTATCGGCTTCTGATTTTCAACTCTGACGCTGTACATTTTACTCCTCAGTCTAACGAATTCCAGCATGATGTTTCCATTGCATTCATCCTTCATTAAACCAACAATTTTCTTGTTGGCCGGAGAAATGTCGAATTGGTTAGGCTGTGGGTAGTCTGAGGTGTCGAACTCCTGGATGTCCGGTTTCATTGTCTTGTACATATCGATATTGGTCATCTCGTATACCAAGCTATCAGTATCGGTGTACAATAGCTTACAATTGGCTCCATTGTTTGCTACGTTGTCCAGCATATAGTCATAATGGAAGCGGTATACATGGGTTTTGGACAAATCTAGTACAGAGAGCCCGATATAGATAGGTTTCCTGATGCAAATCTCTGTTCGTAAGAGCTGAATAGCCACAAGGTTTTCATCAAAGATGGCTCAACTACTAAAGTTAGGTCTGGCAATGAGCGCCTCTGCACCATAGCGTCTTTTCCATTTACTAACGAGCTTGATGTTCACATGTTTCCGCTCGTTCTCCATGGTTTTTCCATAAACAGCGTTGTTGAAATGTTTTAAGAGCATCTTCTCAAACTCATTCTTAGCATTTTTTCTCTTCTCGCTGTTCAAGTCGATGTATTTCTTGAGCCATCAACTTTGATCGAATTGAAGAGCTCGATAGATTTTCTTTAGACGTAATCCATGGAGTAATGCCTGCTTCAATGCACGATAATGAAGCACGTAACGCTGCTTATCGTGCAAAGTTGTCATCAATTTAGTCTGTTTGGAATCTGGAGGTGCTCTGTGCTCAGCACAAAATGGCATATCCTTGTGTTTGTTGTGAAGAGATTGAGGATATTCCAAGTCCACTTCCAGTATGTAACCAAATGGATAGTCATCAGGAATATCAAAATAATCATATCTGTCCAGGTTATCCACCCATCTGAAACCACCAGATGGTAATCGCTTAGTCATGGTCCAACCGTACAATTTATTGACGTCGTAATACATCAAATATTTTTCATCTTCATTGGGATTATAGTCTTGACCCATGTACGGATTATTCGCTTTACCATAGCGATTACAACACTGACTGATCCCACCTCGTACACCTCGTTCGATGAACATAAGCATGTCGATATCAGTCAGAAGTTCTAATTTTACCTAAGTATATTTTAACATCGCATCCCACGTCAATCCAGGAGTAGTGTAATAGTGGGCAGGATCCAAGTCATATGCCTCGAGACAATTTTTTCTAAAATTCTAAAAGACTTCGGCTAGAAGCAAAACATCCGTCTTGAGATAAAAATCAGAGTACTGTCCAAGTGTTTGAATATTGAATGTCTGCCAAACTTGTTTTGCATGTTCATAATCTTCATCACTGATGTGGGCCTCGAACAAGCTGCTGTAAAAGCTCTCTTTTGATGGAAGCTCAATTTCTTCCAGCTTGTCAAACGAGCTAACGTAGTCATACGGAAAGACACCTTTTCTCTTTAAAAGCATGATTTGATCAATAGTAAATCCATCGGTTTGCTTGAAAACTCGATCTACGATGTCGTGTTTTTCCAAGTATGACGATAACTTGTCCAACGATGAAGCCATGAACCGAAACGAGTCAATAAAGCGCAAATTAATATCAGTTCCTTCCAAAAACTTTGTAAAAGATATATATTTTTCCTTCGTTTGTGGAAGAAGCAATACTCGTCCTGGAAAACAAGTAGCGATCTCTTTTATAAAAATATGTGCATCATAACCATTTAGGTTATGAAAGATCACTGGTATAAAAATTGATATATATATATATATATATATATCAATTTTTTCATAAGCATGTTTATATACATTTAGAGCTATCAATAGTTTCTTGAATTTTTGAGTATAAAATAGAATAAAATTAATTACTTTTGTTTTTAAAAGCATATTCTATCTTGTGTATTATAAGTAATGATCTATAAGATTGAAGTTGTTACATGTTTAACCACATGATATAGTTCGATCTTATTGTAATAATGATATTATACTTAAAATCGTCAAAATTATTGATATATGTATATTAAAAAAACATTCAAGAACATACTTATATATTCGTCAAATAAGACCGAATTTCAATTAATTACAATAGTTCTATCTATTATTTTTATTATAAAAAAATCCTATCCTTTTTTTTTAAATCTTTATAGTTATTACCGTAATTACTAAAGTTATTGATATTGATGTATACGTGTGAGTTTGAATAAACAATATTTCAATCAATATAGTTTTCTTACCTCTTGATTTTTTACTGAAAAAATCCTAACCTTGATTGAAAATTGAAAAATATCTGTTTAATTTAATGAATGTTTAAAATTTTTAAGTTGGTTGGGGTTTTTCTTTATTAATTAATTTTAAAAAATTAAAATATATTTAAGAATAAATAACATAAATAACACACAAGGATGGGAGGATGGAATACAGGATATTTTAGAATTTTTTCTTATTATTAATAATTTTTCAACGTTTTAATTTGTCCTTAGAAGGACAGATTTAATTTTTTATAGAAATTTGTAGTAGCTATGATAGTTTAAAGAGAGAGAGAGAGAGAGTTAACAAGAGAAAGAGAGAGAGAAATTCTCACCATTTTTATCCACATTGCACACCGAAAAAAATGCAACTGAAAGCGAGATAAAGAAGATTAAAATTTTCATAAATTTATAGTAGGTATGAGAGTTGAAAAGATAAAGAGAGAGAAAGACAGAAGAAAGTTTTGATTCATGAGTCGCTTTCAAAAATCATGAATCGAAAGATCTCTCTCACATATTTTTGTTTGTTCCTTTTTGTATATCTTTATATATGATAGATAGATAGATAGATAGATAGATAACAAAATTTATTATATGTACATTATGTTGTGCAATTAATTACAGTAATACATTAGAATAATAAAATAATATAAAGCAAATAATAATAATAAACAGTAAAAAAACAGAAATCAAGCAAATATATAAGTAAAATAAACTTTACAGCAATAAAATCAATACAATGTAAAACAGTTTTATAAATTAGCATGAAGCAGAGGTCCACTCTCCAAGGCAAGGTAGTGTGCAAATGAGGATGTCTTGAATGTCATGAGCGAGGATGAGTTGCGTAATGTCGCAGGAAGATCATTCCATAGCCGCGAGGAAGTGACCAGGAACAATCGTAGGCGATATTTAGTGAATGAAAAAGGAATGGTCAAAGGTTTCACATCACCCCTCAAGGACCTCACCGGCTGGCTCCACTGATACATAGAATACAAATAAGATGGAGTACAAGATAAGAACATCTTATACAGACACGTAGAAGAAAAATAGTTTCTTCTACCCGCAGTGGATAACCAGCCTAATGAGAACCTATAAGCAGAGATGTGCTCACGCCTACCTACACCGAAGATGTAACGTATACCAGAGTTGATGATCCTCTGAAGTCCAAGGGCAAGCTTAGCCGAGAGGTCACAGTAAACCAAACAGCAGTAATCCAGAAGTGGAAACAGCAATGTTTTTATAAGATGTATACGAAGAGCAAACGTGATGCTCTTTCTAAAGGAGTTTAATCTGTAAAGCAGAGAAAATGACCTATTACACACTTGTGTAACGTGCTCTCTCCAGTTAAGCTTACTGTCCAACCAAACACCCAGACTACGAACAGAGGACTCAAATCTAATATTAGCACCGTTTAACGGAACGCCAGTTACAGGTGATGAGGACAGCATATTTATATAAAAATAGGAGCCAATAATTATTGCCTTCGTTTTGTCAACATTCAATTTCAGATGGTTATCAGAGGCCCAATTTGAAATGAGAACAGCATGATCACTCATAAGATTAGTATAAGCGCTAAGTTCAGAAATCGGAAAATGCACATAGACTTGGAAGTCGTCGGCATATATCAAATGCTGTACACCAGAGTGAAAGTTGGCAGCAACGTCATTAATATAAATGGAGAATAAAAGTGGTCCAAGCACAGAACCCTGGGGTACTCCTATATTCAGAGTAAAAAAGTCAGATGCATTACCATCAGAGTCAACAACAGACTGCCGTCTATCAGATAAGTAAGAGGCAAACCACCTGACAACAGTGTGCGAGACATCGAGAGAAGTTAGTTTCCGAAGCAGAGTGACATAGCACACAGTGTCGAATGCCTTGCTAAAATCAAATAATAGAAGCATAGTTACGTAACGTCTGTCCATATTGAGTCTAATATCCTCTGTTTGAGCAAAGCTGTTTGGGTACTATGTCCAGTTCTAAACCCAGTCTGATGAGAATCCAACAGATGTCTGGTGGACAAGTAATAATATGGTTGTTGATCGACGAGACGCTCAAGAACCTTGGACATGAATGACAACAAGGAAATAGGTCGTATATCACTCATAGTGCGTGGAGAAGAGACCTTGTTGATTGTGGTAATCAATGAGATCTTCCAACATGAGGGAAACACACACTCACGAAACGAATCATTAAAAATACGACATAGCAAGGGCCTAATAATTGGAAAAGCCCCATGAACAATCGACCGAGGGACCGCATCAAACCCCCTAGCCTGAGAAGTAGAATGACATGTTGCCATCCTGACCTCCTCCAAAGTAACCTCATTAAACCTGAATAAAGGCTTATAAGGCTCATCTACATTAACAGTATTCACATACTCAGAAACAGAAGGGGCAAGTGGATCAAACGCAATCCCACCAAAGTATCGATTAAGCTTATTTATAGAAAATGAGTGTCGCGAGTTATTATCAGAACATATACCAAGGTTCCTGAGCTCCCTCCAGATCTGTCGCGAGTCCGTAACACCCGATAGTCTGTCACAGTAATATAACAGCTTAGCTGATTCAATGCACTCATGTGCCTTGTCCCGAGCAGTCCTATAGCATAGTAAGTCAGTATACAGTCGAGTACGTTTGTAGTGTTTATAAAGTCGATCTCTCTCATTGATCAAGCGACGATGTTCAGAGGTGATCCACGGACGATGAGCCCTACCCTGCCTGACCTTCCTGACAGGCACGAATTGTGCAATTGCCTCATTGAGATGGTTGTAAAGACATTCAAGGCAAGCAGTAAGAGAGGAATCACCATCACATGTAGCGCACCTTAAAGAGCGAAAATACTGAAGGAGTACATTGACTCCAGACATTGGAAACCCCGGCGGATATATCCAACACAAGCCTTGTAAACTACTAATACACGTTGTTGTTGTTAAATGGCGTCGTTTCCACAAATGTTTCTCTCTCTCTCCGTGATCCCATGATAGACTAAGGCTCCGCGCGTTACTCGATGATGGACTAAGGCTCTGCGCGTGGAAGAACCTATATTTATAGAGGTTCACGCAGCTGCACCGACGCGCTAATGTCGCGTTGTCACGAGTATCGCATGATGCTCTGTCAAACAAACGATATTTATAGATGTCAAATATTAATTGATATAATAATCTCTTATGATTAAATAATACATTATTTAAAAAATTTTTTAACAAAACTATTCTGGGAATTATGAGTGGGAAAGAAATTACATATTAAAAATGACTCAAATTGATATTTTAAAAAAAAATATTCCGAAAGAAAAAATTTTTGTTATATCTAGGTAAACTTATAATTATTTTTAAATCTTTGATTTACCAAAAGTTTTTGTTTTAAAATTATTGATAACAGTTTAATATTAAATCAGTATAAAAATGGATATAACTTAAAATTTTTTCCATAAAAATATTTTTTTTCTTAACAAATTAGCTTATTGATTGTAAAAACAATAAAATAACAACTTTACCACAAACTTAAATGATTAAGAGTTTTATTAGTTTCTTATTAAAAAATTATAATATTGCATTGATATAATTAAAATTTTATCAATTAGTAGTAAAAAGTTTATTGATAATTAAGAAAAATTAGTTAAAATTTTATCAATTAGTAAAAAGTTTATTTATGATTATGAAAAAATTAGTATTACCTAGAAGTGATCTCCTGTTGTCCGCCAGAAGAGTTGCTTGCACAGCTGCTCCGAGCCAATCACGTATCACGACAAGTTTCTCTCCAGAGTTACTCGCACAGCTGCTCCAAGCCAATCATGTGTCACCACTAGTTTTTTCCTTTAAGCTGGTCTAACGTGATTTCTCGTCTCGTCTCGGTTAAAAGTTATTTCCAATACCCAACGGCTTTGAAGGAATAAGGCATTGCTTTGTTCTGCAACTGGTTGCGGTGTTCCAATCAACTGAGTTTCTCTGCGTAAAAGACCATATACTTATAGACTTTCGCGCAGCTACTCCGAACCAATCAGACGTCGTGACCGATGATCATCTCTTCGCAATTTGAGTTCGTCGCACGTATAAATAGAGTGCGCTTGATCGCGGATAACACATCATTCATCATATCCATTCCATCACAGTCTCGCTCGCGTCGTCGAGCACGTCACACGCCTCGCTCGAGTCGCCGAGCAGTCGTAGTACTTAATATAATAGCCCTTCTCAGGGCTCCTTAAGGAACCAACTATTCTACATTTTTCTACACTCTACATCATAAACACTATACTTACTGCACACACTACACACACAACACATTTTACACTCACTAACTGACACTTAATCAGAACCGTGCCTCTTCGTAATTTCCGCGTCCAACGATTTGCAGCCCTTTTCATGGCTTGCGACCGAGCAATCTGTCCCTGAATTACCATACTCTCCTGAACTCAAAATGCCAGAGCTAAGTTTCCCCGACCCAAAGTTACTCTCCTTGGAGGAACTTGAGGAGCTCATTAACCAGTGCCGAAACACCATTCTGGCCTGCGAATCAGCGGTTGAATCTCTTCGCGCAATTAATTCTTCCACTCACCATGTCAGCATGGAAACAAATCAGCCTTACAAAAATGACTCTTACGCTTCAACCTCTGCAAATCCTCTTGCAAACGCCCTTGAAGCCTCTTTTGACGCTCACATGACCACTCCAGATGCCTCATCCCTTCAGAAAAATGTGCCTAATTATACGGCCATCCTTGCCACCACAGCTACCCCGCAGCTTCAAGTACCCATACATCACGACTCTTTCACCTCTCAACACAATCCTAAGCGCAAACGCGACATCTTACCCTTTTCAGAATCCCAATTCTCCGTTCTTTCAGAAGAAGAAGAAGAAGAAGAAGAAGAAGAGGAAGAGGCTACTAACCAACGAAGTCCTCCCCTCATCTGTATACTAAAGAAAGAGCTTTGGACTCAAATTGACGTGAGTATCACCGCCGCGGGCTTAGAAATCCGCAAATCAAAGAATACCACAGAATCTGTTATGGTTTACACCAAGACAGTAACAGGTTTTCGTTTCCTGACCACACAACTCGATAAGAGGAATGTGCCCGACACTACCAACTAACTAGAGCAAGACAAAGATCTTGTAGTTGTTATCAGAGGAGTCACGGAAACAATTCCAGACAATGACATCCTAGCCGAACTTAAAATGAAAATTCCTGCCGTTAAAAGCATCTACAGGATGAAAAGAGGCAAGAAAATATGGCCCCTAGTCGCGGTCCATTTCGACCACTCTCAGCCCTCTTCCAAGACCATCTTTAATCTAAATCACCTTGCGGGCCTCAGAGTCTCTGTTGAAGCCACACGCAAGTCTAATGTGACTCCTCAATGTCGTCGCTGTCTTTGATTTTTCCATACAGCCAACTACTGCCATGCTGACTGGCGATGCGCCTTTTGCGCTCGCAATCACCCCACAACTTCCTGTCGCATCAAGGACAAGGAAAATGCCACTCCTATATGTGCCAACTGTAGTGGAAACTAACGCGCTACTTATGGCAGCTGTCCTAAGGTTCCAAAAAAGCCACAACAGAAACCACCCTCCAAGCAACGTACTCCAACTCCACCTACCAGGATACCTCCTCTTCTTAACTCTAACAGAAGCTACGCCAAGGTAGTTAACCCTCCCTCTCAAGTATACTCTCAATCTCAAGCGCCTGCAGCATCTAATACCTCCAATTCGATACCAAACCAAAAGTTCAGCTTCTCCAGCAGCTTTTTCGTGAATTCTTCAACTTCATCGTCCCACTCATCAGTCAATAAAGAAAAGAAAACCCCCTCAGAATCCTTACCTGGAACGCCAACAGTATCCTTTCTCATAACAGAGGCAAGGTCACTGAGCTCGAAGCCCTTCTCGATTCTAAGTCTATTGATATAGCTTGCATCACCGAGACTCACCTCAACTCCAAAAAGAATTTATTCATTCCAAACTTCCTAATTTACAGGAAAGATCGCCCTGACTCAAAAGGGGGTGGAGTCGTCATCCTTGTGAGAGAAACTATCCGTCATAAACCCATTAGTGTAAACCCGACCGTCTCCTGCGAAGTGATAGGCATTGAAGCCAAATTTGGAAACAGATCTATCCGCATCTTCTCTCTTTATTCTCCCCCAGATACCAAAAATGTGTCTGACATCCCCTTACTTTTTGATTCGAACATCTCCACTGTTGTAGCTGGCGATCTCAACGCCAAAAGCAAACACTGGGGCTGTACAACAAATAATGCTAAAGGCAACTCCCTATGGAGGGCACATCTTTGCCACAATTTCTCTATTGAAGCTCCAGCATCGCCAACTCACTTCCTCGGCTCCACTGAACACCAACCAGATATCCTTGATATATTTCTCACAAAGGGCATCGCACTCGATAAGGACCCTTGGACTTGCGCTGAATTAAACTCAGACCACAACCGAGTTTTCTTAGAACTACCTCTCAATCCAATCCACAACTCTCCCACCACTACCAAAATTGATTAGCTTCATTTAAAATATGTTCTTGAAACATCCTCTTTCGAATGCAGGTAAATACACTCTATCGAAGACATTAACTCAGCTGTCCTCAGCCTCACCGAAGAGATAAATAATTCCATTAAATTGGCAAGCTCATCCAGTCCACTAACGCCCCGTAAAACCAATCTTTCTAACTCCACAAAGAAGCTAATTCGAACCAAGAATAAGATTCGAAGGCTGTGGCAAACCCACCGAAATCCTACTCTACGCACCCGTCTAAACTCTATCGAAAAAGAATTGAATTTTGCCCTCAAAGAAACCAATGACCGTGCCTTTGATAACTACATCGTAGAAGCTGAAGTGAAGCCCAAAAGCACTTGCCGTATCTAAGTGTGTAATTTCTGGGTATTAATTTAATATTATTAGAGTTTAACGTTATCAATTCGTAGTGGGGCCGTAACGTAAAAGAAAATTTATCAAATTTATCGAACAGTGAGAAAAATAGTGGCGCCTTTATTAGTAGCGCCTTTACAAAACGTAACAAACATTTTCTTTTTTCATTTAACCAAATTTATGCCGCACCCTCTCTATCAACGTCATCGCCGTAGCGCCAACCTGTATCCAGAAAGCCAGCAAAGACGAGCCCGAGAGCAAGCGGAGATGTAAAAGGGAGAAAGAGAGAGAGACAGTTTGAAAAGGTATAAATTGTATTAATTACATTTCTGAATGTGCTTGCGTGACGTAACATTTTCTTAAAAACTTTGCGATCGCGTATAAATTCCTGTCTTGTTAATTGGCGTCGTTAAATCATTTTTTTTGTGCTTTGTTCTAAAAATTTTGTGTGAATCTTATCTGCTTATATATATTTGCGCGTGAAGTTGAAATTAAAAATTTTGTACAATTCTTTTAATTAGAACACATAGATGTATTTATGTATAATTATTAATTTTCCGTAAATGTATGAAATTTAAATCATTTTAGCGAGAAAGAAAATAAAAAAATAAAAAGTGAAATTAAAATTTGTGAAATTTTGCCGTTCCGAAGTAACTAAAAATCTACGCGGAATTTTACATAAAAGCTCTAACGTGCACCGAGTTCCGCGAAGAGAACCCCTGTTGCCAGCGAAAAGGGGGAGAGGTAAAGCCTCAAACATAAGAAAGAGTATAGAGTCAGCGCGCTTGCTTGCCGTCAGAAAAGTTGAAACCGTGCGTCTTTCTATAAAGTGTAATAGAGTCGCTAATAAAGAACGTGTGTGAGTGAGATAGAGAAATAGAATAATTATTTTTTTTAGTTGCGCCACAAGTGTCATTAAAAATAAAATCATTTTTTTTTCTATTTCTTGTGCTAGATTAGAAGCGATGAATTTATTATATACGAGTGTGTATGTGTATCAAAATTCAAATAGAGTTTTTTTTGAGTCATTGTTAAAATTGTTAAATTTCAAGTAAACAGTTCTTTTATTGTTTAATTAAAGACGTTCATTTTTTTAACTAGTGAAATCGTAAACAGTGTTTTATTATAATACCCCCCCTTTTAAATAATATTTCATTGTAAAAATTTTTAATACTTTTTCTTGACTATTGCGCCTAAATTTTGGGTCCTTGAAACCCGAACGAGGGTTACAATTTTTCAAAGGATCCCCTCTGTACATCTTTCATAAAAGTAAGATTGAAATATAAATAAATAAATTCGACGTTTTCGGGAATAGTTGGATGTCCGGCTATTTATCACGCCACACAATATTTTACGCCAAAAAGAAAATTCGAGGAATCACATGATCATTTAGAATGTTTGCGAAATGTAAAACGCAAATTGAGTTATACAATTATTTAAGTTTATAAAAAAAAAATCGGCCCTTTTCAGGGCCACAATGGTTCAACAATCGGACCTTTTCAGGGCCATAAAATTTTAAACGTTGGAACAAATATTTATTTTTTAGATAATGTATTTAATATAATAATTTTTATTTCAGATTTTTTTTATATTTAATATAATTTTTATTTTCAGAATTTTCATCTAGAGCTAATTTAGCTCAGATGATAAAAAATTAAGCCGGTTTGAATTGAGGTAAATTAGAAATGCATGCCAGTTCTACTTCAAGTGAAGTAGAAACGGCATACGTTTCTAATTCAGGTGAATTCGAACCGGCTTAGCTTATCTCCTATTAAGTATAAAAAGCGAAAGTATAACAAGCGAGCGTACTTATTTTTTTTCTTGTTTTCAGAGATCTTAGGTTTCACTTTTTTTTACGTATTTATAACAAACAAACATACTTATCTTTTAATTCAGAAATCTTATGTTTCATTTTTTTTGTAATGTTTTTTAAAATGATTTTTCTTCAAGCGTAAGAAATTGACAGATGTAAAGGAGGGTCGAGAAAACTATAGGGGAAGACCAGAAATAAAAAGAAAGTAATTAATAGTTATTTAAATAGAAAAAAAAATATTCATCATAAACTAAGAGTAATAGCAGACGCAAAGACAGAAGTACAGCAAGAAGGATCAGCTGTAATGATGCACGTAAGTGAGAAAGAGAAAGAAGATTATGATCATGCATGCGGCAAATAAAAAAAGCTTCAGGAACACGACGCGTATATATACACATACTAGATGCACCAGAAACTAAGGATTAACGTCCACGAGAAACATTTCAAGAGTATACAAGAAATTAAGAACGAGAAGAAAACATCAACCAAATACTAGGTTAGGGCGCGACATTAGCTCTATATAAACATATGCACATGGCACACACTACACCCAGAGATGTGTACTATACTAAAGATGTGCACAGACACTAATCAAAACATTTACAACTCCTATAACATAAACGAAGCACGAGGAGTTACAACGAAGCGGCAACACGAAATTGGAAGCGATGCGACATAGCAGAAACTGTCATGGCCATAGCACAAGAGCGAGAAGGATAGATAGCACAAACGCATTCAGGCTCAACACACAAGAGGAAGAATCTGTACAGTAGATATATGTATATATATATATATATATATATATATATATATACAGAATAGAATAAAAGAACGCACAAGACATGGAACCACTGAGTTCGAGAAAAGAAGAGGGATGTGTATAGATACATAGATATGATATGTATTTACACCTATAGATATATACGCATAACTAGATATTTCAACGCCACGTCACGTAACTGTACATACACATGTAAAATGGACCAATGAGAAGTAGCTATGAGTAGAAATCTTCGATAATCGATGTTTCTACTGCGTGAAGCAACATAGCAACTTCGAATACAGTATAAAAATTTACTAGAGTGATAGAGATAGAAGATCCGCGACCAAGAGTCGATTAAGCTGTCGATAGCGACTCGTAACTGAAGAGATCAAAGTAAAAACTAAGACGCGGCGAGAAAGAAGGATAGAAAATCGAGAGTAGCTAGGTGCGACAGAGATAGACAACAGCACGAAAAAGAATGTAATTTCCTTCTTCTTGAAAGAGGATCATTCTTGGATCAGCAG
The DNA here is from genome assembly GCA_017163975.1 of Anastatus disparis. Lineage (NCBI taxonomy): Eukaryota > Metazoa > Arthropoda > Insecta > Hymenoptera > Eupelmidae > Anastatus > Anastatus disparis. The sequence goes on from JAFFSR010000323.1 coordinate 1,445,066, forward strand.
CCGTTGAGTACACTCGAGTAAGTTATGTATAACATATAAGTTATGTATAATATATAAGTTAAGTATAACATATAAGTTATGTATAACATATAAGTTATGTATAACATATATATGTAAAAAATATTTACAATAAAACAATTTAAAAAATTAGTAAAAGGAATTATTAACCCTTTCGGAATGGAATTTTTATTTCATTACGAAAAGTTCTGATAACCATTTAGCGATGATAAGTGTTCATTTATTAAGCAATTTTTGGGAAAAAAAAATTTTTTTTAAACTTTTTTTTTTTTTAAGTTTTCTCAGTTTTTATTAAAGATATAATAACTCCGGCCCTCAGTTTAGGATTGAAAATAGTCCACTTCAATCTAATACACATATTCGTTTTACGAAATTTGAATCCACTTTTGCACAATTCCAAAAAGAACAAAAAATGTCAATATACATTGGTTCTGAAAGGGTTAATTTTGTTATTATATATAGAAAAAAATATTGTTGAAAATAATATAATGTGACCTATGATAAGTAAGATATATATGAAATATAAAGACAGAGGTTGGCGAGCTATGTGAGCAGGGAGGTATCCCCTAATATATATATATATATATATATATATATATATATATATATATATATATATATATATATAGAGAAAGAGAGAGATTTGATTTGATTTGATTTGACAAAAATTTTATTAATCATGGGGTAGTACCCCGTATGATTCAACAAGTACAATACAAAGAATTAACATTAAAAATAAACTAATGTAATTAAAACAGTGAACAACAAAATTTCTAAATTGAAAAATAATGAAAAATAATTAAGAAAAACTTACGTAAAATTTAAGATTTAACAAAAAATAGACCTTAGTGAAATTAAGTTTAATTGCATACGCCAGCTGGTAATCCCACAGCAACTAGGGCTCAGTCTAGAGCAGCTGCCTCCCTATGCCAATCCCCGCGCTCTCCATCGATTAATTAGTCGAATGCGTGATTTTTAACGGCCCTAATAGAACCCACCTCAAAAGATATTGGAGTTATAGCCGCAGAACCTAGCTCATTAATGAAATTTGAAGCAAGATGTGTAAATGAGTTCTGCAAGGCACTTTTACGAACGAGTGGACAGAGGAGAACTCTAGACGGCCTACGTATAAAAGAACGTATGTCAGAGCCAGTGTCAACTCTGACGAACCGATTTGCCAAGAAAATCGGACTGCGACCAGAAATGACAGAATATGCTAACGAAATAGTGAAATACTTTCTCCTCGATAGGTTACTATAAACAAACCTCACACAGGCATTAAGGGCCCTATGAAGTTTTGAGTTTTGATAGTTGAAAAGATCGTTATAGACTACATAGGGGTAATCGAAGTGGGAATAAATCAGCGATTCAACAAGGCTCTTCCTGAGCTTCTTCGAAAGCGAGCGCCTATAAAACCTTAACGAATGATGCACTCCATGCACTCTACCAACAATAGCATTTACTTGCCTCTCCCAGTTAAGAGTCTGATTCAACCATAAGCCCAGGATTTTAACTTCTTTAAAGAAAGGAATAGGCTGTTCCCTCACTACGATGGGTGACACTTGAGATGCATTAAGCCTAGAGATGAACTGCTCACTACCGAGAATGATAACTTGAGTTTTAAGGGCATTAAGTTTGAGACCATTGACTGATGCCCACTCGACAATGGCCTCAACATCACAATTGATAACAGGAATTTCCTCCTCTATGTCACAAGCAAAAAAGAACGATAAATTTGTAGATCATCCGCGTACAAAATGTACTTTGAATACTTCAAAACTTCAGGCAGATCATTAATAAATATAGAAAATAAAAGTGGGCCTAAGACACTACCCTGTGGAACACCAGAATTAATACTCATCCAGAATTGCGTAGCATCACGATCCAGCTCCTCTATAGACTGCGATCTACCTCGAAGATAGGAGGCGAACCACTTTATTACACCGTCAGAACAGTTGAAACCATGGAGTTTAAGGAGAAGCCGTCTATGAGGCACCATATCAAAAGCCTTGGAGAAGTCAAACAGAAGAAGAGCAGTAACCCTTCTCCTATCAATGGCCAGCCTAACATCTTCCAGAATATTGAGAATAGGAAGAGAGAGAGAGAGATTTGATTTGATTTATACGTTTATTTAAGACCGTGGGTTTCAACCCCGTATGGTCCATAAGTAATTACAAAATATACACAGTAAAATAAACTAAAATATGTCATCTTAAAAGCAGTAGTAGAGCGAAATACATTATGTTTTATACATAAGATCATGTTGTGACTTGCAGTAATACAAAAGTTTAAACTTTGATATAAACAGTATTAAGATGATTCTGTATAAAGCAATGGCTATAATTATATATAAATGCGAACCCTCTCCCAAGTAGATAATATAAAATTATTCGCATGAAAATAAAATTAAAATATTAGATTTTTACTTTATATTTGAATAAAATATTTTTTTGTTATGCATTTTACCAATCGCACCAGTGCAAAAATCCGCTCAAGGTCTACATTCAATGTCTGCAGAAGAACATAGCTTATATAAATAAGATACACTCAACAAGCATTCAACGAACCATGCCACTCAGCGCACTCATCACTAAGGAACCTGCTCAATAGTCGCATTTTGACAACCTGAGTTAACCCCATTTCAATAGATGCTAAAGAAACAATTGAGTTCAGCATCGCAGCAGTACGTACGACTGGCCATATGAGCAGTCTCGTAGGTAATCTATTGGATGACCTGACCACCGCATCCACATTTGCCCGAAGGAACCTAGAAGCTAAGTAAGAAGGATTCTGGTATGACACAATAGAATGTGCCAGAGCCATTTTGAAATAAAGCCGTCTATTTTTGACTGATATCCAACCAAGTTCAAGGCGAAACGGAGTGACCCTGTCCTGCCTCCCAATATTTCCAAAAACAAACTTAACACATGCGTTAAGAGCACGATGAATCTTTAGATTCAGAGTTTGAGGCAGATCATCATAAACTACACAACAGTAGTCAAGAATCGAAAAGATCAATGCCTCAACTAATTCCTTCCTAACCTTTCTGGACAAAGCATGTCTATGGAACTTGAGAGGCTGTAGAGTACCAAAAATACGACCGACTATCGAATTAACTTGCTTGTTCCAATTTAACGTATTATTTATCCAGACTCCCAAGTTCTTCACAACATCTGTGTAAGAAATGGACACGTCATTCAAAAGAATGGGAGAGCATGTCAATCGATCTATTCTCGCCATATACTGTTCACTTCCCAAGAACATGGCCTGCATCTTGGTGGGATTTAAGGTGAGCTCATTGTCGTAATGAGCTCATTGTCGTTAGAATAGTTCGTAAGTCCCAAAACCTGACCCAGACCCGGATATGGCCATTGGGCCCGAGTGAAAATGGAAACTTTTTTTCTTTGTGTATCTAAAAAGTCATGCGATGTTTGATAATTCGTTGCTAATTTGTCGCCGACATTTAATCCAACACTGGATTTTGTCGCTCCAGCCGTTTCCGAGAAACAATGGCTACCGTAGCTTAATATTAAGCTACGGCATTCACTGCAGTAACTCAGGAACGGCTAAGGCTAGCAACTCCATTCTGGTTGCAGAATTTGTCGCTTTTTTGTCGCTCTAAGATAGGATAGTCCATAAGTCCAAAAACCTGACCCAGACCCAGACATGGCCATTGGGACCGAGTGAAAATGGAAACTTTTTTTCTTAGTGTATCTAATAAGTTATGCGATGTTTCTAATACATCAAGTCATGCGATGCTTCTAATAAAGTAGCTATAGAAAATTTGTCACCTTCAATATCTTAACATCAGAGTAGAAAGAAAATTCTTAATGTGAAATGAATTTTAATTGGGATGCATTTGGGAATAAGTCGTTCTTGATAGTTAAAACAATTCAGATTGTGAGCGCAATTAAAAGATGTTCTTGATCTTACTGAGGCTTGAAGGATTTTGTTGCTCTAGTGATTCTTTGAACTAGACACTCTAAACATATTTTTTTTTTTGTTTTTGGATTCAGATACGTCTGGAAATTTGTCGCTCATGATATTTAAATAAATTTAAGCAGTATTTATTAAAGCTACAAGTATTTTGTCGCTCTAAAAATATATGGTTCCTAGTACGCTAAAATGATTTTTATGCAAATTTTTGTGATTAAAATGCATTTAGGAATTTGTCGCTCTTAAAATTTGAAAAAATTAATACTTCAAATGCAATATAAAGATGATTCTGATACTACAGGAGCTTCAAGGATTTTGTCGCTCTGAAAATTTATGGTTCCTAGCACTATAAAATGATTTTTATACACATTTTGTGATTTTCATGCATCTGGGAATTTGTCGCTCTTGAGATTGTTAACCATCAGAACTTTAAAAACCATAAAAATACATTTCTGATATCACAGAAGCTGCAAAGAATTTGTTGCTTCTTAATTTATAGCATCCAAGAACATAGGAAATACTTTCATGCAAGTTTTTTGAATCGGAATAAATTAAAGAGTTAGTCGCTTGTGACAATTGTAACTATTAAGACTTTGAATGCAATCAAAAGATGTTTGTCACCTTACTGAAGCTTTAAGGATTTTGTCGCTCTAGTAATTTTTTAATCAGCTAACTCTATTAATTTTTTATATCAGTTCTTCAATTTACATGCGTTTGGGAATTTGTCGCTCATGATATTTGAATAAATTTAAACTATTGATTCAATAAAAATATGATTTTAATTCAACGGAAGCTACAAGGATTTTGTTGCTCTAAAAATCTATGGTTCCTAGCACGCTTAAATAATTTTTATGGAAATTTTTGTGATTGAAATGCATCTAGAAATTTGTCGATCTTGAAATTTAAAAAAATTAACACTTCAAACGCAATATAATGATGATTCTGATACTACAGGAGCTTCAAGGATTTTGTCGCTCTGAAAATTTATGGTTGCTAGCACTATAAAATGATTTCCATACAAATTTCGTGATTGTTATGCATCTGAAGATTTGTCGTTCTTGAGATTGACAACCATTAATACTTTTAACGCAATAAAAAGATATTTCTGTTATCACAGTATCTGGAAAGAATTTGTTGCTCCTTAATTCATTAAATTCAAGCACATACGAAATAATTTCATGCTAGTTTTTTGAATTGGAATGAATTAGATAGTTAGTCGCTTCTGACATTTGTAACTATCAAGACTTTGAATAGAATGAAAAAATGTTTGTGACCTTACTGAAGCTTGAAAAATTTTTTGCTCTAGTAATTCCTTAATCAACTAACTCTAAATATTTTTTTTTTATAAGTCTTTGAACCTAAATGTTCTAGGAATTCGTCGCTCATGATATTTGGACAAATCATAACTTTAAACGCAATAAAAATATGATTCTGATACAACAGAAGCTTCAAGAATTTTTTCGCTCTTAAAATCTGCGGTTCCTTGCTCTATAAAATGATTTTTATACAAATTTTGTGATTTTCATGCATCTGGAAATTTGTCGCTCTTGAGATTGTTAACCATCAGACCTTTCAAAACAATAAAAAGATAATTCTAATATTACAGAAGCTGTAAAACATTTGTCGCTTCTTAATTTGTAGCATCCAAGAACATAGGAAAAGCTTTTATACAAGTTTTTTGAATTGGAATAAATTGGAGAGTTAGTCGCTTGTGACATTTGTGACTATTAAGATTTAGAATGCAATCAAAAGATGTTTGTCACCTTACTGAAGCTTTAAGGATTTTGTCGCTCTAGTAATTTTTTAATCAGCTAACTCTATTAATTTTTTATATCAGTTCTTCAATTTACATGCGTTTGGGAATTTGTCGCTCATGATATTTGAATAAATTTAAACTATTGATTCAATAAAAATATGATTTCAATTCAACGGAAGCTACAAGGATTTTGTTGCTCTAAAAATCTATGGTTCCTAGCACGCTTAAATAATTTTTATGGAAATTTTTGTGATTGAAATGCATCTAGAAATTTGTCGATCTTGAAATTTAAAAAAATTAACACTTCAAACGCAATATAATGATGATTCTGATACTACAGGAGCTTCAAGGATTTTGTCGCTCTGAAAATTTATGGTTGCTAGCACTATAAAATGATTTCCATACAAATTTCGTGATTGTTATGCATCTGAAGATTTGTCGTTCTTGAGATTGACAACCATTAATACTTTTAACGCAATAAAAGATATTTCTGTTATCACAGTATCTGGAAAGAATTTGTTGCTCCTTAATTCATTAAATTCAAGCACATACGAAATAATTTCATGCTAGTTTTTTGAATTGGAATGAATTAGATAGTTAGTCGCTTCTGACATTTGTAACTATCAAGACTTTGAATAGAATGAAAAAATGTTTGTGACCTTACTGAAGCTTGAAAAATTTTTTGCTCTAGTAATTCCTTAATCAACTAACTCTAAATATTTTTTTTTTATAAGTCTTTGAACCTAAATGTTCTAGGAATTCGTCGCTCATGATATTTGGACAAATCACAACTTTAAACGCAATAAAAATATGATTCTGATACAACAGAAGCTTCAAGAATTTTTTCGCTCTTAAAATCTGCGGTTCCTTGCTCTATAAAATGATTTTTATACAAATTTTGTGATTTTCATGCATCTGGAAATTTGTCGCTCTTGAGATTGTTAACCATCAGACCTTTCAAAACAATAAAAAGATAATTCTAATATTACAGAAGCTGTAAAACATTTGTCGCTCCTTAATTTGTAGCATCCAAGAACATAGGAAAAGCTTTTATACAAGTTTTTTGAATTGGAATAAATTGGAGAGTTAGTCGCTTGTGACATTTGTGACTATTAAGATTTAGAATGCAATTAAAAGATGTTTGTCACCTGAGGCTTGAAGAATTTGTCGCTCTTGTAATTCTTTAATTAGCCAACTCTAAATATTTTTTTATATAAGTTTTCGATTATAAATGCGTCTGGGAATTTGTCGCTCATAATATTCGAACAAATTAACTTTTTAAACGCGATATAAAGATAATTCTAATACTACAGAAGCTTCAAGGATTTTGTCGCTTTAAAAGTTCATGGTTGCTAGCACTATACAATAGTTTTAATGCAAATTTTGTGATTTTCTTGTATCTGGGAATCTGTCGCTCTTGAAATTGTTAATTATCAGACCTTTGAAAATAAATAAAAGATATTTCTGATATCTCAGAAGCTGCAAGGATTTTGTTGCTTCTTACTTTATAGCATCAAAGCACATGGGAAATGTTCTTATGCAAGTTTTTCAAATAAGAATAAATTAGAGAGTTAGTCGCTCTTGACATTTGTAATTATTAAGACTTTGATTTTAATTAAAAGATGTTTGTGACCTTACTGAAGAATTTTCCGCTCTAGTAATTTTTTAATCAGCTAACTTTAAATATTTTTTTTTTATAAGTATTTAAACCTAAATGCTCTGGGAATTTGTTGCTTATGATATTTAAACAAACCATAACTTTAAAAGCAATAATAAGATGTTTCTGATACTACAGTAGCTTCAAATAATTTGTTGCTTCAAAAATCTTTAAATTCAAGCACATTGGAAATATTTTTATGCATGTTTCTTGAATTGAGATGATTTAGAGAGTTGGTCGGTCTTGATATTTGAAGCTATTATAACTTTGAGTGCAATTAAAAGATGTTTCTGACATTACTGTGGCTCAAAAGAGTTTGTCGTCCTCGTAATTCTTTAATCGGGACATTTCAAATAATTTTTTATGCTAGTTTTTTAACTTAGATGCCTCTGGGAATTTGTCGCTCATGATATTTAAAAACAATAGAACTCTTAACGCCATAAAAAGATGATTCCGATACTATATCTTAAATACCTCGGACCAGGGTTGCAAATATTTAAGTCATTTTGGGCTTTAAATAAATTTTAATTCACAAATTCTTTTTGAATTCGTAATTAGAGTTTTATTTAATTAACAATTCCTTTTAAATTAATAATTAAAAATATTTTAATTAACAAATCAAAATATAATCGTGAATTGAAAAGGCTTTAATTAAAAAATCAAAAGGAATTCTTAATTAAATAAATTTCAATTAAGAAATCAAAATGTAATCGTGAATTGAAAGGGCTTTAATTACAAAATCAAAAGGAATTCTTAATTAAATAAATTTCAATTAAGAAATCAAAATTTAATCGTGAATTGAAAGGGCTTTAATTCCAAAATCAAAAGGAATCCTTAATTAAATAAATTTCAATTTAGAAATCAAAATGTAATCGTGAATCGAAAGGGCTTTAATTCCAAAATCAAAAGGAATTCTTAATTGAATAAATTTCAATTAAGAAATCAAAATTTAATCGTGAATTGAAAGGGCTTTAATTCCAAAATCAAAAGGAATCCTTAATTAAATAAATTTCAATTAAGAAATCAAAATGTAATCGTGAATTGAAAGAGCGTCAGTTATGATTATGATTTGTGAATTCGAGGGCTTTAATTAAAAATTCCATAATTCCTTTTTAATTAAACGTTTTAAAGGAATTTTTATCATATATATGTATATAGAAAAACATATGTGGACGCGCACATACATACGCACCTGGGCTCATATATATGCAACATTTCGTGTCGACCCAAACGCACACATACAGACAAGTTGATATATATATATAATATATATATATGTGTGTATATATACATACATACATACATACGTGGGACATTCCACGTCAATTAGAACGCACCCACAGACAGGTTTATATATATGGGACATTTCATGCCAATGCGCATGCACACACACAGGATTATATATGTATATATGGGACATTTCATGTCAACTTGTACATACTCATAATCACAGGCTTATCTATATATATGGAACATTTCATGACAACTCTCACACACCTATCCGAGTTCTCAGGTTTTCATACATGGGACGTTTCGTGTCAATTTTCATTCATGCACACACACGTTGATATACATGGGATTTTTTCTGTAAATTTCAACGCACGCACATACAGGTTTATATATATGGGACATTTCATGCCAATGCGCATGCACACACACAGTAATATATATATATATATATATATATATATATATATATATATATATGGGACATTTCATGTCAACTCGTATGTACTCATAATCACAGGCTTTTTTATATATATGAAACATTTCATGACAACTCTCACACACCTATCCGAGTTCCTTCAGGTTTACATATATGCGATGTTACATGTCAATTCGCATGCATGCACACACGCGTTCATGTACGGGGGACTTTTCATGTCGACTAACAAGCATGATATAAACATATATATATATATATATACATAAGGGACATTTCATGTAGAATCGCACGTACACACACAGGTTTATTCAAGTTTATATGGAACATTTAATTTCAACTCATACGCACACGCACACGCTCACACATACAAACACATATTTAACTATATATATATATATATATATATATATATATATATATATATATATATACTTTACCTTATCGATGTAGACAATATTTAAAAAATAGTTATTTATTATGCTGTGGTACCCACGATCGCCGTCTTTGGATACCTAGGTGTTAATGACAACTTAAACATCATCTACAGCTAAAACTTTTGAAATTCAACTTATAGTTTAATAACTACTTTGAAGTTGTTTCAAATGTTATCTAGCCAAACATGGATGTTCCGAGTAAGATAAACATTGTCTACAAGAATATCTTTTGAAATTTAGCCATTATTTATTAATAACATGTACGTTTCCCGAGATGACATCTCACAATATCCAGAGGGGCGATTCAACCTATGCTACATATGTATGTATCACGACGTTTAGTTGTGAGCAAGAGAATAAAAAGTGTGCGCGCGCATTACGTACGCGTGATACATACATATGTAGCATAGGTTGAATCGCCCCTCTGGTGATCCTGGCTACCTGGAAATCGTCTATATGAATGAATTTTGAAATTTTCCATACCGATTATGAAGTTTACAGATATTTGCAGGGACTACGTCAAATGAAACTTGGAGATTCTTTTAGATTTCGATTCTAAGGTTGTTTGATTAGGTCGGAGAATACTCGGAAATAAAAAGATTTTAAAAGAACAATTGTTTAAGATTCATGCAAGTTCCATGAAATATGTTGATTTACTCGTAGTCGATACCCATATATAAAGATCATTCATACAAATCATCTCGCATATAAATTTGCGGTAGTATCCCTACTAATTTATGAATTTTTCGTTCGAATAATGCCAGCGAAATTTAACTTCGAGAAAGCATATTACTATTGTAATTAGTGAATAATTTTAACATTTTTTCATCAAACATCATTCCGATATACAGGTAATAAGCTCTATTATTTAAAAAATTTAAAAAAAGTTAATTTATTTATTTTATACTTTTTAATCTATTTATTCAATTATTGTATTTTATTTTTAAAGCATGTTTTTAAAATTTTGTATTTTCTATTTTTAAGTTAAAATTGTTTTTATTATCATTTAGAGTTACATTGCAACCAGACTTTTCGAAGATTACACTTAGGTACATCCGTTATCGGCGACTTGGTACTCCAGTTCGACCTCTTCATCCTAAATCATTATTATGCATTATAGATTCACTTTCAAACCTTGAATTAGGTTTAAGCAGCCCCGAAATCCCCCGGGGAACCCACCTCGACCCAGAGAAAGCCTCCCCACTTGTACTTCCTCGGAGACGACGTCCATGCGTATTCTGGACAACGTGCATCACTTTGTGGCAATTGTTTGATCTCAAATTCGGTTTTAGCAACCCTGAAAACCCCCGAGAAACTCGCCTTGACCCAAAGAAAGCCTCCCCATTTATACTTCCTCGGAGATGACTTTTCACACCCATTATCATCGACCTCGATGTCCAGGTACCAAAATGACAACTGATTATTGTATTGTCATCCAAGACCAAAGTCTATGCCAATTGTCAGAATTTATATCTGTCAAAAAGTGCCTGAAATCGAGCGCGCAAGATTTGATTACAGACAGACAAACATGCAAACAGACATGAAGGCGAATATAAGAAAAGCGTATATAGAAAAATAATATTTACCTACGTTAAGTCTGCTTTGAGACTAATTATCTTTCGTTTTTTATGACAAAAACAAGTAAATTGAATTTGAGAAAATTTCTATAAGTTACTTAAATTTATGAAAAAGTCAATATAAATCGTCATTTTTGCAGAATTATGAAGATTATGATTATTTTCGCGGAAATTATAAAGTTATGGAAATTATTTATGGAAACGTTTTCGATTGGAAAATTTGTGATTATTGCAGTTGAATTTTGTTACATCATCATCAGTTATATCCTCGTTAAAATGACCCGAAAATTTCTAAAAGAATCGGAACAAATATTTTTCCGGTCTTTAAAGAATGTTTAAGAACTATTATGAAATGAAAATTGATAAATGTTTCAAGTTTTCCGAATCGTTCCGACATTGAAATTTCAATTATAAGCCGTTACTCATAAAATTTGGAAAAGTCTAATGTATGCAACTATTTTTCCAGTGATTCAGTTGTAATTTATAAAATTGTGAATTTGGGTGATTCATTATGTTTCTTTCCGTAATATTTATCTGATGTTGGAGCTACAGCAATCAAGTTTTGCTTTTTTTATTTCATTAATATCATTTTAAATTCGTAAATTAATAGTATATTGTGTAACGAGTAAGGTTTAGTTGACTATTGCGCACGAGGGCAAGTTGGCGCACGAGCGTAGCGAATAGTGCCATTGCCCGAGACTCTCTCTCTCTCTCATATCTGCCGTACGACTGACTCGCAATAGTATATTTCAATACTTTTTGGTACTATTATTTGTAATTAAATTACATACTTTTAGTTCACCAATTTCACGTTTATACGGAATAATTACGATTTCGTTAATGTAAAAATGATACAAGAATAGATGATACGATTTACTTTGTCAGAGGTTAAAGCGAGATAGAGTATAAAATTCATCATATGGTCGATGAGATACAGTATGAGGGCGCTGCGCTTGTATAAACCTTTGCGATTTTACATTAATTAACGCTTTTGCGTGACATTATTTTACAGAATGTAACGTATTTACGTGATTTAATACAAAATAATATTATACATAGCTGTGAAAAACACGCCCTCAAAAAACAACACACGCAGCGCGCGCTATTAGCTACTTACTACCCCGAAAACGCATGCGCTATAGGCCGCTTACTCAGCACGGATGAGAAAAACAAATATAATGACTTGTCCGCACTAAAGCTATGTTAATACAATAATTTTTGTTAAAATAAAAAATCATTTAAACTTGTAAATTTTTATGAACTTGGATTGAAATTATATCAAGCTCGACAAACCTAATCTTAAAATACGTTACATTGAAAGTTTGTATTATTACTTTTTATGTAGTATTTTCGTGGGTTTCTTGAGTTGTCCGCACTCGAGTTGAATCTTACAAATTTTTTCTTTGTCGCAAAAAAATGTTATTAAACGCATTGTTTATTCATAACTTGGGATTGGAAATATTATTAGAAGACTGGAAGCTTCGTCATGCTCTTAAAAATAAAAATAATGTTATCTAATTCTAAAAATAATATTAATCTGAATAATATATCCTCATCAGAAAAGTTATTGTAATTTATATATTTTTAGAACCTTTCCAATTTCATGTGTACCACTATGGTATTATATGGGGATATCCATCCAACTTTAAATTCTCTAGTAACAGGTCATTATTTAAACTAGGTTATAATCTTTTGTGCTATCCTGTAACTCTCTTTCTGATGTATTTTGTAAATGTGCCACAAACGGCGCAACAGATAATTCTATAAAAAGTAAATTTACACATAAGATAAATTACGGTAATTTTTTATGTGTAAAAATGAATGTTTCATAGAAATATCTACTGCGCCGTTTGTTAAACATTTACAAAATACATCAGAAATAGAGTTACAGGATAGCACAAAAGATTTGAACCTAGTTTAAACAATGTGCATCATGCGGTAACCCAGTAACAGCTGTAATATGACCTGTTACTAGACAATTAAAAGTTTTGTGGATATCCCCATATATCAAAAAATATGATTATGACTTCTTCAGATTCTTTATGAATTTCTAATATATTGAATAGTGATTTTTAAAGGGCATATCATAGTATTAATTAAATTAACTTATTAATAAACTGAAAAATTGCCTAGTATTAATAAATTAGTGCGATTTATTGTATTTATTCACAAAAAAAATTTATAGCTTAGTCGTGTAAAATGGCTTTATTTCCACTATCAATTAATTCCATGGTATGCTTAACTATTTTAAGAGTTAAAAAAATTTAATAATATGTATATTTTTTTATAACTTCAAGATCGTTGCTGAGAATCATAAATAATTTTCACGGTATTTTATTAATAGCAGGTCGTACATCTCTATCCTTTTATAATAAAAAAATTCAATTTTCTGCAAAACCTTATGATTGTAGCAAAAAATAAGAAGAAAGCCCCATCTCGTATACTAAAAAGCAATATTTTCTCTTATGAGAAAAAATTATTTTTATCGTTTCGTTTCAAAGAAAACTTTGAAAAACTGAATTGTCCATCCAAACCTCGATATTTTATGTTTTTCAAGGTTTTTTTCAAAAGGAATCGATAAAAAAATTTTTTCCTAATCAAAGAAAATATTGCTTTTTATGATACAAGATGGGGCTTTCTCTTTATTTTTTGCTAAAATTATTAGTTTTTGTAAAAAAATCAATTTTTTGATTACAATAGGACATATATACTCGACCTCCTCTTAAGGATCTTTAATAGCTATTAAACTCTTTACAAGATTGTAATAATTCATCTCGATTTACTTTCACAGAGTTCGTAAAGTTTCATTAACCTTTTAATCAATATACAGAAAATATAAAGATTCATCCGTATTCTTAAATGATCTCATAGGAGTCGGTCTGTGGCTCATTCGGTAGAGCGTTGGATTCGTAATCTTGAGGTTCCGAGTTCGAATCCCGCTCTCGGCCGATTGATACAAGCACCACTGTACGTTACATGTGCTTTGTTCACAAACACACTTACGAGCTCCGTCGCTGATTAGCATAGCAATAATAGCATAGCATAAATATAGTGACGTTAAAAAAAAAAAAAATGATTTCATAGATTTATAATCATTTATTTACTAATAATTTAATAAATATATTCATACGATGATAAAACGTGAAAAATATTTCTGAAGAATTTTTTAAAATACAATCTAGAAGGATTCTCCTGAAAACTTTACAGTGCTGTTCAATTCTAAAGCGATCTTAATTGTTCATTAATTGTGAATACGATAAAATTAAGGTTACTATTCCTTAGTAAAACTTAATGAATCAAAAAAGTTCAGAAGGTATCAACGAAAATCATGACAATTTTTTTCATAAGAGTTCACAAAGTTGTATTATGGACTGGTACCAAAAACCGCAAAAAATTAGAAAGGTTCTTTTACATCAGAATTTTTCCAAACCTTAATGTATATGTTCACCGGGGTATTTCACCTGAATACGGAGGACATTTATAACTAATATAGGTAGCTAGGAGAGTTTCCGTAGCCGATGGAGATCCACGGCTCCACCAAAGTTTTTCCTATGTATTTTGGTGCCTTGAACACGAATTTCGAGGGTGGATAGCTGGAAAATAGTTAGGAAAATCTCTAAAGTAAATTTTCTGGTTGTTAATTCTTCGCAGAAAAACATAGTTTTTCGTGTTTTTCATCAAATATTAAGTCGAAAATATTCTTATCAATTTTGCTGTACATTGCACCATTTCTCTGTAAAAACATCATAAATATAAAAAAAACTCACTTTGCCATTTTTAATGATTTTTTTTATTTTATTGCACTAATCATTGGTGACCAATATAATTAAGAATTTTAACATTTTAATTAGCTAAAATTATTCTTTAATCCACCAACTGTTGATAAAAAAA